>JAPDNY010000005.1:44862569-46112569 GCA_029375565.1 Gekko gecko | reverse complement strand
TACCACATTTTTGTGTGTGGAAAGAGAAAAACCTACATTCAGGCCATTGTTTCTGCATAAAACAAAATCATGTGGAAAGAACCTCAGACTGACCTTCCAAATGTGATTTGCCGCTTTATCTGTCCAATCAGCCACCTCCATGGAGTGACTCTGCTGCCCAATGAGTGGTCCAAAGCAAGTCCGCACAGGAATGGTTTCCTGGGCCCAGACACCTACCAACAGTATTAAGAAAAAGAATATTCCACTGACTACATAGTCAAGAACTACAACTAGTGAAGACCAACCAAAAGAGATGTCGTATTTGCAGTACAGTCTCCTGACAGCTACTGCTAAGCATCAGGCCATGAAAGCTTATACAAATGGGATATTCACAAAAACTGCTAACACATAATGCTTTTGGGAATAAGCTCAAATGCAATCACTGTATCTACATGTTTCTTTTCCAATAGCAAGTCATTTACTTTCAGGTAAGCTGTGAAACTGAGGTCCTGACCTCCTGTGCTCATTAAAGATTGCATGGCACTTCCTGTAAAAATAGAAAAAATTTATTTCAAAAACTGCAGGAGCAGCAAGGGATTCAACAAGACTTCCAGCTTACCAATTTGCACAATTAAAATTCAACAACATACATGACATTCATAAATTATGACTCCCCCCAGTTACTCTGCATAATATCTCTAGCCAGCTTTCGTTTAGCTACATTTCAATTTCAGAGAACAATGGTTTGAGGCAGGGTTTTTCAAACTGTGTTCCAGCAAATTTGAAGACTAGCAATGGCAGACTGAACGACAGCCTATCATTACCAAAGAAAGGATGGTGTATTTCAGATTCCATGGTTCACCACCTAAAACGCCTTCATGAACTTACAGTATACTCTAAAATTTTCTGCAATGTGCTCAGTTTCAATACTAGACATATGCAAGAATTCCACAGCAGATTGATCAATGTGGGGAAAGTTCCCTGAAATTGTGTTAAGAATATCAAAAGAAGACCTACAGATAGCTCTCCTCATTAATCTCTCCGATTATATAAAAGCAATTTGTAGTTACAAGATTCCATGCGCTCCCTCAGCCCCTCAGCCATTGGCCCATCAGCTGCCACTCAAGACTACTCGCATGCCATTGGCTGGGTACTGGGGCTGCTCCTCTTCCCCGCCCACTCCCCTTTCAGCTACTGTGCCCTGTCAGAATTAGCTCTGAAGCTCGCCCAGATTTCCTCCCAGCAGCCACAGGGACTGAGCCAAGGGAAGGAGAGGGAAGCCAAGGGAAGGAGAAGTAGTTTAAATCGCCTTTCCTTCCCTCTCAGAGCCGGCTTGTTCGGCCTCCCCGTGACCACGGGGAAGCTGAACAAGCCAGTGGAAGGAGAGGCGGTTTAAACCGCCTCCCCTTCCCTCTCAGAGCCAGCTTGCTCGGCCTCCCTGCGGCCATGGGGAAGCTGAGCAAGCCAGTGGAAGGAGAGGCGGTTTAAACCATCTACCCTTCCCTCTCAGAGCTGGTTTGCTCGGCCTCCCCGCACAATGGGCGGGGGGGGGGAGGAACAAGGCTGGGCGGCTTGGCCCACCGCCGCCTCAAACAGATGGGGGGGAGGCGAGGCCAGCCGTCTTGGCCCGCTGGCACCTCGATCACCCAGGGGGGCGCGAGGAACAACGCCAGTCATCTTGGCCCACCAGGGACTCGAGCAGCCGAGGGAGGAAGGAGACAGGGGCCCACAGCCACCTGGCCAAGCTAGTGCCCGTTGTATTTATTGCTGCAACAGGCCCTCTTCCTAGTCTCTAAATAATTAGCACTGACACAAGGCAAAAGTATCCTTCACTGATCTGTGGCCACAAAACAAAGACACTCTTGCGCTGCATCCATAATACTCTGCCCAGACTAATCTTCTTCCCATGTAGCATCCCTTTGTTGTTCTTACCAGATTTTGTTTGATTGGGATTCTCACACACAAACCACATTCATGAAATTCTATAGTTAACAAGATCCTTACCAGCTTCAGCTCCCATGATAGACTGCCGGATAACAAGCTGTTTTGGGACAGAAAGCCTGGCTCGACTCTCTATTGGAGTGTCTGAAACAAAGGTCACAGGCCCATGATCTGGACAATCTGATGGATATGCTTTGTCACAGAGTGTGCACCCTGCAGATGAAAGGACACAAGTCATCAGAGAAACATTATTTTGAATTCCTACAGAAGGAAAATATAAAAGTCAAAGCTGGATAGTTACAGCAAAGAGCTTACATTCACATAGCCCAGCATCCAAACCATTCCAAGAGCACAATCCCTTAAAAGGGCTGTAAATCAGCAGCATAGTCATGCTAACAGCCTGTGTCTGGGTAAGCTGACCTGCACCACCGCACCTTCAATACAGTGCAACATCAGGGCTACTCTATTCTGTTACTATTTGGTGTTGTTAGTATAGCTGGAGCTCTCATCAGCCAGAATGACCCATAGGAAGTTCACAAAAGAGAGCAGGGTGCTTGCCTCCTACAGGTGCTGCCAGAGCCCATGTGTACCACAGCTATAACTTACAGGAATCAAGGAAGGCATTCTCAGCACACCAGTGCAAAGACTGGGTCCTAGTGCTGGCACAACACATCCATTCAAACTAGATTTCTTGCACTTGATCCTCTGAGCTCCCACAACATTGCTGCTTTATCGGTAAAAAGCATTTGTGCTACAAGGCAAAAAAAGACAAAATAGTTGAAGATTAAATCACTGATGAGTCACTGCCTAATATGCTGTGGGCAAGGAAAACATTCTGGCCATCTGAGATTTAAGAGGGGTGGTACGGAACTTGTGGTCAATGCCACAACCATTTCTGTTCCTCAAAGCATAACAGAAATCAGGGCATGACATTCATGTGTTACAAGACCAGCGAGCATGATAAAAATATTTCACACAGGAGCACCAAGACAACCAAGTATCGATAATCAGATTGTGACACAAGAGACACCAAAGTTCAAACACAACCAAACCACAGCCTACTCCAGAGAGACACTGCAGCAATTCAGGTATATATTTTGTTCTCTCAACAGCCAACGCCATAAGAACAATCTCCTATTTCAGATTTGCTTTCTGATTGTCTATAGCTGGTCCAAAAACAAGGCATGTAAATAGCCTTCTGTGCTAACCAGAACCCTTCATCAACCTGTATTTGAAAGTTTGCAAATTGTTTTGAGATTCTGACTAAATAAAAGCTATTACACAATTTCTTCCTATGGACCCACACACCTGCTTACAATACTCGCCCACATCCTAATACCACAGTAGATATGTATTCGCAAAACTAAAACAGTACAAAAATACAGCTCTTAAGTGTCCACTATGAACCACTAGCCAACGCACTGGAATAGACAAAAGGTTACTTAATTAGTGTTTCCGGTACTGCAGGCTTGTAATAGCTATTCGTCAGCTGCCTGAGATGGTAAAAGTCACTTTCAAATCACCAGGCAATGAAGGTTTACAAAGTTTTGGTTGGCTATTGCATGAACAGGTAAACATTTTTATAGGCTAGCAGCTGTTCACTGGGTGCAGTACTCAGATAAAGTATTTGATGACCTTCTGTTGTAGCTGTCTTATTCCATTTTTTTAAATCTTGCTTATGCTATTACATTATTGTGAGCCACTATATAAACCATTTCATCACAAGGCAGGATGTAAATCTTTTAAAATACATAATAGATGGAGAGATAGCAAGTGGAGCCCAATTTACTATTCTTCGCCAACAGGGACAAAAGAAAACCTCACCTTTAACAATTCCTATTCTGTACAGGAAGGGGGGGGAAATGGCTGTGCTGACAAAATACAAGAGTTTGGTTTCTTCAAATGTATTGTACAGATAATTCCAGGTGGTCAGCCGTGTAGGTCTGAAGCAGAAGAACAAATTTAGAGTCCAGTGGCACTTTTAAGACCAACAAAGGTTTATTCAAGGTATGAGCTTTCGTGTGCATGCACTTTTGAATAAACCTTTGTTGGTCTTAAAGGTGCCAATGGACTTTAAATTTGTTGTATTATACAGAGTTTAGCTCCAATTTTCCCAGTTTCTTTCAATTATGACTCACCACTGGTTTCTCCCACACAACCCAGAAGAAACTAACAATGCAGTACTAAGCACAGTTACACCCTTCTAAGTCCTGCTGAGCACAGTTACATCCTTCTAAGTCCACTGAAATCAATGGCTTAGAAAACTGTTATTCCACTTACGAATGCACTGTGAGATTATTGCAAGAATCCTCCTGCCTCCCCTGTCCAGTAGCTGCAATGTAAGTGCTACTCAGGGGTCAAGGCAAGAACACTGGCACACACTCACATATGGTAAACAAGGTAGCCATGTTTTCTTTGTTTGAATTTGAGTCTTCTATCTGCAGTGATGATGGTACAAAGGCAAGATTGTCAGGAGAGACATCGACATGATCTTGACTCATGGCTACATCCTGGCTTATGGAGGATACTGTCACGGGTTCCAAGCTCAGACCCACTTCGTGTAAGGAGACAGATTCCAGGGATGTGAGGTTGTGTGAGGTAGAAAGTGCAACACTCACAGAATTGCTGCTCATGGCAACTGTATGAATAGAGTCACTGAGCGTTCTGTCAGATATTCCACTGACACGGCCTGCAATATGATCAGGCTCCATAACAACAGGAAGTTCCAAACTGCTACCATGAATGGGGATAACACCGTTGTGCCCCACAGTATCCGCAGCTAAGCTGCTGCCAACAGCGTCCACAGCTAAGGGCTCATGATTCCGGTTGCCAGTTGCAATCTGTGAATGATCCCCAGCTACATCACCTATTGTAAGTTCTTCAGCCATCCTGTCTGTAGAGATGGGACTAGTAACCCTTGAGACACTTTCCATGGTAATTGTTGTGTCCAGAGCTACCTCGTGGCTGTCGCTGGGATGCAAGCTCTGGCTGCTGTGTGCATTCACTGAGCGGGAATCCATGGGGACAATGCCTGATTCAAGACCTACAGTTCCACTGGGCTGGTAGGGATCCAAGCCAGAGGGGTTGGTGGAGACGGATAAAGCTGGATTGCTATCAACATTTATACTGTTGGGATGGATATATTGAGGTGGAGGTCTGTCAGCCAAGTAAGATAAAATACCTAAGGAGGAGATGAAAAAGAAATGGAAAGAGCTTCAGTTTGCAGCTGCTACCAAGTCCACTGGCAATCTATTCATACACATTGTAACAAAGAGCTGTACAGTTTAGGGTTCTAAGTTCTATTTTAAAACCAGACCACAATATTTCACTAAAGGTGAGCATCGTGATCTGGTTTTAAAGTGGAACTGTGACCTTAAATTACGGAATAAACAAACAGGTAGTAAATAATTTTAGGCAGCAAAACGGGACATACATTCACAATGGCTGCAGAAACTTGTATACCCTGCTATTCCCCCAACACAGTCCAGACCAAATACACCGGGGCTCTCATGAATAAAATATTAATTCCTACTGCACTTTTAAAATACATCCCTCCATCCTCTCCTCAAAGTGGACCTCCTGTAAGAACGCTTGCTCATCAGAGACATAGCACAACCCCTGTCCTCCCTGGACTACACAACTTACCAGGTAGAATGTGTCTGAAGTAGCTGCTTTCAAGGTGAGGGTAAGGCGGTGGAGGTAGGGTATAATTTCTCTCAGGTATACCACACATCACTCCTCGATCTCCAATGCCCATTGGAAGCATCAGAGACAATGCAGATGGCAAAGAGGGCCCCAAATTTGGAATCGCAACTGGTAATCCTACCAAGAAAACAAGACATACAGAATAGTGAAACCACAGTGGACATTTAAACAAGTGTAACAAGTTATGACAGAACCAAAAACTGGAAAGATCGTCATAACTCTTGATTTCCAAAGTAGACAAATGCTCCTTGTAATCTGCATTCTCCTTTCTAGCTAATACACTTGGGATTGCCCCATATGCTATAGCAAAAACACAGGCACTTGCATTTCCAACACATGTTAACCATGTCTTTTTTGGCAGCATTTGAAGAGCATTTTTATGCTTGAAAATTAATATGCATCCTGAAGCAGTAGTGGTGCACCATGGGAAAGCGAGTTAAAGATAACATCGGCTTCCTTCAGACACAGGAAGACAAACCCTAACATTTTTCCTAAAGCAGGTCTTGATCAAGCGCACACCTTTCTGCTAGCTTGGGAAGCACAAACAATTAGATAATGCAGGAATTAACTGTTCATCCTAAAGTTGTCATGTTACCTGGTGTTGATATGGCATTGTGTGTTGGGGAGGACACCAGACCTAGGTGGCTTCCCGAGACAGTCAGGGCACTGTTCGCAGAGGAAGCTGCCAGTTGCTCCATCCCTACAGGGCTCAAGTTCATTTCATTCATCCTAGCAGAAAGAGCAAATATATAGCTTAGATATTATATTCAAACCAAGGAAGTTCTCAGAACCACTCATTATCTGGTTTAGGGTTTTGCACTTGAGTCATACAATGTGCGTAGGAAAATGAGACACACAGGCATATAGCAAAGAGTTTTTGCACCAAGGTGACATAATCTCAAGAGGTTTACAAACTATATCACAGGCAGATTAGATTAAACTGTAACACATTATCTGAAGAAGTGTCAGACTTTAAGGCACTACTGGACTCTTGCTCTTTTCCACATTATTTACTGTTCATATTCTTAAAGGGAACTAATTCCAGAGGTTACTATTATTAGTTGACTAAACACCTGCCTTATTTTCTATTTTGAGTTTAAAATGCTTATTCTGTGCTGCATCAAAACAACTACTACTAGTAGTAGAATTTATTGTATTTAGTCATTGGTCATTACAAGTTTTACAAAACCATAAAATACATTCAAAACAACTATGCGTATAAGGAACCTTGCTTCTGTAAGCTATTTCTAATATCTGAATACAATTTTTTTTTTAAAAATCCAAATAACTGAATCAGAGTCAATTATTCCAAATAATCAGTGGTTCATCATTCTATCACATATTTATCCCAACATTCTTCAAAGGAGCTCAGGAAAGTGTACATGGTTCTCCTCTCCCCAATTTTATCCCCAAAATAACTCTGTAAGGTAGGACAGGGTGAGTGGTCCAAGATCACCCAGCAAGTTTCATGGCTTGGTGGGGATTTGAACCCATGTCTTCCAACACTGGAAGACACTTCTAAGCCCTAGTCCAACACTGTAATCACTGCACCACACTAATTCTGTGTATTTACTTAATGTCTACCCTGTTCTTCAATCCAGGGGAGAGAAAAGAGAGACTTACATAAAATACAATCCAATTGGGACTGCTTCCATCCCCTCTAATGCAGCCAACTGCTATAGGATTGTTCCCTGCCTAACAAGCCCCAGTCCTTACTATGCCATTGGGGTTGCTCCTATACCCTTTTATCTCATTTCACTCCCTGACTGCTAGCAGCCAGACAGTCTCACTGTGCACTCCTTATTTCCTTAGGACCTCAGGCCTTTTCACTGTGTAAGGGCAGAGGTTTGCAGCAACTATGTCTTAGAGGAGTTGCTGAGTGACACCAGTTGCAGCACAGTCCTATGCAAGTTTACACAGCAGAAAGATCCTTTGTGTGTAATTTGGCTTATATCCAGGTAAGTGTTATGAGTCTGCAGACCAACTGTCATAAAGAGGAATATACACCACAGAAAACCCGCCAATTTTTTTGGATCTGGATATTGGGGAACTGAAAAATATCTGTATACCCAGTTATTCAGGTCCCAAATACCAGTTTGGCATTTGGATCTGAGTTTTTGGGGGGATTTTCCGATGATATTAGGCTCAATTATTCCCTATGAGGAATCTTTCCACAGGGCTATTTTTAAGCTAATGGCACCAAAATTGTAGCAGAGCTGCCAGTGCCTGTTCACTCAGTAACCACCAAGTTTCAAATGAACTGGATCAAAAGGCCCTATTCTGTGGCCCCCTGGACAAAGTGTCCCCAGCCATTTTCCACACTTTTCTGGAGAGGTGGGAATTCCAAGCTTTCTCCAGGGCAAACCAAATACTCAAGAACAAGCTAAGCAACCCCTGGCCAAAAGCCTATCAAAACAAGCAGAACCAGCAAGCTCAAAGAACCAATGGAGAAACAGAGAATCCCAGCAGAAGCAGTGAACAATGTGGCAAGCCTAGCACAGCAACTGTCAAATCAAAGAATCAAAACCAATGCCAAACCCCATATCCTCCAAGCCAAACAATTTTAAAAAGGTAGCTGTTGCAAGTCCAACCAATGTCAAATTGGAGAATCAAATCCAACATTGGACAAGAGAATCCAAGAAAACATGAACCCCAAGAATCCAGTGAAAACCAATGAGGAAAGAAATCAATGTTGAAACTTGTAGGAGTCATGAAACTAATTTCAAAAACACTGAATCCATGCCAAATCAACCTGGCAAGTCAATACCAAGCTCTGGCAAGAAGACATTGACAGAGACACAGCAAAATTCAAGGGGAAAAAAAATCAGTCCTGGGACCTTAAAATGCTAGCTCCCAATATTCCCGGTTTCTCCAGAATATTTCCGGGATTTTTTGGGACCCATTTCCCAGTATCCTGGAAAATCCTGGATACCATCCAGAGACCAGAATATATCCAGAAAATACCAGTAAGGCATTTTTGGATATATATTTGGATGTAAACGATCTGAAAGCACATCCCTAGTCATAACCTTAACTTGGGATCACTGATAAGTTGGTGCATGGCACACAACCTGTGTTTTTACCATTCTTGTTTTGGTGAAAGCTTTAGTACTCTTGCATTCCAACTTGAAGCTTTCAATAAATTCAATACTAAATGATTTGATCCCCAACATTAAAGAAACACATACATGAATCCATTGGCAAATACATGTCTAATACTTCTGATACTATTTAAAACTACAATTTTTCAAAAAAATCCTAGCTTGTATACCAAGTCACAGCAAAGTCAAGTCAGAATGAATATATTTCAGAGGTGGGAGATGCACAAGGACTTGGGGGGGAGGTCTCATTTTCCCATGTCCCCACTAGTTCCGCTTTCTCTTACCTGATAGCCCCCATAGCCTCTCTCCTCTTCCTGCTTTCTTTTCTCATTCCCACTCCCCAGCTTACCTACCTTTATTACCCCCACATCTTCAGCTTTCCCCACTTTGGCAGCCTTTCCTCTGGCTAGACCTTGGCCAGGCCCCATGGCATGGTAGCCATTGCTGCTAGCACCAGGCTAGCCCAGAATCTGGCCAGGCTGTGTGGTGGCTAGCACCACCATGGGCTTTGCGCTGGTTGGGCCCAGATGCATGTTGGCCATTGACAGGCTGAGCTGTATGACAGCCACTGTTGGGTGAGTCTTCCTCCATCAGGGAATATTACAGTAAAGGGGAAGCCCTGGCAATATTATTGTGGCTGCCTAGCAACCTCCATCAGCCGCTGAGAGTTTCATGGGTATTCTTTACTTAAAGGAACAGGTCCCCCCCCCCGGTTATTTGGGGGAGTTTTAATTCACCTATATGTTGGGTTTTTTTAAGATTTCAGATTTTCTGCAGTCCAGGGTCTTCCTCCAAGTTCACAGATAAAACCATCCAGTCTGTCCCTTGTCTGTTGCTCATATCCTCTATGGTACAGTTTGGAGATATATATTTTCACAAGCAAGGACTCAAGAGAAACTCGGGGGAAATTCTCTTACTGGTTCCTTCTTCCCCCTCTGGCATCCCCCAACCATCTTTCTCAACACTTTCCTCCCATTGCCACCTTCTCCCTACATATTTCTGTTTCCACACCCTTTTTCTTCTCCCCTCTTACCCCAACATTGGACTCTACCTCACCCTTCCCTCAGTCTGACCTCCCTGCCACTCACCCACCCTCTTTGCTCTTCATGCCCCCCTTGCCCTTCCTCTCCCTGCCATTCTGCCCACCATCCTCCTTGAAGGGACACTCGTTGATGTTCCTTGTGTCAGCATTTCAGCTCAGCCCTCAAGTCGATCACACACAGGTTGCTCAGACACAGAATTGCCAGGGAAGTAGTGGGGAGAACTGGTAATGCTGCCTCTTTTGCACCCAACCCAACTAGTGCTGGGCTCTTGGCTTCTGATGATGCCATCACATTGAGTGGCTTTTCCCCCCTCAGAGGGGGAGGCAGAGGCAGCTCCAATGCACAAATAAACATTCCTCTGTTTTTGGTGATTTCACCACTCCGCTCTATTCCCCCTCCCAGTTTCTCATTTTTCTGTAAACCTGGGGGGTTGCCCAAGTTTCCTGAGAAACAACTGTAATCTGTACCTGGATCCAAGCCATGGATTTAAGTATCCACAGATGGGGCCATGTTGACTATTAGATATACTGCTTTATATGTTGTCGAAGGCAACCCGGAAAAGCTACAGCAACTAATACTGATTTATGTTTTTGCTGCTTTCCAAAGTAATAGGTGCCAGTAGGTGAGCTTTTTGATCCAACATTTTTAAATACAAATTATGAACTGAGGCCCTTTTCTAAAACTAGAACAGCTCAGCTTCTATAGTTATCATCCACCAATCTAAACATATTTTCATTTTGCAAGAATCAATATATAGGCATCTTTTGAAGAAAGCACAATTTACAAGTGCTACTATCATTCATCACCAGAAGGAAAGTTCATCTTTTATTATTTTCATTTCTGTTCCCTGTTATCATAACACATCAAAATGGCCTAAAACAAACAAGTCCTTAACTTGCAGACCTACCAAATAACACTGGCCATCAACTAATGGATTAATCCAGCAATTAAAAGTTTGCAACCACCTAGCCAGATTTTCACACACTGGTTTCCCTTCTCACATCTCTTTTCTTACTGAACATTGTGTAACCCAATAGCAAGTCCTCAGTCTCTCAGAGACCTTTAGCCAAAGCAAAATCAAAGGAAAAATGATGGTTCATTAAATGGTTTTTTATTGATTGATAAATTTAAGTATCACTAGCAGACTAATGTTGGCCCTGGTCACACAGAGCATTTGCCGTGCGGAAGCCACAGTAGTCCAGCAGAGTTTCTGGGTGCGATCACACCAGAACATCTGGGAGGCGTAGTGCACCCATGGCCAACCTGTGGCAAGCTGCCAAAGCTGTGCAGTTAAAAAGTAGCACATCGAATGTGCTAGCAAATGGTTTGTCACGGGCTGCCCACGGAACCGTTCAGTGTGATTGCGCTGGCCGTGGCTTTCCCTGGCTGTCCTCGTTTATGTGCATGCGCTGACTGCCAACACCAGGTTATGACGCCGTCGTGTCTGATTGCATTCTGGTGGGTCTAATTGCGCTGGCGCAAAGAGCCACAGCTCCCCCCCCACGTTATCTGGCCCGTGTGACCGAGGCCACCATCAATTATCACAGGGGCATTGTGAGGATAAAAATGGAGGCAAAGGGAATGATGTCTTCTGCTTTGGGTCCCCACTGGGGAGAAATGTAATAAAACTACAAATATTTGTCAGAAATATAAAAATATTTCAGTGTGAGGAACTATTCTTCATTTTTATTTCCATTAAACCTCAAAGCTGGAAAACTTCATTTAAAAATCAATCTTACAAAAGAAAGAAAGATGCTATTTTGCTGAAAAAAGATCACAAATGATTGGCTCAGTGAACAGCTGTATTCTTACATTTGGTTCCATATTCAATTGGTTTCTTGCAAAACATTAATGCAAACGATTGCATTGTTTTGAGATACCAAGTGGTCCAGCTTCTCCTAAAGAATAGAGAAGGCATAATGTGTGTTTAAGCTCACAGATCACAAGCACATGTCCATGCACACGTAACAGAGTAGTTGCAATATATTCTTTCCTCTGCTTTGCCCTCGCCTGTCACTAATATAGGACTGGTATGTCCATAGCCTGTAAAGACCTCCTGTGCTTTTAAGAGAGAAAGAGAGCTTTCTCCACCACTGTGCTGAAGAAAACCACTCTTTCTGAAATAAGGTCAGCTGTAATTTCTAAATGAGTAGGGGCCTCGGAATGACAACAAAAGACACCTCTATGCACAGGAGCTTATAATCTAAACAGCAGGTCTTGCATATAAACATGTATCAATGGACCACTGAGGAGGGAAGTGAGTGATGTGCAATCAAGGGGGACGAGTCATTCAATATGCCGTTTTGAACAATTCCCTTACCAAAGGCCTACTTATGGGCAGAAGGAATAGAAGGCAAGGCATGAGGTAAAGTAATTTCTCATTCTGGAGGTCAATAAAATGGGAGCTTAAATGTTCCCAGGATGTGTGACTCTTGTCATAAGAGCATCAAACCTCAAAGTAACACTGGACACTGCCAGATTGATTTGGCTTCACTCTGGATGCTTTTGCCACCTTAGTTCCAAATTTTTTGAAACATATCTTAGGTTACCCAACATGTCTTTGCTTGTAATTAAACATTGTGAATCCCAACTGCAGCAGCATATCTCCAACATTTCATGGACAGGGGCATGCTTCTAACAGCCCTACATTCTCATACCAAGTGTTATAGACTGAGGTTCCCCCCACCATACAAACTGCTGAGGGCTCTACTCCATATGATTCATGTACTGGTAACAGCCTGTCCTACAGCATTTTAGACACTAAAGTGGTAAAGATATGCTTGAAAAAAATTGTCCTGTAATCTATTATCAACAGTTCAACAAATGGGTATGCAAAGTGGTAGGCTGTGCATTACATCACACATTCATGATTGTGTTTACATGCATTTCAAGCAAGATGTATCCTACACCTACACACACAGAGTTAAATTTTAGAGACCCTGAGGAAGCAGGTGAATCCTGACCATTCAAGCAATTCACGTTAGCAACATTACCAGGACAAATATGGACTGAAATTTATCATGGAGAGGTACAAGAAAATGGAGAACAGGAACAGTTGATGTATAGGAACAGTGCCTTGCACTTTTGTTTAGAAATTTTATCCCACTTCTCTTCTAAGCAGTTCAGGTCAGTGCTTGTTCTTGGCTCAGCTGGCACTGTGTGCAAACTATATAAACCTCCTGGCACTCACAAGCTAGTATGTCAAAAAGCAAACATGAAAAACACTGGTCAAGAAGCAGAGCAGAACCAAAATGCTACAAGCTCATCTGTCTACAAAATTACCCGTTGCGTTACTCCACAGCTGTGCTTATTCAGACAATGAGGGCAAGACACTCCAACATGCTCAGAGGAACATCAACTTAACATAGCAAAGTGATAAGAGAAGGATCTGTGAGATCCCAGTTCAAATACTGGATCGCTGGATGACCTCGGGCCAGTCCCTCTCTCTCAGTCCAACCTATCCCCATGGGGTTGTTGTGAGGATAAAATACAGGAGAGGAGGAAGATGTATGGCACCCTGAGCTCCTTGGAAAAAAGGCAGTATAAGAATATACTAAATAAATATTACTGTAGCTATCCTAATTCAAGTATTGGAAATAGGAGTCCTGGGCAATTCCAGCCCTGGCCATACACACCAGCACACACTCTTCCCCTGAAGCGGTAAACACAACACAGCCTTTCAATTGTATCACCTCAGAAACCTTGTGGGGCAAGTTTTCCTGACCTTCACACCGCTTCAAATCACCCGTATCTGAAGAAGTGAGCAGTGACTCAGGAAAGCTCATCCCCTGCCACAAACTGTGTTAGCCTTTAAGGTGCTACTGGCCTCTTGCTCTTCTCTTCAAATCCCCTTGTCATCTTCATGGCTGAGCAAGGATTACTGGACAGCTCAAGCCCAGCAAGCGCGGGCGCTATGAAGGAGTGGGAAGCAAACCATGTTTACATTCATACCTGTCTCACCCGCCCTCTTTTCCAGGCTCTCTCAGCAGCCTCCGCTGTCCCTTCAGTCCCTCCATTTCATGCTCACAACCACCCCGTGAGGTAGTCAAGGCGTTGAGCGGCCGTGCCGTGAGTGACCCAAGCGAGGGGGCATTTGAAAAGCCATCTCTCCTTGCCCCCCGCCCCCGCAGCTGCTCTACCCACTCTGCCTCCTCTCACCTGTGATGCATCTGCCTGGCGAAACCGGGAAGGGGAAAGACCCGCCGGCGGCGGCAGCCTTCTCCTCTTCCTCCTCCTCCTCATCTGGTCTCCCCCTCAGCCCTTCAGCAGCCGGGAGCTGCTCCTCTCCGCCCCAGCCAAGCATGGGTCTATTGCCTTCCCCCGCAGCCCAACCCAGGCCTCGGAGCCGCCGCCGCCGCCGCCGCTATTGCTCCTGCTGCTGCCACCGCCAGCCACAGCGACCGCCACGGCCTCCTCACGGGCCACCGCGGCGCCAGGAAGTGAGCGCGCCCCTGCCAGAGGGGGTGGCGGCGCAACCCCAGAACAGGCCCCGCCAGAGGTAAAGAGAGCTGAAGCGGGGCGAGGGGAGAAAACAAGAGGGTCGCGCACGGGCCGGCTATTGCTTCCGCTTTGTTCCGCATCCAGGAAGCGACCCCGCGCACCGCCCTTCCTGCCAGTGCTCCATCCTCCCCCTGCTTTAGAAAACGGCGGGCGCGTTTTGCTTGGCGCGCTCCTCCCGCCGTGCAGACTCTTCCCGCCAAAAGAGCTGCTTTGCTCTCTCTCTCCCCCCCCCCCCCGGTACGTACCTTATAGTGCTTTTTACAGCCCGTCCGGAATCGGTGTGCGAATGAACGGTATTATCATGATGCAGTCATCCACCGCACCAGAACCGCACGGGCTGCTTTTTTAAAAAATGCACACATTCCAGCAGGAATGCGGCAGAAAGACAGAAAAATATCCCAGACCGGACTTCAGATCCTCCTGGAAGTTTCAAAAGAAAGTGCTGCTGGATGAGGTGGTACAGGAAATAGGGTTACAGGAAAGGACTTGTGTAGGCATTTAGCTGTCTGCAGCTCTACCTTTTGATCTTAACAGGGAACAAGTGAAATCAAAACATCTCCAGGGCTCAGTGGATTAACAGTTTATAAAGGTACACGTTCCCTTTTATAGTAGAAAATCCCGCAATATCATTGCTCCAAAAAAAGTGTTACAGTCTAGTTTCTAACGGGAAATGGCTTGGCCTCTGAATAATTTGTTGGCTCTGAAGAATGTGAAAGAGGATGTTTGACTAGATAGACCAATGGTCTTGATCCAGCAGGGCTAATTTTATGGCTGCTTTGGATGGGGAATTCAATGGCATTATATCCCAGTGAAGTCCCTCCCCTCCTCAAACGCTGTCATCTTTCAGGTTCCATCCCCAAATCTCCAGGAATTTCCCAACCTGGAATTGATTTCATCATCTATATCACAAAGAGTTTTTATGGTGTTAAGAGTTGCCAACCACCAGGTGGGACTTGGAGATCACCCGTAATTACAGCTGGTCTCCAGGCAATATAGACCACCTCCCCTGGAGGAAATGGTTGCTTATGGAGGGTGGGCTTATTTGGCTGAGATTCCTTCCCTCTCCAAACCCTGCCTCCCCCACACTCCATCCCAGAATCTCCAGGAATTTCCCAACCTGGAGCTGGCAACCCTATTTGTTGGCCTCAATACAAAGTAGAAACACTGCAGAACACAGAGATGGCATAACACAAATACCGGCAGTTGTTCATAAAATGGGAATCCAGAGATCATCATCTACATCACTTTGTTGTTGTGAGGAGGCTATTAAAACACATATTTATTCTGTCACAGGGGTAGCCATCCTTTTTGCCCCTGTAACATCTACCTGTGAAGATGTTTGTGGGCCAGCAAACAAAATGAAGGGGGAATATGGGTTGCATCTGGTCAGATATACTTGGAGCAAACCATGCCCCTTTGGCTTTGCCAGCATTTCAGGCATTTGCCTTGAACTTTGTCTGTGGTTGTGCAGGTCTGGGAGGTGATGATGGGCATAAGCCATACTCTGTTGCCTTCTCCCGTGCCACTGGCAGGGCTGCCAGTGCCCTGATTACTTGAGCAGAGATCTGGCCCTGAGTGCCAAGCAAAATCATCTGGAGTGCCAGTGCTGGTATGTGTATTGGAGTGGGTTGTCTGCCTCAAAGATGACAGCCTATCCCATGTCAGAAGTTGGTAGTGGGGATATTTCAGGTTGTGGGCACAGAAATTCTCCATGTGATAGCAGCAGTTTGTGAGGTGAGCTGGACAGGTGCAACATGGAGAACCCCCATGAAGAGTCTGCTTCAAGATAACATATAGACTGTTCCATATAATATGTAGTCTGTTCTCAGTTACACATCAGATTTCCCAGAAAGTAGGTGAGCCATTCAGAGAAACGAGACTTTGGCTGTGGTCACACACACTAAATAATCCACTTTCAATCCACTTTCAGTGCACTTTCCAACTGGATTTTTACTGTATGAACTGGCAAAATCCAATTCGAAAGTGCATTGAAAGTGGATTGAAAATGGATTATTTTGTGTGTGTGACCGCAGCCTTTGTAAGGTTTAACTGTGGTCTACATCAGTGTAACGGGAATCTAACAATTTACTAGGAGATGGAAGAGCCTATGGGAAATAGCTGAAGATTGGGCATTCAAAATCAGTTATGCTGAAATAATCAGATCAAAGTTGGCTCTCCTTCTCTCTCCCTTTGTTAAGTGCAGATAGGTTTTCAGGCCACTTTGTCAGGGAAACTAACAAATGAGGGCCAAGGTGTTAAGATACTCTTTAAAAATAAGAAACACATAATTAGAAACAGGACCCACGTTTAGGTTAATATCTGATTTACAATAAAATTATTCAAGGGTTTTGACATTACAACCTGAGAAGTCAATTCCTGCACCCTGTACATGAGCAAAATATGATTTGCCCAATGCAGTATTTTGCATTCTGGTAGAATTACATTAGTTAGTCTTAAAGGTGCCACAAGACTCCTGTTTATTGTTTCTGCAACAGACTAACACAGATACTATTCTGCAATTGTTTGCTACTTAGTAGAACCTGTTTTTCTGTTTGTTGCAGAGGTAAGTGTTCACTATAAACAACACTGTACAACCTTTTTCAGTTTCTGAAGCAGACACTTCATTATTCTCACAAAATTGCCTCCTTTGTGCACAAGATAAAAAAAAATTCTTTATGAAATGGCTGTGTCATGTATGCAGGTCAGAACTCATCAGCTCAGAAGTAGCAGGTGAGCCTTATTTACAGTAAACACTGAAATGAACATCTAATGGCAAGGAAAAGAGTTTGTCTTACTTTTGAACTCTGGCTGAACAGGAGAGAAGGAGATCCTTCCAAAGTTAGTCATACATAAGTCACATTGAAACCAATGGATTGTATCTTACTTGCCTCAAGAATTTGAATGGGTCTTAAGCACAAGTCACTATATGGGGTGGGTTACAGCTTTTGGGAGGTATCTTGTATAGCAACATGCCTAGAATACCTTATCCCTTTTTTCTAAAATCCTGTCAACTTTTGGAAATCCAAAAGAAAAAGAGCATATTTAGCTCTTCTCGTGATCCTTGACATCTCTCCCACCCAACTTTATCTACTAGGAATGAATCCTAGAACAATAGAACTAGGTGGCCAATTCTGGCCACTATGTGGAGAAAGAAATGTCTACAGCCAGCATCCAGAAGGGCATTTAAGCAGTTTTAGGTACTTTTATTCTGTTATTTGTTGCATGTATCATACTATTCTGTTGCATTGTTTTTAAAAATGTTGTGATCTGCCTTGAATCTCAACAAGAAAAGTAGACTATCAAAGTGGTCCGTGATGGGTTTCGGGATGCCCTAAGGGAGATTATTAACAGGTCCCTCATGGAGGGCTTGTTCCCTGGAGCACTTAAGGAAGACGTGGTCCATCCCCTCTTGAAAAACCATCTTTGGATCCAGCTGAATTGGCTAACTACCGGCCGGTTTCCAACTTGCCCTGTTTGGACAAGCTAATCGAGAGGGCTGTGGCAGTCCAGTCACAGAGCTTTTTGGATGATGCTTCCATCTTATATCCCTTCCAGTCCAGCTTTTGACCCGGACAAGGGACAGAGACAGCACTGGTTGCCCTCATGGACAACCTCCAGAGGCATTTGGAGCAAGGCGGATAGGCGGTGCTGTTGTTGTTGGACCTGTTGGCAGTGTTTGACACGGTCGACAATCAGCTACTGATCCACCGCCTCACCAGCTATGACTTTCAGGGGCTTGCCTTGCAATGGCTCCCATCTTTCCTTCAGGGTCGGAGACAAAGGGTGGCACTAGGGGGATCAGCTGTCCCGAAGGCATCCACTTACTTGTGGAGTGCCTCCAGGGGCAGTACTCTCCCTGACGCTATTTAACATCTATATGTGCCCCCTTGCCCAGATTGCCTGGAGACATTGGCTAGGGTGTCATCAGTATGCAAATGACACTCAGCTCTACCTGTTGTTGGGCGGCCAGTCTGACTCTACACCAGGAGATCTGGACCATGTGTTACAAGCTGTGGCTGGTTGGCTTAGACTGAGTCGATTGAAATTAAATCTGACGAAGATGGAGGTCCTGTGCCTGAGCTGGGGCTAGTGCAAAATGCTGCAGCCAGGCTGTTGATGTGTCTCCCTGTGTGGGAGCACATCCATCCTAGGCTGAAAGCATTGCACTGGCTGCCAATAGCATACCAGATTCGTTTCAAGGTGCTGGTTTTAACCTTTAAAGCCCTTTATGGTCAAGGTCTGGCATACCTACGGGACTGCCTTTCCCCATATGTCCTCCAGAGAGCACTGCATTCAGGGTCCCAAAATCGATTGGCCCTTCCAGGCCCCAAGGACACTAAGCTGGCTATAACCGGGGCCAGGGCTTTATCAGTGGCACCTCTGTCCTGGTAGAATCAGCTCCCAGAAGAGATCAGAGCCCTGCGGGACCTTTTACAGTTCTGCAGGGCCTGCAAGACGGAGTTTTTCCACCAGGCTTTTGACTAAGGAGCCGCATCAAACATCGAGGAGTGTCCCTGTGCCCTGGCCTTACCACCTACAGCCTGTGCCTGCCGCAGAAATAAGTCAAACAAACCGAGCTGGTGAGAATACCATCAGGATTGTATTGCCATCTAAGTAGTACTGCTAACTTGAAATCTTGCTCTTGCACTTTACTAGACTACATTCCAGCACTTTAGAATTATTTTAAATGAAATGTTATTTTATGATGATGTTATTTGTAACTGTTTTAAGCGTATTTATATGAATTTTATGTAAGCTGCCCTGTGCCTGCCTGGTGGGGAGGGTGGGGTATAAACTGAACAAACAAACAAATAAATAAGGAAATAAATGAATGTATTGTGTCACAGTTGGAAAGTTGGAGTGCACAAAGCCCATCCCATCAATGGGCCATGTATTTGCAGTGTCATCTCAAGAAGAGTTGCATACTTCCAGACCCATTTCCTTCAATTGACTTGGAAATGGGTAACTCTGGTTAGGATGCTCTGCTAGCATAACAGACATTGTAATTGGGAGAGTTACTCAGAAATAACATTTTGCAAAGATTTTTTCCATCAGTCAGTGTGTTCCTTCCTCCCCCCACCACAGCAACGTATTAAAGGATTTTGCCATGATGTTAGAGATCACTGTGGTCCAGATCTGCTCAGTGCTGGACTTCATAGCTGCAAAACAGGATGCCTTGACTCCCGGTATCCTGCAAGGCTGCTTGGATTGTTCCAGCCCCTGGCAACAGGAAAATAAAGGATCTTTTTCACAGAAGATGCAACTGTAATTATTTCCTGGAGGAAGTATCCTTTTTAGTTGCAAATAACATAAATGACAGAATAATCCTCCTGCATGATGCATGGCTACCTGTCTTCTCGGACACAATTTGCAACCACAAGGGAGCACTCTTTGCCCTGCTTTCATATGAGGTTCATACACACACACTAGTCAGATACACTAAAACTTTGCAAACTTCACCAGGAGCTGTTTCCATTACATTAGAACAGCAGAAACAACAAAGGCTGCCCCCCTTGGCTAATTTTTCAGCTGTCAGGAGATCCTTGGCTCTCAAGAAGGAGGAGCTCTGGCAGTGCTTGGCAGATGTAAACTTTTCAAGTTACCCATCCTTTTGGAGACAGGTAATATCAAAGGGCACTATGGATTACAATACGTGAGGAGTGTTTACAGCCTGGAAGATTATTTATGTTTGGTGTTACCTCTAAAGTCACACACATCCAAGCTAGGAGAAAAGGAACAGAAGGAACCCTCTCATTATCTTTTGAAATATGAAGATCAGAGGAAAACCTGGGTTTAAAGTGTGGAGTGATGGTCCTAGGAGCCTCCTTATAAATTAGAAGGCATCCTGCCCCTGTAATAACAGATCCAGGAACAGAGCTGATTTTGAGACTTAGAGTGGAGTTCTGGATTCATCATTGCTGCTGCAAACTTTGGGCATACCTACTGCTTTGTTAGCAGGCAGTGTTTTCAGCAACTGGACCTTCCCGTTGATGGATTAATTCAACAGAGCTGCTGTTGGAAGTTGTTGCTGCTGCATTGCTGCAGAATGGGAAGTGGTAAAGATGATGGGCTACTGAACAGGATCTCATTCCCAGGACCAGCATCCTTTGGGAGCAGCCATGCAAATCCTCATGGGGTACCACTCCGAGAACCATTTGGTGTTCCTATCCGCTTCGATCCAATGTACTGGGACCACCAACCCTACAATGGATACTCAGGAAGGTTTTCCTACTTACCCTTTTCTGGGTATGTCGGAGTATATGACTATTCTTTCGAGCCTGCCTTCATCCGCAAGAGGAATGAGAGAGAGAGGCAACGGGTTCGTTGTGTGAATGAGGGCTACACTCGCCTGCGAGACCATCTTCCCAAGGAGCTTGCTGACAAGCGTCTCAGCAAAGTAGAGACTCTGAAAGCGGCCATAAACTACATCAAGCACCTTCAGAGTTTGTTAGACTGTGATCCCCTAGGGACTACTAAGACAGCTCTTCCAGCTACAGAGGCCTCAGTTGCTCCTGGTCTTGGTTTGAGAAAGGAATGCAACAGTGATGGAGAATCTAAAACTTCATTAGCTTCATCCCCATACAGTGAACTTGAGGAAGTTTGCAGCTAGGAAACAGCATCTTCAGAGGAGGACACTTCAAGATCACTCCCCCCTTTTAAAGCAGCCATATTTCTAAATTTGCATGGATTTTCTCACAGGACAATATTAGTCTCCAGCAACAGGATGAACAAAGGTATCTTAATTATTTCAAATGACTGTTTCCAATATCAGTTTGGACAATCTTCAAGTGCTTAAGAAAATAATTGTTCTAAAATGTCCTTATTTATGCTACTAAAAACAATGGAATGATTGAAATCATCTTTTTAAAAAACTATATTATTCTTCATTTGTTGTTTTGTGTGTTTCAGACAGGGAGAACAATAAAAACAAAGGAACTTGTTTCAGATTTTTTTCTCCCTCATAATACTCTCTTTCTCATTAAGACATCCATATCAAGTTTAGTAGGCAAATTAGGAAACACCCTGTCTAATTTGAAATGAACATGTTGCCCTTGATCCAGAGTATGCTAGTTATGCTTGTCTCACTGAAGTCAATGGGAATTCAGATAGTCTCAGAGAACTTAGAACAACTGGTTTCAGTGGTACTTGAATGAATGGTGACTGTCTTCTTCCATTGATCTCAAATGGGATGGACCGAAGCACAGCTAATTTTCTCCATATTAGAACTTCTGCATCTAGGGTACACTAGTGCTGGAAAATGTGATCAGAGGTTCAAGATTGAGCCAGTGTGGTGTAATTGAGGGCAGTGTGGTAAGGCAATTAGTGTCAGATTGGGGAGACCCAGATTCAGATCTTCAAACAGCAAGGAAGCTGACTAGGGATCCTTAGGCCAGTTGTTTTCTTGCAGACTAGCTTATGTCAGAGGCTTATTGCAAGAGATGGGTGGAATAAAACTGAACAAAAAGTTATTCCTGGATGTGATTTGAGTTACTTAGCAGATATCACACTTGCTGGTTCTTTTAAGTGATAAGTGAAAGTTTGCAAGTCTAGGGCGCTTTCCACATGGGGATGCATTTCTGTGACTTGCTCATAGCTGCTGCTGCTGCAGCAGCTGCTACAGTGAAGCAGCAATGGGCTTTTATAGGTCATATTTCCCAGCAATTCTCCTACCCAAGGACTCTCCGCTGGCCATTTATCCCCCACGCAGGGGTTTATTTTTATTTTTATTAAAAACCTACAGTTGAATGTAGTAATAGTACTATAACATTATAACAATCTATCAAGTTCTCTGAATTCCCAGCTTTTATTCTCTAGTGCCTCTAATTCTGGAGATATAAGGGGAGAGGCATAGCTTCACGATGAAAAGGCTAGAAAATTGCTTTTTTGGGGGGGAAGCAGGGGATTTGGGGAGCCTGGTATATTGTTACGACACTAACGATATATCCGTTTAAGGAAGGGGCTGTGGCTCAGTGGTAGAGCATCTGCTTGGCATGCAGAAGGCCCCAGGTTCAATCTCTGGCACCTCCAATTAAAAGCACCAGGCAGTAGGTGATGAGAAAGACCTCTGCCTGAGACACCGGAGAGCCGCTGCCAGTGTGTGGAGACAGTACTGATTTCGATGGACCAACAGTCTGACTCAGTACAAAGCAAATTAATGTGTGGATTAGCCGACTGGTGGCCTCATGATTTAAAGGAGAAAGGGCCATTAATGGTTGGGGTGAGATGGTTGCTTCAGGGATGGGTCACTGAAAATAACGCCAAATGTGGGTGGAACTGGGAAGATTTGAACTTTCCCATCCCCAGCTTTGCTGCAGTCTTTCTCAAAACTTTGCAGAAAAGCAGGTTTCGGAGAGATCACAGGAAAGATGAAGAAAACCCAGGAGGTGCACAGAAGCTCCACAATGCTCTGCAGAAGCACAGGAAAAAGGCTTCCCAGGAGCATCCAAGCTGGTGCAAACAATCCATACATAAATGATCAAAGGTATGGCAGCCTGCATCATTCAGAATCAATGGATATTGTGCCGTTAAGCTAAATTAATCATAATTTTACTTTTGAAGGATCAGTTTTGCTCATGAAGACCTGTTCCATTCATTAATGACCAAAATTATTAACCAACATCAAGCATATTTTGAGCTGGACAAGGTGCCACGTGGGTAGTATTAGCATACCCATTCTTGTGTGAGGCTGTACTTCAGAATGTGAGGAAAAACAAATGTGGTGTGACTTGGTGGTGAGAGGGGATTTTGTCAGAGGACCCACAGGAACTCTTGGCAGCCCTGTGTCTGCACAATAATATATCAGAGCAGAAGAAGGAAAATAATATATGACTGCATCTGTCTGAGTGGTCTGGTAGGTAAAATGCACAGATCAAAAGACAGTGCTCTGATGATGGGGGGAAAGGCAGAGGGACCCTTAATAAAAGCTGCAAGCCCCCTTGACCACATTCCAAGCTCTGTTCTTACAGTGTGTGTTAAGAAATAAATCTTTCTGTAAGCCAGACTTATAGGCACAGCAATCGGGAAAGTCCCTGGGAATCTGATGCCCTCTAGTATTCAGACTATAATCTGTACCAAGACCACCACCAACCTCCTACTCGTATTTAACGACACTGAAATGAAAGGAAGATAAGTTCCCATGAACAGCATTTTGGATTCCTTTTATTTTAAAAAAACACCCTAACCCAGCCATAATCATCCTCTTCTAAGGGAAATATCCCCTCCCCCAAAATGCTGGACCAATGCAGTTTCGTCCTTCCCTTTCTCCACGGAGCTCATGATGGCAAACATGGGTTCTTTTTTCCTATTTTATCCACGGAACAACCCAATGAAGTAGGTGAGGCTAAGAGAGAGTGATTGGCTCAAGGTCACTCAACAAACCACATGGCAGAGTGTGTAGCTGAACATTATTTTCCCTTCCTCCTTAATATCCTCACCACAACAATCAAGTGAGGTAGGTTTCTGCACAGGATAACAGCACTGGGGTTGATGTCTGTTAGGAAATGTGTATTTATTCCTGTTTCCCCACGGTATTGTGGCATATTCAGGCATTTTCCAGGCTTTCCCCCACTTTTCTTCAATATTTCCAAAACTCAATTTGCTGCAAAATTATGGGAAAGATCACAGCAAACCCTGGATGGCTGCTCTGTGGAGTGAGAATGTTCAGAACTTCCTGGTCCCATTCATATGTTGCTATTTTTCTTGCATCTGTCCCTTTGGCAGTCACCCTCCTACCCTGCTACTGAATGCAGTAACTGTTTTAATTGGCAGTTGACTGTTGTTGTAATATTATAACAATCTGAATTCCCAGCTTTCATTTAAAAAAATTAAGTAGCACCTTTCATTGCAGAGATATAAAGGGAAAGGTATATCCCTGCAGGGAAAGAATCTAGAGACTTTCTTTTAAAAGAAAAAGAAAGAAAGCTAGGAATTCAGTGAACCTGATACACATATTATTCTAATGTTATAGCAATAGTCAATAGCCAATTAAAAAAATATATTGAAAATGCCCTAGTGGCATGGGGTGTGGGGGAAATAGCTGCTGATGGGGAAATGGGGCAGGGAAAATGCAGGGAAATTTTCCACATGGAAGCCCCATTTACTGCTGCACTGTATCGGCAGCTGCAAGAACAATGGGAAAATTACGCAAGCCTGCCCCCCACATAAAAACCACCATAGCAGCTACCCAACAATACCCATGGTATTATTAACATGTTTTCATTATCCACCCCTCTTCAAATCATAATCAAGGTAGTCAAAAGAATGGTGAGATTGTCAAATTTACCAGTGTTATTATGGATTATGAAAAAGTAAAGATTCTAACCCACAGTGGTGATTTGAGTTTAGCACTACACTATTCTAGATTAAGGAGCTGCGGTGGCTCAAGTGGTTAAGACACTGAACTGCAGGCTGTGGAAGGTCAGTAGTTCAGCAGTTCGAGACCCGGGTGCCGCAAGACGGAGTGAGCTCCCGTCTCTAGTTCCAGCTCCTGCCAACCTAGCAGTTCGAAAGCAAGAAATTGCAAGTAGATAAATAGGTACCACTTCGGTGGGAAGGTAACAGCGTTCCGTGCACCTTGGTGTTTAGTCATGCCGGCCACATGACCACGGAAACGTCTTCGGACAGCGCTGGCTCTTCGGCTTGGAAACGGAGATGAGCACCGCAACCCTAGAGTCGGATTCGACTGGCTTTCGAGCAAGGGAACCTTTACCTTTTTATTCTAGATTAATGCAGAACATATAGGAGTGAGGTGCTGCATGTCACATGCCTTGTATTTAATGTTGACCCCTTCTTTACTGTCTATGACTAAAGTACATTTATGAATAAAAACTCGAGGTATACTGTGAAAGGAAATTTGTAGGGAAATAGTTTTAAAATTGAAAAGCTTTAGACAAGGGTAATTACAATTATAGTCATAATAAGAAGTATGAATGGAAATAGAGAAAGTGAACTGCTGAACTCAACTGTGGGCATTATGGTTGTGGGAATTCTTGGAGTATATATCAAAGAGCGAGAGAGTCCTATGCATATTTTAAGGGTCTTTCCACAGAGAGGTTTTCCTGTGGTTTTGGTGGTGACCTTCTGATGGTTTTCTCAGAGCTTCTCACAAAGTTCTTTTCCATTTGTTGACATTTCATGGTTTCCTCATTTCCCCCCATGCTTCCTCAAACCACCTTTGATCTGATTTGAGCAACCATGGGCTGATTCCACACAAGGGGGATTTTCCATCGTAGTCGTGTTGCCAGTGCGACTATTGTTCAATTCATACTTGGAACAGAAATTCCACACAGCACAGGGCAATCTGATTTTTCACTCCCCCTCCCTCCATTCCCCTGCCTCAGGGGGGCTTTTTGCAGTTTGTTTTAATTTGGTGGTTCATATATCACTATATTATTTTAACACTGTAGCAATATATCTTCTACTGTTTAAAAAAACAGCAGGCAGAAAACTCAGAGGTGGCCATGGACTTTCCTTAAAAGGGCTTTGAGTGTACTGTTTTAGGAAAGTTCATACCAAAACAGGTTTGGAAAAATCACTGAGGACTGGAGCCAGAGAAAAACCCAGAAGGGGGACATCTACCTGACAATGTTGTGTGGAGACAACCCCCCTTCCCTGAGAAGTGCTGCAGTTTCGGAGGCAAGGCAGAGCAATAGCTCTACTTGGAAGCAACCAAAGAATGTATGGGACAGTGTCACCTAGTGAGCATCATGGCTGAACAGGGATGTGAACCCTCATCTCCCTTGTCCTCTAGTCCAACACTTCCACCACTATATCATTCTGGTTCCTTTATACCAGTAGAACAGAGATCAACAGCTGATGGTTTGCAAACATGGCTAGGATCAGTACTTAAACGGTGGGCACAGGAAGGCTGAAAGCCCCTTACTGAATCATAGAAGAGGAAGAAGAAAAGATTGGATTTATACCCCACCCTTCACTCAGAGTCTCAGAGCGGCTTACAAACTCCCATCCCTTCCCCTCCCCACAATAGACACTTTGTGAGGTAGGTGGGGCTGAGAGAGCTCTTTTCAGAACTGTCCTTGAGAGAACAGCTCTGACAGAACTATGGCTTGCCCAAGGTCATCCAGCAGCTGCAAGTGGAGGTGTGGGGGATCAAACCCGGTTCTCCCAGATTAGAGTCCGCACACTCAACCATTATTGTTTCTTTGGGCCTATCTTGTAGCGGATTATCCCTTGGTATCATTCTGGTTTCATTGAACTGTTTCCTTACTGCATCAGGTGGGTATTGTAATTCCAAAAATGTTCACTGCAGATCCTACTGGTGAGAATCTCTCAGACAGAGAGCTTTGACTCTTGAAGGATTACACCACAAAAATCTTGTTGGTCTCTAAGGTGCTACTGCACTTCAATCTAGCTATACAAAAGAACAATGGTACAGTAGGAAAAATTATTTTATTCAGTTATACTGCCCCACATCTGCTTACAATGGTACTTCTAGATAGGAAACCTAAACAGGTCTACTAAGAATCCTAATCAGGTCTCTTCAATGGAGCCCATTATTCTCTGGAATGTGTGTTAGGATTGCACTACTACACTGCAACCCTATGCACAGTGAGTCCAGTTTAAATCCACTGGGCTTTAAACTGGAGTAAAATCATAGGACTGCATTGCTAGTGTATTGATCTGGCTTCCTCTACTAGGTAATGATGGAATTTCGCTTTTTAGCAAAAGGTTCAGTTCCATTTGGCTCTAGCTAGCAGCCAATTCAGTTTAAGGTTTCTTACCATAAAATTACTTGTTGGTTGTGTTCCATCATTGTAGACTCTTTGATATATTACTTAACAAATACAATTCAGTATGTCTAAATCCTATGGAGATCAGCAGGACAATTTAATCATGACTTGGGGATCAATCTTAAGCAGCGGCGGAAGAAGGCGCTGGTGCCCAAAGACCAACTTATGCACTTAGGGACAGAAAACCTAAGTAAAGGCAGAAGGACTCTGAAATTGGCCTTTATGTAGTGAGCTTGAGAGATGCTCTGGAATACTCTCATAACAACTAATTAGCTGATCTTTCAGTAGGGAAAGTTAGACAGGAACTCGCGGAATTCATAATATACTAACCATGTAACACTAACATAGATATTAACGGGGTGGAAGATCTCCTACTCTTGGGTTTTTAGTTTAGTGTGGGTTTGCTTTTCTTTTTCCCTAGTGTTAGTTCCCCCTTCCTTTTTCTTAGTTTGTAGTCTATATAAAATGCAAATAAATAAAAAATCCCCCTTGGGGGGCCAAAAAAAAATAATCCTAAGCATATCTGTTCAGGAGTACTTCCTACTTTATTCAGTAGGGCTTACTCCCAGGAAAGTGTTCATAGGGTTGTGGTCACACGCGTGAGATAACGGGGGGGGGGAAGCAAGGCTATTTGCTCCGTAGGAATTTGACCCGTAGTTGTGCGATCACACAGTCCTTGGAAGCTGTAGGGGCAGCCTGCCACTGTGTGATCAGACGCAACCGGGGTGTGTGTGTTTTGCCATGTGTTTCTGGTGCGCTTCAACGAGGGATCGATGATTCACATCTCTGCACTGAGTGCTTCTTATGTAGTGTGCAATGATACGCATACCGAAATGGGAGAAAAAACAGTGGCATGGAGTCGGGATGGCCTGATCAGACCGTCCCAATGCCATGGGAGAGTGCTGGAGTGATCACACAGGGGAAAGTCCGTTCCTGGCCCATAGCAACCTATTTGCTTCTGGACTTGCCCTAGTGTCTTTTTACTCTGCTTCTGTGGCGGAGCAAAATGGGTTGCCGACAGGTGCGGGATGCTTCCCAGATGTATGCGTCTGATTGCACCCTTAAAATCTGCCAGGCATTTATGCTTATGGCACGGCTAATTCTGTGTGTGATCGCGACCAAGGGATTGCAAACTTAATCTCACTCCATTACCTACAATGCAATCCTGAGAACACTTTCCTGAGAGTAAGGCCCACTGAATAAACCTGAATATTATTCTAAGTAGACTTGCTTAGTATTGCTTTCTTAATCATAACTAACTTTTGCTAGATTGTGCCTTATAAATTTAATATATTTGAGGGTCAAAAGTGCAAGAAAATACAAGATCGCTGTAGGACAAGATCCCCCAAACACAGATCATTCAACTGTAAATGCCACAAAATGAGCAAAAGTTCAAAATAAATTATACATTTGAAATCTTTCCTAAGATGTCTTTGTCTAGACAAAGGTTTTCTTCAAAGCCTCTAGAGCGTATCATTACCAAAGTTTGAAAACAGATAGTGATCCATCCTGTCACTCTTTCAGAATTAATGTTTTAATAAAAACATAGACCTGGAGATGTCTGCCCACCGGCATGATTACTGGTTACCATAAAAAGACTTCATGGACTCCCTGAGCCACGTGCCCAACCATTTTATATCAGCCTTCTGCATACTTTAATCTTTCTATCCAGGAGGGGTAAAGGAAAAGTTCAATTAAATTACAAATCTACTAGCGCTTTGATATTTATCGCTATTTTTAAGATGGATAATCCTAACCACGAGATTGTTTTGAATCCCTTAATGGCTTATTTAGTTGAGTTTTCCCCCCAGTAATAACTAGAGTAAGTCCCTTTCAAGTTACATTACTCTGTGTCAATAAATCGCCAAGGAAAAACAGAAAGAAGCATAATAAAGTACACAAATGCAATCAGTCATCTGATATCTCTTTGGAACTGGGGAACAAGGACAAAATGCTTCAAAGGGAAATTCTTTTGCCTTTGCAAGGAGCAGCTGTCCCTGGAAAACTAGAACAAGACATGAAGCATCTTAATACATGAAGCAGAATTAACATGAGCCAGTCTGCTCCCCGGAATCTATTGACCAATTTCTTTGCATTTTTAATTGTCATGGCCAGTGATCAACAGTTCTGCAAGGATCTGCTAGTCCCCTAAATTGAATTACTCTAAAGTAGGATTGACAAGCCTTCTAGTACCCTTCTAGTAACGGAGGACAGAGCCCAAACTACATGTTATGATTTTTAACACATTGTGTATGGGGGCTCCCTGAACCCGACTTTGACTCAATCACATGACAGCTGTGAGAGAACTTGTTTCACAAGTGTACAGGGCCCTGATTCATAGTGGGACCATGGCACATTAAAGGAGAGAAGGCACTTCAATGTCTCTTGCCCCTGCACTGTTCTTCTGACCTGAAAAGGCTCTGGGGAAGCACTATTTGCCCAACTGGAGGGGTTGAATGAGTACCGATGGCCCTTTTAGTCAAGGGCAGAGCCTGGATGAGGCTAGAGGTGTTATTTTGGCAGGCCCAGGCTCAGAGATCAGAACAAAAAACATTATCTTTGTAGCTATCAAAATGCCTGAGAAAGGGGGGGGGGGAACACCTAGCCCCTTGATTTTCTGGCAATTGATTCTAAATCTTACAAGGCCATTTTCCCCCCAGCCACTTAACAGCAATACTTAGGCTGATTTTGTAAAGCATGATAGCAAAAGCTATGAGCATTCAAGACATTTCTAGAAGACTGGTTCACTGAGTGGCCAGCTCTGAGTTGGGAAATACCGGGAAATTTTAGGGCTTGGACCTGAGGAAGGCAGGGTTTGGAGGGGGGAGGGACTTCAATAGGGTATAATGCCATAGAGTCTACCCTCCGAAGCAGCCATTTTCTCCAGGTGACTTGATCTCTGTCACCTGGAGATCAGTTGTAATAGCAGGGGATCTCCAGCCACCACCTAGAAGTTGGCAACCCTTTTCATTGCCCTGACAGTGCCAGCTGCAGAAACTGGAAATCTTGTCCTCATTGGGAAACCTGCATCTTCCAAGCACTTAAAGTTAGGTTTGCTCCTGCCCTGCCAACTAACACGAAACAGTCATGAGAACTGCAGTTGCACTACTTTCATAGACTCCTAAAGCTGTCCCCACGGATCCATTCTGCTAATGAATGGGCGTTCCCCCAGTGCAAGGAATCTTCCCCAACACAAAGGTCTTTACATGAGGGGAAAGTTCACACCTGAGGATTGTGCCACCTTTAGCGTAATGAACTCCCAGGTGGCATGGGCCCATATTGATCAATGCCCATGCCACCACAGATGACAAGGATGACATAATCCTCCCTTTCATGGCTGACAATTTTGATAAAGCAGAAATGTCTCACTTCATTGCAGTGGGAGTATTCTTGAAACCTTTTACATCTTTAGAGGAAACAACAATAAGTAGCAGACAAGCCAGAATATCCCTGTCCTTGCAGCGTGGGACTTTACCACTGTTTTTGGCTACCTGACCTGGATAGTCCAGGCTAGCCTGATCAGATCTCAGAAGCTAAGCAGGGTCAGCCCTGGTTAGTATTTGGTGTGAGACCACCAAGCAATACCAGGGTCACGATGTGGAAGCAGGCAATGGCAAACCACCTTTGAATGCCTCTTGCCTTGAAAACTACGGGGTTGCCATAAGTTCAGCTGTGACTTGATGGCTAAAACATGCCAACAAAACCCCTCCAGGTGGGGCCTGGAGTTCTCCTGGAATTACAACTGATCTCCAGGCTACAGAAATCAGTTCCTCTGCAGGAAATGCTGCCTTCAGAGGGCAGACTCTATGGAATTATATCACCACTGAACTCCCTCCCCTTCTCTAACTCCACCATCTCCAAGCACCACCTATAAATCTCCAAGAACTTCTCAAGCTGGAGTTGGCAATCATACCACTTTTGCCTTTTTTAAAAAAGTCTGCTCAGGCTGTACACTCCACATCTCCAATGTTAGACTGTACATGTATCCTTAGTCAAAGAGCTGTGGGCAGTAACAAACATGGAACATCTGTTCCTGCCACATTCCCTGAAGCAATGCAGTAGCCTTCAACAAAAGCCTCCATTGCAAATTTTCAGCACTTTTGTCTGCATTTCTCTTGTCAAGCATTGGAACAATATGTACTTGGGGAGGAGGAGCCATAGTCCATTACCTAGCATGACTATATGCACACACACACACACCCCAGCCATGCATTTCTGAGAAAGATCTGGCTAACAATTTCATAATTAGTTGCTGTAGATTTTCCGGGTTGTGTGGCTGTGGTCTGAGGATGCCAGTCACAGCTACTGGCGAAACGTCAGATCCTACAATGTCAAGACCACGGCCACACAACCCGGAAAATCTACAGGAACTAATGAACTCCGGCCGTGAAAGCCTTCGAAAATTTCATAATGTTCTTCATTAAATACATGGGGCAAAACCCAGTGAAAATGAGATATTTCAGAAAGATTTCAGAGGAACTCTGGTTTATTAATAAATCCTTCCGCTTGCTGAAGCACTTGCACCTTTCCGCTGTTTATATATTTCTGCAGTCTCTTGAATAATTAGCATTGCAGCTAAATATTACTAGGCATCGTTCAACATAAAATGAATACCACATAGCTTGCAAATCTACACTGCTTTAGTATATGTGGTATTTATTTACCCTGAAATAACCTGTCCACTGATTTCTGAAGTAAAGTAAAGATAAAGGTTCCCTTGCTCGAAACCCAGTCGAAAGCTCAATCTCAAGTAGATGTATCGAATTAACCATAACAATGCTTCTTCTCAAACTTAAGAATGTTTAACCACACAGTGGAGTTGGTTGCACTGTATAAATGTAAATCAAGTGTCTTTAGCAACGATTTATGAAATGGTAGGGAACACTCAAGGTGTATAATTAAATATTTTTAAGAAGACACCCACGAAATTTGTCCCAGGGCAAAATAGGAATGTAATAGGGAGAGCGATTTATCAGTTGGAATATATGCCCTAAGGACCTATTGATATCCATGAGAAATTAATGCATGCTTAAATCCCTCCTACTAAAAAAATATTCATTTTGGCCGGATTATACCGGTGTTCTTTTTGTTGATTGGAATGGCCTTCAATTTGTATATTTTTAACGTATCCACATATCACAGATATTTCTTATACAATAGCAATATGTTGTTTTGCTCCTTTACTCTTTGCTCCCGCTTCTGCAGCAGGGAAGAGGAGAAGAGAAATCCTTCAGATTTTACTGTTTAGCCATATCAAAAATTGCAAACACACAGATTCTGAGAGCTCAGGAGGGGCACTATTTCAGACAGAACTTTGAGGCAACACCCGCATGAGAATATTAAACTTTTCTATACTTTTTCCCCTACAGTTTCTCCATAGGAGGGATTTGTTCCCTCATGAAAGACCTGGCAGTACCTCTAAGACCTGAATGTCATCCAAGTGATAATTACATCCGTTTGAAATTCCCTGAACTGAGAACCAGCCTCTAGCAATTCAACAAATGCTCCTGAAGATCCTGCACTTTAACAAGGGTGTGTTTTTTTGTCTTTTTATTCTTGCAGAAGTATCCACACATTTTGGCTGAAGAAGTTGGTAGCCAGCCATTATTTGTGCTTGCCTTGATCCTTGCTTCTGCCTTCTCCAGAACAGTCTAGACTAGATGACCCTGGAAGTCCCTTCTACCTCTATGCTTCTACGATTCTCTTTGAGTCCTCTGTGACATACAATAGACTCCAAGTCAGTCTCTCAGTTTAGGCAGATCTTCTGAGAATTCCCCCTCCCCCTTTGGGTGTGCCTAAAAACCTTTGTGGATTCTGGGAATCTCCAATACCCTGAGTCTGTTGTGGGCCGATGAACTTGGGAGAAAAGATGGGGTTTGTCTTTCCTACCTGACATGAAATAAGAGACCCTTGTACCCTTGGAGGAGGAGTTTCCCACTTCAAACTGGGCGTCCAGGAGTCGGTAATTGTTACTGGCAACCACAACCTGGGTGCCTGTCTCTGCAACCTTATATGCTTCCATGTTTCCAGTTGAACTAGTCACTCCTTAATTCCTCCATATGCACTGTGATATACAGGCACGGAAAGAAAAGCTTGCTCTGGGCTTTGTTAACCCGAAAACACTACGCTTAATCACAGTTTTTAGTGGCTCTTACCTTCACTTTTATTTATTTTGAAAGTAATGTGCTAGTCCTCATATTTGTGAAGAAAAGCTTAGAAATTTTCCAGCCACATTTGAAAACATTGAAAGTGCTAGGCTGGAAAAGAGGAAGAAACAACAAGAAACCACATGTGAACAAAGTAAGAGTATGAAGAGTGTTGGCTGCCTTTGGAAGGGACATTGGGTTGGATCCAGACAGTTTTCTCACTCAGTCACTTCCCCCCTTTACAACAGCCCCCTATTGCCGCAAAACTGAGAGCTGTATCTTTGAATCCCAAGATTTGAATTCCCTGTGGCCAAGGGAAGTTTGAGGTTTGGAGAATCCATCATTTGATATCAAACCAGAGTTTGTCTGTCAAGGCATTTGCAAGTGGAAGTAACCTGGCTGCCATGAGCATTCTCAGACACATTAACCAGGATTCTTCTAGGTGATCTTCCAAGACTTTTCTACACCCCAGTTAATAAGTAATGATGACCCATGTTTGCAGGGCAATACTCTACCATCTCAGAATCTCCCTTACAATATAGACTTTGGTGGAGACCTAATCAAATGCATGGGATGGGCCATCTAGCTATCTCACTGATCTACTGTGGGAAGGTGCGAGTCATATCTACTCCCCAGGTAATCAGTCATCCCAGCCAAACCCATCTCCCACTTTCATTACATCACCTGGATGTATCCCGTACTAGTGCCCCTTATAAAGGAAGGTTTGAATCACCCAATGGCAGCTCAGATCCTAAAATTTTACCAATTCCAGTGCAGACCCAAAATTCCCCAGTGAGAGGCCAGATTCTAAAATCTGACCCAATAGCACTGCAGATCATGATATTAAACCAATTTTGGCCAATATCAGTACTTCACCTACCTGTGCCTAGGTAAATCGAGGTGCAAGCCCCTCCATTTTGCAGTTGGTTCTGCTCCCAAATATTCTCCCACTGCAGACACAAGACTATGGGATTCCATCTTCAAGACAGAGTATGATCTGTTTTCTCCTATTATACCTTTCCTCTTGAAACCAGCCTCTACCATCTTTTTTCGACTCCTGCTTCTTAGTTTCCTCCTCCTTGACTTCCACCTGGCCAGCCTTATATCCTGTCACTGCCCACAGTCCCCCCCTCCCAGGCCCATTTTTTAATTCAGGGCCTTTAAATAAGTCAGGGGGCACCCTGCACAGACACCCCCCCCAAGGGAGCACCACAAATAAAACCAAAAAATGGAAGTTGGGGGGCCTGGCCTGGGTGGGAAGTTGGGGGGCCTTGGCAATAAGTCGGGGGGCTGGGCCCTGAGATGCCCAACTGTGGCTACAGGCCTGCCCCCTCCCCCTGGTTAGGATCTCTGGTCCAAAGATCCTTCCCTTGTTTGTCCCTTTGTATTTTCTGGACCCTTTGGGGCCAACCTCACCCCTATATCTGCTCTGCAGGTTGGTTTTCCCTGTACTAGGCCACATCAGAGAAACACAATATTTTGGGGCATCACTTTAAAGTAATCACAGTTGAACAATATAAATTGCAAAGTGGCTTATTGTCTTGTCTGTACAAACTCTTACTCTGCGGATTACTTGAATGGTTCTGTTTCACTTTCGTATTGCTTCTGTCTTATTTTTTTTGCTACTCTGTACAATACTTTTCCCATTTAAGCATCTGTATCCTCCTTCCCCTCTTATCTGTGTTGGGAGGCTTGCTTTTGATAAATTCTGGTGCTGTGTGTACAATAGACCTCAAAGTTTCCCCCAAGGATAGAGTTGGATAATCCTGTTCCCTGTGACTTTTGTCCATGTAGGTACCATGGTCTTTGACACCGACACCCTTTTTTGGATGGTCAAAGGGAGTCCCTCCTTCCTTTTTTACTAATGGAAAAGTTGAGTGGATCTTGTACCAACCCAAGAAGCACAGTCTGGTGCTGTTTATACAACAGACAAAAAAGATCCCCCTAGGGACAGAATTGGGTAATACCTGTTCTACATGGCTTTTGTCTGCACAGGTGCCAGGATCCCTGGCATAGTCTTTTTTGGGGGTGGTCAAAGGGGGTCCTCCTTCCTTTTTCATGAATGGAAAAATTGGCTGGATTGTTCACCATCCAGTTAAGCGCAGTCCAGTGCTTTGTATACAATAGAGACAAAAGATTTCCCCAAGGAACAGAGTTAGGTAATACCTGTTCCATGTGTCTTTTGTTCCACGGTCCTTGGCACAGACATGGTCTGGGGGAGTTAAAGGGAAACCTTCTTCCTTTTTCACTAATGGAAAAGTTGGCTGGATCCAGCTCACTCTATCCAACTCTTTGTGTCCTAGAATACAGATGTAGGAACAGCCCACTCTTGTACCAATCTCATTATTTCTTCCCATTATCCCTGGTGAAACATCACTAAACTCCTTTTTAATTTTCCAACAATAATACCAATGCTCAGGTGGCTCCTCACTCTACAGTAGCTGGTACGTTTTTGTGAGGAGATCAGTGGTACAATGGCTACTCTCAGAATTTTTGCATACCAACCCATTGATTATAACCATATGACTTGTGACTGAATATATTATTTTGTACATTTTCCCATGCAGTATATATTTCCTGGATAGCAGCCATGCTGGACAGAGGACAGCAGGGTGCCACAATGCATAGTTATGGCTCTGACCAGATTAGGCACTACATAGCTATGGGAATCTTACCATGGTTAGAAGCACTTGTAGCCGTTCTGATGGCATGGTGGAAAGTGTTAGCCGGTTGTCAATCTCTGTAAATTCCAGACAGTAAACAGTAACAGATCAATTACATTTATTCACTTAGGGAGGTGGGTTTAAGAATGTATGTGTGGGAGAGGGAGATGAAAAGAAAACTCACTTCAAAAAGGGAAATTTCCATTTGATGTACTCAAAATTCAAAGCAAAGCAGAGGATCCTTCTCAAATACAAGCCTTTCCTCCCTGGCACTGCATATCAGTTACTTTTGAGGTTTTCATGGCTTTTGGATAAACAAACACCACTTAATTGGTGTTATATTTTACCACCAGTGTTAGATGAGAAAACTACCTTGAAAGAATCTCTGAGGAGTAGGAAGAGAGGAGTAGGAAGAAAGTAGTGAAAAAGATATTATCATTATTTATTATTTATTTTATTTCTATACCACTCATAGCCAAAGCTCTCTGGGCAGTTTACAACAAATATAAAACAATAAAATACCATAGATAAAAACATTAAATTTAAAACATTCATTTAAAATAACATAAAAACCTTTAAAAAAAACAATAGGCCTGACCCAAAGTGAAAGAAGAAAATCGTATCAGGCCCCTGCATGACCAGGGATGTCTTTAAAGGCCTCTGCAAAGAGGGCTCTCTTAACCTGGTGCTGAAAAGATAGCAAATTTGACACCAGGCAAACCACAGCAAGGAGGTTGTTCCAAAGACGGTTGTTTCCTAAAGCAAGGAAGATAATCTGAAACAAGTATGCCTTCTTAGAGTATGTAACATGCAACAGGTATGGTGTGAACATCCTGAAACTTCTCCTAGCTCTTCCTGGGATGATTTCTCTTGGGGTGAGACGTGAGAGAACAATGGAATCTTAGTGTTTTTGTAATGTATGCTTGGTTTATTGATATCCAAGAAGAGCACAGGTGGAGGTAAAGAGCCACTTCTACAGAAATGCTACCTAGGGATGCCAGCCTCCAGGAGGGACCTGGGGATCCCCCAGAATTACAGCTCATCTCCAAATTACAGAGATCAGTTCCCCTGGAGAAGATTGATGATTTGGAGGGTGGACTTTCAGGCATTGTACCCCACTGAGGTCTCTGCCATCCCCAGGCTCCATCCCCAAGTCTCCAGGACTTTCCCAAATTGGATCTGGCAACCCAAACCCCATCTCCTGTTGGCAGCCAGGGGGGAATCTGGCAACCCTACACCAGATCTCCAGAGAGGGTGATTCCATGCCCCAAGATGCTCCAGACAATACTCAAGGTCACTGCCTCTGTGTTTCTTCCAAAAACTCAACCCACACACCACTACCCTTTCCCTGTGGTTGGAAGGGGTTACCTTCTTTGGGCTCTCATGGCTGTTTTAACTAAATCCCTATTGAGAACTATTAACATTGTTTTATCATGGGCTATAACTCCCATCAGGTGTGCCAGTTTAGGCCAAACCATTCTCAACAATTAGACAGCAAACTGACTGGTAAACTTGCCTCTTTACAGATGCATGTGTTTCTGTATTGCCATGACCTTCCAAGGAAGCTAATTATTCTGGTTATTTCACCTGAAAATGACTCAGTCATGGTGTTACCAGGCATGAACTCTCCTCACCCTTTGGGGGTGTCTCCAAGTTTCATTGTCCTCCTCCAACATGTTCATCCCCCAAATCCTTCCCAGGTCGATTATCCAGTCCCATCTGTTGTTCCCCAGCCCATACACTTACTTTGCAGGGACGTTCCCAACTGCATCATTTGCAGCATTTTGTCTGGGTTTGTCGGCTTGTACATTCATCACTTTTTGAGTGATATGGTGGTACTGCTTATATGTACACATACTCTATTTTCTGGGTTTTTTACTTCCCACTTAGTTTTTCCAAACTGCCTCTGGAGTACATGGAGTAGGGCTTGCGAGAGGCCCAGCTGACATTGTGGGAGTTTTTTGCCTTAAGCTTTACACATTTGTACTTTATTCTTCATTATTGTTTGCACTGTGCAAGTGGCCCTTATCTGGTTGGCCGAGGCTGGCCTGATCTCGTCAGATCTTGGAAGATAATTCCTGATTAGTACTTGGATGGGAGGCCACCAAGGAAGTCCAGGGTCACAACACAGAGGAAGGCAATGGAAAACCACCTTTGAAGGTCTCTTGCCTTGAAAATCCTATGGTACTGACAGCATTTTCTACCACCGCCACCACCACTATAAAAATGAGTGGGAATAATCAGCCTTCCTCTGCTCTGCCTTGCCTCGTTCTCTCCTTACTTTCTCTCCTTTACATACCTTTACAGCATATGAGCTGTAGGGTAGGGCATTTGCTACTGCAGCTGGTGACCGTTGGTGGCTAGTCAGGTCACCAGGGAATAGGTTGACTGACTGGTGAGTGAACCACATCAGGTTGTGGGTGTGTAAAGTGAAGTTCTCTCTCCCCCCCCCCCCGGCTGCTTCAGAAGCATTTCCTTGAGAATGCACCCTGGGAAAAGAAGGGGGAAGAGGATGAGCAAATGTTCATTTTTTTTTTACTCAAGTTTTTTATTGAGTATAACATGTCACTCCACAAACACACATTATACATCTTATGATATACTCATTTTCCGTTTTTAACAATCATAGTAACCAAACAAAATAAAGAAAAAAAATTCAACTGAGGTTACTGTTCCAACAATCTGAAGTTTCTGCTCTCATTTGATCCCTCTTCTTTCTATATGCCCCTATCTTACCCATTTATGATTGCCGTTCAACTTCCCCATAACTTATAATTAATCATAATGCATCTCATAATCTACAGTTCGTTTCTACCTCAGTTACCACTATAATTCTCTCCATCTTCTGTACCTGAAAAGAAAAGTTGAAAGGGTTGCCTCCAATTATGGGTGCTATAGAGAACAGCTCTACAGCGAGAGGTGATCCTCCTCTCTCCCTGTCTTTGGAGGTCTTGGGGGGGGGCACCCTCTTTGCCTCCTTACTATACCCTATTATTCACTAAAGATTCTAACCCTCTAATCAAACAATTCACACAAATAACTATTCTTACCTATACATATTTAGAGTTCAAATCTACTCTTGTACTAATAAGTCTTGCTTTCAGTTGTTTCCCCCTGTTTACACTATAGCCTAACTATCCACACCAGAATACATTGTTCCCTTCACACACCTTCTTTCAATTTAGTAACAGCCTCGATAAGTTTTTTACCCGTCATCTCATTATGTGCTGCAAACATTTTATTATTTAAATTAACCACCAAATAGCCTAATGCTAACCATCTATATGGTATTTCCTTTTCTCTCAATGTCTTTACAGTTTCACACAGTCTTTGTCTTGCAATCAGCACCTCTGGAATGACATCAGCATACAAAAACACGCATGCGTCTTCAAGGGGCAAACCTTGTTTTTCTCAAGCTATTTTTAAAAGTTTGTTTCTGATGTTTCTGATGTGTAGCTCTTTGAATTCGATGATGATATCTTGCGAGACACCTGGGGGCGGGGCTTTTCATTTTTGACAACCATAGCAAATGGACAAACTAGCCTCTTTCAGTTTGGTTTTTCATTTCTTGGGAAATGAATCCAGATCCCTTCTGTGAAATAATTCTATGGGACCAAGGTCACATGTTTGCTCAGAAATAATTCCCAGTGTGTTCAATTGATTCCTTGGGAAACACCCTTAGAATTTCAGCCAAACCCTATTTTAGTCACTCATCTGATCATAGACAGGAAGCCATAAAAGGTGCTTACACAGCTAATTCTATACTTTTATTCAGTCTGAAGTTTGGGTTGCGGGTTGGAATGATTCCATTTATATGAATCTATAATTATCTATTGCATTTCAGTCAATTTTATAGCAGACTCTCCTGTTTCCCCACAGATGCAGAAAACCCATTTAATCAAGTCATCCATCAAGCTCCCCCTTACTTTGAATTATAGAACTGATTCATGCATACAGACCAAGGGAGGAGCTGTAGTTCAGTGGTAGAGCATCTGCTAAGCATGTAGAAAGTCCTAAATTCAATCCCCGGCATCTCCAGTTAACAGGAACTGCCAGTAAGTGATGTAAAATACCACTACCTGAGACTCTGGAGAGCCATTGCTAGCCTGAGTAGACAACATGGACTTTGATGGATCAAAGGGTCTTATTTGGTAGAAGGCAGCTTCATATTAATTTTTAAGCAAAATAACAGGATGAATTTATCCATAGTTTTTCATCTGTAAGATTTTTTTCCTAAAAGAAATTAGATGGATTTCTCAATTATATCCCCCTCTCGCAAATTCCCAAATGGCCGTTATTCCTCCTGTCCTACAATAAGAGCCAAGCTACATGTTTTATAGAAAATTCAAGATAGGATTTCCAATCCTTTCTGTTTCAGTTTAAAGTAAATGTTGAGGGCTCTGAATTTGACTGGAGCAGCAGCACTAAGTGAGGGATTGTTTAATTCCTTTTGTCACATACCATTTTCTTTATCAAAATCAAGACTTTCTCCAGCTTCTTTTAGCTCTGAGAAAAGCAGGGTGGGGAATATGCATATCTAGGAGGCAGAGGGCAGGTGATCAGGGAGAGTCTTGGTCTGAACTGCCTCTGTCAAGCTGAAGCAAATGCAGAACTGGCTGGACGGATTCCCACAAGAAACAAATGCCCACATGGAAAGTTCCACCAGTAAAAAACAAACACTGGGTGACAGAGGAGCTCTTTAAATTTGAAACAATAAGAGAGAAGCTGAGAAACTATACTGTAAACTGAGGGTGGGTTTTGAAACTTCAGATATGGAATATGTGTGGATCAGTCAAATTTAACATATATGTTTGTGAGTGTATGCATCTGACAATGTGGGCTCTAGCACGAGAAAGCTTATGCTACAACCAGTTTCATAATTTTAAAGATACTACAAGACTCCTTTGTTACTTTTGTGTTTGTAGTACATTTTTTACTTCTGTGTGTACACACACACACAAACACACACCTCCTGAGCTAGAGATAAAGATGAATGAACTTCAACTCCAAAAAATGAGCAGATGTGGAAATCCAAAATTTCAGCACTTTAATTTTGATATGAATTTCACATTTCCTTAACTTGTGGAAAGAGACTTGGGTTTTTGCCCCATCATATCCAGATGTCACTGCGTAAAACCCACACTTCACTGCTAAATGAAGTCTTGCAGCATTGGAGGAATTTTGTTTGGATTCACTTTCAAATTCAGTAATTCTGAAGATGCTCAATGTCTTGTTTTTGTGACTTTACTTCAGCTGTAATTTTAAGTACCATCCCCTCTCACTGCACAACCCCTCCAAGTCGTTCCTCAGGGTCCTGTACCTCAGGAGCAGCACCTCATGTTAATGAGTGAGCTGCAATGGGACGTGGGAGACAGGTTAGTTCTAGTAGGCTGGACTCATCTCCATTATTTTAAAAACTGTAGGGGTCAATGAAAACATACCTTTTCAAAATACAAATGCTTCGAGTTCTGACCATTTTATTTGATGGCTTCTGAAACCAGAAAACATTGAACACTATTCTAGTCCAGTTCCTTTTGTTAAAGAATTATGTTTTGCTCTGATCTCTGCTCTAGGGCTTTTCAGCTCCTCCATCTTCTGGCCTCTTTGACATTCTAATTCATCTGACACTCAGATTGTATGCACTGGAAGCACTTTGGCACTTACCTATAATTAACCAGGGACACTAACCATCCTCTTTCTCAACCCACTGCATTGCTGCTACAAGAGTGAAATCACCTTCTCATATACTGGTAATACACCACCCCATTGTTATGGCACTCTATGTGGGATATGGGAGGGAAGAGCTGTGGCTCAGTGGTAGAGCATTTGCTTTGCATGTAGAAAGTCCCAGGTTGAATCCCCCACATCTCCAATGAAAAGCATCACGGAGCAGGTATTATGAAAGAGCAGTGGCGCCGGTAGTAAATCACACCTGCTATAACATCAAGCGAACAGCCACTGTGGCTGTTCGAGTCCCACCACAGCCGGGGTGAGCTCCCGGTCCCAGTCCCAGCTCCCGCCCACCCAGCGGTTCGAAAGCACTCGCAAGTAGATCAATGGGTACCTGCCTGTAGATGGCGGGGGGCACCCTCCCTTCCGGGGTGTGTAGCAGCAGTGACTTCAGCAGCGGCGGTGACGGCAGCAGCAGCGGTGACGGCAGCAGCAGCGGCAGGCAGAAGCAACGCTGGCGACTGAACCTGGCAGTGGGCAGAGCTACGAGGCGCAGGCAGCGTGACAGTACGACGCGGCGGAGCCTATGGGACGTTGGCCGGAAGCCGAAGCCTACACGGGCCTGCACATAGAAGATGGGCCTGCTGCGGGAAGCCTCCTGGCCCAGGAAAAAGATCTACGCCAGGGGCTTGAGGACATCAAGGCTGAAGCGCGGTCACCTGAGGCCCTGCCGGAACAAAGACAAGAAGCCCTACTTGGGTGCTGGTAGGATGTCCCTTCCCTATAAAGACTGTGGCCCTAGTTAGGTGATGATTAAATTGTGTAAACCGCTCTGAGACCCCTTGGGGGGGTCTGAGCGGTATAGAAATCGAAACTATAAATAAATAAATAAATAAATAAATAAATAAATAAATAAATAAATACCTGAGATTCTGGAGAATCTCTTGCCAGTCAGGTAGACATCACTGACTTTGATGGACCAAGTTTGACTCAGTATAAGGCAACAACACACGCTTGTGTTTAATGGGAGCCAGAGCACACTTTGCTGGCATCACCAGCATGCTGCTGAAATTGGCCTCCTTGTGGTGACTGCTCGCCATCTGGAGAGAAATACTCTGTAGTAGGCTATGGCTGTTATGATTGTCCTCAATGCCCTTACTTCATGGAGATGAGAACTCTCATGACATAGACTTTTCTACAGCTTCTAGGAATCACTCAACACGAGAAGGTGGTTTTCAGTTGTAATAACGTGTGTTCTGTCCCCAACTTCTCATATTCAGTTCTGTTGAGATGAAATACACACCACACAAGGACCAGTATCCTGCTGCTTAGCTTCCTGTCCCCAAAGTTATAGAATTTAATGGCAGTCGCCACTTATTTTATATGTACAAGGTTCCTCATTTTCCCTAGTTGAAAGATCTCACACAACAGGGCTGGGTAATACTTTCCACCTCCAACTGTGAAAAGCTGCTGCCAGTTTTGACAAACTATATTATGGTGAACAGACTTTGGATCAGCTGATTACAAGGCAGCTGAAATCCTTATATTGCTGTTTCTGAAAGGGAATCTGTTTAGGATGAAAACGTTTTTGTGTAAAAGTTATTATTGTCTCTGAGCTTAAGGCAACACAAAATGTTCTTCTGCACCATAAAATCATAACCAAGTGTTTAAGCGCTTAACTTAATCCCTCATAATAACCAGTGGAAGGTAAGAGGGAGCTTGCAGGATGACAATTATTACATTCAAAATTATCACTTTTATGTTATATTCAAGGAAGGGGTGAAGGATGCTGTTTGTGGGTGGCAAAACCCCAGTAATAAAAAGATATACCGTTTGTTTTCTTAAGGGGGAAATGGTCATAACATCCATTTGATTTCTTTGCTTGTTGAACTGACTGGTTCACCTGGTTCTTGGTTCCCCTCGGTCACCCAGAGTAGTGGATTGGACAGTTAAGTTGAGGACAGACAAAAGGAAATACTTCTTTACTGAAGAAATGATTAAATTGTGGGATTTACTGCCTGTGGATGTCGTGATAGCCATGACCATAGATGGCTTTAATGGGAGATTAGACCAAACCATGGAGGAGAGGTGCATCAGTGGCTACTAGCTGTGATGACTGAAAGGACACAGGGGCAGCAAACCTCTGAGTTATCAGTGCTAGGACACAGCATCTGGGAAAAGCCTTGACCTCTGTGCTCAAGTTTGCTGGCTTTCTGGAGTGACTAGTTGGTTGCTATATGAAACTCTTACGATGTTCATAAGCAGAATGGGATATCTAACCTCTGCCAGAGGTATGTGTTTGACTAGGTGAGCAGTCACTTAAGCACAGAGAAAAAGAAAGGGGAGGAAGCCAAGCTAGGACAAGGGAACCCAAATGATTACATTGCAGCAATAGAATCAGGAGACACCAACTGCCTGGTATTTAGTATTGCTGTTCCCTAACTGAACAGTAGTAACAGGCTGTATGAGGACCAATACACCAAAGGTCAGGTTAGATGAGGCTGAAGAGTCAATCGCAGAGGCTTACAGAGCAGCCTATCCTGATTAGACTTGCACTGTCTCCAAAAAGTACTGGGTTGCAACCCGGAAGCACGATCAGGTATTTGACTGCAGATAGAGATGCGGATCTCATATCTGGTATGTAACACTTTTACAGAGGAATCCTAAGAACACACCTCTGAGAGTCAGCCCCACTGAATAGACTTCAGCAGGATTCTCAGTAGAACTGCTTGTTGTCCCTATCAATATTTGGTGCACCAGCTTCAGCTCCTTTCCAGTAAGTATTATCTCACCATAGTTAACCAGATTTCTGGTCATAACATCTATAACAGCAGTGGCATTTTCTCCAAGGCCTTTTGTTAAAAGCTTTTCTTGTGCCTGCTCATCTCTTTTAGTGCTATTGTTGCTGATTTCCCCCCTGATTTTACTGTTTTTTTACTGCTGTATTATTGATGTCTGTTTTTACTGTTGGTTACACTATTCATTTCTTTTTGTTTTACTGATTACTCTGGGAGCTAAATACTGGGAATGCAATATATAAAACTTCCTCTAAAAAAATGTTTTAACCACAGTTATCCATATTATGAACACATCCCCCCAGCTAAATTGCTGCCATGGTCTCTACCTAGGACTGCCTTGGAAGACTGTTTGGAAACAAAAATTGTTTCTTGGCAAGAACTTCAGCAGATGCCTTTCTCTCTCCTCTCTGAGGTATTTTAACTCTAAAGGGTGCTTGTGCCGACTTCTGCCTATATTCTTTTATGCTGAGGGAACAGAAATCTCTTCAGATCAGGTATCTGCAAGTCCCAGGGCAGGGGAACTGTGGTAAATCTCCTAACTGTGGTAGAAATTGAATTTTGGAGGATAGCATGCTTATCATTCTATTCAAAAATTGTATTCATCTTTGTCCTTTGGATGCAATATGAAGGGTGCACAAAAATTGTTACGTGGGCCCTATAGGAAGATGGGGGGAAATAGCAAAATCAATAGTAACCTTTGAAGCAATGGCAAGTTTATATAGAAATATATTAAGGAATAGTACTTAAACTTTACAAGTGTCTTTGTGCTTTCTCATTGCAGCTTTAAGACAAAAACAATGTATTTATATAGATTTAAAAAAATGTTAAACATTGCAGTATAAGAACATAAGAGAAGCCAATGTAGGATCAGGCCAATGACCCATCCAGTCCAACACTCTGTCACACAGTGGCCAAAAATACGAGGTGCCATCAGGAGGTCCACCAGTGGGGCTTTTTGAATTCTGCTTTCTTGGGAGAGTTCTAAAGTGTTACGTTGAGCTTGAAACAAAGCAACTAAAATGAACTTTTCTCAATGGTTTCATTAAGATTTTTTTCAGCCCCCTTTGAGTGTCAGCTTTGTTGGACCGAAGCCAAACTCTGACCAGTAATTTTAAAACACGTTAGCTTCCATTATTACACAGAAGTTTGGTTAACCATGCCATGCCTTAATCCATTACCGGAAAAGGACAAATCAAAATACCAGCTACAGCCCAGGCTCTCTCTCTGTGCAACCAAAGCCGTCCATGCATGTTGGCACATGCTTGAGGGAAGCTATTCCTTTGAAGAGAGAAGGCAGTCAGTTAAGTGTGTTTTTACTGTGGAAGAACAAAAGGAATGGTACAGCTGCCTTTGCCAAGAAAGAGCAAAGCACTGCCCGTGTAGAGTTAGACCACCAGGTGAGGGGGAAGAGGGAAATGTGAGGGATGGAAAGGTCTCTAGCCTGAGTGGGTCTCAAGAAGAGGGATAGAAGGTTGCTGTGATCTATAGACAAACAAAAAGGGAAAGACTCCTAGTGTATAATTAGCAAAAAGGGAGGGTAGAATGCCAAGATAACCCATCACAAACGATAATAAATTAAATAAAATGCTTATATTTATAGCCTAACCGTCACTTTTTACACCTATAAACATATGTAAATGTTACATCCAAACACTGGTGGTAACGGCTAAAGACATACAAAATAGTGCACACAGGCACTCAACAGAATTTAAAGCAACAAGTTGCTGTTTTTCCTGTGCTCACAGGCACATAATAGTTTATGCAGGTGCTATTTTTCTTGTGTTCACAGGGATCAAGTGATTTATACAATAAACATAAACTATAAGTTCCAAAAGCAAATAATTATAGACTGAGTGTCCATTGTTATATAATGCTGAAACAGGCTTCCAAAAAACTTGATAAGGAGCGGTTGCACGTAGACAATATTCAAGCAGGTGAACCTCAGTATAAACATCACTGAGATGCGTGTCCCAGGTAAGCTTCATGTTTTGACAACTTCTTCAAATCTCGTTTACTGTTGGATATTATGCCTGCGAGCACAAGAAAAATAGCACCTGCATAAATTATTGTGTACCTGTGAGTACAGGAAAAACAGCACCTTGTTGCTTTAAATTCTGTTGAGTTCCTGTGTGCACTATTTTGTGCGTTTTTGTGCTGAGTTCAGACTGGCAGTTTGCCCCGCTATAGCCATGTTTCAGCCACGTTTTACAAGCAGATTAAAGGGGGTGTTCACACAGGCACATCAGCCTGGCGTTCCCCACCCGTAGTCAACCCGTGCTGTTCCGCTTCGCTCCCACGTTTAAAAGGTAAAAGCGGTAGCAAATCCTTGAGAGCCCGTTTATCCCACTTCATTCCGCTTCCAGGAAGTGTGAACTCCAACCCGAAAAGCCAGGAGCAACCCACGTTGCGCATAAGGCAGCAGCTTGGCTGTGCTCCGCTCTACCGCCCAATGTGGTGCCAGCGCAACAGGATCCTCCCCAAATCGGCCAGATGCGCTTATGCACATGAGCGCACATGCGCTTATGCGCACATAGCCAAATTACCAGGGAAAAGCCGTTAACAGTCACACCTCTGGGCCAGCAGTCTGAATGCTCCCGTGTGCTTCCTCCTGGTATGTTCCCGTATCAGTCAGTGCAGTGTGACCGGGAAAACCCAGAACACTTTGTTCTGGGGCTTTTTTGCCACGACTGGCTCCTGCTTCTAACTGCCAGTCTGAACTCAGCCTTCGCCATTACCACCAGTGTTTAGATGTTACATTTATGTGTATTAGGCATAAAAGTGGACACTGTTAAGCTATAAATATAATGACAGACAGGAAGACTTGACCAAGCTCTCCCCGTTTATATGTACTGGTCCCCTTAGAGATAATCCAGCTCCAGCGTCCTATTTATTCCACATTGAGAATCCCAAGCAAAGAAGGGCTTTTTCCTTAGCGAGGAGTGCCTCCCTGCCGTCTATGGTTTTAGAGGGTAGGTTTAACAAAATCCCCTTCTCCCAGCATTTTTGCCCTTGTGGCGCGCTTGAAGTAGAGACTCTACAACATGTTTTAATACAGTGCTGCTGGTATGAGGAGCCCTGCATAAAACTTTTCTTCGATATTCAGAGTAAAATCCATGTAGGCAGCCCAGATTGGATTCAATATTTCATCCTCTCGGACATGGACCCAGAGGTTTCCCAGGCTGCTGCGCGTTTTTCGGCAGGCTGTCTTGCAATACGTAGAGAGAAGTTGAATCCTGCTCTATAATCCATTTATCCTAACTCTGGTTGATTTTATTCTATATTATATTATTCTAAATTTAAATCTTATTTTTTTGTATCTAGTTTTATTTTTGTATTATAAGCTTATTCATTTTTTTTGTAATACAATTCTGAGATTATTCACTGAAACTGGAAATGCCTAGAAAGTAATTCCAAAACACTTTTTAACCTAATGAGGTAATTCACTATAAGAACACACTGGAAATTATATTGCTGAAGATTGGTCTTTGCAGCACAAATATCAAGCCCCACTGGGAATCTGTAAGGATTGGAGGGAGAAGACTTGTGGCTACAGTCCCCCCCCCCCCGCCCTTTTTGCCCAGGGAACAAAAACTGAAAAATGTTTTCAAGCTAACAATGGTTAACTAAGAGTAGAATGTAAAATAACCCTCAAATTATGGCCTTACAAAAGAAACTTCTTGGATGACCTACAGAGGTTTCAGCAGAACAGAGCAATTTTAATTTATTGTTATTGTATTTATGGTATTTTTCCTGTTTTATAGAAATTGAATTTTTGTAAGGTGCTGGTGGTCATCAAGGAAAACTGTGGGAGAGGAAGCACCTAAATAAATAGGTGCCTGCCATATTCTTCCTAGGTTTTTTTCTCCATTGTTACTCTAAGTGACTGTACTCCTCTGCCCCTGGGAGGAATATGCGTTCATCTCAACCCTTTAAAGTCCATGCAATATCACTACAGTACTGAACCATAGGAAACTTTTGTGAGAAAAATTACCCTGTTGTAGGCTTCCACTTTTAAACTTATGTGAATGTTTTCAACCTGGCTGAAAATAGTTCTAAAACAGTGTAAGAGGGAGGGAGGGTGAGATGCGGCTTACACGTGAGTCACACTAATGTCCTGAAGCACAGTTTTAACAGTGTCTTAACCAACAACTTTTCTTCTTCCATTGGCCCATGATTTAATGTTAAAAGTTTATTAGCCCTTTTAATTTGAATCCACTGTTGACTGCAGCAAGTACCAGTTTAACCATGTTCTCTAGATGATTACATGGACGCAGCCAGGTTACAGTCTTTGGCAAGTGGCTTCCCTTTGCTCTGCTATGGAAAGGATTTTATAGCCTCTGCCCCTAATTCAGGGCCAAAGGAGACATAGAAAGGGAATCCATGTGTATTTATTCACAAGTCCCCCAAGCTCACATGTAAAGTGTTGGACAGAGTTCTCACCCTTTCTCATAGTCATACAAAAATGAGCTCTTTTCTCCTCTTTACGGTGTTCTGTTTTACGCCTTCCCCCACCCCGTCTTAAGTTGGCTCTTGGAGATTACTAATTTGAAATAGGTGCCCTCTGTTGACTGCAATTAAATTTTATACATGCCAGTAACTTTTTTTCCTGTAAGTGAAATAAATCAAAGGAGACTGACATGCAAGACCTGAGATAAACATTCTTCTAAAATCGCATTAGAAGTGAAAGGGTTGTTATCCTGGTATTCAAACCAAATCTCCATCTTCTTTAAATATAAAAGACTTTCCTCATTCTCCAAATGTCTTGTCAGTGTAAGAGAAATGACAACAATATGCGTTGACTGTTTTGCTTTCTCCATTTATTTAGACGTTTCAAGACCTCAGATGTTTTGGTAAACTGCTTTCAGGATTCTAGTCAAATTCAAGAGGATGACTATGCCAATGTCAAAGTCATATCTGTGGTCCAGATCCATGTTATAGCATGGCATGGTCAGTTCAAGAGCCTACCTATCAACAGATCAAACATAGGTGTCACTAACATATACAGAATAGTACCAGAGCAACACCAGAGTCACCACTATACTACCTGGGCACACTGAGCCACCTGTGCTTGATATAACCTAGGATGTGTCATGAGGCAAAACAGCTGGTATAAGCTTACCTTCAGACAACAGCTTCCTCTATTAATGCAGAGAGTCACAATGCAACTATCCATTCAGGGACTTTTAGACAGAGCATTTGTGGGCCAATTGTCAATTGTGTGGCGATATCAAGTTTTCGTCTAACTCAAGCATACAAAATTTCCCTTTCAACTGTTTAGAGTATCTATTGATAGTTGAATTCAGTTCATGGTTCTATTTCAGAGGGGTCTAGACTTTTAAAGCAAAGGACTCATCAAATTAAAGTCTGCAAAACAGAAGACCATCTTGAAATGGATGTATTTGGCTTACATCAGAAAATGCCTCCATCAGAAAAGCTTCCCCACAAATCAGAAGTTACAGAATTAACGTTGGCTACAGTTGCAGCAAGTAATGATCATTCTTCAACAGTCTGCTAAAAGAAATTCAACTGGTTGCAGATATTGCTCCATAAAATCAGGTGGCAACATGTCTTGGTTCATCCCTTCCTCAAAACAAAGAACGTTTTCTGGACACTCCTTACGTCCATGAGTTCCAACAACAAAGAATCTATGTCAGTTGATATCTCCATCTAGGCAGAGAATACAGTCACCAAGCACTCTGGGTGGCACAAAGGTCTTGGAAAATGGTAATTCTGGTCAGTTTCCTTAGCCTTTGATAACTGCAATGGGCCTCAGTTTAATGGCTTTCTTGCTGATGCCAGCTGCATGACAGGTGTTGACCACATCTGTCACATTCTTGTAAGATTCAGGTGCCTAGGATAAAATAGAAGTAAAACAAGAAGAGGAAAATTTCATTAACTTGAATATCAATTGCTCTAGGAGGCTTACAAAACATAAAGCTACACCTACAAGCATATAGTCATAAAACATAATTAGAACTATAAAAGTTCAGAAGCAATTTAATTACAAAAAGAATCTAAGCAGAACCACTCAGACAACCATCTCAGATAAGCTCTCTAAATACTTAAAATATTTTGCATTTATTTAAAAACAAAGTCCTGCAAAGAGTATCATAAGGAGGATTTCTTTCCATACTAAAATTCACACAGCGGGGCCAACACTGAAAATGGCCTTCTTAATCTTTTTAGTGGCGTACTCTCTAGAGACAGAAGGATGTATATAAGGACAATACTCTTGAAATTCTACTTAATTTATGCAGGACTGTATTAGAATTTTTTTTTAATGGGATGGTAGTGGGGAAGCATATTAGAGAAATGCTGGAAGAAATAATTAATTCAAGGGCAACATCCATAACACATTCATTTATCTACCAGTTGCAAGAAAACCATTATAGACATAAAAGAAAAGTTCATGTAAGAGCACAAGGAACAGGTTGCTCCCAGCCTATGTATGACTGATCTTTCTTTTGCCAGCCAATTAAAAAGAACTCCCAATATGGCAGATTTTTTAAAAACTAAAAAAACCAACAACCACAACTTACTTCTTCCATGACCAGTTTGGGAGAAGCAACACGGATTGCAATCCCCATGTCTGCCAGCTTGTCCAAGACATCCTGAAAATCCAAGTTGCGTCGGGATTTGGCTCGAGACAGTGCACGGCCCTGAAGAGCAATTTTATCATTTCAGTTGCTTCTAGTGTCTTCACTGGAAGCCGGCATTGAACACAAATTACAAACAGCTTCTAGGCCTGTATTTCTCAAAATGTAATAAAACATTCCCCTCAGCTAAACTTACTAGGCCTCGTTGCATGGACCTCTTAGATTCTTTGGGACCTCTTTGCCCTTTCCTAGTCACTTAACTGTGGCTCCAGCTGTCAGGCAATGTCAGCCCCATTCTTCTCTCAGTAGTATCAAAACCAAACAAGGAATTGTTGAGCCTTGACTAGTTCTAGGCCTACAAAACAAGCATAGCCCATCTGACAATGTTAGGGCTCTTTTATGAGCAAATTTTGGGAACTGCAGTATTCAAGAAGCTGTACTTGCCCAAATTCTTTTAACTACTAAAGGTACAGGGCCAAACTAAACATCACAATGCCCACGGGTCCGACCACTTAAAAATGCTGCGAGGTCCTGGAGCATGGTGGGACAAGGTGACGTAGGATCAGGCCTGCATGGCATTTTTAAATGGCCAAGTTCATGTCTAAAATGGCATCGATCTAGTCTGGCCCACAAGCAGGGCTTTAAAAAAAAGAGGTGCTGGAACTCTCAAGAGGGAAATGAAGTTTTCAGTCTGTATACTGAAAACTCATGAACTTTTAAACATTTTAAAAATAATTTTTATTTATTTATTTATTGCATTTATATCCTGCCCTCCCTGTGGACGGGCTTTGAATTTTGTCGAAGAGGTTCTGGAAGTTCATTCTGGCATGTTCCCCCCGAAAAAGAGCCCTGCCCATAAGGATCTCCAATAGGGAACAGGCTTACCATCCTTTCAATGAGACATGCAAAACTGTTTACACTCAGCACTCCTACCATCTACAGATGGAAAAAGGCACTATTCTGAGAATTCTCATGAAGGCAAGATATATCACAGTGCATACACAGAGGGATGAAATAGGACACATTTACACAGAGGTCATCTTGCAGGAGCTGCATTCTGAAGTCTAATTCGGATGTCACAAAGTGCCAGGATAGTTAGAATTCTTACTACTCACCGCACCATGGCAGGTGGTTCCAAAAGTTTCAGTCATGCCTTGCTCTGTACCAGTAAGGACATAGCTACACGTTCCCATAGTCCCACCAATCAACACTGGCTGCCCAGTCAACTGCAGGGACAAACCAAAAAGATATCAGATCGAGGTCATAGATGCCTTCAAGTGCCAAGCATATATTGTTCAGCAAGATACCCATATAAAGAAACACTGATTCATACCATTCAAGCTCAGATTCCCACTAATGAATGAAGGACAGATGGCATATTGAAACTTAATCAGTAGCAAGTGGTTGTAATAGGTTGAATCTGGAAGACCAGAAGAAGCAGCTGGGTATCTTTTGGGCCAACGGGAAGTGGATCAGCCTGAGCCAAAAGCACCAGAAGCTGGTAGCCCAATAAGATGCCACCAGGAAGAATGCATATGAAGGCCTCACCAAGAACAATCTGAGTTAGTCAGGCAGCTGACCTGAGCACTAGCCCTGACTGTAGTGGGAAAGAGCAGGGAAGTAACCTGTCAGGATGGGATAGGAAGAAATGAAGTGAGGCCTGCAAGGAGGCCTCAACCTAAGAGGGCTTCAGTGGACTGGCCAACTGGGAAGTGGAGATGCAATGTAACCACTGGCCTGTCTTTAAGGGGCCAGCGCCTCTTGTGAGAGACAAGGACTAAAGAAACCAGGCCACTGATGAGGTTAAGTGTTCCTCTTTGCTAAGTACTAGGTCTTGGGTGCCCAACAGTACCAGGGGTAAAGCCACGTCCTCCAAGGCCTAAGGAGAGCTGTACTGCTGTGGCCACAGGAAAACAATATATTCCTGGAAAAGGAAGGAGATTATGCAAGCATTTGTGTGCGAGGAAAAAAGTTAGAATGGTGTCCCCAAACAAAAGACATCTGGGACTGAGAAATTAAGATCTTGATTTTGCCCTTCCTCCGAGGAGCTCAGGGTAGCATGTGTAACCCCCCCCCCATCATTCACTGCTATAACCCCAGTTAAGTAAATTAGCTTGCGAGTGTGTGACTGGTTACCCAGCACCTTCATGGCAGAGTGGGGAAACTGAATTTATTTAAAACATTTTTATGCCGCCTTTCCACCCAATCAGGGTCCCCCAAGGCATCCTGGATCTCCCGAGTCCCAGTCTAACACTCTAACCACTAAATCACCACTGGCTCATGGAAGTTTTTCATTTAACTGTTGTTGCTAAGGAGAGAGATGATGCAGCAGCAAATGCGTACTTGGTAATCGACAGCTATGAGGGGATGATGTGGAGGAAAAGCCCGAGTTGATCCTTTCCTGTGCACCAACAGGGTCCGTTCTTTCCCATCCACCACGTGCTGCTCTACTTTAGCGATGTTGTGAGACACATCATAGATCACATGCATATCCAGATCATCAGGGGTGGTATTGAAGACTTTGGCAAAAGCCTAACAGAAAAGAAAAAGACATCTGAAGAGGTTGCAGGGATTGGTACATCCAAGGTGGGGGAGCAGAACTGCTTCTGGAAGCAGATACTATTCTCAGGTGGTAACGGTTTCCCAGTTATTGTGGCTGTGTTTAGGTTTTGCTTCAGGCTCCTCTACTCCATGAGATATGTTTTAATGCTTTGTCTTGGATAACTGTTCTCTAGACAGACACTACACATGAATTGTAAGATTATATGAACTGGAAGATGCCATTTATCCCCACATAAGTTTGGGGTGGGAGGGAATAAAAAAAATAATTTTTAACTTCCCTCCAATTGCACCCCCCACCTACCTACAGCTTCACTTGCCTCTGACTCTTGTGCAGCACTCCCTCGCTGAAGATGGTCCCACTACCATTCATATCCTGTATACGAACACTCCCTCGGAACGAAAGAGGCACTAAAGCATTTGAGACATTCTACCACCAATCTATTAACCAGTTACAATGGCTGACTCTGGTGGGCTTAGGAGTGGCAAGGATGACAATAAAAAGAAAGCATGTCACTTCCAAATCAATCAGTAGAGTGTTCCAGAGTCTATAAATAAACCAGTCCACAGTTCAGACTTGATATTTAGAGTGAAAAAGCAGCAAGATTAATTTAAACCAAATATCTCCAAGTCTAGAATAAAAACGGAATCCCCTGGAAATCAAGCAAGCAGGACCTAGATATCAAGCAAGCAGGACCTAGATGATTTTCAGGCAACCCAAGAAATGCTGCCTTACTTCCATTAAGGCTGATGTTCTCTCTGAACTTTCACAGTGGGGCCAACTCCAGGCATAAACCCATCCTGACCACAACCACATGAGTGTTCTCAGGGCTTACAGACACTGAAGTGTACCAATCATTACAGTTTCTTACTTACCTGCCTTGTGAGGAAAGTCATGGAAGAACGGTTGACCCAAGCATAATTTCCAGCTCCTGCCATTCCCTTCAAGTAATCCTGTCCCTCTTGGGAAGCAATCCTGGCACAAGCCAGCTGGCGGTCATTCACAATGATCTTGTCCCGTTTCATAGCTTTCTCCATAGCCACAAGGGCATCTAAGGGAAAACAAGTGCCCAGATCGGCGTCAACCCTTATTAAATCAAATCACATCTTGCAAGGCTTTCCAACTTAGCCCAGAAACTGTTCCAAAATAACAATAATAATGTGCATTATTCCCCATTTCCCAAAACTACAAATGAATCTGTAGAGTTCTCCAAGAAAACATTACCCACTGAAGTTTCCTCACCAATTCCAGCCCCTCCCACCAAAAAGAGTCCATACCTGTAGCTACTTGGTGGCCCAGGCCTCTGCTGCCACTGTGGATCATCACACACACTTGTCCCTTGTGGTCTATGCCCATCTTCCGGGCAGCATACTCATTATAAATCTCATCCACAACCTGAATCTCAGCATAATGGTTTCCAGCTCCCAGAGTTCCCAGCTGTCAAGATGGGGGAGGGGGGGAGAGATACAAAATGAACAGATATGGAAAGTAAATAGAAGATTAGAGGATTCAGCTAATGATCTGACAATCTTGTATACTGCTAGGGAAAGCAATACAATAAAAGCCTGAAGCCTACCCTAAGAGCATTACTAAAATGCAGGAACTCTGCCTTGTTGTGGCAGAGTAAAGGCCCACGTAGTTCATCCACTCATCTATGTTTAACTATGGCTAGTCAGGTGACATCAGGAAGCTTATGTAACATTAGGGAGATTCAGGTGGGTAGTCGTGTTAGTCTGAAGCAGCAGTACAGAGTTTGAGTCCAGTGGCACCTTTAAGACCAAGACTGCCTTGCTTCCATTAAAGCTGATGTTCTCTCTAAACTTCCTCAGCAGGGAATCTGAAGAAGGGTGCGTGCACAGGAAAGCTGATACCCAGAAAAAACCTCTGTTGGTCTTAATGGTGCCAGTGGACTCAAACTTTATTCTGGAACTTTAGGGAGATACTGATATCTGGCATCTGACAAATGGAAGCATATTGCCTCAGACATGGAGGTCTGTTCTGAGCAATTCTATGAAGATGCCAATCCTTGTAAAAAAACCTCCAAAAAACATCGAAGCTACTTGGCCACCACAACATCATGGGGCAATTAATTTTACATTAATCACACATATCACAAAAGACATACTTTATTCTGCTAACACATGAACAAAACTGGATGCCCATAGCTTTCAGCAAGATGTTTGAAGCCAGCTTAAAAGGAAATGATCCTGCAACACGTGAAGGAATGGGGAAACCACAAATAAATTACGTGACTATGCAAGCTGACCATCTGTGTACCTAGATGCTGGGATAAGGGTCACTGGTTTCTTGCTTTTTTTCTTGCACATTTACATTCCACCAGAAATCCCCACAGTGGGTAGAAGGGCGCCCCAACCCAGCACAGCATCCGTAGACCAATTACCTGAGGCAAGCCCCGTTTCTTAGCCCTTGCAGATACTTTATTTGGATCAGCCTGCAGCATCCTCCCATATTCTTCACAGTGCTCTTTATCCTCAGCCCAGGCATAACCCTCACGTAGGGACCAGTCCACTCCCATCTCCAGAGCCTCCTCCAAATCCCTATGATGAGTAAAAGAGACTTCCATTAAGGAGAATGCACAAACTGTAGGACAGAACAAGAACTACTCAATCAACCCTGGACCAAACTGAGCAATGGCTTATTGCCACATTTCACCACATAGCCAGAATACTGCCAAGGAAGCGATGGGGACATGCCTGCTCCCTGAAAGAATCCAGTTCAGGCATTGGACATAAGCTCAGATGAGACTGGCATAGCGAGTTACTACTAAGACAGAGATCCTACCTCTATCTTACCACTCTACTAAGCAAAGCTGGAAGGCTTCCTTCAACTTAAATTGTTCTTTCGTTGGAGGAAGACTCACATTGGAAGAAAGCTCTTTAGAAGATTGTTGGATCCACCCCAGTATTTTCATACCAAACAGCACACATTAATAGCCCCAAAGCTAGAACAGAGTCCAAATGGCTCTGGTCCCTTCAATGAATGCATGTGCTTCCCTTTCCCCTAATGTGCTAGACAGAACTGGAACCTTCACTTTATCCTAGAGAGGAAAGATCAGTGTGAAAAACTGTCCCTCGCAGTCTCCAATCACTGGTGAGAAATAACAGTGCAGGAAGATGATTTATATGGCTGTTGTGAACGTACGCAATGCCTGAGAGAATGAGCATCAGCAAAACTCCCGCATATGCAAGTGACTGTGAGTCTGTGGGAGAATAGGCTGAACTGTTTCATCAGGCATCCAAGGAGGGGTTCCCCTGCAAGTGATTTCCCTTCTCAAGCTATGGGGTCAGATGAGCGCTGCCATGCTTATGTCACACTTCGGCAACTTACTGAGAAGGAGAGAAGCTTGTTGCAGCTCTAGTGGAGTCTCAATAACTTTTTAGTCCACAAAAATGTTTGGGCAGCAGAATACTTGGGTGCTTCAGGACTGCCATTATTAGTACACCAGTCAGCAACAATGGCTGGCTGAAAGGTGGAACACAGTAACTGTACTGGTTGTCCCCTAAGAAATGGGATGTTAGATTGAGGCACCAAGGCTGCAAGCCAGATTCCATAATGTGCCTCTGTACCACAGTACCTTTACTTCTGAGGACTGCTATATCCAAGTATGCTGCTCAAGAGAAGAAATAATTTAGGATCTGGAATGCACAGGATACATTTGTCCTGGAATTCCTTTTCCCTCATGCCAGCATCTCACCAATAAGCCCACCTTAAAAACAAAGCAATGAAGGAGCCACCCATTCCAGTTGTGGATATAGCATAGGGGAAAACAAAGCCGCTCTTACTTGGCATTCATAGGAATGACACCCTTGGATCCCACACCAACAGGAATGTGGTCAAACATGGACTGGGCCAGCTGCTCCTTCACAGGCTGGACATCACACTCATCAAGGTTAGTACGCAACAGCCGTACACCACAGTTGATGTCAAAGCCAACACCACCTGTCAGAGGAAAAAGCAGATGCCAATACAGACAATACCCAGTGGGATGATTACATGGTTAAATTACACAGTTACAGCTACAATTAGACACAGTGCTACCCTACTTAGACTAGCTGAACTAGTGGGAAGAAACACAATGGTTCTGCATAATAAAACAGGAACCCAGTGATACCTCAGAGTCTAATAGAACTTATGCCAGCATAAATGTTTGTGAGTCAGAACTCACTGCTAGACTAGAGATGTAAAATTTGCAGAAATTTTGAAACCATGGGCTAGAAAGTGTGTGGTGGGAGCATTTTCTCCCAGGAGGGGGAAAAAAATGAAATGTGTAATATTTATTTTTCTATCAAAGCTAAACTACTTTTACTGATTGAAGAAGCTAAAATGCATCATTTTAATTTAGTCAGCATACAAAGTTGTACTATTTGGCCTATTTATGGAATTTAAAGGTATAAATATCTTCAATTTTCTGCAAGAAAAACTGCAAATATAATCCAGTTCTTGAAAAAGAACTGCAAACAGCTACATCTTGTGCTACCATAGAACATATATATTTAATGTTTGCCATCTGAGAGGTAAGAATAAAGAAAAGTTGACAGTAGAAAACAATGTCAGCAGTAAAAAAAAAAATCTATTTGGGCAGACACTTTCAAAGAGGGCTACCAGCATCTGTGGATATTAAGCTAAATGTTATGAAACTGAAATCTTCAACAATGTATTATCATAAAATTCATTACAGAATATTAGCTGTTGCCAAAATTGACATGTAAACAAAACACCTTGAAAATACTGTACGTCTAGAGTATTTTTAAAGTATTATCCAAAATTTCCCCGTTTTTACACTCATTCTTTTTCATACTGTACAGTTGGAATTAGTGAAATGCTTTGTAAGACAAGCTCTTTCGCTCAGAAATAAATATTTAATAGATTTTTTTTCAGTGCTCCCCAAAATTTCCAATTTTTCTAGTGCTATCCATTTGAAGCGTTAAATCTCTTGCCTTAAGAAGCATTTTACTCATTCTAAAAGATAAAATACTCCACAGGAAAAAATGGGGGGAAAAGGCCATGGAAAAAAGAAAACATCTTTTTTAAAATAGTTGAAGGTTTTCTTTTTCCAGGACCTTCAATCTCTATGCTGAAATAAATTGTGCTAAGATGCCACTGAGTTCCTGTTTTGCTTTGCTCTACAGACTTACGTGGCTACTCGCCTGCAACGGCTCTGCATGATTCCAGAAGCTACAGAAATATAACATTTCACAGAACTTGCACTTAAGGAAGCTGAAATAATAATTAGTATACAAAAGTGTCATGAGGGTCTTTACTTTTAAACAATACATACCTATTACTCCAACTCAAGTCTACTCACTTCTAAAGTGATGGGTAACTGCCTGATGGTTAGTTATAAGACATTTTAATTGGCTGAGCTTCTACCTTGATTCAACGTTACAAATGGACTTTTAAAAAATTCTTCTTTGTGATTTTGTTATGAGGTTAAAGCATTTCAAAGATGATAGGCTTATTTAAACCGTGGCTCTCAGGTATGCCTACATTAGATGAATTTAAGGGAGATTTCAAAACAAAGGAACTATCATAACCCTCAATATATTATACAGACATACCTGGAGTCAGCAAGTGCATGACAAGAAGAGATATATTTGCTTTTCTTTTACAACATTCAGTCAAGAATGGGAGGAGCACAGAATCACCCCAGTGCTCTACAGCAGTCTGAGAATGTATTATTCATGCTCTTTGGGTTAATTTTATCCTGCCCTTCCTTCAAGAAACTCAGGGTGACATATAAACTGTTCTTTCTAGTGTTCTCTCCCCACATTTCATTCTCACAACAAACTTATGAGATAAGTAGCCTGAGAGAGTATGAGAGTGTATAATCCACACAAGGTCACCCAAAGAGCCTCACAGCTGAACAGGGTTTTGAACATGGCTATCCCTCTTCAAAGTCCAGCACACCAGCCACTACACCAGACCAGATCTCATCCATGTGCATTAATGGCCTACGAATCGTAAGTATATGTACTTGCATCTGCACAGAAAACTCATTTCATATATGAATCAAATTTCAATACACTGCATAAGTTTGGGGATTACAAAAGAGTTCTGTCTCTGAAAAGATAACACCACATCAAATTGGCCATACCTGGTGATACCACTGCTTCTGGGTTATTCATATCAAAGGCAGCCATGTTACCAATGGCAAAGCCATAGCCAGAATGGACATCAGGAAGCCCTATAGATCTCTGGAAAGCAAACAAAAAACCCCAGCTATTAGTTATTTATTTATTAGACTTTGTAACACTGAGAACATAGCTCCTGTTGCCTGACCACATATACAATGCAAAATGTGCAGAGATCCCAGATCTTTTTTTCTCACAAAGACATTGGTAGAAACATAAAAGTAAGCTTGCAGAAGTACATAGAACAAGGCAAAGTTGCATGTAAGCATATAATGCCCTCCTGATTTCTGAAGCAAACCTAAGAACTGCTATCTTGCCCTAAGCTGGTGAAGTGTACAAAGTAAGGAATTGTTGTAATGGATCAGTTTAACAATGCCCAACAGTATTCCTTGATGAATGGAAAGGCTTGCAAATTCTGTCCCCCCCCCATGAACTGGGACCAAGATGTGCTCCCTATGCTGGCTCTGTCCTGAAGGAACTAGTATTAAGTAAAGAAACAAGGAGCAACTCACATGGACAATGCCAGGCAGTGCAGCCACATTTCCAATTTGCTTCATGGCTGGCAGGAAACCACCAGCACCTGAAAAAGATGACAGATTGTGAGAAAAAAGATGTCCTTCCTGCACAACTCCTGTTAATTGAACATTCTAACAGTAATAGTGATGCTTTCCTTAAGTTTATCATGTCTGTATTACAGAAACTGAAGACTTCAGTTGGAAAAATGATGCAGACTAAGTACAAAAGAACCTCTGCCCAAGAAAGCATGACAGTCAGAACTGAGTGGTTTCAGTGGATGTACATATATCCTAAACCTACCGCAATGTGTTACCATAAAGTAAACAAGCAGAAATAAATAGCACAGCAAATCAATTCCGGCATTTTCCATTCTCAAATAAAGAATCACTAATTTCTCTTTTAAAGTGTTACAAAAGTTACATACCAATAAGTAACATTTATATGCAACCCCCTAAAGATTTTCCATATATCAAAATTTACTCAAACAGACTTAAACTTTAGTTGTATCAGTGGACTATATGCCACATGTTGGATTCTGCCACATGTTGGATTTGTCAAAGAAAATGGGGGGGGAGAGCTAAAATTTTAAGGACAAAAGAAGCAATGACACTGGGAGAGACTAATGGCAAACACATACCTCCCCCTCGACAGGAATTCCTTAACTCTTCAAACATCAACTTTTCTAGAGGATCGTTCACATAGAACACACCTTCCACCTAGAGGCAATGAGAAGGATAAGGCACAGGAGAAAAATAACTCATCATTTTCACCTAAACTCATTGAATGGATGGCAATCAAAAGCTGAAAGTAACTGAATCTAGTAGGCTACTAAAAGGGGCTTCTTCCCAATTGCCTGTTAATTATTTATATACTTGAGAGTTAACGCTAAAAAAGGTTACGATACACCTAAAATAATCAACCTAGATAGAAACCAGATGAACACAGTTCCAACTCAGAAAACTGGGAAAAGGCCAGAGTTCAGCCCTTTGTTCCACCCATTCAATGATTTAGTCAACCAGCACTTAAAAAGCTAGGATCATACTTGCTTGTAGGCTTATCTGAAATATTTCTACTCCACAGTCTCACTGAATTGGTTACCATGGTGACTTCTAGTACTATCAACTAGAACAACAATCAGGATTAGAACAATCCAATAGTAAGATCACCATATAATGTGCACTGCAATACTCTAACTTGGATGTGACTAGAGCATGTACAGTGGTGCCAAGTCACACCATGTCACTCAAGAGCTGTAGCTGGTGTACTAACCAAAGTGGGGCTTAAAGGTTGCTAATGAAGCACAGAGAAGACTTGTACCTCCCTTTGTGGGCCTGTACCTAAGGCCTATTTAATATACATCAGAGAATGAGATGGCAGAAGGTGGAACAGAATGTACCAATTCAGACAGCAGGAAATGAATTCCAGCAGAAAACTAACCCAAGGAGGAGAAAATGCACAGGCACTCCTTTTACCCCTTGAGGTTATTTGCTAGGTGCAAGGATTTTTTAAAAATTGCTGCTGGTGTCATTCATCCTTGAGGATGAGGCACCCTGCACAAATATTTCCATAATGCCTGCCTCCACCAGTCTGATATGGCGCAGCCCATTCAACCACTTCATTCTCCTGCATGCGTCAGTCAGCATCCAAGGCAGCTGGGCCCGACTTTGAAAGCCATTCTCCGCCCCCTTTTTCCACTTCGTATGCCGGAACCGTCAAGCGGCTTTGAGTCTCGAGGATGGGAACCCTGCACATGCTCAGAGGCAGCCCTAACTATCATTCTGATTCTGAAGCTACCGCCGTCTTCGTCCCATCTCCCAGGGCTCCCCCCACTCACGTTCATGTTGGGCACGAAGCCCTTCTTGATGCGCCAGCAGTTCTTTTCGAGTTTATCCAGATACTGCAGCTCATCGTTATAACTCCGGCTCATGGCGGCGAGAACTCCGTGCCAGCCCAACTACCGCCGCTGACTTCGTGTCACAAAAATCTCAGCCACACACGCTCCCCCTTCAAGCAGGGCCGGCACGAGATCCGAGAAGGCCCGCGAAGCCTTCCGAAAAGAGACGAGCAGAGAAAGTCTACGGCGTCCGCACAGGCTCAAATGTCCTTCCCCTCCCGCACTCTCTCCGTCACTGTACGGCTTCACGCGACTTTTCCTGCAGCGCCCCCTAACGCTTAAAGAAGGTAATATTTGCGGAAACAAATCGGGAGAATGAAAAGAAGTAATGATTACATAGGGGCAGTAATTCTAGCTAGCTGAAAAGTGAAAAATAATATTTATTCTTCTCTGCATCCCCTACAAGAGCGGAGCATTTATGATTAGGTATGGCTCAAGTGGTTAAGACGCTGAACTGCAGGCTGTGGAAGGTCAGTAGTTCAGCGGTTCGAGACCTGAGAGTGTCGCATGACGGAGTGAGCTCCCGTCTCTAGTTCTAGCTCCTGCCAACCTAGCAGTTCGAAAGCAAGAAATTTCAAGTAGATAAATAGGTACCACTTTGGTGGGAAGGTAACACCGTGCACCTTGGTGTTTAGTCATGCCGGCCACATGACCATGGAAATGTCTTCGGACAGCGCTGGCTCTTCGGCTTTGAAACGGAGATGAGCACCACAACCCTAGAGTCGGATTCGACTGGCTTTTGAGCAAGGGAACCTTTACCTTTACCTTATGGCAATAACAGCTAACCTCATAAGTCTTTCTTTATTGTCATTAGGAAGTTCGATCAGTGTGATTTGTTCTAGTATAGAAGATATGCATAAGTCCTCTGATGAAGAAGCAAGCATTAACAAATAGGAAGGCTTTTGACGAAATAGATTAAAACAATATTTCAATCCATAAAGTGGAACTTGTATACTTCTAGCAGTTGCAATAGATTGTTCTGGTTATGGGACTGAAACGGCCTTGGCTGCCCTGGCGGATGACATGTTCTGGGAGATGGACAAGAGAAGTGCGACCCTGTTAATTCTCCTGGACCTCTTGGTGGCTTTTAGCACCATGGATCATAGTATCCTTCTGGACCATGGTATCCTTCTGGAAGGCAGTTGTTCTGCTCTGCGGTTGTTTCAGTCCTGCCTTTGTTTTAGAGTGTGGTGATAGGGGACTGCTGCTCTGCCATTTGGCCTTTGACCTGTGGGGTTCCCCAAGGTTCTATCTTGTCCCCCATACTTTTCAACATCTATGTAAAGCTGCTGGGAGAAGCCAGCCAGAGATTTGTGCTGAGCTGCCACCAATATGCAAATTGCAATCAGCTCTGTCTTGCACTGCCAGCCAATCCCAGGGAGGCTGTGGAAACTGTAAGCAGGTGCTTGGATGCAGTTTTGGAAAGGATGAGGGCTAACAAGCGGAAACTTTTCCTTTCCTTTTAGGATATGGCTCTTTTGGCCACAGCCTTTAGCCTAATAAACTGAAACTTAATCCCAACAAATCAGAGGTGCTACTGGTGGGAGGAGGGTCTGACCCAGGAAATAGGTTATCTCCTGCTCTGGATGGGGTTGCACTCCCTCTAAAGGAGCAGGTTTGCAGCCTGAGAGTGCTCCTAGACCCAGAACTCCTGTTGGATAAACAGGTGGCATTTGTGGTCAGGGGTGCCTTTTGCTGGCTTTGGCTGGTGAGCCAGCTGTGGCCCTTTCTGGGCAGAAAAGATCTTGCCACTGTGGTGCTTGCCTTGGTACGATCTAGGTTAGATTACTGCAATGTCCTCTACATGAGGCTGCCCTTGAAGACTGTCTGGAGGCGACACTTGGCACAAAATGCTACAGCCGGAGTGTTGACTGGAGTGGCTCATAAGGACCATATCCCTCCAGTCTTGTTCCACCTACACTGGCTTCCAGTTTGCTTCCAGGCTCAATTCAAGGTGCTGATATTGACCTTTAGAGCCCTGTATGGCCTGAGACCAACATACTGTAAGGACTGCGACTGTCCCTTCCGTGTGAACTTGCCTGCTCACTCCAGTCAGCTTTGGAGGTCCTGCTTCAGTTGCCCCTGCCATCTGATGCTAGATGGGTGGCAACATGAGAAAGAGCCTTCTCAGTTTTGACACCAACACTTTGCAACTTTCTCTCCAGGGAGATTTGTCAGTTTCCCTCTATCAGCGTCTTTCACCAGCAGGTGAAGACTTTTTAAAGCCCCCAATGGCAAGCCCCTGATAGCCATTACTGGCTCTTCTAGTGTTGGTTGTTTATGTGTTTTTAACTGCATTATTTTATAATTTAACTGTATTTTTAATATTTTAATGTGCACCATCTTGTGGACCCTGATCAGGTAGAAGAAATACCTGATTTTTCAAAAAATAAATAAAAGCTAGGCTGAAAAGTGCCTTCCAAGCTAGTGGTTCAAAGAATTCCAAATAGTCGTTTAGCATATTTCTCTCCCCTCTTCTGTGTTATCCTTACAACAACCCTGTGACACCATTTAGACTGAGAGAGAATAATTGCCTGGAGGTCACCCAGCAAACTTCATGGCAAGTACGGATTTGAACCCAGATCTCCCCATTCCTAATCCAATATTCTAACCACTATACCACACGGGCTCTTACAGAGCAAGAAACAGAGGGGAAATCATCTACTTCACTCTACTGCTCAGTGGTCTCAGAGCTGGCCTATTAAATGTATAGTCTTCAGACTGTGTGAGCATGCCGGTTACATATTTCAGCTTATGAGATATTGGACAAGCCTCCTGTTTTTGTGATACAGAAGAATGTCCATAAGCTTGTGTTCAAACAGAGCATAGTGCAAGACCAGGAGATTCTATAAATGCAAAATGGCTGCCACAGACATTTCTCTGATTACAACAACTGGTAAATGTCCCTGGGAAGTCTGGAAGTCTCAATCTTTGGGAGTGTTTCAAGTGGTCCTAGCTGCACCTGATGTCCTAAATGAAAATGTGAAAACTGTTGTGAATATCAGCAGTAAAGCAAAGTGAGTGTGTGGCATCATCTGTGAAACACAACCCTCTGATCTGACCTGTGTGAAATAAACTCTCAGGTATATTATTCACAATGTTATGATCCTTTTCCCTACATGAAGATTATCCATGTAGGGAAATGCTGCAGGCAAAATGGCTCTACAAACCTGCTGGGTTCTTGATGCAGTTCACAGGTTCAAAACACTCCTAACACTTGAAGGCACAACCACAGGTAAAACATGTAAGCAACAGACAGTGAGCCAATGCAGACAAATTTGTTGTATTTGACATCTGCATATTAAGGGCATTTTACCCATGAGGTTTGGGGGCTTTTTCACACACAGCAAGTGGTTTAGGTTTGACCACTGGGTTTATATGTAACAGGAGCCACAAGAAGTCCTAGCAGCCTGTTGAGAGTATTTGTAGAAAATGTGCAGTCACAAATGCTTGCTTTGTCACAAGTTATACTTCATAATTTTAAATGTAGACCACTGAAATCAGTTTGTGTTTAAACAGGTCTGTCATACAGATATAAAATCTACAAGGCCTAAAATATTCATCTGATTTCTCTTCCAACTTCCAGTCTATTCGGCATTAACAACAGTCCCACACAGCACAAATCATGTGAGACAGGCTTTGATGAGCTATTTTATTGCAGCTCTGTTTTAATCTTCCTGCTTTGACAATATCAACAGAATGGTGAAGAGCAAAGAGAGTAGAAAGACTTACAATGCATTACCCCTCCCCTTCAGGTCCTTCATTGATCAAATGTGGAATAAAAAATAGTGTGTTTCAGGACTGATAACATTTCTTAACTCTCGAACAATTTCATTACAAAAAACTTAAATGTTTCATTTGGGGTATAATTTCCACCCCAAGCCCAATTCCAGCGTAACTTGGTGTAGAAAATGTCCCACAAATCTAGCTTGCAGTCACACAAGCAAGATAATGGGGGGGGAGAGAAGCAAGGCTATTTGCTCCGTAGGAATTTGACCCACAGTTGCGTGATCACACAGTCCCTGGGAGCTGTGGGGACAGCCCGCCACTGCGTGATTGGACACAAACCACAGATAAAACAGTTTAATCAGGGTTGGGGGGTTTGCCGCACGTTTCCAGTGCACTTCAACGGGGATCAATGATTTGCATCTCCGCACTGAGTGCTCCCTATGCAGTGTGTGATGATGCACAGACTGAAATGGGGGGAAAAACAATGCCATGGAGTCGGGATGGCCCAATCAGACCATTGTTATGCCATGAGAGCACGCTGGTGTGATCACACGGTGGAAAGTCTGTTCCTGGCCCATAGCAAACCCATTTGCTATTGGACTTTCCGTAGTTCTTTTGTACTCCACTTCTGCGGCAGAGCAAAACGGGTTGCCGATGGGTGCAGGATGCTTCCCAGATGTCTGCGTCTGATTGCACCCTTAAAACCTACCTGGCATTCGTGCCTATGGCGCAGCTAATTCTGCATGTGATCACGCCCCTAGTAAGGTTTGTTGCGGCAGAAACCATTAGATTTTACAATACCAAAATATCCAGAGCTTGAAAACGTACTTTCTTTCACATGAGGCAGAATTCTTCCTCCCCTTATTGCATACCAAATAGCTCATACCTATTTAGCTCCTTTATAAAGCTGTAATTTTTATTTTTGGTTTAAACAAACAAAAACCATGTTTTAACCTAAGATATTAGAAAACAAACACAAACTGCCATAATTTTGAAAGGAAAACATCTAATCTTAGTTACCCCTAAATTTTGTTTGCACCTAGGTTCATTTTCCTACCCAATAACATATTGTTCTGTGTAAGAGACAGGCAGGCTCTTTGGTTGTGCCATCCTACAGGAAATCTTGACAATTTATGGCTGCTTTTAGCCTTGCAAGCAAATCTCCCACAGCTGGCACACTTTCTGCCAATTTTCTAAAAATCTGCTGCCCTAGGAGAAGTGAAACAGCATCCACTTGTTGATGTAGAAGCTTTTCCAGGTATTTGAGAACAATGTGTCCAAGGCAAAATAGAAGCTTGATCCTCTGGTTGAGCCTGGGTGTTTCTTCCATCTTTCGGTGTATCTACGGGTCTGTGTTCCTCTCTTGGATATTTGTTGTCACTTCTCATGTACTTTGTAATGGTGCAAAATCTCTGAAGGCTCAACATTACTCTGAATTAGGGGAGCCCTGTTGGGGCATCCCTTGTTTCCTCCAGGAGTTCATGGTATGCATGATATATACCTGCCAGAAGCCATAGTCCAAGATATGTCTTCAACTCCATGATGTTAAGGTCTCTCCACAATGTTAGGGTTGCTATCACTCCATTGCCTGAATATACACTCTCTCTCTCTCTGCTTGTTTCATGAATTATTTTCCGTAAGTAGTTGCTCAAAAAATTCCAACCTTGTACCTTTCTGGGCATTATGTTTGGCCCTGAATGTTCATATACATTCTCTTTGGCTGTTCTATAGAAAACTGGCTGTGGAACTGTGGACCAGTTGCTTCCCTTCATGTCTCTCCCGGCATCAGTATTGCTAATTTCTACAGGTTCACCTTGGAAAACATCAGCTGGCTGGGCAGTGGCCATTCTCCCACATCTAGCTGTTCGGCCTCTTGGAGGAGCACAGGCATGAGACTTGCCTCTTCCATGTGTCTCCAACAGGCTTTCCAGAGGTTACTTCTCATCTGTGGATGTACTCAAGCTTGAGGAATGCTCTGAAGGAGCTCAGTCTTTTGCTTGAGAAATACCAACTTACCCTTCATGATGAAGCCATCACTGTTCTCTCTTGCAAGATCTTTGTGTTTCCAGGAGAATTCAAAATGGCTGCATGAGAGACTGTAAACTAAAACCAACATGTAGCTGGCTTCTCTGCATTCCAACAGACCTTAGCTTTAGCTCTCAAATCACCTTAAAATGCTTTCATGAGTTTTAGCCCTGAAATGTCATCAAGTCATTGGGTCAGGCAATTAAGTCAATGTTAACTCTCCAAAGGCACCTGAATTTGAATTTTCTGGAAAAATTTGTTATGAAAAACTGTCTTTTAAAACCCCTCGATAGACTACATCAGCTGGGGTGAAAAACTATCTCAATGGCAAAATACAGAGAGGTCTCATTTTTGTTGTTTCCAGGGGAGAATTTTAGTTTCCTGAGTGCAAACTGTACATGGTGACTGGTTGTACTTTAGAGACATTGTATACTACTGTACAAGCAGCAATGCCCTAGAAGGAAAATGTTCTAGAGCCACTTTTCTCTGAATTCTGCCAAAAAATATAGACAACCAGGTTGTGAAAATGCCCTGAAAGTAAACTGACAGAATAATGCTTTAACATTTTATTTGTGTTCAAGCTGACACAAATGGGCTATTTCCTCAAAAGAAACCTAACATATAGTATACAGCTAGCTGGCAAAAGCAGAAAGGATGAACATTTTTGTCTTCCTGTCTATAATATTTTAGCCACTGACAGAATGAAATAAATCTTACCATCTTAGATGTTAACCTTGGTCTTCTTCCTGATACATTAGATTTGTATGTGCACTAAATTATATGGGGCACCATTCAAACATCTCAGTCTTCCTTCTACAGTCAATTCAATTCGATTTATTATGATCAAAGATCAGCAAATACCTTAAAATGTTACATACAGTTAACAGTGAAATACCGCCAGACAGTTGGTACAAGTAAAAAAATTAGTTAAGACAACGTGGATTTTAAAGTTTCCTAAGAAGTAATAGTCTTCTGTCTGGTTAGGATAGCCATAGCACAAAATCTTGCTACCTTAGCAGTAATTTCATTACAAATATCACCTAAAATAAGAGTAGAATAAAACTGATTTGACCTTCCAGGGTAGGCGACAATGATTGGTGTAATATATTTAGAACAAATCTCATGATAAAATCGACAAGATAAAAGAACGTGCTCAATTGTCTTGACCTGTCTAGAATTACAAGGACAGAGTCAGCTTGTGTATGGGGTATAAGCATATCTCCCTTGCAGAAGGGCAGATGGGAGAACATTTAATTGTGCTAAGGTAAAAGCTCTGCAGTGCTTTGGGAGTTCTAATGAATAAAGGTAACTGGATGGAGCAAAATTTAGGTTTTTATTTCTCACCACTAAAAGGTGTGAGGCTTGTGCCCTGACCTTCCACAATCTGAACATCATATTGCTGTTCAAGGGTGGGGCTTCCCTCGATGGCCAGCTGGCTAGTGGTGGATTGAGGCCCCTGAAATCAGGGGATCTCCTGATTGGGGATGACAACCCTATGATCCCCCAGAATTACAGTTTATCTCCAGTCTACAGAGGTCAGCTCCCCTGGAGAAAACGGATGCTTCAGTGGGTGTACTCTGTGGCATTGTACCCCACTTAGAACCCCGTCCTCCCCAGGATCCATCCCCAAATCTCCAGGAGTTTCCCAACCTGGAGATGGCAACCCTACCCCACCTATCCCCCGCCAGTGGCTAGGGAAGACCTGGCAACCCTAGCCTAATGAGAAGTTCTCTTGTTAACTGAACCCTGGAAGACTCCTTATCATATCTGAGTATGTTAACCTCTCTTTTATAGCACAACAAAATACAAGAAGTCTCGATGTTTCATTGTTAACCAGCAGAACAAGCAACAAACTTTTCCGCGAATGACTTTATTTGAACTACAACATAACTCTTTTTAATAGGCAAGAATTTGATAGGTAAATACAGATACTAATTAATCCTATTGTCATGGAACAAATGCCTGCAATAAAAATCAAATTCCCAACACTACTCAAACTTAGCTAAATACATGAAATTTAAGGGAAATCAGGTTTTAGCTGACCGGCAGAATGTGATGCAAAATTCTGAAGCCCCCCACCCCACACACAAAGGTTATAAAAACTTAGTGTTGCCAGCTCTGGGTTGGGAAATTCCTGGAGATTTGGGGGTGGAATCTGTCAAGGAGAGGGTTTGGGGAGAGGTGGGACCTCAGCATGATATAATGATATAAGGTCCATCTCAGTGGGGTATAATGCTATAGAAGAAGAAGAAGAAGAAGGAGGAGGAGGAGGAGGAGGAGGAGGAGATTGGATTTATACTCCGCCTTTCACTACCCAAAAGTGTCTCAGAGTGGCTTACAACTCCCTTCCCTTCCCCTCCCCACAACAGACACCCTGTGAGGTAGGTGGGGCTGAGAGAGCTCTTGACAGAAACTGATCTTTTTTTAAGAACAGCTCTTATCAGAACTATGGCTTGCCCAAGGTCATCAACCCAGGTGCAAGTGGAGGAGTAGGTAATCAAACCCAGTTCTCCCAGATTAGAGTCCGCGCACTTAACCACTACACCAAACTGGCTCTCCATAGCATCCATTTTTTCCAGGGTAACTGATCTCTGTCATCTGGAGACCAGCTGTAATTCCTGGAGATCTTCAGGCTTCACTTGGAGGTTGGCAGCACTAACAGTACATAAAAATACGTGACTGTCTCATTATTTAAATCAAATATATGTGACACTCCATAAATCTGCCCAATTCCCTTTTAAAGCCACCTGTGTTAGCGGCCATTGCTACCATTCACAAGCAGTGATTTCCACAATTTAATCACTCATTGAGTAAAGAACTGCTTTCTTTTGTCCATCTTGAATTTATGGCCTGTCAGCTTCATTATGCCCACCCCTCCGTTCTAATGTTATTGAAGAGGGAGAAAAAATATCTCTCTACTCTTAAACAAAAATGTGGAAGACTGTAGCTACATAATTAACTTGCTTGAGAAAAACTGGGCTTTGTGACAGTCAACTTTTTTTTTAGCACAAGTGTACAAAACTGTAGAATTGCCTTTACCTGCCTGTTTTTCAGATGTAGGGGCTTGAGACAGAGGATAATAATAATTTGGAATTCTAGAACAGGTCCATATATGCCTCATATGGAAAAATGAGCTGTTTGCCATTGACTCATTCCCTCCACAGATTATGAAATCTTCTTGCACCCTACCTAGTTTTTTTTCCTATGCAGTTTGATGCTGTGACCATCTATGCTTGCCAAAGCAACTTTCGTAGTGATCCATGGCCTGTCCCATTCTGTGGTACTATAGCCAACACTTGTGCTAAATACTCCCAAAAGAAAGGCCAGAGCTGATCCAGAGATTTTGCTGCCAAGAACAAAAAAGATTCATTTGAATAGTTTACTCTCAAGGACATGCCAGTTCTACTGAAGTTTAATGCAACACTGATGCTTTAATCAAGACTGAATATTTCTCCTAAAAAATCCAGGCAATGCCTGCATGTGATTTATTTATTGGGCACATTTGTATGCTACACTATTTCTAGACAGCTCAGGGTAGCTTATATGAGATCATCTCATCTTATCAGAAACAACCCAGTGAGGCAGCTGAGAGATAGCAGCTTAGGAAAGGCTCCTCAGGTGGTGAGGAAAGATCTGAACCTAGGCCTGGCTGATGTGTAAATATCGGTTTATTGCAGTATGTGGGCATTCTCTTACTGGCACTTTACCAAACCACATGAAATCGCTTTATGCTAAATCAGATCCTTAGTCTATCAAGGTCAGTATTGTCTGCTCTGACTGGTAGCTGCTCACCAGAGTCTCAAGTGGAGATCTTCCATCTTACCTACAACTTTAGCCTTTTAAATGGAGATGCCAGGGATTGAACCTTGGACCTTCTGCATGATGCTCTACCACCACATCACAGGACCTCCTAACTTGGCAGTTATTATCATGTTTATTATATTAATAACCTACCTATGCCCCAACCACTGCTGCAGAAGAGGCTGAAGTGGACCAGTTCTATGAAGACCTACAACAGCTCCTAGAACTAACATCAAAAAATGATGTCCTCCTCATCATAGGGGACTGGAATGCTAAAGTAGGAAATCAAAAGGTAACCGGAATAACAGACAAATTTGGCCTTGGAGAACAAAATGAAGCAGGGCAAAGGCTAACAGAGTTTTGTCAAGAGAACACGCTGGTCATAGCGAACACCCTTTTCCAACAGCCTAAGAGGCGTCTCTACACATGGACATCACCAGATGGGCAACACCGAAATCAGATTGACTATATAATTTGCAGTCAAAGATGGAGAAGCTCTATCCAGTCAGTAAAAACAAGACCTGGAGCTGACTGTAGCTCAGATCATGAGCTACTCATTGCAAAATTCAGACTTAAATTGAAGAAAGTTGGGGAAACCACTAGGCCATTCAGATTTGACCTAGATCGCATCCCCGATGAATATACAGTAGAGGTGAAGAATAGGTTTAAGGGACTAGATTTGATAGACAGAGTGCCTGAAGAACTATGGACAGAGGTCCGTGACATTGTAAAGGAGGCAGCAATCACCGCCATCCCAAAGAAAAAGAAATGCAAGAAAGCAAAGTGGCTGTCTGATGAGGCTTTACAAATAGCAGAGGAAAGAAGGAAAGCAAAAGGCAAAGGTGAAAAGGAAAGATTTGCCCAACTGAATGCAGATTTCCAGAGAACAGCAAGGAGAGATAAGGAGGCTTTCCTGAATGAACAATGCAAAGTAGTAGAGGAAAACAATAGATTGGGAAGGACTAGAGATCTCTCCAAGAAAATTGGAGAAATCAAGGGAACATTCCATGCAAAGCTGGTCATGATAAAGGAAAAAAACGGTAGGGACCTAACAGAAGCAGAAGAGATTAGGAAAAGATGGCAAGAATACACAGAAGAACTATACAAGAAGGACCTCAATGTCTTTGACAACCACGATGGTATAATCACTGACCTCGAGCCAGACATCCTGGAAAGCGAAGTTAAATGGGCCTTAGAAAGCATTACTAACAACAAAGCTAGTGGAGGTGATGGTATCCCAGCTGAGTTATTCAAAGTCTTAAAAGAAGATGCTGTTAAAGTGCTGCACTCAACCTGCCAACAAATTTGGAAAACACAACAGTGGCCACAGGATTGGAAAAGGTCAGTTTACATTCCAATCCCAAAGAAGGGCAATGTCAAGGAATGTTCAAACTATCGCACAATTGCACTCATTTCACACGCTAGCAAGGTCATGCTCAAGATCCTACAAGCTAGGCTCCAACAGTATGTGGATAGAGAACTGCCAGAAGTACAAGCTGGGTTTCGAAGAGGTAGAGGAACTAGAGATCAAATTGCCAACATTCGCTGGATTATGGAGAAAGCAAAAGAGTACCAGAAAAACATCTACTTCTGCTTCATTGACTATGCTAAAGCATTTGATTGTGTGGATCACAATAATTTATGGCAGGTTCTTAAAGAGATGGGAGTACCAGACCACCTTACATGTCTCCTGAGAAACCTGTATAAGGGTCAGGAAGCAACAGTTAGAACCGGATATGGAACAACTGATTGGTTTAGCATAGGAAAAGGAGTACGACAAGGATGTATATTGTCACCTTGCTTATTTAATTTATATGCAGAGTACATCTTGCAAAATGCTGGCCTGGATGAATCACAAGCTGGAGTTAAGATTGCTGGGGAAAAGATCAATAACCTCAGATATACAGACGATACCACTCTGGTGGCAGAAAGTGAAGAGGACCTAAAGAGCCTCTTGCTCAGGGTCAAAGAGGAGAGCGCAAAAGTGGGCTTGAAGCTTAACATCAAAAAAACTAAGATCATGGCATCTGGCCCCATCACTCCTTGGCAAATAGAAGGGGAAGTTGTAGAAGTAGTGACAGACTTCACGTTCCTGGGATCCCAGATCGCTGCAGATGGTGACTGCAGCCATGAAATTAAAAGACACCTGCTCCTTGGGAGGAAAGCGATGGCAAACCTAAACAGCATGATAAAAAGCAGAGACATCACCCTACCAACAAAAGTCCGCATGGTCAAAGCAATGGTATTCCCCGTAGTAATGTATGGCTGCGAGAGTTGGACTATAAGGAAGGCTGAGTGCCGAAGAATAGATTCTTTTGAACTATGGTGCTGGAGAAGACTCTTGAGAGTCCCTTGGACTGCAAGGAGATCAAATCATTCAATCCTAAAAGAAATCAACCCTGAGTGTTCCCTGGAAGGCCAGATCCTGAAGTTGAAGCTCAAATACTTTGGCCACCAAATGAGAAGGGAGCATTCACTGGAGAAGACCCTGATGCTGGGAAAGACTGAAGGTCAAAGAAGAAGGGGACGGCAAAGGATGAGATGGTTAGACAGTGTCATCGATGCAACGAACATGAAATTGAGCAAACTTCAGCGGACAGTGGAAGACAGGAGGGCCTGGCGTGATCTGGTCCATGGGGTCGCAAAGAGTCGGACTCGACTGTACGACTGAACAACAACGACAACCTACCTGCTATTGTGACTCTGTTCCATTGCATAAAAAGGTGAAACCTGATCAAGGAGTAAAATAACTGATGCCCTTAAGCTTGGGTTTTACTAATGAAAAGAAATCCTGGACAGCACTGATTTCCCTAGAGTGAGAATCCATAGTGCCAGATTCCCAGTTTAGGTGCATTAGTTTAGGTGTATTAGTAGAGAGAGACTCTTACTTGCCATGCAAAAATCTAGCTTGTCCAACAAGCATTGACTGGAGAGCACAGTGCTTTTGCCCTGTTCATTCAGACCACCCTGACTGCTTCCACACTAGTTATTTCATTTGGAACTTCCATGATTAATTCACATGGTTATTATGAAGAGTTCAGAGCACGTTGCTTCCAAACATCTGAATGTTCTACAGAGCAGTGCTAAATAGAATGATACTTTCCTGAGCCCATTGACTTCCACAGCCTCAGAAGGGTACATTTCTGCTTAGGATTGCACAGCTAATTGAACACCTTTATTAAAGCCATTTTGTTAATAATGGAGATCTTGCACTAGGAAACTGATAACAGAATTCAAGGCCAAAAAGGTGAGCTTTAGTCCTAATTCCCAGGTCCTAGGTATATTTGTAGCCTGGAAATATAAGAGCCTCCAAAGTCATCCACACCTGACTTCTCAAAAGTCAGAGGACTACTATTCACTTCCAGTAGCTCATTGTTTGCTATACTTTGCTAGCAACATCAAACATGCAAGAGAGGCAGAATAGTACAGGGGTTGATGTGTGCTGAATTAAAGCTGAGATGACCCAGGTAAAAATAAGGAGATCCCTCTCTGCTGTAAAACCACTAGGTGATTTTGACTGGTTGTTGTGAGGATAAACTGGGAGGGTAGAAAAGAATCACCATGAGATTCTTGGAAGAAAGGTGGGATGAATATCAATTAAAAAATCACTGTTCCTCTGTGGTGGGCCCCCCCACACGTGCCGACCAAGCCTCTCTACCAGCCCTGCTGAACCTGAGATTTCCCACTGTTGGTTCCTGTCAGCCTGGCAGTTCATCTTTTGACTTGCTTGCTTCTTAAACAAAAATCTGTAGCCATGGTGTGTAGCTTCTCAGGCAGGAAGTGAACTCTGCAAATGGTCAAACAAATAATGTCATTTTTATCTATTTTGTTCTATATCTGAGGATTTTTTAATCACTTAGTTGATACTGGGTTCCCAATACTTGTGAAAGTTAGAGGTGGAATCTTTGTGCATTACAAACATTTTTTTTCATCTTGCATGATAAACTACATATGATACAAAATAATAATTGTGGAAACCCCCCTAATTAAAAAGTGCTAGTTTCTTAAAACATCCCTGGCTGTCTTTTTCCCAGTCCTCATTTTATATTTTACAGTTGCAGCACAGTTCCTTTTGAAGATTTGTTCAAAACATTTGGTAAGGTGAAAATATGTGATTTCTCTTTAGTCTAGTAAATTAGCCATAATATGAAAGAATTCTAATAAGCTAAATGTTTACCTGAACACCTATGAGATAGAATCTAGACTGATTTACAGTGTCGGTAATGAATTTCTCCTAGGACTGAAGTTTCCCAGCCTCTAATTTTTCTTAAAAGATTACATATATACACACCCACACCGTTTTTCAAAAGAAGGCTACTTTCCAGAAATCAAGGCAGAACCACACTTGGCAGTGATATTACTCCTTTTATCTTCAAAGCACACTACCAGTATTAACAATAGTAAAGCTAAATTATATACCCATGTAAATTTTTCTTTTATAAGGAACAGACATTGTCAGTGATACTTTTTAAATAAAAAGGTGGATATATCCATGTAAATCACTTGGCTGTTACATTTCCTAATGTTTTCAGAACTCGACAAGGAATGCCATTTAAAATGTTGTGAATTACAACTATTTGTTGTTTGCCTCCCAGGTTAATAGTTTTGCCAGACATAGATGGCACATAGAATAGTTCTTGAACTGCCTAACTGAGCAATTTCCCGAGAAGCTGAGATTAAAGCATCTCAGTACTGAGCAGAGCAATCCTGTGCCGCACTTGCCAGCCACTGCGTAAATATGGTGGCACTAGTCTATTCTCTATGGGCATAAGTTATGCAGCAGCCAGCAAAGTTGGTGGGTTCACAGTGTTTTTGAATCATAACCAGGGTCCAGTCTAACCACAAATTTGCTGTGTGGTTAGTAGAGGTGTTGTGTGGAGGTGATGGCACTATGATGGACAGGGCCACCAGAACCAATCAGGGGCCATGTGGCAAGGGGGTGGAGTATAGCATCCATCTCAGGCAGAGGTGGAGGGGGGGGGCTCACAGCAATTCCGCTTGTTGTCAGGAGCACACACACACCCTCAACCTCCATAAAGGGACCAACTCCTGTCAGCAGATCTGGGCACCTGATAGTGGGGATGGGGTTCAAGCTGTCCACCCCTCAGGCATCTGCAGCTGCCTCACTGCCCACACAGAGCACAAGTTCCCCAAAGGGCAGAAGGGGGAGTTGTCATTTCCACTCTAGGCATTTGTTCACGGAGGGTGCACTTCTCAACAGCCCAGCCATGTTGCCAAGGGCACTCCCGCAGCACCCCTACCAGTGGCAGAACAGGAGAGGGGGCCACTGGGGTGCACTCAGATGTGGGGGCATGTAGCTCCACCCTTGGATTGTCCACTTACCTCCTCAGTGGAGCAGGGGTGTTCATGGACTGGAATAACCATCATTCCACTCTGGGCTCTGTCATTCCAGTTCTGGAGTAATCAGTGCCCAGAGACTGTAATTCCAAATCCATTCTGCATTCATCATTACTTCCATGTGTAGTGATGTATTGTGCTGGAAATGATGCAAGTCATTTGTCATACCAGGCTACCACCCACCCTCCAAAAACATCGAGTCCGCCCACTGCATTGGCTCCCCCACAGTCATTGACACCAGGGACCCCCATGATCCCCTGCCCCCTCAGTGTTAGCTTCAAGGATATATTCCCCCTGGGTGACATAAGCCCACCCCCCAGAGCAGACACAGTTATGAACTTCATTCATTCACTTTTTCCCACTTTCTCCCCCAAGTGGCTTACATCATTCCCCTCTCCTCCATTTTATGCTCACAACAACCCTGTGAGGTTGGTTAGGCTGAGACTGTGCATCTGGCCAAAGGCCACCCGCCTAGCTTCCATGGAATAAGTAGGGAATGGAATCTGGGTCTCCCAGATCTAGTGTCATGCGCTAACCATCACACCAAGCTGGCTCATTCACCCAGACTGTCCTCTGGCCTCTCCCCCCATCACACAGAAGATTGCAAGGTGGGGAGGGAACCTGTTGTGATGCCAGCTTTGGAGGTGACGCTGGGCCCCTGCTATGTTTGGCAGGTGCCTGACCAGTGGTACCTGCACAACCATCTACAGCTGCCCAAGAGCCCTCCGTCTTAGGTCCTCGGGAAGCCCTCAGGGGGAGTCATAGATGGGCTGGGGAGGAAGCAGGGGAGGGAGGGTCGTGGAGCTCCTGTCATGTAGTCAAAACCAAACTGAGACACAGTTGTGGCACAACACAGACTTTATTGAACTGCAAACATGGCAAGGTGTAAAGACTCCATTCGCTTCCTTCCTGGGGCCACAGGGGGAAGGACTGAGGATCCCTAGCATGGCGTATGTTGAAGTGGGATGGCATTGCAGCTGGAACTTGGAAAGGCTGGCCAGGTGCTACATTCCACTTCAAGAGGAGGGCTGGAACTGCAGAACGAGCAGAGTGGGGAAGGGGAGGTGGAATTTGCCACACCCACAAGTCCCCCTGTTGAATTTTCACCTGCAGGAAAGTAAAACAGAAAAACATCCAGCCGTGGCAAGTGGGCACAAGTGTCGTGCTGGGCTCAGCCATGGATGTCTTGTCCTGACAGGGTCTGCAAATGAAGCCATGTGGAGGGGGCCTCACCATGAACCCCCCTTTGTGGCACATGATGGTACCATCCAAATTACACTCGCCTGTTCCTGTGATGAAGGGCTGACTAGGGGTGTGCAAAAAAAAAAAATGGTATTTTTCGGCTTTCGTAGAATCATAGAATGTTAGAGTTGGAAGGGACCTTGCAGGTCATCTAGTCCAATCCCCAGCACTCTGCAGGAGCATAGCCAAAAGATAGCCCTACATACCTACAACATACCCAAAAGATGGTCGTCCAGCCTCCACTTGAAAACGTCCAGGGAAGGAACATCCACCACCTCCCGAGGCAGACTGTTCCACTGCTCAACCACTCCCACACTTAGGAAGTTTCTCCTGATTATCTAGCCAATAACGACTCCCTCGTAATTTCCATCCATTAGATCTAGTCTTGCAATACGGAGCAAGATAGAATAGATCTGCTCCATCTTTTACATGACAGCCCTTCAAATACTTGAAGACTGCAATCATGTCCCCTCTAAGTCTTCTCTTTCCCAGACTAAACATACCCAACTCTTTCAGCCTTTCCCCATAAGACTTGGATTCAAACCCCCTCACTATCCAGGTCACCCTCTTCTGGACACGCTCGAGCTTGTCAACATCCTTCCTAAAGTGTGGTGCCCAAAACTGGACACAGTACTCCAGGTGAGGCCTGACCATAGCAGAATAGAGCGGAACTACCACCTCCCGTGATCTGGACACAATGCTTCTGTTAATGCATCCTAAGATTGCGTATGTCAGACCCAAAAAATATTGGTAGATGCCAAATATACCCAGTCCAATACTGGTAAAGTATCAGGACTGGGGAAATACTTGGTATTCCTGAGTATATATTTGAGTCTGATATACCCAACAGGAGGGAAGGGAGGCATGTAAAAATGCCTTCTTCTCTGGAAGCCCCTGCAGCTTTCCTTGTCAATTTCACTCGCTGCCAGGGGAGTGAAAGGACAAAGGAAAGCCTTCTCTCTCTCTGCCTTCCCTTCCCTAGCTGACCTGGGGTAGCTAGAAAAGGGAAGGCAGGGAGCCCAGGTATGTTTCCATTCCTGCCCTATGCTTCCCCAGTCCCCCCCACAGCGAGTTGGCTGGGGAAGCAAAGGGCAGGCATGGAAACACTGCAGAGAAGCTCATAGGGGGGAGCATGTTTAATTTGGGGAGGGAAAGAGAGGCATCTAAACATGCCTAGGTTTCTTGCCTGACCTTCTTCAGGAGCCTTGCATCTGCGGAGCAACTAGAGAGGGGCAGGCAAGGAGCCCAGGCATGTTCCCCTGCCTGCCCTTTGCTTTCCCAGCCTTCCTTTCCCCTCTCCCCCCTGGGCTTCTCCGCAATGGCGCAGTGCTTCAGGCAGGGAAGGAGGCATGTTTTCATACTGCCCTCTGCTTTCCCAGTCCTCCTGCTGCAGCATGCCTTCTTTAAACATGCCTTCTTTCCCCCCCTCCCCTCTGAGCTTCTCTGCGGTGGTGTAGTGGCTCAGGGAGGGAAGGAGGCATGTTCCCATGCCTGCCCTCTGCTTTCCCAGCCCTCCTGCTGCAGCATGCCTTCTTTAAACATGCCTTCTTTCCCCCCTCCCCTCTGAGCTTCTCTGCGGTGGTGTAGTGGCTCAGGGAGGGAAGGAGGCATGTTCCCATGCCTGCCCTCTGCTTTCCCAGCCCTCCTGCTGCAGCATGCCTTCTTTAAACATGCCTTCTTTCCCCCCCTCCCTCTGAGCTTCTCTGCAGTGGTGTAGTGGCTCAAGGAGGGAAGGAGACATGTTCCCATGCCTGCCCTCTGCTTTCCCAGACCTCCCACTGCGGTGGGGGCACTGGAAAAGTGAAGGGCAGGCATGGAAACATGTCTGGGATCCTTGCCTGCCCCTCTCCAGTTGCCCTGTAGCTGTGTGGCCCCTGAGAAGGGCAGGCAGGGATTCCAGACATGTTTAGATGCCTTTTTCCTCTCCCCAAGATTGAGGAGGGAAAGAAAGGCATTTAAACATGTCTTCTTTATTTTTTCCCTCCCCCCACCCTGAGTTTCTTCACAGTAGTGTAGTTGCTCAGGGAGGGAAGGAGGCATGTTTCCATGCCTGCCCTCTGCTTTCCCAGCCCTCCTGCCATGGGGGTGGGGGGTGGGAAAGTGAAGGGCAGGCATGTTGCTTGGGCCCCTAGAGAAGAGCAGGCAGAGAATCCAGTCAGGTTTAAATGCCTTTCTTCCACAAACTGGGAGAGGGAAAGAAAGGCATTTAAACATGGCTGGGCTCTCTGCCTGTGCTTCTCCAGCAGCCCTGGGGCAGCTGTACAAGGGAAAGTAGAAAGGACTCAGTTTCACTCCTACAGCTGACTGGCAGGAAGTGAAATTGACTAGGGAAGCCAAAGCAGGATGGAAGTCAGTATTCAGCTACCTGAAAGCTGAAAAAGCCGAATAAATTCAGGAAACTGTATTTGGAAGCCAAAAAGTTTCCTGATTTTGCATACAGCTTTAAAAATACCAATAAATACCGATAAGGTATTTATTCGATAATTTTTCGGTTCAGGAAAGGGGAATGCACATCCCTAGTGCTGACGGATTGCTAGCAATTTGTCTACAGCAGCACCTGCAGCTGGTGCTCAAGGCTCTGATTCTGCAAGGAAATGAGTTAAGGGGTTGCATGGCAAGCTGGTTCACCATGTACTGTGAAGCAGCTGCCAGATTCCCCCCCCCCCACCAAAAACCACAGACATGCCCTGTCCTCTGCTGAGGGTGGGAAACAGGCATAGGACAGAGCATTCCCCCACCAGATCTCCTGGGAAACTTTCCTGGGATATTTCCCCAAGGCATGTACCGGGCCATGGTGCTGTACAGCCATGGCATATGTTGCCCCTGCATGAGCTCAATGCTGGGTTTGAGTGCAGGAGGTGCTGTCGTGGCACCCAGCCTCAAGCAAGGGGAATGGGGGATCAGGTTTGGGATCCTTGCCCTTGTTTACCTGTCAGTGTAAGCCCCTTTTGTGTTGAACTTCCAAAGGTGGGGTACCTGTTAGGGTTCTGAAATGCAAGAGTGCTTGCCCTGTAGTGCTAAGTGCCTTTTCTGTGCTTTTCCCACCATCAAAGTGCCTCACTGCTTGCTCTAAGTCTGCATGGCAAGGAGCTCTGAGACAGAGTTCTGTGCCACAAGCCCTACTTACTGAGCTGCAAGATCTCCTGGCTGAAGTTTTTGTAGGGGGAGGGCTGGGGAAGGGGCTTGGCCAACCCAGGGAGGGAAGTGATTGGCCAAGCCTGTAGTTGGCATCCTGAACTCCTCTGAGCCTAATTGGCAAGGTTGCAGTGGTGGGGGGATGACTTGAGTTTTCATTTCAATTGGCGCCTATGGGCCATGCCATGTTTGTTGTTGGCGAAATTCTCCGCTTCTGGCAAGGGGTGTTCTCAGGCTGAGAGGCCTCAGGGAGCCAACTACTTCTGGCCCCGCCCCCAAAACCACCCACAACCATGCAGGTGCAGGGGCCTATGTCTTGGTTGTGCCAACAGGTGGCTGCAGCAGCCCTCCACCAGCGCCTGAGAGCAATGGAGCAACACTGGGGGCCTGCACCGTCATAACTGGCCCTTATGCTGGCGTATTTAGATCATACGCTGATGCAAAGGTCAGTTGGCTACCTGAGTGCTTTCAGGGCCCCCCCCCCCACTGTACTGTTAATCTTCTTCCTTTGATGACTGGAATTTTCTTTCAGAAAAATCATTCAAACTCAGTAATAATGCCTGATTTCCAAAAAGCAAGCAGTGGGCATCAGTGGTTTTTTGTACATTCAAACCAGACCCCCCCCGCCTTATACATTACAGCCTATTGTTATACAGATAATTCAATCATACTATTCAACCTTTCCTAGGCTATCAGCATCTCCCACAAAAGAAAAATTCAGACTTTCCAATGGCAGCTTGGATCCTTACAATTCTCCCAATAAAAACCTGGATCTAAATAATTTTCCAACCACAGGATGACCCCAAAATCCCCAGCAGGAGGACGGAGCCTAGAATGTGACTGAATAGCAAGACAGGTCCTAACATGTAACGGATAACATTTGGCTCCAATAGTAAACGAGCAGATAAAAAAGATATAAGAATGGCATCCTGAAATGGACAGACTGCTTGAAGAAAGCTTCAACCTTCATCCTTTCCACCAACACCCCTACAGTGGACTCTATATGCTCATAACACTAGGAAGGGTTTTGATTCTGGCCTGTGGTGGCATATTCAGGAAGGCTTCCACTAAGGGTTGTTTTCGTTGTTGGCTGCTTATTCCCCAAATGTGTGTGATTTTTCTGTTCCATCCAGTTATTTGAAGCTTAATATATGCTACAAATTTAGTTTACTGCACTGCCTATTCAACTAATCTGCCTTTCCCCAGCCTTTTATGTTATATGTAAATAAATATTAAAACCTCAGTTACTGTTTTCTGCCATAAGGCATCTCAAAATATTGCCCCAATATTGCATTTGTATATAAGCATAGACCCCACAGATCTCTTATTGAGGGGATGTGGACACACTTGTAAAAATAACCACATTATGTAGCTCCCTCTCCCCAGTAATAAAGTTTTAGGGTTATAGTTCACTCAGCCAGAAAAAAACTTTCCAATTTGTTGCCTGCTGTGTAGCATATTGTTATGCAAACAGCTTTGAAGGGCTGCCATTTGTTATGGTGTAACACTGAAACTGTCTTCTCAAATTTTCTTCTTATATATACATTTATATGCACCCCCTCACCCAGGTGGTGTGGGGTTTTGGGCTAGGTTGTCACCACCAGCACACTAATGATACCCAGTTACATCTGCTGGTGGATGGTTGGCCAGAAACTGCTCCCACACATTTGGCTGAGGCTTTGGAGATGCTGGTGAGATGCTTAAAATAGAGTCGGTTGAGGCTGAATCCTGGTAAGATGAAGGTTCTGTGGCTGGGTGGGAATACAGGTCTGGGAGGCCAACTCCTGGCCCTTGGTGGTGTGCCCTTATCACCAGCACTGACTGTCAAGAGCCTGGTGCCTGATTCTGGATGCCTTCTTGTCAGTGGAGGCTCAGATTACAAATGCTGCCAGACTGGCATTTTTCCAGCTGTGCCAAGTCAGGCAACTGGCCCCTTACCTATCTCGCCCTAACCTAGCTATGGTAATCCACACAATGGTCACCTCCAGGCTAGATTATTGTAACTCGCTGTACATAGGACTGCCCTTGAGGCTAACCCAGAAACTTCAGCTAATCCAGAACACAGCTGTGCAGGTCCTGTTAGGATTGACTGATTTGATCTCCTTGCAGTCCAAGGGACTCTCAAGAGTTTTCTCCAGCACCATAATTCGAAAGCATCGATGTTACCAACCTCTTAATCTACTCCAGCTACTTAGTTATGATTTTGGAGATCCACACTAATTTGACTTGGTGATTGGTAAGGTCCCTTCATCAGAGCTATACTTCTATCCACAGACTTCATTACCTCGATAAAACGAGCCACTTAGTAATAAAATAGTGCATCATATTCTGTAACACCTCAGCCTCCATGTACCCAGAAACATGACGCATTAAATTAGTACAGTTAGCAAAGCTATCTCTAGACATATTCCCCGTAGCACTGGGGAAAAGGGTGCACTTTATCGTTGCTTGGTGCTGCCTCATCAGACCCGCCCATTCCCTCAATAAGCAAACCGGCCCCTACACTACAGTCTACACTTTCCCTTAACCGCCCCCAATCGGTCACGTGCCGCTCTCTCAAACCGCCGTTATTTTTTCCTTCGTCATTCCTCCACCAAGGAGCCCAGAGTATTGCGCACGCGCACAAGCAGGAGCACGGAAGGCATCGATGGAAACCGATCTCCTCCCGTACACTAGGGGAGGCAAGTAAAGACAAGAGACGATCTGAAGAGAGCCTATCAATCGATGGGCCTCGTAGCTTGCATTTTCCTTTCCGAGCTCTGGGCGGCGTGTGTGGGCGGTGCTTGCCGGCGACGGGGCAGGGCTTCATGCCATCACGGGGTCGAGACGGCGGGGCGAGGAAGGCGGTGCTTCACCGACCCAAAACAATAATAACGACGGCGACACCCAGAATCCCCCGCGCTCGCTGGTGCCTCCTCCGGCGTCGCTGCTTTTGCTGCTGAGGGCCTGCGGAAGAAGCGGCGGCGGCTGGGAGGGAAAGGCTCGTCCCCGTCGTCGCCATGAAACTCCGGGTACGGCTGCAGAAGCGAACGGCTCGGCTTGAGTTGCCAGGGGCGGAGCCAACCCTGGAAGATCTGCGCGCACGCTTGTGTCAGACCCTCTTGCCCGCTTGGGGTTACAGGTAACGTGTGGATTTATCCGCGGAGAGGGAGCTGGGGAGGGGCGTTGGCTTGGAATGCTAGCCAGGGACGGGAGGAGGCGCTCTTTGCCACTTTTTAAAAGCACAGATTGGCGCACAGTAGTTATTGTCAGATTTTCACAACAGCCCTGTGAGGTGAGGTAGGTTGAAAGTGAATTTCGTAGCTCCGTGGAGATTTGGTCCGTTACCTCGTCAGTTGTCATGGCGGTCCTTCAGGTTCACTCCTATAGCCTTTCCCTTTTTCTCTTTAAAATGCCTGTTGCTCTTTCCTGGGCTGGACGGAATGGGCCGTCCTGGGCTGGACGGACCAACAGAACATATGGCAGAGATATTGTTAATATTTTACTTATGCAAGTCCAATAATATCTCCTTACAGAACTATGTTGGTAAGGATAGGTAGGGCCTCCCTTCTGCACCAGACTTTGCAATCTAAAATAGTCAATAAAGTAGATGGCCTTGTTGAGATGGAGGAATGTGATGGCTACAGTCGCATATGCTTTGGTTATAGCTGGAACTCAGAAGAGATGTGTCACTTTGCTTTGGTCCTGAGGTTTACTTTTAGTGTTAGATAAGCTGAAGGCTTTATGGAAGAGGTTTGTCTTGAAGGTAGACTTGAAGGAAGGAGAAGTGGCACCATGTAGTGTTCAAGGAAGGAGTTTCAGTATTTTACAGGTGCTTGTTGCTGGGATCTAGATGATGGGGTGAGATGAGTGCTTCCCATTTTCTCCCCCACACACACACACTGATGTCCATTGTATGAATTATGTGCCTGGCATAAAGACATCTGCAGTACTGTCAGTGTCAGTGGGGGATGTGGGTGGATTTGACAGACTGATGTCCCATGTCTTCCACTCTGCAGTCATTAGGCAGAGGGAGGCATGTGGCAGTGGGCCTGCTGGAGAGCCCTGTCATGTGGCCTCTTGGCCACAAAGGAAGCTGATGGCACCATGCACCGATGCAAAGTAGAAGGAGATGCACAAGCAATTCATTATTCCAAAAAAGATTGGCAGCCCTGTTCTAAGAGTCCAGTGTTGGCACAGCTCTTTGATTTCCTGTACTCCTCCAGCAAAGGGCGCGTATATGTGGAGAAGATTCCTACTCCAGAGGTGCAGAGAGTCTAGCATTCCATAGTGACCCTGCTACAGTCAATCATGGAGCAGCTGTGCTGATAACATTCTCCTGTAGGCAGCTAACCAGCAGATGCTTATGCAGTGTGTCCACTGATGTCAGCCTTTTACTACTCATGTGCAGAACACAACAAGGGGGGAGGGAACACAGCACTCTCCAGTGAGGACTGTATAGCATGAATGGGAAGAGCCTTGGAATTCACACACCCTATGGGACTATGCAGATACACAGAGCTGTAGGATATCCCCCAACTACCATGGAATTGACTTCAGCTATATATACCAGGGCAAGATGGACTTCAGAGAAAGACATAGAGTAGTGTAACTACACTCTTGGATGGGATTGTATATGTTAGTCCAGAGAAATGGTGCTTGGCTCGTGGGGGTGACCAGCCTTCTTTGTAGATAGGAAGTTGCTTATGTTTTTTAAAGCTGACAATATGCCAGATACAAAACTGAAAACATAGTTTCACTTATTGGCTACTGCGGAAATAGAAACCAAAGTGATTATCTTACAAAGCTATCCCTCTTTGTTATGATGTGAAAAATGTCTTGCATGTCCACAGGTAAAATGGAGAAGCAGTGGTTGTAAAGGTAAAATATAAATGAAAATCAGAGTGTTGGAGTTTTACTTAGAAAAGCCATAGTTCAGCATTAGTAAGGTAATTTATATGTGAAAGTTTTCTAATTTGCCTTTGAGAATGAAAGTCTGCCCCCCCCAGTCAAATCAAAGGTTAGTTAAAATACATTGTAAACTGAGGTATATGGTTGAGACTTCTGAGGATGAAGAGCTGCCAACACCTAATTTTGAAGAGGGCTGCTTGTGGTACCTTTTAACATTTTCTTTACATACAACCTGTTATGTTTCTGAGTTGGATACAGTGAGCTTTACCACTCAGTCTTGTCCCATTCCCCTCTTGCTACAGCACCCTCATAGCTTTTGTCTGTTCAGGTCCCATAAGCCCCAGCATATGCTTTTTGGTTTATCATAGTAGACCCCTTCCATGTTTCTTCATCGACTGAAAAGCCGGTTGAATCCAGCCTAGTATATTTAAAATATATAGCCCATCTTTTTGAAAAGGCTCAAGATTGGTATATTAATAGGACACTACATTGTTAAAAGTAGGATAAGTCATGAGTTGGATGTTTTGTACGTGGGGTGGATCAGCAGCTTTGCTGTACATCTTTCATATCCTTTTTCTAAACTTTAATTGTATGAGAACTTAGTTATGCTAGCTATAGACTGTATCTTAATTAACCGTCTGTATATTAGGACTGTCTGCATTTTGCTGCTAAAACAAACGCATTCGCACCCTGTAGTCCTTTATAATTTATTTCAGTTGGAGGTGAGTGATATAACTTTAAATACAAGTGAGATGAGTATGCTGTACTAAAAGTTACTATATCAGAGTTGAAGGAAAGGCCCTGTTCTGTGAATCATGTGGAACATTTCTAATTGTATACATGCCTGTAGGGAGCTAACATATAACAAATATAGAGAAGAATATAATTTTTAAAAACCATCAACATTGTATCTTCTGCTTGCATTGTAGTAGTCATGTTACTGGTAGTTTGTTGTTTAGGTTGTCTGTAGGCCAAATGGTGGTGGTATGGCCATGTACCCCATGCAGTTTAACTTTGTTTTTTTTTCCAGTTCTAATACCCAATTTGCAATAACCTTGAACAACAAAGACTCCCTGTCTGGGGACCAGGAATCTCTAGCATCATTTGGAATTGTTTCAGGAGACTTGATATGCTTGAGGCTGGAAGATGCTAATGCAACACCCACTTTACCTACATCCCCCTCCTCCACTTCAGCCGTATATCACAACCAACCCAGTAGCACAGAAAATGAAAGACACAATGGACACATAGAAGACAGTCAGATCCAAGATAAAGATCAGACGGATGACAATACGGTAAGTCCATAACAGCTGAAGTTACAAGGAGAAGGTAGATACGGTGAGATGAGGTGTCTCATCTGAATTCTTTTGTCATGTGCAACATGAAATGAATTGTTGGAGAGAAAGGAATTTGTCTTCCACCACTACAGCCTACTTCTGTGCTCCTTGTAGAGCACTCTGTACTGAACATTGCCTTATGTATTCCATTTTGACAAGGTTGCTAGTAAGGACAGAAGCCCACATCAGGAAGTAGTGCATCAGGGCATTTAGGAGGCTGCTTCTCTGTGCACACTTATGTGTTGTAGAGCAGTAGTCCTACATGAAACAAATGAATCCATTTTTGTTTAATACTAAATTGTATCAATTGTATTAGTCAGTGGGCATATTTTTTATTACTAGCTAGGGGACATGTTTCCTCCTCACTGAAAGTCATTACTCCAGTGGTTTTCTCCTGATGGCTTTACTCAGCTGTTTTTTAAATGCTCTTTTGTGTCTGTGCTGTCCTTTCAAGGCAGGATCCAGCCAAGAGTTTGCTTCAGAAATGGTCTCGGATGTTCCTGATCTCCAAGAATCTGAGGGTTCTTATCCTTTGGAGCCGATGTTGTGTTCTGAAGCTACCGACGGGCAAGTGCCACACTCTCTTGAGACCCTCTACCATTCTGCTGAGTGTGTCAGTGCCAATGATGCTTTAATAGTTCTGATTCATCTTCTCATGATGGAGACGGGCTATGTATCTCAAGTAAGCAACATAGTAAAAGAGCAGCTACTTCTGAAATTGAGTGGGAATGTTAGGAGTCCCTTTTTACATTTAAATAACATTCCTTAGTCCAGTGTGACTGTAATACTGGCTACCAGAAAACATTATTTTGCAGCAGCAGCTGTCCTTAGAAACACAGGTTTCTTTTCTCCCACTTTTCATTTCTGGAATGATCTCTCTTCCTCCTGCCCGTCTTTACCTGGTATTAATTAAAGTTGATCATTGCATGTGCATTGACACAAGTTATGGTTGATGAAGGCCAGGTTCCATCAGAATCATGCACTGCAAACCCTCTTCAGACTCAAAATCTGACTTTGGAGGGAGTGATGATTTCTATTAAATGTAGATTATGTAGTCGTATATTGTAGTAGTCACATGTGGGCTTATCTGCCGGTATCTAAATCTCCAGATTGGGCCCACATTGACTAAGAACAGTTTGACAAACTTGGGGGACCTCCTAGGTTCGCAAAAAAAATCTGAAAATGTAAAAAAATTAGGGGGGATTTAATCCCTCTCAAACCAATAGTGTGCACAGCTCTTACACTCCTTCACCCACCATTCTGCTGAGGCAGCAGAGCTGCAGGTGGATGGGGAAGGAGTATCTGTCACCATTAAAGAGGCTGGGTGAGCAGCCAGGTGTGCCACTGAGGGAGCAAAGAGGCTGGGGGGAGCTTGGTGATGTGCTACTCTAACCAAACTGCCTGGGGGTGGGGATCCGCTGCCATGGCAGTGAAGAGGTTGGGCTGCTGGGTAAGCAGCCTGGGGACTGCCAGAAATGCCAGGGAAGCAGCCGATAGAGCTGCTGTGATGGTGAAGCTGGCAGGGTGGTGGTGGTAGGCGAGCTGCTGCAGCCACTGTGGAAGAGGCTGAGTGGCCAGGGGAGCAGCCGGCAGAACCGTTAAGGTGGTGCAGTTGGAGGGGGGAGTTGCATCGTGGGAGAGAGTGTGATGGGGTGGACGGGCAGAAAGAGTGATAGTAGACTGATAGAGCAAAAGTGGGGGTGGGGTAGTGAAAGACAGTAAGAGGGGGGAAGGGAAGGAATCAAAGGTGGGGGAATGATGTGGCCTGCAAGTTTCTCGGGGGTCTCCACTTGTGCATAGCTACAGCTAATGCTGGGTAAGGGTGTAGGAAAGTACACATTTATATGACTGTATGGCTGTTGATTTTCAAATCAGGGAAAACAACTTTCTACTGGGCCTTCATGTGGCTGTGTTATCAACAGTGGTTGGTGGAGGTGGCTGGGAAGAAAGGAAGAAGGAAAATAAAGTGGTTGCACGTCTGCTTTATTGTCTTGTTACCCAGCCCCCGCACCAGTGAAGCAAGGACTAATTAATTGGATTCACTTGTATCTTCACCCTTTCCCCTGTTTTGTGATGGATCTAAAGTCTTGGCTATGTAATCTGTTTTTGGAGTAATGAGACTGAAGTCTACAGCAAGGGAATTCTTAGTCCTTTATCTGCTCACTATGTCCATATGCGTGCTTTTACACACAGTTAACATTTGCAGTTAACTGGAGATGGGCACATCTCAGTTATTGCCTGGCCTATGGGGTTCCCCTAGTATTAGGAGCTAGTAAAAGGGTGTGTGGAATCTCTGTGGTTGGAGGAAATATTATGCAAGCTTATACGCACACAGCATGTTAATATAGATGTGGGGAGGGAGAGAGGGATTAGCCCTGACTTGGATGGCCCAGGCTAGCCCGATCTCATCAGATCTCAGAAGCTAAGCAGGGTCAACCCTGGCTAGTATTTGGATTGGAGGCCTTCAAGGAATCCCAGGGTTGTGATGCAGAGGCAGGCAATGGTAAACCACCTCTGAATGTCTCTTGCCTTGAAAACCCTGTGGGATCACCATAAGTCAGCTGTGACTTGATGGCAAAACAAACAAAAGCCAGAGGGATTGGTGGAAGAATGGAAATTGTGTAGTTGCCTTTGTAAAGACATCCTCATCTTTCACTTAGAAACCACTTCATGAAAATTAGTACCAGTGTGGTGATTTTCCTTTTTTCATTTATAACCTGCTCTGCTCAAAAAAATTCTGTATGAGTGATGCTGCATTATAGTTAAATAGTAGTTCTTTGACAATGTAACACATAAGAATTTAGTAGTTCAGGACTGTGACTCCTCACTTGTCTATAATTTGTGAAGTTCTTTGTTTCTAGTACAAATGGTTGTCATATACCTTGGATTAAATTTGAGTGTTGCTTTGACTTTAAACATTAATATGAGATGTAGCATTACAAGTCCCCCTCAAGCAAGTATCAATTTGAAGATTGCACGGGAAGTAATGTGAGCCTAAACAGTGTTTCAGCTGGCTAGATGAAGACAAGCATCCTTTGTGCAGGTTGTGCATACAGGATGGGTCATACTAGTTTTTCCTGTGTTCTGGGGGTGGGAGCAGGCAATGTAAACTCTGCTATAGTGATTCCTTTCTCTCACCAGAGGCTACTGACTATTGTCTACTGCAATCAGGTTGCCTGCCTTGGGCATGCAGAACATAGGCCAGTACCTGTTTTTTTTGTGGGTTAGCCACTTCAAGGAGGAGCTGGAGGGACCACCATGAGAACTGTTTTTTCATTGCTTTCAGGGGACAGAAGCAAAATCTATGTCCATGCCTGAGAAGTGGAGAAACGGTGGCGTTTATAAGCTACAGTATACTCACCCTCTCTGTGAAGATGGCTCTGCTGCCCTGACTTGCGTGCCTTTGGGGGACTTAATTGTTGTCAATGGTAAGATTTCCTGATACAGCTCGTGCTCCTCACGTTCTGCTTTTACCCTGGCAGAGTGTCCATTGGGTCTCAACTTTGCAGCTGTGGTTTCAGTGCCTGAAGTGTCAGGGAGAACTAAGTTGCTTTGGTCAGTTGTGTGAACGCTTTTGGTCCCTGAGGCAGGAGGGGGTGGGGCGCAGACCGGTCTTCCGTCAGCTGTGCCCTTCTGGCTATTAAGCCAGCCGGTTCACTTTTCATTGTTATAACAATTGTAGTTTGTGGATCATGTCTTATGATTCAGCAATAAAAGGTAGCATGCATTTGCAAAGTGAAAAGAGCTGTTACTTCCCACAGTAAGGTCTCACTTCATTCTGTACCCAGACGGGAGGGTGTGGTTAGCAATAGTTTCTTCTAGTAGTGTTTAACTTGGAGGAAACATTCCTGGCACTTTGGGATCCCTTGTTAAGTCTTCAGATGGGGTAACATGATGATTACATTTTGATTTGCGGGCTGAGCACTTTTTCCCTCTGAAATGGTTATTTGATCCAGATTCCCTGCATCACTGCACATCATTAGAAAAAGAGAGAGGAGCAGTGCTGTGGTAACGTGAGGCTGAAAGTGAACTACTGCTGTTACTTGCACATGAGAGCACTAGACAAAATCATCCTTGGGAATTGAAACAGAAACTCTTTTGCCCTCTGCCTTCTGAAATGCATAGCAAAAGTGGTTGAGTTTCCAGCAAAATGTTTCCATGCAAGGTTTCCAGAGCCCCCTCCCCCAATTCCAGAATATTTTAGACACATTCCTTATTGTTCTATTTATGAATTCTGAATTTGAGCTCACAAATGAGCAGGCCCAACTATAAATAGCCTTCCTAAAGCAGCAAACAGAGTTCATTTGTCTCCAGTGAGGGCAGCATTGTGTGAGCTGTAATATTTATCTCAGAGCTATGGTTTCTTGTGGGAGCTAGTTCTTGAGCTAATGGATTTTGCACTGATATAATAGAACTGATGCTTTTGTATATGTGTTGTTGCCTCTCTGGGGGCCATTTCAGATGGTACAAGTTGCTTCAGAAGAGTCTCTTTTCTAAAACAGTTTATTCTGTGCGGGATGCAAAATTTTGTTCTTATTCTGATCAGACTTGGGTATCTGTTTACAGCAATGTTAAAAATCAGTGGTGACATTAAAAGTGTGAAGAGACTGCAGCTTCTGCCAACATCCTTTGTTTGTTTCCAAGACTCAGGTAATATTATTTATTTATTTTTATTTTACTTCATTAATATTCCCACCTTTCCCCCTAGTGGGGACCCAAACCAGTTAGATCTCTCGTCTCTCCTCCATTTTATGCTCCCAACAACCCTGTGAGGTAGGTTGGGCAGGGTGTGTGTGCCTGGTTCAAGGTTACCCACCAAACTTCCATAGCAGAGTGGGAGTCTGCGTCTCCTGGACTCTAGTCCAGGACATGAACCAGTATACTGTAGTGGCTTTCATACAATCTGATTTGAAGAAGCAGATCTCAGTCTTGAATGGAGAACAGCAAAGGGGCTACAGCAGCCGCAGCAGCAGCAAAGGATTCTTTAACAGGGTTTCAGAGACCAATGAAGCCTTGCTTACTAAAGACTCTTGGGCTAAGATAGATGTGGTCGGATGGAGGAGGCAGGAGAAGAATCCATATGTATGTATTGACACATCCACTTATTCATTTGTAAAATAGGAGGTGGAGTTTTATTATTTTGCAGAGAGTGGACTGTGTAGGTGAGAGGAGCAAAACACTGCCTTACCCTGCTGCAGTTTGTTGCTTTGAGTTTTTTCCTCCAGTATTCAAGTGGGCTGAGCTAGGAGATGGATGTTTCCAAGAGCAGGAGGAGGTCAAGTCTAGCGCCTCTTGTCTGTGCCTCTGTATTAAATGCAGCAAATGGGTAACTATTTATGGATCCCATCACAGTCTTTAACTATGTTAGTTCTAGTGCTGCTTAATTGAACTAAATGTCTTATCCTTTCTGTTCCTGTAAAAATGGACGCACAGATTTTTGCCTTGCCTGCCTAGACACAATGGTTTGCAGCCACTGACACATAGAGCAGGGGAGAGAAACAGGTTTTCTCTGCCTGGTTGGTAGAATACTGTTTTACTTGCCAAAGGGAATAGTTTGAATAAATATTTATAAAACTGGCAGAACTGTATCTTACTGTACCTTTTGTGCGTGTGTCTCTTTTCTGAAGCAAATATCACTGGGGTATATAAAGATCTTCAGAAATTATCTCGTCTTTTTAAAGATCAGCTGGTGTACCCTCTTCTGGCAGCTGCTCGTCAAGGTAAGAGAAACACTAAAGGAAGCAGCTTATGCATAGGGCCTCTGTAAATAAACTGGATGTTTGTCCTATGGTGATAAACGTGCCAGCTCAGCTCCAACCAGCTCAACCTCAGTGGATGTTTGAAATGGTGATGAGATTTCTCCATTAGCTTCCAGGCTCTCCCCCCCCTGCCCATTGTCAAAAACAGAGTTCCACTGGTCTTTGCACGGAAGCATGTTTTGAGATCAGTACTCCTGTGACCTGCCTGGGCCAGGGTTTTTTGTTTATGCCTTACACCTTGAGTCCTGTTTTCAGTTGGTGCCTAGGGCTGTACTAGGCCACAGACATCACAAGCCTATAACTGCATGTGTGAACTTCTAATGACTTCACGACGCAGGTCCCCTGTGACTTCCAATTTGAGTTCACTACTGTCCTTTTCTCAAGTGGTCGAGATAAGACACAGAACTGAGGGGAGTTCCACAGATTCGAAATATCTGAACGCAGTTTATTTCTTAAGTATAGTTAGGTGCTGTGTAATTACAAAACTGAAGAAACAGTAACTTCTAATTTAGGGGATGATAATAAAATTGATTAAGATCTGAAGCTGGCCTTTTGAAGTTACATTAACCATGAGCCTTTTTTTAATGTGCGAAGACCTGCACTATTGTTGAGCCAGCTGGCGAGACTGGAGAGCCAGCTGGTTTGGCAGTGTTAAGCAATAAAGTGCTAGTTTTGTTCTGTTCTTTTGCCAAAGCTAGGAAAGACCACAGAATGTAGCTTAGGACAGCTGACTGAGGAGGCTCTGCTTAAGCCAGGCAAATGGGAGGTCTTGGGGACTGTGGGTATTTCAGAGGCCATTGAGGGGTAAGTGGTTAGTGGGCAACTATCTGTATGTCTCCTTTTTCTCTGGCTAGCTTGGGATCTTTTGTTCCAGCCCATCTATGTAAGTCTAGAAATACTGATGGAACATGATACTGTATTGAAAGTGACTGGTTGCCAAAGCATTGGAGAACTTTGGGAGAGAACTTTTGTGTAGCTATAACAACACTTCTAACATCTGATGTTCTTCAGAAAGGGAAACATTTTCTAGGAATCCCTTTATGCTAAGATGTACAATATCCATTTATAATTGGCTCAATTTCTTGTGACTTTTGCTCCTTTTGTTATCATGTCTGCTTGCCACAGACACTCAGGTGTAGGTGTTAGAAGGCTGGAAAGAAGCTAGACAAACCCCTTTTCTTAAATCATGCTAAAGTACTACACTATGCTCGGTTCACTTGTAGCTGTTTGTCTTCCAGAGCACCAGCTGATGATTATTTAAGTGGTTTGATAGTTGTGTGCCTGTGATGAGCTGTCGTCCTACAGCAAGTGAAATCATTGGTCCATCTAGCCCTAGTAGAATCTGTCATGAGATAGCAGCTTTCGTTGTCTGTAGGCCAGTTCTTGCCTTTGAGATCCTTTCATTGGACATGTCAAGGACTGAACCAGAACTTTCCTGTATTAACAGGTGTGTGCTGTCCCCAGATATGTAAGTGATCAAATCCCAAAGGGTAGCAATGCAGTTTGGGTATAGGCTAAGTTGATAATACTCTTTGGATTTTATTTTGAAACTTGTGTTTAGTGGTGGCTTTATTTTATGTTGTTTTGTCGCTGTTAGGAAAAACGAGACTGTCATTTCACACTATTCCTCTTGTTGTGGTTTTTATTTGTTTAGAGATGTTTAACTTCAGACCACATTTTTAATGAGGCCCGAGACAGTATAATTTTCAGTTACTTGACACAGCTAAAGGACAGTAGTGTGACACATAAAAGGAGGACCTATTGATACCATTCAGAAAAAGTTCACTGTTGATGTTGTCAGTGCCCACTGTATCCATAAACAAATAGGCAGTCTGATATATTCATGAAAAACATTGGAAGATGAAAACAGGTCTGTAAAGAATGCTGATTATACTATTTTTTACTTGCCATTTTTTCCCTTGGTTTGTTCTTAGCTTTGAATTTACCAGATGTATTTGGCTTGGTGGTCCTTCCCCTGGAACTGAAACTCCGGATTTTAAGACTCCTGGATGTCCGCTCGCTCATCTCTCTGTCTGCTGTTTGCCGTGACCTCTACACAGCCGCAAATGACCAGCTGTTGTGGAGATTTGTATACCTGCGAGATTTCAGAGGTGACTCCTTACTTGGACGAAGTGAGAGGCTTGTCTCCAAGTCTTGATTTTCAGGCCAGCTAGTTTTCTTTACAGAAGCCAGCAGTGCCACTTGATAAAAGGCAAAAACTACTGTAACACTTGTTTTGGAGATGGCTTTTGGCTCTAGAGCAGCAGTATTCAGCTTTTCTAGACCAAGAACCCACCTTTAACCCCGGGATGGCAACATGATGGCCCGGTGAGCTTTCTGACCCAGGTTGTCCTAGTCCCTCTAAATGCTACACTGTATTGGCGCTCAGATCTGCCTCCTAAAAAGCAGCAAAAGTGGCAACTCTGTGGAGGCAGGCCTCCCCAACCTACCTCAGTGTCCCAGCCTTTGGGCTGGAGACCACTGACCAAGAAGGCCTTTCATTTTTCAAAGTTACGTGGACAAGCCTTCATCTCCTACTGAAACTTGTAATCCAGGAGAGCCTTCCTGTGTTAAGCACACAATGCCTTCCACTGGAATTGTTCTGTCAGTCTGACTTCTTCCTTCTTTGCAGATCCTGTTTCCAGGCCCCGAGACACAGACTGGAAGGAAGTAGGTGGCTATTTGATATGTTCCCTTATAAGTGTTGAGAACAGGCACAGTGCAGAGAACTGGGGGAAGGCCAGGCTAGGTTCGAAGGTCATTGAAGCTACAATTGTTGTAGGAGGCGAGCCCTTCTCTTTTGTGAGTTGTGCTTGTAAGCTTTTGTCTTATCCTTGATGCTCAATTTCAGTTGAATGGAAGCAAAGCTCTGTTTTGGCCTAGATGCTTATAAATGTCAGGCTATGCTTTTTCTTTAAATGGTATGTTTTACCTCAAAGGGAAGAGAAGCCCCGCTGGATGCTTCCTGTAAACTAGGATCATTCTGTTAAGCTGTCCAAAATGTAGTATTGATGCATTGGTGGCCAGACTTCTGAGGGGGCTGTTGTTGCTCTGATTGAACTATGTCTTTAAGAAACACAGTAGACCATCACTACAGATAGATGTGACCAGGAAACAAATGTGGGTGGGGAAATTACAATCTTACAAATGCCTGCAGTTCTTCTAGACTTTAGGCTAAACAATATTTGTATTTTTCCCCCCTGCAGTTGTACAAGAAGAAATTGAAGCAGAAGAAGGAGGCCCTGAGGTGGAGGCATATGATGTTTCTGCCCCCTCCTCCCCTTCCGATCCCATTTCACCCCAACCCACTTTATCCTAACCCTTTCCCTCCTAATCCTCTTTACCCCCCAATGATAATTGGTGGTGAATATGACGAAATGCCAACCCTTCCAATTATTGGCGACCCAATCAACTCGCTCATTCCTGGCCCAGAGGAGATACCAAGTCTGTTCCCTCCACTACAACCACATTTTGATCCAACAGGGTTTGTTCCAGGTCCAGGTTTCCCACTCCCTGGGAGAGCCGGCTGCAATGACAGATTCCCCCCTAGGCCCAGCCGGGGCCGCCCAGTTGATGGTCGCCGTCCATTCATATGATGACTCTGACCACCAAGAGTTTCAAACCTCCTCTCCCTGGGCTTGTGTTTTGAACCATATAGGATATTCAGCTCTGGGGCCTCCCAGTGTCTCTCTTCTAATTAGGGCGATGCATAGGTACTATAGCATCTTGACTCCAGGGACTGGGCCGAATAACTTGGTGCAAACAACTAGTGTTGCTTCCCTCAGAACTGGAGATCCTTTCAGAAGGAACTCTGTGGGGATGCTTTGTTCTTTCTTTTTGTAACCGTCTGTGAATTGCTTCTTAGAGAACAAAACCTGGATGGCCTTTGCTGCCTCAGATAAAGAGCAGTTTAAGCACAAACATTCTGTTAGTCTGGACTGCCTTATTCCCTAAATGTCTCCATTAAATGCCTGCAATTATTATTTTTTTCTTCCATAACTGGTCTGATTTTTGTAAACGTCTCTTCCACAAGCAGCAAGCTTTCTATTTTATGCAGCTTTCTGTCATTGGAAGCCTGGGCTTTCCATAAGATAGATGACTTAATTGTTCCTCACAGGCACCTTTTGTTTGAGAATTTTTCGTTCTCTTTTTATTACTTGAAAAGCAGTTTTGATACTGGGGACTTTGATGCACACAGGATACAGGATTAAGTTTTTGTTTTGTTACACTGGAAAGAATAAAACACTGAACATTTCATCCTACAAAACAGCTGAATAAAAACATGCCACAGTGTAACCCAGAATCTGACCAGAACAATGAGCAACAATGCCAAAAGCACTGAAAGAGGATATTGCCGTTCTGCCTTAAGAGAGTTCTTCTGTGAGTTCCAGGAGAAGGCTTTTATACAATGAAATGGCAATGACCATTGTGCGGTCAAGTAAGAAGCTCTGTACCGACAGAAGAAGTGAGGGAGGCAAGATTCATGGTCACCTAATTTTGCTTATGATCTCATTACACTGGTGTTGGGCTATGTTCTCATCCTGTTCCATATCTTTCTTGAATGGACACCCAGTGTGTGTACCGCTTAAGAGGCGATACCTGTAATTCTAAATGGTCATAAAGTCAACCACCCTGTTGTATTCAGAGACTTGTCAGATACCTCTTTAGAAAAGGATCGACATAGAAAAAACTTGCAAAGCTTTATGGATTAGAACAAGGCTGGTTGTCACTTTTTAAAAACTTGGAATTCTCCTACGTGGTGACAGAATTAAATATAGCTACCAATTATAGGTGGCTTTCTATCTCATTAAGTGCATCCACACAGTTGCACACTAAATGTCAGGTGATCTACTTGCTTTTACTTTTCTAGAACTGACTAGGTTTAATTGGTCTGCAAATGGGCTTTTGTTCATTTTTGTTCCAAAACATCTCCCAGTTCATAGGATATGTATGTGAACGTGCAGTGTTTTAACTGCAAGAATGTGGTAAGAGATTTGAGGGTGAGAGTGAGTACTCTGGTACTTGGGAAAAAAAATTGGTTAGCTTCCTGTTCTAGATTTCATAAGTTGTTTTAGGGAGCACGCTGTTTCTTAGAGTGCAGTGCCAGCTTCTTTCAAAGGATATCTTTTCCCTCCAGAAGCTGCCTTTGAACTTCAGTTTTATGCAGTGCAAAGTGCAGTAAACTGGTAGTAGCAACTTGATATGCTATTTAATGCTAGTTTCAGAGTGTTATAAACCAACCTAATTATTGTGACCTTGGCATACCTAGATAAACTCTACAGACTCGGTTTAGCCAATGCACTGGTGATGTGCCACAATCTCCTTATTTGTCCTTTGAGGGATGTTGGGCAGAGGAGGGAAACTTGTGGAACTTTCCTTATTCACATAGTGCTTTGAACTGGGGCGAGGAGAAACTTGCCACTCTGCTCTGGTAGCAAGTCTCCCCCTGCCCCAGTTCAAAGCACTGTATGGACAGGGTAGTTACCACAAGTTTCCTCTCCCTTGCCCAATTCTGTCACAATAGTTTCACTGGCAAAGCAGGCTGCTGGTGGGGGGAGTCATCCTTTCTATAGGGATGTTCAGTGTACAAAGTGCTGTGTAACTGTTCCATCTCTCCCTATGAGGTAGACTGAATGGAGAGTAAGGTGCAAATTGCTTAGGCTATGGCTAAAAATTACAAACAATAACCTTTATTTAGGACCACTGTTCTAAGCCCCACAGGCAGTGCACAGAAGAATCTGCTGTATTGCTATCTTAGGCGTCATATGCAATGATGAAGTTGAACAAATTGTTTTTGCTGGACAGACATTCTGAAAAAAAGGTAAAGTTTCATCATAACTGCTTGGGATACACAGCTTAGAGTAGCATGGGACTGCTGGACAGACAACAAAGCTATGGCTCCTTTAAATGGAAGATTTAAAAAATCCCATCATTCAGATGTTGAACTGTTCCATAAAATAATACAATCCAGATCGCTGCTAAAAAATTCCAAAAGTTCATAGATGACTTAGAACATAAGAACATAAGAGAAACCAATGTTGGATCAGGCCAACGACCCATCCAGTCCAACACTCTGTCACACAGTGGCCAAAAATACTAGGTGCCATCAGGAGGTCCACCAGTGGGGCCAGGACACTAGAAGCCCTCCCACTGTTGACTTCTGTTTAATTGCTCAACGAAATGTAGTATACACAGAATGGGATACTTTGTAGGGTGCAACTAAGTAATACCAGGGCTTGCTTACTTAGCAATATTAGGCAGGGGGCTGCCGGGTTCGGTATAGAATTTATCACTCATTATTTAAAAATCACTGGGTCACCACAGTCTGTTCATGCGGAAGGGGGCAGGGGTGGTTTGATTTTCATGCAACCCATGGGCATGTTTATTATTGTTTTTAGAGAGGTGGGACTACTGATGATGTTGCTTTGTGTTAACCTTAGAGAATCGTGCTTTGCTGTTTCTGGCAGGTGTGATGTCCCATTTACTTTAAGAGTTGCATAGATATGATCTAGAAAGGAAATAAAACATACTGTTTTAAAATGTGAATGGAACACCTAGGTTTGTGCCAGTGGACTGTTTCTTCCTCTCTGTACCCTGGTTTTGCTGGGCTGCTGGGAGGCCTCATGCCTGAAGTCGTACTGCAGAAGACACAGTTAAGAGCCAAAGGGAAGCAAATGCATTCTTCTGCTTTAAAGCATCATTTATTATCTAGGATTTTGCCACTGCTAGAAGATCATGTTGCTGCATTGTGTGTGTGGGTAAACCTTGCTCTAATCCACCTCCTAGAGATGATGGTTTCACTTCACCCCATGGTCAAACTGATCTTCCTGTTCTCTAAGGAATTCTCCGTGAGCTGTTTCCAGTCTGAAATACCGCATTATGCAGAGGTGATATGATGATATAAACTTGCTTGGTGAGGATCTGGACAACTGCTTACTTCCAAGGAGCCCCTTGGTAATATTAATTCAAAGGGTTGTATATATACCCTTTCCCCAACACAGACTGGGCTAATTGTAAGACATTAAATTACATATTTTCATTATTACCTGGCATTAGCACAGGAACAACAACCACAAAAAGCGGTCAAGTCTTGGGTAGTTAATTTTGGAGATTTATCAAAGCAATTTGGGCCAGGAGATCAGATGATTTCCCTACCCACCCTGCTTCTAGTGCTACTGTCATGCTCCATAAATATTGGGGTGTGTGTGCAGTTAGAATGGCTGGTACCCAGTTTGCAAATTGCTCAAGCTCGCATTGAGTTTGCTTTGTGGAGGCTGGTAGAAGTCCTTTCTACTCTTTTGTACTGAAGTGCAGGGCATGTTCCCTGCAGGCAGTGAGAAACTCCTCCAGCAATGCCTGCAACAAAATCCTGATACAGACATCATGACAAGTCCTGGCAAGCTGCAACCTATCCCAGAGATGGATTCCATGCCATCAAATACCGAAGTTGGATTCCGTTGTGTGGTGGTATGGTGTGTTGATCCCATTCTAAAATTACAGCTGTTGCAAAAAGCTTGTTACCAGTAATTGCTACTCTCTTCTCAGTCCCTGAAACTGAATGACCTCTTTGCAGTATTGGGTTACTGGTAACACTTCAGTGCTCTGAATGCGTGTCAAAAAGACTATTTTTCTGTGTCGAGGATTGTCAGCTCTGCAAGAAGAATTATATGACGATAACTGGGTGATTCTCTCACTTGAGCACTAAAGGGATGGTTCCGATTCAATGGGAGTTACATAATTGGGGTTCTTTTATCCATGTCGCAATCCTTCAAACTCAGTAAATTCAAAGCAAACACATCTGAAAGCTGTGTAGGTACCTTGGAAGGATTCAGCTTATGTACTCTGAGCTTGTTCAGGCATGCAGGAAAAATGGGTAAGGTAAATGGACAGTAAGGCCATGAGACTGTGCAGTACTTACAGTTACCTGTCATCAATACGCTTGCCTTACATGCCTACTAGTGCACAGGCAAATGACAACAGTACCTGTGTAATGCTTCAGAAGGTTCCATATAGATTTGTCCAGATAAGCAGGCCACATGGGGTGGGCCTGACAGTTCCTATTCAAGGAGGAGGCTTTCTCTGATGTGGGAAGGCTTCTCAGTTGGAAAGAGTCATGGGATCCAACCTCTAATGCATGAGCGTTAACCATTAAATTTAGTGAAACGGCCAGAGATTGTATGTATCATGCCAATTCATGTAGATACGCACTATTTAGGTGCTGGAAGGTACATGGATGTGAAGCAGGGCCAACAGGAAATGGTTGTGAGCAAATTGTCACTGCTTGTTAGATTTCCCTTTTTTGCTTTATATGTGATTTGGACCCTTGGTGAGAAACTACATTGATTGGAGAGGTCAATATAAAAAACAATGGAGAGTTTGCAAATAAATAAACAAAAACAATGCTCTCACAGGAGGAGAAGAGATTAGTCAGAGAACAGGCTAGCAAATGATTTTCTCAGGTTGCGGATGGTTTCAGCTTTTGCCTCATCCTCGTTGGGATTTCCTCTCTGGGAAGATTCTGAGAGGCTGAAGGTGTTTGTCAGGGACTGTGATTTGCTGTGAGAAAGAAAGAAGACATTCAAATGAAGTGAAATTGGACACCCATCTCACAAAGTCAAAGAAGGGGAAGTGTTGGGAAACGGACTTTTTTTGGCCCTGTGCTGTGATTAGTGGCGCTAAGAGGGTGGCTGGGTGTAGCCTGTGTGGTAGCACAATATGGTGCTAGATGCAAAATTCAGCACTCCTGGAGTGACTTTTATAACATAGTTTGCTTTCTATTTCCCTCCCCCAATTTTGAATTTGCTAGTAAACTTGTGCTCTTAGCAGATCTGGGGCAATTTGTCTTCTCTGGGACTGCAGTTTCTTCTGGCCAAAATGATGCCTTAACCATACCATATCAGAGAATTTCAGATGTCCTTTGACTTCTAAATTATGCAGTACTCAAAAGCCCTGCTGTAATGATTTTGTCTTCTCTCAAAGGATTTCCCTTTATATTCTTAGCTGAGCAACCCCTTTTTCTTCTTTGCTTTTCTCTGGCTGTCCCACCCAATCATTTGAATGTGTATTGGTAAATGCTGACCCAGCCTAGACAACTGAGGGGGAGAGACTAAAATCCTTCTGTCCTTGTTTTATAATGGCACATGAGAGGCTGATGGTAAATCAAAACTAACTGTTTTATTTCACTTTAGGGGGGAATGGTCAGGTAGGAATCAGGTTTAGGACTTATGAGGTGAACAGGCAACAGGATCAGGTAACTTTGTATAAAAATAGATGATTTGTTACGAAAAGCAACTTTCCGTTATTCAGACAGGTCTTCAAAACTTGAGAGAGATTTCTTGGCAGCCTCTGCTTACATAAACAAGAATAAGCTTCTTGGTCTCACAGGCAGGAAAGTTGGTAAAGGCAGGAACATTCAAACAAGTTCCAGTTTTCTTCCTTGTCCACTGAGTAGGGATCACCCCTGTCTTCTAGGAGCTAGTTCCCTCGGACTTGTTAGGGATGGGCTACATGTCCCACTTCCCTAACTCAGGATCCTGCTTGATCCTCTCACAGTCTGCTTCACTCTCCCACTGTTAACTCTCAACTGTGAACTGACACTCTCAACTGAAGAGTTCCATTTGAATCCTATCACTCAAGGTTCTCAGCCTGGGTTACAGCATTAACCATTTGCTGTCCATCATACCTGCTATAACAGACATTGTAAAATTTAGATGGTAGAAGTAGTCAGAAGTAACTGAAAAGGAGTCCAGCTTATCTATCCCCAGTCCTGTAAATGCAAACAAGTTGGGTGGGTCACACTGGCCTGAAAATAACTAACAAGGGAAAGAAAGGGAACTTTTAAGGCAGTCTGTATGCCTCATAACAATAAGCAAACTTTGCCTTATCTCAAGGCTCCATCTTGGATATTCTGCAACATCTTACCAAAGTGTACCTGCAAGAGTGTACCTTTATCGGCTCTGTAATGCCAAAAAAAAAGGGTTTGAGCTGATGTGACACCAGTAAATCTATGATAGACCCTCCAGTACATTTTCCCTTTGCAAACAGTAGATCCAAAAGTGTCCTAATTTTGGAGTGGGATTGGGGGAGGGTACCTTTTTTCCCATGTGCCATTTCCCAAAACTCAAAGAGGCTGCCCAGATTGGCAGTTTGTTAATGGGAGAAACATACAGGCAGCATGTATGTTTCTTCAAACACAATAGCAGTGTGTGTGGAGGGGTGGCATTTTATTTTGGAGGGGAGTTAATCCCTGCATGGTATTCCCGATCCAAATTGGGGCTTCTTGCAACAGCTATTTGTAAAGAAAAAGTGTGCTGGAGAGCCAGTTATGGAGTTTCTAGCACCTTGTCTGGTTTGACCCTCAATAACATTAATAAAAACTACGTCTGCCAGAATGGTTTGGGTCATTCCAGGTTAAATCTGAAAGCTTTCTGAAGGTTCCATTCATGTTTCCTGGACCAAGAAAGGGGAAAAAGCATAAACTATGGTTCTGTATGGATTTGTGAATTTACTTTGGCCAAATCAGGCCAAAGAGTGACTTTTCTCATATGAACACACAAACCTTTGTGGGCAGAAAGTGCCCCCCTCTGAAATTCTGTGAGAAAAATGGCAATACCAATGAAGAATATAGTCTTAAATGGTTACTCTTTTAATGGGGGAGGTGCAATGGGACAATTTCCTGTTTCTATGTTACTGACCCTGTCCTACAAGGGGTGGGGAAGGGAAAGGAAGGGTATTTCTTCTCCAGTGCTTGGGGTGGCCTCTAAGCTTTCCCCCAAAGAGCGACAGCCCATTGTTGTGGCCCATAATTAGAATTTAAAAGAAAAGATATCCTTCATCCCCTTCCCAACCTAGCTGGAAAAGCTGAGGAAAAAAAGAAACTGATTTCAAAAGTCTGACTGAACTGTGACTCTCCCTAAACAGAGAGCCCTAAGAATTACCTTTCCCCCACTGAGAGGATGCTGGGCTGGACAAGATTGAGCCTTTCCTCTTTGACCAACATTGTTTTGAAGACCCTGTTTGTTATCACAAAGTAGGAGGTGCAAAACCTGAAGACAGACTTTCTATGTGGTTACTAAGGAGCAAACAGGCTTGGAACAGTGAGAGGTGAGCCATGTCTTTTGGAACATTAAAACTAGAGAATGGCTAAGCAGGAAGTCTAGTGGCCACAGAGTAGGGTTTCAGTGCATGGTGTTGCTCCTTGCAAAGTTCTGTGACTAGAAAAAGTAAAACAAAAGGAAGAAGGTACATAGTTTCTCCATCCAGATGACTGCCTGGTCCATATCTACTTTCAGAAAAGCTGCAGCTGCTAGTATTCCAAGAACATTTGCCAGGCTCTAAGAGATGCCTAATCTATGCAAAGTGCAACATTCCATTTCTCTGACTAGCATGAAGTGTGTGTGTGTATAGCCTTAAGATGTTATCTTTTGATTCATGGGGGAGAGTTTTCCTTTTCCTTTTAAACATGGTGATAAGGCTCATCCGACTTGATCTGGGTGATGCTGGTGAATAAGTAACACGTATTCATCAGCTGTGCTTGCCAGGCTCTTCAGGGACTGCCAGAGAAGAATATAAGAGGAGTGCTGGCGGATCAGGCTAACAGTCCATCCAGTCCTACATCCTCTTTCCCACTGCAATCAACTGGATGTTTCCCAGGTAGCTCACCAGGTGGGCACAAAGGCAATAGACCTTCTCCAAGATTCTGGTGAGCTTCAGGCCTAAGGGCATCTCTTCGAAGATGCATTTTACTTATTCATTAATGGACATTTTTATATCTGGACTTTCCTCATGGCTCAAGATGACTTAGAAATTCAAATGTAAAATATATGAGATGCAATGTAACCCCCTCTTAAAAATGCATCTACTATATCGCTTTAAAAGCCCTAGGAAATAAAGTGGCCTTGCAGTGCCTTCTAAATGCTTCCAGAGACAGCAACCCCCTGCTATCTCCTCAGGAAGCTCATTGCACAGAGTGTGGGGACTACAATGTACAAAACAGAGGTTCTGGTTGATGTCAGGCACACTGCCATAATTGGGGGGAACTACTAGCGGGTGGCAGCCTGAGGACCTCGGTGCATGCAGACGTATGAGAAGAGACAGTCCTCTAGGTCCTAGGCTGTGAAAGAACACACCCCTGCTTCCTGATCGGCGTTATATGCACCGGCTCGACTGAGAGTTGGAAACAGTTTCCCCCCGCTTCATACTGCTGGCAATGCAAAGTGTGTATGAGTGGGGGAAGAACTGCCTTCATCTCTAGTGTGTGGCATAGCTCAGTTGCTTGAACCACCCAGTGCAATCTGTTCTGTGGTGCATCTTGTTTAATTTTGATGCCTCCTTGTGGCATATGGCACTTTGGCCATGGTGGATTGATCTGTGGGGTCCACACTTTGAATAACAAAATACCTAGCTGTCAAAGGTGGGGTACCTACTTGAGATGAGGATGAGGAGCGGCCTGCTGCTTGGAGAGTTCAGGAGCTCGTCCTTGGACTGGAGGTCTAGGCTGCTGTGGGGGGAAGACGCCTGGTCTGGAAGGCTGGCTAGGTGAGCTTCCAGCAGACGATCTGGTTTGCTGGGGAGAGCCAGGTGATCTCTGCTGCTGTGGTGAGGTGGACTGGGGGCTCAGAGGTTGTTGACCCTGTGGAGAGAGCCTTTGCTGGGGCGGAGCCACTGGGCGTGGAGGCTGTGATCCCTGAGGCTGGCGTGGGCCCCCTGCATCAAAGAGGCATATCCTAAAATAACACTCCTTTCTCACATCTGTGGCAAGAGGAACTGCAAGAGACTAGATTATTCAGCATTTGTATTCCAGTATTGTCTCCAGTACAACGTCCCCATTTTGCTATGTGGCTGAATGAGACAGAATCTCATCTGGATCTAGTCAAGATGCCAATATTATTTACAGAATATATCAAGGAACTACAAAACGCAACATCATACACAGTTACTCATTGCCAGGGCTATTTTTGGGCAGGAACGCACAGGAATGGAGTTTCGGCTGGTTCCCAAGTTGGCCACACCCAGCAGGAACTCATTAGCATAATAGGCCACACCCAACAGCAGAAACTCATTAGGATTGGCTACCTGAGGGGTGTGTGGCCTAACATGCAAAGGAGTTCCTGCTACAAAAAAAAGCCCTGGGTTTTGGCAACAAACAAGGTAAACAAAATAAGAAGCAAAAGGTGTGTGTGGTTGGATGACCACACTGTTGGTAACATGGGGGTGTGGCCTAATATGCTAATGAGTTGTGCTGTTGGGGTGTGGCCTATTATGCTAATGAGTTCCTGTTGGGCTTTTCCCACAAAAAAAGCCCTGCTCATTGCTACAAAGCCGGAGTAGCTTCCAGTGGAAGCAATACACTATTTGCTCTCCACTTCCTTGGGAATTCTCTACAAAAATCTTATCTCTGAATTCTCTATAAAAATTTTATCTCTGAATTGTGCAATTTCACAGCAAAGAGGTATTTTGCAATCCTTTTGTTTGCTTCTTCCTGTTTTTCTAATTTTCTTAATCTATTTTATTATCCATTTCAGATATCTACTCAGCTCTCTTAATCTATCATGCCAGGGTTTTTTTTTGGGGGGTCAATATGTTGTTCAAAGGTCTTTATTCAAATAAAACCATGCTCTTCTTTGCTTCCAAAGATACTGTTTGGCTCTGTTTCTTCCCTATTTTTAGACTTTAGAAACTTCTCCATGTGGCTTTATGCCTTAGACTTTATGCTTTTGGGAACAAGATTCCACTCCCCCCCCATCCCCCCATACAGGGGTCTTTTCGTAGAAGAACAGCTGCAGGAGCTCATTAGCATATGGTATGCTAATGAGCTATTAGGCTATTAGCATATGCCACGCCCCCTGACATCACCGGAAGTGATGTCAGAAGGGGAAGCAAAAGGGGGGGAAGCATCTTCAAAAGCCTCCCCTTCCCTTCCCCAGCTGGTCTGGGTGGGGGAGCTAAGAGAGAAGGGGTTTAAAGTTTAAACTCCTTCTCATGAGAGTTGGGCCACAGAAGGAGGAAAGAGAGAGAGTAGAGAGAAGGAAAGAGGGAAAGAAAGAGAGGGAAGAAGGAGGGAAACGGAAAGGAGGAAAAAAGAGAAGAGAAGAAGGTAAGAAAGAAAGGAAGAGAAGAGAAGAGAAGAGAAGAGAAGAGAAGAATGAGGGAAAGAGGAAAAAGAAAGAAGGAAAGGAGGGAATGAAAGAAATTCAGTGGCAATTCAGCCCCATTATACCCTATGGGCCATTGAAGTCAATGGTGAAAACATAGGGTATATTCTGGGGCTGGAGGAGGGTTTGAGGGATAGGCTCCAAGATCACAGGATAGCTGATGGAGCCTCTCCCCAAGATACCCACCACGTTTCAAGAACATTGGACCAGAGGGTCCAATTCTATGGGCCCCCAAATAGGTTGCCCCATTTCCTCCATTGTTCTCTATGGTGGGAAAAAAAGTTATTTTTTTCCCACTATAGAGAACAATGGAGGGAATAGGGGCAACCTGTTTAGGGGCCCATAGAATTGGACCCCCTGGTCCAATGTTCTTGAAACGTGGTGGGTATCTTGGGGAGAGGCTCCATCAGCTATCCTGTGATCTTGGAGCCTATCCCTCAAACCCCTCCCTCCAGCCCCCAGAATATACCCTATGTTTTCACCATTGACTTCAATGGCCCATAGGGTATAATGGAGCTGAAATTGACATTCGGCTGCCTGAAAGACTCTCCGGGACGCCGGCTGGGGGCGGGGCTTGGCTCCTGAGCTCCCGGAGCTGCGCTCCGGTGCGCTCCCCCCCGAAAAGACCCCTGCCCCCATAGCACTGTAGTACAGTCATGCATCTTCTAGTTTTCTTAGTCTGTTCCCAACCTGCTTTACTGCATAGTTATGGGAAGGATCATAGTAAAGCCAGGATGACTGCTATGTGGATAGGCAAATTTTATTTTTCCTTGTCTTGCCCATGTGGCTGCTATTTCCATGCCCCAGTCCCCATGGCACCCATTTCCCCTCCTGCTCCTGTAGGGCTTTGTTAAAAAATGGTAATTGAATACCATTAGGTCATTATAATGTTGTAACACTGCACCTATCAGGTTCTTTGAATGCCCAGCTTGCCTTTAAAAAAGTCTCTAACCACTTTGGGTGGCAGGGGTAAGGGGCAAAGCATGTCTCCATAACGAAAGGGGCTGGAGACTTTTATACAATGAAAGCTGGAACTACACATTCAAGCACCATTTTTTATTTTAAAAAAAACCCTTTAGTAGACTTGGTGGCCTGGGGGATGACCACTGCTGAGAAACCGGGGCAGGGAAACTTACCATGTGGAGGCCTCATGGCCACTGCATTGTATTGGCAGCCACAGAAAAAACACCTAAGCTATTTCTAGAATGGGTTGTCTGGGAAGGAAGATTTTGGTCACCAGAATGGTACTTTTGCCCCTCCCCCTTCTGATGCGTCCCAAAATGATCCCTGAAATGGGGATGAGACACCAGAAATAGAATGAGGCGGGACTTGGTGAAAATCACCCACCTGTCTGTTAGAAGACAACTTCTCTAGGATCCACCCAACTTGTAGCCCTACTTTCTTAATGTAAAGCCCCCTTATACATGAAGCTGCCCCAGGCCACTGGTCCATCAAAGTCAGTACTGTCTACAAAGGCTGGCAGTGGCTTTCCAGGGTCTCGGGCAGAGGTCTTTCACATCACCTATTGCCTGGTCCTTTTATCTGGAGATTGAACCTGGGGCATTCTGCATGCCAAGCAGATGCTCCACCACTGAGCCACAGCCCTTCCTTGCTGACAAAACAGGTGCTGTGGTTATATGTGCCTGGAAGCCATACATTTGTAACAACCCCTAGACCTGGCTCTTCTCTTATTCCCTTGTTATTATATGCAGATAACACGGTTCTTTTGTCAGTTTCTCATGTTGGATTAAACCGTTTACTGGACCGTTGCCATGAATACTGTGTGATTAACAGGCTGAATTATGAAAAATCAAAGGTATTAGTTGTTTCCTATTCCCAAAAATCTTATAAGTGGATTATTAATGGCAACAAACTTGAACAGGTTGAGCACTTCAAATACCTGGGCATTTATTTCCAATCCAACGCAACTTGGACCTACCATCGCAGAATGACTCTTAATGTAGCTAAAGGTAGTGCTGCAGCAATTTCTCGCTTTTATTTTTCTGTTCGAGGTAACCAGTATGTGCCAGCTGCACTTAAAGCCTTCAGTGCTAAAACTGGAGCTCAATTACTGTATGGAGTACCTCTCTAGATTGACACAATGGACATTTCAGTTGAACGTGTCCACTCTACCTTTCTGCAAAAGATCATGGGGGTACATATGTGTGTTCCATATGTTGCTTTATATTTGGAGTGTGGCCAGAATCTGTTGGCTACTAAGGCAACTATTAAATTTTGGTTACGACGTGTAGCAAGAACATCATTATTTCGAACCCCATGTATGATAGCAATACTGTTTCCCACCCTTTATTGTTTGGGGGTGCTAATTGGTACCTTGAGGAGGCGGTCGGGGTTGGGAAAGCTGTCCAAGTTGAGGGCATGGCTGAGGCTGCATCTGTGACTTCACCGACACCTGCTGAGGCTAGAGGTTAAAAACAAAAGATCACTGCATCACAGAGGGTATTGTAACTATGGCAAATGTATTAGTGTTACATGCTGTTGTCTGCCACAGCTTATTGTCTGCAATCATCCAGCCAGGGATGATGCCTGATGATGAAAAATCTGGACATTCTTTTCTAATTGAGGCTAGTAATGCAGTTACAGTTAAATTAGGCTGTTTCTAGGGAGAAAAAAAATCCTTCAGGTTAATGTCAGCTGTCTTGCAAAATGTGCATGCAGATGCTGAAGGAAGCTGGTTTCAGGCCAGAGCTTCTGTTCCTGCTCTTTACACTAGCTCCTGTGTGCCAGGAAGAACACCCCTGGGGAAAATCTTGGCCCGTGCAACTCTGTCCATAGTTTCCAATGTTCTTTGTCTATCTTACAACTACAACACCAGCATGGAATTTATGGAAGCTATAGTATCACAATCTCTTTTTGCCAAGTGCTGTTTTGCTTTCTGACAACATGGGAATACTCCATGCATTTAGGTATGACTTGGACATTTTAGATCTTGCAAGGGCTGTAATAACGTTGGCTTCCTTGGAAGCTTCCTCCTGTCCTTACCCAAGGCCTCAGAGGTGAAGGAGAAGATCCCACCGTCAGGACCATCTGAGTCATTTTGGAGACAACCAGATCCGCAATTAGTTGCCTGTCTTCTTCCACGTGCTCCCCTATCAGGGGCATTGAGCTGTCCATCACCTGGACAGAGAGATTACATGAGTCTTTAATGTTAATGGCAGCTAGATTATCTTCCTTAGGCTATCTTCCTTAGGCTATATCATCAAATAAAGGAATGGTACTATGTGATACAGTCAGCACTAATACATATAATGCTCAATAAAGTCAAACTTATAAATTTATATAAATAAACTGTCTGGGGACTGCATGACCGATTCAAGATAAATGAATATTTTATGTCTTGAATATGTCGAGTTTCTGAGCTAACTACACTGTTCCATTTTTTTTAAAAAAAGAACTGGCTAAAACAGCATATCTGCAGTGATTGGTTTTTGATGGTAAATAGCACAATTAGTTCACACTGTCTGCATGTGCCTTACTTTATGCACTGTCTAGTTTAAAGTTTCCACTGGAATGCCACAGGTACACACATGAAGCTGCCTTAATCTCGAATCAGACCATCAGTCCACCAAGATTAGTGTTGTCTCTTCAGACAAGCAGTGGTTCTCCAGGATCTCAGGCAGAGGTCTTTCACACCACCTAGCACCTGATTCTTTTAGTTGGAGATGCTGGGGATTGAAACTGGGAACATTTAGTGTGATAGATCAATTCTAACCAGTAGATGGAGCCATTATACTCCTAAATTATGCTCAATGAAGTAACATTGGTTTTAAATTTGATACTACTATTCATTATGTCCATGACACTTTTAGAGAGTCAGCTGCTCTATAATAATCCACATCCCATCCATCAGCACAACCACCTTGTACTGAAGAAAAGGAACATTCTGAGCACCTTCAGTGGGTTTTTGGGGGGGAGGGGCAGGGGCAAATAATGCATTTGTGGAGAATCTACTGGCTGTGCTTGCACACTGCTGATACCTTGGATCCCATTACTGGGAGCTGCCTTTTCAGCACAGGCCTGGGGTCAGGAACTGTTGGGAAGCAATCCTAGTTTGTATGATTTTAATAGCTAAGCTAAGGTATCTGTGCCTATTAATATCTTATTCTAAAGCCATTGTTAGTGGGAACACATCATTCAGGTCCTGATCTGTCTCACTCTGGCCACTTAGGTTCCTCCCATGCTAGCATTTCTTTCCTTCTTTTGCCACAATTGATGTCATTTGTTCAGTCTAGTTATTATGGGTGATCCATATGACACTGCTGCCAAACTCTTGCACATCAGTGTTGTGTGTGTTGCAATCCCACCCTGTTTTCCAGAGCTGATTTGTGAAGATATCTTTGGCTTTGTATTGGGTCAGCAGCACTCCTCCACTGGACCCATCCAAAATGCAGTTGAAGCTCCTGTATGGCAGAGTGGTGCATGAGGCAGATGGGGACATCACATGGCTTTTAACCTGTTGTCCCTTCCTCCATGATTTTTTAACAACTAAACTTTTGCCTTCTCTTTCTCCTTTCTGTTTTTGCATGAAAAAGGAAAGTGAAATGATGAAAAATAAATTGGCTCTTTAACGCATCTATTTGTGCACATGTCGATGTTTGTGGTGCTCTCATCTGAGACACCCACTTCAGCAGAGAAGGGCCTGGTGCCCCCAAATGCATCTTCTTTCTGAACCTGCTTCTGGGCTACCTGGCAAGCTGGTACAGCTGCTGCTGCTTGTGATGTCTCCAGCTTGCAAAGTGGGCTCTGCTTTAGTGGTGAGCCGATCCCCAGTTCTCCTCTTAGTCTTGGAGATGGCTGTTTCCTCCTCCCTTGTGTCTGCCACTAGGATGCCTTCAGCCACTTCTTCCCTTCCAAGCCCTTAAAAACCCCATCACTGGTTGTGCTGAGTGAATAAGCCTCTATTGCCTCCATAGAATCACAGGATTCCACAGTTGGAAGGGGCCATACAGGCCATCTACTCAAACCCCCTGCTCAATGCAGGATCTGCCTAGAGCATCCCTGACAAGGGTTTGATCAGCTGCTGCTTGAAGACTGCCAGTGAGGGGGAGCTCACCACCTCCCTAGGCAGCTGATTCCTAATATCCAGCCAGTACCTTCCTGCCCTCAATTTAAACTCATTATCATGAGTCCTATCCTTTACTGCCAACAGGAACAGCTCCCTGCCCTCCTCTAAGTGACAGCCCTTCAAATACTTAAAGAGAGCAATCATGTCCCCCCGCCCCAGCCTCCTCTTCTTCAGACTAAACATTCCCAAGTCCATTAGACCAGTGTTTTTCAACCACTGTGCCGTGGCACACTAGTGTGCCATGAGATATTGTCTGGTGTGCCGTGGGAAAAATTCCAATTTCATCCATAACATATGAACAATTATAAAATAAAGTATTATTATTTCATAATAAAGTAATTATAAAATAATTTCTTTGTGTTTATTTGATTCCTATTCAAGAGAATTACTTTATATATAGTCAATATAGGCACAGAGTTAAATTTTTTTAACATTTTCTAATGGTGGTGTGCCTCGTGATTTTTTTCATGAAAAAAGTGTGCCTTTGCTCAAAAAGGTTGAAAAACACTGCATTAGACACACCTTTCAGGGACAGGTGGTGCTTAGCATGAGAGTCATTGTCGCTATGTTACCAACTGGGGGCACAGGGGCAGACCAATGTTTTTTGGAGCCCTAGACAAACTAGGAGAGACACATGAGATGTCTAGAATGAACATATTACTTACTGGGCATTCAAAATGAACAGTGTAAAAAAATGGCCCTTCCATAGTCCATCGTGACAGCTGTAGAAGACCAGAGTAATAGATATGGAGATTCTAGTTAACGTCAAGCATTCCTTCGAGCCAGTAGAGGAGGTTCCTGTAAAGATTTCATGTTTTGGTGTGTGTGTTCCTTTAAATGTTTAATTTGACTGCAGTAATGTAAGGAGAGTGATAGAGGGAGATGAGTGTGATGTGATTGGCTGATGACTGAGAGTGGGGGGGAGGGGTGTCTCTGAGGCGATTCTGGATTTTGGAGAGAACAGTGTGGGATTTTTGTTTTTAGCCTGTATGGCAGAAGAAGCAGTTTGAGTCTATCCGGTGTGGCTAAGGCTATCAGAGTTGAGTTTTGGTGTTTTGAGAGACAGTGTGTGACATCCAGCTTTATCAGTTATATTTATAAGTTCCTTTCTTCAACAACAGTTCAAAAATACCGAGAAACCTATTTTGTTCTTTTATAAATAAATCATTCTTTGTTTAAACTTATTCCAGCAATCAAAACAATTCTTCCTCAGGGCTACATTGTCCTCTGAAGTGCCCAGACACAGGGTCATTCTACCATAATAGAAAGATTTGGTATTTTTAATTCCTAGTGGCAGCAGTAATGTACCAAGTTTATGTGAACAGAATGTGTTTTAAAGGAAAAAACAGTCTCCCTAGTAAGGAGGATGTCACAGTTCCTCTCATCTTTTAGGCACCCCTCAAAATCTGGCATATTGCTAGGGTTGCCAGGAGAAACACCATCAGAAATTGCCAAAATATAAACTGTATTTATAACAAATATAAAGCTGGTGGTGTCACAACAACAAAATTTCCTCCTATCAAATTCAGCTGATTACATGGACTTTACATCTTAACTTCTAAGGAGGAAACATTGTATCTTATGCCTTATTAGAGTTATGGTATGCACTTAATTTTGTTGTTGTGACACCACCAGCTTTATATTTGTTGTAAATACAGTTTATATTTTGGCAATTTCTGATGGTGTTTCTCCTGGCGGAACCTGTGTATCTGGGACCTCTGTGATGCTCAGTTTCCCCCTGTTTTTGGAGCCTCCAGGTGCTGGCTGGAGATCTCCTGGTATGACAAGTGGTCTCCTGGTTACAGAGATTAGTTCCCCTGGAGAAAATGTCTACATTGGAGGGTAGATTCTATGGCACTGTACCCCACCGAGCTTCTTCCCCGCCCCAAACTCCACCCTCCCCAAGCTCTGTCCCCCCAACTCCAGGTATTTCTCAACCCCAGAGCTGGCATCCTTCGTGATCGCTTAGGTTTGCTTAGCGGATGGGCTGGGCCTGCGTGGGCACCCCTGCTGTAGTCAACCTGAGGGTCTTGTGCAGAGCAGCAGCAGCAGCTCAGGCACTGAGAGGAGCTGGGGGGAGAGGGAGGAGGAACTGCCTGTGCTCAGCATGGGCTGAGGGGGAGAAGGAAAAGGCTGGAAGCAGGAAAGTGCATCTCAAAGGGGGGTGGAAATATTTCTCATTCCTGAAGTCACACCTCTGCACTGATGAATATATTAAGAATGGTTGAGTTTTGAGTTCAAGGAAATATATTAAAGAACCAAACACCAGAAGGACACCAGTTCAAGAGGTGGTCAATTAAACAGTGGTATTTTGTATACTAAATGGGAGAGCTCCACTGATTGACAGCTGCAATCGTAAGCACATTTCCCAGGGAGTAAGTCCTACTGAACTAAATGGGCTCCTTACAATTCTTGGCCACTAAGGCACTGGCTACTTAATCCTTTGCTGGGTGGGCAGGCATTACAGAATTGCCAGGGGAAATTTACTGCTACATTTGAGCCCTCCATTGGTAGTATTTAACCAAATGCAATGAGTTTAGAATACACACTGCAGGACTGCCAGTTTCCTGGTGAGGAACTCTCCTCCCCAGGGTTCTGCTTCCTACCACCGCTTCTGTGGCTGTCAGGAGAAAAATCATGTTAAAACAATTAGGTTTCTCTTGCTTGAAAGCCAGTCGAATCTGACTCCAGGGGTTGGTGCTCATCTCCATTTCCAAGCAGAAGAGCCAACGTTGTCTAAAGACTTCTCCATGGTCATGTGGTTGGCACGACTAAATGCCAAGATACACGGAACCTTCCCACTGAAATGGTACCTATTTATCTATTTGCAATTTCTTGCTTTCGAACTGCTAGGTTGGCAGGAGCTGGGGCCAGGGACGGGAGCTCACTCCGCCACATGGCACTAGGGTCTCAAACTGCTGAGCAACAGACTTTCTGGTCTGCAGCTCAGTGTCTTAACCTCTGAGCAAACCTCAGCATCTTAACCTCTGATAGGCAAATCTGGAAGCAACATCAGTCTGCTCTAGGAATCAAACTCTATGATTTCTGTTGCCCAATGGTGCCTCTCAAGTCCCCATTCTCTGATTCTACAGGCTGGCAACCCTAACTTGTTGAGAGAGGATCAGCATAATAATATGCCTGTGCTATAAAAACAGGCTGTACAGAGATCAGTTCCCCCAGAAGAAATGGCAGGTTCAAAGGTCAAACTTTATGGTATACCATAGATTCTAGGTGAAATCCCTCCCCAAATCCTCTCCTCCATGAGCACCAACCCCAAGGCTGCTATCCTCTAGGTGGGGCCTGGAGATCTATGGGAATTACTACTAATCTCCTGATGACACAAGTTACTTCCCCTGGGGAAAATGGCTGCTTTGAAGAGTGAAATCTATGGCATTGGACTCTGCTGATCTCCCTCCCCTTCCCAAACCCCACCTTCCCCAGGCTGCAACCCCAAATCTCCAGGAATTTCCCAAGCCGGAGCTGGCAACTCTAGCAGAAGAGATTCTGGCCAGAAAGCTGAGAGTAAGGGGAAGATACCAGGGAAATTTTCATTCATGGGAGATCCCCTTAAAAGCCCAGCCCTGGGAACACTAAGTAAGGAATGAGATTTCTGAATGGAAAAGGAAAGGTCATTGTGACATGAGCAGCCAGTAGACCAGTCTCTCTGTCCTTTCCCCTCTCCTAGGTTGCCAGGTGCATCTTTGTCCCCAGTGGGGGACTTTTGGTGGTGTTCCCGGAGGGGGCGGGGCGTCCCCAACATGATGACATCACATTGGGAACATCCCAGTTCCAAGCCCCGCTTCTGCGGGGGATGGTCCTGCCGGCTGCAAGCCATAGCTGGAGGGCCCTGTGCGCCTGATCTCTGAGCAGCAATGCCCTTTCGCCCTGGCTGCCTGCACTTAAAGGGTTCCCTTTAAGTGCACACAGCTGGAGGGCCCTGCACGTCCAATCTCTGAGCAGCAATGCCGCTTGGAGATTGGGCACAGGGCCTGTAGCCGCCCCTCTCCCTCCTTGGGGCTTGGGGGCAGTGCTTCCCCCACTGGTCAGCTGGCCAATAGTGGGTTGACTGCCTCAAAAAGTGGGTAATCCCCACCAAACCGGGGGGGGGTCCTCTGGCAACCCTACCCTCTCCCCTATCGTGTCTCTCCACTAGGCCTTATGTATTGTACAGCAGATTATTGCCACACTAATGTCCATCTGCTGGACATGCAAGATAGTGAGAGGCAGGTCTATTTTCCTCAAAGAGACTTAAACCCAGAAAAGCTTTTTTAGAATCACAGCCAGTTTTTATTTATGGGGGTTTTCAGTAAATTTAGGACTGGGAACTTCCATTTATGTTTTAACTGACTGCTTATTATATGGTAATTTATATTCATTTGTACCTGGATTAATAGAAATGACTTTGAACTTTGGAAAAAAAAGATATCCTTTCTTAAACTGATATAAATAAATAGGCAAACTGGGCCATGCTGGAGGTGTTGGAACGGTCTCAACACTTACAGGGTATTTCACCAATGGATTAGGAGAATGGTGAATAAGGCCAGAGAGCTACCTATGATCACAAGGATGGAGGTAGCTGCTCTAGTTTCAACTGCAGCACAAAAGCATTTAACCCAGTGGAATTATTTTGGATTTGTCAAGAATGAAATAAAACCTGACCTTGCAACGCTGAGATAAAAATGTGAAACTAAATGCCAAGTTAAGGCATAAGCATGGTGGAAAGCGCTTTCTCCATCCTTGAGAACTAGAGTTCCATGTAACAGCTGATGGACCATGCGGATGTGGCCTCCACAGCTGTGCAAGGTCAGTGGCTGTCTCCTGATAAGGGATTTCAGAAGGAGAAGGGCAAAAGGAAGAGTCTGGAAAACCCTCCAGCCCTGTCTGGAGGCCTCTTTTCCATTTCTGCATTACAGTGAGATGTGACGACTCAACTTGTTGCTGATTTCATGTGCTGAGTGTGGGCAGACAGGAAGGAACCAAAGAGCTGATTAATCCCATCAAAGGGATGGTGGAGACAGCAGCCACAGGATAAATAAGCTTCTATACAGAGTACTATGATGAAGCATTAGGAGGCTGGTGGAGGCCAAACGGCAGCTAGACAACCATCATTACTGGGTACTGGAGTTGCCAACTGTCCAGATAAAACTGCCCTGGTCTGCTCCTGTGCCCTTTAAGAGCAGCTGATGAGCAGGCGAAACTTTCCATGGCATTGTGCATTACCTTCAAATAACATCTGCAGATCAGGCTATTTTTAAAGGCTGAGAAGCGGGTGTCAGTAAACAGTTGGCAACTCTGCTGGGTTTATGATTTGCAAACACACAAATGCCAGTATCAAACAAAAAGTGATGGCATTTCATTAACCTGCTCAAGGCACACCCTAGGCACAGATAAAATCATTATTAAAATTTTCTCACAGGGCCTTAGGGAACTCGGTTTGAATTTTGCTTCCCTTTAGAGCAGATATAATTGCATCTCCTGTGTATTGCTGGTGACCATCCCATTTCAAGCAACATGTTCCATGCCCAGGGCTTCTTGCTTTACTTGGGCATCTCTCAGGTTATGATGTTTGCTTTCCCAAAGGTCTCTTTCGAAGGGCCTTATTTCTTGACCAAGTTCTGACAATCAGAACTATACTGCAAACTCCATGCTTGTAACTAGGGTTTCCAAGGTACTTACTGTTAATAGCAGGGGAGAGCTGGTCCCTGGCTGGGACATTTGCGCACGCACACTGCGATGACGTCACCCGGAAGTGATATCATCATGTTGGGCATTTTGCTGGCTGACGCTCTAGCAACCAGCCTGGAAACTGTATGGTACCAGCCGGAGACGTGCCCAGTGCGATGATGTCACCTCTGGGTGATGTCATCGTGCCAGGCATGTTGGCCTGAACCGGGCACTTTGGGGGCAGGGTTCCCCCCACCAACCTTTTCTGGACCAGTGGATTGGGGACCCTTTTAGCGGGGGAACCTCCGCCCTCCCGGGGGACCTGGCAGCCCTACTTATAACTCAATGTCCAAGCATAATGAGCCTAGTCAGGAATACATGGAGAGGAAGCCTCTGCCTCTTCCTACATCATTTTTCTGACCTGAAATGGCCTGAGTGGGGGGAGGGGCTATTTGCTTATGACAAGGAGGAAGATGTAAAATGTAGTTAGGCCTTAAGGTAGGGGCAGAGTAAAGAAGAAGAGTAGGTTTTTATACCTCACTCGTCTCCACCTTAAGGAGTCTCAAAATGGCTTACAATCACCTTCCCTTCCTCTCCCCACAACAGATGCCCTGTGAGGCAGGTGGGGCTGAGAGAGTTCTGAGAGAACTGCGACTGGCCCAAGATCACCCAGCAGGCTTCATGTGGAGGAGTGGGGAATCACACTTGATTCTCCAGATTGGAGTCTGCCATTCTTAATCACTAGAAGATGCTGGCTTTCTCCCCCATGAGCACAGAACTGTCAGTAGAAAGTCACGTGCCCATGGGGGTGGGAAGAAAAACCCATAGAAACAGAGTCCTCCTGCTTAAGGGACCAAATTAACATTCGTATTGCTCAGTAGTATCATCAGTAAAAGCAGCAAACATCCAGACATGGGTTAATACCTGACAGGTTTGCCAACTTTTAAAGTGGCCCCTGCAGCTGTCCTTTTAATATCATTTTGATCTGCAAGTAGTTATTGGGGAATGCTATTTAATGCTGTGCCATGAAAACTTCACCTGTCCATTTCCACCAAGGTTGCCACCCAGATAGGAAAAAATCTCCTGTCCCTTGAACAGAGGTGGAAATAGACAGTTGAAGCTTTTCAAGCAATGAGGTTAATCAGAAGAAGAAGAAGAAGAAGAAGAGGAAATTGGATTTATACCCCACCCTTCACTACCCAAAGGAGTCTCAGAGCGGCTTACAAACTCCCTTCCCCTCCCCACAACAGACACCCTATGAGGTAGGTGGGGCTGAGAGAACTTCTGACAGAAACTGTCCTTGAGAGAACAGCTGTGCCAGAACTTGTGACTGACCCAAGGTCACATCAGCAGGTGCAAGTGGAGGAGTGGAGAATCAGACCTGGTTCTCCTGGATAAGAGTCCGCGCACTTGACCACTACACCAAACTGGCTCTGGTGGGGCTGAGAGAGCTCTTGACAGAAACTACTCTTTTTCAAGGACAGCTCTTATCAACATTACCTGGGAACTGAACATTTGAAACATATGAAGCTGCCTTATACTGAATCAGACCACTGGTCCATCAAAGTCAGTACTGTCTACTCAGACTGGCAGTGGCTTTCCAGGGTCTCAGGCAGAGGTCTTTCACATCACCTGCTACTTGATCCTTTTAACTGGAGATGCCAAGGATTGAACCTGGGACCTTCTGCATGCCAAGCAGATGCCCTGACACTGAGCCTTAATCCCCCAACTGCTTGCACACCAAACTGATTTTAAAGGGACAGCTAGAAGGACCAGTTTAAAAGCTGGCAACAATGGGGGGGATTGCCTGGCCCTTTAACAGATGTTGAATTTGGCAGCTGATGCTTTTCACAGCATAGCAAGTAAAATAACACAGGAGATCTGTCCCTAATAGGGGCAGAACATATTTTCTCCAGGCTACTAGGAACCCTCAGTCTCTTATAATTTCTGTCCTTGGTTCCAGAGGAAGATAACTCAGAATCCTCAAGATGAATTCAAGAAATTGTGGCGAAGTTATAGTTATGGAATTCTGCAGAGCACAAAAAGGCAATTGTATCTCTGATAAAACTCTGTGTGTGGTTTGGGACCTTACAAAGCATGTTCAAGGTCAGGCTGCTACAGTGGCCAATAGGGTCCCTGGCATCCTGATCTCCCCTGAACCTAATGTTCATCTGGGAAATTGCCTTTATTCCTTTTTTGGTGTTTGCAAACAATCATCTCATTGGCTAAATTATCTCATGATTAAATAGGTAAGGGTGCTCATGTATTTTTCCCAAAGCAGCTACCCAAGGATCCATTTCTGATAATTCAGCTGTTAACTTCCATTAAAGGAACACTGGTTAACAAAGAACCCCCCCCCTTGTGCACTGATAGATACCCCCTTAAAAGTACCCAGTTGCAACATTACCAGAAGCTGTTCTGGGACAGTTTGCAGGAAAAGAAAGAAGGGGAGACCAAGATAAAAGATCAGGCTAAAACTAACATATTTTCCTTCCTGGCAGCACACTTGTCTCACATGACCTTTGACCTGTCCCTGATTCCTACAGGATACTTGCACAGTGCAGGAATGTGCCATTACCCGCAGGGCTCATGTGGTTCTCATCAGCTTCGCAGAGCTCAGTGGGTGGGAGTGCTTTCCCACATGCTGCTGTTTCGATTTGTCAGTGGCCCTGAATGTAGCTGTAGGCCAGCTTTGCTCATCTCCCTGCGTTGGTGGAGTTTACAACAGGTCAGACACCAAGTCTCCATTCCAACATCCTCATGCGGTAACCAAGGACACTTGCTCATTCTTCAGCTGGCTTGTCCTGATTTTCTTCCCCCTCCCACTGAGCAGATCTTAAATTTCAGCTTTGATTCCCCCCCCTTTGCTGGCTTTTGAGATATTCACCCCCTCCCATTGACCCCACTCCCACAAATAAGAGGCCCCCCCAGCATAGCAAGTCTTACTTCAAAAGACTTCCCCTGGGACACAACACACCATTATTCATGCCACCCACAAACTCCACTGGGAGCTTGTTTCAATTTATCAGCTACCCCCAGTAGGTTGTGGCTCCGATTAAAGCTTTTACAAGTCTTACTTTAAAGGTTTCATGGGAAAAAACTAGAACCTAGGATCAAATGCACCTGTTGATGCTCTCTCCAAAATCTGCCTCGGGAGAGTTCAATTATAATTTCATCTGTGGCCTGGTTATGTAGCATAAGATTAAGCAGATTAAAACACAATCCATTTTTTCTTTCAGATGGGAATTGGCCTCTATTTGCAAATCATAAGCATAGCAGGACTGCCAACTTTTACAGGCATCTGCGCCTCAGGCTTTTAAAAAAACAGCTTGATCTGCAGCCACTAGAGGATGGTAATGCTCATTGCTATGAAAAGGGTCACCTGCAGTTTTTCACTTGGCAATGGCTGTTAAAGGCACAGGAGTGGGTCAGAGCAGGTATATCTGGCCTGTTGACAGCGTTGGAACCCAGTAATGCTGTACGTCTTGTTGCTGATTGGATTCAACCAGCTTCCCAAAGCTTTGTCGTAATGTAGTCACAGTAGAAGCCCGTGTATCCTCTTGCTATTGTACACACTAGCCTTTGATGTGGGGTTAATCAGCTCTTGCCTTCCTTTCAGTCAGCGAACTTCCCCATGCTTCACACAGGAAAGTAGTAACAAGTTTAGCCATCATGCCTCACCCTAATGCAGAAATGGAAGAAATGCTTTGAGAAAGAGACAGGGTATCCCATTTACTTGCACATCTGAGCTTTCTGATAGTACCTCTTGCCCTGTTGGTGATGTGGTGGTGGAGGAGGAGTTACATACACAAACCTACACGCATCTGAAACTTTATTACAGAGGTGAAGATTAAAATTGTCAAGTTGTTTAGTTCTGAGAACATACAGGCTGCTTTTCTTGGACCAGGTTTAGATCTTTCTAGCCCATCATCCTGTTTCTAACAGCAGCCAGTCAAATGCCTCTGGGAAGATACCAAGCATTGCAAGTCGACAATGGCTATTCTGTGCATCTGGTACTTGGTAGGGGCGTGCCAAAAAAAGAAGATTTTGGGGGGTTCAGTTGCATTGGACCTGGAAAATATCAATATTTCTTGATATTCCTGAATCCCAATACTGGTATGGTATTCGGATTCAAGATTTTTTGGCTCCATTATATAATCAATGATCACCATAGGTTATAATGGGGAATTGATCTGGGGTACAAGGGGTATGCCCCCCCCCCTGTTTTTTGGGACAGAAGCACCAAATTTGCAGCATAGCTGCTGTGCCTCTTCTCAAAATAACCCCCAAGTTTAAAAAAGATTGGACTGGGGGTTCAAAGAAGGTGCTGCATCTTCCATTATTTTTTTTTTAAAAAAGGCGTTTAAAGGAATTGTGGTCCTTTTAAACACCTTCTGCAAGCTGCAAGTTAACTCTAAGGGCATTTAATGTGCTTGCAGTTCCTTTAAACACCTTCTTCAAGCTGCGAGATAACTGCGAGTTAACTTGAAGAAGATGTATTTCTTTATTACCAGGAAACAGAGATGTTTCTTAGGCATGCATTTGAAGAAATGCATTCACACCTAACTTTTCCACCTCACCTTTTCCTTTGTTCCCTTCCATTGAGAAGTTTACACTTAAAAATTACTGACAGAATTCATACCAAACCCTTCTGCCTCAGTTCGTCCTCCACCCCTTGTAGTCTTCCCCATAAGAAGAATTCCCAGTATGATTTCCCTTCATACATCTTAAGACATGAGTGATGACTCATGAAAACTCATACTGAAATGAATGTTCTTCATGGACTTTTCTATTTCCCTGTGACAGACTAACATGGCTACCACTTTTCAGCTGTACATTTAACCAAGCTGTTTTGGACAGACAGACCAATCACACACTTAACTCTTCTCAAGGCACACTTTCACGTACTCTGCTCTTCTAATAAACTAATATGAATTCCCTGTGGAGCAGAATATATGAAGGAGGTGCACTGGCCGTGCACTGGAATTTCTTGATGCATTTAAAATGAGTGTCTTGTTGTGTGTCCTTGTATCAAGCATATTTACATTCCACTCAGCCTTTTACCTCAATGATATAGTCCTTCCCATCCTTGCTGTGGACAGCTTTGACTGCACAAATGTCAAGGCCACCAAACATCTCTGCAACAGAGTCCGCCCAGAGTCGATACCTGCAGAAATCACACACAATTATGTGAATATTCCATACTCAGAATCAAGCAAGCCTCCTGTTCTAATATATCAGAATTCTTAACTTCCCACAGAATGTAACAGCCCCCACACTTTCTGGATGTTCATAAGGAGCCACTACTGTGACCATCCACATGCTATTCTTCAAGGACATAGGTACAGACAGGTAGCAGGGGAGGTATGTGCCTGGGGGTCAGTGGCAGTGGGCCTCACTAGAAGTCCTGGCCCCTGGCGGCTGCCCCACCTCAGGGTATGCTAAGTCTGTAACCTACAAATTCTTGTCAGGATACTGAGATGGGCAGGAAAGTACATTTCCCCCGCAGTTTTCTGTGGTAGCTGCTGCTTGCACCAGACAAGAAAGCAAGATATATAAATAAAATCTCCATGCTACAGAATATTTAGGATAAATAGTTAATTTAACCCTGGGCCATGATTATCAGATTCACCTAAACCCCCATTGCATTTTTGGCTGTAATCCCTTCTATTCATTACCTCTCAGTCATGGCGATCTGCTCCAACATGGCAGAACCTGTGTTTGCTTTCCAGTTTCCTGAGATTGACGTTCTCCTGGGAAAAACAAACAAGCCACATGAGAACAATCAGTTTCCCCAAACATGGCAATGTTTTCTCCAGGTTAAAGAGGGATGGGAGTGGAAATGAGGAAAGTGGGCCAGACTTGGCAGGGCACACTTTCTGACCCATGCTGTCCTCAGCTTCTTATGGCCTGGTAATTGTGCAGCTTCATCAGTAAGATGGGAACTTCCCCTTGTGTGCTGGCTAGCGTACTCCCTCTTAGTTACATCTCTATTGGAATGCTGGCTGGGTATTCTTGCTTTGGCTTTATGAACTCTCTTCTGGATACGTTAGGCTTTGTACAGTAGACATGTCTGCGAAAGGCCTGTGGAATAATTAACCTCGCACTCGGTAGTACAGAATTTAAACTGCACAGGAGAGGCCTCAAGCCAGAAAAGCCAAAAGAACGCTTCCCACAGACATCAGTGATCTTTAGAACGGGGTTTAGAAAGCGGTGATGTAAGGGAAACGCTTTTAAAAAGTGAAATGTTGGTTTTCATTCAGTCTGCTTTCCATTGTACTTGTAACCTGGTGCAAAACCGAGCTCTCTCTGCTATCCTAAAGTCAATGGTTTTCAAAGCAACACACCACAGTGTCCCAATGACTCCACAAGAGTTATTACGGGATATGTCTCCTTAAGCTGTCAATGTCTGTCACACCACTGACAAACTCAGTCTCCCGAACTTTGAGGTAAGGAAAAGTGTCACATTGTCAAACTCAGCCCAGCCATCTTATTGGACACTGAAACTGTCAGGTCTCACTGGCTCATGCTGAATGGCATCAAGAGTAATTTGTGCCAGTGTCACAGGTCCAGGTTCAAGAATACGTCTGCCACAAGTCAGGTTCTGGTTTCCTGACCTAACTTACAGACAGATGTGACATTAGGGAACTAATGTGCCCAAGGATGTCAGGACCTGATTCAGCTTACGAGCACACAGCGGGGACAGAAGGAATTTAAACCTCCCCTCTGTGCAGTTTTCCCAAGTCAAATGTGCCATACCCCTGAGCTGAGTCAGGCCCCAGTGTAGTTGGGAATATTAGCTCCCCAGCATCATGTCTGTAAGGCAGGTCAGGAAACCCTGGCCAAATTTAGGGTAGTTGTATTCAGTGTTCCCTCTAAGCTGAGTTAGTGTGAGCCAGCTCACAGTTTTTTAGCCTCCAGCTCACACATTTTTGTCTTAGCTCAGGAAGGAGGGCTCCAGAGCAAACTAATTTATACAGCAGCCAAATTGCTTGTTCACAACTTTAATGCCAGTAGCTCACAAAGTAGAATTGTTGCTCACAAGACTCCGCAGCTTAGAGGGAGCATTGGTCTGACCCACACTGTGAAATGACTAGGGCAGCCACAGAGTATGCCAGATCAAGTGCCCAGACCTCTTGGCTCCCATTTTTCCCCTGCCATGTTACAGGCCCTTCCCAGAACATTCATTTCAACTAAGTAAAGCATTTGTCCACATCCTGAAAGTTAAACAAATGGTTGTAAATGCACTTCATTATACCAGTGGTGTTCAATTAAGATCAAAGTCCTTTGTCTTAATAACAGCAGCACAAGCTTTTTAATCCACTGGGGAAGCAAGGAAGTTCTTTTAATTACAGTGAACATTCCATTGTAGGAGAAAAAAACCCCTTCGTACTAACAAGCTGAGGGAAAAGTCAAAATTATTTCCACATACCAGTCTTTTGTACAAGAGGAGAGGAAATGGCTTGGGCTAAATCCTACATAAACTTTATTCATAATGAAATTATATATACTAATGGAAATGGATTTAACATAGTTGTTTGGTGAGTTTTCAGGAGATTTTTTTTTAAAAAACCCACTCCTAATGGAACTCACTTCCTCACAGACTGAAATAAAGTTATAGCTTTTATAACAATACGTGTCAGTCATGTAGCTTGTCAAATGCAGATTTCATACTTTTTTGTGAGTGTGATAAAAATCAAAAGATTTTGGTACTATGGAACATAGAACAGAGGACTACAGTTAAGATACCCACTGAAACATTGTATGATTTATTGTGCTAATTAGAGGAAAAGAAGATTTTACATTTGTGGTTAAAATAATTAATTGGAACACATCCTGTACCCTACCCTTGGAAGAATAATTCTCTAGTATTTGAGTTACGGATTTTTAAAATGAAATTGATATTATAAATGGCTATAGGAAGGCTATATATCTGAAAACCAGTTCCTTCTCAATGGCATATATCTGCAATGTTTTGGAACAGTAACTTCAGTCACCAAGTAAGACGTTATATGCATTCTTTTCTTTTGTAAATAAAAATATTTATTTCCTTACATCATTTATATTCCACTTTTTTCCTACTTGGGACCCAAAGTGTCTTACAATATTCTCCCTTTCTCAAATTTATCCTCACAACAACACTGCTAGGTAGGTTACCCTGGCTCTATTTGGCTGGCCATTGGCTCAACGTCACGCAACAAACTTCCATGGCAGAGTGGGGATCTGAACAATGCACTCTTATTTTCCTTCTCCTCACCAACCATACTGAGCAGTGCTAGGCTGAAATCCAGAAAATCCAATTTAAAAGAACACCTTTAACTGGACCCGTTTCCATTGGGGAATGGGTATGTGAGCTCCATCATGACTTGTCTGCGGTGTCACATATTTTGGGTTAGATTCCACTCTTGTTTTCCTCCTTTGGTTCAAGGACACTTCTGCTTGCGATGGAGGGAGGTTCCCCACTGTAGACCCCAGCATTGTGCTCAGCACTGTTTCTGGGGTAGCCTTGAACCCTGGGTGCATGAATGTTCTGTTCCATGAACAGTTCTCCACTCTTGGTATTTTGGATCCAGTCAGGCCATTATCTACCATATCTGACTACAGATATTGGCATTTGTCTGTTGCATGACTTGAATAAAAGTTAATAAGAAGGTATCTTTCCAGACTATCTAACAAAGAGTTCTGTGTAACATAGTAGCCAGCATACACTCTTTTAATAAGAAATTTCTTTCCACTTTACCTAGTGGGCACTGAAGTAAAATGTTAGAATGTTATATTCAACAGCACCCATGAGGAGATAACTGGGGTTGCTTCCACACTGCGATGCTTGCCTGTTGGGCAGTCACTGATGGTGCAAATGGGGAGGCTTTCACCGTGACAGTGGAGCACCCACACAGTGTGTGTGGGGGTTCCCTATACTTTCCTTGGTCATCCCCTCTTGCCCTCCATTTCCTGCTTGTGCTACTGGAGGGCTAAAAAAAAAGGGTACTTGGTATATCACTGTAACACTAAAGCAAAGTACCAACTTAAGAAAGGACAAGAAAGCTAGCAAAAAGTCTTCTAGTAGCCGAAGGGGGAAATGGTGGAGATGTGGGTAGAGGTTTGAAACCCTCCCGTCCACACGGCTACAAACCCACTCTGACAGTGATCTTTCAGGAAAGGCCACAGTAAAGAATGGAAGAAAAAGTGGTGAAGACCCCAAAAGCGGATGAAACCAGAACACTGTTTTGTGGCTGCTGAACAGAGGAGAGAGAAGAGAAGCCATCTCCACCTGGTCACAAAACCAGAGCAAAGTTTCCGTGTGAAAACAACCCTGTTACGTGCCTATGAAGAGAGTCAATATCTGTTTTTGTTTGGAAACTGATATCTGGATCAACATTCAGTCTCCTAACTTTCACAAACAGAAATTCATAATTTCAATTGCAGTTGTGGATCAGTATTTAGTATACCCCTTGTAGCGGTCTGCTTTACTGTTATTATTTCTTTTTTAAAAAAAGAAAAATTATTAACAGGATATAATAGCATGTTCCATATTTGACAACCCATTCTTAACATATCCTTTTCTAAAAATTTTTATCCCCCCCTCCCCTGGCTTCCAACGATGCTCTGCCCCCATTAACATTTCTATCAATATTCTCTTACATTCAATTCGTTTTCAATATTCAAATCATAAATCTCAATATTTTCCTTTTCTATATATCCCTATTAGGTAACCTTTCTATTACAGTCCCTTTTCTTACAACACTTCTATTATTAATAACTATCTAAACAGAGCAGTCTATTTTTCACATCCCAGTTAGATTCTAAGTAGTCTTTAAAGTCTTTCCAATCTGCTAAGAATTCTTCGTCTTCTCTTCCATGAAGTTTTCTTGTCAGCTTGTCCATTTCAATCATAAAAATCATTTTTTTAATCCATTCTCATTTGTCAGGTACCCGTTCCTGCTTCCAAAACTGAGCATAAGTCATTCTTGCAGTTGAAATTAAGTACCATAACAACGTTCTTTTTGCCATTTTAACTTCTTCTAATTTAAGTTCTAAGGCTTTACTGTTATTATTTCCACTAGAGGGCATCAACAAGTTTTAGGGATGTTCCAAAATCAGCAGCCAGAGAAGATTTAACATTTCACTGAACAAGATAAAGAGATGATAAATGGCAAAAGAGAGCTTGTGGCATTGTACAAAGCCTGAAGGCAAAAGAATAAGCAGATACACACCCTCCAGTCAACGCCATTGCGCACAAGCAGAGAGATGAGGTGAAATCAAGCAAGTTCCTGCCCTCTGAGAAACTTGAGGTTTAATTTTTTTAATCTATATCCCCACCTTTCTCCCCATGGGGACCCAAAGCACTTACACTACTATTCTCCCATTCTTCACCCTGTCTTCACAACAACCATCCCACAGGATAGAGTAGGCCAAGAGAGAATGACAGGTTCAAGGTCACTCAGCAAGCTTCCACAGCAGTGTGAAGACTCAAACCCAGTTCTCCCATATCCTAGTCCAAGACTCTAGCTTTTGTACCACATTCAAATGGCCTCCCTCAGCCATTTCTGTATCCACATCCCTTGAAAGGGTTCCTATTTTTCCCCTACCACAATGCACTCTATAACAGAGATTCCAGTTTCTGGAAATATACTGTGTTCTAGCCTATATACCTGTGTACCTATGCAGGGAACATGGCTACTGATAGACCCAAGAAAGTGTCCATAACTTTTAAAAACCATCAGGACTGTCACCATTTCAGTCATTCACCCAGCAGAGAAGGAGAAAAAGAAGAAGGAGGAGAAGAAGAGTTGGATTTATACCCCGCCCTTCACTCAGAGTCTCAGAGCGGCTTATAATCTCTTTCCCTTCCTCTTCCCACAACATACACCCTGTGAGGTAGGTGGGGCTGAAGTAGCTCTGAGAGAACAGCTCTTGAGAGAACTGTGACTGACCCAAGGTCACCCAGCGGGGAATCAAACCCAGTTTCCAGATTAGAGTCCACTGCTCTTAACCACTACACCAAACTGGCTCTGGATATTAAAGGTTTCCAAAGACATCTGTTCAATACTCTTATAAATAAGTGAGAGAATCACAGTATTATCTGGAGAACAACATAGCATGCATAACTTAACCATAGACAGAGATAGGTGGAGTGGGAATACTAAAGGTACAGGTTCTTACTGAAAAGGTTTAAAACTATACAAAAGAAAAGTCAGAAATATACATAGAATTTTAAAAGGTAGAAAGCAGAAATATTGTAAGCAAGAGTTTAAAAATGGAAAATGTACAAATATTTCTGCCCCGACTGGCACCACACAGCAATACAGTAGGATTCTAAACCTTAGTTACAGGCAGAGTCCCTGTTTTAGGACATTTTCCAAAAATGGTCTCAGCCAGCCACGTGATTTTTTTTTTCCCAGTGTGAGAAGAGGCAGGGAGTTCAGCCTCCTAGGACTTACATTCTCCTCACTACCAAGGAAGCCAAAATTATTTAAGGACTGGCTGGCAATTGTGGCTGGCTGGCAATTGTGTTCATTTAGCCGATGAGACAAAGTTAGGACAGCTACTTATGAGGAGTAAAGTAAAGGGTGGTAATTCAACCTGAACACCTGTACGTGGCTGGAAACATCAGTTCGTTACTTAAACTAAAAAGGAACTTTACATTTCAGCTGGAACTGTCAGACTCAACATTTAAATTAGGAAAACTGGGGAAGATCTTAGCCTGGGTCCAAAATGGCATTTGGATTATCTTGACCAGTCAAAATTTAGCTAATAAAAAGCTGTGACAACTGCCAGTCCCACAGCTGATGCTGCTGTCTCCTCCCATGGCTCATACATGGCCAGCTCACTGGACTTCTCAATTGCCTTCTTGTACTGTTCCTAGGGTGTCTTACCAGTGGCCCAGTCCTTATTACTTAAGAACATAAGAACATAACAGAAACCATGTTGGATCAAGGCAATGGCCCATCCCATCCAACACTCTGTGTCACACAGTGGCCAAAAACCAGGTGCTATTAAGAGGTCCACCGGTGGGGCCAGAACCCCAGAAGCCCTCCCACTGTTGCCCCCCTAAGTACCAAGAATACAGAGCATCACTACCCCAGACATAGTGTTCTATCTATACGTTATGGCTAATAGCCACTGATGGACCTCTGCTCCATATGTTTATCCAATCCCCTCTTGAAGCTGTCTAAACTTGTAGCCACCACCACTTCCTGTGGCAGTGAATTCCATGTGTTAATTACTCTTTGGGTAAAGAAGTACTTCCTTTTATCCATTCTAAGTCTACTGTTCATTAATTTCATTGAGTGCCCATGAATTCTTGTATTGTAAGAAAGAGAGAAGTACTTCTTTATCGTCTCTATCCCATGCATAATTTTATAAACTTCTATTATGTCACCCCTCAGTCATCTTTTCTCCAAGCTAAAAAGCTCTAACCTCTTTAACTTTTCTTTACAGAGAAGGTGTTCCATTGCCTTACTCATTTTAGTTGCACTTTTCTGCACTTTTCCCCATGCTAGAATATCTTTTTTGAGGTGTGGTGACTTGAACTGTACATAGTATTCTAAATGAGGCTGCACCATTGATTTATACGGGGGCAGTAGGATACTGTCTGCACGGCCGGATCGCCCATTGGGGCGCCCTGCTCCACCCCGAAAGCCCCCCCCCCCGCTGCCCTAACCGAGTGCCTGCCGCCACCGCTGAAAAGTACCCAGCTAGGGCGCAAGTCGCCCTCCCCTCCCCCCGAGGGAGGAGGGGGAGGGGGCAGCCGCCGGCGGCCAGTGGGATCTCCCTGCTGCCACTGCCGCCAAAAAGCATCCACCTAGGGCGCAAGTTGCCCTCCCCCTCCTCCCTGGGGGGGAGGCAGCAGCCAGCGGGGACTCCCTGCCGTCACCGCTGCCGCTGCAGAGCGCCCAGCTGGGGCACAGCTTGCCCGCCCTCTCCCTCCTCCCTGGGGGGGAGAGGAAGGGGGGGCCGCATGGCTTGGACTCCAGGCCCAACCGGGAGGTTGGGATCTGCGCCCACCTAGGACGCAGAAATACTTGGAGCCGGCCCTGACTGGCTGACAGGGCTCTTTTTGTAGCAGGAACTCCTTTGCATATTAGGCGACACACCCTTAAAGTAGCCAATCCCCCAAAAGCTTAAGAAGAGCTCTGTAAGCTCTTGGGGGATTGGCTACATTAGGAGTTCTTGCTACAAAAAGAGCCCTGCTGGCTGATTTGTTTTCAGTTCCCTTCCTAATAATCTCCAGCACAGCATTTGCCTTCTTTATTGTCATTGCACACACTAAGTCGACATTTTCAATGAGTTATCTACCACAACTCCAAGATCTCTCTCCTGGTTGGTCTCTGCCAGTTCGGACCCCATCAACATGTATTTAGGATTTTTTGCTCCAATGCACATTACTTTGCACATGCCCATGTTGGACCTCATGTGCTATCTTGATGCCTACTTGCTCAGCCTTGCCAGATCCCTCCGGAGTGCCTCACAATCTTTCCTGGTTCTCACCACCCTGAACAACTTAGTGTCATCCACAAACTTAGCCACTTCATTGCTTACTCCCAACTTCAAATCATTAATGAACAAGTTAAAAAGCACTGGACCTAGTACCCCCCTGCTTACCACCTTCCACTGTGAAAAGTACCCATTTATTCTCACTCTCTGTTTCTTGATAATTAATCAGTTTTTAATCCACAAGAGGACCTGTCCTCTTTTCCCATGATTATTGAGTTTACTTAGGAGCCTTTAATGAGGAACTTTATCAAAAGTTTTCTAGAAGTCTAGGAAAATAACATCTGTTGGATCACCCTTGTCCACATGGTTTGTTCACCCCCCCCAAAGAACTCTAACAGGTTAGTAAGACAAGATTTTCCTGTATAGAATCCATACTGATTCTTCCTCAACAGCTTTTGTTCATCAATGTGTTAAGTGATTAACACATGGAATTCACTGCCACAGGTGGTGGTTGCGGCTACAAGCATGGACAGCTTCAATATTTATTTATTTATTATTTTCAATTTATATCCCGCCTTGCCGGGAACCGGCTCAAGGTGCCGGACAACATTAAAACAATAAAACAATAAAACAATCAATGCAATAAAATACAGTAAAATATGCATAAACAAATCCTTAACATCATAAAAATCTAACAAAGCAGTGCATATGATGGCGGCATCTGTATACAATCCCCTCACAAGAAGCAGTATCCAACTGATATTTATGCAGGCCATAGCATCTTCCGGTGGCACATTGGTCAGTGGTCAAGAGGGAATTAGATAAGCATATGGAGCAGAAGTCCATCAGTGGCTATTAGCCACAAGGTATAGATAGGAACCCTCAGTCTAGGACAAGTGATGCTCTGTATTCTTGGTGCTTGGGGGGGGGGCAATAGTGGGAGGGCACCTAGTGTCCTGGCCCCACTGGTGGACCTCCTGATGGCACCTGGTATTTTTGGCCACTGTGCGACAGAGTGTTGGACTAGATGGGCCATTGGCCTGATCCAACATTGGCTTCTCTTATATTCTTATGTTCCTAATGTGCCTACTAATTCTATCTTTAATAATAGATTCCACTAACTTACCTGGTATCTACATTTGACAGACCAGCCTGTAATTTCCCTGATCTCCTCTGAAACCTTTATTTTAAAGATGGAGGTTATATTAGCTACCTTCCAGTCCTCAGGAAAGGAGGCAGGTTTTAATGATCGATTGCATATTTTTGACAGGAGATCCACAAGTTCACATTTGAGTTCTTTCAGAACTCTTGGATGTATAACATCTGGGCCTAGTGATCTGTCAGTTTTTAATTGTTAATCAGTCATAAGATCTCCTTTCTCCTTACCTCAATCTGACTCAGTCTTTTAATGCCCCTCCCAAAACTGGCAGTTCTGGAGTAGGCAAGCACCTCCCAGCTTCCATAGTGAAGAAAGAGGCAAAAAAATGCATTCACCCATAACTTTTCTGCCATTTCCCTATCATCCTTTAGTAATCCTTTTACCTGATCGTCATCCAAGGGACCCACTGCTCCCTGGCTGGTTTTCTGCTACTAATGTATTTGAAGAAATGTTTATTGATGGTCCTTATGTTTTTTGCAATATGTTCCTCATAGTCCCTCTTTGCCTGTCTGATCACTGACTTGCATTTTATTTGCCACAGCCTGTGCTCCCTTTTATTTACCTCACTCAGACTATCTTAAAGGAATCCTTCTTGCCTTTTACTACTTCCATTACCTTGTTCATTAATCATGCAGGTATTTTTTTTATACCTGTTTGTACTTTATTGAACCTGAGGTATACATTTATCTGAGCTTTTAGGATTGTAGTTATAAATAGACTCCAAGGTTCCTGAAGGGATTTGACCCTCCTTACCTTTCCTTTCAGCTTCTTCTTCACAAGCCCCCTCATTTGAGAGAAGTTACCTATTCTAAAGTTAAATGTGATTGTGTTAGTCTTTTTAGGCAACTTCCTATTTACATAAATATTGAATTTAATAACACTATGATCACTGTTCCCAACTGGTGCTATCATATTTATATCTCTCACCAGGTCTTGAGCATTACTTAGGATCAAGTACAGGATCGCCTCTCCCCCTTTCTGTGAACATCTGCTCCATGGCACCATCATTAAGTATCTAGAAACCCAATCTCTTTATCCTGACTTCAACACAGATTGACCCAATCGCAATGTGTGGGTAGTTAAAATCACCTATTATGACACAGTTATTTCATCTAGCTGCTTTCCTTAATTCTTTTGGTATTTTAAATTCTTTTGCTATTTTTAAATTATATAACATTTAAATTATATAACATGGTGGGTGATAAACTCCCAGAGATAAATTTCCTTTCGGGCACACTATTTCCACCCATAGTGCTTCTGTTAGGCACACACATAAGACTCTCAGGGACTTGTTTGTCCCTCTGTTTAACCCCTCCTATACTACAATAAAACTAGCCAAGAACCCCTGTGCCTTTTTAGAACTAAAATCAGCTACACCTGAGTAGTTTGACCAACTACAACCAAACTAAATTTAGAACTAGACCAGAAAATTGGCACAGAACTAAAATTAGCTACACCTGAGTGTTTTGAGCAGCAACAACACTGAGAAGTTACATAATGTTGGTACCTAAAGTTATTTTTTAACTATTTGCCCTCCTTACTGTTGGAATAGAACTAAAATTGAACTAAAATTAGCTACACCTGAGTGGTTTGAGCAGCTACAACACTGAAAAGCTACACAATGTTGGTACCTAAAGGTATTTTTAACTATTTGCCCTCCTTACTATTTTAACCCTTTTCACTTAGCTTATCTTGATAGAATTTATATTAAAACATAGAGATATATAATATATTGTAGCTCATTGTAGCATGAATAAAACAGGTGCTAGACAGATGGTCGGGAGCAGGGGTGCCAGGCTGGAGGTGAGGTGAGGCCCCCCACCCAGGAACCCCTTGTGGTGCTCCATGGGGCAGGCCCGGGGAGCCAATAGCCACTGAACCGCATGGCATGCCCTCCCAGACGGGCAGGCCTGTATTACTTGCTGTGTAACTGGGACAGAGAGGCTGGCCTCTTCATTTGAAGTCTCCACATCGGGAACCATGTAAGGGCCCCATCATTGGCCCGGGGAGGGGAGGGAGGCCCTTGCTCTCCTGCTGCTTGCCAGGCCCATCCCTCCCAGTGCCCGCCTACCTCTGTCTCCTTGGCTGGCACCGCAAATGGTGGGCCCAGGTCATAAATCCTCCATCTGCCCCCACCATCCTGAAAGGAAGTGGCTGGGGGTGAATGGAGCAGTCACAGCGGCCCACAGCAAGGTGTGCAGACCCCCATGCCAATGCAGCAGGTAAGTGTCGTATTTATCCGTGGCCTGCCTCAGCTCTAGAGAAGGGAGGCATCTGGAAGCAGATGGAGCAGGTGCCCCAGGTGGGCAGGAGCAGAGGCTCGTCACCCAGGAAGCCCTGTCAGCCCCCCCCCAGAGAACCCATCGTCACTGGGCTGCGTGGCATTCCCCCCTGGATGGGCGGCTTTTTATCCCATGGCATTTAAGTGGCTGGCTTGTCCCTTGCCAAACTCCCCTTCGCTGAGCATGGCATGTCCCCGCCACTGGGCCAGGGATGGGAGGGAAGTCCTGGCTTTCCTGCTGCTGGCCAGGCCCACCCCCATGAGCGTCTGGCCACCTCTCTGTTTTCTCCTGACCCCACAAATGGCAAGCTGCGGTGCCATTTCACTGTGTTCCCCCATTATCTCGCAGTCAGCCTCCTTACCCTCCGGCCACTGGAAGGCCCGTCTCATCCCTCAACTCCCAGCACAGTGAGGCCAAGACTCCACTCCCTTCCCCAGCTCCCTCAAGAGTGAGGGCAAAATGCTGCCTGCCAGCTCGGTGGGCAGGGCTGAGCCCACGCAGTGAGCCAATGCAGCTACGGGATTGGGAGTCCATGAGAGTGGCAGCTGAGTGGGCCAAAGGCTGTGGGAGTGTGTCCAGGAGGCATACCAAAACAGCTTTATATATAAGGAGAGATAATTTTTAAAAATGCTACTTGCCCTCTTCTTGCACATCTGCTAAACTTGCCTGTTTATCCCCTTGTTCCTGACACTTTGTCACTGGAACTGTGATACTTTGTTAGTGGAGTGGGCCTTCACAGAACTCAAAATTAGCAAATTACTTTAATAAATTTACTTTTTAAATTTTAAAAAAATTAAATTTACTTTACTCCAAGAGTCAAATTCACTTTATAGAATCCGCTTCTCCATCCTGTCCTCTTTAGCCTACTTTTGATGAAACAAAGCAGCATTAGGAAGTGTCAACTTTTTGATCAGCTGCAGTACCATCAACCTGCATCCTGAAAAGCAACGCCATAGGCAGCTACTTGGATTCATTCAGTGGTAGGATCAATACTGGATTACAACACATACATAGTCTTGGTCAATTGTTATGCCTATGGAAATGGTTAATATCATTTTGAACATTTATAATATATGAAGCTTTTATTTTGGAAATATATATCTTTGTTCCCTCCAACCCCATCCCAAAGTCACTCACATGTAAGCTTTGTAATTGTTGCCAATTTTCTGGATTCGGATATCGTATTTGGAATCGATGAAGGTCTCCGTTGTGACATAAGTTTTGGCCATGGCCACCACACTTGCAATGTCTTGGAAGTCGTGCTGGTTCTCAACTTTAACCTTTGGTTAAACAGACAGCCAAAAGCATGAAATTTTTAAAAAAGGATACATTCCATGAAACAGCGTAACTTCTGTGCATAATTCTTAAAACTAAGCAAAAATGTCATTAGCAAAATGTGCATCAGTATGGCAGGTAGGAAATATGTGGTCAGAGAGCCTGTATATTGCAAGGATTCCAGGGAAAATCAGGGCATAGACAATATCAGATCCTTTGTGAGATGCCTGTCACTGAGGGCCAGGCCTCTAAGAGCTGTGTGTAGAAAGTTTCCCCAAGCACAACATACAGCTGTCCTCAGTTCTCTCTCTAGTGGGATGAAACTGCCTTATATATAGATACCGATAAGGTTAAGAAAGAGATTACATCTGGAAAATCCTTAAGAATGATGCCATCTCCCACCTTTTACATTTGTATTAATAGAAGCCACTAATATAAATTCCCCACTACTGTCATTTGTTTCCATAGGTAACAGACAGCCTCTGGGGGGGGGGTGGCGGCCTAGATTGGCGTCCCCAACTTTTTTGAGCCTGCAGACACCTTTCGAGTTCTGTCACAGGGTGGCAGGTGCAATCACAAAATGGCTGCTGCAGGAGGCACAGCCACACACAGGAAGCCCAGGTGCAGGAGAGAAGAAGGGTAATTAAAAAAAATATACTGGGCAAGAAGAGTGAGAGAATAAAGCCTACACTGTTGTAACAGCTGCAGTGGAAATGACATAATTTACATGGCACAGCCAATTATATATCCTGTGACCAAGCAGAGGCCCTGCCTGGGCTAGAGCCCCACTTGGGCCCACCCACTTTCTAAAAACACTTGGTGGGCTCCAGGAAAGGCATTGGCAGGTGCCATGGTGCTCACAGGTACCACGTTAGAACATAAAAACGTAAGTCATGTTGGATCAGGCCAATGGCCTATCCAGTCCAACATTCCATGTCACACAGTGGACAAAATCCAGGTGCCATCAGGAGCTCCACCAGCAGGGCCAGAACCCCAGAAGCCCTCCCACTGTTGCCCCCCAAGCACCAAGAATACAGAGCATCACTGCCCCAGACATAGTCTTCTATCAATACCTTGTGGCTAATAGCCACTGATGATCCCCTGGCCTAGATTGTGTACTTGTGCCTTAATTGATGGCTAGTTAATGGATTATACTTTGGTATTTTGTTTAAATATTCTGGTCAAAAACAAAGCAACAAGAGCAGAACTCTGTAGTGATGTCAGTGGCCCAGTGAATGAAGTACTGGGCAAACCCGAACTTCTGACATAACCTCTGGTCCTGTGGTTTTGTTTTTTAAAGGCGTCATAAATGCCCTATAATTGATTCTAATCCTGAGGTCTCCCTTCTACACAATGGAAAATTGATGATTTATTGAATTTTCCAACTAGTTATAAATATATTAGTCTATATTGCTCTAGCCCCTGATGCTCCATCTCCATCTAAATCTAATGGCATTGAGGGAAAAGCCAACTATTCTGAAGTCAGTCCCAGAGATAAAAATAGTCTTGATTCATTTGCAAACTACGCGTTGGATAACATACTCCAGCAGTAGGCTCAATGGGAGTCCAGACAGAAAATAATAGGGTGATTGCTCAAGGCTCTTATGACCAATTGTAGTTCAGATTATAATCTGGTCCTGTGGTTGCATTTTGAATGGCCTTTGTTACTGCCTTTCCGAGGAAAAAGATGTGATCATTTCAAACACTCCAAGGACAGATTGCCAACCCGCCCTAACTCAGTGTTATGCATGTTAAACAGTGAGACGCTCAAGGGCATAACTCTGTTTAGGATTGCATCCAGATTACACTACAGTAGCGTGCTCTACGTGGAGTTGCCTTTGAAGAGATGCTTGGAAAATAAAGATTGGTACAAAACGCAGCTGCCAGCCAGCATTTTAATTGGGGCTTGTTTTATGCAGCATATAACTCTGGCACTGGTCCATGTTCAATGACTGCCAAGTTTTTTCAGGGTTCAATTCAAAATGCTGTTTTTGACCTTTAAAGCCCTAAATGGTCTGGCTCCAAGATACCTTGAGGACTGTCCCTTTAGCCATGAAACTACCCAAACTCTTAGATCAGGTATGAGACCCACCATCATGTCCCTCTGCTCTCTGTGCTCTGTTAAACAGAAACTCAGAAGCAGATTTTTTTCCTGTTATGTCTGGGATGCTCTGCATAGCCCCAAGTCTTCCTGCTTTTCAATGGAACTGAAAAAAGACTGCCATTCTTGATCAGGGGTACTCATTCTGGAGCTCATGGAGGGCCACATTTGCAATTAACAGCAACCAAAAGAGCCATGTGACCACTGTATGACCTAGGGAACACACTGTCTGGGAATGAAGGTCCCAGCCCCATCCTCACACTCACATACCTGGATGGGAGTCAGATGCTGGCATCTCCCAGGCTCGAAGTGGGAGCACAGGAGGGACGGCCCTCACAGGAATGGGAACCAGGTGGCACTGATGGGAACGATGGATGGGAGTTTGGGGAAATTAAAAACAGGTGTGCCAGCCTCACTTCACGCTGAATGAGGCTAGAGGGTGGGTCCAAGGAAAGAGTGAGAGCAGCCCATGGAGAGCAAGGGGTGGCCATCAGACAGACCCTTCTCAGGGAGGAGAGGGATTGGTTGGCTTGGGGGAGCCTCACCCAGACAGGGAAGATTTAAGCAAGGAAGCTCAAGGTGGGCTGGGGAGGAAGAGCAGAGGAGAAAGCCAGAGAGAAAGTGAGAGAGGGAGGGAGGGAGAGCGAGGGAGAGCGAGAGAGCGCAATGGAGAACTCGCAAGCAGGAGAGAGGGATTCAGGTGTCGGCTAACCCCCCATCCTGTGTCATCTGAGGCCACTGCTGAGCTCACTAGCCTAAAAGGCATGCCCTGGAGGACACGGCTGCACCGAGCCTTCCCCGACACACATGCACACAGACATTTATAAGATATAAGTATTAATATTGTATGTAACTATAACTGTGTGTGTTAAGTGCCCTTAAGTCATAACTGACTTATAGTGACCCCCCATAGGGTTTTATAAGGCAAGAGAGGAACAGAGGTGGTTTTCTCATTGCCTGGCTCTGAATATCAACCATGGACTTCCTTGGGGTGTGTGTGTGTGTGTCTCCAATCCAAGTAACAACCAGGGTCGACTCTGCTTAGCCTTTGAGATGCAGTGAGACTGGGCTAGCCTGGACCATCCAGGTCAGGGCAAATTATAGCTTGAACTTTTAAAATTACCAAAATACCTCTGGGCATGTAGGAGTGTCTCTGTCCACCACAGCTGAAATTTGGGCAGCTCTTATGTATCTAGAGTGAGGCCTAGCAGGTTGGGTGAGATGAGAGAGAGTGAAATTGCCATGGTGCCCAAAGGAGAGGCAGCTGGTCACAGAGACACCACACCACATTCCCACTATAGCCTGCTTGCTCTTTCTAGGGTTGGCAGCTCTGGGTTGGGAAATACCTGGAGATTTTGGGATGAGAACCCTCATCAGGGTACAATGCCAGAGAGTCCACTCTCCAAAGCAGCACTGTTCTTCCATACATCTGCCCTCCCCCTGCATTTTTACAGTTGTGAAGTTAGTTTATTTTCTTCTACATGTGCCTTAAATAATCAGGATTTTCAGGATTTTGTTGCCCATCACAGCACCCTCAATTTTTAGCATGCTTATATCAATATGTCAATACAATGGCTGAATTTTTTAAAAAAGATTGAAAATGAACAGATGCTTAGGGACAAAGAGAAAGAGCAGGCAACTCCATTGACACATGTAAGACTGTTGTGGGGGGGGAGGGTAGCTTTCCTGGGTGAGGGGTGGCTGCAGTTGGCTACTGGGGAGGATTAAAGTGAGTCCCCTCCATGCTTGCTGGTCTTTTCACAGGGAAGCTGTAATGTATCAAGAGGGCTTGGTGTAAGGTAGCAAGAGGGTTACGATGGCATGTTCCTGACCATGCGGTCCAACGGACCTACAGACCTTTGGTCCTAGAACAATAGATACCGTAGATCCTAGGCATGGACCAATGGGAGTGCCAGGGTCCTGCAGGGAACCTATAGTTTCCAGGACCATGTAAATGGAACCTATCACGGATGTTGGGGGGGGGGTGTTGGGTGTGTGTGCTGGTACGAATATAAGCCGGGTGTGGACTGGCTATTTTTATCTCATTCAGATGTAACTAAATAAACCTGAGCTGATTTCACTATGCTGAGTCTCCGACCTCAGTACTTTTCACTGGCAACAAGGATGGGATCCTGATGAGCAAGTCCGACTCCAATGAAGAACTCAGCTCTGCACTGTGCACTGACCACCAAGACGCCATGTCCCGCAACGCGGACTCTGGGTTGAGCGCCATACCGTGCACCAAGTCTCTGGTCACCATGCCCTGCACCGCTCCAGACAGCACCCAGCCATGTGCTTTTGTCAGAGTCATCATGGCTGCAGCTCCAGGAAACCTCCCTGAATTCAATACAGCGCACCCCGAGCATTGGGAAGCCTGGATCGAGAGACTGGAATACTACGTTGACTTCCATGACATCACTGAGGAGGGTAAGAAAAAATTCCTGTTGCTCAGCTCTCGTGGGATTGAGGCACTCAGGCTACCGAAAGACCTGATAGCCCCAAAATCCCCAAAAGAGGCCACCTACGCCAAAATTGAGAAGGTGCTCACAGATCACTTCGCGCCAAAATCTACAAAAATAGCTGAGCACATCAGTTTCTTTGTGCGTCTCTAGGGCTCCACTGAAACAGCAACCGCCGCGTGGCCACTAGATGTGTGCCTAAGTGACACGCTGATGAACCAGTTTGTCGTGGGCCTCTGGGAACCCAAGCTACGCCAGAAGCTTATGAGCCATGATGATCTGACCCTGGATAAGGCATTGAAGGAAGCCACAGCATACGAGAAATTGCAACATGAGCTCTGCAGCCGCACCGTGAACCTGACAAGTGCATCTCCAGCCTCAGACGCATCGGAGGAGGAGGAGGTTTTACAGGTATGTCAACTGGCTCGGCGGAATCCACGATCTACAGCATCAACACCATCGCATCCTGAGAAGCAAGTCACCTCAGCCGCCTGTGCCAGCTGCAGGGATGCACATGAGCGAAGGACTTGCCGATTCTAAGACACTGTCTGTCATTCCTGCAGGAAGGAAGGCCACATCGCCAGGGTCTGTCAATCCAAAGGACACCAGAACCATGCCACCACCCACCAGGAAACAGCCAAACTCACAGCATCTCAGTACATTTTTTGCCCTGGGGGTCCACCAATAAGATTAAAGTGACTTTAATTAAGATTAAATAGAGGGCACCCCATGCGTGATGGAAGTAGATTCAGGGTCCTCCCTCTTGATAATCTCCGAAGAGACCTTACGTATGTTGTGCCCTAATGGGGGACCCCCACTGGTAGACACTGGCCTCATGCTACAGGATTTCCAAAAGAACCCAGTAGCCATTAAAGGGGCTGGCCAGTTCCACATAAAATACAAAGAATTCGAAGGTTCATTGGAACTTGTCGAGGTCAAGGGCCGTCTCACCAGCTTACTGGGGCTAGCCTGGTTCGACGCTTTGGGCCTAGCCGTCACTGGGATACATATGGTGCAGTCGGGGAACTTCAGTAAAGTGTGCGATGAGTTCCCGGCAGTTTTTGATGGATCGCTTGGCTGCTACATGGGTTCTCTGGTGGCCCTGACCCTCGACCCTGCAGCTCGCCCACTCCATCTGAAAGCCTGGTGGCCCCATTCACACTTCGGCCCAAAACCGAGGTGGAACTTGACCACCTGGTCAGCCAGGGGGTACTGAAGCTAGTACCCCAGTCAAGCCCAATGGGGACATCAGGATTTGTGCAGACTACAAGTGCACAATCAACAAGGCCCTCCAAGACCACGCAGATCCCGTTCCCATGGTGAGCCATGTCCTAGTGTCCCTGGCAGGGGCCAAAATTTTCAGTAAACTGGACTTGGCACAGGCCTACCAGCAACTGCCAGTAGATGATGCTACAGCGGAAGCCCAGACAATTGTAATGCACAAGGGGGCGTTTAAGGTCAAGCATCTACAGTTCAAGGTCAGTGTAGCTCCAGGGATCTTCCAGAATCTTATGGACTGTTCACTTAAAGGGATCCCCGGAGTGCAATCTTTCTTTGATGATGTTCTGATTGCGGCGGTGTCTCCCAAAGCCTTCTCCGACCATCTGCGAGCTGTCCTGCAGTGCTTCAGTGAGGCTGGGCTTAAAGTAAAGAAAGAAAAGTGTCTTCTCAGTGCCCCAGTGTTGAGTTCCTGGGATTCAGAGTTGATGCCCGTGGCATCCACCCCATGCCAGACAAGATTGCAGCCATCGTTGACATGCCGACCCCCTCCTCCAAACTTGAGCTGCAGGCTTTTCTTGGCCTGCTGAACTTCTATCAGACATTTCTCCCACACAAAGCAGCTGTGGCCGAGCCCCTACACTGCCTCTTGGACAAACATGCACATTGGAAGTGGGGGCCACCGCAGGCCACAGCTTTCTGGGCTGTAAAGGACCTCCTAACCTCCAGTGTGGTCCTGGCCCATTTCGATGAATACCTCCCCGCAGTGCTCGCATGTGATGCATCGCCCTACAGGGTGGGGGAGGTACTGGGTCATAGGCTAGCTGATGGCCATGAGGTCCCAGTAGCCTATTACTCATGCACCTTGTCTTCAGTGAAGCAGAACTATGATCAAATCGACAAGGAGTCACTAGTGATCGTGGTGGGGGTGTGGAAGTTCCACAACTACCTGTATGGCTGCCCTTTCACTACTTTCACAGACCACAAGCCACTGCTGGGTCTATTGGCCCCAGACCGCCAGACGCCCCAGATGCTGTCTCCATGGGTGCTGCGGTGGTCTATCTTTCTCACAGGTTATGAGTACACCCTGCAACACTGGCCTGGCAAGGCGACGGGACACGCTGATGCCCTCAGCTGCCTTCCGCTACCTGTCTGTGGTAACCCAGGAGGCACCCCAGGGGTTCTTTCCTGAGGAGCCAGTATACGCCCGTAACTACACATGTGGCAAACCCTGGATCCCAGCCTGGGTGGTGAGAGTGACAGGACCTCTCTCATACAAGGTCTCGATGGAAGATGGCCATCTCCTCCAGAGGCACATAGACTAACTATGCCATTGCCTACTGCCCCTAGACGACCCAGAGGTATGGGACAGCGATGAGGAGCTGGACCAGGAGGAACCAGCATTGGGACCAGTGGAGTCAGGCACGGCCACAACTCCTGCCCCAAGTTCCACGCCAGAGCCCAACAGTGGAATTGCCCTGGCAACTGGGACTTCACTGGTGGCTGTTGCCAAGCTGCAACCTGGGCCAAGCACGCCTACCAGCACCCTGACGGAGTCACGCTGCTCCACAAGAGAATGACGGCGCCCGGAGTACTTGCAGGACTATATATGTTAGTACTTCGGAACTAAGGGAGGAGGGGTGTAATGCATCAAGAGGGTTTGGTGTAAGGTAGCAAGAGGGTTGCGACCACATGTGCCTGGCCATGCGGTCCAATGGACCTACAGGCTTTCGGTCCTAGAACAATAGACACCGCGGATCCTAGGGGCAGACCAATGGGAGCGCCAGGATCCTGCAGGGAACCTATAGTTTCCGGGGCCATGAAAATAGAACATATCACGGGTGTTGGGGGTGTGTTGGGGGTGTGTGCTGGTATGAATATAAGCTGGGTGTGGATTGGCTATTTTTATCTTCGTTCAGATGTAACGAAATAAACTTGAGCTGATTTCACTATGCTGAGTCTCTGACCGCAGTACTTTCAGAAGCCTAAAATGGGAGCAGCTCTGCCACCCATCAGTTTATGTCCCTTTGAAACTGCCGCTTTTTTCTGGGAGTAGAAGTGCCACCCCTGCTTTTGCATTTTTTAAAAAAAATTGGCCTAAAATATTGTTATAGTGATATAATATTGCAAGTGGGAACCTGCAAGAAACTTGCAGAGAGGGTGCATCCCTTCCCCCTCTTTGCTTCCTTCCCTCTTCCTCCTTCTTTAAAAATCTCCCCCTCTTTCTCCCCCTCTTATCTGTCATCCTACCCCATCGCTTTTGCCCCATCCCTTCTCTGTTAATCTATCCCCTCTCTGATAATCTACCCCCTATTTCCCCTTCTCCCATCCCCTTTACCTGTCAACTTACCATCTCTTTTGCCCCCCTTCTCCATCAGTCTACCCAGCCCTTGCTGCTCTCCCCACCTACCATCCACTCCGGCACTTCACTCACACTCACTTTTGCAATTCTCCCCACCTATCCCCCCTCCGCCCTTGGCACTCCACTCACCCTCTCTTCTTGGTGCTCTCCCCACCTACCACACACCCCTGGCACTCCACTACCTCCCCGCCCTTGGCCCTCCATTACCTCTACCTTCGGTATTCAGTCACCCCACTCTTGCTCTTTTCTCACCTACCCCACCCCTTTTCTTACTCTCTCCCAAGGCCCATCACTCTCTTTGCCCCAAGCCCAATCTCGCTCTCTCTCGTTCTGCCTCTGTTACTCTCTCTTTCTGTCCTTCTACCCATCTATGTCTCTCTCTCTCTTTCTCTCTCTGCCCCCCACCCCAGAACTCTCTTTCTACCACCCCTCCCCAGCATTCTCTCTTTCTGCCCCCCACCCCTGCCAAGGCTTCCCTCCCCCCTTGCTTTCCTTGCAAGGTCTCCTGGACCTGCTCTGGGCAGGCCAGCTGACCTCCTCTCCCCTCCCTCATTGGCTCTCCTGGAGCAGCCATTCTTCTGTCACCCTGTCTTCTGCCGGCAACCTCTACATTGGCGGCGGTCCTGCAGGCAGTGGGGGTGGGTATTTTTGAGGTAGCGTTTCTGCAGTGTCAGTTTTCAGCAGTCCTTGGGTGCTGCAGCGAGTTTGTCCGGTGGTGCCAGTGTTAGTAAGGATGGTTGTTGCTGTGGCAGTTGGAGCAGCAGCAGGGACAATTACTGGTATGGCAGCTTCCCTTATGCTGTTCCCATGCCCCAGTGAGTTCTCCGCACATGCCCAGAGCAAGCAGTTGTAGTTTTTTTTAGGATTTAAGTATCCCCTGTACACTTTTTGAAACATCTCAGATTTTTCTGCACACCTGGAAAGTGCCCCAAGTGTGTAGGAAAATCTGTTTACCCCCCCCACATGCTTCCGATGTGTGGATTTAGATATCCGCACAGAGGAGAAATGTTGGCTATTAGATATATAGATAATGATAGGTTTAGCAGGTTCTCTGATTTTTCAGCTTTCATTAAAATAAAAAATCTCCAGTTTTTTCCATTCTAGAGATATAAGGAAAAGACCTATCTCCAAAAGGGAAGAAGATAGAGATTTACTTTGAAAAAAATGAAAGAACCTGCTAAACCTCAATGGTTTTGTGTATGTTCTATAGTTTTAAAATTGAAAGGGAAACTACTCATCTTAAGGGGGGATAGGGCATGGTTTGATGATGAAGACAGTCCAATCATTGAAAAGTGGGCTGGAATCGGGTGGAAAAACTGACAGAAATATTAAGCACAAAGGAAAAGATCAGGGTAAAAGTGGTCTCAGAAGAACTGGAGAAAATGGAAGGGGGGAAGAACTGAAGCAAAAACTACAGGCACAAAAATACATGTAGAACTCAGGAGATAAAGCGAAGCGGTATAGGGCCAGAGTCAACAACGGCCCTCCCTGAATAAAAACTCTAGATCAGAAACCTCCCACTGAATGTAAGGTGTGACCCTGAAAACTAGACAAAATTTGTAAGAACAATCAAGACTGGAAATGGCACTATTAAAGACTGTTGCTAGAATTAATTGCTATATGCTCTTCTGTACTGAGGCACACAGCTTGTTTCTCTATACTGCAGTCCATTTAATATGCTAATAAGTGACTCCAGGGGCAGGTTGTGAAATGTCATCATCTCAACCCAGGGATGAGTCAGTCTAGCTCTTCCAGAGGCCCCTGGAAAGACTGAACATGCTTCTGCCAAGGCGCTTATTCAGTTCCTTTCTTGGGAAATTTTAGGGTCTTTTCTGCTTAAAAGCTGTGCTCCAAATTCCTTTTTTAAAGACTGTTGTGGATTATGTTCCACGTAAATACAAAAATGACAAACTTCCAAAGGCATGTATATAATTCAATAGTGGTTTCTTAGAATCATAGAGTTGGAAGGGACCTCCGGGGTCATCTAGTCCAACCCCCTGCACAATACAGGAAATTCACAAATACCTCCCTCCCAAACCCCCAGTGACCACTGTTACACACCCAGAAGATGATAAAAAAACCTCCAGGATCTTCAGCCTACTTGGCCGAGAGAAAAATTGCTTCCTGAGCCCAAAGTAGCGATCAGCATTTCCCTGGGCATGTAAGAAAGGGCCACAAGAACTAAGCATTAATACAACCCTTCTTGCCCTCCCTCTCATGAGCTGCTTAAGTTCACAGAATCCACATTGCTGTCAGATGCTATCTAAAGGTAAAGGTTCCCTTGCTCGAAAGCCAGTCGAATCCGACTCTAGGGTTGCGGTGCTCATCTCCGTTTCAAAGCCGAAGAGCCAGCGCTGTCTGAAGACGTTTCCGTGGTCATGTGGCCGGCATGACTAAACACCAAGGCGCACAGAACGCTGTTACCTTCCCACCGAAGTGGTACCTATTTATCTACTTGCAATTTCTTGCTTTCGAACTGCTAGGTTGGCAGGAGCTGGAACTAGAGACGGGAGCTCACTCCGTCTTGCGGCACCTGGGTCTTGAACTGCTGAACTACTGACCTTCCACAGCCTGCAGTTCAGCGTCTTAACCACTTGAGCCACCGCAGCTCCCAGATGCTATCTAGCCTCTGCTTAAAAACCTCCAAAGAAAACCTTCTGAGGAAGCCTGTTCCACTAAGGAACCACTCTGTCAGGAAGTTCTTCCTAATGTTTAGCCGAAAACTGTTCTGATTTAATTTCAGTCAAGCTACCTCAGTCAGAAACTCTGTGTGAAAGTTAAATATTGTTAATCTGAACTAAATTCTGTACACAGGAAACCTTAAGAACATAAAATGAGCCATGTTGGATTAGACCAAAGGCCCATGTAATCCAGCATTCTGTTGACACAGTGGCCAACCAGTTGCCTCTAGGAACCTCACAAACAGGAGGACTGCTACAGCGTTATCCTGCCTGTGCTCCCCAACAACTGATACAAAGAGGCATACAGTCTCCAGTACTGGAGAGAGTAGATAACCATCATGGTTAGCAGTTATTGATAGTGTTGCCCTGCAAGGCACTTATAGCACTCCTTTGGACTTATGAACTCTGTAATAACTGGACTGTGCAGTAAATGAGCAAAACGGAATGGACTGTGTGGTGACCCTAAGCTGATGCCAACTGCAGACATGCACCCAGCAGAGGAAAACCTTCTCCTGAGATGATGTGCCAATGGTTCCTGGGGTTACCTGCCATCTCTTACTTGCAGCATAGCAGGAAGAGAACCAAGCTCCCCAGCCACGTGAAGCACAGCAAAGCCAGTAACCATTTGCTGTTTAAACGGACACCATACCAGCCATGAGACCAGAGATCTTGAACAGAGACTCCATCAGCTAGCATCTTCTCTCACATGCAGGCACCTCCCCCCACCTTTGCCTAACATTGCACGTAGGCGATCCAGCATGACAAAAGATCCACAGCCATGGGAGAATTAGAGGGCTGACACGTGCCAGCCAAACCCATCAACTGGAGTCATCAACAGACCGTCGATGACAATGACTCTGGCCGCCTCAGCTATTGTTCTCAAAGGTGCCACTGTTAAGAGTAAATAGAATCTAATATTGCCCAAACATTAAGCCCCCTTCCTCCTGAAACTGGTTTTTGATTAGGAAACTTCCTGGGACTGACCAAGGGGATGTGACAGGGGAAGTGGCCAGCAAAGCCCACCTCAAGTCCCAATAGTGTATAAAAGAGCATGATCCACCATGCTCTCTTTCTCTTTCTCCTCTACTTCTAAACCCACCCTATCTCCATGACTCTTGGTTTTAGAACAATAGCAGAGACTGACCAAGAGAGAGATCTTGGAGTCGTAGTAAATAACTCAATGAAAATGCCTAGACAGTGTGTAACTGCAATAAAGAAGGCCAACGCTATGCTGGGGATTATTAGGAAGGGAATTGAAAACAAATCAGCCAGTATCATCATGCCCCTGTATAAATCATTGGTGCGACCTCATTTGGAATACTGTGTACAGTTCTGGTCGCCACACCTCAAAAAGGATATTATAGCACTGGAAAAAGTGCAGAGAAGGGCAACTAGAATGATAGAAGGGTTGGAACACTTTCCCTAGGAAGAAACATTAAAGTGACTGGGGCTCTTTAGCTTGGAGAAACAACGGCTGAGCGATGACATGATCGAGGTTTATAAGATTATGCATGGGATAGAGCAGGTTGAGAAAGAAGTACTTTTCTCCCTTTCTCACAATACAAGAACTCGTGGGCACTCCATGAAATTGCTGAGCAGTCGGGTTAGAACAGATAAAAGGAAGTACTTCTTCACCCAAAGAGTGATTAACATATGGAATTCACTGCCACAGGAGGTGGTGGCTGCTACAAGCATGGACAGTTTCAAGAGGGAATTAGATAAACATATGGAGCAGAAGTCCATCAGTGGCTATTAGCCACAAGGTATAGATAGGAACTCTCAGTCTGGGGCAGGTGATGCACTCTATTCTTGGTGCTGGGGGGGCAGCAGTGGGAGGGCTTCTAGTGTCCTGGCCCCACTGGTGGACCTCCTGATGGTACCTGGTATTTTTGGCCACTGTGTGACAGAGTGATGGACTAGATGGGCCATTGGCCTGATTCAACATTGGTTTCTCTTATGTTCTTATGTTCTCTTAGGGCTGCCAGAGTCAACCATGTGTTTTGCAGGTTCAGAATACAACCCTTATTTCCCTTATAGTCTCCCTTAGTTTTCTGTGGATCACTTCATCCCACCGAGGACACGTACGTATCACCCACCAATGATTTGCCTGCTAATGTGAACATCACTATCCCTTTCTATCTATATTTTCTAGGTCTGAATAATTGTGTGCATGATTGGTTTTTATTGTATGTTTGAGAACATCCATTTCTTTAAAGACTTGGTTTCTGTGTTTATTTGTGGGTTACTGGAAAGGGCGGGACTCCTGTATACATAGGCTTTGCTCCCCTAAATGCCAATTGCACATTAATGATTATAATTCCCCATCTTTATTAATAACCAAAAGCAATTTGGCTAACATTAGCCCCATCCCTCATAAATTTGTCCACTCCCCTTTTAAAGCCTGCCAAGCTGGAGGCCATGGCCACATCTTGTGGCAGCAAGTTCCACAAATTAACTATGCAGTGTGTGAAGAAGAAACTTCCTTTTGTCTGTCCTAAATCTCCCACCCTTCAGCTTCAATGGATCACCCTATGTTCTAGTATTATGGGAGAAGGAGAAAAGCTTCTCTCTGTCCACTCTCTCCACACCATACATAACTTTATAGACCTCTATCATGTCTCCCTTTACTCTCCTTTTTTCTAGTCTAAACAGCCTAAAGCATTTTAACTGATCCTCACAGGGCAGGCTGCTCTAGCCCCCTTATCATTTTGGTTGCTCTTTTCTGCCCCTTTTCAATCTCTGCAATATTCTTTTTCAGGTGGGGTGACCAGAACTGTACACGGTATTCCAACCAAATGTGGTCCCACCTTAGATTTGTATGACGGCACTATGATAGCAGCAGTTTCATTCTCTGTTCCTGTTCTAATTACGGCCAGCATGGGATTTGCCTTTTTCTCAGCAGCTGCACATTGGGTTGAGATCTTCATTGAGCTGTTCACTACCACCCCAAAATTCCTTTCTTGGTCTGTTGCTGCCAGCTCAGATCTCATCAGTGTATATGTGAAGCTGGGATTATTTGCCCCACTGTGTATCACTTTACATGTTCTTCTTCTGAAGTCACAGTGCAGTCAGATGTACCACAGTATCTTCTGTGATTGTTGTAACCAGATGGATGGTCCCACAGACACACAGAAAGGTCTAATTATAACCCCTCTCCCCGGGGGAGACTAGGGAGTTTGGATTTCTCCGCCATCTTATTTACTGTATATACAGTGTTTTTATCTACTAGTATGTATTGGACTGTTTAAGTTGATTTTATATTGTGAATGTACGTTATCTTGTTGTAAGTTGCCCCGAGCCCTACTTTAGGGAAGGGGAGCCTAGTATATCCAATTTAATAAATAAATAAATAAATAAATAGTTGAGAATATATCATTCTCACATTCAGACCACAGTGGCAAGAACACAAAATATGCTGATCAGAATTATATTCATATCTAGAAAGGTAAAAATGCTGGCTTAACACACACGGGATCCAAGCTGGAGTTACGTCTGTGCAATTTCCTTTTATTTAACCCAGAAAGTATACCAGTCTCCCTTTCCAGCTACTAATACTAGAATTCAATGACCAAATCAGATTCTTAGTGGGGAGTGCTTTTTAGGGTATTTTTTATATGTGTATGCTGTGTGTGTGTGTATGTGTGTGTGTGTGTGCACCTGGAAGTCATGGCAACCTCTGGTGACTGACCACTACTGGGAGCCTGGAGGATATTCAGAGAGGTGGCTGAATAAAGCCTGCTCCTGTCCTCCCAGCTGCTGGTATTCCAAGGTCTCCCGTCCAAGTACCTACCAGAATCAACCCTGTTTAGCTTCCGAGATCTGACGAGATTGGGCTTGCCTGGGCTATCTAGGTCAGGATGTGTGGAGCTTTTCTTGAACCACTTCACATACATACCTAAAACTCCCTGAACCAAGAAAACTAGAGAGAAGGCTTCTAGCATAGCTCCCCTTTAGCATACTAGCTTCTCTAGAGCAGTGGCAGTTGCTGGATTGGGAGGCAATGGGGGCTCAGGTGAGGTAATGACAGAGCCTGCTGCCCCTCCCCTACTCTGTCATCCAAGGCCACTACCTCAACTTGCCTCATTACGGAGCCAGCTATGACTAGGAGCTCTAGGCACTACTGACAAGGGTTGACAGGGCTGATGTCATGATCATTACCAGCTGCTGCACAGGTTATGACAGATGGAGACTGCAATCCTAAAAACATTTTCCCGGGAGCAAATTCCATTGAATGAAATGGAGCTTACTTTTGAGTAGACCTGTTTAGGCTTGCTCTCTATACCCTCCATATAGCCCATGTTCAACCTGCATGACTCAAAGACAGTAAGAAGCCAGCGTGGCATAGTGGTTAGACAGTCAGATTAGGATCTTGGAGACCCAGGTTCATGCCATGGAAGATTGCTGAGTGACCTTGGGCCAGTCACTCTCTCTCTCAGCCTAACCTACCTTACAGGATTGTTGTGAGGATAAAATAGGGAAGGAAGAAACATACACTAACATGAGCATCATGGTGAAATTGCAGGGCAACGACATAGTAGATAAATAGATATGTGGTTGGTGGGCTGTATTTGGTTTAATGGATCACACGTTGTGTAGATTAGCTCTTGTTGAATCCAGAAATTCAAACTAAGTATTTTAAGGTTCTAGCTCTCATGGTTGCAGGGCAAAGTGTTAAAAGAGTATAAAAAGGCACTAAAGGATTAGAAGCAACTTGGCTTGTTTTAAAGGCCCAATTCATTATAGTTTTTTGGCTTTTGTGATTTTTAATTCCATATATCAAGGTAAAATGTCAGTAGGTTTACAAGCCTAACAAATAGCTGTTATAGAATGTTCTGCTTTCACAATGGCATCAGGAACAACCCGTGTATGAATGACGCACACCACCCCCTATTTGTCATTCTTCACAGAGCTGGTTAGTTATTTGTGTGTTGCAAGTACTATTTAAAAAAGCACGGTTCTTTTGCCACCTACTAAGAATAAATACATTCTCCCACAAGCTGAGGAGATCCTTTTGAAAACTGCAAATATACAATTTGCTGTGTATTTGCGAAGCTGTGGCAGTCTGTTTGATCAGCCAAATACTCATTCTAAAACCATCAGCTGAGCCATCAGGTGTTGTTTGCTACAGGGACTTCATGACTATCTGTAAAAAGTTCAGACCAATCATATTGACAAGCAACTCTCCTTAGTGACAAGGTTCCCAAGGAAGGGCCCAGGATTAGTTAGAATAGCAACACACACACATGTACACAATGCAAAAGCCGGTGTAATCAAGCAGAAGATATTTCTCAAATGATAGCTTGCCTGCTGCCTTGAAGGTTACAGAGCAAGAAAGGCAAGTGGGAAGCTCCATTGTATGCTGTGACTAGCCTCTTCAGTAGCAGCCAGTCACTGTCCAAAATGGGATGCACAAGTGACTAACACACAAGGCTATTGTTCTGCCAAGTCTGATCTTTTATATTTATTTACACTGAGCTTCAGTGGAACGCTGGCTACAGGGAAACTTTCCTATGAGCTACTTCTTTCCATAGCACCACCTGAACGACAACTGCAACTATCTTGGAGAGGGCAAGGATCAAACTGTTTTGCTGCTGTAGACAAATAATAATAATAAAAAAATTAATGTGCTGCTTTCCTTCCCATTGCATCCTGGAGGGAGAGGACTTGTGGTTCACCCTTGTGGTTTTTTGAAACTACAGCTCTCTTTCTTCCTCCTACAAATGAATCCAGGCTACATGGAAGAAAGGAAAAAGGAATGGTGTAGAGTCGACTAGAGCTGCTTGTCAATTTTAGTCACTTGATGGCATTTTCTGTTATTTGGGGCAACAAAAATGTCTGACTGTCAAAAGTCCCTTCTGCAGGATAACTGTTCTTGTTACAGTAACTACCTAAAATCGTCACCTGTAATTTTTGGTTACCTGCTGCCACTTTCTATCAGTTTTGTTATAGATAATTTTTATATGTTGTGCTTACTATCAGAAACCAGAAACAGAAAGGCCAGGGCAAAGGAAATATGTGTTTCAGCATCTTACATTTACTATTGACCCTACAAAATAAAACAGGGTGAATTAATTCAACTAAGGTGTGGTTTTGCCTTGGAATAAAGGAATACAGAATCGTCTATTGGTATTGGTAAGATTAGTGCAATAGTAATTTCTGTTAGATCAGCCATCAAAAACAGATTCCTGCTTGTTGTCTTTTCTGATGAGCAGGCCATGTTTGATGCACTGACCATCAAAAATACACACCTGACAGCTTTGCCTGCTGGTGTAATTTTGTGATGGTCAGTTTTTTTGGTATTCTTATACTTGCAATGAGAAATACACAGCTGCCTCAACTGAGCAAAACAAGGCCATGGAACAAGTGCAGAGTGTCTCTAGGCCCCTTTCTCTGTGAGAACAGAGCAGATTTATTTGTTCCTTTTATTTTGTGCTTTCAGAAGATGAAATGTCCTTTCCCCTCAGCCATCAGTTGTCTGCTTGTTGGCTGGTTTTGATTCAACTATAATTATTTATGTCCCGAAATCTTTTATTACACAATGTATATTGTTGTACTTTCAAGTTTGCAAAATATTTTTATAGTAAATAGACTGCCGGATCAATGTGGATGGATGGCTTCACTGCAACCCTTTTGTTTATGAGATGTTGCTGCAATCCAAATGTACTCTCTCTGTGTTTAGCAACCTTGTTCCTGCAGGATCATACTTGTGTCAAGAGAACAAAAAGTACTCTGTTGCTTTAACATGGTGTTCATTCAAAGAAGTTTACACTATACCATGCTGTGACACCCCCCCCCCCAAAGCTGGATGAATGACTGCTGTCACAGCCCACAGATTCTCCTTTTGAGCTGTCCTATCATATAATTGGATTGGAATAATTTTGTTGCTATGCACGGTTTGGGGACTTGGCTGCATATTCTGACAGACTGTGTGCCAGGGCAGTGACTACAATGGGTGAAGATCAAGCATGCTCTGTTATCACCACCACCCCAGTTCCGGATCTATTTTGAAGCACTGAAGTTTTTTTTTTCAAAATTATACTTGTCCCATGTACAATGGTTTGCCTTGATTGGATGTAAAATAGTACATTACACACTCTACTAGCCACAGTTCATAGATCTCTGCTTATTTTGACCACTTCCCCCCCCATAGGTTCATTAAATCTGAAACCATTTGTGGGCAACATAAGGGTACAGAGCTTCAGGTGATATTACTGAACATGTTCTTGTTAAGTGAGCTTGTGCCGTCATGATACATATCTATAAAATCCAACATGTGGCACTTTCTTCTGACACTATGCCAGCATTCCAAAAAATCCTGGCTTGATATATATGGAAAACGAACATAAGCATTACCACATCTCCCATCTTGTTGAAGGGTGGATGTGTGTTCTTTCCTAGAGGATTTTCCAGATTAGTTTGAAGCCCATATAAAGGTAGAACTAGTCCTAGCATGGTGCACCACTGCAGGTTTCCAGTGGTGATGGTGAGAGATTTCAGAGTTGTGGAACAGCAAAGGATCACTCTTGGATATACATGAAACTGCCTTACACTGGGTCAGACCCTTGCTTCATGTAGCTCAATACTCCCTTCTCTAACTGAAACCAGTTCTTCATGGGCTCGGGTGGGCAAAGTTCTTTCCAAACACCTTACCCCAGAAATGGTTAAACTAGAGGTACCAGGGATTAAATCTGGGACCTTCTGTATGCAGTGTGTGCGCTTTAGCACTGAGCTGCAGTTCTTCCTTGTAAACTTTGAAAAAGCAACATGTTTTAAGAATTATGAAGAACCTGCCTGTTTTTTTCCTTTATCAAGGCAAAGAAGAGTAAAGAACAAGTGTCCTATCTTAGGACTCAGGAAATTAGGTTCATAGGTCACTTATGGAATTAATTCCTACATCACAGCATTTCCCATCCCCCCCTATTTCCATTGAACTCTCCTTTTCGGGGTGCTAAATTGGATTATAAAATGAAAAATGAAAGTGTCTGGAGGACAGATGTGTAGTTTGCCTTATTTAGAAACAGGAGATAATGGAAATGTCAAAAGACTCCTTGTTCCCATGGAACATACATTGCAGGGTTTTTCTTTTCCATCCTGAGCAGCTTTGGTTACGTATCTGCTGCTAATTTCATATTCAATAAACACTTCTAAAGTTCATGTCACATATTTGGCCCTTGGTGGGTGGGAGCCCCTACAGTGGTAACTGTGAAAGCGGTTTCAGTCCAAACATTTTCTTTTCCTCTGATAGAACTTAAACAGAGGTATCCTAGATACCTAGATCTTAGAGTTCAGCTAGCAGATGAGCCTGGTTTTTTTCTTGTGGGGGGGGCAAAGAGGGGTCATGGTGCCTAAGTTAACTAATTAAATTTGATTAAGTGATTAAAACGCCATGGGGTGAGAAAAGAGGCAGCCCCCCTCCATGGCCCATCTGCACAATGAGGCAGTCTGTTCACAGTAAGATAGATGGGGATTCTTCCAAACTGCCACATGCCCCTGGCGAATTTGCCATGGAGAAAGTGGCGCAAGATGCCTCCCAGGATGGGAAGAAGACTCAGCCTGCTGCCAGCTTCCCCGACTGGCTCCCATTGGCTCTAGCCACACCTGAGCCTCTGCATCGGGGGAGGGAAGGCCAGCAATCATATGTACTCTGCTGCAAGTGCCACTGGCTGGGGCCTGGTGCTGGGGGAGCTGACTGAGGGTGAAAGGCGCTGGAGACTTCTGCTAGTGTTTCTGCCCAGGCCAAAGAAACAAGCTTGGGTCTGCCCTTGGAGCCACCAGTATGGCTTCGCCACCAGAGTTAGCCCCTTTCACGGTGGCCCAGTAAGCTGAAGTGTGTACAAGCATGGTTAAAGGTTGCTGCATACACCATTTGATATGAGACTGCAAGGAAATGTTTGCCTATGACAGAAAGGGTGATTGAAGAAAATTGCGGCCGTGGTTGAAAAACAGAAGCCTCCTATAACTTAAACTGTAAAGGTTAATAAAGTTATTTGTAAAAACAAGAATATTTTAAAAATGCATAAAAATTTAAAAAGTAATTTTTGGGGTAAAACTTGAAAAAGTTGTGAAGTTTTATAAAAAGTTAAAATGTAACAATGTACCAAGTTAAAAAAATATCTATTTTCCTTCAAAAATCTATTTTCCTACATCCCTATACTTGATCTCTGAACTGTACACCTAACCCTAGCCTCTAACAGTAACCTTAACATGAACAACTCAACTCAAGACACCAACCAAAACCTTGTATCCCTAACCATACCCCCTATCCTAAGCATAACCCTAGCTGGCTGCACAGCTCAGCTAAACCAGGAAAAGGCTTTTGACAGGGTAAACTAGAATTACTTGTAGGAGGTTTTAAGGAAATCCCACAGTATTGGTGGAGAGTTTGAGGACACTGTATAAGGAGGCTAAGGTGACCCTGTAGGTAAGTAGTTGGAGAAGAAATCTGACTGGATAGTACTTGGGACTCAGCCAGAGATGTCCACTGAGTTCCTTCCTTATGTCTCTGGAGGAGGCTGAATGAATGACAGGAACAGTAAAGTAGGAACAGTAAAGTAGTACACCTGGCGTCTACTAAGAAGTCAGAGGAATACAATTCAAAGGGGAGCCCCTTTGTTGTAGATCTTTAGGAGGTACTGTGTTTGTTACCAAGGGTTTCTGATAGAGTATGAATAGAAGGTTTCTTGGGTGGGGGTATATTTGGGACTAGATGAAATAGTACAGCATATGTCAAAAACCAAGAGGTAGAGGAGGTAATTAGCAAGATGGGAGATGGAGAAGAAGAGGGGAGAAGAAAAAGCAGATTACGTTATGTTTAGGATTAGGTTTACAAGCATTGGGTTTTTTAGATTTGGTTTAGGGCTACAAGGCTAGATTAAGGTTTCCTCAGGGTCATATTGTTAGAACTACTGTTGGATGATTAGAGTTCAGTTTACTGGGTAATGTTAGTAGTGTTTGTAGAGTATGTTTGGATTAGGATTACAGGGAAAAGGTTAGTGTTAGGCATGGAAACAAAACAGGAGCCCAGTTGATATAGAATGGATGTTACATGATTGTTGCCATCCCCCCCCCCCGGCAATTAGTACTCTATCCGTTTTGTACCAGCTGAAATATGCAGACTGTCTTCAAATGCAGCAACATACAGAGCACATCACAGTGGTCTAGTCTGAATGTTACCAACACAGATGTTAGCTCTCTTAAGGAATAAATGCAGCTGGTGAATCAGCCCAAGCTGATAAAAAACAACACTCCAAACCATTTCTTCTTTCTATAAGGATAGTGGAGAGTGCAACAATAACTCCAGTATTTCAAGATGCTGGCAGTTTAAGGATCCTTGGGGAGAAGTCTATGAAAAGACTGAGACCAGCTGCAGAAGTTGCCGGCTGATCTCAGCCCATCCTTGTCAATTTTCCTAGGCCCATGTTACTTGGCAATCAAAGAACTTGACAAAAAAAAATCAAGAGATTCCCTCCCCCCAAGTATTTGAACATCTTGATCAGGTCTTCTTATGTTAAAAATTGGTATTATGTTTCATGCATCTAACATGGGGTTGTTCTTAAGAATCACCAGATCTTGGATGTAGTGACAGTGATATTTTTGTCCAGCTTTTTTCAGTAAAGAGAGACTGCTGATATGAGTCAGAATGTGCATGAATAAGATGCTTCATTGTATGCTATGAGTTTTTCTAAGAAAATATTTGTCCCTTGTCAAAGAAAGACTTTTACTTCCCTCCCCCTTTCCTCTTGAAAGCAAACAGGTTTCGACATCTTGGGTTTTAGAACTTTATTTAATTCATTTTCATTTCCAGCCTTGGAAAAGTCCTAGTGATGAGTTGGCCGCCCCCTTTAAAAGGCTTTTGGTGTTTTAACAAGACACAGTGGCTCTGTTTATTTCTTTGGCTAAATTTAACAACAACAACAACAAAAATCCCACATCCTGCATAAGAAAATAATGTTGACTATGGCATTGTGAACAACAAGCTTTTAGTTTTCAATGCTGTAAAACCATTTGATCCATGAATTGAATTAGGAAGGTATTTTTCAAGAAGTTCTGGGGCTGGTATGGATCTGAAGGGAGCTCTTTAACTGGTCTAATTAGAGATGCCTAAAAATAAAATCAGAGTAACAAAAATATACATAACCTATAAATGGGAGCCGTTCTTTTCCTTCACTCTATATCTGGCATTTATCTCCTTTCTGTGATCTCCGGTCAGGGAGGGGTGAAGGGCCTGTTTGAGGGAATTTGCTACTCTGAGTTCTGTTCCTGGGGCACCCAAGGGTCAGTTTACCAAATAACTGGCAAATAGTCAGACAGTCAGTGCCTTATGCTGCACAGCATGTCCAGGGACTGAGATATCTGGGGGAAATGGTGTCCACTTACCCTTCTCTATAAAGAAAATGTCTTCTTCCCTTTATCCATAAGAAGGCGGGGGGGGGGAGAACTCACTTTAATACTTCTATTTTCCTGAGTAACTACTGGAAGTTCTGTTCTAGTTTTTGCTGAAAAATAGTAGTCAATTTGGCTTTTGCCCCCCACCCCCAAGAGCTGTCTTTCCCATCATTCTTTGGGCCATAGGATCTCTGGTGAAATCAGAGTAGTTCAGTGATAATTAGAGGTGTCCACTGATGACAGAAATTAGCTGACCCCTGCCTTATTTAATGATCAGGACACTTAGAGAAGGCAGGATGGATGGACTTCATCTTCCCTCTCCTTGAAAAAAGCTAATATGAGCTGTGGCGGAACGGGCCCACGTCAGTTGGCAGGCCCCGCTCTGCCCACCCCTCCTTTGCCTGACCCAGCACCTGAAGGGGCAGTTTTTCTCCACTACTTCCGGGTATCGCTGCCACCACTGTCCCTGTCTTGGGCTCTGGTTAGGCGGGACAGCCTCCTGACCTCCCTCTGGTGTTGCTAGGAACCCACCCTGGGGCTTCCTGATAATCTTCGGGGCTCCCCTGGAGAGTTGGCAACTGGCCCTTTTGCCCCTGTTCTCCTCCTCAGGGAGTCCCCGACCCACCTCTGGCGTGTCCAAGCGGCTGGGGGAACTATGCGGTACAGAGGGACTTCTCTAGGTCAACAGTCAAAAGGATTTATTGAACTTAACTATTTACAGGCTTGTTAACACTGAACGGAAGAATCAAAAGAAAAGTGACAAAAACGCTCCGTCTCTCCCTTCTCTAAACTCACCCCCTGTCTAGATGGTCTGCAGGGCAGGCACAAGCGCTTCCCTTCCCTGGAGGACCCATCATCCGGCCTCCTGCAGACTCCAGCCACCAGCCTGGCTGCCTTCAGAGTTCTCTCCGACTGGCTTCCCGCCCAAAAGCTCCCCTGTATATATCCCAGCAGTTTCCCGCCCAGGAAGTGGCTCCCCCTCCTGCAGCATTCTGGGGCAGATCTCCTCACCCCCATGATGGACTTCCTGTCCTCTCTAGGGAGCTGCACTCTGAATACTGGTTGGAGACAGGAGGGGGGGATGAGGAGGAGACTAGGCCCAAGCCTCCCTCAGGTTGGATGGCCCCCTCCTATCCAGGCCCCACAAAATGGTGTTTCTCCACATGAGCTTTTCTTTTGTCTAAGGTTGGAAAGAAGGCCCAATAAAAGCTCTTTGCATTGTCTCTTGTCAATAAATATCTTATGCTGATTTTGAGACCTCTAGAAGATCATTTTATTTGGGATGATGTTACGAGGTAGATTCAAATTATAGGAGATTTTTCTTAGGGTGAATATTTAAGATAAATTTAGGTGGAGGACCCTAATATTCAAGGAGTGCATGGTCAAGATCATGTAGTACTTACTCTTCCATTAATACGCCATCAGCTGCCTTGTCATATTCACAATTCAGGCTATGTGTAGGCAGCAGCTTGAAATGTGACTGCTCCATACAGAAAGTCATTCTTCTGAAACCACTTACTGGGTTCAGACGCGCCGTTTGAGCCGTTTTCGGTACGGCTCAGAAACGGCTTTTACCTGCGCGTTCACACGCCCAACATCTGCCCACCATCCCCAGCCGTTGCTTTCTGGAGCAAACCCCCTTTGAAACGGAGTATTTTGACACCACTTACCCAAGTGGTGTTTTCCATGATTCTCCGTTTCAAACCGCACTTTTCCCTGTCTGATCGCTCCATCCAGCCACTTCCGGGTGCTTCAACCCCCCCTCCCCTCTGGGAAGCTGCCTCCAGCTTCCGGTTTTAGCCCGCCATTTTTCCCCCCCCTTAGCGGTGTGCGCTTGAGCGGAGCTCCGCTCCTAAGTTAAATGAAAAAAGCTTTACTGGTGCCTAATTTAGGCATTTCGACGAATCTGGGATCTCGGGGAGGCCATTTTCGAGGAGACAAGGTAAAAGGAGTCTTCATTTAAACTTTAAAGGGACCAGTTAAGATCGCTCTTCTGCGCACCACCAAACTTCCTGTTCGGGAGAGGGCTGCCTGTGCGCATGCTCAAAGGAGAGGGGGAAAACCCCCCCCCACCTGCAGGAGGACGGCAGGGAGCTCCGAAGGAGGGAAGGAGGAGGTGAGTGTGATCGCGATTCTCCAGTTTAAAAAAAAAACGCATCGTGCCGGAGCAGTTTAAACCGCTCCAGCATGCTGTCTAAACGCACCCAACATGTGGTTCTCACAGTTTCAACCATATCACTGGAAGCAGTGAATACTGTTCCAGTGGTATAACAGTGATTGCTAGAACCACATGGCTGTATGTCATACAGTCACCCACATGGCAAGACTCATGTAAAATCCTGGTCAAAAACTGGCCTAAGGTTGTTTGTTTTTCACTCCTTCCCATGCATGTGTGTAGACTGAGTGCAAATTCTTATGTATGTTAAAGACAATGAAGATATATCCTTGCAATAATGTAATTTTTCCAGGTTAGTGTATTTTGAATTAAAGGATTTTGTATATGTGATATAAACAGAGCCTGAGATTATGGGGAGGTTCATGTATGGGGAAGCCCTAAGCAAGATGTCCTACTGTGTCCTCCCCATTAAGCACACTGCCCCATCATGTATATCCATGTGTACATTCTTCTAGAGGTGCCATGATACCATGCCAATATGTGTCTCTTTTTTTGGCATTTGTGTGTGTCTCTGTGTGTGTGTGCCCATGCTTTGAGGTCATGGTGACCTCTGGCAGCTCCTACTGGGGCACAGAGGACGTTCAGAGAAGTGCCTTGGTAGCTTACCTCTGCCTCCCAGCTTTGTTATTCTTTGGAGGTCTCCCATCCAAATACTTGCCAGGGTTGGCCTTGCTTAGCTTCCAAGATCTGACGAGATCGGGCTTGCCTGGGCTATCCAGGTTAGGGCAATATGTGCCTTTAAAATTGGTCAGCACTAGCAGTGCCAAAAAGAAATTGGCTCTAGACTCCTTCTAAGTGTCTCTTCCAACATGAGGCTTCTGTGAAACTGCAGGAGCCCCTGGAGGTTTCCCCATTGCTAATGGGTGGATGGACACAATGTCTCTGATGTCTAGTGGAGCCTCTGCAAGGCTGTAAGCATATGCTTCATCATGTCATCCCTTGACTTGCCAGATGATACTGCTGTTGTCCAGAAATGCCACTGGGCACATGATGCTGCATTTTACTGAATCAGAGTATTGGCCCATCCATGTCGCTATTGTCTACACAGACTGGCAGTGGCTCTCCAGGGTAGAGGGGTCTTTGACATCACTTACTACCCAATCCTTTCAACTAGCAATGCCAAGGATTGAAACTGGGATCTTCTGCATGCCAAGCAGATATTCTACATCTGATCCGAAGACCCTCCCCATTGAACCAGAAGGTAGACCGCAGATGTTGTTCACACTGCAAAGCTAAATTCCTTTTAGCATAAACAGGACACAGTTAAGGCCCACATTAAAAAAAAAAGGAACAGAGTGGCAGTAAAGGAAATGCAAGGTGTGACTACCTCCCAAAATTCTGCCCTGCCTAAAGGTTACTCCAGCTGGAAACCTTGGCTTGAAGAGCAAAGGATAATAAACACACCTGATTTCTCCTTTGCTCTGATGTGGTTGTATTGGCCAGATGGATTTCAAATTCATGTCCATTGGCTCTGCTCATAGCTGGCATTAGATAAATAAGGTTGTACAAACTGTAATGCATTAACAACACTGCTATTTTTAAAACCCAAAATAATTTAATCCTGTGTTCCTGTGTGAGTGTAATTAAATTCTGCACAAATTCAGACATCGGAAACTGATTTTTTTTTTTTTAATTTAAAACATTTGGGAATTTAGCTTTAAGGATGACTCTTAAAAAAACAAATCCTATGGCTTTTCTGAATTTCAGAAGAATGGCAGGTAATAAAATGCCAAATATAGTACTTGTTCAACTTGTTTATGAAACGATAATTGGGAGTTTGAACAAATTCAACAAATTTGAACTGTCCCACTTTTTCTGGATAAGAAAAAGAAGAAAGAAAAGGCAAAAGTTTTCCAAAAGCTATTTACCTTCTGTTGTTTTAGTTCATCTTTGATCATACTTTGGGCTGTTTTTCTTAAACTTAATTTATTCTGGATTTCTCTGAGCTTTTGGTTTTTAGATATGTATGTATCTCAGTGAGAAAGGCGGACTATAAATATAGTAAATAAATAAATATTCTTAGCCTGAATACTTTTTGTTGCTTTCAACATCAAGTAACACACATTTTTAAAATCATGACACTAATAAGACAAATAAAGATACATTTTTAAAATCATGACACTAATAAGACAAATAAAAATACAAATAAAAATACATAAAAATAAAAATACAAGACCACGGCCACACAACCCGGAAAATCTACAGCAATTAAAGCCTTTGACAACATATTCTGCAAGCAATTTTAAGTTAGGAAAATTTAAAAATTCCACCCACTCCAATCAATATCAGATTTATTTGCTATTTATTAAATTACTTATTCCTGCGATTCCAGAGAACTCTTGCAACTGCCTGGAAGTGAACTCAGCTTTGATTGTGGAAGCCATGAAGGGTTCTGTATGCAAGGCAGAGACCCAGAATTCAATAAGAGAACACACTGTTGTTAGGGTCCTATAGGAGAATGTTGTTTTCAGGTCACTGGTAATTCAGAACTTTACATAATTTTGCATATAGAGAAAGGATTGGGTTATTTAAGTCCATGATTGTGTTTGATGGGTAGGTCGGGAAAAAGAGGTGACTTGGTAGGTGGATTTTGTTCTGTTGGATACATATCACTGTGGAGACAGAGTTCGTTTCAGTGGAGGAAACAAATCTGGATAAATTAGAATTCTGCCAAGAGATGGGGACTTGACACTTCAGATAAACATCACTTGTCCCAAGAACTGTATGTCTAATCAAGAGCCAAGGTGTTTATATGATGTTCGCTCAAAATGCAGGTGACGTTCCATTGAATAAAATGCTGCTTCACGTTCACAGATCAAAAGCAGTGGCTAATCCACTGAATGGAGAAAAATCCCAGAGAGTCTGGGAAAAACAAACAGGTTCCTTTAGGGGAAAAAACAGTGTTTAGGGATTTCTTTCTTGGCAAGCTATCAGTTGGAGAGAGAAACAGAGAGAGACAGAGACAGAGAGAGAATATCTTTCTTCCTTTGTCTGTAAAAATCCCAGAAAACAAATGAACATATTTTGTTTTGGAAAGAGAGAAAATAGCAAGAGACTTCCATTCAGTACTATCCAACCATAGGGTCAGCCAGTGCTAGCCACCTTTTGCAGGTGGGAAAATAAAGATGCACAGAGGCCATGAGCTCTTTGACATACAATGCACTGAAAAATGACTACTCTGTTTTCCCTGGACTGCAAGGGTGATAAAAGCTTCATGCTAGCCAAAGTAACCTTCATAGTCAAGCAACTGCTCTACTTTGAAAAAAAGTCCAGGTCAATGAATCAGTCCATATGTGCAGCCTTATTGCTGTCCATGGAAACCTGAGAACCCTGACCCTTAAGACTGGAAACGGGATGGTTCCTCTTTCTCCCTATTCCAAAGCTGAGTGCTTGACTACCTAGGAAGGCATTACAATATTTGTAGAGAGAGGGAAGGAGAAGATTGGAGAAACAGGTTGCTTCTCTGCAGCTCCTTAACCCAGAGCTTAACCCAGTGTTCTTTTATGGGGTAAAATCTATCTATCCAATTTTTTTCTCACCCTTCCTTCCAGGAGCTCCGGGCAGTGTCCAGGGCCGGCTCCAGGTATTTCTGCGCCCTAGGCGGGCGCAGATTCCAACCTCCCGGTTGGGCCTGGAGACCCAGCCATGCTGCTCCCCCTCCCCCCAGGGAGGAGGGGGAGGGCGGGCAAGCTGTGCCCCAGCTGGGCGCTCTGCAGTGGTGGCGGCGGGGAGTCCCCGCTGGCCGCTGCCGCCTCCCCCCCACTAGGGAGGAGGGGGGTGGGCAACTTGCGCCCTAGGTGGGCGCTTTTCGGCAGCGGCGGCAGCAGGGAGATCCTGCTGGCCACTGCCGGCCTCCTCCTCCTCCTCCCCCCCCAGGGAGGAGGGGGAGGGTGACTTGCGCCCTAGGTGGGCGTTTTCTGGCGGCGGCGGCAGCAGGGAGATCCTGCTGGCTGCCGCTGGCTGCCTCCTCCTCCTCCCCCCCCGGAGGAGGGGGAGGGCGACTTGCACCCTAGGTGGGCACTTTTAATTTCAGCAGCGGCGGCGGCAGCAGGGAGATCCTGCTGGCTGCCGCCGGCCTCCTCCTCCCCCCCTGGGAGGAGGAGGCGGGTGACTTGTGCCCTAGCCGGGCGCTTTTCCGCGGTGGTGGGCGCCCGGTTAGGACGGTGGGGGGGGAGCGCACCCTAGGCGCACCCTAGGCGATCGCCTAGTTTTCCCAATGGGCGTTCCGGCCCTGGAAGTGTCTGTTCAACCGCTAGAGACAAACTCAGTTCAATGCTTAAGCAGCCCAACAGCTGCTTGAGTCACTAAACTGGTAGGGAACATTGGAAGAGGGCAACTGGTGTGGGTTGTGCCATTCGTTCCCTCCCACTGGGCACATGCTGCTGCTACCTGGAGCTGGCAACAGTATGGCAGCAGGTGTACCCTTCCGCCCATATGCCCCTAGTGGGCTCTACAGTTGACTGCAGAGCATCTGTTCAGCCGCCTTGGATCCTGCACAGGCTGCACAGGAGAAAGTCCACACTTCTTACTGGTTCTGCCACCACTGGGCTACAAGACAGGCTTGAAACTTATGCAGGAGGCATGGCTGAAGGGAGGCATCCCCCCAATCCTGCCACCGTTGAGAGCTCCAAGATTTTCAAGGTGGGGAGCTCAGCCACTTGGGGTGGCAATCATATTTCAGCTAACTTCCAAGGCTTTGCACTGGACCTGAAGAAAAGCACGGTTGACCCCCTTCATGCAGTCTGCTGCCTTGATTCCCACCGTCAAGCATACTGCAGTCTGTACCCCTCTGCACTGTGCAAGCAGCCCCAGGCTATGTCCAACTTCTGGTCTTGCCCTTCTGAGTTGTCATGAAAGATTTGAGAACGCTCTTTAACACCATCACTGTTCGTGAATGAGAATGGGGCACAAATATATTAGTCTGAGTGAAGGGTGTGTGTGTGTGTATATATACAGTTTTCTGTCCATGTTGCCTTTTCCTTACCTTCCCCATTCCTGCATGAGCATGCCCCAGCTTGACGACAACAGGGAAAGTCGGAGTTGTGAGCTGAAAGAAAAGAAGAGCTCATTAAAGAACAGATATATGGCAGCCTCTTATGGGCATTATCAGTGGCCTGTTCATATGCATGCCTGGATTTGTGGTGACCACAAGCGTGCACATGGGTTCCCAAGCATACAGCAAGGCAGTAATGAGACCACCTGTTGCATGAAGGACCAGGATTCCCGCAAATGTTTTCAAGAACTGAAATGCAAGAAACATGGGCCTAATATTATGTGCAGAGTCCCCAGATCGCTGCTAGTGCAAGGCTCAAAAGAATTATTGGGTGACTATTTTATATAGGCTAAGTTGGCTGTTGCTTTTCATGTGAGCCCCCGGATCTCTGCCATTGCATGAACTCTTCTGATAACACGGAATGTTCCTGAACTTCCTCTGATAACTGAGGAAAAGATGGTTAGTCCTACGATATGTGGTTGGGAAGTGAAAGCAACCTCCTGGAAAGCTTAGATTTTTTTTTATTTACTTCATTTATACCCTGCCTTTCTCCCTGATGGGACCCAAAGCTGTTTACATCATTCTCCCTTCCTCCATTTTATCCTCACAACAACCCTGTATGGTAGGTTAGGCTGAGAGACTGTGACTGGCCCAAGGCCACCCAGTGATCTTCCATGGCATGAATGGAGATTTAACCTGGGTCTCCCAGAGCCTAGTCCAGTCCAGGGTGCTCTTCTGGTTAGAGTGCTGAATTAAAGAGAAGAAGAAGAGTTGGTTTTTATACCCCACTTTGCACTACCCAAAAGAGTCTGAGAGAGGCTTACAATCTCCTTCCCTTCCTCTCCCCACAACAGGCACCTTGTGAGGCAGGTGTGGCTGCGAGAGTTCTGAGAGAACTGTGGCTGGCTCAAGATCATCCAGCAGGATTCATGTGAAGCAGTGGGGAATCAAACCAATTCTCCAGATCAGAGTCCGCTGCCACTACACCAAACTGACCCAGGTTGAAATCCACACTGGGCCCAATGACACATTACGTTTTCCACAGGGATGTCCACAAGTCGGGTAAAGTCACATGTTCGAGTTCCAGATTTTTCAAACATGCATGGGCCTGATTTGGATTGGGACCACAAGAGAATGAGTGCTTGGACATTCTTCCCTGTGCCATTTTTCTGACCTGAAATAGCCCTGGGGAGCTGCTGTTTGCGCCACTGAAGACATAATACATAGCCCATCAGTGCCTATAAAGCCCCCAGCGGGGCAAACAGTAGCTCTCCAGGAGCTGCTGCAGGTAGGGGAAACCGTATGGGAGAAAATATTTCATTCATTCATTCATTCATTCATTCATTCATTCATTCATTCATTCATTCATTCCTACTTATAGCCCACTCTTCCCATGAATGGGTTCAGGGCAAGTAAGAACATTTCATTTATACAATATATATTTGATTAATACAATAAAATTTAAATTTAAAACCTTGTCATAAATATTAAAATGGTGGTCACAGCAGATGACAAAGAAATTTTCTGATTGTGGGGGGTTCCTGGCCCATGGTGAATATGAATAATGGCCAGTAGTTGTCATGAGGATAACAGAATGACAAGAACCTCAGGGAGGCCATATATGGACGTCCACTGCCTCAGCCAAAGGCCTGGCGGAATAGCTCCATTTCGCAGGCCCTGAGGAATAAGAAGATGTACAGGGCCCTGATCTCCATAGGGAACACGTTCCACCAGGCAGGGGCCAGGGCACAAAAAGCCCTGGCCTTGGTCGAGGCAAGACAGACATCACTCGGGCCAGGAAATGTTGATCTTTAGAGCGTAGCACTCTTTGGGGCGTATACGCGAAGCGGCGGTCCCTCGGATATGTTGGTTCCAGGCCATGTAAGGCTTTAAAGGTTATTACCAACATCTTAAAATGGATCCAGAACTCTACTGGTAGCCAATGCAATTGGAGGAATACCTGCCAAACGTGAGCCCGCATAGGTGTCACTGTTAGCTGGTGTGGTGCCACATTTCGCACCAGTTGTAATTTCTGGGTCACCCTCAGGGGTAAGCCTGCGTTCAGTGAATTGCAGTAGTCAGGCATGGAAGTGACCATTGCATGGGTCACTGTAGCCAAGTCTTGGGGTTTCAGCAACCTAATCTGCTGAAGATGGAAAAAGGCAGATCAGGCAGCTGCAGTAACCTGGGCCTCCATAAAGAGAGAAGCATCCAGTATCACTCCCAGGCTCCTCACCTTCTGGGCCAGCACCAAAGGTAGAATCATCGAATCATAGAGTTGGAAGGGGCCATACAGACCATCTACTCCAACCCCCTGTCCAATGCAGGACCAGCCTAAAGCATCTCTGATAAATATTCATCCAGACTCTTCTTGAAAGCTGCCAGTGAAGGGGAGCTTACCACCTCCCTAGGCAACTGATTCCACCTTTAAACCACTCTGACTATGAAAAAGTTTTTCCTAATATCTAGCTGACACCTTTCTGCATGTAATTTAAACCCGTTGCTTCGGGTCCTATCCTCTGCTGCCAACTGGAACAGCTCCTTGCCCTCCTCCAAATGACATCCTTTCAAATATTTAAAGAGAGCAATCATGTCCCCCTCAATCTCCTCTTCTCCAAACGAAACATTCCCAAGGCCCTTTCCTCATAGGGCTCAGTCTCCAAACCCCTGATCATCCTTGTCGCTCTCGTCTGCACCCTCTCAATTTTGCCCACATCCTTTTTGAAGTGAGGCCTCCAGAACTGCACACAGTACTCAAGGTGCGGCCGGACCAAGGCAGTATACACAGAGGCTATGACCTCCTGCGATTTCGATGCTATGGCCCTTTTAATACAACCAGGGCTCTTTTTGTAGCAGAAACTCCTTAGCATATTAGGTGACACACCCCTAATGTAGCCAAATCCTCCAAGAGCTTACAGAGCTCTTCTTACAGGGGCTACTGTAAGCTCTTGGGGGATTGGCTACATTAGGGGTGTGTCGCCTAATATGCAAAGGAGTTCCTGCTACAAAAAGAGCCCTGAATACAACCCAAGACTGAATTGGCCTTTTTTGTCACTGCATCACACTAACTGCTCATATTTAGTTTACAGTCCACTCCTACCCCAAGATCTCTTTCGCATACACTACTCCCCAGAAACGTATACCCCATCCAGTATTTACGCTTGACATTTTTGTGGCCTAGATGTAATACTGTGTATTTATCTTTGTTGAATTGCATCCTGTTCTCAACTGCTCACTTCTCCAGAATATCCAGATCTTGTTGAATTTTAACTCTATCTTCTTGGGTGTTTGCTGCTCCTCCCAATTTGGTATTATCAGCAAATTTAATGAGTAGCCCTTCTACCCCTTCATCCAGATCATTGATAAAAATATTGAAAAATATTGGGCCCAAAACTGAGCCCTGCTGCACCCCACTGGACACCTCCCTCCAATCTGATGAAACGCCATTGACCACCACTCTTTGGCTGCGGTCCTCTAACCAGTTCCCTATCCACCCAACTGTCCTATAGTCCAGTCCACAGTCTTCCAGTTTGCTCATCAGAATGTCATGGGGAACCTTATCAAAAGCTTTACTGAAATCCAGGTAAATCACATTAACAGAGTCCCCAGGTATCCCTTCCAGTATGGGGAGCCTGATTCCCATATCCTCTCCCTCCCAACTCAGGTACAGGACCTCAATCTTTGATGGATTTAGCTTCAACCAACTCTGCCACAACCATCCAGCCACAGCCTCCAAGGTCTCAGCCAGATTTTCAGGGGCAGAGGACAGATGGCCTTCCAATAACAAATAGATCCAAGCTCCTCCTTCCTCTGCACCATGATTCTGGTCTGAATTGGGACTGTGCACACCTGGGAAGTGCAAAACTCCAGGACACATCCCTTGACCCAACTTGTGGATGTTGCAGGGAGAAATGTAATGTGTGACTGGGATTTCAACCATGAAGGTCCCTGGATGATCTTGGGCTTTTTGGAGCTGTATTTCTGGTGTTCATAGCTCATGTACTGTCTGGGAGAGCAAGTTATCCTCTCAATACATGCTATTGCCATTTTGTGTGAAAAGTGGGATGTGTGTAATTTGCAACTTCAGTATATGTCAACACGTACCCTCTAAAACCTGGGTTTTGGGAAGTACATACCATGGCTGGAAAATATGTGTGTTCTCCATCTCACACAAAATGGTGATGATATATACTGACAGAATCACATGCAGCATGCCCTCCTGGTATGGGAGATAGGAGTGCCAGGAATGTTCATGTCTGGAAAAGGCTATTCTGTCTCTCAACCTAATCTACTTTACAGGGTTGTTGAACAGGTAAAATGGGTATGGTTAGAACCAAGTATGCCATTCTGGACTCCTCAAAGGAAGGCTAAAAATGTGACAGTGGGTAGGGGCAAAGAGTGTCTGGTTCATAAGCTATTCAGGGGGTAGCCACGTTGGTCTGAAACAGCAGAACAAAGTTTGAGCCCAGTGGCACCTTTGAGACCAACGAAGTTTTATTCAAGGTATAAGCGTTCATGTGCAAGCACACTTCTTCATAAGAGTTAGCCAAATTTTTAGCTATAGGTTTAACAACAGAAGAACAGAGAATGTATAGGTTTCCAAGAGGATAGTTAAAACAGAGCTCCTTGAATACAAGAACTTGTTTTCTGAACAGAAATGGTTTCCAGAATAATTACGAAATTACAGTTGTTTTCCTGGTTCACACTTCATCATTTTAAAGCCTCTGTGAGTTTTGCACCATGCAGTACAGTACATGAAATCTGCAGCTTCTTCCTTCCCACACACTGAGTGTTAAAACAACTTTTGAACTGAGAACAATATGTTATTTTCACATTCTAGGAATCTTTCTCCACACCTAACTTAATTGGAAACCTGTTGGTCTCATTGCTCCTGATAATGGCCGTGTAGTAGCAGCTAACAGTGTTTTCTCCCTCCCTAGTGATTATTACCAACCTCAATGTAGTTCATTCATGGCTTCTTGGTGCTCACAATCAGTACAAGAACAAGCCATATTAATTCACAGATTTACTAATGGTTCTTCTCTGTAATTACAATTCCATTAAAAATTGCATTCACTGCTGCCACACACAACTCAAACTGGTGATACTGACTGTAGTTCCTTGTTATTTTTTACTAGAAATGGTCCAGTGTATCTATATCCAAAAGCATCTTGCAGGATAGCCAAAGATGTTTATGTGCTTATGTCCCCCAGCAGGCCCGCTTATACCAGACTGGAAAATATCATTTTAAGTGTGAACCATGTGCTTGAGAGAGTATCATGGAGAAATATTTTTGCAGTGACTCCCAAGAAGTATTTTTGTCTGGTTGCAGTTTATCATGGAGGACTGAAAAGCTACTGAAAACCTTCTGAAAGGCCTTCTTTTGCACAAATGATCACAGGCTTCCTCTATAATTAGCGTAGGAACATCAGAAGAGCCCTGCTGGTTCAGATCAGTGGTCCATCTAGTCCAGCATTCTCTCTCACCCACTGGCCAACTAGTTCCTCTGGAGGTCCAATACAAGGCATAGAGGCTAAGACCTTCCCCTGATGTTGCCTCCTAGCACCGGTATTAAAAAGTTTACTGCCTCTGAACTGCCTCACCGTAGCAAGCAGGCATATGCTGAAGTCAGAGCTACTGAAAACTGCAACGTGTATCCAGGCAGATTTCCCACTGGCCCCCTGCTGACACATTTTTTAAAATTACAAAACTAAGAAGGAAAGAGAAAAGGGGTGTGCAAACTGAAGTATGTGTATATTCACACACACACACAACAAACAACACAGTCCTATTAGGGAAGGAACTCATAAATGCTTAGGAAAAAGTGTCTTCAGGAATCCAGTTTCTCCCACTTTAACTCTTTGTTTAATTGAAAACGAGCCAGTGTTCTTTTGTTGGAGGCAAACTCTTCATGTGATTTCAAGTATAGGGATGCTTCTGGCTATTGCTGAAGCCCTGAGATCTGAGCTGACCACCTGGACTAGCAGGCATCTTTCCGGCTGCTTCCTGCACTTGCATGAGATCAACATGTGGCAAGTGGACTGCCTAACTCCTCAGACCCCAAAAGCAACCTGGGCACTTGGAATTTTGCTCCAGTCCCCCCTCTTAGTGGTATATTGGTTGAGCTAAGTTGCAATTATGACTTACCATTTTTAATCAGATAAACCAGAACTTTTACACATTACACTTTGAAAAGAAGTAAAGAAATTGGTCCTGTTCCATCTGTCCCCAAGGATAAGAACCTGGTGTGACCTAAATATAGATAAAGCCTGTTATCTCCATCTGCTGTAGTTCTATATATAATGACATTTCAGTATATTCTTCGTCTGTGTGGCACACGTGCTGCATATCAAGAAAGGTTGGGCAGAAGGAGGATATTCATACTTCAAAGATTCATCACTTTGTTTCTGAATTCCAGCGCACAGGGGCGCGGGCTCCCAAAAAGCATGCCTCAGTTGTTCACTTGAGACATCATGATTTAATTAAACTACTTATGGTTACTATGATTGTCTGAATGCAGGATGCTCCACTTGGTGAGTTAGTGTCCATCAAACTGGGATCTGAAACCGGAGTCTGAAGCTGATTTATTAGCCACAGTTAATCTTAAATCTGGTTTTGCATGATATGTAAACACAGATATGCTGGCTTAATTTTGGTTTAATCCTGACTTGTTCCCCGGCTCTGCCTTCTAGTTCCAGCAATTGTCAAAGTAATCCAGTATATTACTGATTGTGTGTGAAATGAATCCTGGCTTGACAAGCTAACTATAATTAAAATAAACCCCCATTTCATGTGATCTCTGAGCTGAGCGCGTATGTCAACAGGTTCTAGTGATCTGTCAACTTTGATCCAGCCAACAGTGGCTCCTGCAGGTTGCTGCACATTTTGCCTATATCTCAGGATTTACACAGTTTTTAAAAAACGAAAATTAGGAATTCAGGACAACTAGTGGCCCAAGTGGCATGCCCAGAATCTGGGCAAAGCTTGGACCACTAGAACATATGTCAATTCTAAGCAGGACTGCCAGCTCCGACTTGGGAAATACCTGGAGATTTGGAGGGCAGAGCCTGCGGAGGGTGGGATTTGGGGAGGGGAGGGTCTTCAGTGGGGCATAATGCCATGGAGTCCACCTTCCAAAGTGAACTCAGCTCTTTTGCCTGGAGATCAGTTGTAAAAGCAGGAGATCTCCAGTCATCACCTGGAGGCTGGCAAACCTAATCCTAAATAAGAAAATCTGTAGTTCCCTCTCTGTTTAAAAGTATCTGAAATACTAATTGTACAGTCCTAAATAGCCTTATACTCTTCTAAGCCTATTGAAGTCAATGAGCTTAGAAAAAGTGTAAATCTGTTTAGGATTGCACTGTGAAGTTGCAAGGAACCTCAGCCCAAGAGTTTGGAGAGCTGCTCTTCATCAGACTAGATTTAAAAGTCTTCAAGATCCAGAACACCTTTTGCCAGTTCCTTTTCAATCTGAGCCTTGGACCTAAGAGAAGAAGACACTACAAAGGAAATCCAAACACCTATTTAAACTGCCAGACCTCAAAGCCATCTAAATGAATAAGGAGTATCTTGATTTGAATGCAGTGGTCCATAGAAGAGTGTGATAGTGGCAGGCAGCAGTACAGGTGGAAGCCCCCAGATAAAGATTCCCTCGGTCTACAAGCTATTCCATGATACAGCCAAGTCATCATATGAGAACATATAGTATGGCTGCCCAAGATAAGCAGGGCTCCCAGAACTTCATTCTCCTCTGATCCTGCGCATGGTTACTTGGGAGGATGTGCAAGTATGTGTTCAGTGGGATTTACTCCTAAATAGGATTATAGATGGGATTGCTTGCAACTGGCATAGGCTTTCAGTCATGGTGATAGTTTGATTAAATTCATACAGCAAGGGGCACTATAACCATGAGAGAGAAACTGAAATTGCTGGCACCAGGGTGCATGCATTTACATAACCTCAGTCACAATCCTCCTGGAGGGAAGTTGAATATAATTAAGGGACTGCTCTCCAAAGTTTAAGCAGGAAAAAAAAGTTGGCACTGAAGACATGGACATAATAAAACAAATACTCTTGTTTGATTAAGATCTGCTTTCTTAAACAAACAGGATGAAATCCTTTACATTTTCCAAATTGCCCATTGAGTATACAGGAAGAGAGATGCCAGTGTGTGGACAAAGAAATGAGGTTTCAGAGTTGTCAGTCTGTACAACTAAAAGAATCCTCATTCTCCAGACTATGCTTACACACGGTGGTTTATTATTTCAATCTACTGTCTTGCCAAGTGATCAGTATACAGGGAAACAGCTCTGCAGTTGTACCTCATTTGCTGCAGGGGATCAGAAAACCTTTCCTTGAGACAGGACTTCTGTTCTAGGGTTGCTTGGAATGTTTGATTGCAGAGGATGGCTGGGATGCAGATCAGACTGAGCGATATAGCTGCTTCACCCATCAATATGACTCAGATAAACTCTACCTGTTCCTGTTCATAGAGCCTGCTATTGTAGCGGCTGGTGGGGCCCAGGCTAAATAAATGCATTTAAGCATAGCTGCCAGACTGACCTGAGGACACAGGAAGATGCCTTATACCATGTCCATCAGTGGTCCATATAGCTTATCACTGAAATATGTATGTGAAGAGCTTGGAACATATTATGTACTGGGACTGAATAATCTCTGATTGAATCACCCCAGAGACTGGCTGAGTTTGGAGCACAAGAACAATAGCCTACCTGGACTCTGGAAGTAACCAATCAAGTAGTAATGTTATGTAAATAGCGTATCACTGGGAGTGGAGTGTGTTTGGGTGTGGCAATTGTATGCTATTTAACAGAGCTGCGGCTCTGGGGTCTTGTCTTGCTGTTGCTGAAATCACAAATAAAGTTGAGCTGATCACTAGACTCGAGCCTGCTCATCCATGGAACCCCCACTATTTAACAGAAGAAATGCTCAGTATTAGTCAGAGGGATTGTAGCTCAGATGCAGACTGCGTGCTTTGCACACAGAAAGTTCCAGCTTTAGGTCCTGGCCTCTCCACTGAAGGATCTTAAGTTGCAGGAAAGACCTCTCTTTGCCTTGATTACCCTGGAGAGCTGTTAGAAAAAGTAGTCAATTCTAAGTTAGATGGACCAGGAGTCTGACTCAGTGTAAAGGAGCTTTGTACATACCTTGATCAGGTTAAGAACCCTTCTTATTGGGGTTAAAAATTCCTGGGGATCGCATGTTATTCCAGTCTGTTGCAAGCACTTTATTCCATGATAAACTAGAAATGTGAACAATCCTGTAAACACCTACCCTGCCTGCTCTATTGTTCTCACATTGCATTGAAAGACCAGAACGTAACATGTTCTGTCTCTTGCTTTCTGAATGCAAACATACCACAGACTGCAGGGGCCTTTGTTCGTAACGCTTGCTGCGGTTAGAGCCTGCTATTGTAGCGGCTGGTGGGGCCCAGGCTAAATAAATGCATTTAAGCATTTCCTTCTGACTTTCCCAGATTTCTGTCATTTAAACCAGCTTTTATATGACTCAAGAGTTTTCCCTAAATAGTCAAACGAGACACAGTTCAGGGAGACTATAAAAGGCTGGTTTTATTCCCCTTTACGTTGGAGTTTTAAGCCATGAGAATTGTAAAAAACCAAATCCAGATGAACAGAGGAACAGCAAAGAAGTCATATATTTCAAAGAACTGCCCATGTGATGTCAAGTTTGGCCCAATAAATCCCCAGCTGCCACCTGTCTAAATACAGAAACAGCAAAAGCTGTATTGAGTCCAAAAAATGTATCACCTTTTCTTGAGTAAAATTTACATTGTGGAACATGGCGGAAGCTCATCCCTGGAAAGCAAGCTGGGAACACCTTTATTTAAGTGGGTGCAGCACTGAGGTTGCCCTGACGTAGTTATCCGAGGCTAGCCCAGTTTCACATGAACACATGAAGCTGCCTTATACTGAATCAGACCTTGGTCCATCAGTCTATTCAGACTAGCAGAGGCTCTCCAGGGTCTCAGGTGGAGGTCTTTCACATCACCTACTGCCAGATCCTTTAACTTGAGATGCCAGGGATTGAACCTGGGACCTTCTGCATGCCAAGCAGATGCTCTACTACTGAACCACAGCACCTGCCCATCTCTTCAGATCTCAGAAGCTAGCAGGGTCAACTCTGGTTAGTACTTGGATGGGAGACCACCAAGGAAGTCCAGGGTTGCTATGCAGGTGCAGGCAATGGCAAACCACCTCTGGATGTCTCTTGCCTTGAAAACCCTATGAGGTTGCCATCACAGCCCTGCGGGACTTGTTACAGATCTGCAGGGCCTGTAAATCGTAGCTGTTCCACCAGGCTGAGGCAGTGGATGTCCAAGTATTTTGGCCTCCCCTGCTGAGAACCTGCCTGTTGTAACATGCCCATGTGAAAGAATCATAGAATCACAGAATGTTAGAGTTGGAAGGGATCTTGCAGGTCATCTAGTCCAACCCCCTGCACTCTGCAGAAGCATAGCCAAAAGATAGCCCTACAACATACCTGAAAGATGGTCGTCCAGCCTCCGCTTGAAAACGTCCAGCAAAGGAGCATCCACCACCTCCCGAGGCAGTCTGTTCCACTGCTCAACCACTCTTACAGTCAGGAAGTTTCTCCTGATATTAAGCCGGTAACAACTCCCTTGTAATTTCCACCCATTAGATCTAGTCTTGCAATCCGGAGCAAGAGAGAATAGATCTGCTCCAGCTTCCACATGACAGCCTTTCAAATATTTGAAGACTGTAATCATGTCCCCTCTAAGCCTTCTCTTTCCCAGGCTAAACATACCCAACTCTTTCAGCCTTTCCTCGTAAGACTTGGATTCCAACCCTCTCACCATCCTAGTTGCCCTCCTCTGGACATGCTTGAGCTTGTCAACATCCTTCCTTAAAATGTAGTGCCCAGAACTGGACACAGTACTTCAGGTGAGGCCTGACCACAGCAGAATAGAGTGGGACTACCACCTCCCATGATCTGGACACAATGCTTCTGTTAATGCATCCTAAGATTGCATTAGCCTTCTTCTCAGTCACATCACACTGCTGGCTCATGTTTAGCTTGTGATCAACCAGAACACCTAGATCCCTTTCATATATGCTGCTGTCAAGCCAAGTCCGTCCCATTTTATATCTATGCCTTTGATTTTTTTGTACCTAAGTGTAGGACTTTGAATTTATCTCTATTGAAATTCATCTTATTTGTCTCAGCCCACTGTTCCAGCCTATCTAGATCATTTTGAATCCTGACTCTGTCTTCTTCAGAATTAGCAATCCCACCCAGTTTTGTGTCATCTGCAGATTTGATAAGCATTCCCTGTACGTCTTTTTCCAGGTCATTTATAAAAACATTGAACAACACCGGGACCAGGACTGAGCCCTGCGGCACTCCACTCAAGACTTCCCTCCACGTAGACGTAGAGCCATGTACGAGCACTTGCTGGGTACGATTTTTCAACCAACCATGAATCCATCCAATGGTTGCACCATCCAGCCCACATTTAACCAGCTTATCCTCAAGGATATCATGAGAAACTTTGTCAAATGCTTTACCGAAATCTAGATACACTATGTGTTAACATTGCACCTTCAGCTGGTGGGCCCGCTCTCTGTTGTTTTGTTTTAACATTGCGGGACTTATGAATTGTTGCCAATTAGGTGATATTCCTGTTTTAATTGTATTAGCCACTACATTATATGATTTGTTTAGATTATACGGATATTGTTCTATTGTTGTTACCTGCCCTGAGCTTGCTTGTGGGAAGGGTGGGATATAAGTCGAACAAAATAAATAAATAAATAAATCGGCTGCAACTTAATGACAAAAAAATGAAGGGGGGGGAAAGTGGCGATTGATTCCAGCCCCCATCTCATGTTCTTGCTCCTTCCCATTGCGGTTTATTTTCAGACTGACTAAAACCGCACATGCCACTTAACAATGCTTTTCAGTCTTGCTCTGATTGGTTGGCGTGCCCTCATGAAAAACACACATGCAGTTTTCAGTGAGCTGATTTTGGGTTTTTGAACTGTAAAGGTAAAGGTAAAGGTTCCCTTGCTCGAAAGCCAGTCGAATCCGACTCTAGGGTTGCGGTGCTCATCTCCGTTTCCAAGCCGAAGAGCCAGCGCTGTCCGAAGACGTTTCCGTGGTCATGTGGCCGGCATGACTAAACACCAAGGCGCACGGAACGCTGTTACCTTCCCACCGAAGTGGTACCTATTTATCTACTTTGCAATTTCTTGCTTTCGAACTGCTAGGTTGGCAGGAGCTGGAACTAGAGACAGGAGCTCACTCCGTCTTGCGGCACCCGGGTCTTGAACTGCTGAACTACTGACCTTCCACAGCCTGCAGTTCAGCTTCTTAACCACTTGAGCCACCGCAGGCAGGGGGACTTCCAATTGCCTCCCAGCCTTCCTAAGCTTTAAAATAACAGGTGATTTTGCTCTGCTTATATCCCAGAAGAAGGTTATTAAAAAGGGTATAGCAGAAAAGGGCATCCATTCTAATGCTTAGTAACTCCCCTTTACCTGCCAGAGGGAGTATGAAGGAGTATTGTATTAACTCTACCACTGAAATCTGGGCTAGAGTCATTAATATTTATGAGTTGAAAGTGCTATGATAAGATCATTGGGTTGAATCCCAATGGAACTGGCAGTTCCCACCAAATTCCCCTTCTTGCTGCAGACCCCTCCCCTTGTCTCACTCCTCTGGCTCCCTTGTCCCTCAGCCATTGGAAAACTTAGTCTGGATCCAGCCCATAATTTCTGCTGGTGTACACACTCATTGCTCATCCTCGTTTTCCTCACAATTGCATTGACAAGCAGCTCTACAGGTACTCATTTCCACCTATCCTTCCACTACATGTTTTTTGGTGAAATGGTGATTTGAAACCAAATTAGTGACTGAGAATACAATGAGTTGTGTAGACATGCCCTTATTCACCCTTTTATGCTTATTCTCTGTTAGAGACAGGGTGAGTGAAGTCACACACAGTATTCCAAGAGGTTTATATAATGGCATAAATGAGACCTGGCATTAATAATACTTGCTAGTCCAATTGAGATCAACAAGGGCAACTGCACAGTCCTTATTGGGCTGATTTGTTGGTCTGAGATATCCTATTTTAATGTGCCTGACAGTCACAAAATCTTCCCTCTGTAAGCAACCTAAGGAAATAGGTGCCATGAGTATTAAATAAGTGCAGCTGGGAATACGGGACATCTGGAGTCTCCCCCCCACAACCCTTCTTCCATTCATAACAAAAATAGAGCATGTCAAAGCAGTCACCAAACAGGGGAAACTGTTGCGTGATCCATCTCCCTCTGCAACCACTATGTTAGCCGGAGTTATTATTTTCTCTCTTAAATAAATATGTTTTCACATTGAAAAGGACATGGGCTTGGAACTGAGAGCAGCAGGAAGTAGAGAAATTCTTCGGGGAATAACACACAGTGGTCTCCTTCTTTCCTTGGGCATGTCTGAGGCTGCACAGAGGCTGCGGTCTGTTTAAACCCACTCCATCAGTCATCCCTGTCCACAAAGTGCCCCCCCCTCCTTTTACTGGAAACTGAGGCGGGGATCAGAGCTGATTTCATCTCTGAGGCAATACTTCACCCCTCCAGAATAAATGAGACAAATGTGAATGGGCCGCTCCACACACAAGGCAGCAAAACATCTGTTTCTCCCTTCAGGTTGGTGCTTAGCTTTTCCTGAGACAAAGGCAAAATTTCATATGTAGTGGGGGGAAATGGTAAAGGTATTATTTCTTCCAAAAGGATGGCAACATACATGTGTAACTGAGAAGGACCCCCTTTCTTGCTATTTTTTTGCTAACCATGTTTGGGGCCTGTACAAGAAGCCCAAAATTCCATTTCACATCCTTTCCCTATCAAAACAAACCCAGGGGATTCCCTGTGGAAATCCACCGCTTAAGTATTCTTAATAAGTACAACCTTTTGTGACAGTGGGACCAATCATTACTAATTAGTTGCCCCGACCAAATACGAAGTCCAAACTGGCATCTCTGCATATCTTCTCCAGTGAACAGTTTGCTCCCTGTGCCAAGATCAAATTCCACCTTACTGTGGAGAAAATGTAATTATTAGCTTGATCCACTGAGGTGGGAAAAGTTGTCAGTCTCTCCTTCCAAATGATCAACCCGCTCCCTTTCTTCTGAACGACCTCAAAAATTGTCAGGAAAGTGATCCCGCCCCAGTTCTGGAATACCAACAAATCTTTGGACTGTCTTCTTGGTATGGTTACAGTTGCCAACTTCCAGGTGGGGGCTGGAGGTCTTTTGGAAGTGCAACTGATGTCCAAACTACATATATCACATTTGTTTATTGTTTATCTATTTAAAACATCTATTCTACTCCTCCTGATTTGGAAGGTAGACTGCATGGCATTATCCACTGCCAAGGTCCCTCCCTTCCCTAAACTCCACTCTCCCACCCTCAAACCTCCAGGTATTTCTGAACCTGGAGTTGGCAACCCTAGGTACAGGAGTTCTGAGTATGGGTGCTTGGCCAGTGTTGCTTAGTTTTTGCTTTATTCTCTTTTGAAATGGCAATCTTCATTTCTTCCTTTTCTGGTATGCAATGCTTTTTCAACTCTAAAATTGAACTGAGCTCTCGATGCCAAGTAAGCATTGACCTCCCTATGAGCCTGAGCAGCGCTGGCCTTGCCCTACTGGAATATAAGGAGGTAAGAACAGGAAAATGGCTTACCTTGTGACAAAAGTGTGCTAGAATTCCATTCGGGGGAACTCACAGTACTGTACAGTTAGAAGGGGCCTTATAGGTCATATAGCCTAATTGCCTGCTTCATGGAAAAAATACAAAGCTAAAAGTGTTCATAAGGAATGGCTGTCTAGTGTAGTGGCTCTCAACTTTTGTATTTTATGTCTCACTGGGGTTGCCAGCCCCCTCACTGGAGGTGGGGGTCCCCCAGCACGAGGCCCTGCCCCCCACCGCTGACTAGCTGGCTGGCAGGAGGACTTACCAGGAGGAGGAAGGCCCAGGTGACATCGCTTCTGGCCTGCACAGGAAATGACATCATCACACTGGCAACACCCAGGCAACACTCTGGTATCTGGGCAAAAATTCTATGGTAGAAGTCATTTTTACCATAGGGGTTTTGCCCAAATACCAGAGCGCTGTTGCAACATCGCAGTGTGATAAAATCACTTTTGGTGCACACTGGAAGTGACATAGCCAGGTTGCTGGCGATGTCACCTGTGCCTGCCTACTGTTCCTAGTAAGACCCTCCTTACCCCACCAATTACTCTGTCAAAGAACCTGGATCCCAGCATGATACAACCCCCCCCCCCTTTTCCAAAAAGGATATTTATATTTTCATATGCATTCTGTTATTTTATTTATAACCTATGGTAAATTTTAAGGACATAAAAATGCCGTAGTATTGCTATAGCTTCAAAACACAAACAAATGAAAATAATTCCATTAGTAGTTGAAAATTGTAATAATATTGTTGAGTATGAATTTTAGTGCAACAGTAGCTGTGAAATAGAAAGTAGCTCAATAGAAAGCATTTTATGATACTGTGTCTGTGCCTGGTTTGCCAGTTGTACGGCTGCGGATAGGAAGGCACTCCAGAGAGTTACCATCATAGCTCAGAAGATCATTGGCTGCCCTCTCCCATCCCTGGAACAACTGTACAGTTCTCGATGCTTGAAAAAGGCAAAGAACATTTTGCAGGACTCATCACACCCTGGACACTCCTTGTTTGAATTGCTGCCTTCGGGCAGAAGATACAGGACAATTAAAACAAGGACAAATAGATTAAAAAACAGTTTTTATCCAAGAGCCATTATTGCCTTAAATGCTGCATGAGATTGGAACTGGGGACATCAGTGGTCTAGTTGCTATGTGAAATTTAGGGGAGCTATGAAGCAGTTGTGAATGGCTGTGTGAGCGCGCATGATTATTGTTGTAGATCACTGAAATGATTGCACTTTTAATTTCGTTGTACTATGTACAATGACAATAAAGTATATTATTATTATAATTATATTATTATTATTATTATTATTATTATTATTATTATTATTATTATTATTATTATTATTATTATTATTATTATTATTATTATTATTATTAAATCCAAAGATGATAAATGTAAAAATGAAGTCGTATTATTGGGATTGAGGCAGAATGAATTCTTAGTAATTGTTATGAAAACGCTGCTTCCCAACTAAACCTCCACTGTATCTCACCGGTGGTGTGTGTACCATTGGTTGAGAATCACTGCTCTAGACTATGCTTGAAGACCTTAGCAAGGAAGAGCCCACCCATCCTTTAAGTAATTGGTTCTATTATCAAACTGATCTTATGGTTAGGAGGTGTCTTCTAATGTTCAACTAAAATCTACCTCTCCAGTAACTTCTTCCCCATCACAGTTATTAAGGCACCATTGTGCCTCCCCTTAATCTACTGGGTTAAACCCTTAATCTACTGGGTTAAACCCTTAATCTACTGGGTTAAACCCTTAATCTACTGGGTTAAACATACCCACTTCTCTGAAATGTTCCTCATAGGTTGTTTTCCAGACCCTCAACCATGTTCTGAACCAGTTCCACTATTTTTAAAAGAGTGGAACTCAGAACTGGACACAATACTCCAGTTGAGGTCTGACTAGTATGAAGCCGAGTAAAACTATTGGTCTGGACTCAAGTAGGAAAGCAGCCTAAAATCACATTAACCTTTCTGTCAGGTGCATTCCACTTCACAACGCATCCCCGTTTATATTTCTCTGATGCAGCAGTCAGAGAAAGTGAACAGGGTGCTGAAGTCATTTCAGATTCTGCAACTAGTTACCATACTAAAGTTAACTTTATGCACAAATCTCAGGGAAATCTCAGCATCATATTAGAATTCAGTTTTAAGTTATATTAGTGAAATGATTGGTTATGACATAGTGCCATTTAATTATTATCTGATCTTTTTGCATATCCACAAGATGCAATTGTTTCTGGTGACCTAAGAAGTATCTTTTAAAGGCACCCAGAACAGCAGTCATTCACAGATGAAAATAAAACAAGATAAATGTACCTTCTATGACCAAATGGCTATTTAGAGAATATGAGACGTTATGTATATGATGGAATGCATTAAGAGGTTAGAGTAAGCAAACAGTTCTAATATTGTTAATGTTTTCAGATTGATGAAACATAAGATGCTGTGCAACCATGTACATTGTTAAAATATTAACTGCTTCTGTAATTAGTACGACATTTTCTTTTTATAAAATAAAAGGCAAGATTTTGGAGCATGTGTTGAAACATACATACTAACAAGATTATGCCAGATTGGAGCATGAAGCATTTTTGAGAATTTTTTTTGAAAAAGATGTGCCAGAATTCCCAAGAGGGAAATGAAGTTTTCAATCTGTGTACTGAAAACTCATGAACTTTTAAATATTTTTAAAATAATGTTGTTGAAGAGATTCTGGGACTCTGTTCTGGCATGTTCCCCCAGAAAAAAAGCCCTGAGCATTGTCTATTCCAGGGGCCCCCAACCTTGTTGGGCCTGTGAACACGTTTGAACATTGGAGAACATTGAGTGGGCACCAGTGTTCCCTCTAAGCTTAGTCAGTGTGAGCTAGCTCACAGTTTTTAGCTTCCGGCTCACACATTTTTGTCTTAACACAGGAAGGATGGCTCCAGAGCAAGCTAATTTATGCAGTAGCCGAATTGCTCGCTCACAACTTTAATGCCAGCAGCTCACAAAGTAGAATTTTTGCTCACAAGACTCCACGGCTTAGAGGGAACATTGGTGGGCACCACCACCAAATAGCTGCTTTGGGGGTCTGGGTCCAATCACCAAATATTGGGGAATTTCCAAGCTAAGTGTTCTCCTGTGATGAAAATAGCTGTTTCTTTGTGTGGGAGCTTACTAGAATCATAGAGTTGGAAGGGATCTCCAGGGTCATCTAGTCCAATCCCCTGCACAATGCAGGAAATTCACAAATACCTCCCCCTCCACACCCAGAGTGACAGCTGTTCCTCACCCAGAAGATGCCAGGATTGCTTCCTGATCCCAGGATTCCTTGGCAATCAGCATTTCCCTGGGCATGTAAAAAAGGGCCACAAGAACTAAGCACTGAGGCAACCCTTCCTGCCTTCCCTCTCATGACCTGCCTAAGTTCACAGAATCCGCATTGCTCTCAGGTGGCCATCTAGCCTCTGTTTGAAAACCTCCAAAGAAGGAGAGTCCACCGTTTCCTGAGGAAGCCTGTTCCACTGAGGAACCGCTCTGTCAGGAAGTTCTTCCTAATGTTTAGCTGAAAACTCTTCTGATTTAATTTCAACCTGTTGGTTCTGGTCTGGCCTTCTGGGGCAACAGAAAACAACTCCACACCATCCTCTAGATGACAGCCCTTCAAGAACTTGCACCTCTCAATTATCTCCTTTCCAGGCTAAACATACCCAGCTCCTTCGACTTTCCTCATAGGACTTGGTTTCCAGACACCTCACCATCTTTGTTGCTCTCCTCGGGACACGCTCCAGCTTGTCTATATCCTTCTTAAATTGTGGTGCCCCCAACTGAACACAATACTCTAGGTGAGGTCTAACCAGAGCAGAGTAAAGTGGTACCATCGTGATCTGGACACTACACTTCTGTTGATACAGCCCAAAATCGTATTTGCCTTTTTAGTAACCACATCACACTGCTGACTCATGTTCAGTGTATGGTCTACTAAGACCCCTAGATCCTCTTTGCACATACTACTGCCAAGACAAGTCTCCCCCGACCTATAATTATGTATTTGATTTTTCCTACCTAAATGCAGAACTTTACATTTATCTCCACTGATGCAAACCATATCCCGACAGAAGAGCTTCATCTTGAAAGTGTAAGCCATGATCCAAAAATCCAAACCTTTCCTGATGACACCATCTATGTAGTCAATCACTGATCTGCTGTATTCTTCTTTCCCCTCCTAAGCCATGGCCTTTGAAAGGAAGACCTGACAAGAATACAACCCGTACTCCCAATTCCTTCACCTTTTTACCCAGAGCCACATAATCTCTTTTAATACGTTCTGCGCTGTGCCAGGTGGTATCATTTGTTCCCACATGGATGAGCAAGAAGGGATAATAATCCATGGGCTTGATAAGTCTTCTTACCCTTCCCACCACCTTCCTGCAGGTGGGAAAGTGGATTCTTCTGCAGTACCTACTGCTCCAAAGAGATGGAGGAATGCCAGGGTTAGCTTTTTGCTTTAGGGGAAATATGCTTTGGGAAAGAAGGAATTGGGCACCAGAGACCACATCAGTGGGCTCCATGGCAGCCATGGGAACAGTGTTGGGGATCATTTGTCTGTTCTATCTGGCAGCAGCTATCCAAGTAGATGGAGAAAGATCTTTCCCAGTTCCTGCTACCTGAGATCATGCTGGACTGGGACTATCTATATGCCAAGAAAATACTCTTAACACTAAGCTACATGCCACTGCAATAGCCAGAACTCATTTTTTTTTGAAGAACCAAGAGAAGAAGCACACCTGCTCCAGGAGGAAACAGATAAGGCATTTCTTTCTTTCAGGAAGTGAAGATGCTGGGGCTGCTTAACACCACTGATGTTTAAGAGAAAAAGCACAGGATGCCATCAGATCATTGTTGAAAACACAGCTCATCAGGAGCAGAATTCATCCACTGCTGATGAATTTGCAGTAATTGTTTATTGTGGAAACTCATATTATTAAAAGTAATATGACTGACTGTTCATTACCACGTAAGTGTTTCATTAGGGTCCTGGCTTGGAGTGAAAGCTGTTTTTATAAAGGTTGTTGCCTCCCAGTAGGTGCTGGGTGCATACAGAGAGAGGGCAGGAACTTTATGCCCCACATCTAGCTGGCTGCTCTTGGAAACAGAATGCTGGTTTTAATGGGTCTTGGTCTGAACCAGCAAGACAGTTTTCATGTATTATTCTTAATTGATTATTTGAAAGGGGTGGGCAAGGTATGATACGGAGCACACAATGAATTTGTCAACTACTGCAAGGATGGAAATAGAAATAAAATGGTAATGCTCTGAAGTGCCAAGAATTTACGGCTGGATATTAAGAATTTGGCAGCTGAGTTAGACAAAGTGACAAATATAGCAAGGGTACTGGAAGGGCATAAAGCTCTGATCATTTTCCAAAGAAGGGTATTTATTCAGTTTTGGAACATTCATTTGGGACAGCAAAGTGGATGAGATAATTTATTGTAAAGTCTTGGAATCTACCTATATGAGAAGAACATGAATCTGCGTCTTTTGGAAAAAAATATGGCTGAATGTGAATCCTATCAGAGAAGTTCCACCCAAATGTTCTGCATGTTACATTTATCCTGTCCTTATTAATATTTGAATTTTGGTTTCGCAACATTCTATGGTCACCATAATTGATTGGGCTCAAGAACTGGCAGTCAGAAGACGCTGGACAGGGCTGACTGGCTGCTTGGCGAAGTCCTGCCCACGTCAGCCCCGGTCAGTGTCTTTGGCTCAGTCTGCTCTGGTCCTCCGACAGGAGAGGACCATCTGCAGAGTGAGCGCAGGGACAGGCCCTCAAGGCTGAGGCAGCTGAGAGAACCCCTTTTCCACCACCCCCACACAATCCCCTGGGCCTTCTGTGGGGGCAGTAGGCCCAGAGAAGCCCTTTTCTGCCCCCCCCCCATCCCCTGGGTCTTCTATGGGGGCAGTAGGCCCAGACAAACCCTTTTCTTCCCCCCCACACCATCCCCTGGGCCTTCTATGGGGGCAGTAGGCCTAGAGAAGCCCTTTTCCGCTCCCCTACACAATCCCCTGGGCCTTCTATGGGGGCAGTAGGCCCAGACAAGCCCTTTCCCCCACACACACACCATCCCCTGGGCCTTCTATGGGTGCAGTAGGCCCAGATAAGCCCTTTTCCGCCCCCCCCAAAACCATCCTATGGGCCTTCTCAGGGCCCAGTATTCCCAGAGAAGCCCGTTCTGCTGCCCCCAAACCATCCTCTGGGCCTTCTATGGGCCCAGTAGGCCCAGAGAAGCCCATTCTGCCCCCCCCCATCCTCTGGGTCTTCTATGGACCCAGTAGGCCTAGAGAAGCCCATTCCGCCTCTCTTCCCTTCCTTTCCCCTCTTTCCTTTCTTCCTCTCTCCTTTCTTTCACTCTTCCCCCTCTTCCTTCCTTCCTTCCTCCAACCCTTTCTCCCTTCCACCCTCCCTCCCTTCCTTTTTAGGGCCTGTTGTCTTCCACCACAATGGGCTTTGCTCCCTAGTCATTTATATAACATATTAGAGTGTTTAGAACATTTCACATACACTGTGTTAGTAATCTGCCAAACAATCCTATAAGGGAGGTTATTATTACCTCCGTATTGCAGTGTTGGGGACTGATGCTGGGAGGACAGCTGCTTGCCTGTCTCCACCAAAGGTGTCAATGGCAGAGGCAAGATTTGGACCAGGGACAGCTCAGCTTGTTGGTCTAATTATGCTACGCTGCCTCTTAAAAAACACTTGTGCTTTGCATAGCTTGCTCTATGGAAATGGAAGCTAATCATGGCAGGCCTTTAATAGCAAAAGGGGTCAAGTTATATCTGCAGCACTTCCAGCGGTATCATTTTTGCCACTGAACTACATTCTTGGTGTATACATTGCAATCCTAAGCAGAGTTATGCCCTTCTAAATCCACTGCATTGATCAAATTCTGAACCATTTTAAATAGCATCTGTTTCTTTCCTTCCTGCTTTTCTCCCCACTGGGGACTCAAAGCTGCTTACACAGAAACACAGATTTAATTTAGACAAGCAAGCAAGCAATAAAAACAGAACAATTGCAACGCCTGGCCTGGGATTCACTAGGCCAGTTCACTCAGGGCCACATGCTGTGACCCAAGGGCCAGGAGCCCTTTGGCTCTTGGCCTTCAGCTCACAAGACAAAGCTCATGCCTCTGGCCATGCCCAGGTTTAAATACCTGTAACAGGAAGGGAAACAGATGCTCAGCCCAGATCTTATGCAGCTGGCAGACAGATTCAGACTATCGTAACAACACCTTCAAACATTTCTGTTCACCCAGCCTTTTAATTAAGAGGTTGATTTTTTAACACTATTTTAGTCTGGAAACTGTTATTTTAAGCTGTAGGTGATCTGCTTTTACATTCTCTGTTTTTTTATGGAGGGCTGGGTTTTAAATGCTGGCTTCTAATTAACATCTTTTAATGTTTTGTTTTTATTATTTTTACTTTGTAAGCTGCCTTGGGCAGGCTCCTGGAGAGGTGGCATAACATTCTAATAAATACATCAATAATACTAAATGTCATAAACCATTTATAAAAACATATATTCTGATAGCTTTTTTTCCCGGTTCAGTGATTGCAGTGTGTGTATGAGTGAGAATAAATTCTTTGTGATAACTTTATTACATTTGTTACCAAATCAAATTGTACCACTTGGCAGACAATTAAAAAGTTATGGGCTGACATGGAGGATTCTAATATTCTAAACCCATTAACTCTGCTTATGAGAAAAGCCTCCCTGTGACACCAATAATGGGTAGTGCTGTTATGGATGTGCTGCAAAATTATACATGGAAGGCAGCTTTAGAATATTAAGAACCTCCTGTATGGAGCCACCACCATATAGATGCATTTTTGGTAGCCTCCATGTTTTGGAAGCTTCCATGGAAGCTATAATATCAGAACTGGTCCTGGCTCAGGCAGAGTGAAATGGAGTTGTTGCTGTTTTTTAATGGCCTATCCACCCATTTGTGATTGGCTGTCACAACACTACTGTATAATCTGAATTTCCCCTTTTCATAAAAGAGAATGTGCTCATGTTTGTTATGTATGCTTATCATCTGCAGATAGAAGAAATATTGATCAGCCTAAATAATGTCTGCCTACTGCTGCAGGAAAGGAGAGATGTTCCCCTTAGCAAGACCGGCATCAACCATTGTATATATGTGTGTGTGTGTGTGTGTTAAGTGCCATCAAGTCACTTTTCACTTATGGCAACCCTATGAATGAATGTCCTCCAGACCGTCGTTAACAGCCTTGCTTGGGTCTTGCAAATCGAGGGCTGTAGCTTCCTTGATAAGGTCAATCAGTCTCATGTTGGGTCTTCCTCTTGTCCTGCTGCCAGCATCGACCATACAGATGGTTAAATCTCAGCATCAAGGAAGAAGAAATGTCCAATGGTTTGGGCTCTGATTTAGGATCTGAGATTCCAAGTTCACTTCTCTTCTTCATCAGAGATTTCTGGAGTGGATTCATAGTCATTCTCTTGCGCTTTCCCTTGCCTTAGTTTTCCACATGACTGCCACCTCATATACTAGATGCTGCTTTTAAAATCTCTAGTTGAAGAGGGGGGAAGGCAAGCGCAGTTACCCCCCCCCCCCAATTCCATGCATGGCTGCCTGAGAATCTCTCCTGGAGATCTGGTCACCTTAGCAGGAGAGGGAAGGAGCAGATGATATGGCCACGGTGAAGAAAAAGAGTTGGTTTTATACCATTCACTACGTGAAGGAGTCTCGGAGTGGCTTACAATTGCTTTCCCTTCCTCCCCCCACAACAGACACCCTGTGAGGTAGGTGGGGCTGAGAGAGCTCTGAGAGAATTGTGACTGACCCAAGGTCACCAGCTGGCTTCAGATGGAGGAGTGGGGAATCAAACTTGGCTTCAGATGGAGGAGTGGGGAATCAAACTTGGCTTCAGATGGAGGAGTGGGGAATCAAACTTGGCTTCAGATGGAGGAATGGGGAATCAAACTTGGCTTCAGATGGAGGAGTGGGGAATCAAACTTGGTTCTCCAGATTAGAGTCTGCCACTCTTAATCACTACACCAACCTGGTGGTAGTGGGTAGAAGGCAGAGCTACCTTTACTCCCACTTCAATGAGAGATATAAATGACAATGTCTAGTGTTCAGGTAAGAGATGACAGCCCTTAGCCACAGATTTTTAAAATCCCTAATAACAGACTAGAGACTATACTACTTGAAAATGACAGCAATGACATTGTGTTCAACACTTCAGAAGTACAGTGTGTTAGTAATGGTGACAATACAGGAACTTCAGCTGCTGGTTTTTCCCATTGTTTGTGAACACTTTACCTGATTCTGCAAAAGCAGTCGCTCTGCCCTCGGTCTCCCGTTTCCTGTGGTTGTACTGCTCAATTTCCTACCATTTGCTGCGGGGCTGCATTTTGACCCGCATCCCCTCCCCGATTTCTCCCACATCTAAAATATAAAAATATCCTAAAAAATAAGGAGCAAGAAGATGCGGGGGAAGTCGGAGGGGAGATGTCGGTCAAAATGTAGCCCCACAGCAAGTAGTTGGAAATTGAGCAGTACGACCAGAGGAAACGGGAGATCGAGGATGGAACAACTGCTTTGGGGAATTGGTCTTTCTGTCACAGGAATGTTCACACTCAGGCCTTTCCTCAGCAGGTAACTACCAGGGTTTATTTTTCCTGTGGCAAAACATTGCAGAGAGAAAGCCAATCAGAGACCAAAACTGCCTCACTCTCCTAGCAAGCAGTGGGTGGAATGCTCATAATGTGTGTACATGTTTGAACACTATTTGGAATACATTTTAGATGTAGCACGTTTAAGGGGTTGTATAATTTCACAGGTACCTTGTAGCTAAAGTTTGAATTAGTGAGCCTATTACTCTGCCTGCTCCAGAAGCACAAAGGAAAGGCTTTTTGGGGAGGAGGGAGTGTGAGCAACTCTTCTTTGTTCCTTTAGTCAGAGATGTAATTACTCAATTTTCCCTGCAAGGTGCATGCTCTGAAAACCCTTTACTGTAACTCCTGATGCACAGGATCCCCTGTAGATACTCAGTGGTGAGGAGAAGGCCCCAAAGACATGCTTATGGGCACTGCCTTCTTGATTTTAGCATTTCAAGGGCCAGGGCTAAACTCTGGTATAGCTTTGATCTTGCAGCAAAAGCAGGGTATCACTTCTGGGTTTTGTTGTTAGGAGTCAGGACCTTAATAGGACTGCAATCCTGATAACATTTTCCTGGGAGTAAGCCCAAGTGAATAAAATGGGAGTTATTGCTGAGTAGACCAAGCTTAGGATTGCTCTCTAAAGCACTTACTGGATGGGCATCATGAGGAATCCTATCCCTGGAAGGCTTGCTGCTTGAAAATAGTAGCCTGAATGCATAGCACCAGGAAAAATAGCACCAAATCATGCATAGATCTACGGGGGTGGGTGGGTAGGCAGGTGCTCCTGCCTGCCATTCCAAACTAGAAGCTGCCATGCAGAAGCTCCCATCTTAAATAAACAATACAAATGAATAAAATGACTACTTCTCAGATCTGTTGATGAGTAAGCACCTTAGAAGTCTGCTTGAAACATCTGGGAGAGACACCTACTCATGAATAGGGAGTGTTTCCTCCCTCGTGTTGAAGCAAACTTGACTCACCAATAATTCCTGGGCTGGTCTTTGTGCGTATGGCTTGCACATATTTAAAGCAAAGATTTCTAGAGTCATTAATGATATCCAGAATTACCCCCACTGGAGTCTAAAGGATGTTCTTAGCATCATCTCTAAACATGTATGCAGAATGAGAGCAGGCAGATGTGCAGTGGAAAGTCTGAAGTTTAACTTTCAGAGACATTAGTCACCTTCTGTGAGCTGCTTCACAAGGGGGCCCTGGCATCACCCTGCAAGTGTAGAAGTGAGGTTTATGCTTCCCCCATCGACTTGGAAACTGCACATGTATTACCTATACATGCATAAGGTACACCCTCATGATCCATCCCACCAAAAAGAGAAGGATGATTTGTGTGAGAAGGGCCAACACACGTGGGCCTTTACATCAAAGGTTATGCTATCTGTATCTATAAAGAAGGGGGTATAGCTGCAACCGTGCAATTTGTTCTCATGTCTTGCTATGTAGGAGTCATTTTGAATTGCTATGCTGGAGACATTTTGAATAGCTTTGACTTTGTGAACAGCATAGTGTAGTGTTTAGAGTGACAGACTAGTATCTGGGAGGCCCAAGTTTGAACCCGTAGTCTGCTATGGAAGCTAGCTGGGTGACCATGGGCCAGTCACACGCTTTCAGCCTGTCCTACCTCATAAGGTTATTGTTCTGAGGATAAATTGGAGGAGGAGAGAATGATGTGGTAAACCACTGTGGGTCCCTATTTGAGAGTAAAGTAGGATATAAATATCTGAATATCTACTGCATTGCTTACTGGAGATATTTGCTATCAAAGGCCCCGTTCACATAGAGCATTTGCCCCGCTGAAGGCATGGTAGCCCAGCGGACTTTCCGTGCGCGATCATACCAGCACATCTGGGAGGTGTAGCACTCCTGTGGCCAACCCGCAGCTTCCCCTGGAAAATGCGGAGTAAAAAACTACTAGGGTCGAAGCATTAGTTTCCGGAAACCCCGGGGCAAGGGCCGGCATCTGATCGTGGGAGTGCCAGTATCCCGCGGCTTCCAACACCCGCCCATGTCCCGGGGTTTCCGGATGTTGTAAGTTCCCATGGGATGTGCACCAATGCCGAATAGCGCATGTGCACATGCAAGGCACTGACAGTGGCCCACCCCCCAACGGCGCATGCGCACTTTGCAACAGTGCTGCTTGCGTGGTCTGCTGCACCACTTTTTGTCGTGCTGCAGCAGCGCGGTGTAATCAGCGCTTGGAGCTGGAGCGTGGCAACCCGGTGGCCCGTGTAAGTGGGCTACCACACCTTATTTTGCTCCAGTGCGAACTGCCACACCTCCCCCCCACGTTTTCTGGCCCTTATGACCGGGGCCTAAATTGCTTTTCATGGTTTGTAATCTCCCTTGAATCTCAGTGAGGAAGGTGATCTATAAATTAAGACAATAATCGTAACAATGACGACAATAACAACAATAATAAATAAAACCAGATTGTGATTTTGTAATGTAGGCAGGAGATCATGGAATGTCTAAATGGCTATTGTTGGATCTTTCTTTGTGAGTCTGAAAGAGGAAACAAAAGTGGAAATGGTTGTATAATCAGAGAGCAGAGCAAAAATGGTTCCATTTCTGCTCTTGCCTTGTGAATGTCCTCAGAAAAGCAACAGCACCCTCCCTGTTCTTCTTTTCAGTTGGCTCTCACTCTTCATGTTTCCTGGTGTCCTCACCAGTTTCTGCAGGTTATTGATGGGTACTAGAGGGACCTGATGAATTTAAATACTCAGGTGTAAACTGAACAACCACTGAACTTCGGTAACCTTGGGGAATTTCAGCCAGTGGCCAGAGCTGTGCATTTGGAGGAGTGATAACAAACCCACTGTGCCACCAGAGCATTTGCAAGGAGAACACAGCCTATGTAGTCTACATTGCTAGGGGCAACATGATGTACTCCTTGGCTCAAACTGGTACATAAAAACATTTATATTGGAAACAGGCTTCGTTCCTGTTCTGTTTATCTTGCACAGTCACTGGAGTAGGCATTCTCCTCCAATTCTGGTGCTCTTGTGCAAAAGAAAACAGATGGAAAGGTTATGGGAAAAGAGAGGACTGTTCTGCTATCATACAACACACCTTATGATGATGAACAGACAGCTGAGTGAGACTGAGAAGAACCCTATGATAGCCAATGAAAAGACAATGTACTGCTTAGCAAAGGTCCCAAATAAGGCAGGTTCTGGCACATCAGAGACAGCTACATCCCAGCATGCTTTGCAGCATGGAAATGTCTTTCATCATAAGCAATGCACAGGTAGACCTGCCCCCCAAACAGTATTCCCACTGAATTTGGATTCCCACTGAATTTGGCGTGAACCTTTGTGAGTAACACAGAGAAATACATCTAAATTAGTATCTTGGCAAACAACTGTTTCCTCCCTTGGAGCGCACCGTTCTGGATCTAAAAATATCAGGCGCTTCACAGGACAGAGAGGAAAAGAAAGGGACCTTGAAAACCCTTTATTCATTCTGTACGGACAAGAAATGTGAACATATACAACTCAAAGTGGAAGGAAGCAAACCAAGGGTTTTGAGAAAGCTCCACCAGATTTCAACCTGGACACTACCTCTGAGCCCAGGGCAGAGCTGAAAGACAGCATGGAGGTTCATGGAGAGCATAATGTGCGACAGCACAATATGTTTCAAGCTTACATGATGTGGAAGTTAAGCTATTGTTTAGTCAACAGTTTCCATGCTTTTGGTAATATGGATTAAATGCAAGCAGTTTAACACTGATAAATCAAATATGCTTTACAGAGTTAAATGAAAAAATGTGCTTTCATCCTAAAAATTGTTAGCTTTTTTAAAAAAAGAAAAAAAAACCCCAAACCCATGCACACAAGCATTCATGTCTAGTAGAAGACATTCTAGAAGATGTTTGGTCCAATTTAGAGATGAGGAAGACTGAAACATGGCAATAAGAGATAAGCCCAAGGTCACTTTGGTCTAAGCCTCAGGATTCTCTCTCCTCCATTTCATAGATAAAAGATGTTCAGTGGGCACAGGACACACACACACTTCCTGGAGGACACGTCAGTCCTAGACCCATTCCAGTCTGGTTTCCGCCCTGGCCAAGGGATGGAGACAGTGCTGGTCTCCCTCACAGATGATCCCCACAGACAGCTGGATCAAGGCAGGTCATGATTGACCATGACCTGTTGATCCACCACCTCGCTGACATAGGAGTCTGTGGAGTAGCCTTGAAATGGCTCACTTCATTCCTCCAGGGATGGGGACAGAGAGTTGTGTTAGGAGAGAGGGTGTCGCCCCGCCACCCTTTGGTATGCAGGGTTCCCCAGGGGATAATCCTTTCTCCTATGTTATTCAACATCTACAGGTGCCCTCTCACCCAGCTAGTGCAGTTTCGGGCTGGATTGTCACCAGTACACTGATGACACCCAGTTGAGGGATTGGGGGCTGTGGTTAGATGGCTGAGAATAAGCTGGCTGAGATTGAACCCATCAGATAGAGATCCTGTGGCTGGGGAGGGGGAGTGACCCGAGGTTGGGGTGTCAACTTCCAAAGCTATATGGCATGCCACTAACACCGGCACTAACCGTCAAGAGCTTGGGTGTGCTCCTGGACTCCTCTTTATCCATGGAGGCTCAGGTAGCATATGTTGCTGGCTGGCATTTTTCCAGCCACCAGGTCAGGCAACTGGCCCCTTTCCTCTCTAGCCCCGACCCTGCCACTGTGATCCACACAACAGTCACCTTAAGACTGGATTACTGTAACTCACTCTAAGTAGGGCTACTCTTGAGGCTGATCTGGAAAGTACACAACAGAACTCAGCAGTGTGGGTATTTACAGGTACCCCAGTGACTGCTCATATTCAACCTGTGCTTTGCCAGCTGCACTGGCTCTAAGTTGAGTACTAGATTCACTTCAAGGTTTTGGTTTTGACTTTCAAAGTCATTAATGGTCTGGGATCAAAGTACTGTGGGACCGCCTTTTTCAGTATGCCCCCCTGAAGAATCTTACGCTCAGAAGACCAAAACTTACTGGTGACCCCTGGCCCAAAAGACATTTGACTGTCCTGGTGGAATTTCCTACCTAGTAAAATCCATATCCTGTGGGGCCTTGCTCAGTTCCGCAGGACATGGAAAATGGAGATGTTCCGCCAGGCCTACGGTTGAGGACAGCAATGGTTCCTTACCATGGCCTCCACTGTGGCCTTTACCAATCCGGAATAATAATAATGATAATAATGATAATGATGATGATGATGATGAGATGATGATGATATGAAATATAATATGATGATGATGATGATTTATTTTTTTGGAGATGGAGAACACTAATTTTATGGAACTCTGGGCAGCTGGTCCTTAAGCGCAAGCAGAGGCATCCAGTATTTAGCATCCTGTACCTTATAGGCACCTGTTTTTTGCATTGTTCCAAACTGTGTAGTCTAAACCCATTTTTAAAATACTGTTTCTTTTGGGTACAGAGTCTGAATGCACTGAGCTCATACAATTTAATCTGACCAGTGAGTGACCCCCCACCCCGTTAGGAACACAGGTAAATAAGAAATGCCCCACTGAATTAATCTGGTTTACCCAAATCCATATATTCCAGAATTTTCCCCTCTAAAGCCAAATGCACGATAGCCTCCTGGCATCTGTTATTTGTCCCAGCCTCTGTTATTTGCCACCTCTGTACATGGATGCTCCATTTAGTCATTGTGGGTAATAACCACCGATATCCCTATCCTCCATGAATTTGCTTAATCCCCCTTTAGAGCCATCAGATCTACTGGTCATCACTATACCTTGTGGCAGTGATTCCCAGAAGTAAAATATTATGTGCATTTCTGTTTCTGGAGAGATGACCCATTATAAGAAAGCAAGGCACAGCCTCATGCTGTTGGGCAGACCCAGAAAGTAAAGCATGGGAGAGGGGAAGCATTTGGATTCTATCACATATTTTTATCTCACTTCAAGAAGCTCAGACTGTTCTTAATCCTCAAAACAACCCTATGAGGAAGACTGGGCTGAGAGAGAGTGTAACTACTTCAAGATCACCCAATAGGCTTCATGACTGAGTGGGGATTTGAACCTCGATCTCCCTGGCATGATCTGAGCATAGGGTTGCCAGGTCCTACTTAGCTGCCACTGGGGGGACTCCTGATCCTTCCTGGATTTTTTCTGGTGCACATGCACTGTGAGGACGTCAACCAGAAGTGACATCATTGCATTTCCAACACTGAGGGTGACACGCTAGGTTTTGGGCAAAACTGTATAGTTTTTTAGGCCTCAAAACCATAGAGTTTTGCCGAAAACCTAGAGTGTCACCCCCAATGTCAGAAATGCAATGATGTCACTCCTAGGTTCCGGCAGCACCGGGAGAACATAACATAAGAACATAAGAACATAAGAGAAGCCAATGTTGAATCAGGCCAATGGCCCATCTAGTCCAACACTCTGTCACACAGCGGCCAAAATATACCAGGTGCCAACAGGAGGTCCAGCAGTGGGGCCAGGACACTAGAAGCCCTCCCACTGCTGCCCCCTCCAGCACCAAGAATAGAGTGCAGGGAGGGGGCTTCTTAGGGTGTGGCTTCCGCCGTTGGCCAGCTGGGCCACGGTGAATTGGGCCCCCCAAAATTGGCGGATCCCCTGGCCCCACTGGGGTAATGGCAACCCTACCTGAGCAAGACTTAATAGGTCATTTTACAGGCCACTAATTCACAGGGTCACCCTAAATTGGAAGTGACTTGACAGCACTTAACACACACACTCTGGTACTCTAAATCTGAGAAAGACAGAAGATGCTTAGAGAAATGAAATTCTTCCCAGAGACCTTACAGAGAGTCTGGAAGAAGATCAGTGGTCATAGGCCCTGCACCCTGAATTTTAGCTTAGTGCCTTTTGTTCAGCATTCAGACAAAAACAAAGTACCTTGCTGGGTGTTTTGCTCATTACAGATTTGCTGTGACAAATATAGCTATTGTATTTTCTAAGCTAAAAATAAACAGACACACATGTCTGCCTTTAAACAACAACAGCAACCACAGTTTGGTACACAGCTTGAACATTTGGATTATTTTTTCACAACAGAAGCGATTACGATAAACAGTTTAATCTTAACTATGTTATTTCAGCTTTTCTGATTCTGAAGAAAATAAATAACCTGAAGGCTGATTGTTCTGTTTATGAGACTGGTCTACTGGGAATAATCTGACCTTTTGGTTAATGGACCTATGCATTTGTATCCCTCCAAGGAACCCAGGGCAGCAAGATATGGTTTTCCCTCCATCCTCTTATGTTATCCAACCTGCTCAAGTCCTGTTCTTGGTGCCCCTGCCTGTGGCAAAAAGAGACAGGACATTTTCAGTGGTGGGTGGCACCTCACATGTGAAATGCCTTCCCCCATGAGGCTTGTTGTTGTTCAGTTGCACAGTTGAGTTCAACTCTTCGTGACTCCAAGGACCACATCACACCAGGCCCTCCTGTCCTCTGTCGTGCTCTGGAGTTTGCTTAATTTCATGTTTGTTGCCTCGATAACACTGTCTAACCATCTCATCCTTTGCAGCCTCCTTCTTCTTTGACCTTCAATCTTTCCCAGCATCAGGGTCTTCTCCAGTGAGTGCCCCCTTCTCATTTGGTGGCCATAGTATTTGAGCTTCAGCCTCAATATTTGAGCTTCAGCTTCTGGCCTTCCAGGGAACAGTCAGGCTTGATTTCTTTTAGGACTGACCGATTTGATCTCCTTGCCAGGCATATAATTTACTCTCTTTCAAGTGCAAGGCCAAACAATTTCCTTTCACCCAGAATTTTAACTAAAGGGTTCGGTCATTTTTGTTTTTATAGCCTGCTTCATACCAGGGTGCCATTTTATAAGGATCATTTTGGGATGCTAAATGTTTCACGCAGTCTTTATACTTTTTAAATAGCTTTTTAATAGCAGAGGTTTATGATTTGTCAATTTAAAATTTAAAAGTACTTTTAATGATTTTATAATGGTTTTACTTCATGAACCACCTTAAACTGGTCTCTGAAGAGAATGACTGGCCTAGGGTTGTCCACTGATGGTTGAATGAGGATTTGAGCTCTAGTTTTTTAATCTAACTAATACCACACTGACTCTAAACATTAGTGCTGCCAGGCACAGCCTGACAACCAGCAGGAGTCGGGGGCAGGGACATGCGGGGGAGTGACTGGGAAATGATGTGATGTCACTTTGGGAAAAACCTGGAAGCAGTGTCATGCCTCTCTAGGAATCAGCAGAAACTCCATGGTAAAATGCCCAAGTTTTCCCTAGAAATGATATTATGCCATCACCCAATGGCACTTTTTGAGATTATTTTTCTCCTGCTAGCCACAGGAGCAGCTCTGGGAAATGAGAGCTTGGCAGGAAGATCGCAGCCTTGCTAAAAATCTATGTCCATGCCAGTGCACTCCTAATACTACTTATCTCCCACAATCTCTCAAGAAAGTAAGGCACAGAAGGCCAAACAGCACCAACTGCTGGAGCTCTGTGACTGTACTTTTAGAGGTTTAATATGGTCCTAACAAAGCAGTTTAACCCAGTATGGATTAGGCCCTCAGCACTGAGGAAATGGTTGAGGCCTAACTTTTCCCTCCACTATTTTCCTGTTTGGAGAAATGCCTCCCCCACCCCTCACCCCGGCTATTTTAAGCTCAATACTTGTATTTTGTTCCCCTCCTGGGCCTTAAAGCCTTCTGGTGTGGGAGCAAGTTTTGATTAGGGAACTGCCACATGGAAGGAGAGTTGCACCCACTGCCCTTTGCCCCATTCATCATACATAGTACCCCTTGGTTGCTTTATAGGGCCAAAGTATACATCTGGAGTTCGAATCATGAAATTCCAGCATTATATGTCATTTGACCCCGAATAGGGAGCGCAGTGAGGCCCATACAGAGTTCCCCTTAACTGAACTGTGTAATCTACAACTGGGTGACGATTCCTGGGAACAGCAGAACCACCCCAGGTGAGCCTCCGGGCCAGGGCCATTTGGCTGTGTGTGTGTCTGTGTGTTGCTCTCTGGCTGCACTCCTTGACTTATTCTCGGACACACTGGTGTCACATGCAGCCAGCACTAGGAGTAGAGGTCATTCATTTCCAGGAGCCCAGCATGACTACATTTTCCCCCCAAGGGTTTGATTTTTTTTACTTGTAGAATTTAGCATAATTAGGTGATTAGTTTGCATCATGTTATAAGCTTGGCTGCACCTGCCCTGCATGATGTCTGCGGAGGGTATGATATTTCCATTACTGGAAAATGTAACGAACAGCCAACAACATCCAGTGAACCATATCCTGGGAATGGTACTGAGAGGTTTAGGTTACCCTATTAAAAAGAAGGGGTGGGGAGACTTGTGAACGAGACCTCAGACGTAGTTCCAGATGGCTACAGCTCTGCTGGATGAAATGGCTACCGAGTGGAGAGCAGGGAGCTGGAGAAAATGATGGGCTCATGCATGCCACACTTTTATGCAAAACCCTTGATCGGGGCACAGTAGGTTCTGGATGAGAGTGGGCAAAATGGTCATCTTGACCCTTCCCCATAAATATAGAAAGCAAGCAATCATAATACCTTTGCCCAACCTTTTTAACAGCTGTGGGGCTTTTAAAAGACATGACGGGGTACCATCCTGCCTTTTTTAATAGCCCCACTGCTGTGAAAGGGAACGGAGTGAAAGCGCTCCTAACAATTGATGTGGCCCTTTAAAATCCATGAGCTTTCCCCTTGTGACACAAGAGATCCCTGCTCTTTGCAGTATATCAGGGCTGAAAGGAGGTCAGTGAGGTGAGGCAGGTGTCAGGTTGGCAGGCTGTCACCCTGCACAGTGAGTGATGTTTCAGTTTTGCAAATACACAGCGAGTCCAGGCTGAAGATGCTTTCAAGAATTAAAACCTTTACCTAACTTTCAGACACACAGAATAGTTAGCTGGGGTTGCCAGCTCCATGTTGGAAAATACCTGGAGATTTTGGGACTGGAGTCTGAGGAGGGTGGGGTTTGGGGAGAGGAAGGACTTCAATGGGGTATAATGCCACAGAGTCCACTTTCCAAACTGACCATTTTCTCCAGGTGAACTGATCTCTGTCGCCTGGAGATCACTTGTAATCCCAAGAGATCTCCAGCCACCACCTGGAGGTTGGCAAGCTTACTGAGACAACTAACAGGTACACTGCAGACCTCTCTTCTATTCTGTGTCAGATCCAGCAAGCACCAAAGGAAGGCGCAAGCAAAACAGGAACCAGAGGAAACTTCTTGGCCCAAGTGGTTACTAGGCAATATCAGCCCCCTCTGTCGATTGAATAACCTTGCAAGTAAATTAACCCTTTAAATGCCTTTGCAGTTCTACAGTGAGCAATCCATTGCTATCACTGTTCTAACACACAGGAGGTTTAAATGTTCTAAAAACAGGAGACAAAGTAGTAGAAGAAGAAGAGACTGGATTTATACCCCACCCTTCACTTGGGAGTCTCAGAGCGGCTTACAAACTCCCTTCCCATCCCCACAACAGACACCCTGTGAGGTAAGTGGGGCTGAGAGAACTCTAACACAAACTGCTCTTTCAGGAACAGCTGTGCCAGAGCTTGTGACTGACCCAAGGTCACATCAGCAGGTGCAAGTGGAGGAGTGGGGAATCAAACCCAGTTCTCCCAGATTAGAGTCCGCGTACTTAACCACTACACCAAACTGGCTCTCTGTTGTTGCTTGTGTCATTAGGCACCTGCATGTTAGTGTTTCAGTTCCCAAAGTGGACCGAGAGTTCACACAAAAACGACAAGTGGGGGAGAAAAAACAACAACACTAGTGCTGTGGATCCATCTCTCTCCCGCACTCAGCCCGGTCTGTGGTAGTGAGGAAAGGACCATGAGAGGGATTGCTGGGGCATCCACGAGAACATTCACTTGGCAATCCTAGGGCAAACAAACTGCAATTTCAGGTGTGCTTTGGGGAGGTTCCCAGAAGAAGATTATTTTGGGAACAGAATCTTGCTGCTGAGACCTAAGCTCCACAGAGGAGCCCAGGTTTGACCACAGTTGCCTACAGCATGTTTGTATGCCACCACTTTACAGTGAAGGGAGAGAGGGAAACCAAGGGTGATTACTAGGGTTGGCAGCTCTGGTTGGGAAATACCTGGAGATTTTGGGGGTGCAGCCTGAGGAGGGTTAAGTTTGGGGAGGGGAGGGGGACTTCAATGGGTTATAATGCCATAGAATCCACCTTCCAAAGCAGCCATTTTCTCCAGGTGAACTGATCTATGTCACCGGGAGATCACTTGTAATCCCAGGAGATCTCCAGCCACCACCTGGAGGCTGGCAACACTATCCATTACAAGAATGCTGATGGCTCCAGCAGACACGCCTTAGTATCCAGATTAGCAATCCCACTAAATTAAGTTTAGATTTAAACTAGGTTAACATGAGTTTTAAGTAACATGGGCTCCTGGAAAAAATTAACTATGTGGGCCTCAGCATTAAGCAAATAAATTACTGTGGAAATAGGGAGGAGGAAACCAGGATCATATCCTTGTGAATTTAGGCAGATCATGAGAGGGAGGGCAGGAAAGGCTGCAAAGGTGCTTAGTTCTTGTGGCCCTTTGTTACACGCCCAGGGAAATGCTGACCACCACTTTGGGGCCAGGAAGCAATCTTTCTCCAGGCCAGTTTGGCTGGAGATCCTGGAGGTTTTTTGTTATCTTCTGGGAATGGAATGGGGGTCACTGGGGGTGTGGTGGGGAGGTATTTGTGAATTTCCTGCATTGTGCAGGGGGTTGCACTAGATGACCCTGAAGGTCCCTTCCAGCTCTATGAGTCGTACACTCCGCAGTTAGGTTTCCTCTGGAGTAGCACCCTCAGATTTAGCTTGGGAGCATCAACAGGAGCTGTCATACAAGCTTGCCCCGAGTGGACCCAGTGATCCAGCAAGCTTTCCCTCCCAGCCTGAGGCTTAAATAGGCTGAGAGGTCAGCAGTTCCACCTGTTTGGCAAGCAGCTCCTGGGACTCATCTTGCCAGGCTCAAATGAGGGCAGGCTGCCAGCCTGTCACTGCATCTTCGCCGGGCTATCTTAGCACGAGGCCCTCTGCCCCGGCTGCTCCTGCTGGGTAGAGGCAGATTCTGGTGTGCTTGAGGACCAAGTCCTGGATTGGAGCTTTGTTGCCCCAGGACCTGGAGTGTCAGAGGGAAGTGCTGGCAGAGGATCAGCCACTGCCTGGGCAAGGGCCGGAGCAGATGGGCCGGGAGCATCTGCCCTGCTAGGGCTCTCCCGGGGGTTCCTGCTCTCCCCCAGCCAATGTGTTGGGCTCCTCCGGCCCTTCCTCAGAGGCTTCTGGGTCGGAGCCCACAGCCAGCTTGGTGGGGGTCACAACAGATTAAGTTGCTGCAAAGTATTATTGAACATAAATAAAAATAATTTCTCATATTATGCTGTTTGTTGCTGGGGCAGAGTTATTTGTTAAAGGAAGTTATTTTTGCTTAAAATAAAGCACAGAAAGCCTTTTCTTCTGGCATTTCCATTAGGTCCTCCCCCAGGTCTAAAAATCCTGGTATGAGACGGCTGACATCAGTCTGAAGTGTCACCCCTCTGAGTCACTCCGTCAACAGACAGCATGAGAACAATCATGACAAGCCAAGAAAGAGGCATTTGGAGTGGGTCCTTGGGGCTTTAATCCATGGTGTGTCTCCTCAGCATGCAACCTCTCCAATCAATTGAGGAATCCCTCACACAGGATGTGATTCAGAAACATTCGCTGGGGCGGCTTGTGGTGACTCACAAGGTCTCCTATTTTCTCTAGGAATGTCCCATAGCAACATGCCAAGAAACACATGTTTCCCATCATTAAAGCAAACCTCAAAACTGACTCCTCTAGTATTGTGGGGAGTGCGAACATGTGAGTGCCTATGTGCCCAGACAAAGATAGCTGCATGTTCAGAAGCTTGTGGGATTTGGGGTTTTCAAAGAGAGGCAGTTTCAGATTGCACATCACGTTGTCAAAGACACAACAACAGTGGCACATGGAGTTGTTTCCATACAAATGCATACTTACCACATGGGCAGTCTTGGGGGGGGGGCGGCTAGAAATTCCTCTATGTAATTATAGAATTGTAGGGCTGTGTAAGTAAGTAGAATTCAAGATGAAGCAACGCTGCTGTGCACGAACCAGTTGAGCATAAAATAACTTTGATGGTGGGATCAGCTTGTTCCATTGCTTTAGCACTATGACAGGAGATGCTGCACATACGGAAATTTTCCCTTCTCTGTGATCATTACAGGGCTCAAGAGACCCACTACTGATTCTGAAAACCTTTGCTGGAAGATTATCAATGTTAGTGGGGCATTAGCCTCCACAACCACGTACACCTAGCAGATTAGTTTATATAACTAAATCGATAGTAGTCCACAGAGATATATAATACTAGAGGTATCAGGAGGAGAACAGGGCTTTTTTTTGTTTTTTAAATTAAAAAATCATCTAGATGCTGCAAGGCAATGAGCAGATAAGCCATTTGCTAATAGAAGTTGTTTTTTTTAAAAAAAAAATCTGTTTAGTTAATGGTGTTTCTACTGTTTCCTTTAGGGTTGTCAGGTCCCTACCTGTTCCTGGCAGGGGACTCCTGGCCTGGAGTTTTCAGCACATGCTCTTAGTGCACGTGTGTGCCACAATGACATAACCCAGAGGTGACATCATCATGCAGGGCACGTTGCGATGGGACACTCTAGCATTTTCTCAGATGCTAGAGCATCCCCCCACCCAGTGAGCCCAGTGGGCACATCAGTGTGGGTGGGGCTGCTTGGAGGCAGGGCTCTCCTACTGGCCAGCTGAGTGGTGGCAGATTCACCCCCCCAAAAAAAGCTGGTAAACCCCTACCCCCACTGGGGGGGTGGCAACCCTAGTTTCCTTACTGTTTTAAATTAAACTTTTTGTGAGTTACTGTAGGAGCCTTTGGGTTGAGAGGCTTTGGCATAGAACTCTGTGAACTAAATAATAATATATAGATATCATAATGGCCCCTGTCTAGGCACACCAGAACTGGGCCTCAAATGTCATATAAAGATTGGAGAAAGTAATCCTTATTTCTGTCAATGAACAGACAAAAAGTAAAATAAGAGTAAAATTAGTGAGATGGTAAGACATCAAAGAGGAGAACATCTACTTTTCTTTTCTTTTTTTAGTGAAAAGTGACTGTGCGGGGGGCGGGGGATTGGATCAGAACCATGGCACTGAAGGATGAAGTTTCAGACCTTCCCCTTCATGTCATTGTTTTGTTTATTTAATGCTGACTCAGCAGCGTCTTGTTGGAGGCAGCTTACAACTAAAGTAGTAAGTTAACAGTATGAAAACAAGAACCCACTAAAACAAGCCATGGGACTTTAATAGCATAAAACTATCCATTAAAAAGACTTCAGACCAGAGCAGACCATTAAAAAAACTGGAAAGATTAAACCGGAGATAAAAAGATATGTTTTGGGCTTGCAGTAGAGGGGGCGCCAGGGAGCCTCACTCCACCACAGAAAGCCCTCTTTTCAGTTTCTACCCACCTCAACTCTGAAGGCAGGACGCAGACAGCAGGGTTTGAGAAACAGCTCTTAACTGGCAGGCAGTATCGTATGGGAGGAGGTGGTCCTTCAGGTACCCTGGCCCTAAACTGTGTTGGGCCTTAAAGGCAAGAACTAGCACTTGGAATTGTGCCAGAAGACAGATGGGTAGCCAGAGCAGATCATTCGGCACAGGAGTGATCACTGATGTCCTCGTAACCAACCCCAGACAATAGCTTGGCTGCTGCATTTTGGCCCCATTGAAGATTCTGGAATGTTTTTAAAGGCAGCCCCATGTAGAACGCATTACAGTAATCAAACTTGGGTATGACCAGACTGTGGATCACCATATTCACATCACACTTTTTGAGGAACAGCTATTGCTGGCTTATCGGTGGAAGCTGATAAAAGGGGCCAAATGCTACAAGGGAGACCCGAATCTCCAACTGTAGGCCAGGATCCTGCAGCACACACAAGCTATGAACCTGTTCCTCCAAGGGGAGTGCAACTCCTTCCAGGCAGGCTGACTCTATAATCCCTAACCAGCTTCTCCACTGACAAACAGCATTTCAGTCTTGTCTGGACTGAGATTCAGTGTATTGTCCTCATCCATCTCATTACCTTCTCCAGGTAACTATTCCAGACTTCCATAGACACACCTGAATTAGCTGCTAAGGAGGAACAGAGCTTTGTGACATCTCACTCCAAATCCCTGAATACTCCCAGTGGTTTCATGTAGATGTTAAATAGCATGGGGGAGCAAGATGACACCCTGCAGGACTCCATTGCATAAATGCCATGAGGATGAATAGCAGTCTTCCAGCACCACATTCTGGGAACTACCAGTCAGATAAGAGTGGAACCACCAAAGCCAGCCTATCCTGAAGGGTACCATGGTCAATGGCATTGGAAGCCACTAAGAGATCCAGAAGAATCAACAAGGATACACTCCCCCTGTCACTCTCCCAGAGAAGGTCATCTGTCAGGGCGTCCAAGGTCATTTCCATCCCAAACCCAAGCCCAAATACAGATTCAAATGGATCTAGATCATCAGTCTCCTAAAAGACAGCATGAAGCTGCATAGCCACCACCCACTTGAGCACCTTGCCTAGAATGAGACCTTAGCCCCTGTACAGTAGTTTTTACATCATTTGGGTTCAGGGATGCCTTCTTCAGGAGTGTTCTCACAACTGCCTCCTGCATAGAGACATTCATTACCGCCTGGACTCAATCAACCAACCCAGCCCAACATAATACTGGTAGCCATGAGAGACCAGCCCCGACATTGTGTTTTGCATGCTTCTAAGCAGCTAGTCAATTTCATCTGGCCTTAACAACTGAAAGTCATTCATAAAAACAGGACAAGACTATGCTCCAGTAGCATCCTGAAACTGAAACTATGGCATCTAAAATGTGAAATGCATTGCAAATTTTATCTGTGAAATGCATTGCAAACAGTCATATTATATTATATATTTTTCCTAGCATAAATCACTCACCCCAGAGCTGATATTTACATCTGAAACAGGTGTTTTAAAGATTTCAAGAGTCCAATCAAAAACAGAGTTTCACCCTTAAAAGCCAATGGCCTTAGAAGCATCTTCTTAGGATGGCATAGTAAGAGGCCCATGGGTGAATACTCATTTAAGGATCCCTGTCTTTCTCTCTGCCCACAAGTATTGCTCTGTTGCTTCTCCCCAGAATCTTTTTTCCCTTCCTTTTCTTCTCACAAGTCTACTTTCATACAGACAGTGCTGGAGAAATAATGTCAGGTAGCAAACAAGGGGTCTGCAAAATCAACAGCCTGCCTGAGTTTCAGTGTCATGGGAGAGAAGTGTTAAGAGTCCGATGTTAATTTAACTGCAAGGGAGAAGAAAACTCACTCAGAGAAGGAGGTTGTGATTATTCTGCTGATGTAATGTGCCTGTGTAGTAATGTAACACATGTTAAGTTGATTGCTTGACCTTCCAGACTTACTCTGGAATGAAATTTTCCTCCCACCCTTCTTCTGTCTGTACATATATCCTGCTGACTCGGGACCAATTCATACCTCAGAAAGTCCATGTGGCAGACACGTGGACTCTCAACTAGACATGTACTGGAATTCTATGCTGGGCACTCAATTCCCAGTCACTCGGGGGCCCAATCTGGATCAAGACCAGGCCTGTAGCTACAGTGGGGCATCTCGGGGCCCAGCCCCCCTACCTTACTGCCAAGGCCCCCCGACTTCCCATCCAATTCAGGCCCCGTGACTTCCAATTTTTTAATTTTATTTGTAGTGCTCCCTTGGGGTGTGTGTAGGCTGCCCCCCGACTTATTTAAAGACCCCCTGAATTAAAAAATCCTGACTACAGGCCTGATGAAGACCATGGAGCACAAGGAGAGGGAGAGCCACTATTTGCCTCACTGTGGAACCTTGCATCTTGTGAGGGCTACATGTAAGTTTTCACGATAGGGCAAATAACAACTTCCATGAGAACAATGGTACTAAGGGAAAGGTCCTCTTTCACTATGCACTGTGTTCCCAAACTGAATTGGGACCATCTATATCCAGAAACTGGGTTCCCAACACTAGACTATGTCTATTGACAGTTCACATGTCCACCACGTGGCCCTTGGAATGTGTGAATCAACCCTCACAGCCAACCAGATGAGGTGCTGGGGATACTGTGGTTGAAGCCCCCAGCTTTTTCAAAGTTATAGCATACCGGACACAGTTCAAGGTGCTATATGGTCAGGGACCTATTTACCTAAGGGACCGCCTTTCCCCACATGTGCCCCAGATAGCATTAAGATCTGGATCCCAAAATTGCCTGGTTCCCCTGGGCCTGAAAGAGGTCAGGTTGGCTATAACGAGGGCCAGGGCCTTCTCTGTGGTGGCCCCTCATTGGTGGAATGAGCTCACAGATGACATCAGGGCCCTGTGGGACCTTCTGCAGTTATGCAGGGCCTGTAAAACGGAGCTCTTCCACCAGGCTTTCAAGTAGGATGCTGCCTTGACATCATGGCCCTGGCCCTAATATTAACATCACCACCAACCTGGCCGTAACATCAACATTGTTACCAGCCAGATGATTAATAGCCTGACAGGAACCTGGAGGCGGTCACTCAAATGATGATAGAACGATGCCATCTTGAATTATGATCATGTGTTTTATACCGTAACTTAATTGAATGTTATTTTAGTATATTTATTGGAATTTTAATGTATATATTTATAAACATGTTGTTAGCCGCCCTGAGCCCTCTACGGCGGGGAGGCATGGGATATAAATTTAAATATAAATCAATAAAATATAAAAAATGCCATTATTGGGCATATGCAGTGGGGGATTAAGCCTTCTTCCTCCATTCCATTCTCCTGATCTGAAATAGTCCTGGTGTGTTGCCAGTTGCCCCGTTGAGGAAACTTACAGGTACATGTATCTGTACCCATAAATTGTGTACTCATAAATTGTTAACCACTCTCCAGGGCCATTATAGGATGGGAAAATGGTGCAGCAGAAAAGGTTTATCTCCCCCTCTCCATATACCATGTTCCCAATCTGAATCAGGTCCTATGAGCTTGATAATTGCATTTTCATTAAAAAGTTGGGAGCTCTGATTATGAACTTCCAGCGTCTCATCTGGTTTGGCCATCTGCATTTGACAACTTCAGGAAAACTGTTGTTAATCTTTAAGGCATTATAAGATTGTTGTTTGTTTTGATTGCAACAAACTATCCCAGCTACTCCTCTGGAATTTCTGTATTTCTGTAGACAATTTGCCTTAAATCTAGAGATAAACAAGGTGCTTTCCAGTATTCAGTGGAACACATGAGTGATTTGTCTTGGAATTTGAGTGCCAGCAGTTCCAAAGGGAAGACTGACTCAAGCCAGCTGGATTCAGGAAGGAACTGTGGTTAGGCAAGAGGAAGATGCTTGTGTTCAGCCCAATGAGCTAAGTTCATTTTGTACAATGCAAACAAAACCTTGGTGATTAGCTGCTCAACAGCATGTTGTGAAAATTTAGGCTGAAATAATGCCCAAAGATAATTCCCATCTTGTGCCAAAGCACTTGATACTGTGTATAAATCCTAATAGGGGTTTACTTGGTTAGACATAAGAACATAAGAGAAGCCAATGCTGGATCAGGCCAATGGCCCATCCAGTCCAACATTCTGTCATACATTGACCAAAAATACCAAGTGCCATCAGTAGGTCCAGCAGTGGGGCCAGGGCACTAGAAGCCCTCCCACTGTTGCCCTCGCCAAGCACCAAGAATACAGTGCATCACTTGCCCCAGACTGAGAGTTCCTATCTATGCCTAGTGGCTAATAGCCACTGATGGACCTCTGCTCCATATGTTTATCTAATTCCCTCTTGAAGCTGTCCATGCTTGTAGCTGCCACCACCTCCTCTGGCAGTGAATTCCATGTGTTAATTACTCTTTGGGTGAAAAAGTACTTCCTTTTATCTGTTCTAACCTGACTGCTCAGCAATTTCATGGAGTGCCCACGAGTTCTTGTACTGCGAGAGAGGAAGAAAAGTACTTCTTTTTCTACCTGTTCTATCCTATGCATAATCTTGTAGACATCGATCATGTCACCCCTCAGCTGTTGTTTCTCCAAGCTAAAGAGCCCCAAGTGTTTTAACCTTTCTTCCTTGGGAAAGTGTTCCAACCCTTTTATCATTCTAGTTGCCCTTTTCTGCACTTTTTCCCATGCCCAGTTTAGAATTTTGTTTAAGGTGAAGTGTTGAAATCAAGGAACACTTGATACACACTCAGGCACAGAGAACAGTGTTGTCAGGATTCAAACCAGTTCATGGATCTCCTGGCTCCTCTGACAGTAGGTGCTAAAATAATAGAATCATAGAGTTGGAAGGGGCATCCAGGATCATCTATTCCAACCCCCTGCACAATGTAGGAAATTCACAAATACCTCCCCCCACCCCCAATGACCCCCATTCCATTCCCAGAAGATTACAAAAAACCTCCAAAAATTGCTTCCTGACCCCAAAGTGGTAATCAGCATTTCCCTGGGTGTGTAAGAAGGGCCACAAGAACTAACCACTGATGCAGCCCTTCCTGCCCTCCCTCTCATGATCTGCCTAAGTTCACAGAACCAGCATTGCTGACAGATGGCCATCTAGCTTCTATTTGAGATCCTCCAAAGAAGGAGAGCCCACCACCTCCTGAGGAAGCCTGTTCCACTGAGGAACTGCTCTGTTAGGAAGTTCTTCCTAATATTTAGCCCAAAACTCTTTTGCTCTAATTTCAACCTGTTGGTTCTGGTCCGACCTTCCGAGGTAACAGAAAACAACTCCGCACCATCTATTTCTTGTTATACTCGGTTTTAAATATGTCACAGGAGGAAATATTCTTAGTCTTTGTCCTGTTTTCAAAAATAATCTTGAGAGCACCTGAAAGTTTTCTTGACATAAAGTGGTAAGAAAAAAAACAAAACACCCTTGCTCATTTCCTGCATGTCAGAACTGCTGTTATATGCACAGCAACAAGGCCAGTTAACAAATAGACAACACTGTTTGAAAATTAGATTGATGTCCAGGGACAGTGGGATACTTAGCTCTTAAAACCAGTAGGAATTACTCACAAGTTATCTTGCTTACAATTGATGTGGACCCCTCATTATAAATTAGGCAGCCAATTTGGTAATTGCCTTGCTCCAAACATTTTTCTTTGCTGTGGTTGCAGATTATTGGCATATTCAGTAACTGTGTTCCTTGACTGATGCATTTACCTGTGGTACCTCTGCTACAGCTGCCAAAGCAAAGCCTTAAATGGACAGCTCTGCTCCAATGACCTCTATAAACTTCCAAAGATCTTGCTGGACCAGTTGCTTCCTCCAGCTCCTGTACACAACCTTGCTGTAATTCAGTAGCTTTTATTACAGCTGAGAGAGCCGTGTAAATAGGTACCATTGGAAAGGGGGTTGGCACTCAGTTCCAGGCAAGGAGTTTGAGACACCCTCTTATGCCGGCACTAAGATCCTAGCATTCAAGCCTATGCTCTGTTGTGCTTGAGCATCAGGACATAAAAGGAGTCTGTTAGGCAATGGAACAGCAGGACTACCTCACTGCACATGACAGTGGCCCGTTCAATGGGCATGTAACTTTATGCACTCTGTGTAAAAACAAGTCAGTTTATTCGAGCCTAGTAGCACCTGGAATCCAAAAAGATTGCCAGGGTATGAGCTGTGACTCTCAAACACTAAAACCCTGGAAATTGTGTTGGTGTTTAAGGTGCTACTGGGCTCAAATCTTGCTCTTCTACAGAAGACCAACACCTGAAACTGCACTTAAGATAACTTGCAGTGTAATCCTAACCCTACTGAATGGATTTAGACTAGAGTAACTCTGTATAGATTGCAGCACTGGTCGGTTTCTAAAGTTTTAGAGCACTGACTAGATCGACTCAGCTTTTGGGGGAGTGGGGCACAGCAACTCTGTAGAAGTGTAGAGTCTAGGGTATTACTTAGAAAGGCCAATCCAATTTAATCACAAATCCACCTCCCTGCAGTCGTTGCCACCTTGCATTCAAGCATTAAGCATACATATTTACTTTCCATTTAGTCATTATAATCTTCGGCAGACAGGGAAAGACTTCACTGAATGATTGGCCCTTTGTACAGTGTCCAAGATTGTTAAAAGCCAGTTCTGTTTTCCCAGAACACATGCAATTTCCCACTTTTTTCTTTGCCCTTTTGAGAAAAAAAAATCTTTTGCAAGATGGAGGAGGATCTTCCAAAGATAAATAAAGCACATTGACTCATTGAGTACTCAATGGTGTAGCCAAGGTTAAACAAGGGGCAGCTGCTTTAGGATACAACCTAGACAGAACTGCCAAAAGGACAACCACCCCCAAACCAAGTACTTTGTTGACTTGTGAAAACAATGTAAAACTTCTGGACTTTACTTTTCCACTAGGGAACAATTATGCATGTTTTCAACATTACAGTCAGGTACATAGTAAGAGCAACACACTTTTTGAGGTCACTGCAGAGAACTACTGCACTTGCTTATGCAGTATAACACAGTTCAGCACATCCAGATATTGAATACTACTGGTGAAGGAGGATAAAACCAGAGACATGACAGCAGCTAACAGCAATCAATAGGTTTTTCCCCACATAATAGCAGAGTTGGTCCTTCCAATAGGCATATCTAAGTGATTGCCTAGGGTGCTAGAGCTGGATAGGCACCAAAAGGCCCCGATGCTTAATGGAATGGCCTGTTACTCTGTGTGGGGACAGGCCAGCCCTCCTGTGGCCACTGGGATCAGCCACAGCAAACTGCCACCAAGGCACATAGCTTGCCTGCCTTTCCTGTCACTGGAATCAGTGGCACTCCACTCTGCAGTGACAGTAGGCGCCAGTGCCTATTCTGTGGATCACAACAAACAGCAGCCTCAGATGGTACCATGGCAATGCACACAGCTGGCATTTCTGCAGTGGGACATGGACTGTGATCTCCCAATTGGCTGACAAAGCAGTCAGTCTGTTCACAAAGAGAAGGAGGGTTCTCGACTTGGCCCAGTTTGAAAAGTGTGGTTGGGATCTTTACTGAACAGAGTCTCCTATCCCATATGCCTCACGGAACTGGGAGGAATGGATGGCCCCTGGCTGTAGCTCCCGATGAATGAGATGAACCCAGCTGAGCTCTGAGAAGGAGCTAGGTGTTTGAGCTGCCAGAGGGGTGAGTGGTATTTTTATTTATTTACTTTCAGCTGAGGTGCTTTAGCTGAGAAGGTACTGTGTCAGTGACTGTATTTGGGAGTGTGTGGGTGAGTTGTAACAGACTCCTGACTGCTGGAGTTAGGGTGTGAAAGGGTCATTGTTGCCTGTAATTAAGTGCTTGGGTGAAATTGAATAGCAGACTCCTGGCTGCTGGAGTTGGGGTGTGAAAGGGGCTTTGTTTGACCGTCATTAAGTGCCTTGGGTGATTTTGAGTAGCTGCTGGCCACGCCTTCTCCTGGGAGACAATTCCATTTAAGGCAGGAAGTTTGCAAGAGGCACGAGCCTCTGGCACGAGCCAAAGGGCGAGAGCCAAAGGGCGAGGCTCTTTGCCTGTGGCTCTCGGCCTAGGGGCTCTGTAAGAAGCCCAGGAAGAGCCAGAAAGCCAGGACCTTGGCTCCTTGGTAAAGTAAGGTAAGTAGACTCCTACAACAGGAGCCATATAAATACAAAGTGTTTTAAAAGGGGGGTTATAGAAAAGTATTTGTTTAAAAACAATTATGAAGCCAGAATGCCAGCAGGGGGTTGGGGGCTATCCAGTGTTTTGCATGGAGTGTCACATGTATGACTATCTGCCCACTGGTCAGAAGTCTTGGGTGTGTGCTCGGTGCAAGGAGCTCCTGGTTCTCAGGGAGCGAGTTTGCTCCCTTGAGGCCAAGGTGGCTGACCTGGAGAAGCAGGGACAGTCAGTTAGGTGCACGGGGAAGACTCTCGGGGACTTGTTAGATATGTCCCACTCTGGATCTGGCAGCCTGGCTGCTGCCAGGGAGCATGAGGGTCAAGGGGAAAAGGGGCACCATGCTGAGGATAAGGGGAATGTGCCCTCAGAAGGGACCTCTTCTTCAGCTGGTGAACGGGTATCCTTTCGTACCAAGGAACCATCCCTGGGAAGGGTGGGAGGGGGCTCTTGGTAGTTGGTGATTCGATCCTTAGGCAGGTAGACAGCTGGGTGGCGAACCCGCGTACTGACCGTATGGTGACTTGCCTGCCTGGTGCGAAGGTAGCGGACATTACGCGTGTTTTAGATAGGCTGGTAGATAGTGCTGGGGAGGAGCCAGTGGTCGTGGTGCACGTCGGCACCAACGATGTGGGGAAATGCAGTCGTGAGGTCCTGGAGGAGAAATTTAGGCTGCTGGGCAGGAAACTCAAGGCCAGGACCTCCAAGGTAGCCTTCTCGGAAGTGCTACCTGTTCCACGCGCAGGGCTGGAGAGACAGGCACAGATCAGGAGTCTCAATGCGTGGATGAGACGGTGGTGTAGGGGGAAGGGTTCAAGTTTGTTAGGCACTGGGATGCTTTTTGGGACAAGAGGGAGCTGTACAAAAGGGACGGTCTCCACTTGTCCCGAGAAGGAACCAGGCTGCTGGCGCTCAAAATCAAAAAGGTGGCAGAGCAGTTTTTAAACTGAATAATGGGGGAAAGCTGACAGGAGATGAAAAGTCTCTGGTTCGGGATGGCTCATCTCAAAGAGATGAAGGGGTAGCTATTACTTTTGTACAAGGAAATGGATTACAATTGTCCACTGAGACTGTGGCTAATGATAGGAACTGCCTGGCAAGGTCTCGAGGCAGCAAGAGGAAGGCTGTGGGCTTAACAAACATGGGAAACTATAAGTGTTTATACACAAATGCTAGAAGTCTCCGAGGTAAAATCGGGGAGTTGGAATGCTTGGTGTAGGGGGGAAATAGACATTGTGGGTATTTCAGAAACTTGGTGGGATGAGGAAAATCAGTGGGATACGGTGATTCCTGGTTATAAATTATATCGGAGGGATAGGGGGGAAAGGGTTGGAGGTGGGGTGGCTCTGTATGTCAGAGAGGGTGTACCGTCCAGTAAGATTGAGAGGGTAAGAGAATTGGATTCGCTTCTGGAAATGCTATGGGTTGAAATAGTGGGTCCAAAAGGAGGCTTAACAGTGGGAGTTTGTTATCGCCCACCAGATCAAAAGATAGAGGAGGATTATAAAATGATGAATGAATTAAAGATAGTGGCTAGACGAAATAACTGTGTTGTAATAGGCGACTTTAACTACCCACACATTGATTGGGTCAATATGAGTTCTAGTCGGGAAAAAGAGATTGCGTTCTTAGACACTCTCAATGACTGTGCTGTGGAACAGATGGTCACAGATCCTACCAGGGAGAGGCGATCCTGGATTTGGTCCTAAGTAACACCCAAGACCTGGTGAGAGATGTAAAAGTGATTGCACCACTTGGGAACAGTGACCATAATGTCATTGAGTTTAACATTTGTACAGATAGGGAGTTGCCCAAAAAGACTGACGCAACCACTTTTAACTTTAAAAGGGATAACTTCTCTGGTATGAGGGGACATGTGAGGAAGAAATTGAAAGGAAGAGTGGAGAAGGTCAAAACCATTGGGGAAGCTTGGAGACTATTTAAAAAGACAATCCTAGAAGCTCAGAAAAAATATATACCGCAGGTTAGGAAAGGTACAAATAGGTATAGAAAAAAGCCTGCATGGTTAACAAATAAAGTAATGGAAGCTGTAAAAGGTAAGAAGGATTCCTTTAAGCGGTGGAAAGCTAGTCTTAGTGTGGTTGATAAAAGGGAACACAGACTATGGCAAATAAAATGCAAGTCTGTGATCAGGCAAGCAAAAAGGGAATATGAGGAGCATATCGCAAAAAACATAAAGACCAACAATAAAACTTTCTTCAAATACATTAGAAGTAGGAAGCCAGCCAGGGAGGCAGTGGGGCCCTTGGATGACCAAGGGGTAAAAGGAGTAGTGAAGGATGATAGGGAAATGGCTGAGAAGCTGAATGCATTTTTTGCCTCTGTCTTCACTGTGGAAGAGGAGAAGTGTTTGCCCACTCCAGAAGCACCGATTTCGGGAGGGGGTTTGAAAGACCTGAATCAGATTGCGGTGACAAGAGAGGAAGTCCTCCGACTGATGGACAATTTAAAAACTAATAAATCACCAGGCCCGGATGGCATTCATCCGAGAGTTCTGAAAGAACTCAAATGTGAACTTGTGGATCTCCTGACAAAAATATGTAATCTTTCTTTAAAATCTGCCTCCATTCCTGAGGACTGGAAGGTAGCTAATGTCACTCCCATCTTTAAAAAGGGCTCCAGGGGAGATCCAGGAAATTACAGGCCAGTCAGTCTGACATCGATATCGGGTAAATTGGTGGAAACTGTTATTAAGGAAAGAATTAGTAGGCACATTGATGAACAAAAACTATTGAAGCAGACTCAGCATGGGTTCTGTAAAGGAAGATCTTGTCTCACTAACCTGTTAGTGTTTTTTGAGGGAGTGAACAAACATGTGGACAAGGGGGACCCAATAGATATTATTTACCTTGACTTCCGGAAAGCTTTTGATACAGTTCCTCATCAAAGGCTCCTAAGTAAGCTCAATAGTCATGGGATAAAAGGACAAGTCCTCTTGTGGATCAAAAACTGGCTTATAAATAGGAAACAGAGAGTGAGTATAAATGGGAAACTTTCTCAGTGGAGGGTGGTAAGCAGTGGGGTACCACAGGGATCAGTACTCGGTCCGATGCTTTTTAACTTGTTTATTAACGATTTGGAATTGGGAGTAAGCAGTGATGTGGCTAAATTTGCAGATGACACGAAGTTGTTCAGGGTGGTGAAAACCAGGGAGGATTGTGAGGCACTCCAAAGGGATCTGTTGAGGATGGGTGAGTGGGCGTCAACGTGGCAAATGGGGTTCAATGTGGCCAAGTGCAAAGTGATGCACATTGGAGCCAAAAATCCTAAATATAAATACACATTGATGGGGTCTGATCTGGCAGAGACTGACCAAGAGAGAGATCTTGGAGTCGTAGTGGATAACTCGCTGAAAATGTCTACACAATGTGTAGCTGCAATAAAGAAGGCCAACGCTATGCTGGGGATTATTAGGAAGGGAATTGATAACAAATCAGCCAGTATCATCATGCCCCTGTATAAATCATTGGTGCGACCTCATTTGGAATACTGTGTACAGTTCTGGTCACCACATCTCAAAAAGGATATTATAGCATTGGAAAAAGTGCAGAGAAGGGCAACTAGAATGATAAAAGGGTTGGAACACCTTCCCTATGAAGAAAGGTTAAAATGCTTGGGGCTCTTTAGCTTGGAGAAACGACGGCTGAGGGGTGACATGATCGAGGTTTATAAGATTATGAATGGGATTGAGCAGGTTGAGAAAGAAGTACTTTTCTCCCTTTCTCACAATACAAGAACTCGTGGGCACTCTATGAAATTGCTGAGCAGTCGGGTTAAAACAGATAAAAGGAAATACTTCTTCACCCAAAGAGTGATTAACATATGGAATTCACTGCCACAGGAGGTCGTGGCAGCTGCAAGCATGGACAGTTTCAAGAGGAAATTAGATAAACATATGGAGCAGAAGTCCACCAGTGGCTATTAGCCACAGGGTATGGATGGGAACTCTCAGTCTGGGGCAGGTGATGCACTCTATTCTTGGTGCTGGAGGGGCAGCAGTGGGAGGGCTTCTGGTGCCCTGGCCCCACTGCTGGACCTCCGGATGGCACCTGGTATATTTTGGCCGCTGTGTGACAGAGTGTTGGACTAGATGGGCCATTGGCCTGATTCAACATTGGCTTCTCTTATGTTCTTATGTTCTTATGTTCTTATGAAGCTTGGTCATTATTACGGATGGGCACAAACTAGCTTATGAACTAAAAATCATGACGAATTTTGAGCAGTTCATGGTTTGTGAACTGAAGTTTGTGGCAGATCAACCAGCATGAACTTACCACAACTTTCAAGTGGTTTGTGGTTGTTGGTGTATGGATACATTTCCAGACTGTCTCTGCTCAATTAAATGTTTACCAAACTTCAAAGGCAGGGTGAGGTTCCCTGTAAGTTTGGTATGTGTAGCTTGCAGGGGGTCCATTCTACATACTTTTGAACCTGCACCTGACATTTCCCCAAAAGAACTTACCTGGGGGCATCTTCTTTGGGGATCATAACTTGGAGCCCAATCTGTACATAACTTGGAGGGCATGTAGAGGAGCATCGGGGGAGTCCCCTGGGAGTCTGATTATTCTAGCTTGCACAGGGTCTGTTCTATACACTCCTGAACCTGTGCCTATCATTTCCCCAGAAAGCACTTTCCTGGGGCACTTTCTTTGGGGGGACATAACTTGGACCCTGTAAATCCAATCATCAGCATACTTGGAGGGCAGGTAGAGGAGAGTCAGCTGGAGATCCCCTGCAAGTTTGGTTTCTCTAGCAGGCTGGGGGCTGTTCTACCACGTCACAGAACTCATGAACCAAGCTGGTTCATTTGACACCTAAAAGTTCGTGACACTTTGCAGCTCATGAACCAGGTATGCCACAGAACATGAACCAAACCAAACCACATTTTCCCAGTTCCTGCCTATCCCAAGTCATTATTAAACCATGTTGTAAAAGTAAGATACTGGAGAAGAAATAATAGAGTGTAGTTTTCAGAAGAACGAACTGTGAGCTACATGTTCCCAAATGCAAGGAGGAGCAGAGGAGACAGGCATGGAAGGTCCTTTGGAACTGGTCCCTGGTGTTGACAAACAGTAGGAAAAGGAAATAGACATGGCTGCCTCTGTGTGAGCTTCACTTTTCTGTGGCAGAGTGAGTGCTCCTGTCCTCTACCTTTGCTCTTCTGCCTCAACATCCTAATCTGACTTTTGTACACACCCCAGGGGGCTTTGCTCATAGTTTTTATAAAGTACTGAGGCTGATGCATAGCAGAGTGAATTCAGCTCATACTTTACTGTAGATAGTAGAACAAGAGATGCTCTTGCCGGCTCACAGACCGGCTTATATTCCTACATCACACCACACCCAAACACACACCCACACCCATGATAGGATATTTACAGTGCATCCTTAAACCCATAGGTCCCTTCTAGGATCCTAGCCTCATGATAGGTGCATGTTAGGATCCATGCGGGCTATTGTCTCTGGAGATGAAGCTCGGGTCCTTTGCCTGACTATGTGTTGCCTCGACTGCGTGTGTGGTCTTCCCTGAGTACACAACAGTTTGGGATTTTTAAAAAGCCATACTGAGCATTTACCCAGCCCTTTGCTGTCATTGTTTGGCTTTTAAAAAGTCAATCTCTAGTTTTTTTCCATTTTGAAATTATGTGGATGGGGGATGGAAGAGCAACTTTGGTAGAAAGTTTAATCTGGTTTACTCTGAAGCAGGGGTTTTTCCCCCCTGGGGGAACATGCTGGAAAGGAATTCTGGAACCTCTTCGACAAAATTCTTTTAAAAATGTTTTAAAGTTCATGAGTTTTCAGTATACAGATTGAAATTTTCATTTCCCTCTTGAGACTTCCGGCAGCTTTTTCAACAACAACAAAAAAGCCCTGCTCAGAGGGAAATCCAATTTTATTTACTGGAGCTTATTCCTGTCATGACCCCTTCTGACCAGCCCAGAGACTCAGAGTAGGGTTGTCAGCTCCAGAGACTCCCTGCCCCTGGGCCCCCACTGCCAATCAGCTGGCTGGTGGGGAACTTAAGGGTGCTGGAGGAAGGCCAAGGCAACTGTTGCTGGTGATGCCATGATGTCACTTCCAGTGTGAACTGAAAGTGACATCATCACATAGTTGGCAGCATAGTGATGTTCTAGTATTTTGACAAAAACTCTATGGTAAAAATAGCTTCTACCATAGCGTTTTTGCCCAAATATCAGACTGTTCTGTGGTGCCACTGAGGTGATGACATTGCCTCTGGTGCACTCCAGAAGTAACATTGTTGCATTGCTGGTGACAGCAGGCTAGGTCTCCCTCCCACTGCCAGTAAGTCCAGCTTTCCGGTTGCCACAAAGTACCTGCAACCCTGCCTCAAAGACTTCAGGAGAAGAGCCCAAAGAGTCAAGGCTGGTGGCCGAGAAGGACCAGAGAAGGCCTGGCACTGCAGTGGCACCTGCCAACAATGTTCCAGCAGTGTCAAAGCCTGTGAGGGAGACCTCGCCACTGGCCCTGAGATACCCACCAGGCCTCTACTGGACAGTACATGAACCTGGGCCCATAGCCCCCTCAGGACCTACTCCCACTCTGCAGGAATGGTGTTAACAAAGGACTTGGTAACAAGGTAGTGCAAAGAAGGTGCAGTACCAGACTGGATGTGCACAATCCCACCATGGATCTAGAGCAGTGCTCTGAGAGTACTACTTCCTTGCAGGATACTGGCCAATGCAGCCTGTGGGGCTCTTGAACTTGTTAGCAGTGCAGCTGGGCCCAGGTACCCCCCAGCCTACATAAACTGAGTCCTGGATCAACAAGTCCACTAGCTGCAATTCTTGTGTTCTTGCTCCCACTTTGAGGAAACCTGATTGGCTTTGAGTGCAGAATAATTCCCAATAAACTGTTCTTAGTATAGCAGTCTTTTGAGTTGATTTGCATGGGGTCCTCACTGTGCAAACTTCTTATCTATTGAATGCAACAGAAAGCTGAAGCAGGTTTTGAATCATTAGTGAGGGAGCAGGCAGATACAAGGGCCAGAAATAGGGAACTTCTGACCAGTTACATAGTTCTGAAATCAATAGTTCATGCAAAAATTTTGCAGAGTGGAAAGGCCTGCCAGTTCAAAAGAATATCCATCCTTGATGTGACTTTGAGTGAGGCAACTGGTTTCAGACATTAACTGGCTAGGTTTCCCTAAGATATCTTATTGCAAAATTGGTGGGAATTTAAAGTGCAGTGTTTAAATGCTCCAAGCAGATGCTTCTATTCACTGGTTTCCCTGACAGCTTTCTGTTTTTAACTTTCTGCTGACAGATCATATGTAGAGTAGGTAATGCACATATGAAGTCCATGGCACTTCTGAAAATAAAATCTGTACCAAAAGCATCCATAATATATTCAAATACTACTTCTGAACTGCCCAAGGGACAATTTTCTACAAGGTAATATCTGAAGACAAAAATAAAACCACAGTAATACTTTTATTAGTACCTACCCACCCAAATGACACAAAATGGCATGCAAGTTCTCCAAAACTCTGCAACAAGCTTAAGGTCATGACCTCAGCACGATGAAGAGTTCTGAAGAACTCAAAGCATTTTGTCTTGCATTTAGCAAGAGGGACTGGTTGGAGTGGCCACCATCCTTACAGAACATAAAATAGCTTCAGAACTTTGTTTCACTTAATTAACCAACTAGGAGTAAGGCCCGTTGTGGAAATAAATACAACGGGCTCTAGAAAGAGGCTCTGGGAGAGTGCCCTGGCTTTGGGCACATAGTGTGAATTTGCTGTGGCGACCTCAGCAGGGTATAATGACAGAGACCACCATTTTTTTCCAGAGGAACTGATCTCTGCTACCTGAAGAGCAGTTGTAGTTTTGAGTGATCTCCAGCCCTCATCTGGAGATTGGCAACAATTGTTATCCAGGAGGAAATGGCTGGTTTGGAGGGTGGAGTCTATGGCATTCTACCTGCCTGAGGTCCAACCCCTCCTCAAACCCCACCGTCTCCAGGTTCCACCCCTCAAATCCCCAGGAATTTGCCAACCTGGAGTTGGCAACCCCATCTCCTTCCCAGCTAACCATCAACCTACTGTTATCTGCCCCTCTGACTTCAGCTGACTTCTGCCCTCTCTCCTGCAAAGCAGTTGTAATTCTGAATGGTTTCCAGCCCTCACCTGGAGATTGGCAACAATGGTTCCCCATGAGGGACTGGCTGGTTTGGAGGGTGGAGTCTATGGCATTGTACCTGTCTGAGACCCCACCCCTCCTCAAACCTCACCATCTCCAGGCTCTACCCCTCAAATCTCCAAAAATTTCCCAACCTGGAGTTGGCAACCCTATCTCCCTCCCAGCCAATTGTCAACCTACTGTTATCTGCCCCCTGACTTCAGCTTTCCATCTCTTCCCCCCTCCCTCCTGGAGAGCAGTAGTAATTCTGATTGATCTCCAGCCCCACCTGGAGATTGGCAACAATGGTTCCCCAGGATGGAATGGCTAGTTTGATGGGTGGAGTCTATGGCATTGTACCTGTCTGAGGTCCCACCCCTCCTGAAACCTCACCCTCTTCAGGCTCCATCCCTCAAATCTCCAGGAATTTCCCATCTGGAGTTGGCAACCCTATCAGGACTGGCCCCAATGAGTTTTCTCTCAAAGGCCAAAACAGGTGACAGGACAAAGCTTGGTTGCCTACCAACAGGCACTGAGGGGAAAGTAGGGTTGCCAGCTCTAAGTAGGGAAATACCTGGAGATTTGGGGGGGTGAATCCTGTGGAGGGCAGCATTGGAGGGGGGCAGAAGGACTCAGCAGGGCATAATGCCATAGGGTCTACCCTCCAAAGCAGCCATTTTCTCCAGGGGAACTGATCTCGGTCATCTGGAGATCAATTGTAACAGCAGGAGATCTCCAGGTCCCACCTGGAGATTGGCAACCTTAGGGGAAGGACAGCTGCACAGCAGGTGGTGGAAGAGAATGGTTTGATGGCCACTGAGCCAAGACTGGCAACAATAGTGCCCCAGGAGAAAATGGCTGATTTGGAGGATGGAGTCTATGGCACTGTACCTGTCTGAGGTCCCACCCCTCCTCAAACTTCACCCTCTCTGAGCTCCACCCCTCAAATCTCCAGGAATTTCCATACCTATAGTTGGCAACTTTATCTCATCCCCTCTCAGCAGCCTCTTCCTAGGCAAAATTCTGTCTTTCTCATTAGCGGGGAGCTTAGCAGTTTACTTCATTCTTTTCGGCTTTGTGATCTGTACAAGAACCCTGTAAGGCAGGTTAGGCAGAAAGTCTCCGGCTGGTCCGAAATCACTCAGGCAGTGTCCATAGGGATGCTCCTGCTGAACAGGAGGAAGCAGCCAGGCTTAGGGTTGCCATTGCCAACAAAGACAAATTGATGCAAAGGAGGATGGAAAAGTCTCCATATCTCTATTTCGCCTTCAACTGGTTTTGATGCCAGCAGAGTGAGAAAATGCCAGAGGCTCTGGGTGGGTGCCCCATGGTAAATGCACCAAACAATTCCTAAAGATTTTCCACTGTGTCAATAAATCATTTTCTACACTCACAGCGTCCCCTGCCAGAATTAGTACCAGAGCTTTTTTTGCCTTGTGGTATTCTGCTTGTGGTGTGATCTGTCTTTTTTGTGGTGTGGCATGGTTGTGTTATTGGGTTTGTTTCTTTTGAAGGGGAAGTGTTGTGAGTGAGGACATATTTCACCTCAGAATACAACAGGTTGCATAAACAACTGGCAATTCCAACTGTCTTGCGGGGGGGAGTTTGAGGTGCGAAATGGAGTGAAGTCCAATCAGCTTCCATATGCAAATGAGCTTGAAATGCTGGCCCAATCAAAGAAGAGTGACCTAGGCTGCAGTGAGTGGGAGAGAACTCAGGCAATGCAGCTAGTGGATAGGGACAGATTCTGAGTGATGTAACAGGGAGCAAACTGATTTTTCCATGCATAGAATCTTGCCAGACCACTACCCTTTTATATAACAGGACAGGATTTGCAGAAAGCACACAAAGCAATATTCATTGTATACACAGATTGATGTCCTGGTGCAATACAACTCAAAAACTGCTGAAATTAATGTGTGTGTTTTTTAAAGCAATGAAATAACTGCCTTTGTTTTTGCATTGTTCATTTCAAATGCCAAGTATGTGGAAGAAAAAGTTCATTTCACATTTGCCATTTTCCTCTCTATTGAACGGTATGTGTATGCATGCACCCAAGTCATAGCTGCTTAGGGAATCAAACCCCTCATGCTAGCACTGCATAACAACTTCTGAGTCAGCCTGAGAAATCCAGACTCGGAATTTCAGCAGCAACGTACATACAATCCCAATCCTATGCATGTTTACTCAGAAGTAAGCCCTAGCTAACAGGATTTACTCACAAGGAGCTATGTATAGGACTGCAGACTTCAAAGTTCACAATCATTCTAACGTGTCCTAGTGTCGCTTCTCTGGGGATGAGGTAGGCTCTAAATCTGAAAGTTTATCCTGCAAAACATTGCAGCATGTGTGTATGACTCTTACTGGGTTTTTGTTGTTGTGTTTCTTGAATGTTCTGTTGGACACCTAGAGCCCTTTGTGTGCATTTGTATGACTGTACTTGCAGTGTGCCCTGACTTGGGATGGCCCAGGCTAGCCTGATCTCATCAGGTTTTGGAAGCTAAGCAGGATCGGCCCTGGTCAGTACTTGGATGAGAGACCACCAACGAATTCCAGGGTCACTATGTAGAGGCAGGCAACGGCAAACCACCTCTGTTAGTCTCTTGCCTTGAAAACCCCATGGGATCAACACAAGTCAGCTGTGACTTGATGGCACTTTACACGCACAAGCGCACACACTTTTAGTGTGGTTCACCCAACTCTACAAATAACTGTGAAACTGAAGCACACTCAGCAGAAACACGCCACTGAAAAGCAGCCCGCAGAGTACAAATAAGTTTACATATCCATTCAATATAAAGCTTTCTAAACTCATCATCATCATCATCTTCCTGTGTGGTTACCGACTGTGTAAAGGCATCTTCAAATCACGAAAAAGGGATGCAACCTTGTGATTAGTAAGTGCCGTGGGACAAACATGTTCTGCAAAAATTGATAATAATAATAATGTGTAAATTCACTCTGTGTAATTTTTAGGACCATAAGAATAGCCTTGCTGGAGCAAACCACACTGGCATCTAGTCCAGCAATCTCTCTCTCAGAATAGCTAACCACATGCCCCTGGAAGCCTCACAAGCAGGAGACATCTCAAATTATAGCAGATTAGCCAGCTCCAGCTGGTAGGATTCCTGGAGATTTGGGGACAGTCATGTAGGGCTGCCAGGCCTCCCGCTATGGCAAGAGATCTCCTGCTGGCAGCCTTCGCTTCTCGCTGCTGCTTGAAGTGGCAGAGGGAGAAAAATAAACAAAACTTTGCCACTAAGTCGATGGCATGACATCACTTCTGGGGGAAACCACAGTGTTACCATAGAGTTTCTCACTTTCTCTGTTCCCCCTGGAAGCGATTTCATGTTGTCACCGGCAGCACCCCCTTGTCCCCACCCCCCCACACTCCCACCAGTTACCAGGCCGCACCTGGCCATCCGAGGCCAGTGCCTAAAGAGGGTGGAGCTGGGGAAGGGATTTGATGGCATCAAGTCCACCCAACAAACCTTTCATTTTCTCCAGGAAGATAGTTTCTGAGGGTAGTCATGTTGGTCTGTAGTAGAACAGATTTGAGTCCCATAGCACCTTAGAGACCAACAAGATTTTCAGGGTATGAGCTTTCGAGAGTCAGAGCTCCCTTCTTCTTAGACACGAGTCCTATTCCTACTCATGACTGCTGAAGAGGTCTTTGACTCTCAAAAGCTTATACCCAGAAATCTTGTTGGTCTCTAAGGTGCCCCTGAACTCAAATCTAACATTTCTTACAGGGGAACTGATCTCTGTAGTCGGGACATCAGTTCTAATTCCAGGAAAACTCCAGCCCCACCTGGAGGCTGGCAACCCTACTCTGAATATGAAGTTTCCACTTATAGGGAACTTTCAGTGATCATGGCAGTTTCTGATAGACCTATTCTCAATGTTGAATCCTTTTCCAAAACCATAAAGAGGCCACATACACATGCCAGTTGTTCTAAGGTGCCAGTAATCACTTCCTTGTGGTGACTGATCTCCATCTGGCCCATAATATTTAGAAGCACTTCCTGTGTGGAGTTCTGCCATCATTTTCAGAACTGCCAGTTTCCCAGCAACTCCTGGAGGGAGCTTGGAAACATAAGGCCAAATGTCCTATGGTCAGGTGGGGGTTAGTTACCAACTTACCACAGAAGAAGTTGCTTTTGGAGGTACTTCTGTGATGTGTGTAATGTGCTCAGCCAAAGCCTGTTGTCATCACCACATTTTGCAGCAATGAATTCTACTAAATATCTATTCATATGAGGTGACTGAGCATATGGCAGCCTGCTTTTATCAGGCTTATGTGACCTGGCCATTTGAAACGGTCCACTGATAGAGATTCACAGATCCTTCTAGATTCCAAAATGCTCTGGGAGGTTTTAGGATTCCAAACATATGTTCTGTTGAGGCTGCAGTGGGAGCTTGGAATGTGAAGCTCCGTGAAGCTATTAAGAAGATTGCTCCTCATAGATCTTTTGTGCCCTTGGGGTGGAAGCCAGCCTGTGGTTCACCTAGTTATGACACTAAGCAGGTCTGGATGAGTTCAGTGCCTTGATAGGGGACATTTTAGGAATTACATATAAGCGACCTTGAACTCCATGATGGAAGGAAGGCAAGATATAAAATTATCAAAAATAATAAAGGACTTGGTTTTGTGGCTCATAGAATCACAGACTCAGAGTTGGAAGGGGCCTTTACAGGCCATCTAGTCCAACCCCCTGCTCAATGCAGGATCAGCCTAGAGCATCCCTGACAAGTGTTTGTCGAGCCGCTGCTTAAAGACTGCCCGTGAGGGGGAGCTCAGCACCTCCCTAGGCAGCTGATTCCACTGTTGCACAACTCTGACAGTAAAGAAGTTTTTCCTAATATCCAGCCGAAACATTCCCGCCCTTAATTTAAACCTATTATTGCAAGTCCTATTCTCTGCTGCCAACCGGAACAGCTCCCTGCCATCCTCTAAGTGACAGCCCTTCAAATACTTAAAGAGAGCAATCATGTTCCCCCTCAACCTCTTCTTCTCCAGGCTAAACATATAAACTAAATCACTCAGCCTTTCCTCACAGGGCTTGGTCTCCAGGCCCCCGATCATCCTCATTGCTCTTCTTTGCACGCGTTCCATTCAGTCCACATCCTTTTTGAAGTGTGGCCTCCAGAACTGCACATAATACTCCAAGTGCAGCCTGACGGATGCAATGTACAGCGGGACTATGGCATCTTGCGATTTGGATGTTATGCCTCTGTTGATACACCCCAAGATTGCATTAGCCTTTTTTATTGCTGCATCACACTGGCTGCTCATATTTAACTATTGATCCACCCGTACCCCAAGATCTTGTTCACACACACTGCTACTCAGAAGTGTATGCCCCATCCAGTATATGTGTTCCTCATTTTTGTTACCCAGATGTAGAATTTGGCAGATTTAGAACTCCTTTCTCATGGTTAGCAGGTTTGTCAGCTGTAAAATTCTCCTCATGAGAGATGAATCTGATAACCTGTTGCTCACTATGGCAGGTAATTCCCTCAAACTAAATAATTAAAATCGCTACTATGATTTGCCTTTACAACTTAAGTACTGCTTGCCAGAAACCCTTCTGGCCACCTTGAGGATCTGAGAATAAGGTTAGCATGATCCAGTTTAATTTTACTCCTTCTGGCTCTTAAATCCTCGCTTATATTGTTGTCAGATATCCTTAACGTGGGCCATATTTGTAGGGGTTTCCATGCTTAAAGATAGTAAAGAACCACCTTTAATCTTTTGGTAAATTCCTCTTTATTTTCAGAGTTCCCACCTGCATATAACATAAGGTAAAATCTCATGTTCCTCTCAGACTCTCAGAGGAATGCTTCTGAAGTCCAGAAGGAAGCCAGAGACAACCAGGTATGCACTCAGCTTTATTTCCTTATGACATTTTAAAAGACCTTTGTGAGATGTGCATGTAGCTGGAAACATATTACAGGCAGTGAACGAGAATTCGAAGCTGTTTTCAAAGCTGAAGCTGTTTTCCTACCAAGTTGATTTGATGTCATTTGCCTGTACCCAATAAATTCCAAACATAAACAGTGTAATTTTCTACAGCTGTAGTTAAAGTATTTGTGTAGACTGGTCCTCTCCTCTTCTGAATAATATAATAGCATAAATAAAGCTCTGCTGTGGTTTCTGAAAAGTAAAACTGACAAATCATTTTGTAAAAAAGGGATTTGATGCTTGGGTTAATATGTGCAGACAGACAAAGCTGCCTTTGCCTGAGACAGATCATTGGTCTCCCAAAATCAGTATTGTCTACCCTAACTGGCAGCCGCTCTCCAGAGTCTCAAGTAGAGGGCTTTACCATTACCTTACTACTTGATCCCTTAAACTGGTGATGCCAGGGATTGAACCTCGGACCATCTGCATGCAAACAGGTGCTCTATCAGTGTGTGGTAGCCCCTCCCCTGTTACAGATTTTAGAAGTGGACCATTTTAGGTATTTCAGTTAATTTTCACTACTTTGGTAGTTCATTCCTTTCACAGATAGCCTACAGGACCCATTAAGTTCAGGTCTAATCTACATCTAACAGACATCAGCTAGGGTTAAAAAGCAACCACTGCCAAGGTGGCTTCTGTGTATACACTGATTTCTTTTAGGCTTCCTCTCCCCATGGAAAACTCATGGTCCTGAAAAGTCAACCACGAGGGCCAGAGGACCCACCAGTGCAGCATCCAGAACCGCTTGAAGAGCTGTATCTGGAAACAAAAATGAGCCAAGTCCCATGTGCAGAGGAGGGAGTGCTTTAAGCCTGGGCACAAAGGTCTTTGGCTCCCAGTCAGATGCAGATTCAGCAGTATTTACTGCATTTATATTCTGGTTGTCTTTCATCATGGCAATCATGGCAACATACACAGAAACCAGCAGATTTTCCTCATTCATGCCCACTTCGGATCCATGACTTTTTAAATTCATCAAGGGGCATCATGTGCTTTTGGACCATTCCCTAGATCCCGTGCTGGATTTTTGGTATCTGAAATTGACAAATATTCAGTCCTGTACAATTTATGCCCAGTTCTGTACCCACATCTTACATAACATCAGACCTGGGTCTTAGCCAAATGACAGGCCTGGGTGAAACAGATTGATGAAGGTTTTCTAATAAGGAACAGCCTTCTGAGTTGTTCTCATTCCCACCAGAATCTGTAGATTCTGACATAGCTTCCCTCTTTTTTTTTAAGCGTAGACATACAGACATATTCCAGTAATTAACCAATCTCTGTATGTTCAAACCCTTATTCTACTACTGGAATTAACGCCCACAAGAAGAAAGTTTGCTGTGAGCTCATGAGAAACCAATGAGCACCATCCTCTCATCCCTGAGTGCCAAAGAATTTACTAGAAAAATACAACACTAATGTATGAGGCAGAGAAACTGGCCCAAAGAGTTATTTAGCAGCTCATTATCCTCCATGGACTTTAGTGTTAGCCCCTCGGAGAGGAGAACAAAAAATGTCTGGCCACTGGATTCCTTCTCCCAGCTTGGAACAACCCATGTCAGGAACTTCCTGAAGTCTGTGGAGTAAAGGAAGGGAAGTCTCCCTTCAGTTTATTAAATGGCCCTCAGTTCTTGCCCTTAATTTATTCTCTAGGAGTTTGGGGAGAGCCAGGCAATCTGTTTCCCATTTGCTGTACTTTTGCTGGAGCCTGTAATTGCTCTTTGAACCGACAGGAGCAGGAAACCCATTAAAAAGCTGACAGGACAGGGACTGGGTTTTGGAGCCAGAGCATTCCTCCACTCCTTTCATCTTGCAAGGCAAATAACTGGGTGAGTTCTCAGGGACCGAGATGGCATTGGATTTCATGCTGATTTGAGAAATATATTTTGTCATTGGTGTTATTAATAGGAGCTACTGTTATTCTACGGAGCTGTCATCCGGGTTAGGAGTACTCAATTACCTAGTCCGGTAGAGCACTCCTGCTTCCTGGTCTGTCATCTCAAGGCCCTTACCTTTCTTCTAAACTTGCTGCTCTTGGTAGCTGTCCAGCTAACCAGTCCTGGTCACTGTGTTTTGTAATGTTAATACATCTCCATGTATATGCACAGTTTTTTAAAAAATGGGTGCCACATGTAAATCAACAGAGTTGTTAATTCACATAATTGCCAGCTTGCCGGAATTGTACAGACTGACCAGTAGCACCTTGTTTTTTGCTATGGATATGCATTATATATATTGTTGAATAGGAGCCATGCTGCTGTCATATCTAGTGGTGCCCTGTTTTCCAAAGGGTGAGGATCAGGATTCCTTGCAATGTTGCAGAGGATACTGAAAAGAAGCCATGTGTGACTGCATTTGTCTGAGATTTGTGCCCAGGATCTGCAATCACAGGGTTCTGGGTGGTAGGGATGTGAATTTGAATAGAAACTAACAAAAATTCAACCAAAATTTAGTCCATTAATTAATAATACTTACTGAAACTCTACTACTGTGGAGAATTAACAAAACTGTGAGATAATGAGGGAAGGTGTTAATCCTGTTCCCTGTATACTCTCTGGTGCTGTACTGATGCTATTTCTGTTCTATCAAGCAGTATGGGGGAGAGGTAGAGAATACATCAGCAGATGGGATGTAAACCAACAGAGACACAAACCAACTAGAAGAGTATGCTGGTGTTCCCAACAAACAAGATCATCCCAATGGGTATGTTTTTGTGCACAGTGCTTCCACTTTCCACCAACCATCACCTTGTCTTGGTGTCTTCAAAAGGGCTTTCTGATTCAATAGAAGCACAGGCCCTGTCTGTGTAAGCTGTTTCATCATCTAGGGCTACAATGGCTGCTAGAAGTCAGGCAAGGATGCACACAGAACTGGTGGGGGATAGAGGAATTGGATCGGGCATTATCTCCCTCCCCCACAGCAAACACGCACAAACACATCAAACCAGAAAAGATGCAAAAGAAGTATATGGGCAAAAGGAACTAAACTAATGCTGGCTACTGTACTTGAAGCAGTTTTCTCCCAGGCATGCTCTCATATTCAAATTCAGCCAGACTTGGATAATAAACAGTGTATTCAACTTAGTATGTCAAGGTGGGGATGGATCACTTCCCAATTTTGTTTTAAAACACCCTTTGCTGTCCCTCATTTGAAGAATCTGGGATAGGAGGGGAAAAGCATAAGCCAATTCATGTCTGTCTGTGCTTTGCACAAGTTAAAATTTTACAATAGAGAAGCAATTAATATCTGCTTGGGGTTTATTAGCTTACCTGTGTGGAATTTGGTGAGGGGTGTCCCTTGGACTATAGGTGCAGTCCCTGAGGATTTTATCACAATTGGGTTGAAAACAAAGAAACAAAAAAACAAACAGACATTGAAGGCAGTGGCAATGAATAAAAATCTAATCATGCATAAGAACCAAAATAAATTGAATTAAAATGGTAAAGAACAAAATGATCTGAATATAATTGTGCACATCCCCACCTAGATGGTATCAGACACTGCTTTATTGGTGCCCCATACAACTATTTGCTTTGGATGATATCAAGACAAAAGGAAAGAGTGCCACATATCTTAGGAAAATAATACTAATAATGATTAATCACTTATTGTCTTGTGGGTTTATGGATCTATGTTTGCAAAGTGAAAATTATATTGCAGGATTTTAAAAAATGCCTCCAGATCACTCCCACCAGATCTGTTTATTATGCTCCCCACCCCCCACCAGCAAATTAATAGAGAGAATACAAGACAATATATTTGAAACTGGGTCCTGGAGACTCCTGAGATTCTGTGGAAGCTGATAAGGAGTTCTGGAATAAGAAGATCAGTTATGGGAGTCAAGCTTCTCTCATAGTCAGCCTGTCTGCCACTACCTTGCTTCTAGCGCAATGTGCAGGCATAGGCTGTATTGTAGAGGAAATGTGCCATTCATAGATGGTGATGTGTCAGGTTCAAAAGCAAGTAGATCCAAGCATTCTTGAGGCAAAGAAAGGCTTTATTGGAATACAGTGCTAAAACCCACAGCAAGATGGTTATTGTCAGGAATGGCGGGATGTGCGGCTCAGGCATGGTTATAGTATGATGCAAACATGCAACTAGCAAATGATCTTCAAGCGCGCGCACGGGAAACTCCCGGCGGGAGGGTTACTTAATGATCGGGAGACTGCTCCCCCCACCCCTCGGCTTCACAGGGCTGGAAAATTCTCATAGACTCAAGAATAGCCCAAAGCCTGCATTCAAGGCCACTGTGATAACACCGAGCAGTAGTGGCGAAGCTCCCACGTTACAGCTAGCATACCTACGCAAGCGCAGAAGCAGGGACAAGATAGGAACACAGAACAATGGACTCAGTATGAAACATGAATCAATGAGCCATTACTGACATGATGCACCAAAGGCTTGGTTGCTGCCTCTTGTAAACTGTGTGTGAATTCTAGAACCTGCTCCTAAACCCTTTGTAATGTTTTGGGGCATATGCTCAGGGCTTCTCAGCAAATGTTGAAGGGATTTTCCTGAAGATAAAGTTTGACACCCCCACAATACACACACAAAGAGTGTTTTGCATTGCAAAAAATTAATTTGGCCTTAATAAAAAGGACTACATGGATTTTGTTTTTCAGTATGAGCAAAATCTGCAGACTGTTGCTTGTGTTATTATATCTGTAGCTCAGTTTGGAGTCTCAAAACTGTTTTCTGTTCCAAATCATCATTAAAGAGAGTTGTTGAACTTTTCTCCATTGAAATGTCTTCTTTCCTTTCCTTTCTCTTTAATACATATATTTAAAACAAAATATAACTTTTGTAATAAACAAAAGTGTCTCTCCTATCTTCCCTGCCACATGTCAACTCTGTTTTTAAATCTTGGAAGTTGGCCCTTCACTAAGTCATGATGCTCAATGAAGAGCCTCTGCAGTGCTGGCAAGCCAGCCAAGGAGATGAAGTATTTCCAACAAGTGTTTAATGAGCAGGGCCAGCAGAGAACAGTAGTTTTATAACTGCATGCTGTTGGAGCTGGTGAGTCATCACCATTCATATAGATTCCACGTTGCCCCAATGCAGAAGGACTTAATGATGGATTGCATATAGAAATAGCTTTTATGCTCTGTATGTGACTTGCACATTAAATCTGTGACCATGATGTTATCATTTCTGGTTTAGACTGGAAAGACAGAAACCCTATCCAGCAAGAAAATGTCCTTAGTTAGATTGCAATGACTTTGTACATCACACTCTTAGTATAGATGGGTATGGCACATCTCTCTTTGCTCAGGATAGGACTATACATTACAAAGAACACAAAGTTGCTGCTGAAAATGGCAGCCATGTGTCAAGTTTCCTTCTGCCCTTCCACAAGGTTTAAGTCAATTTATTCCATGTTCTGACATTATTATGGGCATCTTCCTGCACCTGCAATAGGGGTAGGAAGAAATTCAATATGGACTGGCTGTTTTTAGTTATGTTCTGTGAAATGCATTTTTCTGTCCCTTGTGTGTCTTAGAAAATCAAGGAAACTAGTGCTAGATAATCTTGATTACCATTTAATAATGATAGCCATAGATTTTACACAGTGGAACTGAGGGACTATTTCCATCAGTTGGGGTTAGGGAGTGAGGAAGATCTTGCTGGCAGCAGCTGAGAGAGCAATCTGAAGCAGGTCTACTCAAAAGTAAGTCCCATTTTATTTAACAGGGCTTACTCCCAGGAAACTGTTTTTAGGATTGCACACCTGGACACAGTCTGTCTTCCCCTCCTTGCAGATACATGTCTTGGAAACTGCATATGAATTCTAACAGGTCAAATATGGAAAGCAAAGAATTTATGGGTTTTTTGGTATTTTTGAGTGCATGCATGTGTGTGTGTGTGCCCCTGCCTGGAAGTTATGGCACCCTTTGGTGACTCCTACTGGGGCATGGAGGATGTTAAGAAAAGTGGCTTGATAGCCTGCCTCTGCCTCCTGGCCCTGGTACAAGCCTTATGGCAAGACAGAAAGGGGAGGTGGGTAAGGTCTATAAAAGATCTATTTTGTTTCAGAGTAAAACAGTTTAGGGAATGCTGTGAAGCAGATGCATAGAACAGTGAGGAGGAGGAAAAGCCCTAGTTTGGCCTAGGGTTCCCTGCCTTTTCCCTTCCTATTTATTGCAGCTGACCAATAGCATGCAGGATTCATACATAGTAAGATGTGGCCATCATCTGGGCAATGTGAGGAAGCTTGAGACAGCATGCTGGAGATTCTGCTTGGAGGTGTCAAAACATCAGACTAACTGGCCTTTACAGACAGACAAATTGTGCTGCACTGTATACATCTGGTAGACAAACCAGGATTTGTGCAAACAGATCACAGTTTATAGTGAAGACTGAATGCAGCCAATGATTGTTTCATGAAAGCATGACTTTTGATTGTGTATTTTAATGCTCAGCGCAGGCCAAACCCCTGGACCTAGAAACACGAAATTCGGGGAGAGCCCTCCTACCATGATGTAAATGCTCACTAAGAAGGGATTTTTAAAAATTTGACCCCTAAGGGGGTCAAAAGAGGTAAAATGTGCTCCCCCCCATTGCTTCCTATGTGGCTGCCAGGCTGCTGCCTCCTTGCATCGCCCACTCTCTGACTGGTCAACTGCAGAGCTCAGTGTTCTGAGGTTACAAAAACCAGTTAGAGAGAGCTCATGACAGTTGAGGAAATCAGGAGTGGCCAGCCAGCTATGAGGTGCAGCAAAGCTGCTGGCCCAGTCTCCCTATGGCTTCAAACATGCTCCCCCTCCTACACCTGACAGGCGGTTGTCTGTCAGGTGCAGCAGCAGTTGCAGGGTGCTTAAAGCCATCAGGGAGCTGGCCCTGTCAGGTGTAGAAGAGGGGGGTGGGATGCTTAAAGCCATCAGGGAGGCTTGCTCGGCAGGATCACCTTAGTGTTGCTGCTGGCCCAGCCTCACCAATGCCTTTAAACACACTCCCCCCAACACCAGACAGGCAGGTGTAGGAGCAGGTGTCAGGTGTAGGAGCAGCGCCAGGGTGCTTTAATCCATCAGGAAGGCTGCCCAAGCAGAAACACCTTAGCAATGCTTCTGGGCCAGCTACCCCAGTGGCTTTAGACACACTCCCACACACTCCTCCTCCACCTGACGGGTGGTTCTCTGTCAGGTACAGGAGCAGGGGCAGAGCATTGAAATCCATTGGGGAGGCTGCCCAAGCAGCATCTCCTTAGCAATCCTGCTGGCCCAGCCTCTCCAATGCCTTCAGCGCAATAGCATCATAGCAACAACATTGGAATGCCTGCAGTGTTGTTTTATAGCACTATAGTGCTATAGTGCTCTAAAGCGAACATTTTTTTTTAAAAAAAAGGCGTGGCAGGAAACGGCAGGAAAACAAAGCGGTGCAGTCTGAATTGCCAAACCGCTTCTGATTAGGCTCTTTTCCGGTCAAGGAAAGCCATGTGTGAAATGGCAGCCCTGTACCGGTTTACTTCAAGACGAATCAGAAATGGCTTCAATCCAGCAGAATCTCGGTAATGTGAAATTCCCTACAGTTAAAAGAGACTGCAGACAGTTGAGGACAGTTACAGAAATCAGCAGTTCAAAACTCCTGAATAGACATTTCTTATAACAGCCAGCATGGCAATTGAGTTTATGAATGTTCATGGGGAGATAGTAAAGGATCTTTCTAGGAGCCTGCTCCAGAGTGAGCTCACCAAGCAGCCTGGTGATCCTAGCACCTGAGGGCAGAGCCACCACTGTGGTCTACAGAGAGGTCCTTCAGTGGGGAGGGGGTGCATATGTCTCACTTAATCCTTTACTCTACAATCTTCTTCATTAGAATTCCTACAACAAATGTTACCTTTCAAGCTTCACATCAGTATTACAACTGGATTTACAGAACTTAAATACCGTAGTGAAGCACAGGTATCAGGCTCTGTATAAATGATGCAATGAGTAACCACTGTTATTTCCTATTTCCTGACTGTGCTGTTTTTCACTGTGCTCTGAAGTTACCTAAAATGATGTGGAAATCGCTGCTAATCTCTTCACACTGCTCCACCCCCCAAGAACATGCCAGAAACACTTTGTTCCCCACCCTCTAGCCAAACAAGCACTTGAAGCCGGAGAGTTTACTGGACAGTGTGTCAGTTCTTTCCTTTCTTTCTTTCGTCCAATAAAAGCGCCACGGCTCAATGCCTTGAGCAGTGTAACAATTTGAAATTTCATTTATAATCTCTGTTTGTTTCCCAAAAGACAAAAGGAATTTTAAAAATTTGCAACATCCAAGGTTAATATTAGGATTTTGATCTGAGAGTAGGAAGGGGACCACCTTGCTTGGATTAAAATAATAGAAATCCACCAGCCACGTTAGAATAAAATTACATTTTAGGGTGTGTCAGTTCTCAGTCTATGGCAGTCCATTCATGACTTCTTAAAATGGTTGCTGCTTTGGGGAGAAGGATCAGGCCTGACACCACCCCTAGTTTCCCTACAGCCACAGTGTATCCCCTGAAGGACGATAAAATAATATCAGTTATGAGAAAACAGTCTGGACTAGAAAAGACAGGGTGATGGGATGTGGACACAGTGTTCTACCCAGGCATCTCATACTTGCTTGTTTTCTATAGCCTTGAGGCCAAGATTCCACTGCCAGTTTTGTCTTTTATTTTTGTTGGGATGTCCCTCATTCCAGCTCACAAAAATGGCACAGAAAAAAAAATATCTTGGTTCAAAACACTACACAGAACTGTGCAGATTAGATACCAATGCTCCAAAGTCTCCTTCAGTTTACAGACTTTGTTCCTGCAACCCTATTTTTACTAGGCAGATCAGGATAGCTTCTCATGCAGTACTTTATGTAGTTAGAATAACTGAGTACAAAATCTGCAAGCCAGCATCCAATATAATGATGTGCCCATTGCAGGGATCAGCACAGAAAATTTATTTTGATCCTTTTGTTATGGGTTTATTTTTTATTCAGTTAGTACCTTTACTTGCATAAACATTTTTATTCATTTTCATTATTATAGTTTTCACACCTATGTAGAGTCCCCCCCTCCATTTTTTAATCTTTATTCATTTCCATTGGGTTGATTAGGAAACACATTTTCATCTATAGTTTTTCTGTTTTTCACTCATTTGGGATGAAGTTCTCAGAGATGGTAAACACCCCCTTCCCCCAATTTCAGGCAGATAGGAAAAAGTTTCCCAATTCTACAGCAATTAAAATTTTTGCTTGCACAGAGCACAGGAAGGTAGGGATTCCCATGTGACCAAGTTTTTCCTCCTTCTCCAGAATCATCAGGCAAAGAATGGGGCAAGGAGGAAATCAGTAAGGGGAGCAAAACTTCCTCTGCCCTGTCTTACCTTGAGGTATCTGGGTGTTCTCCCAGTCTGGCTGACATCCGGTATTGCAATCTGGCTAGGAGAAAAATGCATCAAACACTGTCAGTAATGGACTGGAAGGCAAACATGACCCTGGAAAGGGCCCTGCTGCTGGCTCCACCCCCAACCCTGGGGAAAGTGCAGGCTCACCACAGCTTTTTCCTGGCTTGCACCTATCTGCATTGTGAGGGGTGAGTGCTGCTGGCTCCACTGAGGCAGGGGCTGCCAGCTTGTGGAGGCTAGAGAACTCTCGGAATAGGGTTGCCAGGGTCTTCCGCCGTACCAGCGGGGGGATTTGGGGGGTGTTCTCAGGTGTCATCACATCAGGGATGTCGCTTAGTGAGGTTTGAGGGCAAAGCTCTATGGTAAAACTGGCTTTTTGCCCTAAACCAGAGCATTGCCTGGTTTGGCAGGGTTTCTCCCACCAATGGCAGTGGGCAGAAGCCCCCCAAACCAGGGGAACCCCTACCCAGACCTGGTTCTCCTGAAGGAAATGGTAACTTTGGAGTGTGAAATCTAGGGCTTCACAACCTTGCTGAGCTTCCTCCCTTCCCCAAACTCCACCCTTCTGAGGCATAGACAGGTGAGGATATGGTGATTGCCAGGAGGTTGAATCGAAGAAATTGTGTGAGGAAACAGTACTCCCCCCGTACAGGGAAAAGTGAGCCCCCCCGTGCAAGTCCTTGCAGTTTCACCAGCATGCAGCTATGCTGGGTCTAGTGACTGACGGCACACAACTGGGCTGGCAGCTGGCTTTATGCAGCAGCTGGAATTGAGTTTTCCCAAGGAGAGGCTGCCATGGTGGGAGAGAAGGAGGATAAACTGAAGATGGGGACAGGTAAAGGTTGACTGGTGGGTGGAAATGTTGGGTGGTAGGTGGGAAGGACAGAAGGAACAGGCTATGGGGTCTTTCAAGGAAATAGTGGGGGAGGGGAAAATTAGATGCTCTCAGCAAGTCCTTGCAGGTCATGTACTTGTGCTACACAATTCAGGTCAGATTTCCTTTGGGAATTGTCAAACTGCACAATCCTAGTGATTGAGGGGACTGATCCAACTCTTTATCTAGGTTCTTTGTTGGCAAGCTGATAGTTTTTATACTCAAACTTGATTATATGTTAATTTAGCTAAGCTGCCAACATAGCAGTAGAAATGGAAGGGAGAAAAACCTCAGTAAATATACAAATGATTGTGAGAGGGCAAGTGGAAGGCCTAAGATGTAACTGAGTATATTCTCTTTGTCTCCTTACCTTCCAGGAAGACAACAGTTGTCATTACCAGATGTGTCATAGCAAGCTATATAGCAGTGGTGGTGCCATTTCATATAGGCACTATACCACAGCCATAATAATAGAAGAAGAAGAAGAGATTGAATTTATACCCTGCCCTTCACTTGGAGTCTCAGAGTGGCTTACAAACTCCTTTCCCTTCCCCTCCCCACAACAGACACCCTGTGAGGTAGGTGGGGCTGAGAGAGCTCTGACACAAACTGCTCTTTCAGGAATAGCTGTGCCAGAGCTTGTGACTGACCCAAGGTCACATCAGCAGGTGCAAGTGGAGGAGTGGGAATCAAACCCGGTTCTCCCAGATTAGAGTCCGCACACTTAACCACTACACCAAACTGGCTCTCAGTAGAATGGAAAACAGAAGAATCTCTTCTCTATTGTACCCTGTATGACATGTTTATACTACCTTTTCTCCAATATGCTAAGGGCAATAATATACATGGGTCTCTACTTGTCCCACATAGCAGGTAAACTTTTCCCACTTGCCTCCTATGTCACATTGCCTTGCTATTTCAGCCGTTGTGCCTACCAGTTTGGCTTTTGATAGACATTTTAATGATATGCAGATTCAAACACCTTCTACAGCAAGCATCCAAGAAAAAGTTTTCTGTTCAGTTTTATACATGGGTGACCTCACAAAGAACAAGTCCCAACTCTTTTTCAAAGAAACTGCAACTACAAATTGGATAGAACTTCCTCAGTAGCAGTGGTTCTTGACCTATGGGCTGGGGAAAGCCGGGCAGCCATGGAGTTATCACCAGGAGTCCATGAATGCATCCAGCTTGGGCAGGTTTCTGCCTTCCCCTGAGCCTCGCCGCCTCTAAGCTGGCCATGCTCCCCCAGCTCTTCTACTAGCTGCAGGCTGGGCTGCACTGTGGCCACACATCCTCACCTGGGTCTGCCTGATTGGAGGCCCCTGAGTGTGCACTGGCCGCTTGGGTGGGGTATATCGGCTCCCACTGCCCACCGTCTCCCGTCTCCAGGGACAGCTGGAAATGCCCACACCTTGAATGGAGGTGTGGGCTGTTACCCTTTAAGTAGCCTATGTTCAACTGGCAGCTGATGTGTGGGCCGATTGGATGATCTCCCCAGCATAGGGTTGCCAACTCCAGGTTGAGAAATTCCTGGAGATTTGGTAGTAGAGTTTGGGAAGGGTGGTGTTTAGGGAGGAGAGAAACCTCAGCTGGTATAATGCTATAGTCTGTCCTCCAAACAGCCATTTTCTCCAGGGGAACTGATCTATGTTGTCCGGAGATGGGTTGTAATTCTGAGAGATCTCCAGGCCCTACCTGGAAGTTGGCAAACCTAATCTCCTTCATCTCTACTGGCCTGGGAAGGCCCAGAGTGGTGTCAGGCAGCTGTCAAGGGCCAGGAATCTTACTGGCATGTGGCATCTCCCTCTTGACCACCCCAGTGCATCCCAGTAAGTGTGGGGAAGGAGGGGTCACCCCTGGACAGTACAAAGAGCAGCCTCCCCACCCATTACTATCCATTTCTGAAATACCAGTTTGGTGCAGGCAACATCATATGCCTTGTTTTTCATCTGTTCTTGACCAATGTTTTCCTGCCAAGAGCAAACTGAGACACCAACAGCATCAACCCCATTTGGAGTACTATAGCTAGACTTACTGTATGTGAAGCAGTAAAAAAAAACATGTCCAAAGTGAATTTCCCTTCCAATTGCAATACACCCCCATTTTAAGACATTTTAAATGCAGCTAGCAATTTCTATTTAGTGGTTTTATATGTTTTAACTTATTTGTTCTTGGCACTGGTTGCCCTATTGTAAGCCGGCCTGAGCCCGCTTGCGGGGAGGGCGGGGTAGAAATGGAATAAATAAATAAAAATAAATAAAATAAATAAATAAACGGCTTATTTTGCCTAATAGATGTGTAGTTCATGCATCTGACATTAGCTCTGATGCAAGAAAACTTATGCTAGAATAGATTTTGTTAGTCATTAAGGTGCCACTGGACTTCTCTTTTATTTTGCCACCTAAAAGATTTCTCAGCTGTGGAAAAGGCCCGCAGCTCAACACATGTGCCCAGAGATCTGACAGCATAATTATCTTGTTAGATTGCGATACCTGTAAGCTCCTTTGGAAGCCAATTTACCAATGAAAAGCAGGGTTAAAAATCAAAATAATTAGGCATCCACCAATTGTTCTGGTAAGGACTGAAAGCTCACTGGGCAGCCAAGCAAATTCTCAAAACAGATGAACTGGTAACCATATTAGCAAAGAGTTCATTAGGAAACAACCTTGCTGCATTGAAATTTCTAAATACTGAAAGAAGGTGGATGTGGAACAAGGTCTAAGGCTAAAACCAGACTTCCAGTCTCTGAAAGCTGCAACAGCACCAGCTATCTCATTAAATAACTCAGTATAAGAAGTGAACAAACATACCTTCTGTAGACTGAATAAACAATATGTTTGCATATATAACTTTCCCAAACGTCTGTATATATTGTTGTGATTAATGAGTTACTGGATTCATACTAGCTTTTAGTCATCCCCCCCATCAATGTATACTTGTACAATTACAATCATGTGGGGGTGTGTGAAATATTTTGATGTTAAAAAGGTCTCTTCATACTCAAAAAAGGCTGGAAACCACTGCTCTATAATCTTTGCCATGGATGCAGGGCTTCCACTCTAGGGACAAAGAAACAAAATAAATTTATCAGTGTGACTTACATTGTCCCAATGGGACTGAACTGTAAAGTCTTCCAAAATCCCCTCCATCTTCGTCAGCTAACCCTCTGATGATTTATGCAGCTGGCTCAGCCAGCAATGAAAGTCCCTGTGTAATATACTGGGTTCAAGACGCGTTGGTAGTGAATCAGCTCATAGTTTATTTGGTTAGAGAAAACTGAGACAGCAAAGCAGGACCAGTGGCCTGCTTAAATCCCTGTTGCAAACAGGGCTGGCTCACGGGGCGCAGATGCCAACCTCCTGGTGGGGCCTGGAGTCTCCCGCTGGTCGCCTCCTCCTCCACCCGAGGGGGGAGGGGGAAGGTGGGTGAGCTGCAGCGCCGCCTCCTCCTACTCCCCCCCTGCTCTGGCCGCCCCGCCAGCCCGGCTCTCGCCCACCACCTACCTGCCCGTCCGCGCCCTCGGTCCAGGGGAATGCCTGCCTCCTTCTCCTCCCGCTCCCCACTGCTGGTCCTGCTGGGGCTGCCTCCCGTGCCTCATCCCCGCCACTGCCAGCAGCAGCAGAGCAGAGAAGGCTGAGGCGAGCCCTTCCTTTGTCTGTTCCCCCCAAGCCATCCCTTCCTCCCCTGCACTTGTGCGCGCCGCCTCCTCCTCCTCCTCCCGAAGGGGAGGGCGGGCGAGCTGTGGCGCCGCCTCCTCCTCCCCCTGCTTCCCACCACTGGAGTCTTGCTGGGGCTGCCTCCCGCGCCTCGTCCCCGCTGCTGCCACCACCACCAGCAGCAGAGCGCAGAAGGTTGAGGCGAGCCCTTTCTCCCCCCCTGAGCCATCCCATCTTCCTTTTTTTTTTTTTTTTTAATATAGTTTTTATATAGTTTTTGGTAAGTATTACATATTATCTTTTATCCCGTACATTTCGTAACGGTTTTTTATCCCTTCTCCCTCCCTCCTCCCCCCTCTGCTTTTCCAATGCTTTAGTCCTTTGTTCCCAGCCACGGGCACAAGGTCCGAATCTTGCACTGAATGTCCTTTCTTCCTTCTGTTGGTAGCCACTCCAGGTAGGTCTTCCATTTCGTGCTGATTGCTGTAGTCCTGTCTGCCCATTTGGTCTTCCAGTTCAGTTTCTCTATTATGTCTGACTGTATGAAATCAAACAAATAATTATGCCAGATTTCTACTGTCCATTTACTCTTGTCCTTCCAACCCAGAGCAATCACTGCTTTTCCTGCTAATATCATTGCTTTGAATATAGCTTGGTTCTCTTTACTTACTCCTGGGTTCCCTATTATGCCCATTAACATTAAATTAAAGTTAATGGACAGTGAAACTTTGCATGTTCTCCTTATAATTTGCAATATTTTTGTCCAAAAGACACTGACCTCTGGGCATTCCCACCACATATGGGAAAACCATCCTTTAGCCAGTTTGCAATGCCAGCACATGGGGCTCATTCCTGGGATCATGTTTGCTATTTGCGCTGGTGTTTTGTACCATTTTGTAAAGAATTTATGCTCCATTTCATTAAATTTGATCACTTTAATTCCCTCTATTCCTTCCATTATTTTGCTTGCCAAGTTTTCTGATACCTGACCTTCTTTGGTCCAAGTGTTCTGTAGGTAAGATATTGTCGTGTCTGTATTTGATATCATTTTCCTATAGATTTTCCCTGCTAATCCTTGTTTTGATTTTTGCATCCCTTTGTATAGTTCTTCTATCGGTTCCTCTATCCATATTTTCTCTTTTTCCTTGATCTTATTAACCATACTATATAGGCCTGTTATTTTTAACCAGTGTTGGTTACCTACCTCTTCCACTATCTCGTGCACCGGTTTTAAGTTACGTCCTCTAAACATGTCTTCCAACCTATAATACCCTTTAGTTTTAAGATATTCCCACCATTTATTCTCTTTTATTTCGCTGTATATTAATTCTAGTGGTGTCCATCTTGAGTTTCTTCTTAGCCATTTCGCTTGCCACTTGCTCCAAGATTCTAATGCTGAATGTCTGGGGCCTTTAATCAATTTGAGATCTTTTTTTGTGGCTTTAGAGAAAATCCCGAATCTTCCTATATTGTTGTTTATCTCATTTTCAAATCTAACCCATTTTTGCTCCTCTCCTTCACCTATCTCTAATAGCGACTTTATTTGAAAGGCTTCATAATATCTATTCAGCTCTGGGACTCCCCAACCCAACTCCTCCTTGAGACCATGTATCAACCTTTTTTGAATTCTACACTTTTTACTGCCAAATATCCACTCTCTAATTGCCCTATTCCATTGTTCTAACCTTTTGTTATGGGCCTCTAATGGTATCGTCTGGAATAAGTATGTTAGTTTAGGTAACCAGAACATTTTAACACTCCTAATTCTAGTAGATATACCAAGAGTTTTATTTTTCCACTTTCTCATTTCATTCTTTATTTTCTTCCATATCGTGCTATAATTCACCTCCGATATTCTATCGATCTTCTTTTGTAACACTATACCTAAGTATTTGAACTTTTTGGTGCCCATTCCAATATTTGTAATTTTGTTTATTTCTTTTCTTTCCTCTTTGTTCACATTGAGGTACATGATTTCTGATTTAGCCATATTAACCTTTAACCCTGAACAGCATTCGAAGTCCTCTAAGATAATTTTTACTTCTTTTATCGCTTCTTTGGGATTTGTCATAACTACTATAATATCATCTGCAAATAAATTAATTTTTATTTCTTCCTTCTTTACCTTATAACCTTCTATCCTTACACAGTTTCTTATCCTTTCAGCTAGTTGTTCTATTGCTATAATGAATAAGACCGGTGAGAGCGGGCACCCCTGTCGGACCCCTCTCTGGATCTGAAAAGTTTGTGATTTGGCATTATTGACCTTTACCACTGCTGTTCCCTCTCTATATATCTCCTTAATTGCTCTTATATAATTATCTCCTATCTCATGCTTTTTCATAATCTGCCACAAGTATTCCTGAGATAGGGTGTCAAAGGCTTTATAGACATCCAATTTTAAAAGACCTAACTTTTTTTTTTGACCGTGTTGTAATACGTTTATTATATTCCTAATAGGGTGGGCTATGTTCCTATCCTTTACAAATCCATGTTGGTCTTCTTTTATTATTTTGGGACTAAACTTCTTTAATCTATTTGCCAGCATTTTTGCGAAGATCTTGTAGTCTTGGTTAAGGAGGCTTATAGGTCTGTATGAACCTACCTCTTCAGGGTCTTTATTTGGTTTCAAAATTACTATTATTTCTGTTTGTCTCCATGAATCTGGGGCCCTTCCCCCCTCAAGATTTCGTTGAAGATCATTTGGAGTTCTGGGGCAAGAATGTCTATCATTTCCTTATAAAATTCATTTGTGAACCCATCTAGCCCAGGGGATTTTCCCTTTCTCAATTCTTTAATTACATCCTTTATCTCTTGTATTGTAATTTCCTCTTGTAATTTGGCTTGCTCATCCTCCTTCAGTGTTATGTTAACTTCCTCTACAAAGTCTGTTGTGTCCCTTTTCTTATATAATTTTTTATAGAAAGACTCGAACGCCTCCCTTATTTCAATGGGATGTTGAGATTTTTGACCATTTACCTTTATACTTTTCACCCTTTGTCTTTCCTTCCTATTTTTCAGGTAATTTGCTAGTCTTTTTGCTGAATTTATGCTATTTCTTTGGAATTCGTTTCTCACCATGGCTTCCCTTTTCCATATTGTTGCTGAGTCTAAGGCCTCCAATTGTTTTTTAATTGTTAATATTTGGTTCTGTATCATAGGATTGTATTTTTGCATTAGTTTACTTTGTAGCCTCTCCATTTCTTGGATTTTGGCCTGTCTTCCTAGATGCCACTCCTTTTTTATATTCTTCTCTTTCTTTATACAGTGCCCCCTTATGACTGCCTTTGCAGCATCCCATAGAATATTGGTGGGTACTGTTCCTCTATTTTCCTCAAAATATAGCTTTATCTGCTCAGACATGTATTGTCTATCCCTTTCTGTGGCCATTATTAAGTTATTATATCTCCATGTTCTGGTTGTTGGTTGCTGTGTGAATTCTATTTCAACGCTTATTGGAGCATGGTCAGATATCCATATTGGGTGGGTTGTAATTCCTTTGATAATCATATTACTATTTTTTTCTAAAATTATGTAGTCTATACATGATACTGTTTTATGCCTACTAGATATATGTGTGGGTTTAGGCCGGTTCCCCACAGACTCATGTGCCTCTATCAGGCCCCAATTTCCTAACTTGAATGATTTATCTTTTGTTATGTCTATATTTAGGTCACCTGTTATAATCACTTCTCCTTCGGAAAATTGTTTTGTTTTTTTAAATATTTTACCCAGGAATTTCTTTTGTCCTTTATTTGGGGCATATATATTTACTATGGTATACTTCTTATCATCCATTTTAAACTTTACTAACAGATATCTACCATTCCTATCCTCTTTTTTTCCATAACCTCTAGTTTAAATTTCTTATGAATCAGTACTGCTACTCCTTTACCCTTGGCATCCCCTCTGGCCTCTGCTAGTATCTCCCAAGTCGGATCGTTTAGCAACGGCTTGCTATCTTTTTTTTTCTTATGTGTTTCCTGGAGGCATAAAACATCAATCTTTTGATCTTTTGCCAGCTTAGCTATCCTGTACCTTTTAAGGTTTGACGTTAATCCATTGACATTCAGTGTAAGTAATCTTATTGTTCTATCCATATTCTTTATGATTCTGGACTTTGAGTTCCCGTGGCCCTGGGATTTTTAAGCATATTCTTAAACTACCCCTCCCCCTTCCCTCCCATCCCTGTGGTAGAGTAGACTTGTGGGGATAAGAAACCTTCCCCCTCTCCACTTCATGAGGTGCACACATCCCCTCCTCCCCCTTATACTTGTAATATTAACATTAGCTCAACTTATACTTGGATACTTCCCTTTAGGTGTCTTCTTCTAGTGAGTCTGTCCTGAGGCGCTTTTCTCCTCTCTCTGCAGTTCCTTCTTCTGGGTCTGCTTCCCCCTCTGGCTCTTCTTCCATTCCCTCTTCCCTTATGTCTTCAGCGTTTATTCTGAGTTGTTTAAGGAGTTCTTTGGCCTCAAGGGCGTTCCGTGCCATGAGCCTCTTCCCTTCTTGGAATATTATGATTGAAGCAGGATAGCCCCAGGTAAATTTTACATTGTTTGCATATAGTTTTTGGGCATAGGGGCGCATTAAGTTCTTTTGCCTAAGTGTCTCCTGGCAAAAATCCTGTCTCACCCAAACATTCCTGCCCCTGAAGCTCAAGTCCTTCCTCTTTTTTAGCTCCTTATATATTTGTTGTTGTATTTTTTCTCTGGAGAACTTGATAATAACGTCACGAGGGGCTCCTCCCTTGCCTTTTCTTTGCAGGCGGTGAGCTCTTTCAACGTCTTCTGACTGAATCCTGATTCCATTAGTTGTCAGCCATTCTGTCACTACGCATTCCAGGTTCCTGTTAGAAACCTCTTCAGAGATTCCTGTCAAAATCAAGTTTGCTCTCCTATTCCTGTCTGAGAGGTCATTTATCTGCTTTGTTAGGGAGCCAATCCTCTGTTCATTAGCCAGAGCCTTTTCCCTGGCAAAATTTGCTGTTTGCTTTATGTCGGCAATTTCTTTCCCTATCTTAGCCATATCTACTCGTACAGCCTTAATTTCTTCGCTAATTTTTTCCTGAGATGCTAGGAATATCTTCTGGAGGTTTGCTATCTGTTCTGACAGTTCCTTGATATTTTTTGCCATCCTTAGCTGTTTAATTAAGGCTTAATGAGCTAGGCTCTTGCTGTGTGAGCGTTATCTCACTGAGTGGTTGTAAATAAAGGGTTTTTTTACTTGCTGTTTCCAGACTCTGCTGCTGTTTGGATCCTTCTTATCTTCCCACCTGGTTATATGCCAGTATTTGGCTGTTTACAATCCTTTGAGCTGTAAATTCCTTAGTTTACGGGGGAGCTCGGAGTTTCAGCGTCCGACTTGGTTTAGCGCATGCGTGCCTCTCCGCCATCCCATCTTCCTTCCCCTGCACGCGGCAGCCTGGGCCGAGGGCAAGCGAGTCCCCGCGCTGGCCGCCACCTCTTCTTCCACCTGAGGGGGGAGCGGGAGGGTGGGTGAGCTATGGCACCGCCTCCTCCTCCTCCCCCTGCTCCCTACCACCGCTCCTGCTGGGCCCACCTCCCGCGCCTCATCCCTGCTGCCGCCCCAGCTGGCCACCGCCATGCTGCCAAGGGGGGAGGGGGGGCAATCTGCGGGGGCACAGGAGCGCCCCGGCCAGGGCACTTTGGCGCCTCTGAGGGCCGGTGTGCTCTAGGCAAGCGCCTAGCTCGCCTAGTGAGGGAACTGGCCCTGGTTGCAAACCACACCCAAACACACACCCATACCCATGATAGGATTATTTACAGTGTCCCCAAATCCCATAGGTCAGTCCTCGGATCCTGACTACCTGATAGGTCCCTTCTAGGATCTGTGCTGGCAATTGTCTCTGGATGTGAAGCTTTGCTTCTTCGCATGACTATGTGCTAACCCGACCACGTGTGTGGCCCTCAGTTGGTACACAACACCCCTCCCCCCATGGTTCAGACCTTTCCTAGCATACAAAGTCTTTTAGGTATGCAGGCTCCTTTCGTTTCTGGGTTGAACAGCGTAGTTCGGTGGCTGGGGCTGCTTGCTCTGGTAAGGCCGTGGGCAGCACGGTTGGGGTCTCTGGGGGCCCAGCCTGGCTTGGTGTGCCGCCGGCTTCTAGAATGTGGGCCGGCTCCCTGAAACTTCCTGTGTCTGCTTCGGCAGCGTAATTTATCAATGTGACATCTCAGCACCTGACCATCCTCTGTGGAGACCTCGTATGACAGAGGGCCTGTGACTGACTACCCTGGCTGGAATCCAGGCAGGACCCCGGGCATAGTTCCAGGCATATACGGGGTCCCCTGGGAAGAACCCCCATGGGGCTTCCTGACTCGCCAGGGCTGTGCTGTGCTCCGGGGCTCGATCTGGATGTAGATGGTCCAGATGAGTTGTAAGGTGGTGTCCCATCAGGAGCTTAGCTGGGTGCGCCTGGTTGTGGTATGCAATGTTACTCACTGGCCAAATAGGAAGGCAGCTAACTTGTAGTCCCAGTCCCCCTGGCCCATCCAACACAGGGACTCCTTGGTAGTTTGGACCATGTCTTCCGCCTGGCCATTGGTTGCAGGGTGAAACAAAGCGGAATAGATGTGCCTGATACCATAGTAGCTCACAAAGGCCTGGAATTCCAAGGAGGTGAAGGCTGTCCTGTTGTCGGTGACTAGGGAGTCCAGGATGCCATGGTTGCTGAAAATCTGCCACATCGCACGAATGGCGGATCGGGACAAGGTGGAGGGACTGGGACCACTTCCAGCCACTCAGTGTAGGCGTCCACCAAGATGAAGAAAATCTGCCCCTGGAAGGGCCCCGCAAGCTCCAAGTACAGTTGAGCCCATGGTTTGTGAGAGGACTCCCATGGCCGCACTGGAGCTCGTGGAAGTTCTGGCCGCGATTCTTGGCATGTCTCACAGCGCTTTACTCGGTCTTCAATTTCCCCATCCTCCCCAGGCCACCACAAACTGCAGCCTCTGAATCCTGAACGCCCCCCTGTGGGTCACAATCGTTTGGCCTTCAGCAGTGTCATCGTCCACCAGTAGTTGCTGATAGGCTTGTGCCAGATCCAGTTTGCCAAAAATGCTGGTGCCTGCCAGAGAGGCGAGGACACGGTTGACGATGGGGACCAGATATGCATGATCCTGGAGTGCTTTATTTATTGTGCATTTGTAGTCTGCACATATCCTGACGTCCCCATTGGGTTTTACCGGTGTTACGATGGGGGTTTCCCATTGGGCGTGTGACACGGGTTCTAGGACCCCCTGTTCCACCAGACGATTCAGCTTACTATCTATTTTAGGGCATAGGGCGAAGGCCTTCATGCGGATGGGCCATACCGCAGGGTCAAGGTCAAGGGAAACTGGAGGTCCAGTGTAGTGGCCGAGCGCCCCATTGAATATGGCTGGGAACTCATCACATACTGCATTAAAGTCCTGCTGCTGCACGTGGTTCACCTCAGTCACCCCAAACCCCAAGGGCCCAAACCAGACAGTCCCAGTAAACTGGTGAGCTTGCCTTCCACCACCAGCAAATCTAACCATCCATTAAAGTCCTTGTACTGAACTCTGAATTTGCCCCAACCCCTTGATGGCCACCGAGTTCTTTTGGAAGTCTCATGGGATGAAACCAACCGGTTTGTCTAGGAGGGCCCCCCCCTTGGGGGCAGAGAGTCTCTGCCAAGATTATGAAGAAGGAAGACCCTGTGTCTAGCTCCCTCTCGCAAGGGGACCCCTCTATTAATACTGTTACATTAACCTTGTTGGGGGCGTCCCGAGGCAAATTCAGTACCTGGTGCTGAGGGTTGGCTGCCATGGTGTGCAGTTCCACTGCTTCTTGGTGGGCAGTTGTCCGTCATCTGCGGGGGCCACGGGAGCGGCAAACATATGCAAGACCACCGCAGGTTCATCAGATTGTGTTGTGGAACCGGCAGGAATGGCTCTCATGGTCCTCACTGCAGCTGGCTTAGGGCATTTGTGCACTGACCTTTGTGAGTGCTTGGGCAGTTGTCCTCGCCGGTGAGGCATGTGCATTGTGGTGAGCTGGGCGTCAGACTTGGAGTACCTCGTCATCCTCTGAGGTGTTGGAGCTTTGGGCCGTGGCAGTCTGATGGGAGGGGGGTGCATCTGTCAGTCCTACTGTGCTTTTTCAAAGGCCGAGGCCACCTGGAGGGCCTTGTCCAAGTTGAGGTCATCGTGGCCGATGAGTTTCCTTTGGAGCTTCGGTTCCCAGACACCCCAGACGAACTGGTTCAACAGGGCGTCCTTGACGGCTGGGAATTCGCAATTGATTGCAAGCCTGCGAACGTCAGCCATGAAGGCAGCGGCTGATTCTCTAGACTGTCGGTTGCGCACAAAGAAGTCCACACACATCACCATCTTGGAGGGTTTCGATGCGAAGTAGTAGTTGAGAGCTTTGACCAGCTCATCATAGGAGGTGGTTTCCAGGGTCTTGGGTGTGATGAGACCCTGGACTAAGCGGATCGTGGTGCCCCTGCACATGCTGAGCAGCAAGGATTTCTTCTTCTCTGCATCTTTGGTGCCTTGGATCCTGAAGAAGTGCTTCAGCTGTTCGACCCATGCTTCCCACAGCTCAGGGTGAGCTGGGTCGGAGGAGGAAAGTTGTCCCAGAGCAGCCGCCATGACTACAGAAGCGATGCGGGGCATGGTGAGCTGGTGCTTGATGCGTGGTGTGATGCTTGGGGCGGTGTCAGTAGCCTCGGAGTTGGAGTGGTCAGGCATGCTCGTTGCCAGTGTAATATACTGGGTTCAAGACACGTTGGTAGTGAATTAGCTCAGTTTATTTGGTTAGAGAAAACTGAGACAGCAAAGCAGGACCGGAGGGCTGCTTAAATTCCTGTTGCAAACCACAACCAAACACCCCTCACACCCATAATAGGATTATTTACAGTGTCCCCAAATCCCATAGGTAATTTCTCGGATCCTGACTACCTGATAGGTTCCTTCTAGGATTTGTGCTGGCTATTGTCTCTGGATGTGAAGCTTCGCTTCTTCGCATGACCATGTGCTAACCCGACTGGTCCTCAGTTGGTACACAACACCCTGTTTATGGGATACTGTTGTTGTTGAAATTAAGACTTTTAGACTGAATGAATGGCAGAATATATGCTGAGCGATACTAAATCTGCTACTCTGTGCAGGATGGGATTAGACGGGTTCGCTTGATCATTTCCCACTGTTTGGTGTTGATACGGAAGTGAGATGAGAGTGGGTGGGACTGGAAAGAGTGACTGGCTCTTAGAGTTTCCTGCTCACATGCCCATATAAGCAGAAATTCTGAAGATAGCATCACATAGTAGTGCATCCCTGTGCTCCTGTGATGCAAACAGAACATTTCTCGGTACTTGAGACAACAGAGCACTCCCTGCCTGTTACACAGTTCTTCTGTTTGCTTGCTGGAACTGCCACCTGCTCACCTGAGGCCCTTTGGAAGTAGCTCTCTTTCCTAGAAGAATGCTTGGCATAGAATCTTAGGACATTTTGTGGAATCTCCCAACATTTTGTGGTTGGTCCTTCTCCCACAGCAGTCATTTTGTGGTGGTGCCCATCACCATTTCTAAAAATTCCCGTGCTGTTCATGGACTCAACAAAAATGGGAATATCAGCTCTAAACTGTATTGTAATACCAGTCCTTTGATACAACACTTTTGAAGAACAGCTTCACTCACTGTGATGTAATTTCAGCTCACATTCCTCCTGGACATCTGCATATAAAAACATGTACTATAAAATACCTTTATATGACCACAAGCCATGTCCTTAGCCTCCTGATTCTGCTTCAGTTTTAGGTATTCCAGCAATACATCCACAGAGATGTTTCTTTGATTCATTCAAATAGTACAGTGTGTACAAGACATAAAAGTTGGGATGATGAAGACTGGCAGAAGAGGTCAGTTGCATATGACCAAAATTAGCAGAGAAAACAAGAATGCTGAAGCCCCTGTGGAATGCTCACCAAAGGACAAAAAGGAAATAAAACACCCACACATTGTTCTTTCCTAGCTGTCACTACAGAATTCTCCCTCACCCAGAATATCTTGATTGCACACAGCTCAAGTCAGAAGGAATTCCCCCCCCCATACATATGCTGTCATCTTCCTTTTTGGTAAATACAGACAATATGACTAGGAATTCCTGTAGGTTTCCAGCTGCAAACAGGAAAATGAGCACAAAGTTCAGAGGCTCAGCCTCTTTTGATAACATGAAAATTGCATCTACAGTGAAAGATGTTTGCCCCATATGGTAACAATTTGCATCGCCTTCTAAATAAGTATGCAGGAACCCTTAGTGGATTCTTAAGTGAAATTAGAGATGACATCTTTCCCTCCCCAGTGCAGATCTGTGCAGGGCCTTGGATATCAGGGAACAAGTTTTCTTAAATAACTCTTACAGATTATGAGAGACCAGTTTGGGATTATAAAACTTCACGTGACTATGACATATGGCTGGCCTTAGCATAAGGAAATGTAGAGCAAATTATAGGCAGGAAGTTGATCTCTTATACAATCTGATTAAGAGAATCCTCCGAGAACTAACCCCAGCAGTGTTTATTTTCCATAAAGTCGACCCATTGCTTCCTTGAGGTGCCCGATGGAAATAAACTACTGCACCTGCTTCCCTCCCACTGCCTTTCAAGGCACAGCATATCTTTGTAGGGAACAGTTTGTTACAGCAGATACTTTTCTTGTGCAAGCACATTGGGAGCAACCCAGGAAAATTAGAAACGTTTAAGTTCACCAATAAGCACCACTGATTTCAACAGGACTTCGGTTGCTTGACAAGCTTTGGATAACATTTGATTGGCTTCAGCAAACTGAAATAAGCCAAATTTTGGCAGAGTCTGAATATGGGAACAATATTGAAGATCTCTCGCTAGAACTTTGGCCCCAACTCTGCTTATAACATTTGTCACAAAATCACAGAGCTGCTTTATAGAAGAAATTCAGCTCCCTTTCAGTCCCAATTCTTAATCAATCAGTCATCAATCAGTCCCAATTCTTAAGAGTTTTCCTTCTGCTTCAGAAAGCTTTAACCAGCACATAAAGATTATCCTCTCTATTATTTCTATCTAATTTCTCATTGTTATATCTCTATGATTTTTACTCTTCTGGTTGTCCCATGAAGGCTAAAACAGAGGTAAGATAGATAATGGATCTCCATAAAGGTAAATTGCATACGGGCCATAGGAGAAGGGAGGAGGGTTAACCCTTTAACTCCCACTTGCTTTTTCAAAAAATATTTTTTTATTTTAACTTTCTAGGGAACACATAATGAAGAAAAGAAATAGGAGAAAAAGAATAAAAGGTATAATTACAAAAACACAATACAGAGGGCAATATTACAGATATTAAAGACAATCCTTGATTAAAATACATGTGTATATACAATGAATATACAAGATAAAAGCCACTATAACAACCTACTTGACTTACTCTACCATTTTCTCATACTATATTATCATTTTATCCTATTTTATAGATTTTATGTATTTTAAAATAAAAAAAGAATAACCTCATAGAAATGTTGTATATAATTTAACATATTTCAACATAACTGTTTACTGTAATAAAAATCATTTAAAAGATTATATCCTTTCATATTAAAACTATCATATAATATTAAACCATTCAAATATATGACTACAGAGATTGGTTACAGTAATCCCAGAAGATTCCCCAGTTATTTTTAAATTCATATTTTGGTCTTTGATTAATGTAATTTGTCAGTTTTGCCATAACTGCATATTCTTGCATTTTGTCTATCCAGTTCTCAAGAGTTAGACAACTGTCTATTTTCCACTTTGCTGCAAATACTACTCTTGTCGCACTTAACATATATCTGAGCAGTTCACACATTGTTCTTTCTGCATTCACTGGTAACATAGCAAATTTTATATTCAATTTTTTTGAATTTCTGTATGTATTTCTATCTAATATTTGTTAGTTTGTTTGGTTTTTTTGCAAGACCACCACATATGGTAAAAGATACCATATACCTCTTTATACTTCCAACACAATTTTTTAATCCATCTTCTCAATGTCTTTTGGGGTAATGTACCAGCGATAAAATGTTTTATACCAATTTTCTCTAAGTGCTTGACTCACTGTAAATTTTATACCTTTCGTCCATAACTTTTCCTAGTGCTGAAATGAAATCTCCTTCCTGAAATTTTGCGATCATTTCAGCATAATATCTTAACTTGTTCTGTTTCTGTGTAATATTGTAGAATTTTGAAGATATGTCTTAAAAGAAGATCTTTTTTGTTCAGTATTATCTTTATCAATATTATATTTATCAACATCATATACAATTTTCTGAATTTCCTAATAATGACATAATTCCTCTAGAAAAGGATGAGACATGTTCTGAGGCTCTGAAACCCTTGAAGCAGAATAGAGTTGGGGAAAGTATTATTATTATTATTATTATTATTATTATTATTATTATGAGATTAGGGAAAATGTACACAATGTCGATAAAGGCCTTTTGGATGCTTGTTTCTGAACAGTGAAGCCTTCATTTTCTGAAGAAGAGAATTGGAAACAGCGCATACTGGAGCACTTGTCAAGTCATCATCAATTGCCAGAGCAATCTGGTCTTATTGATAACAATCATCACTCAGTCAATATATTTTGCACATTTTGTTTATTATGAGTTCCAGTGTTGGATTGTTCTAAATATATGTGTGAGATGTAATGAATAGTGTTTTGCTATCTTGTCATTTATTGGACAGCAATTAGGTAAATCGACATGCTATGACTATTGTTTTTTGAAAAGTTATACTACTTTTCTAATATGTATTATTAGCATACAAATCAATTTGCATGGTTCTGTTCTATTTTTTCTTCAATTCTCATGGTCCCTGTGTATGTATATTAAGGGCTGTGCATATGCAAGGCCCTCCAGTAGAAACAAAACAGTTAAAGACCTCTGAAAATGGCAAAGCAAGAGGAAATCCTGGAGGGACCAATTTTCCCATTCTACATACAGCCTAGGGCAGAGGTATCAAATCTAAGGCCTGTGGGCCGGAAGCAACCCACCCAGGGCTTCAATCAGGCCCATGGCTCTCCCCTCGCCTGTCCTCAGCCTTCCAAGGGAGATCGGGGCTGCTGAATTTCCCAGTTGGCTGGGCCTTGTCTTCTCTTATTCCTCCTCCCGCAGGAAGCTCCTCTGGGCTAAAGCACAAAACAAGTTGCAAAGAAAATACAGAATGGGTTTTCCTTTAAGGTCTCTGAGCCCAGATAGGCTACTCCCTGGGAGTAGTAGCTGCATTCTGGGAATGGAATTCTGCTCTGGGGGCTGTCATTCCAGTCCCAAAGCAGTCTATCTGGGCTCAGAAACCTTAATGGAAAATCCATTCCACATTTTCTGTGCACCTTTTTTTGAGCTGCAATGTATTTCAGTGGAGTGGAATTTCAGTTTCCAGTGTTTTTATGCCAGTTGAACTTGTCTGCTTGCAAATATTTTTTCAAATTGAGTCAGATTTCTTAGTCTATCTCAACTCCCAGTTGATTTTGTTAAAGAAACTGGACTTCTTATGCTGTTATATTTTAAAGGAAAATAATTTTTCCCCTGGACAAATAACTCTTTCCTACTTATTGCAGGGAGCCTTATTTATATTTGACACTGTAGACAAGGATTTCTATTCAAAATAGCATTTTTACATGGTTTTATTCAGAGAACTACAATATACATTGCCAATCAGCAGTCTTGAATCTGGGGAACCATGTTTTATTTCCTGTTCTTCCACACGAGGCTGGTTGGGTGACCTTGGGTTAGTCACAGTTCTCTTAGAGCTGTTCTCTCAAGAGCAAATCTCTTGGGGCTCTCTTGGCCCCACCTTCCTTGCAGGGTGTTGGTTGGGGGAGAGGAAAGGAAAGGAAAGGAAGAAGTTTGTAAGCACTCTGAGTGAAGAGTGGAGTATAAATCCAGTCTCTTTCTTCTCTAGAATACTATAGAAGCCTTTAATGGTACCTAACTGTAAACTACAAATAGAACAAAATTTGGGGTGGAGTGCAGCCAATGGGAATGGCTACTTGACACTGGGTAGCCTGATTGAGCACTAAGTGTGTGGGGTGAAATCAAGCGTAATCTGAATGGAAAACAATGGAACTGAGAGTTTCCTTCTGTGAAGGAATCCTTGTCAGCAACATGTGAATTTGACAGTGTGAATGCTCTCTGAGTTGGCGAATTGGCTTAGTCTTGGTCATGAGTTAGGATTCAAATATATCCATTGCAATACATCATTAGTACCTCTGTTTTCTATTTTAGCAGGGATAAAGTGTGACTTCCAACTAGATGCTGTGATCTGGGACTTTGAAAGCTGGCACATTGTTATATGTCTTTGGTTTGGTCCTAATGAGCATTTTGCACAGGTTTAATAGTGCATTTGTCTTTAAAGGGAGGCCCAGTGAGCCTCCACGGCCTGCAAGAGTGGCGTTGGTCATGATGGGCTGTGGACGGTGCTGGCTGGAATGCCACAGCAACAGGAAATGAGGCAGGTGGCTTCCAGGGAGGTTCCGGTGTGGGCTGTTCTGGCCACTCACTTGACCAGGAAAGAAACTACTTTCAGGCCTGGCAGCACAGTCTTACTCATGTATATATGTGAATAGGTTCCACTGAAGCCTGTTCACATTATGGTGAATGAACATATCACCTGCATGTATGTGCATACACCTGTTTGTATGAAGGACCAGTGCACATTTACTGTGTGCTTGTCCTTGGTCTTTAGGATAGGAACCCAGTTTCTATAAGAAATTATAGGAACTGTGCAGTCTTCGGGATAAAGTGTTAAAATTATACAGGTTTTTAAAGTAACACCACATTGTAGATTGGCAATATCATGTTTTGAAAGCTAAATTAACTTTTTGCTATGATGGGTCTTAGTGGATATTAGAACTAGAGAAAATTAAATTAAATATCACAAAGTATTTCAAAATGCCTTAGTGGGGCAATCACTTGACTTTTAAAACAATGGATGCCTCCCTGTTCAGGTCTGCTTGCAAACAGTGGAAAGTTCTTTACGGAATTCCAAGGCACTGAGAGAGTGATCCAGCTTTCCTATTGGTGTTGTTTCCACAGTTTGACAATCCAGTGGATCTGGAACTGGATCAGAGACACTCTTTTCTCAATTTTCTATCCAGGTGCAGGGTTGCCAAAAGATCCAAGAAATAAGTCCTGTCTGTTTAATAGAGACTAAATGCGTGGAAAAGCGCAGCTGTAGTTTTTCATGACATGGAGGTAGATAACATCACGGATGACTAACATCCCATAAGAGGGACAGGACTTCTTTTTTCTCCAGGCAGCTGGCAATGCTACCCAGGAACATCAATAATTATTTCATTTGACCAGTGCAAACATAAACCCTATGAACATTGTGTAGTGCCCTGCAAATCACAATGACTGTGCAATGCAAACATTGTTGGGTAAATGTAGTGGAATTTCTAAAGCATTCTATGAATGTCTTGGGAAAAGGGAGCTCTGGAGGACCAGAGGCAACCCACTTCCCCGACAGTGATAAAAGGGTCACAAGCTACCTGGGTGTTGTGGCACTTCCACTTTATGCACTTTAGGCTTGCTAATGGAATTCCACTGGCAAGGCACCAATTTTTGGGGCCGTTACGGCCTGGGCTTTGGGATTGTTGGGCCCTTCTGGAGTAGTTTAGCGCCCACTCCTGAGTGCCCCGCTTTGGTATATGATGAGTTCGTTACATTGTTGTGTTCAGTTCATTGTTTGTTTTTTCTTCCTAGATGCTGTGTTCTGTGGCAGGAGGAGATGGATTCTCATCTGCAGATGCAGCTCTATCTTTGGGCAGCTCATAGGGCCAATAGATTGGCCATTGGTTCTCAAGCTTAGCCAGTGGGCCAATGGGAGGTGACGATCTGGGATTCCTGAAAGTGAAGGCCCTAGTTTGGCAAGCCCAGGATGATCTTTCATTCAGTTCATTCAGTGACAATGGCCAGATACAGGATTGTATGGTATGCTGTGCTTTTATGCCTGGGTGGCATAGCGCTTTGGACCCTAATGGGATTGGGGGAGCTCAGCATGAGGCCAATGGGGAGCTCCAGAATAGTTAAGGTGGCCAGACACAGTAATTGTGTGGTTGGCCGCGATTACATGCCGGGTATGGCATAGCACTTAGATCCCAAAGGGATTGAGGGAGCTCAGCGTAAGGCCAATGGGGAGCTCCAAAATAGCAAAGGTGGCCAGACACAGTAATTGGGTGGTTGGCCACGATTACACGCTGGGTATGACATAGCACTTTAGATCCCAAGGGGACTGAGGGAGCTCGGCATAAGGCCAATGGGGAGCTCCGGAGTAGCAACGGTGGCCAGGCACAGTAATTGGACGGTCACAATTACATGCCTGGTATGGCGTAGCACTTTGGATCCCAATGGGATTGAGGGAGCTCAGCAAAAGACCAATGGGGAGCTCTGGAATAGCAAGGGTGGCCAGACACAATAATTGGGTGGTCGGCCACGATTCCACGCCTGGTGTGGCATAGCACTTTGGATCCTAACAGGATTGAGGGAGCTCAGCGCAAGGCCAATGGGGAGCTCCAGAATAGCAACGGTGGCCAGACACAGTAATAGTGTGATCTGTCATGATTCTACGCCTGGTATGGTGAAGCAATGTGGATCCCAAGGGATTGAGAAAGCTCGGCACAGACCAATGGGAGCCCTGGAATATTCTGAAGGTTGGGCCAGGTGACTTTTTGCCTCACCCCAGTTTGACTCTATAGGGGCAATGGCATTCATAGCCCTGAAAAAGGAAATAACATTTTCCTTCAGGATTTACGGCAAGAGCTTAGGTTACTTTTAGGTATTTGAGTGGGTGCAGGGGTCTAAACAGAGGCTTGGCCCTTGTGGTGGCAAAAGGTCTTAGATTATCTTGTCAGATTTCTTAGTCTATCTCAACTCCCACTTGGTTTTGTTAAAGAAACTGGACTTCTTATACTATTATAAATATTTTAAAGGAAAAGATTTTTCCCCCCTGGACAAATAACTCTTTCCTGTAGAAGTTCTTTCTGGTCGGTCCCAGGCTTCCAAACTCCTAATGCACTGGTTATTGAATGTCCCATTTTGTTGATTGTACTGACCCACTCTGTATAATCTGCCTTGAGTACCTGTGAGAAAGGTGGACTACAAATAACATTAATAAATAAAAGCATAAATAGCAGCATGGAAAGCTTATTTTTATTAGTGAATAATATAGCTGGTGTGGGAGGAAGAGGCATGGAAATATAACTCCTTGTAAATAGAGATTGGTGTGCTTTTGGGATGACTTCTGTGCCAAATCCTCTCTTGTCACATCATGATCACACAAGCATATGCTTTGCAGAGTTTTGCTAACCAGACTACATGTCATGTGCTGTGTAACCTCATAAGGCACAAGCACTGAAGTTTAGGCTCCTAAGTAATTCACAGATGTTTACGCTGTTGATAATATCTCACTGCGTTTTGTACTTTCCAACAGCGTGTAGTGTTTAGAGTGTCAGACTAGGGTCTTGGAGACCTGGGTTTGAATCCCCACTGTGACATGGAAGCTTGCTGGGAGTCACACACACTACAGCACAAGGTTGCTGCTGCGCGGATAAAATCTTGGAGGGGAGAATGATGTGGCAAACCGCCTTGGGCACCTACTGGGGAGAAGAAGCAGAGCATAAATATCTAAGTAAACAAATTATGTTACTATTATGGGGAAATGGATGGCAACATAAGCACTGAAAATTAAATGGGAAGTTGCTTCTGTAAAGGCAGGATGTCATTGTGTTACCTCCCCCCCCCCACAGGCTCTGCTACATGTTCCATCCATGGACCTGGGGAAGAAACCCTGACTTTGCTCACACCACAGGTTGTTTGCTAGGGAATGGCAAATTTCTAAACCTGTTGTGGCTCCTTTTGGTTGGATTTGAACCTGCAAGCTGAAAACGCTGTACTGAAACAAACTTCTGAATTAAAGAAGGACATTGCTAATAATAATAATAATAATAATAATAATAATAATAATAATAATAATAATAATGAGGAGGAGGAGGAGGAGATCACAAAATACCAAGACATAAATATGAAGGTTACCATTGTGCCAGTTGACACTGGGGCCCTTGGAGCAGTGCCTAGAACTCTCAAGAAATACCTGGGCATTTGGGGCATTGAGCAAATAACACCAGCTCAGCTCCAGAAGACACTGTTGCTTGGAACAACAAGAATCCTACAAAGATACATCTGCAGTTCCCAAGAACTTGGCTCGATCTTGAATTCCAGAACACCATCTACCAGTCACATATCTGATTGGAAATTAATAATATTTAATAATAATACAACCCTTATTCTCCCATTGACCATACTCCAAACGTTTCACTGAACTGAGAAACTTCTAATGTTCATTTTTAAAAGAGGGGAAGTATTTTTCACCACATGCCTATATCATACAACAGATACCTCCAGCCTCTGCCTTTAATATAGGATATTTGGAGCTCAAAGACAAGACCTTGAAAAGACCTTCCAGTTTTCTTTGATGAATTTATGACTCTAGACACAAGAAGAACAGGAAAAATGAGTGATGCAAACTTTTCTTCAGGCTGTATATCTGCTATCCTCCTGTCATCTCTTTAGGACTGTTGTTGAAAAATGAAAAGGGGGAAATTCCACAGCAGTGAGGGCACAGAAGCTGAGATTTTTTTTACCTCACAATCTTCATAAGGACAATGGAAATTACCAGGCCTCTTTAGAGCTGGATTGATTATGGCTCTGTATTGGAATGGACAGTTGGAGTTTTGCAGCTGCTGTTATGGAATATGGAACTCAATTCTTCGTTCTGGATTATGAAAAGGGGGGATAGTTCAATTTAACACACACACAGACACACAGACACATATACTTACACTGTTGATTCAAAACTATAATTTTCAGGCAGAAAAACTGCTAAATGTTTTTTAAAAGCTCAGTTATATGTGATAACTGGATGTAAATGGGGTGAGGAGTCACCATGGTTCTCAGCAGAAAACCGCATAATTTGTATATAATGAACACCAGCACTGTCATTTATAGTTGCAAACTATAAGAAAGCAAACTATTTTTGCTTGCTAATGGTGAAGATGGTTACTCAATAGATGCATATTACATAATACAAGAAAGAACTAACGTAAGAAAGTAGTAGCAGAAAGCAGAAAGTAAGAAACAGTCTCTGCATCAGATTATTGTAAATGGTCTATCCCAAATGGTCAAAAGCCCTCCAGCTGTAAGTCTTTCTCCAGCAGGGGTGGATTATTGATTTCCCACTTAATTATTTGCTTACCTCTAATGAGTTTTATTCTGTCACTGATGTTTACTTTTGTAATAACTCAAGACCTATCAAGCTGGATGGATGGGGAAGGATGAAGAGTCCATATTTTTCTTGGCAAGGAAATCCAGAGTTCTATTTCTTGGTCACACTAGACTGTGACAAAATGTCAGGACAGGAACTAACTTTTATATAGAAAGATGCCCAGAGAATGCAAATAAAAATGAGTGTTTTTTTTAAACTGATATTCTTAAGGTGCATAAAAAGTGTCTTTTATAGGTGCTTGCCTATGTGTTTTTTTAAAGAAACTTATTAGCATATCTGGGATTTGAAAATGCTTCCTAGAATGTAGTGTGAGGTAGATTTTAACGAGACAATATTCTAGGAAACTGGTGATTGGTTCTTCTCAGAATTTTTTTTAAAGAAGTAGCAAAGAAGTGGCAGTCATATGGGGCACTCAATTTGGATCAGGATCACACAGGGAGGGGGACGAAGGGTTTTAACTCTTCCAGCCCCACTCAGGCTGAGTTCAGACTGGCAGTTTGAAGCAGGAGCTAGTCGTGGCAAAAAAGCCCCGGAACAGACGGTTTCGGGTTTTACCAGTCACACTGCACTGACTGATGCGGTAGCATACCGGGAGGAGGTGCGCAGGAGCGTTCAGACTGCTGGCCCGGAGGCACGGCTGTAAATGGCTTTTCCCTGGTAATTCGGCTATGTGCGCATAAGCACATCTGTCCGATTTGGGGAGGCCATTGCGCCGGCACCAGATTGGGTGGTACAGCAGAGCACAGCCAATCATATTGCTGCTGCCTTATGCACAATGCGGGTTGCTCCTGGCTTTTAAAGGTTATCATTCACACTTCCTGGAAGCGGAATGAAGCCTGATAAATGGGCTCTCAGGGATTTACTACTGCTTTTACCAGGCATCTTTTAAAAGCGGGAGCAAAGCGGAACAGCATGGGTTGACTACGGGTGGGAAACGCCAGACAGATGTGCCTGTGTGAACGCCCCCTTTAATCCACTTGTAAAACATGGCTAAAACGTGGCTATAGGGGGGCAAACTGCCAGTCTGAACTCAGCCACAGTTTCACTGATCAAAACCAACCCTATTATTAGCTTTGGCAGCCGGGGGGGGAGGGAGTATGGATAAAAGACAGAACTCTGGTAAGTTGTTATTTCTGTTTTTTAAAAACATTGGGTTGATCTGGGGTTAGATCCGGACCTAGCTGCAAACTCCCACTAGTTCCTCTCCCTCATGTTGTTCTTCAGGGACCCCCATCCCCTAGGAACAAACTTTATAAGCTGCAGTGGGAGGGGGAAGAAAGGAAAGTTCCATTCCATTATGTATCTCCCAGTGCTGAATATTACGAAGGCTGGATGTGAACCAGGAAAACAGGCTCCAGTATAAAGTTTCCCAGGTGGCTCTGGGAAACTCTTTATCTGTGAACCTAATCTACTACAAGAGGTTATTGTAAAGATAAAATGGGATAGCTTTCCGAATGCTATTTAGGAGAAGAGCAGGATATAAACGAGACAGCTGAATGCTTCCTCTGCGTATAATGCATCATGCCCTATTCTCTTTAGTTTAAAGACAGCACCTCTTTCAAGATACGCCAATCAGATACTTCAGCCCACAATCAAAGTTACGTCTGCTCTTGAATTCCACCAGCATGCAGCCACAATGCCACTGAGCCCCCGTAAAGCGCTCTTAAAAATGTGAGGCATTCCAGACATTTTAATTGCAGCTCACTGCATAAGCCAAAGGCTGGTACACACAAAGGAACAACAGGGGGAAAAAACTGATCTTTAACTACTCGCTGGAGCACCAGGCACAAAAACATTGGGAACTCCTGCTCTCTTTTGCCTTTCCAAAGTACCTTTGTTTATCTGAAATCCCTTTGTTCCATCCATGTTAAAAATCTACAGATGCCTTTCAGAAATGTTTAATTTCAAACACTTCAGATTGAAACCAGCAAGAAATGGGGGGGGGGATCAAAGATATGAAAAGGAGAACAAGTGGTTTGACTAGCTTGTACCAGCAATACAGGACTGAATTTTCAACATTCTACTGGAGGAAAAGGCCTCCCAAACTTACAATGCACATTGTTATGAAGAACTACTGCTATGAAAATTTGTTGAAGACATCCAAAGAAAAGACTTGAGTAGACTTCTGAGTAGACCTGCTTAGCATCTACTTATTTCATGCACGTCAAAACATATTGCAAATACACTGATATGTAAAATTAGATTGGATTTAAAAGTGTATAACATCTTGTGCAGCCTGAACCATACTCTGTTCAATTGCACGGACAAATACATCAAAACAAGGAAAGACTGGAACAAGTTTTATGGGCTGTGAAAAAGGTGTGTACCGGAACATATATTTCATTAAAAAACCAATAAGGCAACTGAATGTTTGTGGAAGGGTGCATGTGCTTTCCACTGTGAGGCTGAGAGGTAGTTCAAAGCTGTAGAAGCCTTCAGTATAATTACTATTATATACAATGCAGACCACCCAACAGAACATAATTCTTCAATATTCTTCCTACCTAGGCTTGCCAACTCTAGGCTGGGAAATCCTGGATATCTCGGGGGTGGGTGGGGCTTGGGGAGGGATTTCAGGAGGGATAATTGCATAGAGTCCACCCTTCAAAGCAGCCATTTTCTCCAGGGGGAACTGATCTCTATAGTCTAGTGATCCGTTGTACTTCCAGGAGATCTCCAGGCCCAATGTGGAGGTTGGCAGTCCTAATCCTACCTCAAACTGCATTCCAAATTGAATACAATAAAATTATTCATTCTCTCTCTCCAGTAGGTCTCAGAGTCAACTGAAAAATCAATTTAGAAAAGATAGTTTAGTACCCTGCCAAAAGGAACAATTTGTTCATACAATGTGTAATTAACTTACATATTTCATTGTAACAAGTTGTGGAAATGCCCACTATCTGCTTCTGATTACTTTATTAAATCAACAGTTTTATGGCCACGAGAAGGGTAATCTAGGTGGGTCTTCTCCCATGTAGGATGGAAGGATGCCTGTCTGCTGCCTCCCTTCCTTTTGACAGCCTCAGTGTTGGACATTGTTAAAGGGGAGGAGGTGGAGGAAATTACTCCCTAGGCCAGGAGTGTTGAACTCATTTGTTGCAAGGGCCAGATTTGACGTAAATAAGACTTTGTCGGGCCAGGCCGTGTATGTCATAAAATGTAATGCCAGGTAGCAAAGATATTAACTTTATAAAGGACACTGACAAACACAATTAAAGGGATTTTTAAAATTTAAAATACAAACACGCTTAGAACAGTAACACTCTTGCCATATTTTATTTAACAGCCTTTGATAACAGGCACCTCCCAAAACTTCCTCCCCCTTAAAAGATGCCTTCCTAAAATGGAAAGGTGGGGGGATAGTGAGATTCGACAATGCAATTTTAAAAATAAATTTTAAATAAAAACAAGGATCACAGCAGACACTAAAAATAAAAACTAAAAATATAAAATGCTCTGAGCCTAGGAAAACATGAAATGGCTGAGCATTGCATGGTTCCCCCCACCCCGGGTCTACTCAGAGTGGCAGTGGCTTTCCACTGTAATGGCTCCCTTTGGCTGAGGGTTCCCAGGTTAGACTACTCACTCAGGCACCCATTCTCAGATTCATTCAGCAGAAACAAGCTAGCTCAAAACATCAGCCCTTTATTTGCAAGCAGACAACTTCAACTGGCAAAAAACACTGGAAACTGAAACTCCACTCCACTAAAATACATTGCAAAAAAAGTTGCACAGAAAATGTGGAATGGATTTTCCGTTAAGGTTTCTGAGCCCAGATAGACTGCTTTAGGACTGGAATGACAGCCCCCAGAGCAGAATTCCATTCCCAGAATGCAGCTACTACTCCCAGGGAGTAGCCTATCTGGGCCCAGAGACCTTAAAGGAAAACCCATTATGTATTTTCTTTGCAACCTGTTTTGTGCTTTAGCCCAGAGGAGCTTCCTGCTGGAGGAGGAATAAGAGAAGACAAGGCGCAGCCAACTGGGAAATTCAGCAGCCCCGATCTCCTTTGGAAGGCTGAGGGCAGGCAGGACAGGCGAGGGGAGAGCCCTGGGCCTGATTGAAGCCCTGGGCGGGCTGCTTCCGGCCCACAGGCCTGGGATTTGACACCTCTGCCCTAGGCTGTATGTAGAATGGGAAAATTGGTCCCTCCAGGATTTCCTCTTGCTTTGCCATTTTCAGAGGTCTTTAACTGTTTTGTTTCTACTGGAGAGCCTTGCATATGCACAGCCCTTATAATACATACACAGGGACCATGGTCTGAATGAGAATTGAAGAAAAAATAGAACAGAACCATGCAAATTGATTTGTATGCTAATAATACATATTAGAAAAGTAGTATAACTTTTCAAAAAACAATAGTCATAGCATGTCAATTTACCTAATTTCTGTCCAATAAATGACAAGATAGCAAAACACAATTCATTACATTTCACACACATATTTAGAACAATCCAACACTGGAACTCATAATAAACAAAATGTATCGACTGACTGATGATTGTTATCAACAAGACCAGATGGCTCTGGCAATTGGTGATGACTTGACAAGTGTTCCAGTATGCGCTGTTTCCAATTCTCTTCTTCAGAAAATGAAGGCTTCACTGTTCAGAAACTAGCATCCCAAAGGCCTTTATCAACATTTTGTACATTTCTCCTAATCTAATAACAACAACAACAACAATAATATCAATAATAATAATTTTCCCGACTCTATTCTGCTTCAAGGGTTTCAGAGCCTCAAAACATGTCTCCTCCTTTTCTAGATGAATTATGTCATTATTAGGAAATTCAGAAAAATGTATATGATGTTGATAAATACCTTTTGGATGCTTGAATCTGAACACTGAAGCCTTCAATTTCTGAAGAAGAGAATTGGAAACAGCGCATACTGGAACACTTGTCAAGCCATCATCAATTGCCAGAGCAATCCGGTCTTGTTGGTAACAATCATCACTCAGTGAATTTATTTTGGACATTTTATTTATTATGAGTTCCAGTGTTGGATTGTTCTAAATATGTGTGTGAGATGTAATGAATTGTGTTTTGCTATCTTGTTATTTATTGGATAGACAGGAAAATTGACATGTGACTATTACTTTTTGAACACTTATACTACTTTTCTAATGCATACAAATCAATTTGCACAGTTCTGTCCTATTATTTCTTCAGTATGCACAATGCTCGTCAAGAAAAGAATTTTTCTGCTCTCTTATTTCTCCTGGTATACAGAAACCCATTAGCTTGTCTCTAGGTGACCTTGCTTCACATGCTTGCTGTGAGGACACCAAGTGTGTGTTATTAGAGGAAAGGATAATAGAAGGCCTACAAGACATCATATATGGCAGATAAACAACTGGGAATTGAACCCCTTATGGGGCAATAGCAGGTGACTGCTGAGCTGCAGGGCTGGGCTAGCTTCTTCTTGTTCTCCTAATCTTGCACATCAGAAGTCTAGTGCTAATGCATTATTGCCCTGTAACACTGATGAAAGGAAGTAGAAAGCTGCTCATCTAGAACCTGAGCAGAGCAGTACAAGGAGGGGATTATTTATACTTCTCTATGCCGCATGGGAGATTTTTTTAGTGGGTGGGACTGGAGTTGGGGGATGAGCTCTTCATGCCATATATACTCTGTCTGTATTTTAATTCCCCATTTTAGAATGATTTCAGCTGGCAGGGATTCTGTATCCCTTCACAAGCAAAAGAATTATTTTGGAGGGGCAATTGATTAGCACTGGAGGAAGTGTTTTTCCCCTTGGACCTAATAAAACTTCTCCAAGGCTGATTTCCCACAAGCGCTGCTCCATGCTCGCTCTTCCCTTTTGCCCTGATGGTTCCCCATGTCTATTCAATCCTCAAAAAACAGGATTGAGTAGACATGGGGAAAATTGCACTAAGCTGCAGGACAAAATGTGGCGGTGCAGAACTTAGTGTGAAATTGACACGTACCATGGGGAAAAGGGAAGAGCCAGCGTGGAGCAGTGCTTGTGGGAAATCAGCCCAACTCTTGAGGTTTCTGAAACTAAGGTTTCAGAGCCTCAAAACATATTTCATCCTTTTCTAGAGGAACTATGTTTTATTTATTTTGGTTTTGAAATTTTATTATTTATAGTCTACCCTTCTCACAGGAACTCAAAGTAGATTACACATAATGAACCAGTACAACAGATACACATTAAGTGGTACAGAAATTACATATTTATTTATTTATTGTATTTATAGCCTGCCCTTCCCACAAGTGTAATAGGATCTTACTTACAATAAGCTATATACAGCAGTATAATTTTTATTTAATTTATTTATTTTATTAATTTGTATCCCTCCCTCCCCACATAGCGGGCTCAGGGTGGGTTCCATCATAAATCATATACAGGCAATTTAAAACAATTAAAATACATAAATTAAATTACTATTACTGATTCCCATACTCCTAGCCAGCGCCTCAGTAGATGAGGTCTAGTATAATTTTGGTTCCAGATGATGACACAAATCTGACCACTGGAGGGGAGGCCTGATAGAGTGTGGGATGCCCGCCACCTCAACTAAAAGCCTGGCAGAAGAGCTCCATCTTGCAGGCTCTGCAGAACTGTAGAAGGTCCTGCAAGGCCCTGATCTCATATGGGAGCTCATTCCACCAGGTAAAGGTCAGGGCCAAAAAAGCCTTGGCCCTAGTTGAGGCAAGATGGATGTCCCTGGGGCTCATTAGGGGAGAGGCAGTCTTGAAGATATGCAGGCCTCTGGCCATATAGGGCTTTGAAGGTAAGCATCAGCACCTTGAAACAGATCTGGTACTCAACAGGCAGTCAGTGCAGTTCACGCAGCACAGGGTGGATATGCATCTGCACAGATGACGTACTCAACCCCCGTGCTGCTGCATTCTGCACCAGCTGCAGTTTCCATAGCAGACCCAAGGGCAGCCTCACATAGAGAGAATTATAATACTCCAATCTGGAAGTGACCATTGCATGGGTCACTGTAGTCAGATTCTGGGGGGTGATATATGGGGCCAAGTGCCTGATCTGTCTCAGATGAAAAAAGGCAGACCTGCCAGTGGCAGCAACCTGGGCCTCCATAGTCAGTGAGGCATCCAGGAATATCCCTAGGCTCTTCACCTTCGATGCCAGCACCAATGGGGCCTCATCAAAGGTTGGGAGCCTGATTCCCAATCCCAATCCCCCATGACCCAGGTGCAGGACCTCCATCTGACAGCATTGGGGAAAGAATTGCTCCCTGAGGCACACCACATTCCAGCAGGTGTTGTGAGATAATTCCCTCCAAGCACTGCCCTCTGTCCCTAATCTTGGAGAAAGGAGGCCAGTCACTGCAAGGTGTGCCCCCATATCCCCATGTTGGTGAGGCAGTGGGTCAACAAATCATGATCAACCATATCAAACGCCGCTGACAGATCAAGAAGTATCAGCAGCACTGATCCACCTCGATCCAGATATCTCCAGAGATCATCCACCAGGGCAACCAACACTGTATCCATCCCATGGGGATGAGAGCTCCACATTATTTATGCTATTATTTATTAATTCAATTATACCCCGCCCTCCCCGCAAGCAGGCTCAGGGCAGCTTACACTTTGGCATCAATTGCCGATAAAACCATGTAAAACAATATAAAACAATATAATACAGATAAAATCATAGATCATAAGGTGCTACAGTTGATTACTTGCGATGGCGTACCAGAGATGTCTACAACTGCTGGATTCCGGCTCAGTGTCATCCTGAGTTGCTTGATGGAGTGAGCCAGATGGGAAGCTGAGAGCCGGGCTGGTTGATGGTGCTAGTGGGGGCGGCTCCTAGTTGAAGGCCAGGTGGAAGAGCTTCATCTTACAGGCCCTGCGGAACTGTAAAAGTCCCTCAGGGCCCTGATCTTTTCCTGGAGTTCGTTCCACCAGTAAGGAGCCGCTACTGAAAAGGCCCTGGCCCTCATCACAGTGAGCCTGGCATCCTTGGGGCCCAGGAGGGTCAGCCAATTCTGTGACTCCGACTGCAGTGCTCTCTGGGGTATATGTGGGGAAAGGCAGTCCCTCAGGTATGTCGGACCCTGGCCATATAGGGCTTTAAAGGTAAGCACCAGCACCTTGAAGCGAATTCAGTATGCTATTGGCAGCCAGTGCAGGGCCTTCAGCACAGGCTGGATGTGTTCCCATCTAGGCGAGCCCATCAACAGCCTAGCTGCCGCATTCTGCACTAGCTGCAGCTTCCAAATTTGCGACAAGGGCAGCCCTATGTAGAGAGAGTTACAGTAGTCTAGTCTTGAGGTGACCATCGCATGGATCACTGTGGCCAGCGTCGATGCGGTTGAGGAAGGGAACTAACTGCCTAATCAGCCTAAGATGGTAAAAGGCTGACTTAGCAGTGGCTGCTACCTGCTACCTGGGACTCCATTATTAAGGAGGAATCCAGGAGCACTCCCAAACTCCTAACCTCCGGTGCTGGCACCAATGGTGCCCCACCAAAGGTTGGGGGTGGGGTCCCCACCCGCGCACTGCCCTGGCCCACACACAGGACCTCCGTCTTCGCTGGATTCAGTTTCAACTGACTCAGCTTGAGCCAACCAGCCATGGCCTGTAACGCCCAGTCCAGATCTTCAGATAGAGCTGGGTGTCATCAGCGTACTGGGCAATCTGGGCAAAGGGGCACATATAGATGTTGAACAGCATTGGGGAGAGCACTGCCCCTTGAGGCACTCCGCACTCCAGCGGGTGTCTCCTGGACTGCTGCTCCCCAAGTGCCACCCTTTGTCCCCGACCTCGGAGAAAGGAAGCAAGCCATTGCAAGGTAAGCCCCTGAATTCCCGTGTTGGCAAGGCAGTGAAGCAGCAACTGATGGTCAACCGTGTTGAACACAGCTGACAGGTCCAGCAACAACAGTTCTGCCAAACTGCCCCAATCCAGATGCCTTCGGAGATCGTCAGTCAGAGCGACCAATGCCGTCTCCGTCCTGTGTCCCAGGCAAAAGCCAGACTGGAAGGGATCTAACATGGAAGTGTCATCCATGAAGCCCTGTGTCATCCATGCTGCCCCTGGGGCCATTTCAGGTTGTGAGGGGCAGAGGCTGAAGTTTCTCTTCCATTGTCACAGTCCCAATCCAAGTCATGCACCTGCATACTTGGGAAATGAATTCCCAGCAGCATAATGTGTGACTGGTGGTCTGAAAACTGGAGAACCGAGACCCAACCGATGAAAAAATCATAATGTCTAGTTTGGCCTTCATTAGGAAAGGCATTCCAGTCCTGAACTGAGCATTCTCTTCTCAAATAACACCCTGTTCTACAGAATGAGAGACGCTCTAGAAATACTAGGGAATAAAGATTAGAAATATATAATTTGCCTGTAATGTGAAGCATGGGAACAGGAAGAAGTCTCAGTTGCTTCTGACATGCAGACAGGAAAGTGACTCGACTCCTCTAACCTCCTAGTTGCTGAAATTTTATAGGCATGTAGACAAGCAACTGTAAGCGGTAGGTGCAGCTTTCAAAGAAACTGCAAGGAAGCAATTTTGTTCCTATGAAGATCACCAATACAGAGAAGGAATTTATGGAGGATTTATCCTCAGTCTGCCTAACTGCAAATAAATTGTAGCTTGCATGCACAAATGACTTTTTAAGGTTTCCGAAAAGGAATCCTGTAAGCCTTCAGAGAATTGCATCCTTATGAAAGAAGGAACAAATGGTATGGCTCTTATTAATGTAGATTGCAATGTTACGATGGGATTTCTGACGCCAAGGCAGTGTGAGCTAAGAGGAGGTCTGCAGTTTATCCTGGGGGGGAAATTGCTCCAGATGGCTGTTAAGTATGAGACTCAACAACGAAGTAAGCTCAACAAGTGATTCAGCTTTATTCAACAGCAAACTCCAACTCAGGAACACACAACACAGACAGTGGAGCACAGCTCCTTTTTAAACTCTCCCGGCTGTCAAAGCCACACCCAGAAATAGTTAACGGACCAATGGCAGTGCAGAGTTAAGGTCCAATCACAACTGTTCCCGCTTTGCAACATTATCACACAGTGATTGGCTATTACACTGGTTTCGCAGAAACCGACCAATACGAATGCTACAGCTTAGAATCCACATTCCAGAATCAAGCTTAACATAGGAAAAGATAGGCTTGATTCACCTTTCAATACACAACAATGGCCATGAAGGCATTTTCTCCCTGCCACCAAAAACATGGGTCTGGCTAGGTAGCATATAAGAAGGGCAAACTTCAGCAATGAGTGGGTTAAAACCAGTTTCTGCTAGATGTATGCAATCACCATTTGGGCAAGGAAGAAGGAAACCTTTTGCTGAATTTGGATCCCATGTTTAGGAGTTGTGCCAGACAGATTTTTTTCTGAATGCTTTTTAAAAAATGAATAAATAACCCACAAGGACATTTAATACAGTTGGATAATAAAAAGTTGGGAATTGGGAATGCTATTTATAGATGGTCGTATTGACGTAAGACTTCATTGTGAATGCAGACGGAATTGAGATAAGCAGAACTTTTGGATACCAAAGGCTATTTTGGATACTATTCTACAAATACACATACACAAAGAGAGAAGTTTTGAGCTTACTGCTTTGCAAAGTGAGATTGACTGATTTTAACAAAACTATGCTGATATGGCCCAGACTGTTAGGTCTTTAAATATACGCAGAGTGGTTCATTAGGGCTGTCCTTACCTACTCATCATGCAGCTGCTGGCCAGCCAACACTTTGCATGTGCTCCTGCTTGAGTGACCCAGGCCTGTAGCTACGGCGGGGCCTACTGGGGCCTGGCCACCCAAATTCCTCCCAAGGCCCCAGCTTGGAGTGCAGGCACATGGCCCCTGCTTCTCTCCCCCAAAGCATTTAAACTTTAAATGGCTTGGGGGAGAAGCCGAGGAGGCCCTGTGTGTACTTGCACTCCAAGCTGCAAATTCATGGCTTGGAGTGCAGGTGTATGGCCCCTGCTTCTCCCCCAAAGCATTTAAAGTTTAAAATTTGCCACCTGCAGTCTCATTGCCCCTGATGAGTAGACCTTCCAGCTTAAGAAGTCAAGTCTGCAGCCCTCCTTGTCCATGGGTGATGAGTGGTATGCACAACCTTCTTCTTCTTCCACCTTGTAAAAATTTTCAAGTTTCCTTGCTGAAGCTGCATTGGAGGCTGGTTTGGACCCAGCATTCATAGCAATATCTTGTATGCCTTGCAGTAATGGCAGAGCAATGAGCTCACATTCCAGGTTATATAGGACTTTCATTATTGGGTCCAAAGACTGGGGCTCCATAGAAAGATATTCTCAATTTAGGGCTTTAGGCATAAATTTCTAAGTCTTCTGTGGGTGATGGAGATGACTTGCCCACCATGCCATCTAGTGAAGGCATCAATGCGTCTTCTGATTTGGGGTTCTGAGCTCCAATCGATGCCCTCTTTTGAGTCAGAAAAATGAGACACTGCATCATTGATAGAATGTTGGTTGGCAGTAACATGTTTCTTGCTACTGGACTTAGAAGACTGAGACAGTGGATACTATGGAGGAAATTGCTGCTAGTCCCATGAGCCCCATAGTGTGGGGAACATCACTGGAAAAGGGAACCAGGCATATTTTGTAGAGGCCCCAGATCTGATGGTCCCTCCTCTTGTCATCCATGTTGCACTGGAGATTGTGCTGGTGGGATCTCAAAGACTTCCTAGTCTGAAAGTCTCAGAGATTGGTGGTGGTGCCCCAAAGGCAACAGAATTCTCGGCTTTGGAAAGAGGTTGATATCAATCAGTACTGGTGACAACTGACACTGAGAAGATATTGAAGCATGATCAGTTGGTAATGATGCATGGTTCTGAGACTCCACTCAGGAGCAATGATGACCCGGGGAACTGTATCAGCCCCAAGGTGAAAGTGAAGTTCAATGTCGCGGTGAGGGGGTTGTCAATGCCAGGGTGACAATTGTGTAGAGGTGACACTGAACAGCACAGTGATGCGCAATGCACATGTTTTGCCTTTTTCTTTGATATTTTTGCCAGCAGCTCTGAGGCCAATTGAGTAATGGTCTATGTTTCGGGTGGCGGTGGCATCAAGGGGTTTGGTACTGAGCTTAACAATGGGGCCTTAATCTTTTTTCTATGCCCGGGCATTTATCCAAATTCGGTCCTGGGGCTCCCAAAGTTCCCCCCCACAAAGCCGCTTTAAGTCTAGCTGCTCTTCTTCTGCGTGAGGTGGTGGCAGGCTAGACATGAGGTAGTATTATGACCTTCACCCAAACACAACAGGCATGATTTGTGCTTGTCATTTTGTGCCGTTTTGGCTCCACATTCCTCGCAATTCTTAAAAAGTCCTATCCTATCCTTTTTTATGAAGAAGAGATGAAGAAAACCAGTCAGAAGCACTGAGGAAGGTTGTTCACAGTAGCTTGCTCTGGTATGTTGTCTCCTTACAGCAACAAGAACAAAACCTGAGGGAAGAGTGCTTGCTCCTCCTTTGTCATGTGACCCTTTGGGTGGGAAAGGGTACACTGAAGACAGAGAGGAGGGGGAGAACTCTTGGGCTCTAGAATCTTCTCTGTAAAGCTTGCTAGTTCCTCTCCATGGCTGGCCTGGAAAAGCACAGTCCCCACAGAAGCCTTGAAGATGGAGATGTGACAAACTACATTTAAAATGCTGTTTTCCTAATACAGTGACATCAGAGAAGGGAAGCAAATAGTTAACTCTGCTCTAGAATGTTGAGCTTCAGTGACAGGCTGCTTCTTTCCCCTGACTAGCCAGCACCAGCTGAGGGAGATATAAAATCAGCTGGGTGCTGAGGGGAGAGTTAGTTCATTTTGAGTTCAGTGGCAGTTACTGTTCAGTAAAGTAAAAGTTCAACTAAAGGAGTGCATGTCTGAAGATTCTGATGAAAAATCTGTCAGACAGGTTCACCTTCTGATTAAGGGAGAGATTCTTAGCTGTGTTCAGCATAACCTGAGGAAGAATTGCATCTAAGCCTTCAAAGACTCAGCTAAAGCTGAAGCACATTTTCACACAGACACCAAGAATTAGGGTTCGAGATTTCGGCAAAGAGTGACTGAGTGGAAGGCTGAAGTTCCCAATCAGGCTAAAAGGAATAGGATTATATTTTAAGGAAAGAAATATAAGTCCTGTCCTGTTGAACAGGGAATTGGCACTGAGGCAGTCCTGGGTCTGTTGTAAAAGGAAACGGTTATAGAAAGAAGACGTGATTTCAGAAAATGAGAAAGAATTTGGTACACTAAAAGAGTAAACTTTCCAGAAAACCTGAGCAGTTAATAGGCACCTGTATGCAGAAACATTGTAAGTGAAACTTAAGTACTCAATCAACCATCTGATAAGAACCAAGAATTTGTGAAAACAAGCTGCTATAACACCATCTTGTCTGTCAACTGAAATATATACAGTTTTATCAACGTTTACTTCAGCCTTTCCAGTTCCTGACTACCCCATACCATCCCTGCCTACTAAATAAAATATTTATTATTGTTCACTGTACACAGTCTCCAGTGCCATTTCAAGGGATCTAGAAAAGGTTTTCCCTCAAGAAGTTCCGGAGCTAGGCAAAAGCCAAATTAGATTCTGTCACAGGGTGGGACATTCAGATTTATAAAACCTCCAATACTATCATGCTACTGGGGGCTAACTAAAGGGAACTAAGAATTTTGGTGGGAAAAATCTGCCTCAGAGTGGGGAGAATAACAGGGGGTCCATCTTAGAGGTAAGAGCAAACTTATTGTCAGTGGCTATGGTCACCATGGGCAAAGTTTAGACTCCACACCAGTGGTGTTCCTGAGTAAAGTGAACAGTAGCTATTCACTTGAGGACACTGTTGTGGTGATAGCAAAAGCTGCCTTCAACCAAGATACAAGGTAAGCTGGCTCATATTGAAAGGAATTCTGCCAGATGTACCACATATCTTTTTACACAGAGCACACAGAGATACCTTGCACCCCAGGAATCGGCATGGTGTATTTTGATACAATTATGGGCAATTATGGGTAGCTTGTACATATAACCGTCTAACACTAGCCTAAAAGGGGAAAATATCTGCATTGGTGTCCTCCTTCAAGTGTGGAAAGGTATTCATTCATGATATGTGTGTGTGTGTGGGGCAGGTTCTGTCATGGAGATTTATTTTAAAGTCCACTTTTCTCAAGAAAACTCAGGGCATATACCAAAAATAAAAGTCAGCAAGAAGTAGTGGGAACATGTAACATATTGCCAGTTCAATGACAATCTTAAAAAAATATTTACAGGATTTTGCTGATTCAGAAGCGGCAACCTTTAGATCCTCAGTCTTTTATATCTTCATGATCAAATCTAACCAGGAGTGAAAAGAGATCAATTTTTATGTATGGATAATCTCATTTCTCAATTATGTAATAGTGTCCTGTAAGGTACCAATTCATTTTAGCTACCGTCACTGTTCACCCTCTTCAAGCATCTTTTGGCAACAGCATCTCAGATATTCCTTGCTGAGAAAAGAAGTGACCAACCAGATTCAAAATGGTTCTGAAGAAGAACAGAGGTATCTCAGTGGCAATTTAGCAAAGACAGACATCATAAAGAACTGAGAATCCAATCCATTGAACCTTTAATTTTCACCAGGGGTGAGCAACATAATTTTATTTCTTTCCAATAAAGTTCTAAGACCCCAATCTTTTGCAACACAGTGCCCTCTAGCATAATACTCAGACACATTCCAAACTGTTATGAGGTGCAATCTGTGTCCAGAGAAAATTTACAATCTGGAAGTGATGACCTTCGGTTTCAAAAGGCACTTATCACTGCTTGAGTCACCAGGTATCTCCTTCATACCTGCTTGTATTTTGAACTCAAATGTCTGCAAGATATTTTGAGAAAAGAAACTCAGAGTCTCTTCATTTTGTGCACCCAAGACTTGATGGAATGTGGTGGGTGAGAACAGTAGGCTTGTTATTTGCAATGCCAGGATGAAATTTTTGTATTAAGGAAAGCATATGGAGATACAGTGGCATACACTCACTAACTGATGGACTGACTAAATAATAGCAGCTTCCCAGCATATTTATTGTAAGGACTATCAAAATCTTGGGGTGGACAGCTAGCAGGGGTAACAGAGCAACCAAGGTATAAGCAATAGTCAGACACGGGCTCTGTTTGGGGAAGGGAGGAATACCCCATGTCTGCTGGTATTTTATGCCTCTGTGTAGTTTTATGTTAAAGTTACTGTGTCATCAAGGTTAGGATACTAGGCTAGAATCTGGGAGACCTGGGTTCAAATCACTGCCCACCCATGAAACATGCTGGATGATCTTACACCAGGCAGTATTTCTCAGCCTATCTATATCATTGACATGTTGTGAGGAAAAAATGAAGAATTATGTGTGCTGCCCAGAGCTCCTTGGGAAGAGGGTAGAATAAAATGTACTTAGACAGAAAACACAGATATCCTCAGTTACGTTCACTGGTGTGTTTGCAACTACTGACATGGGTCTTCTTTCTAAATATGACAGATTATTACCTCATTATATACTAGCAGTATAGTTATGCCCAGGCCAGTGCTATCATGTCAGATCTTGGAAACTAATCAGGGTCATCCTTGGTTAGTATTTGGATGGGAGACCACCAAGGAACTCCGGGGTTACTATGCAGAGACAGGCAATGGCAAACCACCTCTGAACGTCTTCTGCCTTGAAAACCCTATGGGCTCACCATAAATCAGCTGCAGTTTGATGGCACTTCACATGCACATAGTAGGAAGTAACTCTGAGTAACTACTAACAGGAACTTTTTGGGGCTAGCCAATAAAAGTACAGCCAAACATCATGCTACAAAAAATGCTCTCTTGTTCTAGAGTCTATGCACCACGACAAAAAATAAAAATCCCCTCTCAGTTGCCCACCTATAATATCTCACATGGCAGAGGGAGGAGATCTGGGTAGGTTCATACAGAAGAAGACAGTCCTTCAGATGTCTTGGGCCCAGACCATTTGGGACTTATAATGCTGGCTGGCAACTGTTTTGTTGTGCTGTACAAATCTTAGTTTTCAAGCATTTTTAATGGCAGCATAAAAGTGGAGCAGGACATATTGACAAACTGCTCTGTTTCAGTGTTTGAACTGATCTATTTCTGCTTTCACCTGCCCAGGGCTTTTTTTGTAGAAAAAGCCCAGCAGGAACTCATTAGCATAATAGGCCACACCCAACAGCACAAACTCATTCACATATTAGGCTACACCCGACAGCACAGCTCATTAGCATATTAGGCCACATCCCCATGTTACCAGAAGTGAGGTCATCCAGCTACACCCACCTTTTGTTTCTTATTCTGTTTACCTTGTTTGTTGTCAAAACCCAGGCCTTTTTTTGTATCATGAACTCCTTTGCATGTTAGGCCACACACCCCTAATGTAGCCAGTCCTAATAAGTTTCTGCTGTTGGGTGGGGCCTTTTATGCTAATATGTTCCTGCTGGGCGTGGCCAACTTGGGAGCCAGCCAGAACTCAGTTCCTGTGAGTTCCTGCCCCCAAACAGCCCTGCACCTGCCCTATTTTGGGGGTACTTCCTTGCCCAGATTGGTAGGTAGTCTCAACAAGAAGAAACACTCAGTAGCAGTGAGAATGCAAGGGGCTCAATGGAACAATCAGAGCCTTTCAGAGAGCCTGGATAAAAGAGGATTTGCTGAGAAGAACTGAAGGAAAGGTTTGTATGTCCTATCTCTTAATCACAGGTAAAAGAAACCCAGTAGGCCCAAATTGTGTATCAGCTGCCTGCTCATTTTGAGCTTTGGCTGCCATGTACTGAAACATCTGTATGAATGTCAAGCAGCACTGAACTCTTTATGGACTGGCAAAGTTTGTTTGCTTATGGTGCTGTGCAAAATGTTGATTCATGCTGAGTTTAGCATATAGTCAAAAGGAACCTGTAGAAACTGAGAACCACAGCTGCAATGTATAGAACTGCATTGTCAGACTAGGGCTGCAGTCACACACACTAAATAATCCACTTTCCCACTGGATTTTGTAAGTTCACACAGTAAAAATCCAGTTGGAAAGTGCACTGGAAGTGGATTAAAAGTGGATTATTTGATGTGTGTGACCACAGCCTAGGTATTGTTAGACTAGACCCTCAGTACAGTCCATTCTACTAGCTCATTCTGTTGCATGAGTAGACCAGGCCTTAGTGCATTGCTACTCACTCCACAGCTCACAGAGCTGCTTTGGGTGATGTTGTCATCAACCAAAAATGTCACATTTACTTCAGTCTCTGCACCTCAAGGAAGACTGCAGCTTACCTGTTCCTCCAGTGGCAGTTGTGTCAAGATAGGAACCCCCTGCCAGCCACAACAAGCCCCACCAAGCTAGGGCTCTTCCCACTTTCCTGAAACATGGGGCAGATGCCATAGTGGGGAGCAGTGCTCAGCAAAGCATGTCAAAGACCTGCCTGTGGCTCCTGAGTATTACTGCCTGACAATGTCATACCACTTCCAGGAAGAAGTTACACACCTGACTTTCTCACCATGAAGTGGCACATAGCAGTGCCCTTAATGAATCTTTTCACAAGACCTTGTTCCCTGTAGACCTTAAGAACAAAGTCTTGTGTTAAAGTTGGATAAGCCAAGCTGAAGGTAGCCACCATGGGCCTCCACACAAAAATTCCTTCTGGTCCCTGAGCCCTCACATCCAGACGAAAGCACCTACAGTTACTATCCCCCAGGGAAACTTTGCTACCAGGGCAACAAAGACCCTGGATTTGTACCTCTCCCTCTTCGGATGTGGAAGCCCAATCCCAACAAATCTTGGAAACTAAGCAGGGTTGGTAGTTGGATGGGAGACCACTAAGGAAGACTTTGTGGAGGCAGGTAAGGGCACATCGCCTCTGCTTAGTTGTTTACCTTGAAAACCCAATGCAGCCAGCTGTGACGTGATGGCACTTTACAGACACACCGCCTCCATCTTTCTCCACTTGTGCCCTAAACGACTGGTATATCCATATCTATTGTCTAAAGCTAACACGCTGCCCCTACATGTTACAGTGAATGCATATACAATCCACATACAGTGTACACGTTGTACTTTGCGTACGGGGGGTTCAAATGCAGCTTTACCCAGTTTATATAGGATTTCTGCTTTGCGCATGATGGTGCGGGCGCGAGAGGCCGGTCGTGGGAAGCAGCCCATCACGTAGTGGGGACTTCCTACGAAAACTTATTAACAGACCCCCCCTCCCCCCGTGCATGGCTGGAAGGGCTGTGCAGCAAGAGGAAACACACTCATCTTCCTCCGACTCCGGAGCGCCAAGGTGACGGACCCAACACTTGGGGGAAGATCTGGCAGGCTCTCTTCTTGACGACCCGCTAGTTTCCATGACGCTGCAGTCGTCTGGCAAGGCTGCCTGCTGCCAGCAACACGTGGCGACCTGGAACCGGGGGGGGGGGGCGCTGCTTCCCCAGCTTTCTGCACCCACACGAGGAGGCGCACCGGTCACCTCTTCCTCCCGCCCGCTTCCTTCACACACCGACCAGTGGTGTGCCCCCCATCTCCCTTCCAGCCCCAAGCGGCGCTTGGAAACGGCGGAGGCACATTATTCCCTATATGGAGCTGAATCCCTCGCTACGACCCCGCCTCCAAAACGTGTCGGGTTTTTGTTTTTTTTGGGCCGGTTGTTGCCGCTCCCCTTTCCCGGGGGGGTGGGAATGAGGTAATGCGGGGCTCCGATTGGTCCGGGGGGCGGGACCCCGAGCGCCGGAGAGGGGCGCGATCGCGACTATAATTCCCCGCCGCTGCCCGGAGCCGAGAAGCGAAAAGAGGCGCTCCGGGAGCTGCGGACTTGCGCGGAACAGACCCGCCAGCTTTTTCTTACACGCTCCTCCTCTCTCCCCCACCCCCGCGCCAAGAAGTCCTGCGAGGAGCAGGAGGAGGGAGAGCGAGGAGAGGCTGCCGAAGTCGCCCCACTTGTTGTGTGTGTCTCTCTCTTTCAAGTGAGCCTCCTCTTCCTCCGTCCTTTGCCTTCTCTTTGCGTTGCCCAACTCCGGAGCAGGGAGCCTTCAGCAGCAGCAGCAGCAGCAGCAGCATGGCTGGGTGGGTACTGAGTCTGTTGGCGCTGCTGGGCAGCTGGAGCCTGAGCGACTTGGTGGCGGAAGCCTGCACCTGCGTCCCCATCCACCCCCAAGACGCGTTCTGCAATTCGGACATAGGTAAGTTGGCTCCCCCCCCTCCCCTCCCTCCACTAACTGCCGCGAAGTCTTCCTGGCGCTGAGACTTCGGCGATGTGGCTCAGGTGTGCGCGCTGGACTGGATAGTTGAGCCCATTAAAGTTTACTGAAGTGGGACGGGCCGCAACAGCCTGGAGCAGGAGGTCTGCTCTTCACTCCCTCCGTGTGGCATTGGATTGTGAGAAATAGTAATAATGATAATAAAAAAGTGTTACAAACCTAACCAGCTCTGGTCCCTGTCACTTTCTGTCACACGCAGTTGCCAGCAGTCTTTCTGGTACACATGGGAATGGCACGCCTATTGCGCTCCAGCGGTGTTGTGTTTACCGATATCTAGAAAGTTCTGTGCTACTGTATGGGTTTATGATGACTGGAGTGAGTTGCGGGGGGGGGGCGGGGGGAGATGAGAAAAAGGCAGCTTCAGAGTATGAATGGGGAGGCTGGCTGCTTGAAAGATTTGACTAATTCCGCTCAAAGAACACTGAAGAATTGACTTCTAGATGTACTGGTCCTTCACTGCTCTACCCAGTCTGTCTCTCTGCCCATCTTGCAAATGAAATGCAGGTGGTATGCATAAAATACAGCAGTTGATTTCAGTTATGTATATTTGTGAATCCTTTTTCTCAGTACAGGGGAGGAAATACTGAGCACAACTACTCTAAATCAACGCTCTAGGTAAAAACGTTTCCTCAAAAAGCAAGGGGAAAAAAAGGACTGCACGAATTTCTGAATCTTAGCAACTGTAAAATGCCCCTCCCAACAGAAATAGGTTGTGCAGCCAAAATTTCCATCACTCCCTCAGGCAGGTTTAATGTTTAGCAAATAATATAAGAAACACAGGGCAGACCTCTCACTCCCGATGGCTAGTGCCCAGCATTTTGTCAAGTGTTGTTCACAGTAATGACTCAGAACTGTTCTTTACGGACTCCGCTGGGCAGAAGCCCAAGAGAGACTATGCAAATTTCATACTTTCTTTGCACTGAGATCTGTGCAGGTTTAACTTGTGTATGTGGGTTTTCTAGCTTCAGGCATCAGAGTGTGCCGTTTGACATTGGGAAACAATGGGTTGGATTGCACCAGCATTTCACTCAATTGTATCCAGTTCCTTCTAGTGTCTGTTCCACACAGCTTTTGTTCATGCAGGTCCCAGTGTCCTTGCATTGATTGATGGATCCCCTTTGACCACTTTTCACTAGTGGGAAAATGGTTGGATCCAACCTGAACATGTACGTAAAATATGTTAAGGAAGAGAGAAAACAAGTTTTAATGATCCGTTTGCTAGTGCTTTATGACATTTCCCTGCCTGCACTGGCATACTATCTCTCCTGTAAAGTAGTCACCCTGCAATCCCCCTGGAAAAATTATTTGAAGAAATCTAGATGGAGAGGGTTTTTAGCTAAATGCACTTAGTCTTGCCTAGTTTAGGTAGTATATCAGGTGCTGAAACGCAAGGAAAACGTATGCTAAATGCCCTGGGTGGGTTGCAGTTTTACCTAAGCAATTATAGACTGGAAAATGGTGTAAGATGCTGTTGTGCTAGAAAGATCCCTTTATGTAGTTGGAACAACTCACAGGTCAATAAAAAGATGTTTGCTGCTTTCTTTGCTTTGTATGAGTAGGCCAATGTGAACTTGTCCGTTTCATGAAAACAAGTTTGGGAAGCCAACTTGTCTGCTTCTAAGGCAGAACCTTCCCACCTGCCTGTAATTCGCTGTAATGCCTAAGAATGTATGTTTCTCTTACTCCCATAAATGCTTTGGCTATTGACTAGGATCCCTTGTTACTATATCTGGATAGGCCTTTTTCTTGCTTTGTTAATGATAGTGAGTCAAAAACACACACTCCTGTTGATGCTTTCTAAAAACATGCATCACTTCAAAAGGCAATGCAATAAAGGTATGGGTTTTTTGGCCTGTGTTTACATTATTGCTTTAGAGTGACTTGACATTAGTAAAGATCATGAGTGCTATAAATTAAAAAGCCTGACATCTCACTCTGTTCAGTGTGGGAGAGACTTAAGTACATCCTTAACTTGTCCACTGTAATGACCGGTGCTTTCTCCTTGCTCCAACAAAACTCCCAACAAATAATTTACAGGATAAGATGACGATTTACTAAGTTGGCCGTCCATGCCATGAAAAGCTTAAGCTGCCCATTTCTACACATTTAGCTTCTATTAAAGAGACAGGATGTTTTTCTCCAGGCCTGTTGGCAACCCTGTGCTGCCAGTCTAAATAGCAGTGGTAGGTTTTTACTATCTGTAATAATCAATGCAGAAGTGAAGTATAAACCTCCCCATACAAGGGCTTATCGTAGGTTCAAAATTAGACGTAGTAGATCCTAGAGGAAGAACCACTTTCTTTGCCTCCAGCCCCTTTATGTCTTTTCATCCATATACATTTATTTATTTATTTGATTGATTGATTTATACCCTGCCCTCCCTGCTAAAGCAGGCTCAGGGCGGCTATACATACATTAGAAAACTCCAGGCCAGAGTTGGGTCATTGATTCATTTGCAACAGGGTCTGCATTTCATTTGCAGCAATCCGTAAGAGACAGCATATACAGCAGAAAATAAACATTTCCTATATTGAGGGGTCAGTTTCTGCAGCCCTTTTTTAAACTTGTCAAGTCCATGATTCTGTGAAGGAAGGATGAGGGCTCTAAAAGGCCAAGTGCTTCATTAAACACAGTGCTCTGCCAGCATCTCTTTAGTAAACATTGCCATGCTTCTCACGAGCCAAAGGGGGAAGAATTGGAGACAGACTTCTGGCTGCTGAAGAGTTAAGTGTTACCATGGTGAACTGTAGCAGTGTACTAGTTCTGTGTTTAGACAGAGTAAATTGCATTGCTGGTTTATAAAATACATATTGTGTGTGTGTGTGGTGGGGAGAGAATTGGCTGGGGATTGGCAGCATATTTTTTTTTTATGGCCCATCATGCTCAAATGTTAAGCCTTTAAAGGGAGGAGTTAAATGTATCCAGGGATGGTGCTTGAGGCAAGGCTGCCAGGACAGAACTATAGAGATGGCTCTTGTAACTCTGCAAGTAAATGAACTAGCAAAATGGAAGCCTGGAAAGGACTTAGGCGGTTTGTTTTTAGAGCAAATGCTAACTTAGGGCTTCAACTTAGGGCTTCAGGAGAAGTGGAAGAAAATGCATGCACCTTGCAAGAAAGCCTTTGCACAAATTCAGCCGCCAGATGAGCTCATTCAGTTTGCTACCTAATTTGGCATGGGCCTCCTTTAAAGGCAGCTGCCAAGGTGGAGCTGGACTCATCTCCAATCCCTCCCTGCCCTGATGGCTTCCTCTCAGTTCCACTTTGGAAGATGAAGTATTTATTATCCAGATCACAAGCAGCACATCATGAGGCAATGTTGCCACTCACCCTTCCTGTTTGCTTGGACCATTGCTGTTTATCTCATGTCAGTTACAGGTTATTACAGATAACAGATCAGCTATTATTTTCATGGCCTCTTATTCCAGGGTAAAAATTAAGACCCCTTAATTTATTTTAACCCTTACATAATTTGAATGTATAAACAACACAGAGCAAATTCAAGCATAATTTATCCCAGTATAACTGACCATGTAATCAAACATGGTCATTCAGTAAACCAGCAAAGTAGGGATGCCAGGCAGTTGATTTAGTACACATTATAATTATATTTTTATCTCAGCCTTCCTTGGAGGAGCTCAGAGCAGGGTACACTGTCCTCTCCTTCATTTTATCTTTGCAACAACCTTTTGTTGTAGGTTAAGCTGACTGACTAGCCCAGGATAATTCAGTAACTATGCGTGGCAGATTGGGGATCTGAACCCATGTCTCCTTAGCTAGTCCGTCATAACCATTCTTAGATTGCTTCAGAACATTGATTTTTTTATTGTAAATGTTCTGTTTTGCTGCATCTCTTTCTCAGTCACAGTTTACTATTACTATTATGCACTGAGTTTTTCTTTACTGAGGAAGCATTCAAAACAGTGATCTTTCACCTGCAGCCCTGAAATTGTAAGAGTCCAGAGAGGCTTTTATTACGTGGTTTTGCTGAAAGTGCACTATGGCTCTGAGTTAGCACTGTCCTGTAATGTTTCTGGCTCCTTACTCAGTCCTGTGCAGTGGGACTCTCTTATATTGGACTCGTTGAGACCTACTTGAGGGTAATTTGGCTATCCCAGACTGGAAAGAGCTATCTGAAAAAAGCAAAAGGACATAGTGGTGCGAAAGAGCCCTGTGAATGTGACAAAACAGTTTTGTTGCTTTTGCCCTGCACAGATTTCCCCCCCTCTTTTGTTTTTATATGTGGACTTCTGGCAGGAATAATGGACACAAACTCTTTGTCTCCCCTTGACAAAGCTGTGATCATTCCAGCAGACATGTTGTACTTTCTTTAATTGCATTTGCTGCACTTTTTGCATGAGAAGCGAGAACTTTTCAGATTGCTGAATGTGACATTTCTGTGGGGCTAAGAGAAGTACCCCCTTTCCCCACACTCATCATTTCTGACAAAATATCATCTCACTTAATTTCATCTGCTATCAACCCCAGTTACACTTGGACAGAAGAATGTCCTTTGGCTACTCCATTCCCCCAGTCCTTTTCTGACTAAAAGTTTGAATAAAATTTAAACATGAGCATATGTCTCATATCATGCAAGGAATTCTCTGAGGTAATGGGGTGGATATCATCGTCTCCATTTTGAGAAATTTTGCCTGAACCTTGATTCTTGGTCCAATTTATATCTGGACATAAAATCATTCCCCCACCCCAGTCTATATTGCTTGCTAGCATCTGCATTCAGTGCACTGCCATGATTTGTTTACCAGCATTCCTATTCCTAGCTTGATATGCTTCCAATAACATGTATGGCTCATAGGACAGTTAAATTCCATCTAGCTTGGAATCCTTTGCCTCCAGAAAGCAAGTTTTTGTTAACAATAACACTCCCAGAAAATCTCCAGATGGTAATTAGTCCATTGCTATATGAAGCTCACCGTGACCCTCCTAAACAGAGTTACATCCTTCTAAGCCCATTGGAGTCCATGGGTTTAGTGCTTCTCTGCCTAGGATGGCACAGTTTGGGTCACATCACAGGTGGTATCTCTAGATATGTGTTAGGAGAGATGCTTTACAGGCTCCTTTTCAGTGGCAAAGCACACCGGGGGAATGGTATCAGATAGTTTAGTGTCTGAATGACAGCTATAGAGGCTGGCTCCAGGGTTTCAGAGTACTTGGTGCCCTGTGGAATTGGTTACTAGCCAAAATGTTTTTCTTCCAGAACTGTAATGGCATTTAATGTATTGCAGGATTACATGATGCAGTTCTGAAAGGTTCTGTTAGTATCTAGTTACTGCTGCACATGCTTACGCCAAGTCTCCTGTGGGAAGTAAACTCCCAAAGACCTCAACTTCAGCAGAGAGCCAGATGTTCTACCCTTTCCTCACAGTGCTCATACTTTTGATTGGGCAACGTTTTGCCTTCATTTCTTTACTATATTTCTGTACAGATTTTCTTGATTGCTCAAAGCGAGTTAACAGTAAAAACAGCAGACTAAAACCAGAAAAAAAACAGACTAAAAACTAACCTGAAACCTGATAGACTAACACCACTAAAACCAAGCCAGGGAAAGGTCTTTCTAAACAATACGGTCTTCAATTTGCCATCTAAACTGATGAAAGAAGGAGCAGGCATCCCTTCAACTGTTACCCGGTTTCATAAGGATGGGGTTGCCCACTCTGAGTTGGGAAATCCCTGGAGATTTTGAGGCAGACCCTGGGGAGGGGAGGAACCTCAGCAGGGTACAATGACATAGAGTCCACCCTCCAAAACAGCCACAGATCAGTTGTTATTCTGGCAGGTCTCCAGGTCCCACCTGGAGCCTGACAACCCTAGGGATTCCACATGCTTGCCCTGGCAGTCACAGATCTTAACATCTTTTAAGGAGAGAAGTTAGAGCAACCCTTGTTGTGAGGATCCTAAGACAGTCCTTTTCTATATCTTTTCTGCCTGATCTCAATTGATGCTGGCATCTGTAATATTAGAAGAGATTGTAACTATGTACATTGTGTGTGTGCAGCCAGCAGAATCCCCCCCCTTTCCTATCTAAAAACTGCAGAGTAAAAAAGGGAACCAGCCTTGTAGAGGCTTGAAAACATATTCTGGGTATGTAAACCACAAAACGTTGCAACACCTTAAGGATTAACAACTTTATTACAGCATACACAACAATCCACTCAAAAGATCTCATTAGGGAAGGATAGAAACCACTCCCAACTGGTAATGAATTGGTAAAGCAATATGAATAAACATCTAAAGAAGGACAATTACTTCCTGAAGTGATATAGCCCTTCCCAGTTTCTACTGAGAAGTCTTGTCTATCTATGGCCCTTTTCATATTGTAGTTCTAAACTGGATGTTATTTGTTGTTGGTCCAGTTTAGAGTAAAGGGATGCAGGGATGGCGGTTTCATACTGCAAATTTCCTTCAGTTAATCTGCAATGAGCCATCTCTGAAGCGCTATGGTCATTTCAAACCACTTTTCCCCCTGCCCTTTTCCACCAAGTGATCTTCCTCTGACTTTTTTAATGTTCTAATATGAGCACTATAGCTCTGAACCACTATAGCAGTTCAGTGCTGTAGCGGCGCCACTGAGATGCATTGACTCAATGGAGTCAAGGTATCTTCAGTGGTGCCGCTATAGCACTGAAGGGCTATAGGGGTTTAGTGCCATAGTGCTCACCTGAGAACTTAAAAAAAAGTCTGGGAAAGATTACAGGGGGAATGGCATTATAGGAAGCACTATAGAATTTTTTTTAAAATAGTATACTTTATTAGGTTTTAGGGTATTCAAGGGTAAGGGAAAAAAGAGAAGCAAAATAACAAGTCTTCTGCATGTAACTCTTCTCCACATATCATTACACACTACTAAGAGACTGTGAGATTTTAAAAGTTCATAAAGGCTACTTCATATTATATCAAAGAAATAATATCTTGATATTTCTTTCTCATCCAATCGTAAAAAGGAGTCCATAATTCAGCAAAGTTTTCTTCCATTTGCCCTTTTAAGATTAAAGTGAGTTTATCCATTTCCATACTATGGACATTTTTAAAACAGCACACCACAGCAACTCAGAAGTGCAAGAAAGGGGCTGAAAACGGGAAGAAACAGTTTCCCAGCAGCTCAACCACACTTTCTTAACCTGACACAAGCAGACTTGTATGAACAGGTGAATAAATTCTGCTAGCAGCCAGTTACTAAAATGGGGCCTGTATGTCTGAAATGACAGAAAAAACCTATTAGCAACAAGTTACTAAAATGGAATACAAAGGCAGTTTGAAAAGGGTCTATACGTCAATGTCAGCTCAGTGATTTCAGCTTAGCATCTGGTACCTAGGTGCCAGTATCAAATTTCTAGGTCTTCATTCTGCCACATACCTGAGATGTTCCCAGCCATAGGTATTTATTTGCCTTCCATCAATCAACAGTTCTCTTCTATCTGCTTTGAACTGCCTTATAGCAAGTCACATTGGCTGGTCTAGCTCAGTATTATCTGTTGCCACTGGGAAGCAGAGAAGGGTCTTCTGCAATATGTGCTACATGAGATCTTTTAACTGTAGGTGTCAGGGATTGTACTTCTAACCACCTATATGCAAAGGATGTGGCCCATACCCTTCTTTTAGCCATGGAACTGACCTATCTTCTCTTGTTCTAATCTCAATATTAACCATATTAAACATTTATATAGTACTCAAATGCTGCACCATTCTTCTCCCCTCCATTTGATCCTCACATCAAGCTTGTGAGGTATGTGACAGGCCTGAGGTTCCAGGGAAAAGTAGGAATTCAAATCTGGGTCTCCTAAATCCTAGCCTGACACTTTCATCACTTTAATCACACTGGCTTTCTTTCTCTCTATATACATTATTTCTGTATACATTATTTCAGTGATCCTGTGAGGCAGTGGGTCTCAACCAGAGATATGTGTACTAGTGGTGCAACATCATGTTCTCATAACAATTACTAAGAACTCACTTGCCCTCAATTCCCATGTCCACCTGTAATGATAAACACAATGAGAGAGTATCTGTAAGCATAAGAAGAAGAAGAGTTTGGATTTATACCTCGCCCTTCACTACCCAAAGGTGTCTCAGAGCGGCTTACAAACTCCTTTCCCTTCTCCTCCCCACAACAGACACCCTGTGAGGTAGGTGGGGCTGAGAGAGCTCTGACAGAAACTGCTCTTTTTCAAGAACAGCTGTGCCAGAACTTATGACTGACCCAAGGTCATACCAGCAGATGCATGTGGAGGAGTGGGGAATCAAACCCGGTTCTCCCAGATTAGAGTCTGTGCACTTAACCACTACACCAAACTGACTCTCATAAATAAATAAATATCCTCTTTGCAAAAAGTGGACTTTTTGTTTCTATTGTGCTGAGACCAGGTTCTTTCACAGAGTGACTGGTGGGATATAAGATATAAAAGGTTGAGATCTCATCAATATTATCTTGCAAAAGGTCACCTACAGTGAAATCCTAATCCAAGTTGTTGTTGGTGGAAAATGCTGTCAAGTCACAGCCGATTTATGGCGACCCTGAAGGGTTTTCAAGGCAGGAGATGAATAGAGGTAGTTTCCCATTGCCTGCATCTGCATAGCAACCCTGCCCTTCCTTGGTGGTCTCCTATCCAAATCCAAGTTACACTTCTCCAAACCCATTACCCTAATTGACTGTATTAAGGATTACATTGGTAATGAATACATGGTAGAGGTAAGATGTGAAATGAGGGTTCTCTGTTTAATATCTTAGTTACATCAGCTCTCTGTCTGTTTTCTTTCTTACCTTTCTTAACCCAACCACCTTGTAAGCTAAATTAAGGTACCTGAAGTCTATTCATAACTTTCATAACCACTAGAGAAAAAGGTTCTTTTATGTCAAAATGTTAGGTCTTCAGATGTTGTAAAATTCATCTAAGATGAGTCCAACTCTATCAAATCATGCCTTGTGGGAAAATTGGTGACAGAAAGAGCAGGCAGCTCTGTTATGTGAACGTCTAGGCAGATAAGGCACTGAGAATGGGCATTTACCCATTTTAGAGCAACAACTGGCACAATCCTGAGGAGGTCCCTTTTGAGCCATAATGGCACAGAGGAAATGCAGAAACATTTCTTCTTTAAATGTCATTTACTCTTCACTAGAATGGGTATTGGTGACAAAAAGAAAACTTTTGAGAGAAAGAAGTCTCCTCAGCCTCAAGAATGAGGTGAGGGACACACACCCCTCCCAGAACAGCAGTGGAGAGCCTCTCTTTGCAGTGGCAAAAAGAGAAGTGAGGGAGTAGTGCCCCTTCCCCCGTCATGTGATCATTTCTATCAGGAAAGTGCCGGAGGGAGAAGGCTGGTGTACTGGAAAGCTTTGGGAATCTTTTCTGTGGCTGGCTTGTATGCACACAGCCCCAGTGCGGGACCTCATAGAAGCCACGACAATGAACATAGATAGGCATTTCCATTAATTACATAGATGGGCATTTCCAGTTTGATAAAACACAGAACAGCAACTAGGTTGGTCCTAAGCAGTTGCTCTGGACTCTGGAGAGATAGAAAAAGGGAAAACAGGAAGTGGACTAATATAATATAATATACAGTACAGGGAATCAACTTCAGGTCCCTGGCATACAGAAGCTGAGTTAAAAAAAAGTGCAGAGAAACGTATTTCCAAGCACTGAGTCCCACACTAAGGGTTTATTATAGCAAAATCCTGATCACTTTCTTCATTACCATGCAGTGGGTGGCCTATCTTGCATGGCCTTTTTAATGTGTTCATAAACATCTTAATTATAACTAATGTTCAGTTTGAAATAAAACTGCACCCCAAAATTTTTCCTCAGTTTGACTTTCACACCTTAAGCTAAGCATTGTGGAATTCCATTTTCCTGTCTGTACAAGACTTCAAAAGGTTCAAGGACAGAGAGAGAAAAAAAAACATTTTTCTTAACAGTGTCTTGTTTTGTATTCTCATTCCCTGACACATCGCAACTACTTTGTGCCAAGCAGGATTAGGGTGCCCTGATACTTACTGTCTCTAGTAATATGGTAATGATTGAAGGCCCCGGGGCCGCAATTCAGCTTCCTGAGGATTTACAACTGCCCCCCTCCCCCCACTGCCAACTCAGAAGGAAGTGTGGTGTGTGGAGGAGAATTGGCTTGCCACCAGTCCAGTTTGGAGGGCAGGGGAGAACTCTGGCCTGCCACTCTTCATCCCAACCTCAGAGTGAGCCTCTTGTGAAATTAGTTGCTGACCAAGGGTTAGCAATACTTTACAGCTTACAGCTAAAGAACTGGCTGGATAGTTCAAACTAATGGGTTAGATCCTCTGAAACATAAATGTGAGGTATTCATGGAATAGTTCTCTCCCTGTGCTTGAGGCTGCACTGCAGCCTCCTGCATTTCCTGAAATGCTTCTCCTGAAAATGAGGGGGCCCTCAGGAATAGACAGGGATGTGGTTCAGGGACTTCAGTGAAAAGGGGGAACTGGCAGAAATCACCAGTCTTCTCTAGGGAGTAGGGTTGCCAGCCCCCAGGTCCGGGTGGGGTTTCCCCTGCTTCTGGAGACTTCAGTCAGTCCCCAGCCAGCTGGCCGGTGGGGGAAGCTCCACCCCCAAGAGTGGCCACACCTCTCCCTCCCCTTCTGCCCAATTTAAAGGGCTTCAGCTGATCAGCGGGGACCATGTGGCCCAGACCAGCTGGGGGGGCCCTTTAAATCTAGCAGGAGGGAGGGAGAGGGGCGGTTGTGGGCTGCACACTCAGTTCACGCAAAGACCCTTTAAAGGGTTTTTTTGCAAGTGGGGTGGGGGCTGTGGTGCACAGGGCTAATTTTGCCCAGCTCCGCATGCCATGGCCACATGGTCTCTACTTATCAGCTGAAGCCCTTTAAATCAGGCAGAAGAGGAGGGAGAGGGGTGGCTGGGCAGGTGGTCGTTCTTGGGGGCAGGGCTTGAGGACATCCCCACCCACCCCCAGAATACCCCCCAAATCCCCCTACCAGAGTGATGACGGGACCTGGCAACCCTACTAGGAAGGTGATTTGTGCTGATTTCCCCCTTCAAACGGCACGGAATCTCATTATTCTCAAGAGGCTCTTGTCAGTCAGGAACAACGTGGGGGGAGGGGGGATGAGGAAGTGGGGAGAGATTCATTCTGAGAATTCCTGTTCATGCTTCACAGGATCGAACCCACTGTGTGTAACTGAACACCCCATCCCACTGCATTCCGTCTTGGCTTTGCTGCCCTGTTATGACACTCTAGGTCTAGTGGTGCTATGCCCCTTTGGTTTCTCTCTGTCTTTTCCACTAGTTTTTTTCCCTTTGCCACTGGCCTTTCTGCACCTACATATCTTACCTGCTTGTAACCTGAGTGGGGCATCAGACTCCTTCCACAGTACCTATGTGAAGTTCTAATCCCAGCTATACTTCCTTTTTTACAGAAGCTGGATGCAAATGTTTTGTTGCTGACAGCTTAGCCGGGTTGCCAGCTCTGGGTTGGGAAGTTCCTGGAGATTTTAGGGAACCCGGGGAAGATCGGGTTTGGGAAGGGACTTCAGTAGGGTATAATGCCATAGAGTCCACCTGCCAAAACAGCCATTTTCTCCAGGGGAACTGATGTCTGTTGTATGAAGATCAGTTGTAATTCTGGGAGGTTTCCAGCTACCACCTGGAGGTTGGCAACCCAATATGTTCCCCAAGTATCTGGTGTGTTCTTGGACACCAGGTTGTGTCAGAGGCTTCATTCTAGTAAACACACAATAATATATATGATTCTTTGGTTGGCGGGGAATTATGATTATCTCAATAGATATATAGATCATAGTCTGAGATTGTGAGAGACAAAGGATCCTTAGCGGATGGAGTCGTACATGTGTTACACAATGTTACACGTGTAAAACTTGTAAGTTGTCAACTGAACCCATGTCTGAGAATTATGACAAGACTATGACGTGGCAAGATTTCTTTAGATGATAAATCTAATTTAGAAACAGTGGTCCAGAACAGGTGCAAGGATATAAATCTAGACTGAACTGAAATCTCACTGACTTCAGGAATGGGTGACAATGGAAATCTATTCACTATTGGCAGATAGGAAATTTTCATCCAGTGTCCCACTTTATAAGAAATTACAATAAGCAACCACTTTTACATACACTCTTTAGAATACTTTGGACTCTTTCATCCTTCATGTAAACAGGTACAGTAGTACAAAGTAAGATTTCACCCCATAAATTTAGCCCAGGAACTAGAGGTGTGTGTTTGTTTTGTAGCAGGAAGACAGATGTAAGCAATAAGGAATGTTGGGTAAACCAGTTTGGCCTTTATGTCTGTTTCAAAACAATAGCTGAGAACTAGTCAGCTCTGCTTTCTGATGTGACATTTCTCCCTCCTCGAGGCAACATTGTTCAATACATGAAATGACACTAACAACAAAAATGGCAAAGTACTTTGCACAACCATGATGATTTTATGTACTCGGCATCCTTACTGCTGGCTGGATAAGGTTCCAGAAATGAGACAAAGGTCTCTTGAGTTCTGTAGCAACAAAATAAATGTTGATCATAGTCCAAACTCCTGATGCTGTTTACATAAGTCCTTTCTAAAAAGAAATAGGACTTAGAGAGTAAGATGCAATAAACAGCTCAGAAGAGGAGCTTGTGGTAAAGCCTCAGCAAAACTCTGTATTAATACATCATTAACAGTCACCTTGACCTTGTTCTTCTAGCAAGATGTGAACTGGAAAATACAAGCACTGACCAGTATGGTGCATAATTGGACCCTGAATGGGGAGACTAAGTTCAAATCCCCAGTCAGCTGTGAAAGCTCAATTGGTGACCTTGAGCCAGTTATTACCTCTCAGCTTAACTTACCTCACAGGGTTCATATGAAGATAAAATGGGGGGGAGGGAATCTACTTATCCTACTTTGAGTTCCTTGCAGGAAGAGCAGAATAAAAAATGTGATAAATGGTACAAAAATAATGACAGGCATCCTCTTAACTACAATATACCTGCCACGTACCCAATACAAGTTCTGTTTTCCCAGTGGACTTATAGGAATGCCAAGCTTGATCAGCTAGGTAGTTCTCTGTACAGATCCATTTCTACCATTAAAAAGCCATGTGTTGGAATGTGGTTTATAGGCAAGAAACAAACAATAGTTTCTTAAATTCTACTTCTTCACCCAAAGAGTGATTAACATATGGAATCCACTGCCACAGGAGGTGGTAGCAGCTACAAGCATGGACAGTTTCAAGAGGGAATTAGATAAACATATGGAGCAGAAGTCCATCAGTGGCTATTAGCCACAGGGTATAGATGGGAACTCTCAGTCTGGGGCAGGTGATGCACTCTATTCTTGGTGCTGAAGGGGGCAGCAGTGGGAGGGCTTCTAGTGTCCTAGCCCCACTGCTGGACCTCCTGATGGCACCTGGTATTTTTGGCCACTGTGTGACAGAGTGTTGGACTAGATGGGCCATTGGCCTGATTCAGCATTGGCTTCTCTTATGTTCTTATGTAAATTACGCAGTTAGGAAGTCACTGAAAATTATGGTTAGTTGTAAATTGGGAAGTATTCAGTCTTGGGGACGAGGGAGGTATGTGAACTTGAGAGCTTCCTGGATCATTTTTATCATGAACAAATCATAGCCTGAACCCACCTCTAGGTTTGCATACATCTTATTTTCACAGCCCCAGAGTAAATTAGTTTAACTCCCCTGACTTTCCTCAATTAATCTATTTAGTTTAAATAAACTTGGCTATATTATCCAAACCTCCATTCAATGTATTTTCTGAGATACTGAAAGAAAAGTATGTAGATGAGAATTTAATAAATAAAAGCTACCAGTGATAGTCAGAAGGGAAAGGCAAGCATCTTAATATGTTTTATTTGTTCACTGGAGGAAAAGCAGGGTATAAATAAGATATAAAGAATAAGAATGAGTTTTGACACCATTCTATTTAAAATTGGCTTGGACTAATTAAACTTGGCTCCCACCAATCAAGTAATTAAAACTTTAATTAATCTGTTGTAGTATTAAGACATGCACCCCTAGGTTCAGCCTATGGTAGCTATTAATCCCAATGATAGCTATTTCTAGTAAACAGCCTTAGCCATTTCTAGTAAATTACCCTTAGCCACAGTAGAGAGAGGGGCCCCTTTGGTGGGACATTTTGTAAGCATTAATAATAATGATCAATCTCACATTGATGTTGGTCTTCCTGCAGTTTATTTGTCTCACAAAACCATAAAATGCTAACTGTAGAATATGCAATAAGTCTCAACATGAAACATGGATTAACACTGAGGCCTGGTGATGTGTACAGAATAGCTTTACACGGTACCTATATAACACTGGGCCCAAGCTCTAGCTGAGGCAGTCTTTCATTTTCATGAGTGCTAATCTCACTCAAGTAATCCTTTTATGAAATGAATACTGTGGGAAAAAAGAATTCCTTAATGCCAGTTCTCTAACAAGATCCCGAGGAAACAGCACATTTGTCTGAAAGTGGTGCAGACCTAATTGTGGGGAAACTAGGCTGAAAAGAATTAGCATGCTGTATTCATGAAAAGAAAGCAGACAGGATGTATTAGAGAAACTGCAAAAGGCTAAAGTTACACCCACAACAGGTTTTTTGGTATCTGGACAGATTAAAAATGCAGACTCCACATTTTTCTCAACTCTCACTATGACACATTCTGTGGAAATGTCATTAGAGATTTTTGTTCTGCATTGAAGTTGAATCTCATTGGTTGAAAGCAGAGGTCCCCAATGTGGTGCTTGTAGTCGCCATGGCGCCCAATGACACCTTTCTTTATGCCCACCAAGTGTTTTTAGAAAGTGGGTGTGGCCAGGTGGGGCTCTTGCCCAGCAGGCCCTCTGACTGGCCATTGGAGATCTGATTGGCTGTGCAGAAGATGCAACCACAGCACAAAGATATCCACTGTGTGACTGAAGGTATGCTGTTTGTATAGCAGAAAATATTGTTAAATAATATGCTCATTTTAAAAGACACCCTGTTAAACAGAGCTTCTGCCTGAATTGTTGAAGAGTTACTATTAGAGTTATGTATCGCCTCTCTTTCTGACATTTTGTGGTTGGCTCCACCTCTTGTGGCAACCATTTTGAGGTTGTGCTCATCAGCCTATGTCAGCATTCCAAAGGTGACCACAGGCTCAAAAAGGTTGGGGATCCCTGATGTAGAGGATGGGGATAGAAAGAGAACTCAGGGAGCTACCATTCCCAAAGATCTTCGTTCTGTCTCCCATGTTGCCTGGTATACTTGTGAACACCAGGAGTATGGTGTTACCTCAAAAGGATATAAAGAATGTTCTACTAAAGATTTGTCTTCATAGCAAATTGTTCTGGAACAGCTAAACTGAGTTACTATTTATGGATGCGGAGAAGCTCTTTGAAAATGTTTTGCTAGTCTTACTGAAACTGTTTTTGCTTCTCCAAACATTGGTTAGACTTATGTGTGAGACAATCTCCAAACTGGCTTTGAATTTCATTTTAAGCAAAATGTGAGGACTACCTATGGATATAGAAATCTACTGAGAAATTTTGAGAATGCTATTGACCCTTTTGACTTTTCTCGAAATCCCACAGATGATTTTCCTTGAAAAGGAATCCCAACATGCAATTGCAATTTCACTTTAGGTAAAATTTAAGTGGCAACTCTAATTGAGACCATCCCACACCTGTGAGATGAAATGTATACCTGTTTTGTTATACAAAACAGTAGCTCATAGTGGCATAACCTTAAGTCTGAACTTTCTGTGACTTAGAAGAAGGCTGAGTGTATAAACTCTCTCCCAGTGAAGTGTGGCACGGTGGGATCTGTAATGTCATTACTTTTCCTGCCAAAGTATAGTGGTCCTTGGTGGCAGAAATACTGGGATTCTTCTCATCTTTTTGATAGCTGTGAACAAAACTGTATGGGAGTAATGGTGTACAGAACAAGAAACTCCCATGCACTCAAACAGAGGCACAAGCTTAGGGAACAAGAAAGAACTTGAAGTATAGCATGTAGGTAATTTGTGGTTTCTCAACCAGGAAAGCTATGGAACCAGCAGCATTTTAGAAGTACTGTCATGTGTGAACAGAAATACCAGCCACCGTTTTGTGCCCGCGTATAACATAGTTCGGGGGGGGGGACAGAAAAATGAATGGTGACTACTGTTGGCATACTTTCAGCAATTCCATGCAAGTATTATGTATACGCATGTTATTTATGGCTGCAAAAATGGTGTGAAATGAAATAGTAAGAGCGTTAAGAGGAGCCCTGCTGGATCAGACCAATAGTCCATCTAGTCCAGCATCCTGTCTCACACGGTGGCCAACCAGTTCCTCTGGATGGCCATCAACAGGGCATAGAGGCCAAGGCCTTCCTCTGATGTTGCTTCCTGGCTCTGGGATTCAGAGGCTTAGTGCCTCTGAATGTGGAGGTTCCCCTCAGTCACCATGGCTAGTATTCATTGATAGACTTTTTCTCCATGAATCAATCTGATCCCCTTTTAAAGCTTTTCATTCCCATGTCAATCACTATATCCTCTAACCAAACTCCCTGGATTGCTTATGGATTCTGCTATTGTGCAGGATTTGAAGTACTGCTGTTTTCCCTTGAACGATAGTGTGAGAGATGAGAAATAGGAAATTGGGAGAGGAGGCTAGGGATTTATATGGGGCAAATGACCAGACCACCTCTGAGAGGAGAATGTGGAATTTAATAGAAATGCCATGAAGAACTTTGCTCAGATATGAATGCATCATGTATTCTTGAGTTTGCCAGGAGTTGTGTAAAGGAAATAATGTTTTCCTTTGATTGGTTGTATCATCATTTGAGTGGTTAAAAACAGCCAGGAGAAATAGATTTAGTTAGTGGCAGGACAGAAAAAAACACCAGAAGGAGAAAAATAAATAATTCTACTACCTAACTTTGCGAGAGAGGAAGTGACTTCTGTGGAAAGGTAATGGATATTTAAGTTGGAGAGCCAAGCGGATATCTGGGTTAAACCAACCATTCTCCATAACACTGCTACATCCCCTTTCTCAGGGAAAAAAGTTTCCAGACCTGACCTTGTGGTTTGGCCCCTCATATACTTACTTTCTAGTCCCCCTTATTCAATTTTCTGTTTCCTGCCTGCCATTTCTGACAGTGCTATAAATACCATTTTTTGCCTTCCTTCCTGCTACCCTGAAATATGTACTCAATAGATTAAAGCTGCAGTCCTATAAACACTAATTTGGGAGTAAGCCCTAGGGATTTCCAAATAAGCAAGCATAGGATTGGATTGTACTTTTGTCATCCTATGTGTACTGATTGGGAAGTTAAGCCTCAATGAATTGTGTGATTTATTTCTGAGTACACGGACATAGGACTGGGCTGTACAGAGGTCCAACCTGACAGCCTTCCTAGCATAGTACATGGGACTAGTTTCTAAGATAGATTCAGGCTCTACCGTTTATTGAGTGGCTCCTGAATTTTTATGCAATTAACTTCCTTTTGCAAATGATCTAAACTAATAGATACCTTGTTCACCAAACTGAAATATGCATGTGCATCAGCCAGCCTCCAGATGTGGAAAAATATTTCAAAATCCTAGGCACCATCAGCAGATTTTTAGGAGACCTGGCATCCAGGTTTCCAGGACTTTTCCAGTCCTAAAAAAATTGTTACAAATGCAACTCAAAGGTGACCCATTTGCAATGTTTTTAACATTAAAAGAGAAAACGTTAACATCAGAGTATTACAAACAATCTACTACCTTTATTCATAGCCTTTTTCCTTAAAAGTTGTGCATTTTTAGTCTCAATCATATTTTTGTTTAGAAAATGATGGTTTTGGTTTCCTTTTAGAGAAAGGACTGGGAGATCAACAGAGGCAGAAAAGATAATTTACAAGCTAAAAGGTGGTTTGGTTCATTTCTATGGTGATTTAAAGTATAATGGGAAAAAAAAATAGAAGACTGCTTTGTTGGACACTGAGCTGTGATTTTTCTGTATGGAAAAAGTTTGCTTTTGTTTGTTCCCAGAGAAATTTTCTGAAGCTTAGCAGCAAAGCAAAGCATATCAATGCTTTTCAGTTCTTGCACAGCTTGAACCAAATATGCATAGCATATAGCAATTTGTTTAATTCCAGATTTCATGTTTCAAATGACATATGTGTTCCATAAATCATTCTATAAAACAATGATCAACTACTTCCAAGTTACTCTAGATGAATGCTAGGTGACAGTTGTTTGTGGGCCATTCAGGGGTTTCACCTATTTCCTTCCATGGACCATTTCAAGCATGGCATTTACAGCAGTAGCAGACAGATCCTGTGTGTATGTCTGGATGGGGATGGGGTAACATCAATAAACAGGTTCCTTCCTCTGGTGTGTTCCTGATGCACCCATTTCCTTCTGCCTGCTCTAGTTTATTTGAAAGTTTAAACCATGAATATGTAATATTTTTTCTACCTGTATCCTTAGGAAGCTGCATGGAGATATATTCTGCGGTCCCACCAAAATTAATTTAAGTTTTAATTCATTATGTCCCTTTAATAGAAACTTAAAAGTATGGAAATGAGCAGCTGAGTTTTTCATGGCATGGAGGTAAATGATACCTCCTGGCAAATAATATGTGTGTAGCTTCTCTTAAAGGGACAGTACGTTTTCCCCCTCCCAGCAGTTGGCAACCCTACTTATTACCCTTCTCTTCAGGACAGCCAACTTAAAAGACAAGCCTGCAGTGGAATCCTCAGCAGAGTTACACCCCTCAAAGGCTGCAGTCCTAAAGGCACTTTCCTTGAGAGTAAGCTCTACTGAATAACACGAGATATACTTCTGAGTAGATCTTCTTGGAAATACTCTCTAAGTCTATTGAAATCAAAGGGTGTAACTCTGCTTAGGCTTGCACTCTTGGTCTTTTAACAGTAGATAACATTACCTGAATGCATAAAGAAAGTGGAGCTCTCTAGGTAATGTTACCCAATTTTACTCCCATTAAATCCTGACCTAATCCATCAAATAATATTATAAATATAAAGACTCCCACATTTTCCTCTTTGCTCTCAGCCTTTTAAAGAGCCTGACTGTCACATCAGTGTAAGAGAGACATTTGATTAACCATCACCATGGAGGCTCTTTACCTTCTTTGCAGAAAACTACGAGTGCCTCATACCAGTTTCCTCTTGAGCCCCAGCGTCTCCAGGACTCTGAGCAGGAGCAGACAAAAAATTCTCAAGATCATGGTCTGAAATCCTCATGCCTCCCCCCCCCTCCCCATGAGCATCAAGCTTGATAAGTTCTGAAGAAACTGAAACCTTGTGCAGAGCTCTGTATCACTCTGGTAGTATCTACATTTCATTTTGGGATTGTTCTTTTGACCAACGTGGCTACTTAGAACTTCTGTCGGCTTCAATCAAACATGTTTGTAAGCTTCCATGAACATATAAAGGTTGGAAGGACATAAAATAAATCTTTGACATAAACAAAATAATAAATGTGTTTGTCATTTATTTACAGCATTTCTAATTTACTTTCTTCACAAGACGCAAGGCGAGTAAATAGGAATATCTCTGAGCATGTGTAGAACATCTTTCCCCCACTACTGAAATCATAACAAGACCTCCATGCATACAGACGAAGGCTCCCTGCTCTCGTTAATTATTTCCCAACAGTTTTAAGTCTCTGCACCTTTCATTTAAGAAATTCAGTCCTGGCAGTGACCCAGTACATTATTTTGCTGGGCTGCCTCTCTTATGCAAGGGTAGAATGGTGAAAAGGCAGGATTCGGTGGCATTTTTTATGCCTCAAAAAGGTGTACCACCAAAGCAAATCTTCCTATTTGTACTACATTTTAAACTCATACAAAGATTTTTTATATCTACATTTTCCACTGGAATTTGGATCAAGCATTGTGTGCCCATCATTTTCCACTTCCAATCTGATATTTCTAGCAGCCATTCCAAAATCACCATGAAGGGTCTTTTTGTAGTCTTATGACAAACTGCATTCTTGCAATATTTCAGCCTTTCAGTGGCAAACCATCTGCATTCCTCCAATATTTTAGGCCTCTCTGCTTTTTACTTTAAACCCTTTATTCTGATCAATCATAGTATTTTATAAAAACCAAATCACCTTTAGTCTTGTGCTGTTTGAACACATTCCTTCAAACTATCTTTTTTTCTAATGAAGCCAAATGCACGTTTGCATGATAGGACTGGCAAACCCAGGCTGTAAAGTTTGGAGAAGGGAGGGACATCAGCAGGGTATAATGGCAAAGAATCTACCCTCCGAAGCAGCCATTTTCTCCTGGGAAACTGATCTCTGTTGTCTGGTGATCAGCTGTAATTCTGGTAGATCTCCAGACCCCAGCTGCAGGCTGGCAACTCTACGAGTTACTTTTTATAAGGCCTTAAAAACTACTAAATATATGCTGTGACGCAACTGTGAACTCAGTGCCTTGTATGGGGGGGGGTTATGTGTTAATAAATCCAGAGCTTTTAACTGATGTGAGGAATAAATAAAATTCAGATCAGTAGAAGGATTTTCTGAGGAAATCTTCTGCTTAGAGTTGAGGAAATGAAATACTTAGTGTGTGTGTCTGTCAGAGAGAGAGAGAGAGAGAGAGAGAGAGAGAGAGAGAGAGAGAGAGAGAGAGAGAGATGTTTGTAATTAGCAACGCCCAGTTCTCTCTTATAGACTATGTTGCTTCAGGTTTTAAAAAGCATTTTTATGAACATTTATTAGTTCCCGCAACAGTCCTGCAAGCAGGATAAGAATATTTATTTCTCTGCCTTCTGTTTATAGAAGCCTGATTGCTTAGGGCTGCAGCATCAGGCCAGGCACCATCAGTGAACAGGGCTTGTGATGTTAAAGCACTTGGAAGATCACAGAAATAATCTATACTAAGGATTACGTTGATCTCTGTTGCACAGCTTGGCTGCTTGTTTCTTGTAATGAACATTTCAGTCAGGCCCTTCAGCACATAGAAGAATCTCCTTTAACTTTACTTACTCAAATCTCCCGATTAATGAAATTCACTGTGTGTTCCCCAAATAGACTGTGATTGCCAATCCCTGGGTGGGGCCTGGGGATCTTCCTGGAATTAGCACTGATCTTCAGATGATATAGATCACTCCCCCTGAAGAACATGGCTGCGTTGGAGGGTGGACTCTATGGTATTGTAGCCTCCCCAAACACTGTCCTCCCCAGGCTCCACCCCTAAAATCTCCAGGAACTTCCCAGCCCAGGGCTGGCAATCCTCATTAGTAGACCTTTACACCTATTTTTGTTGTTGTTGTTCAGTCGCACAGTCGAGTCTGACTCTTCGCGACCCCATGGACCAGATTACACCTATAATCATATACATATGGACCTTCCTTTATATTCAGACTAGGAATAAGGCCCGTTGTGGAAATAAATACAATGGGCTCTAGAAAGAGGCTCTGGGAGAGTGCCCCGGCTTTGGGCACTCAGTGACAATTTGCTGTGGCAATCTTAGCAGGGTATAATGACAGAGTCCACCATTTTCTCCAGAGGAACTGATCTTTGCTACCTGAAGAGCAGTAGTAATTTTGAGTGATCTCCAGCCCACCCCCAAGATTGGTAACAGTGGTTCTCCAGGAGGGAGTGGCTGGTTTGGAGGGTGGAGTCTATGGTATTGTACCTGTCTGAGGTCCCACCCTCCTCAACACTCACCCTCTCCAGGTTCGACCCCTCAAATCTCCAGGAATTTCCCAACCTGGAGTTGACAACCCTATCTCCCTCCCAGCCAACCATCAACCTACCTTTAGTTTTCCATCTCCTCCCCCTCCCTCCTAGAGAGCAGTTGTAATTTTGAGTGATCTCCAGCCCCCACCTGGAGATTGGCAACAATGGTTCCCCATCAGGGAATGGCTGGATTGGAGGGTGGAGTCTATGGCATCATACCTGTCTGAGGTGCCACCCCTCTTCAAACCTCACTCTCTCCAGGCTCCATCCCTCAAATCTCCAGGAATTGCCCACCTGGAGTTGGCAACCTGATCAGGACTGGGCCCAATGAGTTTTCTCCCAAAGGCCAACATAGGTGTGGAAAGGGCCTTTTACTGACAGAGGAGAAAGTACAGGTGCCAACTCTGATTAGGGAAATACCTGGAAATTTGGGGGGGGGGTGGATCCTGTGGAGGGCAGCATTTGGGGTGTGTATGGAAGGACTCAGCAGGATATAATGCCATAGAGTCTACCCTCCAAAGCAACCATTTTCTCCCGGGGAACTGATCTCTGTCATCTGGAGGTCAATTGTAACAGTGGGAGATCTCCAGGTCCCACCTGGAGATTGGCAACCCTATGGGAAAGTCAGCCACACAGCAGGGAGTTGAAGAAAATGGTTTGATGGTTGCTGGCCCACCTCCTTAGCCAGCCAGCCATGCTGAAGCTAAGCAGGAGAGAGCCTTTTTCCATTTATTCTGACAGGAAAGTGGCCGTTGGGGAGGGGGTTATAGGTGGGGGACGGGGTTATGCTGAAAGTCCTTTGTTTTTTTACTCACAGAACCAAGCTTGGCTGCCTACCAACAGCCACTGAGGGAACAGTCCCTCACAGGAGAAAGTACAGGTGCCAACTCTGATTAGGGAAATACCTGGAGATTTGGGGGGGGGTGGATCCTATGGAGGGCATTTTACAGCCAATGGGAGCGCATGGAATCTTATGAAACCAAAAGATAAATATTATAAGGAGAGATATTCTGAAGCGCCTGCTTCCTTCCTGCTCATCTGTAGGGATAAAGACTTTAAGATATCTTAATCTTGCTGGCCGGTAGAAAAGAGTAGTGCCTACTTGGAGTTCTACTTCCTGTCTTTAGAGGCCTTAAACATATGCTGTGATGTGACTGTGATCACAATGCCTTGTATATAGGGAATAAATAAATCCAGAGCCTTTAACTGATGTGAGGAATTAATGGCCTGTGTTTTTTAAAAAAGATCTAGCGCATTTCCTGTCGATCACTTCTCCGTGTCATGTCCCTCTCCATCAGGTTCATAGCCTGAGTTCAGGATCAGCATGGCAATTGCTTCCTGTGTATGGGTGAGAGAGGAAAATGAGTCAGAGAATAAAGATGGCTTTTCCATATACTGATGGAGACTGATGTACATGTCTTTATTATCTCCTCCTGAACAGTCTAGCCTGCCAGTTAATATCTGTCTTCCCATCTCTGCTGTCTGTTCTCCTGTCTTCGAAGGTGAGGCAGGTAGCAACTAGGTTGGGTTTAATGGCATGTTTTGTTTTTATATTGATAATTTACTAAGGTTTTATGGTATCATTTTCATTTGTAAGCCACCTTGAGCAGTGTTCGGGAGATGCAGCATAAAAATTCCCTAAATAACAATAAACTTTAAAAAATGAATATAAGTCTGAATATAAAAAAGTCACAATATAATTTTTACTTCATGAGACTTTTTCTGCTCTATCACACACTGGATATGGGGCAAAAAAAAATTCTTATTGAGAGTTGCCAACTGTTTCCTTCCAGGGCTTTTTTGCCTTTAAAATCTGCCAATAAGATATTGAATAGGCAGAAAATCTGCATCAGTGCATTTATACGCTGAGACAACTAGACACACATGTTGAATTTATACATGTTGTTTAGGTTTTCCAACCCCCACACCCGGCTGCTTGGGCCTTTAAATAGGTGCATGACAAGCAAGAGAAATAATCAACAGCCAAAACCTTTCCTGGCATGCGAACACAGCAATAAGAAAGTTTTCCCTGCTGAATTTCTCCTTATTACACATGTTTAAATACACTGATATATCTGGCAACCCAAGATCTAGTAAAAGCTAATAATGGCATAGGAGTCCTGAGAGAGCTGGCAGTGGGAAACGAGGAATAACTTTAGCACTGTTGTTTTGGTTTTGTTTTAGTTAAATATAGAGAAGCTCATACTTCTTGACCAAAGAAGGCTTTTGGTAACAAATTGTGAAGGCTGCCTGTGCTAGCAGCCTATCAGCTACATTGAAGAAGCTGGAGAAGGCCCATGTGGGTATCTGAGCAAGCACGTTCTTGCTTTGCCCTTTACTATCTAGACTTGGAATGCTCTTGACCTTTTTTTTTTTTTTGCTCAAACCCGTGAAAATGGGCACTAGTGTGATTTGCTGAAACCCTCCTAGCCTTGATGCCTGCTGTGTTTATATGCTGTCACGGCTCAGCAATGACCTTGATGACTTCCTGAACCACACAATGGCCTGTCTTGCTGTCTGATCATATTGCTAATTAACTGGAAAGCTGATTTCCCAGCTCTCTCACATACACACATACCCTTTATGCTGTGCAACGTATGTGAATACAACTAGGAAACTTTTCCCGTGCCCTGAAGGGCGCCTGTGTGCCACAGCCATGACCTCTGGCAGAGTAGAAGTGAAAGAGTCGCTTGCAATGACTTAGGCAGCTTTTTATTTCTGTTAATAGGTTAATTAAAATTCCGCCTTCCTCTTCACCCTATACTGTTGTCTTGGAAGGGAGGGCATTTTGGAGGATGCAGCAGCAAGGCAACCTTTCCCGGTTTCCATGGGAAGATTGTAAGGGCCAATCCCTACTTTTTTGGTGCTTGGGTATGCATATCTGAGTATAAAATGCACGTGCTCCATGTCAGATGAGGGGCACAGGTCCCTTTCAAAATGCACATGAATGAAAATGCCTCTACCCATATTTTAAAGGGACATCCTCCCTGCAATATATGTATATGTACTACATTCCACATAGCCATGTGTACTTAAACGCTGGTCCCAAGAAGGCTCTTTTGTGATCTTGTAGTCTGAGAACTCGTCACTACTTGATCAGAGTTTGATCCTTCTCTAAATCAGACTGATGGCAAGAATGGAAAATCTAATTTCTCCATAAAGAAAGTGGCCATCCTGCCCTATAGAAGTTCTCCTTTGAGAGGCAGTGTGGGAATCTCAAGCAGAGCGTTGGACTTAACTTGGATCAGGGTTCTATTTCTTAGCTTCCTTATAAACTGACCCTTGCAAGTATTTTCCCCCTAACTCTATAAAATTGAATTAATAATGACCTGCGTCAGGGTTTATTTCGGCAGGAACTGATGAGTTGATAGTTTGTGTATGTAGCACACTGACATCCATCAATCCAAAACATTAATGCAAAATAACTTAAAAAGTGGAACAGGGCTTGTGGGAAAAATCAAGTTCCACCCTTCCCTGAAAATGTGAATCATGCAGGCAGTATGGCAAAATACAATGACCCAAGGGACACCACTATTTAGTTTATGCATGGACTGGTGAGAGGCCAGCACATGTTCAAACTGCCACATGTACAGACTTTGAGAGTTGGATATGCATTGTATGAACATCTCACCTTCTTTAAAACCTCTAGGCAGCTATACTCTGTTAGAGTAAAATGCACTTGTACGAACTGATTGCAATACAACAAGAAGAGAAATGGAGTGAAACACCTGGAAAGCTTACATTCTCATAATGTACCTGAAATCTGATTCATATGGCTTTAAGGGTGCATGGTTGATGTAGGAAAACTGGGTGAAATCTGGCCCTCCTCACGTAGTAAGCTAGTCTTATGCATAGCTGTGTGAATAAGCCTTCTGCAGATTGCTTTTGTTATTCCCCCTTTTATTGCCATCTTCTTTGTGTACTGAAGCATTAAAAGGTGGGGGGACAGGCTTTCTTCCTAACTATTAAGTAATGGTGGGACCTCCTTCCAAAACACGCAAAGCACAAATATTGAGGCCATGCCATAATATGGGTTATCGGTCTTGTGACAAGTACTAAATCTCTACTGAGGATGTTGTTTTATGCCTTCACCATGCACCCAGGTTTTAACTTGCCACGCCACTAAGTCTGATATTGAGAGGGGTGAACAGAGATATGGTGAGTTAGCCTGGGTGGTTTGAAGACTGGAGTATTTGCCCCATCAAGCTGGTCTGGTTTTCTAGAGATTATTACACAGACTTCTAAACATTCAGAAAATTTGTCAGAGAGGCTTCCCAGTTCTGGAAAAATTAATGGTCCATATAACCTGTTACCTACCAAATCTCAGAAAGTGTCTTATTTGCTTTGCCATGGCAGTTTTGTTCTAGCAATTCATGGGACACAGGCCAAAAGAGCAGACCTTTCCTCTGAACACAGAATCCAGAAGAAATGCCTGGCAAAAATAGTAAGAACCTATCAGCCTTTTTTTTGTACGGGAGCCCCATTTTAGCTAGGAAAGTTTGGTTTGAACAACATGCATCCAGTTCTGCACATGTAACGAGGGGCCATAAGTGATGTGTAAAGCCAATAACTATCTCAAGCCAAATTCATTGTGCACACAGATAAAAACAGCAAGCCCCATAGAACTTGGGATCTATTTCCAAGTCAACAAACATGGGATCAGGCTTGACTCTTTCATCTTCCTCATTCTGTCATTGCCAGAGCTGAAATTCCCATATCCCGCAACATATAAACGCATCCATTCTAATTGTACATTTTGCCATAGTGTTTCTGTCTGAATTGTACATGAGTAGCCATAGTGTTAGTCAACTCACCAGGATCAGATGTTGCAATGGAGGATCACTGGCCAAAACTTGAGGGTTGTCCAGAATTCCGGTTCAGAGGTGAAAGAAGCACATGGAGTGAGTGAGAGCTATAATGGCTGAGTTCAGACTGGCAGTTTGAAGCGGAAGCCAGTCGTGGCAAAAAAGCCCCGGAACAAGGTGTTCCAGGTTTTCCTGGTCACACAGGGACGACCGATGCAGGAGCATACCGGGAGGAGGCGCGCAGGAGCATTCAGACTGCTGGCCTGGAGGCGTGGCTGTAAATGGCTTTTCCCTGGTAAATCGGCTGGATGCCTATGTGTGTATGAGTGCATGAACGCATATGCGCTCATGAGCTCATACACACATAGGCATCTAGCCGATTTGGGGAGGATCCCGTTGCGCTGGCACCACATTGGGCGGTAGAGCGGAGCACAGCCAATCATATCACTGCTGCCTTATGTGCAACGCGGGTTGCTCTCGGCTTTTCGGCTGAGCGTTCACACTTCCTGGAAGGGGAATGCAGCAGGCACTCTCTGGGATTTGCTACCACTTTCAACAGGTATCTTTTAATCCCGGGAGCGAAGCAGATGTGCTTGTGTGAACAACCCCTTTAATCCGCTTGGGAAACGTGGCTGAAGCATGGCTATAGCGGGGCAAATTGCCAGTCTGAATTCAGCCAGTGATGGGACTTGTTGGTAGGCCACTTTGGGGTAGGGGTTTTGTGTTAAAAGCAAAACTAATTGCTGGACAGGGCTTTACAGTAAAAGTATTTGCACCAAAAGTTATTATAGGGCAAAAAGAGAGCAAAGTTATGATTAGTTCCATTTCTTCTGCAATAGAAATGGAATGCGCTCATTGTGCAGGCATCAGTGAGGCAAATGCATGGTTATCAATTGGCTGTTAACAAAAGTAAATAGACTGTGTGGAAAAGTCCCCAAAGGTTGCATTTCCAATGGTTCTGGAAACAGAGGCAGAAGATTCTTTTGCTGCAGACTTCCTCTTGATATATATTACCGCCTGTTCACAAAAAGATAGAATCTTTGTACCTAATTCAAATTTTTCTCTAAGGATCCCTCCAGACAAATGATTTTCAAGTGTCAGATACACTGAAACAGCAAAGCACAGCAGGTGTAAATGCAGTAATAAGGGGAAAGTTTGTCAGCTCCTTGCAAATAAAAGAGAAGCCTTTCCAAACTATTGGTTTTATTTTTTCCCCCTTAATGAATGGTTATTAGTAAGTTGTTGCTAGAATGCGAATGGATTTCCTCAAAGCCATGCTGCTTTTGCATGGGTATCACGTTTTCCCATGGCTTCAAACTACAAAATTGTACTACTAGGAAAATGAAGCTATTAGCACTTCCTCTACTATTGATGTGTGGTTGTGTCAGCATCCCTTAGGGGCGGGGTGGGGAGTACCATTGATATTGCTAGTGAAAAAATCCAGAATTCCTCACCTGTGTTGTATTGCAATATGTTCATCAATTATGTTTTATTCCTCAACAGACTTGAGTGCTTCCCTGCTCGCCCATTGACATACAGGATAATTTAGGAAGCTGTGTGAAATGGTAGCACACACCAGTGAGGCTATGACCTTTCCCTGCAGCAATGTCCTGCTGTTTTAGTGAACTTTTTCTCTCGCTGTTAAAAATACTTTTAAGGATGTACACTTTCCTTCTGGTGATGAAACTGATGATCACCTGGATCACCCCACTGTCTATACAAGTCATGCTTTCCAGGCATATTCTCAGGTCTCATGCAAATAGGAAAGGCAGAAAGGAGGATGCACTGGGTTGCATGCCTAGTTAAATATATACATATATGTGTTCATTTTGGCTTGGACAGCTGCTTAATCTATCATCTTGGGCAAGTTTTCCAGTACGCAGGAAAGAATTTGTGGGGCCCACCCAGTCCTCTTGAAGTCTCTACATGTTTCCAACCACCTCTTCAGCTAACCGCTGCTGCAGCTCCTACGTGCAAAAATGTGTGCAAAACATGTGATCAGTAAAGTCTAGTCTTCTTACAGAAATGCTGGCACCCATCCCAGTGGGGCGAGCTTTGGGAGAAAGGAGAGACGGCCCTCTGACATGCCAAGGAAGAACTGTCCAAAGCAAGGGGGCTCTGACTCTCTCTTAGAAAAGGTCATGCTGAAAAGGTCAAGATGATTGCCCAATTTCCTCTGTTTTGTGGGGAATTTACTCCCAGTGTTTCCTTGAGTCCTTAGATGTCTACCCATTTAGATTTAGGCATGATGTAGGTCTTCAGGTGGTATCAGAGAACGGAAATCAGAAAAGGAAATAAACACTGCATAAGAGAATTGCAGGTTTATTGTATGTCAACCATGAGCAAGACAATCTTGATTAAGAGTAACTAGTGTTTAAAACATAATTCAGAAGCCGGGCACCCTGCATTTTAAACACTTGGTAGTTTAAATGAAAAGTTCTGTCTCCCTCGCTCTGTGTTTTATAATAAACCTGTAATTCTTCTATAAAGAAAAAGTGATGCCTTCAGGCTACTAAGTACCTCCCTGCAGCATTATTACCCTACCCGCTCTTTAGCTGCCTTGCTAGTTGCTTTGAAGTTTAGCCTATAGCTTATGGTCAGAGGGGCAATGTCATATTTTATTTAAATAATGGACATGGAACATGTTATCCTTTCTGCAAACTTTCCTACCTAAATTACACTTTATTGGGGGTGAAAAACCCAACTTTGCTTCTGAGCTCCAGTTTATTTTCCATATATTTGCTCACTTGATGGTTTGGGGAAAAATCGATACCAGATGCATGTGACAGCAAAGGAAGTAAATGATCATCCAGCAGCAAGTCCTCAGTGAACTGGCTCCTTGTTTTATTAAAATGGTATGTGGTTTCAGCTGGCCTCTCCCCTTGGCTGTGGAGATGGAACACTTAGGTTTGTGGGTTCCTTGATACAAGGCAAAGAATCACAGAGAATGGGCACCTTGCCCATCAGGCTAACCTCACCCTCTAATCAGGGAACAACTCTCCACTTTGATTTGGTGGTTGGTGAGAAGAAAACTTGGGGCCGTTATGTCAGTCATTTGCTGATTTTGGTAAATGATGAGCCATGGGAACAGAGGGCAGGAAAACAAAACTGGTAAAGTTGGTATAAAAATGGATTCACATGAGCAGGGAGAGAGGGTCATAGGCCTTATCATATAGAGTGCTGGTGGAGAGTCAATTATTTCAAAGAACCCCTACACTAAAATTTCAAAAATGTATGCATCAAGGAGAAGTTGCTTCATGTATTATAAAACATTTAAATTGGATCTCAGTCTGTCCTCGCAGCAGATCCCAATTTTGGCAAGAAATCAACATCAAAACTATTGGAGATAAGGGATACTTGCTTGAGTTTGAATTCTATATATTATTATACATCATTGTTTCCCACTAGATGTGTGCTTTCTGGCTTTTATGAACACCCACATTCATTCCGTTCCATTCTCGTGAGGGCTACTTCTAAGATTTCACTTCTGTAACTGAGTTTTGAAAACATGTTTAGGGGAGAGGCAAAACCAGATATACATCTTTGTTACATCAGATGCATGTTGATTGCTTTGGTATTAGAAATTGATGCAACAAAGATGGGAATGGGACTGGTCAAAAGATCCTGGGAACATATGTAACATGTTTCTTACTCATCTGACCCTTCTGCGTTTCTAAAGTAGCGTATCTTTGGTCCTTTTGTGGTAAAATGCAAGTAAGAAAAAAGCACTGGAAGATTGCTGTTTTTTATACAGCTAAACGCCAGCCTACTCCACCAGTTATCTAGACACTTCTGAGCAACTAAGTAGCAAATGCATTTTATCTGCACCCTGTATTCATAAAGTTTAAAATACAGAGACTTCTTTGGTGCTTGTTTCTCCTGCCAGTGCACATTCTCACTATTCAGCTAAATCATGTTTTTGTTCATGCCTTTCTGATTAAACCCACAGCCAGTACAGGACACCTGGAAAACATGTTGGAAACCTCTTCACTAAAAACACATGATTAACCCTTTATGGATCAAGCAGCTGTCTCTTGTGTACTGTCATCCTAAGCAGATAAACATGTCTTCTTATCTCTAGATTGTTATAACAAGATCCGGTACATTTGTCTAAGGTTTCCCCTCTTCCTTTATTTCTGCTGTGAGCCAGTTTTTTTACCATGCCATTTCCCTGATTAGAAACAGATCAACTCCTTCCTCCCACACGAACTGTTTTAAGCACTGGGTGGTGTTAAAAGAAAAGTCCCCCTACTATGGCTATCTTTCTCCTCCTTCCTAGGCTCAAAGCGGCCCATGGGCAAAGGGTGAGGTCTTAATACTCCCTTCCATAGTGATCCATACTGGAGTCTCCATAGCTTCTTTTTGAATTTCAACTATGCATCTGGTTAACTGAATATGGATCCCTTGCATCACTTTGGCTGCGGTCACACATACTAAAAATCCACTTTCAATCCACTTTCAGTGAACTTTCCAACTGGATTTTACTGTGTGAACTGGAAAAACCCAGTTGGAGAATGCATTGAAAGTGGATTATTTAGTGCCTGTGACCACAGCCCTGCTGTGGTTTTATTGGCCTTAAATGCCAGCCTCAGGTTCTTTTAATTTGATCCAAGCAGCGACACTAGGAATACCAGGGTTCCTCCCTGCCTACCAGGGCTCCTCCCTACCATGCCATTTTCTTGATGTGAATCACTCTCTGAAGACTTGTTAGTACTGCAGAGGAAAAAATGTAGGTACTTTTATTTTTCCCCATTGGGGAATACAGCAATGGAGGGGGGATTTGTACCAGGAAAACAATATGGTAAGAAACTGATAGATACCTCTTTCCCTGCTGTTGCTCTTCCCATCAAATTCAGAGTGTGCTGCGGTTGCTTTTAAGTAAAAATTAAAACTTCAGGAGATCCTTTTGCAGATTTCCTGCATGATATGTCAGTTGGCCGTAAGACAGGTGTAAACCTATTGAGCATTTGTTATTATTTGACTGTGTGGCCTTTCTTTCAGTTTCTAGGAAGAAAAAGTAAGAGACCAAAAGATTCAGGGCATTCTAAAACACTTCATGCCAGAGAGAGATCTTATTTGCTTGACAGGCAAGGAGTGCATCAGCAGTAGTCTTCACCACCACTGCCTTTGGCAAATGGTTTCCAGTTGTTCAGTTAAAAACAGCTGTCCATAGCAAGCACAGATGGCCTAAAAGGAATGCAGTGCATACAGAAAGCAAATTTTAGGTGTATAGTAATGGATGTTTCAGGAATGTTATCTTGCTATAGTGTTCATGGTATCATGGAATAAGAAAAGTAGTCTTCTTATACATATGTAACTTATTAAAGTTCATTATTAAAGTACAGGAGAGAGAGGGTACAAATAAATGGACAGTTTTCGAACAGAGAGAAGTAAGCAGTGGGGTCCACCAGTGATCTGTACTGGCACCAATCCTGCTGAACATTTATAAGTCATTTGGAATCAGAGCTAGCCAAATCTACAGATGACAACTTAACTGAGGATTGTGAAAAATAAGCAAACTCTGAAGAGCTCCTAAGCGACCTCACAAAAGTGAATAAATAGGCAACAAAATAGCAAAGAAAATTCAGTGTAAAGGAGTGTAAAGTGAGCCACACTGGGGCCTAAAATCCCAGCCACACATTTCTTCACTTGTGAGAATATATTGGCAGATCCTCACGATGGAGCCCAAAGCAGTTGTGGAAGGAAACAATGCCATTTATCAGCAAACAGGATGCTTATGATAAAACATCAAACTGAAGTCTGAACATTGAAATTGAAAATTCACATCTTTAGTCTGAAGTTGATTTACTGATTTTAATCAGAGGGTGTCATTAATTCATTTATAATACCAGCAGTGCAATCCTGCTAGTTAGCAGCAGTAGAATAACATCTCACTGAGTTTGCTCTCCTCTCTGCACACTGTTATTTAAGGGCTGGGCATGACCATAGACGTGAGCCTATTTATTTATTTATTTGATTTATATCCCAACCTCCCTGCCAAGGCAGGCTCAGGGTGGCTTACACACAGTGCGCTTGTATCCTTCAGCCTGAGAGTCAGTGCCTGGAGCTGGGCAGATCACCTAGTAGAGAGAGAAGCTCTGCTGGCAATCAGAAGCTTCCCTCCCTTTCTCGTTGGTGTATTTTTTCCTGTCTGAATTGGTAACCACTTTAGGGTCTCGTGCATTAATTGGTTTTATTTATCTTATTTATAGTCTGCCTAACTGAGATTCTGCCTTTCTCACTGAGATTCAAAGTGTAAATCAAAGCAACCCAACAGCATGATATTTCTCACAAACAATCTAATAGGGCTAGGAACTGCAGATATTTGAAATGGGGGTGTTGTTCTTAATACATAAATATTAATAAACATAGCATAGGGGCATTTTTCTGGGCTGCACTGTTGTGGTGTAGCAATGTTTCCTTTACAAAAATGCAGTTCTGAACGATTCTGTTCCACGTGGTTTGTGAAATGCTAGGGGCATTCCTGACCTCCTCAAGGTTATTCTGCTAGGTAAAGCCTTTAGGGGAAATCATTCGTAGCTTTGGAATCTGATGACATCCAGCTCTATATCTCTGTATCAAAATCCCCTGGTGATGTGGTAGAGGTCTTGAGAAAAGCAGAATACAAATATACTATATAAATAAATCCTAGGTAAAGTTACTCTCATTTAAATCCATCAGTTTCAATGGTTTGACTCTGCATAGGCTTGCACTGGAAGTCAGTGTGGCACTGAATGACAAGCTTGCATAGGTTCCTCCAACCTTAGTGCTGCAGTAGTTCATTCAGAGAAAGAACCGTGGACAGTGCTTTGAAAATGGAGATTGGTATAACAACATAAGAGAAGCCAATGTTGAATCTGGCCAATGACCCATCTAGTCCAACACTCTGTCACGCAGTGGCCAAAAATACCAGGTGCCATCAGGAGGTCCAGCAGTGGGGCCAGGACACTAGAAGCCCTCCCACTGCTGCCCCCCCCAGCACCAAGAATAGAGTGCATCACCTGCCCCAGACTGAGAGTTCCTATCTATACCTTGTGGTTAATAGCCACTGATGGATTTCTGCTCCATATGTTTATCTAATTCCCTCTTGAAACTGTCCATGCTTGTAGCTGCCACCACTTCCTGTGGCAGTGAATTCCATGTGTTAAACACTCTTTGGGTGAAGAGGTACTTCCTTTTATCTGTTCTAACCCACAACTGCAATATACTTGGATATATACCTGGATACACCTGACCTGGATAGACCAGGCTAGCCTGAACTTGACAGATCGCAGAAGCTCAGCAGGGTCAGCTCTGGCCCATATTTGGATGGGAGACCATCAAGGAATACCAGGGCCACAATACAGAAACAGGCAATGGAAAACCACCTCTGAACGTCTCTTGCCATGAAGACCCTACGGAGTTGTTGTAATTTGGCTGTGACTTGATGGCAAACCCCCCCAATAATAATATGGTAGAAATTCTAGGATTCTCTGAACTCAGAGCCTGTTCTAAAAACGATATATTGCTGCAGTGAGGCACATGGATGTTTGAGGCAGGTATATTGATTTGTGACTTTTTTTTCATAGAATAGATTTAGTACTCTAATGACAGAGGATTCCAAGGAAAAAGATCCCCCAGTAATGGACGTTTCCAGATGGTTCTCATCTTGGATTGGGCATGGGCCTTGTTGCCTAATGATGCAATTAGTGGCTCTAATGATGTATTATATTGCCATCTGAGAATGTTTTTTTAATCTATGGATTATTTGAATTGTTTTATTATTTATTATTTATCATTATGTTGTTCACCGCCCTGAGCTGTGTGTATTCATGGGTAGGGCGGTCTATAAATTGAAACTATAAATAAATAAATAATAAATACTTGGTGAGAAATCTTAAACCACTTGTAGTGGGGAATCGCTGCTGTTTATGATGTCTACAAGACTAAAAGCGCAAGCCTTAGCCCATTGATTTCAGTTAACTTTAGAAGAGTGGGACTCTGTTTAGGACTGCGTTGTAATTTCCTGCATGCCCAGCAGTATATCCAAGAATCTCAGCTGGGCAGTATGGGAAGGCATTTGAGCAAGCCAAATATGTGTACATACTACTGCCACCCATTACATTTCAAGCAAGATGTATAAACATGATTATTTAATGAAAATAATATTTTTCAACAGTGCCATGGACCCTTCTGAAAGATTGGAGTTTGTCAATAGTTTCTTTCTGATTTTGCTGAAGACTTACTGCCCAATCATAAGCTTCTCTTAGGCTGGCCTTAAGAACAGTACAGTCTGAGCAGTTCAGTCATCTGTGGATGTTTTATACCTCTTTGGCTGAAGGGGCACAGCTGGTTTCCGTGCTGCCCCTTGCCAGTGTACAACATGTACAGGATCAGGTTGTTCATCTTACTGACAGTTACAGGCATTATCTATTCAACTTTGAACAAAAGAATCCCTGTCACTTGACAAATCCATCCACCTCCCCAGCTGTGCAAATGAAGCTAAAGGCCTCTTCACATCATTCTGCTTCTCTCTTGAAGAATTTTGTCTTGGATTTTCTCTCTGCACTTTCTTCCCAAGCACAAATTATGGAACCTGTTCTGCATATAGGGTCCTCAGGCCAATTTCCTCATGTCTAAAAGTTACATCTTGGCTTCTGAAAAGCAGTAAACAAGGTGAGGTTGTGACTTGCAGTGAAGGAATAAGATAGTTTCATTCCAATTGTAAAACAGTGTCTTGACCTAGCTTCTCCCTCTCATGCTGGGCTGATTTGAAGTTGATCTTTGATATTAAAATGTCTCTCAGGATTTAATAGTTCAAAGCCCTATGCTTCCTTTGTAGTCTGTTGGCTCTATGATAGCATTGATGAAATGCTCTGTTACTAAAAGGAAAGGTTCAGGTATAATTAGAGAGAAGTTAAGTTGCGAACAGTATTATTGACCTTTAAGGCCTTGAGCGGTCTGGGACCTGCGTATCTTCAGGACCGCCTCCTCTGGCATGTCCCTGAGAGAGCGTTACACTACGCTGAAAACAATCTACTGGTGATATCTGGCTGTCCTTAACCAGAGCCAGGGCTTTTTTGGCCCTTGCTCCAACCTTGTGGAACTCTCTTTCCCCCCCTCCATCTTTGTGCTTCGGCCCCCTCCTTGTCCTGCCCACGAGATGGCAACAAAGTCATAAGAACAACATAAGAACATAAGAGAAGCCAATGTTGAATCAGGCCAATGGCCCATCTAGTCCAACACTCTGTCACACAGCGGCCAAAATATACCAGGTGCCATCAGGAGGTCCAGCAGTGGGGCCAGGGCACCAGAAGCCCTCCCACTGCTGCCCCCTCCAGCACCAAGAATAGAGTGCATCACCTGCCCCAGACTGAGAGTTCTCATTCTATACCCTGTGGCTAATAGCCACTGGTGGACTTCTGCTCCATATGTTTATCTAATTTCCTCTTGAAACTGTCCATGCTTGCAGCTGCCACGACCTCCTGTGTCAGTGAATTCCATATGTTAATCACTCTTTGGGTGAAGAAGTATTTCCTTTTATCTGTTCTAACCCGACTGCTCAGCAATTTCATAGAGTGCCCACGAGTTCTTGTATTGTGAGAAAGGGAGAAAAGTACTTCTTTCTCAACCTGCTCAATCCCATTCATAATCTTATAAACCTCGATCATGTCACCCCTCAGCCGTCGTTTCTCCAAGCTAAAGAGCCCCAAGCATTTTAACCTTTCTTCATAGGGAAGGTGTTCCAACCCTTTTATCATTCTAGTTGCCCTTCTCTGCACTTTTTCCAATGCTATAATATCCTTTTTGAGATGTGGTGACCAGAACTGTACACAGTATTCCAAATGAGGTCGCACCAATGATTTATACAGGGGCATGATGATACTGGCTGATTTGTTATCAATTCCCTTCCTAATAATCCCCAGCATAGCGTTGGCCTTCTTTATTGCAGCTACACATTGTGTAGACATTTTCAGCGAGTTATCCACTACGACTCCAAGATCTCTCTCTTGGTCAGTCTCTGCCAGATCAGACCCCATCAACGTGTATTTATATTTAGGATTTTTGGCTCCAATGTGCATCACTTTGCACTTGGCCACATTGAACCCCATTTGCCACGTTGACGCCCACTCACCCATCCTCAACAGATCCCTTTGGAGTGCCTCACAATCCTCCCTGGTTTTCACCACCCTGAACAACTTCGTGTCATCTGCAAATTTAGCCACATCACTGCTTACTCCCAATTCCAAATCGTTAATAAACAAGTTAAAAAGCATGGGACCGAGTACTGATCCCTGTGGTACCCCACTGCTTACCACCCTCCACTGAGAGAGTTTCCCATTTATACTCACTCTCTGTTTCCTATTTATAAGCCAGTTTTTGATCCACAAGAGGACTTGTCCTTTTATCCCATGACTATTGAGCTTACTTAGGAGCCTTTGATGAGGAACTGTATCAAAAGCTTTCCGGAAGTCAAGGTAAATAATATCTATTGGGTCCCCCTTGTCCACATGTTTGTTCACTCCCTCAAAAAACACTAACAGGTTAGTGAGACAAGATCTTCCCTTACAGAACCCATGCTGAGTCTGCCTCAATAGTTTTTGTTCATCAATGTGCCTACTAATTCTTTCCTTAATAACAGTTTCCACCAACTTACCCGGTATCGATGTCAGACTGACTGGCCTGTAATTTCCTGGATCTCCCCTGGAGCCCTTTTTAAAGATGGGAGTGACATTAGCTACCTTCCAGTCATCAGGAATGGAGGCAGATTTTAAAGAAAGATTACATATTTTTGTCAGGAGATCCACAAGTTCACATTTGAGTTCTTTCAGAACTCTCGGATGAATGCCATCCGGGCCTGGTGATTTATTAGTTTTTAAATTGTCCATCAGTCGGAGGACTTCCTCTCTTGTCACCGCAATCTGATTCAGGTCTTTCAAACCCCCTCCCGAAATCAGTGCTTCTGGAGTGGGCAAACACTTCTCCTCTTCCACAGTGAAGACAGAGGCAAAAAATGCATTCAGCTTCTCAGCCATTTCCCTATCATCCTTCACTACTCCTTTTACCCCTTGGTCATCCAAGGGCCCCACTGCCTCCCTGGCTGGCTTCCTACTTCTAATGTATTTGAAGAAAGTTTTATTGTTGGTCTTTATGTTTTTTGCGATATGCTCCTCATATTCCCTTTTTGCTTGCCTGATCACAGACTTGCATTTTATTTGCCATAGTCTGTGTTCCCTTTTATCAACCTCACTAAGACTAGCTTTCCACCGCTTAAAGGAATCCTTCTTACCTTTTACAGCTTCCATTACTTTATTTGTTAACCATGCAGGCTTTTTTCTATACCTATTTGTACCTTTCCTAACCTGCGGTATATATTTTTTCTGAGCTTCTAGGATTGTCTTTTTAAATAGTCTCCAAGCTTCCCCAATGGTTTTGACCTTCTCCACTCTTCCTTTCAATTTCTTCCGGAGTGGGTACGAAGAAAATTATTGACGCCATCTGAAATTATGTAATTGACTTATAGACTTTATTAGTTTTAACATTGTTTTAACTGTTGTGCATCTCCCAGAGCCTTGTATGTGCAGGGATTGGGTGATTCACAAACCTAAAGTAATTAACAACAACATGATTTTCATTTATCGACTGTATGTTCCTATATAGAAGCCCATTGTATGGGTTGGATCCAACCAGCTTTTCTGTAGGCGCATGAGGAAAAAGGGGTCCCCTTTAACCCACTAAAAGGCTATGGTGTGGATCATGGGATCTGCATACACAAAAGCCTTGTGGAATGAGAGTGGGAACTGAATGAGGCTGAGTGAATGAGGCAGCTGGATCTAACATTATGTGTTTGGGGCTATTGTCTATAGAAATCAGATGGAAAGTTATAGGAACTCTAAAAAGCAATTGTCCAATGGGAAGCTGAGGAAAGAGGCCTGGCAGAGATGGGAGCACCACATTGACTTCTGTTTCAGGTGGGCCTTACAATTGTTGTTCTCCTACCTAATTTTCCTGCATAGGATTGAGGAGAAGTGATTGAGGAACTTTAAAATGTAGCCACTTTTCCTGGATCAGAATTTGCATTTTTCATGTGTGCCCACATGAGAAGTATAAAATCAGTAGGTAACATTTCTCTTGTCATGGTGATTCCTTATTAGGAAAAGCAGAATCCCGACACACAACTGATAAAGGCATGGGAGCTGTTCCAGAGGAAAAGGTGCCATCAAGGATGGTTACAGTGTCTTTCAGTGCAATCCCAAGGACACCTTTGTGGGTCTAAGCCCTACTGAGCAGACTTGAGCAGGATTCTGAGTAGACCTGCTTAAGAATTGCTCTGTGTGTTTGTTTGTGTGTGTGTGTGTCTCTCTCTGTGTTTGTTTTTAGAAAAGTGATATAGATGTAAATTAAATACATAAATTCTGCACTTACTGCTGGGACTGGCACCCCTTTGCAGCCACAGTAGTCATTAAGAAAAAACACAACAGCTGTTCCTTAAGCTGTTGCCTACAGGTGGCTGTCAAATGGTGACACTAAAAGGGAGCAGCTGTTTGGCCATATAGAGGTTTCAGGCTTTGCTTTCTCATTTTCTTGGGATTGCAAGACTTTCATGAATAGGGACTCGTGTCTCCATGAAATCAGGGGTACCCAACCTTTCTGGACAGCTTTATTCTATAAATCAAGATAAAAATTAAAATACGGTGTTTGCATTTCTATAATGTGAAACTCCAGGCAAGTGGAGCTTGCGTGTCTGCTTGCCTGTAGCGATGCGTGCACACAGATAAGAACCCAGCACATTTTTGGTGCTCATGTGACACCCTCTGTAAAAAGATCAGATGTGAGGGCTAAGCTATCAGGTGTAATTTTCCTAATCACTATATTTATCCACTGTTTTAAAATTGCAAGATGGATTACAAAGATATACATGTACTTCAATCCTTTTGGCACCCGTGTATTATAGCTCTCAGGGGAGCTGGCCCAGACAGCCAACCCAAAAAAGTTTTTGGAAAACTATTAATTCCCAACCCAAAATAAATTGTTTCCTTTCAGATATACGCAAGCATCTGGACAATGTGTATTTTTAATGTAAATAACTGCATCTCTACTTCAATGGCAATCAGATTTTTAAAAGTTAGGCTCTTGCGTTGTTCTTGGACCACAGCTCAGCCACCATGCTTATCTTATCAGAGATTTATAAGCCTATCCAATTTAATATTACATAAATAATTGCAAATTGTGTGAGACCTTGCCAGCTGCTCTGATCCCACAAAATGACTTGACCCAAACCCCCAAAGCATTTAGAAATATTCTTCATGCCATGTTTTCATAGGCACCACTTCAAAGTGGCTGTGGTTTAAAAATATGCCTCTATTTTGGTGTCCACTTGTGTGGGATAAAATTTCCCATTGGTAATAGTGGGATTGCGATAAGACGCCAGAGAAAAGGATAAAGTTAAGGAGAATGCTCAAGGCATTATGCTTTTTTTTCCTGTTTAGCATGCAGGCTGTCAATGAAATAATGTTTCAGAGCATTTCTATTTCCTTAGGACAATTCTGGCTAACATAGTTACTGGTAGAAAATACAGCAGAAACAATGGTAGGTTTTGTCAGGTACTGTAGGTATCCACCTGGTAGATTTTTTAAAAATATGAGATTGTATAGCTGATCAAATATGCTCTTTCCTTTGAAAATTCACTGAACCCCCTAAGTTGGTCACCAAATATGGCCTGGAGACCAAGCCTTAGGAGGAAAGGCTGAGGGACTTGGGAATGTTTAGTCTGGAGAAGAGGGTATGAGGGGTGACATGATTGCTCTCTTTAAGTATCTGAAGGGCTGTCACTTAGAGGAGGGCAGGGAGCTCTTGGCAGCAGAGTATGGGAAGGTACCAGCTGGATATTAGGAAAAAAAATTTTTACAGTAAGAGTTGTGCAACAGTGGAATCAGCTGCCTAGAGTGGTGGTGAGCTCCCCCTCCCTGGCAGTCTTTAAGCAGCAGTTGGACAAACACTTGCCAAGGATACTCTAGGTTGATCCTGCATTGAGCAGGGGGTTGGACTAGATGGCCTGTATGGCGCCTTCCAATTCTGTGATCTATGATTCTATGGTACAAGTGACTTTTTTTTGCCGTCAAGTCACAGCCAACTTATGGTGATCCTGTAGGGCTTTCAAGGCAAGAGACTGAGGTGGTTTGCTGTTGCCTGCCTCTGTGTAATGACCCTGCTATTCCTTGGTAGTCTCCCATCTAAATATCAACCAGGGCTGACCCTGCTTAACTTCCAAGCTCGGGCTAGACATAAACACACATATTCCCATCATTTGATTGTTTTCTGGACTGTATATAAATAACTCACTATTATGGCTAGTCTACTAGATTCATATTTGTATGATAAGTTATGAGATCTACAGTGGAGTTTTGAGGATGGTATTGTAAATATTGATTTGTAACCATTGATGGGGAAAATGGCAGGTCTCAAGACTGCTTTGTGTGAGCAAGGCAGAATATTTCCAGAGTGAAGGATTAGTGAGGCAAGCTGTGCCAAAATATCCACAACCATTTGTTTTAAAAAATGGAGAGAATGTCTAAATATTAAATGTAAACAGAGTTCATCATCACTGGCCCTTTTCACATTACTGTTTTAAACTGGATGTTATTCATTATTGGCCTGATTTTGAGTAAAGTGATACAGGGATGGGGGTTTCATACAGTGAATTTCCTTCTGTTAATGAGCCATCTGTGAAGCACTATGGTCATTTCAAACAGTGCCACTTTCCCCCCGCCCCTTTTCACCACACAATCTTCCTCTGAAATTTTAAAACGTTCTAAGGTGAGCGCTATAGCGCTAAACCACTATAGCACTTCAGTGACTCAATAGAGTCAATGGAATCAATGCATCTCAATGGTTTAGCGCTAAACTACTATAGTACTTATAGTGCTAATGGTTTAATGCTATGGTATGCAGTGGGGTACTGGAGGGTTTTGTACTAGGTTCAGTGCTTTTTAACTTGTCTATTAATTATTTGGACTTGGGAGTAAGCAGTGAAGTCGCTAAGTTTGCAGATGACACTCAGTTGTTCAGGGCAGTGAGAACCAAGGAGGACTGTGAGGTGCTCCAGAGGGATCCGTCAAAGCTGAATAAGTGGGCATCAACATGGCAAATGAGGTTCAATGTGGGCAAGTGCGAAGCAATGCACATTGGAGCCAAAAATCCCACTTATAAATACACATTGATGGGGTCCAAACTGGTGGTAACTGACCAGCAGAGAGATCTTAGAATCATGCTAGAAAACTCACTGAAGATGTCAACTCATTGTGTGACTGCAATAAAAAAAGGCAAATGCTATGCTGAGGATTATTAGGAAGGGGACTGAAAACAAATAAGACAATATCATAATGCCCTGTATAAATCTATGGTGTGGCCTCACCAGAACTGTGTACAGTTCTGGATACCACACTGCACCTCAAAAAAATATTCTAGCATTGGAAAAACTGCAGAAAAGAACAACTAACATGATTAAAGGAATGAAACACTTTCCATATGAAGAAAGGTTAAAGAGGTTAGGGCTCTTTAGCTTGGAGGAACTTTGATCGAGGGGTGACATGACAAAGGTTTTCAGAATTATGCATGGGATAGAGAAGGTAGAGAAAAAAATACTTTTCTCTCTCACAATACAAGAACTTGTGGACACTCAATGTAATTAATGAGCAGTAGGCTTAGAACAGATAAAAGGAAGTACTTCTTCACCCAAAGAGGAATTAACATGTGGAATTCGCTGCTGCAGGAAGTGGTGGCAGCTGTAAGCATAGACAACTTCAAGAGGGGACTGGATAAAAATACGGAGCAGAGGTCGATGAATGGCTATTATCCACAAGGAATAGATGGAATACTATGTCTAGGGCAATGATGCTCTGTATTCTTGGTGCTTAGGGGGCAGCAGTGGGAGGGTTTCTGGAGTTCTGGCCCCACTGGTGGACCTCCTGATGGCACTTGGTTTTTGGCCACGGTTTGACACAGAATGTTGGACTGGATGGGCAATTGCCCTGATCCAACATGGCTTCTGTTAAGTTCTTAGTTTTCACCTCCCTTACTCAGAGGAGCTCAGACTGGTATACATGGTTCTCTTCTCCATTTGTTATTCACAATACCCCTGTGAAGTGTCAGCTAGGCTGAGAGACTGTGACTGACCCAAGGTCACACAGTCAAATCAATGGTTTAAGTGGCAATCTCAATACTGGCTTCCCTGGTCTTTGTCTAACACTCTAATCATTATACCAAATAGACCCTTGTGATGGCCCACCCTTGACTGCCTGTGTATTATAGCAAATTCATTCCTGAAGTTGAAAAGAATAAGTCGGTCCTGAGAGGAGACATTAGATCTTTTCCCCTCAGCAAGACTAAATGTTACAAAGCAGAAGGCTATCCAGTTGAGAGCTGGCACTAAATTAAATATGAAAGCGCACACCTTTTCAGGCTTTGTATGTTGCCTGTAGACAGTACAGAAGAGATATATTTTGTGATATTGAGTGACATATGGGCCTTACATAAGCCCTAGGCAATGAAGTGAAGACTTCCTTTCCTAAATAAGTTTCAGCATTATTTCATTATTCTGGAAAAGGTCACAGGCCTGCATTCTAGCCAAAGCAAATTTTGACTACATTCCTAGCTACCTTTGGGTAAACAGTTTGGTTTTTTTTTAAATTAAAATCTGGGTCATTACAATTTAGTAAGCAATTGATAGGACAGTCTTGATACAACTGTGGCATGAAGAGAGAAATGATCAAAGAACTTTCTTGCCTTTAATGAAAGTTGCATTGAAGGTCTCTCATTTTACCCCCATACATTTACGTATACAGGGTCTTACCTTCATTTTCAGAAGCAAATTAAAATTCAAGATGTACAACCTCCCCGCCCCCACGACATTTTCACCGTTTTTACAGAAGGTTGTTGTGAGAATAAAAATGGAGGGGGGCAGATTCACATATACTAATCTGAACACCTTGGAGGGAAGATGAGGAAAATGTAATCGATGGGAATTTTGAAATTTACCTCATAATCTAACTTCAGTTGAAACTCGATGATATTTGTAATTAAAAGAAACCTTCAGTAAAAATGCTAATCCACAGATTACTTCAGGGTGGTGGCCTACAGCACAAGTACTGGCAGAGTATCTTGTTTTTTATATAAAGAAGGTTTTCTTTCCCTTCTCCAGCAGTAAAAAGCTTTCCCATTCTCTGATCAGCAGGGTGAGTCTGCCTCTCACTGGACTGTGAGTAGAACTCGTAAAAGTGTGTTTGGCAGGCAAGGCCTGTTGACAGAGGAATCAAGGAAATCTGATGACTCAAGTCATTCATGGCATGTTGGGTGAGCCAATCTGTGTATATCCCCTTACTGGCAGTATGGTATAGTCACACAGTGAAGTGGAAAGTTTCCTGAGGGCTTTTCTATGTTTCCAAGATAAGCCAAGCAATCTCTGCAAAAAACTATTCATGTGGCACTCATCTATGAACAATTACAGTCACAGTATTCATTGATAAGTAGTATATGTATAGCAAAAACGCAAGTATGCATTGGACAGCACTACCCAACCTCCTGTCCTTGTAGCTTATAGCATTCCTCTGGTGGTTTTGTTGAAATATATTGCCTATAATGCCAAATCTGATTGGACTAAATGCTGGAGATGGTACTAATCCAGTGTCAGTTGTTACTCACAGATCCTTCTTCCTTTATTACAGTTATCCGAGCCAAAGTAGTGGGCAAGAAGCTTATGAAAGATGGACCTTTTGGAACAATGCGATATACTGTCAAACAAATGAAGGTGCGTACAGAGATATCTACCCATGCAGAATGAACAGTGCAATCCAGAAGAGCGTTACATCCTTCTAAATCCATTGACGTCAATGGGTTTAGAAGGGTGTAATTCTATTTAGGATTGTACTGATAGACAGCAAAGGGTTTCAGTAGAAATGTAAGAATTTGCATCTTGGTCTTCCCATACTCCTCCTACTATGATTGTTCCCTCTAATTTTTTTCCGTACTGAGCGGAACAGTTCACATTCTGAGCAGAATATGAGCTTTCATGAATCACTGCTCACTTCAGATACTTCTTCAGATAACAGTGACTCACAAAACTTCATCCCCTGCCACCAGGGCTCTTTTGTAGCAGGAACTCCTTTGCATATTAGGCAACACACCCCTAATGTAGCCAGTCCTCCAAGAGCTTACAGTAGCCCCTGTAAGAAGAGCTCTGTAAGCTCTTAGAGGATTGGCTACATTAGGGGTGTGTCTCCTAATACCCAAAGGAGTTCCTGCTACAAAAAGAGTCCTGCCTGCCACAAATTTTGTTACTCTTTAAGGTGCTATGGAATTCTTTCTCTTTTATACTGCTGCACAGACTAACACAACTACCCATCTTGCCTATGAGCAGAATATAACCGCTGTAATCTTAAAATGGGCAATGGGCAATGCAAGACCCTGCATGGCTGCTGCTGGGGGGGGGTGTTTCCTGTGTGAATGAGTGACTGCTCACATGCACAGCTTAGAGGGAACATGATGTGACTATATGTCAGTGAAAATGTACCTAACTAGAAGCTATTCAAAATGTGAAGGGTCTTTCTTTCTCCATGCGACTGTGTGCTTATGTACACAATTGCATGGAAGAATATGGCTATTTGTATGCGAGAACCATGCTAATGTTCCCCTTTAAGCCTGTAATCAATTTTACAAATGTTTGAGTGGTACAGGGGATGGGTGGATAGGCCTGGTTGTATTTTTGGTAGAAGCAAAGTCACAAAAGGTGCCCATGGACGTAAAAAAGGGAGAGAAAACCAAATTGCTCTTTTCTAGCAATGTCAAATATAGGGCAGTTGTTCTCTTTCTGCACCTCTTGAGTTAATTTTATACAAAAAAATTGTATCTTAACAGCTGCTGGTTACAGGAGTAGTAGTCAAACGCAAATCATTCCCAAATTATGTTGTCTTCAGAGGTTGTCAAAGCAACACTGAAAAAAACACTTGCATGAACATTCAAAGAAATAACTTGTATGCTACTCCAAACGCTACAGGACAGAATTTCAGCTACCATAGAATTGACTGTTGGTGGTCACCCATGTCTTCATCCAGGGTTGCTACTGTAACAGTCTTGGTTTAAGATACTGTTTTGCACTGTGGTCATGCTGTACTTTTGGTACCAACTCACATGGCCAGTGAAACTCAAACCTGTGAGAATTCCAATATGCCTCTAGGTCATAAGTCATCCTGTTCTTGCTTACTTTCAAGATTTCTGCATGTTAAAACTCTCCTTTTGGTGCCATGCTATGATTGCAATCAAAATTGGGACACCCCCCCCCCACAGGACCCCATTCAAAGAACACTCACCTTAATGCCAAGTTACACCCTTATTCTCGGGCACTTTTAGCCTGGTTAGATTTGAGCATCTGACTTTGCAGAGGAAAGAGTTGTTTCCTCCCCTTCCAAGGCTCCCTTCTGGGCTTTTCCATCTGATGAGCAAATTTCACTTAAGCCTGTTGATTTGGACATTCTTTTGCAAACTGACCTCTTGTTATGTAATCTTAAAAAAATCAGCTCTGGTTTATTTTTCTTGGCTGGTTAATATCTTTGTAAGGGAAAAAGAAAGAAAGAAAGAACAAAGAAAGGATTTTGGCAGCGATTACAGAAATCCGAAACATATTAGACAAAGTAAAGGTTTAGAAAAACAGCCACTTGCCTGCTCCTAATAACAATAATTCTCTTTATAAGGCATCATCCAGCTAAGCATAAAAGCTACAAGACAGCCGAGCCTGTTTCATAAGCCAGACATAGCTGCCAAAGCCAGCCTTGACACACCTCCTTCCCTGGAGGGGAATTTTTGCTTGAAATCTCACAAGTTACTTCTGTTCTTTAGTTGTGTAGCTGCATTCATTCTTATGGGAAAAAAAATCAGGGTTGCATCCACACTTCATTGGACATTGCACTATAGCAGTGATTCACAACTGTGTGGACAAGATAATCCAGGAGGAAAATGATTGTTATAGAGCAATAGCTAGTGTTGTATGGACTGGCTCAGGTTATTTGTTGAGTACTCAGTTTATGGCACCCAGTGGCTAATGATTGGGTCTGAGAAGACTACATTTATGTGATAAAGGCCAAGCATTAAGAGTGTTTGAAGGGCCAAGCTAGATGTTACAGCATCACAAGCCATATGTTAGCATGGGAATCATGCCAAATTCCTATACAGGAGGAGAGAGGCAATAATCGAAAGCACAGCATAGAAAAATGGATGGAGACTTTATTTCTCTCTTGTCCACACTCCTCCTTTCCCCTCCATGAAACTTCTGCTCTCGATCCACTTTTCTCTCAGTGCGGGTTTACTTTCAGTCTTGGAGGCCCACTGGGAGAAGAACAGTTTGAGGGGGAAAGCACAGGCCGGGGAAGGCCCTCCATTCTACCTGTCCATGCTGCAGTTTCTATTTTTTCCCTATCAACACTTTATAGGAATTAAAGAGAGTCCTAAGTCTGACATACGTGATTGGTGCCCTCACAGCTTAGGATGATGTGCAGCTAGGGGTGCGACTTTTGTTGGCCATGCTTCCGTGCCTTGAGGAGCACCCAGACAAGCAGACATTAATAATCATTTGTAACATTTGTGTAGAGCTTCCAAGGGTTCCCCATACATTATCTCGCTATAGCCTTGACAAGGCAGGCACTGTTATTCCCCCTATTGCTGACTGGGGGCATGAGAGAGAGGCTTGCCTAAGAATAATTAGTGAATTGATGGCAGAGGTGAGATTTGAAGTGATCCATAGCACAGTCGTAGTCACATGGCTATACTGATTAAGCAAGTGGAACTTTTTGTGGCTACTTTCCATTTCAGGCAAAGTGCTTTCTGATTAATGTTGACTTATCATTCTGCTTGTTGACGGCACTGGAGCAAGGTTAGATACTGGTGGCCAGCCCTACATGCTATGCTTTTGGACTGCTGAGTAGATTCCCTGTTTTCCTCCACTCAGTGGATCATGTTCAGTGTAGTGTTTTGTGAGGCTGTCCCAGAATTCTTTGGTGAGACTTTAGAACACAAGACATAGTAGTTCAGGAAGAATTACCACCTTTAGGAAGACAAAGAGGGCTCTACTTTGCCTCATGTGTGGATGGCAGATCTGTAATAAGATATTTTGACATTGTTTTGTTACAGGGGAAATATTTAAAAACTCATAGAAGCTTGTTGGTTTACTCAACTGTTCTAGGCTTTTCATACCTAGTCTTGCTGTGATCAAGGATGATCAAATATGACAGCAGCTACATGGTTACTGAAGAAAATTGTTCTCTTGTGGTTAAGGTTCTGCATGGCTGTCTCCTTCTCTTGTGAGCTCTCTAGATCACAAAATAAACAGCAAAAACTCTCTGAGGCTATTGGCACTGGCACCAGTACAGTGAAGCAGGCTCTGATCAAATCCAAATTAGATCTGCACTGATTACCCATCTGTCTCTGGACACATTTTAAAGTGTTGGTTCTTACCTTTAAGGCCCTAAATGGTTCAGGGCCAGGGTACCTGAAGGACCACCCCCTCCCATACTATCCAGTCCACCAGTTAAGATTTGCTTTTCAAGCCCTGCTCTGTGTCCCCACCTTCAGAGATGAGGCAAGTGGCAACTAGAGACAGGGCATTTTCTGTGGTGGCACCTCACCTCTCTAACACTCCCCCCCCCGAGGCACCCTGGATACCAACTGTAAATCAGGCCAAAAGATATATTTTTACCCAGGCTTTTAAGTGAGATTTTTTAATCTTACCAGCTTTTCAGTGTTCTGCTTCTGTTTTATGGATAGTTTTTAAGCTGTTCATATCCAAAGTCTTGTTTTTAATGGCTTTATAAAAATCTTACTATGTGTTTAAACTGAAGCTGCCTCGAGCAGGAATCTGAAGAGGCAGCATAGAAATATCCTAAATGCATAAATAATACTGAAATGTGACCTGCTATGGGAATGGTGATGGGGGATAGTTTGCTCCCCATGCTTCAGTTTGTTTGGACTCTATAAAATTCTGGTCCAGATTTCATGCAAGCTCGAGCTAGAGCCAAGGTAGCCCTGCTAGACCTCTTTTCCAAACTTACATCAAAGGGGTTCTTTGTCAATATATTATCAATTCACAGTGGAAGGGAAAAAATGTGAATGAAATGAAGAAACCGAAAGCTGAGGCAAACTGCGCATGCACAGCATTCTGGGAAATATTTAGAAAGTTGAAAAGGAAGCAAAGGAGTATTCTTACTGCATTGCACTGTCAAAACATCCATATAACACTTCAAAATCCAGGAAGAAATTTGGTGAAGAAAAAGCTCAGAAACACCTGTTCTTCATTCCAGCTCTCCTTTCTATCTCCTTAAATGTATTTCCCAGACTCCGTTGCTTGCCATCCATAAGAACATAAGCCCTGCTGGGTCAGACCACTGATGCATGTCGTTCAGCATCCTGTTTCACACACTGCCCAACCAGTTGCCCTGAAGAGCAACCAACAGGGCACAGAGGCCAAGATCTTTCCCTGATGCTGGGATTCTCTGCATTGGTATTCAGAGGTTTGCTGCCTCTGAATGTGGAGGTTCCCTTTAGTCGCCATGGCTACATTCCTCTGTTGTCTCACCAGTGTTCCTAGGACATCTCTTCCACTTTTCCCTGCCCCATCCAACATTAACCCTGCTGTTAGTTTCTCTTTTGTCCTCACTTCCAACCCTTGAGTAATTCTTTTCCTACCACTGGATCGCTTTCTGCCTTCTCCACCTCTGTGTTTAATGCTTTACTGTACTTTATTACATACAAATGAATGGCAGCCATTCACATGAACACATGGAACTGCTTTAGACAGCCCACTGGTCTGTCATGGTCAGTATTGTCTATTCCTGCTGGCAGCAGGATCCCAGATGGTAATTTCATATCAACAGCCGCTTGATCCTTTTAACTGGAAATGCCAGGGACTGAACCTGGGAACATCTGCATGCAAAGCAGATGCTTTACCACTGAGCCACAGCCCTATCCCATTCACTTGCATAAGAGAGCGTAAAACAGTATGCGCAGGGATAGCATTAGGGCTGAACTATACATTACGTTGTCCTCATTTCCCCCTACTGTGTCCGTCCTTGTCCTGTCAACTGAATATTCAATGGGAGTTCTATGCTGAGAACATAATTCCCAGGCATATTGAGCACCTCTTCCTGTGTGCTGTGGTCCTAGTCCAAGTTGGTCTTCCATGCCCCTGTGAATTAAGTTCTGAGCACAGAACTCTCAGGTCACAACTGGTTGACAGAACTGGGGTGGGGGAACAATATGTACTATATAGTTTGTCCCTTAAGAGTGTTCCTATTTCCTGAGTGCTGTTTCTTGAGAAGCTGGCTTATACAAATAGATTTCCTTTTGCGATAAAACATTATTTTTTAAAGTAAGTTCTCAGAAAGTTCCAGAAAGTTGTCAGTTACTCATATATATGATGGGCCACCTTTTTGACTATTTATTAAAAATTATCTTACTCCAAAAGTTCATGCTCTGCTCTGTCATTTCCAATATGGTGTCATTCTATAATCCTTGTTATTGCCTGGGAATCTAAAGGCAGCCTGTTCTGGGTCCTTTCCAAAAGAGCTTTACACAACAACACAGCCACTATTACTACTGCTGACACTGTCAACATGACTAGTAAATTAGAAAGACAAACAGCACATGCAGCTGACAGTACCTTTTTTCCGTGTACACATCATCCTCAGACCGAGGTGGGAGACTGGAAACTCAATAGCCATACAGGGGAAAGGCAGTTGAAATTCATGGGATGGGGGGGCATTCCAGTCCTTTGGCATCAGTCTTGAGGTCATCATGAAGCAAGATGAACCATGTGATTTACATGTGGATTTTTCTTGCACATTCCCACCTAATCCCCAAGAATGGGAGATTGCTTATAGGAATGCTGACTTAACAGGAACTGGTGCAGCTCCAGCAGGCACAGCCGGGCAATGCTTATTAATACCCTGTCATTAGATTCCCCCAAGTACAGGATGATGGTGAGAGAGGGATCCTGAGTGTAGTAATACTGCATTTTTAAGTGTTCTTTTCTATCAAAAGGAACAATCCACATGCTGTACAGGAAAAGCTCCCACAGGATTGTGTCCAAAGTTACTGAAAACTGCAGGTTATTCTGTGCATTTTTTTAAAAAAGAACAATGATTGAGGATTTCTCTTCAGCAGATGTCCCATACTTCACAAGGTCTGCAAAAAAAGTGGGTCATGGAAAAGTAGCCCTGAACCAGACACCCATGTCTATAGGATAAAGTTAAACCATTATGACTGTGAACTACACCCTATCCGAACCCTGAGAACTGTAACCCTGGCTGGAAATATGGGATCTGAGCAAGCAAAATAGCTTAAGTAATGGGAGTCAAGCGAGTAATTTTGTGCACTAATATTAGTGGTCTGCTCAGTACGCACACATGCTTAATGCTGTACAAAGTGCTAGCTGCTAAATTCCTGAGCCATCGTTGACTATATAGAAATGAAGGATTATCACCCAAGGATAAGCTGTTTTAAAACTGCAATCTAAGATACTTAAAAAAGAAATTCCAGTTCTAAGTAAAGAGCAATCCCTTGTTGCTCCATGACATTGTACTGAGAGTGCCTTCTTGCTTTCTTTAAAGATGTACAGGGGTTTTGAAAAGATGCCGCATGTTCAGTACATCTACACAGAGGCCTCTGAAAGTCTTTGCGGGGTCAAGCTTGAAGTCAACAAATACCAGTACATGATTACAGGTAAAGTAGCAGAAGAGTTTCTCTGGCACAGCTTGCTTGCAGACTGTCATTGTTTGAACTGTAATTTGGAGAGGGGCAGCAGCTCAGTGCACAAAACTGTCCACAAAACTGCTGTCTTGAAAATATGAAGCTGCCTTATATCAAGTTGGCCCACTGGGTCATCCAGCACAGGCCTGTCTGGCTGCTGAGCTCTCTCAGGAGAGAAAGGTCTCTCCCAACAACTGTTGTTCCAAAAAAATCTGTTAACTAGCGATACCAGGGATTGAGCCTAGGACCTTCTATATGTAAAGCACGTGCTTTCCAACCGAGCTGAGGCTTCTGCCCAAAGGGAGGAGGGTTTCTCTGCTATCTCCACTTTGGGATAAGAGAATTGTCTGTCAGTAAAAGGCAGCCATGGAAAGAAATTATATGCAAATTAAGAAGATGAACTCAGAAATCTAATTCAGCCTTTGGGGAGACTTAAATAACCTGGTACGTTAAATATCAATTGGCCTAATTAAATCCTGCAACACATTCCCCCTGTAAATGCAGCATTCACAACTAGGAAAATACAGCTTTGCAGTTTTGCATGTAAACTGAAAAAGAAAATTGGCACAACATATGTCCTGTGCCAGAACTTGCTTTATTGCAGAGAAAGCCACGGTGCTCCCATTCACTTGCCACATAAGAGGGCCTTCCAGAAGAGGTTCCCAACCTCCAGGTGGTGGCTGGAGATCTCCTGAGGTTACAACTGATCTCTAGGCAACCAATATCAGTTCACCTGCTGTGGCATTATACCTAACCTTCCTCAGGCTCCACCCCCAAAATTTTCATGTATTTCCCAACCCAGAGCTTGCAACCCTACTTCCAGAGCTTCCATACCATGGAAGAGCCAGCACAGGGAATATTAGCTGATTCAGGGGCCTAATAAATGGAGTGGCTAATTTGCAATGTTTTCCTAGGTCGAGTCTATGATGGAAAGGTTTACACTGGGTTGTGCAACTTAAATGAGAAATGGGATCAGCTGACCCTAGCCCAACGCAAAGGACTGAACCATCGTTATAACCAAGGCTGCGGCTGCAAGGTATGTGCTATGTCCAGAAAATGTTCCTAGATTTGCCAGCAGCTTGTTAGGGATGCCCTGAGGAGATGGTCAGGAAAGAGAACGCCTTAGAATTCCATCCACACATTCTTAGATCCATGCTATCATTGTGCTACAGCAATTTGCAACTAGACTGGCTTGTCCACACATGATAATATAGTGAAATGATAGAACACTGTCCAATGATGTGTGCAGACTGGGAAAACGGAGCACAACAGCCCTACAAAGACTAGGAATCCATTCAAATGACATTGCTTTTCCTATTAGGCTTAGTGCTGCCAGGTTTAATTGAGCATGGAATTGGACTAGCTAGTTTTAAAAATGCAGGAAATATGTTTTCCAAATGATTTTTCTGCAGAATTATGAATGCTAGGATCATATTCTGAAGTAGCCAAGTCTGTTAGTTTTTAGAAGAAAGGGTAGAAATGGTACATATTTCTCATGGTCTAGACAAAGCAAGAGTGCATTAAAGCCTCAACATGATTTTTTTAAAAAATAATTTGAGCTAGCTCCTCACTTGTTTCATTTCTGTAACTGCAGATTAAGCCCTGCTACTACCTTCCCTGTTTTGTGACCTCCAAGAATGAGTGCCTGTGGACGGACATGCTCTCCAACTTCGGCCTTTCAGGGTCCCAGTCAAAGTATTTTGCCTGCATCCAGCAGAAGGAAGGTTATTGCAGCTGGTACAGAGCGTGGGCACCTCCTGATAAGACCATCATCAATGCTACAGACCCCTGAACACCCAACCCTCTTTCTTGTTTCTTCTCTCCCATGTGGCTGAGCGTTCTTTGGACACTAACTTGTATCAGATCATGACGAAAACTATGATATTAGTGCCTGTTTCTTGCGAATTTTAGCACTTCAACCTTTTTTTTTTTAAAAAAAACTTTGCTGTCTTAATTGATTATTTGTTGTTTTAAATCACTTTTTAAAAAAAGAATTGCTATCACCGGTTCTGTTCAGAAAATGTTTATCTGGGAATTTGTGTTTACAACACCAGATAAATAAGGGAGTGTTTGCTCTCAGTTATATATCATTATATAGCAATACAATCTATATTTTTGTAGGAAAACAAAAATCTCAAAAATTTCCCAGCTGGGTTTTGAATCACAATTCCAGCCCCTCTCTTCTTGCTTCCTAAACTGCTTCTTCATTCATGCATTCAGCATGTAGACAAAATGAAACCAGTTAGGATTAGGATTAAAAATATGATAACAAGCCACATGCCTAAGGGAGGACAAGAAAGCTATGATGTTTGTACTGGATGGAGCAGTGGGAGAATCCAGTTGTCATGTACATTAGAAGCACCATATCAAAATGCCTGCCATGTGCCAAATGTGTGTTCCATGGTAGCTCTGGATTTGCACAGAGCATAAACAATAGCTTTTAAAAAACCAGCTCCAATTAATGGAGGCAATCTCTCTTCTAGTTGCAAACAAGAAGATTTGTTGAGAACCAAATCAACTCTACACTTTTTGCGTTTCGGTCTGGCTGCAGAGTTGCCTTTTCGACATCTAGGAAAAACTTAAATAAATGTAAACTTATTCATACAAAATAAAAGAAACACACAGATATCTGGATATGGGGACAAGGAGAGTGCCAGAGAAAGGGGATAAAAGATGACAGTTAGGGCTAAGAAATTAGCTACCAAAATAGTGTTTTACTGAACTGAAATGTATATAGAAGTGAAGACATAAGCTATTTTTGACAGGACGTGGAACTGTTTCATGCTATAAGCAATGAAAGGTTTGATTCTATTGCTTAAAAGGAGCGATCATACATTCCAAGTCACTGCTTATTATTTTATTCTTGTTTAATTCTCAAAGCTGTTGGAATGTCAGTGTTTCTACACTAGTGATAATAATCTGTGTTTATTTACCACACTATGCGCTTCCCTTCCTCCCACTGTACTTTCAGTCACACAATTGTTTTTGAGATTGAAGGATCACCATGCCAATGATATTTCCCCTGTCAATATTCATGTGATAAAATGGGTGTTATGAAAAGGTCCCAAGATGGCAAACTAACACTGCAAAACATCCAGTTTCTTGGACTTTTCAGGGAATGGTAAAATATTAGTTTTATCACACAGGGGTGGGGCACTGGTGGTTTTTCAGATTATTACATTGTCAGGTGACTACTGGGAGGGGGAGAATTACCCACTGGTAATTTCCCCTCAGAAATGGTTTGTATTGGAACACACAGTGAAATCAACAGAAACGGCACAGACAAGATGGGGAGAGACTATATAAACTTGGTTCCACAAACTCAGACAGATGTGTTTCCTAAAGCTCTAGGTCTGAACGAGCTAAAGGATCATTTCTGGGGGATAATGTGATGTTTTCCTTCCAACATAGTTAAGCAGATCTGTGGTCAGAGACTCTGTATGCCTTCTGGCAAGATGGATTTGGAGCTGGCTGCCCCATCTTCTCTGTAGACTGAATGATTTGTTTGTTTTTATAATGGAAAAATATAATATAAAAATCTCTTAATAAAAAATAAAACATATTTTACACTTTAATGTTGTCAAGCAGTAGGGTTACTGATGAGATGGGTGACTATATATTTTACTAAGGTTGTGGTGTGGGACGCAGGGCTGACACTTAATACAAGTTTTGTTTTCTTTTTATTGGTGTCACTGTTTATCTTACATTGATATATATATATATATATATATATATATATATATATATATATATATATATATATATATATATATATATATCTTCAGTTCATTCCATGTAAGAAAGTGGAGCTGTCATAAACTGAAAATTGCCTTCTGATAAACACGAGCATGAATGTAGTCGCCCCCCCTTGAAATCAGCTACTCAGTCCTTGAGGCCAAGGGAGTTTCACAAGTTCCACACCTGGAAGAGATTGCTGAGCTGGGGTTCACAACTGCAGTCCTGCCTATTTTGCCTTGTGCATTTAAGCCCAGTTAATGTCAGCGGTAGTCTACTGGCAGGAAGAGATCATGTAGTACAACTGTCCCTGGCTGTACTGATTTTAGACTGTAGGTGGGGGTCATATGTCCATGAAAAAAAATCTCTGCACATAGAAAATCAGCAGGTCAGAGAAAATAATATAATGGCATACAGTTTTCTACATGCAGAAAATGTAGTAAACAGTTCTTTCATGTGATCTCCAATGTGAAGTAGTCCAGTCTAGTTTTATCATATGACTTTGTATAGACTAGCCCTCATACCAAGACTGCACCTAGAATTGAGCCAACAACAAATGCTTCCAGTGATCATTCTAGCAGTGAAACAAGGCCCTAGACCACTGTGTAATGACAGGGCATCCCAAGAAGAAAGTGAGAGAGAGTTTTGTCAAGTGTCCCTAAGTTTTATGGTTACATGGTTGAAGTTTTGTACTGATTTCCAGAAGGAAGATGCTCATTGTTTGGAAACCTTCATTATTAAGAAAGGCTTACCAGAACTTTCATAGTGCCTTTGGTGATAGAAGGGATCTTGAACTAATGTTTTAAAAGAGCCAGAGGAACTAAATTTACAATTTATAGTTGCAGCCGACTTATGGTGACCCCATAAGGTTTTCAAGGCAAGAGATATTCAGAGATGGTTTGCCATTGCCCGCCTCTGCATAGTAACCCTTGACCTCCTTGGTGATCTCCCAGCCAACTACTAACCACGGGCAACCCTGCTAAGCGCCTGAGATCTGATGAGATTGGTTTTTCCTGAGCAATCCAGGTCAGGGCACTGCTTACTCCTAAGAAAACTGAAATGACTGGGATTCGTCTTAGGACGCTTCCACTTTAACACAAGCCTTGACAGAACTTCATAAAGAAAAGTCTACCTAACTGCTCACTGATAGTGGAAATCTGCACAGCAGATGGTGGTTAACAGGGCCCTTCTCTTGGCTGTGTGGCCAAGACCAGTGGTCCATATTAAGGAGTATCTTTCCATCATACAAATTTTTTAAAAAACCCAAAACAAAGTGCATGAATTCAGGTCTGCAGCTGTATTGTATACAATATCCCTTCACATTGACTCTTCACTACGCAGCTTTAAAAACCTGATTGTCAGGTAGACAAATCTGGAAATCTTATGCCTTAATAAGACTGCCAGACATCTACCCGTCTATTCAGATTGGTTTAGTCCATTCAGTCCCACCTAAAATTACACTGGGACTTGAACTTAAAAAAACTGACTCCACCAACACTTTTCACTTTTGAAATGGATGTTATCCATTTAAGTGCAGGTAGTTATATAAAATGGTGGTGGGAGGGGACCCCCTTGTTTAGCACCTGCAAGAGTGGCGATTATAAAGCCTTGGCTTATCAGCTTGTGGAGTCCCATTGCTGAAGAGAAAATTTGCCTTGGTTCATTCCTTGGAAAGCAAGAAGAGGAAGCAGCCTCTCGTTAACTGAGATTTTAATTTGTATTTCCACTGATTGGCAGCTCTGTGGGTTTTTATTATTTTCATTGACTGTAGAAGTTTAAGACCATAGCTGACACACTATGGTATTGATAATGCAGAACTCTTATGACTTGCTACAAAAATAAGTGTTCCTGTACAGGCTATTCTATATCTTTGGGCTTTGCGGCAGCAAATAAAAAATTAGACCGCCAATCCAACAAAGTGATTTCTTTTTGCATATGGATTTTCATTTTGCACAGCAGAAGGCGAAACTTATTTTGGAATGTGCAGCACAGCTAAATGGGCAAAGGCAGAGGAGCACAGCCCTCCACCCTACTGAATGAGGAAGCTGAGACAGAAAGTGTTTTCTTTTATGGGAAGGCAGAAGGAGGGAGAAGAGTGAGGGGGGAAGAACCCAGCAAAAATACAACTCTTTTGAGAGATCTCCAAATTCCTCAGTACTATGACGAAGTACATACAACTTTAAAAAATTAAGATATTGTGTAGATATTAGGTTTTTTAAAAGTTGTAAAGTGCTTTTTAGCCTTTTGTTATTTACTCCCATAATGACCTTGGCCATCATTCCCATTTTATAGGTTGCCTTGAGAAACGTGTAACTTCCAACCCAGGTAAGCCTGACCCAAGTGCAAGCCTCTATCCACTGTACTCGCTGTCAGCACTAAGGCTGCTAAGCTTAGCTTAGCATTTGTCATTTAGCCGTCCCTGTTCAAGCCAGTTAGCACCTTTCCATTGATTCCAAATGTTTTGGTTTGTGCTAATCAACAGTGTTTCAAAGGAAACCAGTGCTATGCCTCTTCATTCAGAAGCCAGCCCCAATGAACTCGATGGAGTTTAGTTTCAGAAAAAGGTGCATAGGATTGCAGCCTTAATCTGCTTTTCCTTCTGCATTACCATCCTGACAATTCTGGACATTCATGAGTGATCTGGGAGAAAAATCCTCCACAGAAAGAACGTACTTTTTTGCTAAGTTTTGTAGCACTGTTTACAGTTTTCCTCCTTGTTTGTTATTTATAAATTTTATATCCATTGAATGTATATTGTCTTTTAAGGTCATAATGTTCACTTTTTATAGTGTTCTTTTATTCTAAAACAATAAAGTGTTTTATTTCTATCATACACTGTATTTTTTGTGCTTTATTTTAGAAGCATCTTGCTGGCCATTTTTTGGTTGAAAACAGAATGGTGAACTAGAGGGCTCTTGTTATGTTCTTGCAAGACAACCTTACCCATCTTTACTAAGAAGTAAACTGTAAATGAAGGCATTTTGGATGGCATCTCAATCGTATGAATTTCTAGTTATCAGTAAACACCCCTGAGAGTCATTTGCAGCATGAGTTAACAATACATTTAAGTCTGGGCAGAACCTACGATGCGAAAGACTGCATCATAGGTTATGCCTCTAAAATATCAGTGAGATAGGGGGGGATGTTTGCATATTGCGATTAGCCATTGCAAGCTCCTCTTTATCTTGTAAATGTTGGGAGTAGAATCCGATATTCTTTGATCATTTCTTTTCCAATCACTATTATATATATAATTTAATTTTCTTTGGTTTTTTTGGGGGGGAAAGATAATAATGTTCACATAAGAAGAACTGACCGAGTACAAATACAAACAAAACTGCATTCCATTAATTCAAGTTCATTTTGCAGCTGTGTAAACATTTCTTCATCCAGTAGTCAAACAAAAGTGGTTATGGTGAGGGGCATTGCTTTTTCCAAAGGTTACTTTTTAAAGCTATAGACATTGATTCCTCTTACTGTCTTTTGAGAGAAGGATTTCTCTTTCACTTTTCTTTGATTCCTCTTTGAATAGAAATCAATATACCCTTTTGTAATTTCACCACAGGATGGTGCTCTAGAAGGAGCACAGGAAGGTTTGAGAAGACACTGCCTACCTCCAAGCCTCTATAGAGCAAAATTCTGAACATTTGCAGACACATCCTCCCTTCCTGCCTCCCATCAAACCTCTCTTTGATCAGTTTGGAATAATTAAGAACAGCTCCTGAATTCATGTGAAAATTTTCAGGCACCATTTATGGGAGCAAAGAGTTTTGCTCATGTACTATAATTTATTCTACAGAACTGGAAAAATGGCATAAGCATAAAAAGCATTTGTGAGCTGATGGATGTACATGAATTGTGCTTCTTGACAAATTGACTTGTACTTTAGTGGCAGTCAATTGTTCTTTCCTACAGGTGTTCTGATACAAGAAGAAGAAAGTTCTGGGGAAACCTATGAACAAAGGCAAGGAGTGCAGGAATTGGCTCAGAAAGAAAATGTTCAGGGATGGACAAAGCAGACAGCCGCTTTAAACTTTCCAGTATTGTTATAACCTAGCAGAGATTCCTGTTCTGTTCATCCTAACTGCCCACAAATTTACAGTAAGAGATGACCTTTTAAAAATATCCTATATCATATTCCTGATATAGTACCATTTCTTACTTCTGCAACTAAAAATATCCTATATCGTATTCTTGATATAGTACCATTTCTTACCTCTGCAATTTCATAATGGACCAAAGAGACTATACACAGAAAATCCCGTTCCTCCAAAGTATCCTGCTAAGCATTTTCCAAAAGTCTTCTGTGCTTTTTCTTCTCCCTGTCCCCCTTCCATTGCACCTGCAAATTGCTCTGCTGTTCATGGTTGGCTGCTGATTCCTCAGTCCTGGCTGCTTATGAGTTTGCACACACATGTGCTTTATATGCATGTAAAGTACAATAAAACATGATAACTCAGATGGGGTACTAGCTACTTAAGCTAGCAGGTACAAAAGACATTGAGCACATAAATAACTGTTCTGGTTTCTCCATGTATGACATGTCCCATGTTGTCATTGAATATACTACCTTATAGTTCTATAGGATAGTTCATATTCAGAAAGGCTTAGGTCCCGGTCACACGTGCCAAATAACACAGGGGCGGCGGGGACTGAGACTATTTGCTCCACAGTAATTTGACCTGCCACTGCGTGATCAGATGCACAGGTGGGTGAATCAAGTTTTTTCTGTCGCCACGTGTTTCCGGTGCACTTCAATAAGGGATCACTGACAATGGGAGCACGCCGGAACAATCACACAGGGAAGTCCATCTGCGACCATCGCAAACCCATTTGATACAGCACTTTCCCTGGTATTCTTTAACTCCACTTCTTCGGCGGAGCGAGACGGGTTGCTGATGGGTGTGGGACGCTTGCCAGATGTTTCCATGTGATTGCGCCCTTAAAATCCACCCGGCATTTGTGCCTATCGCGCGGCTGCTTCTGCATGTGACTGGGACCTTAATTATGTATCCCAGCCTCATTCTTATAAGCATATAGTACTAAACTAGCAGGTTCTATTTGCTAATATTATAGAAAATGTAACCTGGGCTTCTGGGTAAATAGATACCCAGTATACTTCTACATATCTATCTAAATTATTATTCATTGATATTATTTTAGTATTATTTGTGAAAACTATTAAGTGTGTTAATGCTTCATGCACAGAATGCAAGAAAAATGACCATTATATAACAATTATTATATAACAAAAAAATCAGGCACTAAATAATGGTGATATAAATACGTAATGGACAGTGATGGTATCATAGGTAAACCTGATTAAAAGCAGATTTATTGTTATTACAAAGTTCTCCAATATGCTGCTGCTTTAATTTATTTACTGATTCTCAATTTATATGTAATCCCAATGAAGGAGAAAAAAAGACATGAAACCCAAATGTAACATTAATAACCAGGACTCCCTACATGCCAACTTGAATATGTCCAAATAGCCATTCAACACTTCAAGAGCTGTTCCACTCAGATGTGCAACACTTATTCCTGCATACACAGCAGTATCTGTACTTGACTGTTCCTATGTGAGCTTCTCTGGAGTGACATTCTTAAGATCAAAGACTGCTGCTGTCCTTCTGAAGATGTTGCCATATGAAGAAGAAGAGATTGGATTTATACCCCGCCCTTCACTTGGAGACTCAGAGCGGCTTACAAACTCCTTTCCCTTCCCCTCCCCACAACAGACACCCTGTGAGGTGGGTGGGGCTGAGAGAACTCTAACACAAACTGCTCTTTCAGGAACAGCTGTGCCAGAGCTTGTGACTGACCGAAGGTCACATCAACAGGTGCAAGTGGAGGAGTGGGGAATCAAACCCAGTTCTCCCAGATTAGAGTCTGCACACTTAACCACTGCCCACATTAGTCATACTTAGCTTCTTCAGCCAGGATTAGGGATGGGCATGAACTGGGAAAATGCAGATGGGTTCCTGGTTCGTGACATGCCTAGTTTGTGAGCCATGGATCATCACGAATTTTAGCTGCCTCACAAACCAGTTCATAGGTTTGTGAGGCAGTAGAATGCGCCCCCCCCAGCATGCTAGAGACACCAACCTCACAGGGAATCTCTGGCTGACTCTCCCCTACCTGCCTTCCAAGTTTGGTGAGGATTGGATTTACGAGGTCCTAATTACAGTCCCCCTGGGAAATGACTGCCTGTCATTTCCCCAGAAAGCACTTTCCTGGGGGCACATTCTTGGGGGGGGGGTAATTTGGATACCGTAAATCCAATCCTCACCAAACTTGGAGAGAAGGTAGAGGAGAGTCAGTTGAAGATCCTTTGTGAGTTTGGTGTCTCTAGCTTGCACAGCATCCATTCTATACACTCCTGAACCTCCTGAACTTGCACCTGTCAAAATGCTGATAGGTGGTCATTTTGACAGGCACAGGTTCAGGATGTTCAAGAATGTATAGAATGGATTCTGTGCCAGGTAAAGACAACAAATTTGGAGGGCATGTAGAGGAGCATCTGTCTGGAAATGTCTCCACTCACGAACCAACATGAATCTCCACAAACAGCTTGATAGTTTGTGGAAAGTGCCAGGTGACCTGCCATGAACTTGACTTCTCAAAGCATGAACTGGCTAAAATTCATCACAAACTTTAGTTTGTGAGCTGGTTCATGCCTATCCTTAGCCAGGATATTGAGATACAAATAGAGATATTGCCTCAATATCTTGGTGGCAGTGGCTAACCATGACTCATGTGGAGGCTTTTCCAAGGATACCTGCGTGAGGCCACCTTCATATTCTGCCTCAAAACTCATGTTTTCAAAATTAATCTTTGACCTCCACCAAAAACAAGCACAAGCAATTGGAATGAACGTGCATTCTTCCCTTGCTTATCCCCACCTTCACCTCCCTCCCTGCCCTTTGTTGTCTTCCTTATGTCAAATTTTATATTTTAAGCTTCTCATGAAGGGACCTGTCTGTCTTGACCTCTGCAAATTATCATACACATAGATGGCACAATGGGGCCATGGCTCAGTGGTGGAACATCTGCATTGTATGTGGAAGGTTCCCACTTCAGACCTCTACTTTTTAAAATATATTTCAGCGTTTATTACATTTTAATATTTTAGTTTTTCCTATGGTAATGTTATGAAATATTAACAAATTATAGGCATGAGTCAGTGTTATATAACTCTGTTTTAATGATGCTGACAACTGGGCAGACCATGAGACTGGAATTTATAGCCAACTGTTTCAGGCTACTCTAGAGTAGAACTGCCAGATTCATACCAAAGGCTATGCTTACCATCTATAAATGCTCCAGGGCAGTGGAATAGGGTGCAGCCATTGCAGTGTCTAATCTTCTCCTCTATTGTGCCTTCACCCACTCTTCTTCTATGTGCCATAGGACAATAAGGGAGTCCTCCTACTACAGCAGGCCAGTAGAAGAGGCTCAACAATGGGACCTACCCTGGAGTTATAGTAGCTGCTTCTGAATTTTTAGAAGTATAGGCTCATTTTTGGAGTGAAGTATGGCTTTAAGCAAGCCAAGAAACACACTCTCACATAGGAAAGGCTTATAACAGTACTGTCTCCCGATCGCACACTAGTGAAATCATGATGTTGCTCTTCCTGAATCCCAGAGACATCTTCTGATTACAGATTGCTGGATACTGCTAATCCACTTAAATCACGTCCAGAAGATCATCATCTCCACCTTTACTTGCCATTAGTGAAATTTCCATGGACTTTTCTTTGGGAGCAAGGAACAAGACCTCTACTTGAGACCCAGGAGTCTTTCTGTAGACAATACTGATCTTAAAGACCAATAAGATTTCCAGACCTTTTGAGAGTCAAAGCACTCTCTAGGGTATAAGCTTTAAAGAGTCAAAGCACCCTTTGTCAGAATCTGGAAATTCTGTCAGTCTATAAGGTAATACTGGACTTGAATTTTGCTCTTTGACTGCAGACCAACTGAATTTTGCTCTTTGACTGCGGACCAACTGAATATTAATCTTGACAGATCAGTGTTCTGGCTCAGTATAAGGCAGCTTCTTGTGCTCACTATATAGATAGATATTACATTTCTTCTCTGAAGTGCATAAGGATGCTAGCACTGGGGTACTGAATTCTGTGTTTTCTTGTTTGTTTGTTTACTTATTTATTCAGGTATTTGTATGCATAATATAAGGTAACATGGACTGGTACATTAGCAGCTACCATGAGAAGTACATGAATGAGACACAAGATGCCTTTCAGGACAACAGGTCGTAACATATAAAACTGATCAAATGAATAAGCAGAATCAGAGGAGTATGTTCTAATGGGCACATGTGTGGAAAAGCATGATCACACACCTGCCTTTTTTTTGCAGACTTGAAGACACAGAAATTTACAACAGGACAGTTTCATCTGAACAAATCCCCCTTTGTAAGACACATGAGCCTTTGTCACAGCACCAGTATTAATTTCATGTACCTATATTTTGCCATGTACTCTCCCAAGAGCTAAAAAAAAGGAAAGAAATTTTCCTGTACCTTACCGAATTACAGTCCTTTCCTCTATAGCATACCAAAAAAGTAAAGATACTCACCATCTGCTTATGGCTTGGAAAGAATGATTGCTCCACAAGAGGGAATTTCTCAGGACCCAGAGAGTTGAAAATTTTAATTAGTTGAGAGAACTAGAAAGAAAGAAAGAAACAGAGAATGTCTGTAACTTTATAAGCACAACCCCCCCCCCACATACATACAATACAACTGCTCTCATCTACTCTGGGTTTTCAAATTCTGAGCCACAAACTACTCCTTATGTGCTGAGCAGGGAGAATTCCAGTAGATGCAGCTTCCTACACCCCACTGCTATAGTGATGAAGAAACTGCAGTTGATGAATATCTCCTTGTCATGCACTATAGAAGGTGAGGAACTGAAAATAAAATTTCCGTAACTTTCCCTTCACTGGATTATGATAAAATACATAGGCATTTTTGAGAGTCAAAGCACTCTCTAAGGTATAAACCTGGCGTAATCTGGTCCATGGGGTCGCGAAGAGTCGGACTCGACTGTGCGACTGAACAACAACAACAACATAGGCATAGCATATAATTTAGACCCTCGTTTTCAGTGTTGGACTCTATACAAAGAGATCAACAAAAACAACAACAACCCTGAAACAGAGTTTTACTTTCTACTGAATAACCTGTTGAAAGAACCTACAACTTCTGAACGTTAAATAACAAGATAAAGGGACAGAATCCCCAAGCCATTTGGAGCATGACTACCAAAGGGTTAGTCTCTTAGAGATATGACTTTTATAAACATATAATACCAGTTTCTTCTGACTCTAGTGAGATCAAGGAATGGAACGGGGGTGGAGGGTGAGGATACATCAAAAAGCCAAGAGAGTTATCTCAATACCGTTTTATTAGGGTTGCCAGATGTTACCTGACAGCTGGCGGGGTGGTGGTGTTTGTAGCTGATTTTACCATTGAGTTTTGTGCAAAAATATGGTGATGTCACTTATGTGATGCAATTATGGCCCCAATCATAGATAGCTTTAATTGGGTTTAGACATGTTCACAAGAATAAGTTTATCCAGGGCTATTTTTGGGCAGGAACGCACAAGAACGGAGTTCCAGCTGGCTCCTGAGTTGGCCACGCCAGCAGGAACTCATTAGCATAATAGGCCACACCCAACAGCAGAAACTCATTAGGACTAGCTACATTAGGGGTGTGTGGTCTAACATGCAAAGGACTTCCTGCTACAAAAAAGCCCTGGGTTTTAACAACAAACAAGGTAAACAGAATAAGAAGCAAAAGATGGGTGTGGCTAGATGACCTCACTTCTGGTAACATGGGGATGTGGCCTAATATGCTAATGAGCTGTACTGTCAAAGTGTGGCCTAATATGCTAATGGATTTCTGCTGTTGGGTGTGGCTTATTATGCTAATGAGCTCCTACTGGGCTTTTTCTACCAAAAAAGCCCTGAGTTTATCAACAGCACTAGCGATGGTGACAAAAGAAAACATCCATATTCAGATGCAGTAGACTTAAGAATGCCAATGCTAGGAGGCAACATCAATGGAAGGCCTTGGCCTCTATGTCCTGTTGTTGGCCCTTGCCACAGTATGAGACAGGATTACAGGCTAGAAAGACCACTAGTCTGATACAGCAGGGCTCCTTAAGTTCTTATGGTGTTGCAGCCTCAGTAGAATACATACCTCTCACCAGGTCAGTGATTCTCCACACTGAAAGAGTATGCACAACAAATTTTCTTAAAAGACTTTGCTGTTTTTTTATTTCATCTGACTCCTGGGTCCTAGAAACAGGCCATTCTATCTATCTCCTTCCCCGCCATGAAATCTATATAATTGCACCCTTGCAACCAATGCTCCCTCTAAGTTGTGGAGCCTTGTGAGCAAAATTTTTACTTTGATAGCTACTGGCATTAAAGTTGTGAGTGAGTGATTTGGCTACTACATAAATTAGTTTGCTCTGGAGCCATCTTTCCTGAGCTAAGAAAAAAAATGTGTGAGCTGGAGGCTAAAAGACTGTGAGCTAGCTCACACTAACTCAGCTTAGAGGGAACACTGCTTGCAACCATTCCTGCCTCCACCAGCAGAGATTCCATGGTGATTCCTACAATGTGCATTGTACAGGCCCTTCCTTCACAAAAGTCCCAACTATCACAATGCCAAGGAAATAGCCAGCATTTTAAAATTTCACACTGAATTTATTTGTATACGTTTTCTAGGTGCCAACACTTGCCTGGAGCCAGAAGCAGCATGGGCATGGATTTAAATAAATAAGACAAGTTTAATTCTTTGTCCTACTGGAAAATTGAAGTGTTCAATCTCTATGCCACAAATATATTTTAAAATTGTAGAGGACAATTAAAGGGTTCAAGTGATTATCTGTTGATTATTGCTGATTTACAGAAACCTTTGGGAGAAATTCCCTGGGACTCTCCTGGACAATTAACCTGTTAGCCACTAAGCAGAGTTGCAAAGAACACGGGTGGTTTAAATCAAACTTAATTGACATGTTCCAGCCCTTGTTCTTCTCTAAACTGCAGGTGTTTCTGCCTAGTTAGCTTAGCCAATTTTAATTAGGACCATTCATAGGTGATTTATGAGAGCCTCTCTACTTCAAAGATTGGGTTCAGGAATTGTTTCAGCTTCTGATTTTTTGTAATTCTAAATAAGCTTGGAGTGTTTTAACATATCAATGGCTGAGTTCAGACTGGCAATTTGCCCCGCTATAGCCACTTTTCAGCCATGTTTCCCAAACGGATTAAAGGAAGCGTTCACACAGGCACATCTGCCTGGCGTTCCCCACCCGTAGGCAACCCATGCTGTTCCGCTTTGCTCCCGCGTTAAAAAGATACTTGACAAAAGTGGTAGCAAATCCTGGAGAGCACCTTTATCCCACGTTATTCTGCTTCCTGGAAGTGTGAGCGTGAAGCTGAAAAGCCAGGAGCAACCCACTTCTATAGTGTGTGCCGGGTGTTTCCGCGCATAAGCCAACAGCGATCGGATTGGCTATGCTCCGCTCTATCGCCCAATGCAGTGCCAGTGCAACGAGGTCCACTCCAAATCAGCTGGATGCACTTATGCGCATGAGTGCATATACACCCATGCACTCATACACCCATAGAGGAAAAAACCGGTTACAGCCGCACCTCTGGGCCAGCAGTCTGAATGCTCCCGCGTGACTCCTCCTGGTACGCTTCCACATCTGTTGGCCCCATGTGACCAGGAAAACCTGGAACAGTTTATTCGGGGGCTTTTTTGCCACGACTGGCTCCCACTGCAAACTGCCAGTCTGAACTCAGCCAATATTGAACTATTGGAATCTATAAGCAATATCACTATATACTTGCCTTTTGTAGATTTATGGTTAAATAGAAAAGACTTTCTATGTTTGTATAGACATTTACATGAACTGGACTGTTGTGAAAGCACCATACTAATTAATTGTCAGTTAAGAGATGGATGTTCCATCCTTTGTTCCACAGGAATTAGAGACTGATTGGTCAAGATGTTTTTAAAACTGACCTGGCAAGGATCCGCAAGCAAAGTTAAAAGGATGCCAAAATTAATAAGGTTAAATAAAGTTAAATTGTATTTTACATGAAAATAAGCTTAAGTTTTTAAGGTGCTTTTATTGCCAAGAGGTAAATATCTCTGAATGTTTATAGCTAAGAATGAAAGCTTATGGATAAAATGTTTTTGAATGTTTATTGAAAAAGAGAAAAGGTTAAGTTTTTAAGGAATTGTGTTTGAAATTATCAAGCAGAGAGTTGGGAGATATTCCAAAAGGTTTAAGAAAACAAAGTAATCAGTCAGGCACACCTGCTCATTAAGAAGTTCAGGTGGATCTTAACTCATAGATATTGAAAGCCAATTAAAAGGGTCAATTAAAAATGTAGACAAAAAATGGCTTTATAAAATGATCAAAAATATTCCGATGGACCAAAATAAAAACTGATAGATAGATTCAGTGCATCTACAAGAGCTTTATGCCATAGGCTACTTTAAAACACTAACAGAATTTATGTAAAGAGTTTAATTCTTTAGAATGTCATTGTAATGATATATATTTTCATATTTTGTATACCTTTTAGTGAAAATAAGTTTATAAAATACTTTAAGAATATTGTTATACCTTTATATGCATATATTAATGTAAAAGAACCATTTTTGTAATGAAAGCATCTAAGCTTTGTACTGAAAATGAACTTAGCCCCTTTTTGTGTATAAAGTTCATTGAAAGGTGAAGTCTGAGAAAAGAGCAAGAGGATACATTAATTATTTTTAATGAGCAGTGCACCTGCATTGTAGGAGTTGAGATGCAGCCAAGTAACATCCTGTGTGTCAGAAATGTGATTAATGACTGACCAGACAAAGAAAACTGAACTGAGCATGTCTAAATGATGTCAATGATGATGTAAAGGAGCAAGAAGAGCATATAAGGAAGCTCCTGGCTGTAACACATTGAACATCTACAAGCTGTGAGGTGTTCCTTTATTCGAATAAATTCTTTTGTTACCCGTTACTGCCTAGATGATTGTTTTAACTGTGTGGTTTATCAGCTAGCCACACAAGTCAAAGAACCTTAGTGCCCTCGGGGTGTTGACATTAAAATGATACACAGGGCTGTATGTCTCTCAGATGTCATCATGTGTCTAACAAAATCATCCTTTCAGGGGGAAAAAAATCAGACCAAAAAACCCACCATAGGGTTCATTTTGAGATCAATGGATGAGACTAACAAAAATAATCCTCTGTTGTTAACACAGGTTGTTGACACAACAATAAGTGACAGGTCAAGATGGGTAGCCATGTTAGTCTTTTTGTAGCAGTAGCAAACAGCCAGAGTCCAGTAGCACCTTAAAGACTAACAAAATTTGTGGCAGGGGAGGAGCTTTTGTGAGTCACTGCTCACTTCTTCAGATACAACAATAAAAGAATAGCATGTATCTTTTAACTGCTTATATTAACCCCCAGTGTCCCAGAAAAGGAAAATAAAACTACTTTGACTTGCACACTAAGCAGACATAAGTTAGAGGTTCATGGGGTTCAGGAAAATAAGGATTTATTCATCCTGCACCCACAGTAGCACTGTATTTAATAGTAAAGCTTCTAGCCCCCTCATCATAAAAATAAAGTCAGATATACTGACCTGACCTTCAGTAAAATAAGGGGAGGATATCAGTGGCCATTCATGGGAGCTCCCAGTTCATATGTGTGGGGAGAAGAGGGGGGGCTCATGTTGCTCCTACATGATATTATGTCAGTGCTTCTCCTAGCTGCATGTATGAAGCAAGGCACAGAAATTATGACATCACCATGAACATTCCACTGCAGCATGGTAGTTAGGAAAGTGATTTAGAGTTCGAGTATATGACACATGTGGCTGTCCTACTTAGTTTCCTCTCATTAAACGTATGTGTAACAGGTTGGCCCGTGTGTGCAGTACAGTGAGGACACCCACAGACAAGGAAGTGGTCTCCATATACTTGGGGGGAATTTCCTGCTATGCAGAAAGTCATTACTTTGCATATTATCTTTCAAAAGCAACAACCCTAAAAACCTATCGTGAAGCAAAAGTAACTCCCCTAAAAACCTAGCCTAAATTTCCTTCAATGGGGAAGCCATGTTGACAGCAGCTGAGTGTCAGTTAAAGGAAACAAGGGAAGAAGAAATCAGCCTGTGTGGCACACCTTTTCCAAATTGTTCCCCCCTTCCCACAAGTCCCCCTGGGCCACCATTATCACAAAGTCTACTAGATAAATTGGCTAGCTGTGAATGCCATGTCAATAATACACACAGCAAAATAAGGCCACACAGGAATGAGTTGGAATTTCTACATAATCGAGGGAATGCCAAGGTATGCAGAGAAGTATGGTTTTATTCATTAAAAACAAATCTAAAATGACCTGATGGAAACTGAATATGATCAAAGAAGGATGAATGATCATCCCTGGCAGGGAATACAGAATCTGTAAGAGAGAGCAGAATCTGTTTCAGAAAGAATGGGGAGAGGAAATTAAGCCCGGAGAGTTTGTAGCACCTGGAAGAGAAGACTGAAGGGGGTGAATCAAGATTTCCAAATTGTTTCTGCTCCCATGATTCTTTATTGGATTTTTATTGAACATTATTGAATGTTTTGACTGACTTTTAAAAACTATCCCTAGAGAGTCAGAGCAGGAATCCACATTTAGTACCCCAGTCCAGTTCCACTCCGGTGCAGTGCTGTCTCTTCCCCTCTCTGTACCCCAGCTACTACTCCTTTACAGAATGTGGATGCATTATATATAAGCACCTTAGCATAATCATATGCTGGAAAATATGCACATTGTCCTGTTCACACAAATGGTTGCCACATGTAAGGAGTCATAATGACTGGAAACTCCTTACGCAGCTTACATATCTGCAGCAGAGTAATATTAATTCCCAAGGTTTTGCTGCCTTAATTCCTAAATGGTTTAGCATAGCAAAAATCTGTATTCCCTGCCAGGGATGATCTCAGCGATGTAAGTCACAGCTGAAATGCATAACAGACCCACATCCAATTAAATAAAACCAAATATTATTGCCAAATGCCAATCTGAACTCTTTGATTTTATTCAAGAAGAAGAAGAAGAGTTGGATTTATACCTGGTCCTTCACTTGGAGTCTCAGAGTGTCCTACAATCTCCTTCCTTTCCTCTCCCCACAGCAGACACCCTGTGAGGTAGGTGGGGCTGAGAGAACTCTGAGAGGACTGCTCCTTTCAGAATAGCTCTCAGAGAACTGTGACTGGCCCAAGGTCACCCAGCAGCTGCATGTGGAGGAGTGGGAAAATCAGTCCCGGTTCTCCAGATTAGAGTCCACCACTCTTAACCACTACACCAAAGTGGCTCAAGGAAGAAAGACAAGTCTTATTAGCGAGTTCCCTTGAATTCCCTTGGACTTTTAGTACCTGGGCAGTCCAATTCCCTGGATCAGTAAACTCCATAATTCCATGGTACAGCATGTTCTACCACAGTCACAGGTTCAGTGGTACAGCATTATCAGTGAATGCAGAAGGCCCCAGGCTGAGTCGCTGGCATCTCCAATTAAAAGAATCAGGTAGGAGATGATGGGAAAGACCTCTGCCTGAGATCCTAGAAAACTGCTACCAGTCTGAGTAGGCAATACTGACCTTGATAGATCAGTGGTCTGACTCAGTATAATGCAACCCACGGTGTACAATTTGTCAGTGCCTCCAGTTAAAGGATCTCAGGCAGCAGGAGTTGGAAAACATTTCACTACCCTGCTGCCAGACAGAGAACAATATTGAGCTAAATGGACTAATGGCTTGATTTGGGGTATAAGGCATATAATCAAGTTAAGATGCCAGATTGCAAACATTAGCATGTACCACATTCTGTATTTGCAAGTAAAATGGGCACTTCCTTTTATGCCCCTTTGTCCTGAAATTGCAATATCATCATGGAGCAGGGATAAATGGGTTTAATTTCATCTAAGTTTCTGCAAGGAGACTCAAGAAGAGTCAAGCTATTAATCAAAAATCAGATAAATCCCATATTTACAATGTCTCAAAGCCCCATCCCATAAAGTTTTACATTAAAAGAAAGGTTTTCTTTGCCTTCTAACAAAGTCCATGGCCAGGCTTTGCATGCTTCCCTAGGAAGAACATTCCGCAGCTGGAGCAAAAGAGATGGCATGCCATGATCTAGCATACTTTTATTGCTTTATTATTTTAACTCACTTTGAAAGTGTTATGTTGGATAAACTAGTCATAAATCTTGGGATAAATAAATAAATACATCCAGAGTCCAGTTTCCCTTGCAAATATTAATGAAAAAGAATGTTCCCAAGTGGCATGTCCACCCTAAGTATGCTGGAATTCGACTGGGCAAGGCTTTCCAGGCACCATAATTTGTGCCTGGAAGTGAACAATGCAACATAGACCTGCAGTGTTCCTCTGTGTTAAGATGGGAAATGGGTTGCGGTGCTGGGCAGTCACCACATGATCAGATCTGTGAATCTCCAGGCAAAACATAAAGGATGGGTGATTGTCCTTTTCACATCCCTGCCATTCCTTGTTCACTGCAGTCTTTTGTAGTTAAAAGGATAATGTGTAAAAGGATAACATCTTAACCAGTCACCTAGTGGAAAGAATTTATTTAACATATTTCTACCCATCTTTTCCCCCAAGTCAGTTTACACAATAGTGTCTACAAAGTATTATATACATTAAAATCATGCAAATAAATTCAGTATCCAAAAATCAACAGATGGTCAACACACGTACACACAGACACACAGCAGCCATCAGTAGCTCAAACATCAACAAAACGCCATCTGAAATAGAATTCTCTTGCACCTTTTTCTAAAGACTGCTAGGGAAGGTACTCTCCTTGCCTTAAGAGTGGAGCAACAACTGAGAAATTGCATGGGCTGAGGAAGATCATCACATACATCTGTGGAATTGAACTGGCTAATTTAAGACATGCAGTTGGCACAAGGGTTGAATACTGGACTTCAAGTCATAATAAAATCTAGACTGCAACATCTCCCACTTCCAGATCATCTCATTCTAGGCCCATGGCCACGCTGGTGGCTTGGTGCGATATAGTGTTGCCTCTAATTGAACTGCTTGAAAATGTTGCAGGGCATATCAGCCACACAGCACACCCTGCTGCAGATTACCCATGGAAACATCCTGTGGTAAAGCATCCACATTATTGCAGCACCTCAGCCACGGAGCGTGCTGCCCAAAAACTCAACATTCATACACACGCATAAGTACCCATGCGCACACTCATGCGGTCATGTGCATGCACGCACATGTGCATATAGGCAATTTTTTTTAAAAAAACCTCCCTAGCTGCAGAATGGATCTGCAGGTTCAGACTGCCAAATCTGCATTCAGACTGCATTCAGACATCTGGCCACATGCAATGACTGTGCGGGGGACTGTAAACACCACTTGTGTTGTGGTGCTTTTTTAACCCAGCTCCAAGTTGTCCTATGATGGGATAGGTATGACTGGGGAACACCTGACAGATGTGGCTGTCTGACTGTGCCCATTTGATCCAGAGGGGAAGAGTGCCTGTGTCGGGCCAAACTGCCTGTGTGGTCATGGCCTAGGTTAGAGCAGACTGTAAATCCAATGGGTGATCTGCCATGTACAGGGCTGGCCTCAGGCTTTTTTGCACATTAGGTGAGGCTACCCCCTCCCCACCCGTGTACCCACCAATTTCAAAGGAAGAAAGTACATTGCAAATGGAGGTCTCAATTTACAATGCAGTCCGGCTACTAATAATGAAGTTTCAGCAAACTGCAATCCAGGATTCAGATGTTCAGTCCACATCCCCACCTCTCCGATTATCCCTTGCCTGAGATCAAGCCTTGGGAAGCCAGCCTCAATCCCATCTCATTCAACGGGGCTTACTCTCAGGAAAGCGTCTTTAGTATTGCAGCTTTGGGAGCTGAAATGTCGTGGAAACTACACCAGCACTGCTGGGAATGGAACCCAACTCATTCTGGTGAACCAGAGAAGGCTCTTCCAGCCACCCCCATGGGCAGCCTGACTTGATGAGATCCCCACCTCTTGCAAGTTGCAAGCCAGGCAGGGTCCGACCACCCGAACTACCTTTATCGCGTTTGTGTGTGTGTATTTTCTTGCACCTCCAGGCAAAGCGAGGAGAACTTGTTCCTTGCCCTATTTGAAGAGGGTTTTCTTTTTTTTTAGAATCTGAGGAAGTATGCGTGCACAGGAAAGCGCACTTGCCGGACTCAGGGAGAAAGAGGTGGCAGTGGCGGCCACCCGGTCAGGGCATTTCCTGGTGGTGCAGGAGGTGCTGCAGGCCATTACACTTTAAAGAGCACCTGTCTGCTGCTCTAGGGGCAGTGAAGGGATGCACTGAAGCAGCATGTGCCCAGAAAGGCGGCAGTGGCCAGCGTGTGGCACGAGCTTTTGGTGGGGGTGGGGGCTTTTGGTGTGGGGGGGGTGCAGTTTGGCACCCCTAAGGGCCAGCGTGCCCTAGTCAGTGAGCTGGCCCTGGCCATGTATGAAAATAATAATGATAATGATAGCCCCCACCAGTGACAAGATGCTCAAAGCATGGATGCTGAATCCCTTGCAAATAAAAAGTTTGAGGGACCTCATTACTGAATCCAAAACCACTGCCACATAGCCTGCTGCCAGAGGGCAAGCCAGAACCTTTAGTTTGAGATAATGTGTGATACCCAAAGCCAGCCATATGCACCCACTGGTCAAAGAGTAAAGGAACCACTGACTGCCCTTTTCCTAACTGTGCCTCTTCTCACTCTCTGCAATCTTCTGTGGCTGGAAGGAGAAAGCATTCAAACAAACAACAAACAAACAAAAAGACTTGGGAGGGTTGAATTTGGCGGTCCTAAAGGTGTAGGTATGGCCAAGAATCTCTCCTCTTTCACTGCATGTGATTGACTGATTTCAACTCTGCAATGCCTCTCCATAATGAAGTCAGTTGACAAAAAGACAATATTGTTCTGAGATGGGACTTAATGAATGAACCTAAAGAATGCCACCTACCACCCAGGGTTTGCTGCAGAAATTGTAGATGGAGAAAAAAGAATTGACGCTGTGGACACCACCGTATTGGAGGCCAATGATAAGGCTGCGGAAGTCCTCTCCTAGAGCCATGTTGTAAGCATGCTGCCGGACAAGAACAAAATCGGGCTTGAAGGATCTAGGAGACATAATCATCAGAGTACATTTTTAAGAAGCCAATCTTCTTAAGTTCTCCTCTTCCTATATAGTTTCTCCCATTTTACCTTCTATATGACCTGTGCATGGTGGAAACTGCTCAAATTTCAAGCACAGCACCAATCATTATTGTATCAAAGACATCAATAAATAAAACCCTGCATTGCCTTCCTTAGTAGAACTCAGAGGACTCCAAATACTTTCCTCACAATTTCCATTACAAGAAGGATCATACAGGAATGATGTACAAGAAGAGCTAAAGATAATAAATTATGGACAGAAAAGCATCTTCCTAGCAGTTCTCTTCTGAGAATCTTGGATCGATCTGGTGACACTGTTTGCAATACGCTGTGCAGATGACAGAGTGCAAAGCCACCTTCTGAATGCTTGGAGATGCAAACCAGTTTAAAGACCTGTATATAGGAAGACTATACATGGTATTCAGAATGCACACATCCATTAGACACATGTTCAGTTTTAAAAGAAATTCCCCCTTACCCCAGAGCACAAGATAAAATAATCCTTGTGCTTCCCACTTTCTGGTTGATAAGAGGCCTCTGGTTGTCATCTCCACATCTAGCACAGGCATGTAAAGAGTTGTTCTCATCATTATTACCCTGTAGGCCTTGAATTCCACCTCCTTGGAGACTTGCCAAGGCTCCAGTCTAAGTGTTTTTCTGATGTAGTTTTCAGACTTGAGCTGTCTTTTAGTAAGCAGGGCATTTTCTAGGATCTACTTATTTCATTTTAATTGGTTATTTCACAAATGTTATTAGGCAAGTTTGGTTTTTCCAGACTGTATAGTTTCAGAAAACTCTTTTCAAGGTTGGCTTGTCTACTGCAGAACCAGTGTGCATGGCAGAAGATTTCGCAGCATATTCCAGGGTGGACAATTTGTCTACCTAGAGTACTAACCAGACCAGTTTTGGCTCACACCAAGAGCAAGAACCTTAGAAGACAGTACCGCATACACTACAAATAGATGGTAGGCAGATTACTGTGATTCAGACAAGCTGTAGGCTTCAGTTCCAACAGGCACCAAGCTCAGTTGTTGACACAGAATGCTTTGACTAACTTTTGGAACAGAAATGCTCTCTTGATGCTCTAGGCCAAGGAAGGAAAATGCATAATTAGTCAATACGATGCGACAGGCTTGCACATTGCTGTGGGATTAATGGCCTCCTCAGGTAATACTCTGAGGCATAAAGCCAACAACATGGGAACTTTCAGCTACCTAAAAAGTGCAATAATCCCCTCAAGAATGTGCAGCCTCAGGTATGTCTGAGCTAATAGAAAAGAACAGTTGTGACATTGTGTCCTCTGGATGCAAAGACATCGTTGACACAGGGCTTGTACATAAAACTGAACTTACTGAGCTGCATTGTTCTCAGCCTTGTGCTCTGTAGCCTAAACACCTTGGAGTGCAACATTAATACAAACATATCACTGCTCTGTATAATGAAGTCTAGGAGAAACGTTCATTTTATGCGTTGGCTGAAGGATTAGTCATCACTAAAAACATTTTTTTTTAAAATCCCCAAACCATCTAGATATCCAGTAGTTTAAAACAGCTATCCAACATTTATTTTATTTATTTCATTTCTACCCCCACTTTTCTCCCCAGTGGGGACCAAAAACAGCTTACATTGTACCTTGTGCCGCCACTTAATCTTCACAACCCCCCTGAAAGGTAGGTTAGGCTAAGAGTCTGTGACTGGTCCAAGGTCACCCAGCAAGCTTCCACAACAGAGTGAGGATTCAAACCTTGGGTCTTCCAGATCCTAGTCTCTAGCCACTACACTTTCCTCTATGAAGACAGAGGATGGGTAGGGAGGTGGCTCTGATATCATGCTGAGGTTCATAGGGTCTCAGGAGTCTCATAGCCCAGCTCTAAGCTTGTGCTACAGTGAGCTTTTTTGGAGACACTGCCAAAATGCAGAGCAACTGCAGGAATAAATTCTCTTGCCTACTCCAAGCTCGGGATACCAAGTTTCAGAAGCACATAGTATAATGCAAAGGCAGGAATAATTTCCTTCCCTCCCCTTCCCAGCTTCAAAGTAGCATAAGCATGAGAAAGAGGAGAGAGACATTCACATGGCAAGGAAATCTGTGAACTCCCAATAACTCCCCGGTGTTTAATAAGCATGTCTCCATTGTCCCACTTCCAAGTTGGCTCCTCTCCAAGTCTCACACAAATTAGCCACTTAGAAAGTGTTTTCCATTAACAACAAAGGGTCAAACAAAAAAAAATCAAACTATTTAATACTGAAATTAAATTGTACAAAAAAGGAAGCTTCCTTAAAGAAGGGTCATGGACAAAGATAAGAACAGGTGAAAGAAAATCACCATGGGTAAAAGGCATAAAGCGTGGGGTTTAAAAGGGGGGAAAGAGTAGACTAATCAGACAAAACAAACGGTATCTACAAGAACCCTCCATAACATACATATTTTTAAAAACCTGTATTGTAATTTATTTATTTATTTATATGATAAATACACAATTTATTATATAAATTTTGGGGAGCACAGATGATTGGGAGGGGAGGAAGGAAATTTACCAATTATGCAACGCAGCTCTGATCATGATTCATAGGGTCCCAGTCCTGAAGATGGCTTCCCCAGCTTACAGACCTATGTATCTGTATTTGTATTTTTCTGTCTAAAATGACCACTTTGATAAGGAAACCAATGAAAATGATATAATTTTATTTGTATCCCATTGTTCCAAGTAAGATCTCAGGGCAGCATACTTAAAGTTTTCTCCTTTTATTTTTGCTGGAGTCTTGTGAGGAAAATTAGGCTGAGAATAATAATACACCAGCATGATGTAGTGGTTAAGAGCGACATCTGGAGAACCGGGTTTGATTCTGCACTCCTCCACATGAAGCCAGCTGGGTGACCTTGGGTCAGTCACAGCTCTTTCAGAGCTCTCTCAGCCCCCAAAATAAGTCTAGCTGACCACTTAGTGGTACATGATGCTAATGAGCTAGAACTTAAGGCTGCCAGACAATCTTCAGATCTTTTGGCTGTACTACCCACAATGCTATAAGATAATAATAATTATTGGTACATTTCTATGTTACTATTACTACAATTATATCTCAGAGGAGACCTAAGATTTTACAGACAAAAAATTAAGTGCTAACAAAGAACTCTTAGTAAGCAACAGTGGGAAAAAAGTATTTCCCGGGATCAAATAAAAGTCATCTGGAATTGTATGTGTTCAACAGAGCAGAATCAGAGTCCAAAGTGCTAACCTTTGTTTGTACCCTCAAAACGAGACTCAATAAAAGACTATGATGAAAGGAAGCAAATTAAGATAAGAATGATACATGATCAAAAATAGAACTTTAATTTTTCCTGCTATTCAACTAATGATTAAAAACAAAACCCACCCTCGATCTGATAGACAATAACTCCTTCCGATAAGGAATCTGGAATGTGAAATGGCCATGGAAATCATTAATCTCTCCAATCTTTCCCCACCCTTGTCTGGTAATAGTCATTTCTGATACTGTGGCAGCTGCCTGTACTCCAAATGTTTTTCCAATAACTGTCAGCATCTTTCTCACACATCGGCTGGACGCCAGCTGCTGAGGAGTTAAAGAGGGACATTATTCATCCACGTGATAAGCAAACTCCCAATGAGAGATCATCCCCCACCCCAACAGCTGTTTAATAGCAGCAACTGCAAAGAAGGCTGCAAAAGACGGAGAGAGAAGAGAGTTTTCCACCCCCAATATCTTTGTTTTTAAAAGGTGGTAATGCTTGTTATTTACAACAAATCAATTTACATACCAGAATAATTTTTAAACCTTAACGGAGATGTCTGTAAGACATGATGTTGTTGAATACATGTCTAATATGAGATGAACAGCTACTATGTCATGACTGATATTATAACACTGGTATTTACTCAGTCCAGAATGTTGCAATATAGGTTGGCATTTGTATACCAGCAAAAACACCATTGTCAGTTGCAGTTGTGGAACATTGTACAAAAATTTGTACAGCAGAGAAACTGTGGAAAGAGACAATGTTCATCCCTGAAGGTGTTCTTGTTATCACTAGGGTCCTTTCTGCACTAGGCCTTAAATCCTGGTTCAACCCTGTCCCAGGGCTTTTTTTGGTAGAAAAAGCCCAGCAGGAACTCATTATCATAATAGGCAGAAACTCATTAGCATATTAGGCCACACCCCTGACAGCACAGCTCTTTAGCCTATTGGGCCACACCCCCATGTTACCAGAAGTCTGGTCATCCAGCCCCACCCACCTTTTGCTTCTTATTCTGCTTACCTTGTTTGTTGTCAAAACCCAGGGCTTTTTTTTATAGCAGGAACTCCTTTGCATGTTAGGCCACACACCTCTCATGTAGCCAATCCTAATGAGTTTCTGCTGTTGGGTGTGGCCTGTTATGCTAATGAGTTCCTGCTGGGCATGGCCAACTCAGGAGCCAGCTAGAACTCTGTTTCTGTGCATTCCTGCCCCAAAATAGCCTTGCCTGTCCCTGAACTTACATTCTACACTACACACGAGTTCCCCCCTGTAATTATCTTGGGGTATTTTTACATTCTAGACTATACTCGAGTTCACCCCTGTAATTATCTTGGGGTATTTTTTGTTTCCACATTACATTGAGGTCACCCCGGTTTTGCCCCACAATTGTCCCAGGATAAACACATGCTGTTATAACCAGGGATAAATGCAAGGTATTGTGTCATGAGTTGAACTCTGATAAAACCAGGGATGACCTTGAGAAGTGGATATCTGGGATATCTGAGGGCATTGCCTAGGGAGGGCAGAATTTGTGGGGATGTGATGTCAGCTAAGAGAGGAAAGGGGTCCTTCCCTGTGAGTATCATGGCCCCCTAGGCTTGTCAGGCCCCAGGTCTGGGTGGGTGATCCCCGGGTTTCAGGGACTTCTCCCCACTGCATAGCAGTTGGCCAGAGAGGGAAACTCTATCCCTAAACACGGACATCACCTCGCAACATCCACGACATGATGACATCACTCTGGTATTTGGGCAAATTTGGGTTTGAGGATGAAAAAACCATAGAGCTTCACCCAAATACCAGAGTGTCCACACATGACATCCCCACCCACCCTCAGAACATCCCCTCAAATCCCTCCACCAGAGTGACAAGGGGACCTGTGGCAACCCTATGGCTCCCTCCCACTGTTGCAACCACTGCTGCTGGGCTACCATGCTCCCCCAATGACAGTGATGATGGAGCTCACCATGGCTCTAGGAGTCTGATGCCAAGCCCATGATGGCTCCCAAAGCCCCTCTGCCCTCAAGGCTTCTGCTGCCAGGTCGCCACACTCCCATCTCCTCCCCACCATTAATTCTGGAGAGTCCAGCGAGGTTCCAGGCCTCTCCTGCAGATGCCTCCAGGCCCATGGTTGCTCCTGGGCAGCTTCTCTGCCATCTCTAGGCCTGACACAGCTCACCACCTCTGGGCCCGGTGCAGTACCCAGCCCGTTTCACTGTCTCTGCTGGGCCCATCATGCCCCCTGGCAAGTTTTGCTGCCAGTAAAAAGTGTTCTCTATGCTTCCTCAGAGGATGCTACTTTATTGGGAGAGATTTAAACTACCCAGTGTATTTTTAAAAAAACTTTTCAGATTTTTCTGCACCTAGATGGTCACCCAAGTTTGCAGAAAAACCTGTTTAGTGTCAGTGTGGCCTCGATCTGCAGATTTAGATATCTGCAGATGGGAGCCACATGTTGCTAATAGTATATAGATGGAAATCCTGCAGTTGCCACCATGTAATACGTGGAAGGGCCCACACACTTTCTAGGTAACAGTATTTAAAAAATGGGATTTAAATGGTTGGGTACTCGTTATTTTAGCAGGAGAGATTTTTTCTGTCAATCACAGGAGGCTACTGTAGTTACACAGGTACAGGCCATTGGGTGTGCCATTGTGTCTACAGATTATAGGATCAGCATGGCTATATAAATACAGACTATCAAAGTCTACTGTAATTTTTCCTGGCTTTATAGCACTGCTGTCATTGGGCCATACAACATTTGATTCAAGACTGACTCTTTCAACTCTAAAACAGAGTTCTTCATAATGGAAAATTACAGAGCATTGCAAATTTACTGGAAAGTCGTCTATAAAAAAACATCGGAGTACTGCCAGCTTCTGCATCATTTGAAATGCATTTACTCAAATGCTAAATCTGTGTAAAATTTACGATTCACGCTGTCTTACTTGGCATAGGATATTTGGTCGATTACAGGAAAAGAGATATGGTGCTTTTCTTTTTAAATGTCACTTCTTAAAATCTAAATGTTTTCCATGTTTGTTCCCTCATTTTTCAAGAGAAAAGTCTAGCTTTTCAGAATTTTCTCTTCGATTGGAAGCTTGAACTGGAAGCTTCACAGTTGGCTGGATCCTGCAGGTTTGATGCATCTATATTTATTTTGAAAAGTATACCCCAGCAGAACTGGCTCCTTGGAAACCCAGTGCAGGTAATAGCATGTTAAAATGATGTACACAATTTAAAAACAATGTCCTTGTCTATTGAAAATATATTACCAAACAACATACTGGTATAAATAATTAAATTAACAGCAGAAAAGCAAGATATACAGTATTTTTGCCAATTCCTGAAACCGTATGCTGACTCACTTGTCCACATGGCTGTGGAAAATGCAGGGCACATACCCATGGCAGAGCTGCTGTTTTGAGGAAGGGTCCCTGAAAAACTGAGTCAAGCTGAGGTGATGAGCAATGAAACTCTAGGACTGCTAGGCAATCTAAAAACTAAGTCTTCAGGTCCAGCTGGCATAATCCAAGTTCTTAAGCAACTCATGTCAAATTGTTGATCTACTAACCAGTATACATAACTTGTTAAAACTGGCCTCTGTGCTGGTAGACTGAAAAGTAGCAAATGTTACCCCATTTTTAAACAAAAGTATCCAGAAGTGGCCAGTTATCTAACATATGTTTCAGATAAATTAAAACTGTTATTTAAGAGAGAATTATTAATCACATCAAGGGGAAAAAAAGCTCTCTGCGGGAAAGATCAACATGGCTTCTGCAAAGGAAAGTCCTGCCTCATCAACCTTTTGGAGTTCTTTAAGCAGGTTAACAGGCATATGGTTAAGGATGCTCTAGGAAGGCATTATATACGTGGACTTCTAAAAGGCTATTGACCAGGTACCTCAACAAAGGCTGCTGAATATGCTTAGCAGTTGCAGGACAAAAGGATGAGTCATTTTATGGATTAGAAACTGATTAAACAACAGGAAGCACAGAATAGGAATAAATGGGCAGTGGATCCACAAGGATCAGCATTGAGGCTGGTGCTATTTAATTTGTCCCCACAAGATCTGGAACTGGGGGTCAGCAGTGCAGTGGCCAGGTTTGCAGATGATACCAGATTATTGAAAACCAAGGTGAATTGTGATGAGCTACAGAAAGATCCCTCTAAATGCATGAGTGGGCAACTATCTTGATTATGCCTGCCTCTGACAAAGATCGAATTCAGAATAAGATCCTCCCAAATGACTTCATAGTACAGAGGCTTGTTAATAAAAGAAGAGGTACTCTCTAAAACTGCCTGGACCAAGGCTATATAGGATCCTAAAGGTCCAAAGCCTTTGAATTAGTTACAAGTGAGCTTCCCCACCCAATCCTGAATGAGATTGCCTAAAATGAACAATACTGGGCTCAATTCAAATCAGGCCCACATAGCCCTAATCTGAATTTTGGTCTGTGAAGCTACCAGTGAAATCCTACACAGAGTTACATCATTCTAAATTCATTGAAGTCAATGGGCTTAGAAGACTGTGACTCTATTTAGCACTGCACTGTGTATTTTCTTAGCGTCCTGGCAACCATGGCATTGTGGTGCAGTGCGCAGGGTCCTGTGACTCGGTGCATGGTGCATTGCTAGTTGGAGCCGGCTCACTCATCTGGATCCCATCTTCATTGCCAGTGAAATGTACTGGGCACAGACGCATAAAGTGATCAGCTCCAGTGTTCCCTCTAAGCTGAGTTAGTGTGAGCTAGCTCACAGTTTTTTAGCCTCCGGCTTACACATTTCTGTCTTAGCTCAGGAAGGATGGCTCCAGAGCAAACTGATTTATGCAGTAGCTAAATCACTCACTCACAACTTTAAGGCCAGTAGCTCAGAAAGTAGAAATTTTTGCTCACAAGACTCCACAGCTTAAAAGGAACATTGATCAGCTCATAGTTTATTAAGTGATTCAGCAGTGAGGACAAAGACAAAGACCCCAAGCCAAAGCCAGGTTTTATGCCCAAAGAAAGTCACACCCTAAACATACCCCACTCCCTGTGATAGGCTATTTACACCAGGTTATCTTTCCAGGTAACCCTATTGGGCTGTTTTAGGATCCAAGCATTCCTACTGGTGCGCTCCTAGGATCCTAGTCTGCTTTTGTTATGGATCTCAAGCTCAATACATTACAACCAGCAACCCTTGTTATTACTCCCACCTGTACTAGGTAAGTTTTAATTAAGAACAGTAAAGAGATGGCTGCCACATAGTGAATGCCGGTGCTGGGCCAAGGCTGAGGTAATTAACAAGTGGAATCTGAACTTTAGAGACATTTGGACACAGCTCATAATTAGTTTTGGAATTATAAAGTGGGGAAGTTCATACACTGAACTCCCCACTTTTATATTCAGATGACATCACTGCTTGGAATTGTGCTTGGAAAAAAACTGGGAACCAGTTTTGGCAGGTGCTATCTAACCCCAGAGACACTAATAGCTCATCTGGTATATTCTAAATGAACTGAAATTTCCTAATGATCTCCAAAGGCAGCCCTTCATAGAGCAAATACAGAAGTCTAGACAGAAAGGTACCAAGAGATGTATCATGGCAGACAGGTCTCTCCCTTTTTTCCTTTGGGAGTGACCATATCCGGCATACCAGTATTTCAGCTGGAAAAAGACACAACTGGCCACAGTCATTACCTGTTTTAGAAGTAATATCAGATCCAGAAGCACTTTGAATCATCAGGGAAGGAGCTGTCAACACAACCAGAATAACTTCCAGTTTAATCAGCCTTCCTGCCATTAACAACTCTGCTTTGTCCATATTAAGTTTCGGTTCACACAGCCCATTACCAGTTTAGTCCTGCACTCTCTCTTCAAGCAGGTGATGACCTAGGCTGACCCCTACTGGATAAGGACATTTCTAGGACATTTCAAGAAAGAATGGCAGAATTTGAACTTTTGTTGTTGTTGTTCAGTCGCACAGTCGAGTCCGCCTCTTCGCGACCCCACGGACCAGATTACGCCAGGCCCTCCTGTCTTCTACAAATTCTATAGTAGAATTTGAACTACTATAGTGCAAAATATGAATTTTAAGAACAACATGAATATACACATCTGTGATATGTGCTTGATTCATTCTGGGAGTGGGCAGGTATCCTACAATGAGTCAAATTCATGTTGGGATAAGTAACAAGAAGGTCATATGTTCTAATATCACTGGCTTCCCCACCACACCAATAGTGCAAGACATACCACATGAAAGGGTCATACGGCTATGTTTTTAGACCACAAAGAATCAGAGATTCCAGTGTAAAAGGTCACAACCCTATCAAGAATACATGCACTCAGACTGACAAACAAGAATCAATAGGGAAGTCACTTTTAATTAAAAGATGAATGGGTTTACAATGAGGAAACAGAATAACCCTTGACCACTCCAAAGGTTTGACTGACAAGGGAATTTTAGTAATCAACGTAAAAAGCATGAAAGCTGCTAGACAAAGGGGATAAAATGCACACACAGACTACAGCATCAAACTAATCTCTGCCTACAACTAGCAATCTCTTCAGGGGATTTACTTATCACTTGTTAGAATTGCTTCTACACAGCTGAACCCCTTGACCCCTTGGCCTCTGTCTTTTGACCAGGAACAGAAATCAGATGTTGGTCCGAAAATGTCTACTCTTCTTTTTGATCTCTTTTTTTATCTTTCTACAAAAAGACCAAGGCTGGATTGATTTTATTGTGCTAAATAATCAAAACAGCTATTTTCATCAATGTGGTGGTGGCTTCACCTTCCAGAGTTGCTAACTTGCATTATATAGTGGCTGTTTAGTTTGATCCAGAATTCAGTCTCAGAGGCAGTTTGGATTCCTGCCGACATGTCTTCTGACTCTCAAGTCTTAATGATAAACAGGACTCTTCATCTGACATAGTGGGCAGTAGTCCATAAAACTTATGCTAGAACAAAAACATATTAACTTTTCAGGTTTATTTTTGCTGCAACAGGCAAACACAGCTATCCCTCTGGAAGTGTTAAGCATGTTTCATTTGACACAGACGTTTTCAGCAATTATCAGTCCATTTTTACTTTGATTGGGTGGAAGAAAGAAGTTTCTACACAAAGAACTTGTTAAAAGGCGTGGGAAGAATGCATATCCAGTGCATATTGTTTTTCTAAAGTCCACACACTCTGCAGTTGTTATCCTAAACCACCTGGAGATGTGAAGGCCCAGAGAAAAACCAGAAAAAATTAGGAAACACCTCCCCCCCTTTCCCATTTGAGGCTTAAAAAAATTCCAATGAAATTTTGGGAGTACTGGGGAAAACCTCCTGTGAAATGTTATTTCAATTGAAAATCCAAAAATTCATCAAAAATTAATAATGATTTTATTGATAGCGGATAAAAACTTTATAGCTATATATTAGAAGGTTAAGACTATATCCTCAATTGATCAATGGTATATGACAGTTTGGGAAATGTTTGCAATGGATAAGATAGCAGATTCTATCTATAGAATAGAGAACCAAATGGGGGGTTTCTAATTTGATGGAGAAATGGTTTCCCATTCAGGATATGGAAATGCAGGATTTGACATATAAAATGTCTCAACCACTAATAGCCTTATATCATTTTTAATGTTATAAATGAAAGCCCGTGTGTAGTACTACTTAATGTTGTAATATCCACCCTAACAACCCTTCTGTTATGCAGTTACATTTCTTTTTGAGCTGTTTATATTTGTTGTAATGTTTAGGTTCAAATGTTACATTTAACATTGTTGTTAATGGTATTTTAATTGTTGTATGCAAGAGAAATTAATTTTACTTACACTTTTAGGACCTAAACTGAAAGGTACATATTAGTTCCAGTATATACAACTATTTCTGACACAAGGCCAGATATATTTGTGGCCCCAAATAGAAACTTTTTGGTGTGTCATTCAATTCCATATTGGAACATTCCAATTTTGGTCCTATTTTATTTATTGTTAATTGCCTTACATGTGTTACAGGGACCCTGTTGCTTGTTGTATTTTGCACTATTTGACCTGTGAAGAAGGTTCTTGTGAGCCAAAATGTGTCAGGTCATATACTGTCTTTTTTGTGTGTATTTGTAACTTTGAACATTTTATGAGGCTTTATTTGGGCCTCTACTAGGTTTTTTTAATGAATTTTGAAGACTAACAAAATTTGTGGCATTGCTCACTTCTTCAGATACCTGAATCTGATACCTGAATCTGGGTATATGAAGAAGTGAGCAGTGACTCACAAAAGCTCCTCCCCTGCCACAAATGTTGGTAGTCTTTAAGGTGCTCCTGGACTCTTGCCCTTTTCTACTGCTATAGACTAACACAGGTCCTGTTCACACGGAGCATTTGCCCCACTGAAGGCACGGTAGCCCTGTGGACTTTCCGTACATGATCATACCAGCACATCTGGGAGGCGTAGCACTCCCGTGGCCAACCCGTGGCGTCCCGTGGAAAACGCGGAGTAAAAAACTACTAGGGTTGAAGTACTAGTTTCTGGAAACCCCGGGGCAAAGGCCGGTGTCTGATCACGGGAGCGCCAGTATCCCATGGCTTCTGACGCCTGCCCATGTCCCGGGGTTTCCGGATGTTGTAAGTTTGCATGGGATGAGCACCAACACTGAATGACGCATGCGCACACGCAAGACATTGACAGCGGCCCACCCCCCCAATGGAACATGTGCCCTTTGCTACAGAGCGGCTTGCATGCTCTGCTGCGCTGCTTTTTTGCCATGCTGTAGCAGCGCTGTATGATCGGCGCTCTGCACCAGAGCGTGGCAACCCGGTGGCCCATGTGATCAGGCTACTGTGCCTTATTTTGCTCCGGGGCGAACTGCCATGCCTCCCCCCCTGCGTTTTCTGGCCCGTATGACCGGGGCCACAGTTACCCAACTTGATGAATTTATTCAATCTATGCTTTAGTTCTAGAGGACAAAAAGAACATTTTTAGAAAAAAAAATCCTTATCTTAAAATTATATGCAATTATGGATGTCCACGGTGTGAGACTTTCATGCCTTGGGTGATAAGACAAGCTCATATATTCCCTGTTGTTTCCTGGCTTCTCTTGACTTGTTTAGGACATGTTCTAGGGCTCATCTGTGTGACATAATAGGATTTGTGGGTGGGAGCCCATACTTGAATCTGGACAAAAATCTGTTTTCTGCTTCCACACAGATTAATTAGAATGTCATGGGAATTCTTTGTCTTACTAAGGTTATGGAGAAAGAGAGCAAGAGAAATCAGGGAGCCTTTCCAATAGACCCATTAATAGCATGCTTTCATGCTGACAGAGCAAAGTGTGTGACTCTCTTGTGTCTCCCCCACCCCCGCCCAGTATCTTCGAAAGTACTCAAAGGATGGTAACACAAGACGGTCATGCTGAGTTTCCCAAGGGCCGACTCAACACATGTGTTGAACAAATGCTCAGCATTTGCAGCAGTATGTCAGAGCAGATATACATCAAACACATGCTCAGGGTCACATATGCAAGGACGTCATCTTGAGCACACATCTACACACTCATTAACAGCCTGATCCACTGCATACTGATGGCAAAGTAATTTGAGTTCAGCCTTCTCTACCTCAGTGAGATAGATGGGACTGAAATGGATTTTTTTTAAGTATTTTGAGCTGGGTAATAGATTATGATATTCTATTGAGCACAAAGAGGCCCTGATATCCTCATCATGAAGACTGTGCCTTGGACATTTGCTTCAAAATCAGCACACTGGCTACAGAACAACTTACTGAAAAATATTCAGCATGTTTCTAATTGGTGCCCTCTTGTTTCCCTAGCTGTTGCTCCTGAGTGACATTTTCATCCATCCTCACAGTTCTTCTCCTCATTTACCAACAATGCCATTTAATCCAACAGGCTACTGCAACACATGTGACATTGTTTATAAATGTCATCAGCACATAAGAAGTACAATCATGGCATTGACAAAATCACATGTATTACCACAGCCAATAGGAATGACAAGAGGTGGCCTGCAAGACTTGCAGGGAGGGGGGATCTTCTTCCCCTATTACCTGCTGAACCCTTCCAACCCCCCCCCGGGGTCATTGAGCCTGGAGCGGCATCAGGCTTTTGTAGCTGCCTCTAGACTTGCAGTGGCTCCTGGACACTGCCTCTAGGCCCGGAGTGGCTCCTGGACAACACCACTGCCCAGGCCAGGCCTGGAATGGCTCTTGAATGCTGTTGTAGCCAGGACAGACAATGGTATTGTTTGGGGACAATTTGAAACCCACACCCCTTTTTTAGTTTCAGATTTGGGAGGTCCCCCAAGTTTGCAGCAATATCTGTTTATTGCCAGTGTTAGCCAGATCTGTAGTTTTATTAGATATATAGATTACAATGTGGGCATATGAGGCTGAGGATGATGAGAGCATAGCACGAGGAAAATGGCACTGAGAAGAACAGCACTGAAACAACACAAATGTACCTGCACCAGTGTCGAAAATCATTAAGCATAGGAGATCCTTTCCAACACTCATGAAAACAAATCCAAACAAGATAAGTACTTGATAACAAGATAAGTACTGAATGCAAGATAAGAACTTGTGGGCACTCAATGATATTGCTGAGCAGTGGGGTTAGAACGGATAAAAGGAAGTACTTCTTCACCCAAAGAGTGATTAACCCATGGAAGTCACTGCCACAGGAGGTGGCTACAAGCATGGATGGTTTCAAGAGAGAATTGGATAAACATATGGAGCAGAGGTCCATCGGTGACTATTAGCCACAAGGTATAGATGGGAACTCTGGGTCTGTGGCAAGTGATGCTCTGTATTCTTGGTGCTTGAGGAAGCAACAGTGGGACCACTTTTTGACCACTGTGTGACACTGTTACTTTTGGCCACTGTGTGACAGAGTGTTGGACTGGATGGGCCATTGGCCTGATCCAACATTGGCTTCTCTTATGTTCTTAAGTAGGAAGGCTAGACCACACCCATCCAATGCAAGTTAAGGGAGTCTATGCAAATGCATTTCAGGATCAGAAGCTACAATGGGAACCAGGAAATGGGAGTAATTACTAAACATGCTCCAGTCCTGAACAAGTTTATTATGGCATTGCTTTCCTGCTTTTACTCCAATACATTGCATACATTTATATGGAACTGATGTGCCCTTTCCCTGAAAAGTAAAATCCGGTTGTGGTTATCCATGCCCTGATACAGGGCTATTTTGGGGCAGGAACGCACAGGAATGGAGTTCCGGCTGGCTCCCAAGTTGGCCACACCCAGCAGGAAGTCATTAGCATAATAGGCCACACCCAACAGCAGAAACTCATTAGGACTGGCTACATTAGAGGGATGTGGCCTTACAAGCAAAAGAATTCCTACTACAAATAAAGCCCTGGGTTTTAACCAGAATAAGAAGCAAAAGGTGAGTGTGGCTGGATGACCACGCTTCTGGTAACATGGGGTGTGGCCTAATATGCTAATGAACTGTGATGTCAGAGGTGTGGCCTAATATGCTAATGAGTTTCTGCTGTTGGGTGTGGCCTATTATGCTAATAAGTTCATGCTGGGCTTTTTCTACAAAAAGACCCCTGCCCTGACATATCCAGATTAGATTAATGCAATATGCTGTATGTAGGACTGCCTGTGAAACTGTCCAGACACTTCAAATAGCACAAAATGTGGTAGCAGGATAATTTGATGATCATGTCATCCCAGTCTTAAAAGAACTATGTTGGTTGATAATTTGCTTCTGGGCACAACTCAAAGTGCTACTTTTTAATCTTAAAGCCCTAAATGATCCAGGACCATGTATTCTCATCCACTTCTACCCATCAGTCAAAACCTGTACCAGAAGCCCTGTTCTGTGGGCTGTTGCCTTCTAAGCAGGGCTATTTTGGGGCAGGAACACACAGGAAGGAGTTCCGGCTGGCTCCTGAGTTGGCCACACCCAGCAGGAACTCATTAGCATAACAGGCCACACCCAACAGCAGAACCTCATTAGGATTGGCTACATTAGGGGTGTGTGGCCTAACATGCAAAGGAGTTCCTACTACAAAAAAAGCCCTGGGTTTTGACAACAAACAAGGTAAACAGAATAAGAAGCAAAAGGTGGGTGTGGCTGGATGACCACACTTCTAGTAACATGGAGTTGTGGCCTAATAGGCTAATGAGCTGAGCTGCCAGGGGTGTGGCCTAATATGCTAATGAGTTTCTGCAGTTGGATGTGGCCTATTATGCTAATGAGTTCCTGCTGGGCTTTTTCTACAAAAAAAGCCCTGCTTCTAAGATTAAGTGGTTGGCAACCAGAGATAAGACCTGCTTTGTGGTGGCATGACAGTTGTGAAATGTCACCCCTCAGGGACTTGCCTGCCACCTAGTTTTCAAACTTCAGGTACCATGTGGGCGAGTTCTTTTTAAAGTCCTTGTTTCATACTGACTGCTTGTAGTACCTATTGGTTTATCATTTGACTGCTGCACTGTTCCTTACTGTTTTATCGCTTTTCCCCTATGGTGTTTATGGTAATAGATGACATTTACACTTTTAGTGAATGACATTGTATTAATTGCTACTGGCAGCCTCCTTGAATATTTTGTACACCAGGACAGTTAATAACATATATTATATCATCATTTTTATTTTACTCTTTAACTATGAAAAAGGAGGAGAATCTGGATGTACTACCAACCATATATGCAAGCAATTACTAAGCACTGGGAAACTTATTTTTAGTATAAATAAAAAGATCAGCAAAAACTGTACCTCATCTATTTTTCTACCTCTTGCAGTCACTATATGCCAGGATTACTTTATGCCTAGGCAGAATTACCATATACGTAAACAACCATTAAGATGCTAGGTACTTATTATTTTATGCAATTTTAAGTTTAATGTATCATCTTGTGGTGCAGCTGAAACACTTTTGTCTTAAATTAGTACAAAATGAGAAAAAAAATCCAAATGTAATTCCCATACATTCAATTAATATGTCTCCCAAGGTTTTGTTTGAACTGATAAACTTTACACTTGCTCTGCATCACAATAAAATCTTTATAAGATCTTAAATAAGATCTTTTTTGCTTGTTTGTTCCACATATAGATAGCAAAACTGGTAAAACTGATCACTTAATTTTGTTAAAACATCTACTTGCATAGTGAAGTGTGATTTTGATTAAGTGGCATTTTCCCCCACCATACAAAAAAGGGGCTATGTCTTCACTGGGATTGAAATCCAACATACGAACTAGAGATCTTTCTGAATGAATTGTCTCTGAATTGATCACAAGTTTCAAGCAAATTATTAACCATGAATGATGCTTACATGGTTTCTGATTAATCCCTTTAAAAGCTTGTAAATCAACAATTTAGTCAATGTCTACTGCAGACTAAAAAGACTTTAATTGTTAATCTCTATGCCCCAAATGGTGCGAAGGAAAATTTTTTTCAAGATTTGTGGGAACAGCTACGACAGTTAACCTATGAGCAAATGATTTTGATGGGTGACTTTAATGGTACTGTTGATAATGTTGTTGATAGAAAATCCAAAAAAAGGAATTGAAGCCATGGGCAAACTTCCGAAAGTCTTTTTTCAATTGACTAAACATGAACATTTGGTAGATGTTTGGAGAGTTAAAAACTCCAGGGATAGAGAGTATTCCTTTTATTCATCAAGACACGAATCCTTTTCAAGGATAGACATGATGTGGATGACGGAGAATTTGATCTTGCAGACACGCAAAATTGAGATGTTACCTAGAATTCTTTCTGACCATAGTCCGGTAAAATGGTCAGTGTATGTTAAGAGAAAGAAATTCCGATGGAGACTTAATGAAGATTTGCTGGACAAACAAAATATTGTGGATAGAATAAGGACAGAAACCCAAACATATTTTCAACTGAATTTAAATAAGGGTGTACAGACGCAAACGGTATGGGAAGCTTTCAAGGCTGTGATGAGAGGACATCTGATTGCAATTAATAATAATGAAAAGAAACAACAACTGAAAATAGATAAAGAGATCATGGAAAACATTCGGAACTTAAGAAAAGGCCTGGTAAAAAGAAGATTTTGAGAGAATTGAGGATTTTAAGGGAGCAATATGAGGCGAGGTTGAACAAAGAAGTATATTGGAATTTGAAAAAATTGCAACAGAAATCCTTTGAAGGTGCAAATAAACCTGGCAAATACTTGGCATGGCAATTGAAGAAAAGAAGAGAGAATAAAACAATTACTAATTTGAAAGATGGAAATAAAGAGATTTCAGACCCAGGAGGGATCAGGAGGGAATTTTACAAGTATTATGCGACTCTTTTTCAAGCAAAACAAGTGGATCTGCAAAAGATACAAGATTATCTATCCAAGGTTAATTTGATACAACCAAGCTCTGAAATGAAAGCATTCTTAAATGCTGTAATAACTAAGGAAGAAATTAGTAAAGCAATAGGAGAAGCAAAGATTTCTAAAGTTCCAGGCCCGGATGGCTTCTCAGCCAAATTTTATAAAAAACTTCATGAAGACCTGGTTCCGGTGTTGGAGATCCTTCTAAACGAAATTAGAAGGACAGGAAAGATTCCAGAACAGGAAAGATTCCAGATTCCTGGAATGAAGCTGCAATCACCTTAATTCCTAAAGAGACTCAAGATTTAACAAATGTAAAGAACTATCGGCCTATTTCATTATTGAATAACGATTATAAGATATTTGCAAAAATATTAGCAGAGCACCTTAAAAGGTTTTTGAAAGACACTATTGTTGAAGACCAAGCCGGATTTTTACCAAATAGACAAATTAAAGACAATATGAGGGTTGTTTTAGACGCAATTGAATATTATGATAAGCACCCCGAAAAAGAAGTTGGTTTTTTATTTTTGGACGCAGAAAAAGCATTTGATAATCTGAATTGGGAATTTATGTTTAAGGTGTTTGAGAAATCCTTGATGGGCGCAGAATTTATAAGAATGATTCAATCAATTTATAAAGAACAAAAAGTGACGGTGATTGTGAATGCAGAACCAACAGAAGTGTTCCGGGTAAGAAAAGGTACTAGACAGGGTTGTCCCCTGTCACCATTATTATTTATCTGGATTTTGGAGATTTTGCTACAGATGGTTAGAGATGATGAAAACATAAAAGGTTTAAATATTGGAGGCTTTTCATTTAAACTAAGAGCATTTGCGGATGATATTATGTTTATTGTTGAAGATCCTGTTAATAATATGCCTAAGGTATTTGAAAAAGTGAAAGAGTTTGGTGATCTCACAGGGTTTTATGTTAACAAGAATAAATCTAAGATATTGTGTAAAAATATGATTGGTACAAAGCAACAAATGTTACAAAATGTGACAGAATGTGAAGTGGTTAAAAAGGTTAAGTATTTGGGAGTTGAAATTACAATGAAAAATATAGATTTGTTTAAGAATAATTATGAAAAACTGTGGGGTTTGATAAAGAGTGATTTAGAAAAATGGGAAAAACTAAGACTATCTCTTCTTGGAAAAATTGCCGTTGTCAAAATGAATGTACTGCCCAGGTTAATGTTTTTGTTTCAGACAATACCAATTGTGAAAGATGGGAAAGTGTTGGTAAAATGGCAAAGAGAAATCTTTAAGTTTATCTGGGCAGGAAAGAAGCCAAGAATTAAAATGAAGATAATGTATGATATTAAAGACAGAGGTGGCTTCCAAGTCCGAATTTGCGTTTGTATCATGAAGCAGTATGTATGTTTTGGTTATCTGAGTGGGTTAATTTGGAAAATAGAAAACTTTTAGCTCTTGAGGGGCACGATTGCAGATTTGGCTGGCATGCCTATCTTTGGTATGGGAAAAATAAAGTCGATTCTATGTTTAAGCATCATTATGTAAGGAGGACATTGTTTGATGCATGGACCAGGTACAAGGTTAAAATCTCGGATGAGAGGCCTCTGTGGATTGTTCCAGCAGCAGTTATACATCTGTTTTCAGATTATAAAGGTAATGACTGGTTGAAATATCATGAATTGTTGCAAAAAGAAGGGAAAAAATATGTTTTAAAGCCAAATAATGAACTAGAATTTGAGTATGGTTGGCTACAATATTGTCAAATAAGGGACATTTATAAAAAAGATTGTAAAGAGTTTGGTTTTAGAGCTGTAAATGATGATTTTGAAAATATATGGTTGAAAGGAGAACGGAAAATGATATCAAAGATGTATAAAACCTTGTTGACTGTATATACTTTGGATGAAACTGTTAAAGAACAAATGATAAAGTGGGCCATAAATATGAACAAAGAAATTTCTATGGAATCATGGGAATTTTTGTGGAAAAGATCTTTTAAAATGTCTACCTGTATTAATGTAAAAGAAAACTGTTATAAGATGATGTATAGATGGTACATGACACCAAAAAAGATTGCTAATATTAGTATGGATAAGAACTTGAGTAACAAATGTTGGAAATGTTAAAAAATAGAGGGTTCTTTCTACCATATGTGGTGGTCATGTGATAAAGTGAAAGCATACAGGTCTAATATACACTGTGTGATGCAGAAGATATTAAAAATCCCAATTGAGAGAAAGCCAGAACTTCTTCTCCTTGGTTTGACAATGGAAAAAATTCCACAAGAAAAAAGGACATTGTTATGGTACATGATTACGTCGGCGAGAATGGCCTTTGCTCAGCAATGGAAAATGGAGAAGGTGCCAGATATACATGACTGGTTGAGAAAATTGTTATTTTTAGCGGAAATGGACAAAATGACAAAGAAATTAAATGGACAAATAGCAGAACAGTACTTAAAAGACTGGGAAGGATTGAAACTGTATCTAGAAACTGAATATAGAATGAAGGGGAAAATATATAACTTGGATACATATGGATATTGAACGAGAAGTGAAATGAATTTTGAACTGTATGTACTGTTATTTGAAAATATGTTGAAATTGTAGAGGTTTTATATAACTGAAATGTGTTACCTGGTTTGTCGATGCATTTAAGTCTAAACTTGATTACCTTATAATTATTTTTGTTTGTTATTAGCAGTGTTGGAAGCCTATTAGGGGGTGGGGGTTGGGATGGGAACTTTCTTTTTCAAAATTGTATTGGTAACGTAATTGGAAATGTTGAGTGTATCCCAATAAAAATTTTGTTTAAAAAAAAAAAAACAATTTAGTCAATGTCAGGTAAACCTGCCATAGCTGTGGGGGGGGGGGAGGAGAGAAGAGACTTTTTCACGGCTCTGGAATGCGGGAGTAACACCAAGTCTCCAGAGCCTCTAATTTACTGTGTCCACGCTGTGTCTTATCTAAACGGCTGGCCTTGGGTCTCAGGCCTCTTTGGCCTCTTGCAGACATATCTGGTGGCCGTTAATTTTCCTTATTGCCGTGCGCAGGAATTGTAACCATTGGCTTGTAGTGGGGGGGGCATTTCAAGGGGGCGATAACTGATGCTGTTTTGTATCTCTCAGTATCACTGACAATGAAGGTGTTCATGTTGCTCTAATTTAGTCTTAATAAACGCTATCTTCTTATGAAGCCTGGTGTTTGACTGACTATCTGGAGATCTTGACAGTCTTCACTCATTTTTTGCATACCATTCAGCCGTGCCATTATCCATTATAGGCAATTTGCATGCTACTGCAGTCGGGGCAGGGGGCCGGGAATGGAACTTTCTGGCCTTTTTAACATAGTGTAGTTCAAGAAAGAAAACCAGATCTACCCCTGCACCATGGAGAACAGGAAGAGGTAAACCACAACGCAATGTGATTTCTACCTTGAAGCCTGAGATTTTGGAATGAGAATAAGGTTAGCCTCAGGTTAGCTACTTGCGTACATATCTGAATGCATATTTGTTTAGTTAAACTTGTGTCTAGCCATTTGTGGTTTTAACCATGTGTCTCAGCTCTTCTATTATCATTTTAAAAGACACAAGCAAGGAACAATAACATTAAAAACCATTCTTTGCTGCTTGTAGGGTGGATCTAAAAGTACCTTGCTGCTTCTCTTATAGTTACCTTTCTCATACAGAGCAACACTCCTCACTTAGCAGAATGGAGTCGCTAGATCTAGCTCATGATGCTTTTGTAACAACTTGCTCATATATAAATAGTTTTCTGGACAGGTGGCAAATAAATGCTCTAAATCAATTATAAATGTACAGATTGAGCAGTATTATAGAGGAGGAGGAGGAGGAGGAGGAGGAGGAGGACGACGACGACGACGACGAGTAGTTGGCTTTATGCCGTGCCCTTCACTCAGAGTCTCAGAGTGGCTTACAGTCTCCTTCCCTTCCTCTCCCCACAACAGACACCCTGTGAGTTGGGTGGGGCTGAGACAGCTCTTTTGAGAACTGCTTGTGAGAGAACAGCTCTGAGAGAACTGTGACTGACCCAAGGTCACCCAGCTGGCTGCATGTGGAGGAGTAGGGAATCAAACCTGGTTCTCCAGATTAGTGTCTGTCACTCTTAACCACCAAAGTAGCTCGGATTGCACAGGTCAAGAGATCAGATTGTTCGATGTCCCCCCTCCCTTACCCTTTTTTGCTCCTTGAATTACAGCTCATTGATTTAGAAGAGTGTTGACTCTCCTAGGATGGCACTATTAATCAAGAATATATGAGTTAGTTGCAAGTAAAGCCACCAGTTCTCACCTGACCACCTTACTGCCATTCCTAATGACCTGCATGTCCACCATGCAGCCAGCAGATACATATGCAGCCAGGTTCAGTTCTGAAAACTCTGCCTGTAATGGAAGATAAAAGAACAGTAAAGACAGTTGATAACAGAAAACACAAAAAATGCACTAACCTATTTGCAGATTAGTTTTTCAAATTGAATGTTTGTCTCAAGTTAAGATTTCCAGGACACAGCAGCAAATCTAATTACTGCCAATTTGCACAGGAAACACTCATTAAGTGTTTATGGTCCAACATTAAGGCAGCATGAGGACTCTGGATTAGGCTTATTCCAATAATAAATACAAGAGGAATTAAGTGGTCAGAATGAAATCCTAGGGGAACATCATCTGAATGGGACTTAAATTCCTGTTTGGAAACCTTCATGTGGATTTATGTTTGAAATCGGCTGTTGTGCCACTGGCCGGCTATAAACCTTAACACTGGAGATTTGTGCTGGCATTAGCAGCCAAAAGCCTCATTATGTTTCAAGAAGAGGAACCCTTATGAAAAGGTTTAGCTGTTGAAGATTTAATGATTTTCAGGCTTAGAGAAACTGGACAGCCTACAATTCAGTTATTTCATTATTTAAAAGTACCCCCCCCCTTTTAGCACGAAAAGAAGGAAAGCATTAACATACTAGTTATGTATTAGGACCATGAAGCATTTCTGACTTTAGAGAAGTTGTCAGTAAAAGTAAGAACATATGTACTATTGCAACAGTGGTGGACATAGCTTGAAAGTGCTGATACTGCCCTCTGAGCAGACACACACTTTCTGTCTTATGGTAACCTCTGGACTAAAAGGTCTATATAGGACTGCCTCAGGGGCTGTCATGGGCCCCATGTTGTTCAACATCTTTATAAATGACTTGGATGAAAGAGTAGAAGGGATGCACATTAAATTTGCAGATGATACTAAATTGGGAGGGGTAGCAAAGACAGTAGAAGGCAGAATCAAGATTCAGAATGATCTCGATGGGCTGGAAAACTGGATTAAAACTAACAAAATGATTTTCAACAGACACAAATGTAAAGTTCTACATTTAGGTAGGAAAAAAAATCAAACACATAATTATAGGTTGGGGAGTAGGGATGCTTGTCCCCAGGTGGGGGCGGGGGATCCCCCAATTTTTCGTGCTGCTCCTAGATGCCAGACAGCTGGTTGTCAGCGGGGAACCCTGCCCCAACATTTGAAAACAGTAGGTGCTGCAAGCACCTGCCTTACAAGTGACAGGATCACTACTTGTAAGGCAAACGTGTGTGGCACCCATTCTTTTAAAGTAGGGGCTGCCCACGCCTGCCCTACAAGCAGTGAGATCGCCACTTGCAAGGCAAGCGTGAGCGGTTCCCACTTCAAAAGAGTGGGTGCCACACGTGCTTGCCCACATGCTTGCTGCTTGCAGGGCCTGCATGGGTGGTCTCTGCTTTCCTCCAACCATTTAAATGGTTGGAGGGATGCGGGGCGGGGGTGGAATGTGCACACCAGTGTTGTGTCCCTGGTGCAATGATGTCACTGTGTGATGTCATCACATTGGGGACAGCCCCTCCCCCTCCTGGCATGCCCCCCCCAGTTCCCCCACTGGGGAGAAAATAGGACCTGGCAACCCTAATGGGGAGGGTTGTCTTGGTAGTAGCATATGCCAAAAAGGTGTAAGGATCTTAGTAGACCATACACTGAACATGAGTAAGCAGTTTGATGTGGTAGCTAAAAAGGCAAAGTCAGTTTGAGGCTGCATCAAGAGAAGTATAGTGTCCAACAGGGGTGTTCCAGGTTTTGGGGTGCCCAGGGGCCCCCATGTGCCCAGCACCAGTGCCCCCCTCATATCCTCTTTTCCATCCCCACACCTGCACATTCCCCACCTTCCTGCGCATCCTTCTCTCATTTGCATGCACTCCCAGTGCCCATGCTCAGTTGCCTGCATCAGCAGCACACCCTTTCCCTGACAGGACTGGCCAATGTATGCAGCTACCATTGCCACCAAGAGTGCCACCACTATGTACCACCTATATGTCCTTATTTAATGACTCTGGGCAGTTGAGCCCATAGGTACAGACAGATAGCGGGGAGGTGTGTGGGTGTGGGTCAGCAGCAATGGGTCCCACTAGAAGTCCAGGGCCTGGAAGCTGCCCTACCTCAGGGTATGCCATTGCCAGCCCTGGTGTCCCGATCACACAAAGTGATTGTATTACTGTACGCCAGTTAGACCTCACTTGGAGTACTGTGTTCAGTTTTGCACACCACAGTTTAAGAAGGGTGTTGATAAGCTGGAACGGTCTAGAATAGGGTGACAAAGATGGTGAGGGGTCTGGACACCTAGTTCTATGAGGAAAGGTTGAAGGAGCTGGGTGTTTAGCCTGCCAAGAAGCCAACTGAGAGGTGATATGATAGCCATCTTGAAGTATTAGAAGGACTGTCATATGGAGGATGGAGCACAGTTATTTTCTGTTGCCCCAGAAGGCTGGTCCAGAACCAAAGGATTGAAATTAAATCAAAATTATTTTCAGTTAAACATTAGTTAGAACTTCCTGACAGAGAAGTTCCCCAATGAAACTTGGGTCCTTGGGAGGTGATGGGCTTTCCTTCTTTGGAGGTTTTTTAAGTAGCGGCTAGATGGTCATATGACAGCAATGCTGACTCTATGACTCACCATGAATTTAGGCAGATCGTGAAAGGGAGGGCAGGAAGGGATGAATCAGTGCTTGGCTCCTGTGGCCCTTTGTTACATGCCCAGGCTAATGCCCATCTCCACATTGGGGTCAGGAAGGAGTTTTCCTCCAGGCCACATTGGCCCAGGGTTCCTGGATTTTTTTTGCCTTCCTCTGGGCAGAGTGCCAGGATCACTGGGAGAGAGGGGATAGCTGTAAATTTCCTGCATTGTGCGGGAGGTTGGACTAGATGACCCTTGGGATCCCTTCCAGCTCTATATTTCCATGTTTCTATATTTGAGGATACTGATGACATATAAAGGCATATAAAGGCTTTATAGAATTAGCTCTATACTACTAGCTTCAGCAGTCAGTTAAGGAAATCACACCCTTATAAACAACTCCAATGAGAGTACATTGAACAGAGGTAGCAAGAGAATGGGATTGTGACAGCAACCTCCCCTCTGACCCCAGGTGCGTTCAGCTGAAGGCTGGAATTGGCCCTCTGCGTGAACAAACTATACACATGTAGGTTTTTTTCTATACAAAAAATGTAACAACTTATTTTTTTTTTACAGAATTTGAGAGTTTTGTTTTGTTTTTAATAAAATGACAATTTCATGCAGATCAGAGAAAGGCATATAAAGGATAATTATTTCAGTCAGAAATTGTTTATTTTTGTTACAGGATGCTAATAATAAGTTCCAAATGCTCAACATTCTATTTTAATATTTTGAAAAAAGGATTTTCCTGCTCTTCCCTCTTTTGTGTCTTATATGCATTTGATCAAGATTTGACAATATTTGTACTACAGAACCTTTTTTTTAAAAAATACGTTCTCTTCTATTTTGTTTAGTGCTCCCTAATGGCAATTTGAATTTGTAATTTCTGGATTCCATGACTGCCTTGAATCCAAAATGCTTATATTCACAGGCATTCTTCACAGTAGGAGAAAAATGGATTTGCCTTTTCTGTGTACTTGTTCTGTCCACATACCATATTTCAAATTTTCCATGAATGTGTCCAGCTGAGAGGTCAGGAAGCTACCATACAAGGTTGCCATAAGAGAGTAATTTTTCCAAAAAGAGTTGAGAATGATAATGACAGAACTACTATTATTTATGGTATATCGTTTGCACATGCACAGAGCAAACTGGTCTGCAGATTCTGAAAGCACTGCAAAACCTGTTTGACCAGAAATAACAAAATCACATATGGACAACAATGCCTTTGTCATACCTCTCCATCAATTTTCTCATTTCTTCCCTGTTTATAACTTAGAAGTAGCCAAACATCTTTACTATTTTATTTGATAATGTCAGACTACAAGCAAGGAAGAGGGCAATGATATGAGGCTGAAAATCTTTTGTGGAAAATTTTCCAAACTGGAAAGTTTTCCAGAAAAAATCCCAATGTTATATTTTCCAGTGGAATTTTTTTCTGCCCCACATCTGTAAATATAGGCTCTAGTCACATGGCGCATTTGCCCCACGGAAGGCACGAATGCCATGTGGAGTTTTGTGGCGCGGTCACACGGCAACATCTGGGAAGTGTTACAAACCCATGGCCAACCCGCGGCTTCCTGGCGAAGATGCAGAGTAAAAAACTACCACAGAAAGCGCACTAGTTTCCAGAAACTGCAGGGCAGGGGCGGGCGTCTGATCGCAGGTCAGCACAAATCCTGTGGCATCTGGTGCCCGTCCTTGTTCCGCGGCAGACCGGATGTCTCCACGGGATGTGCATGAGCGCCAAATGGCACACACGCAGAGAAATGAAAGCAAAAGGACCACTCTGCTTGCTCGATCATGTGCATGCGGGAAGGGCGGTGGGAGAAAAAAAAAAGGCTCCCGTTTGCTATGGAAGCGGTGCCACCCGATTGCCCGTGTGATTGCACCACGCTGCTTTTTTGCTGCACTTCAGCACCGCTGTGTGATCGACACCTAGTGGCCTCACCACGGAACGTCGATGGGCCGTGTGATCCGGCTATCGCGCTTTAGTTTGTTTCGGGGCGAACAGCCACGCCTCCCCCCTGCATTATCCTGCCCGTATGACCGGGGCCACAGTCTGTTTATCTATAGTTGTCAGGACTGCTTTGTTGAAAATCAATCATGTTAAATGGGCTAAAAGTTAGGCTATGAAGCATGGACAAACCTCAGCACTTTTGGTAACATTATTTAAATTCTGCTATCAGTATTTAAATATTAAAATTATTTATTTAAACTTGAATTGGGAAATGTTCCAGAAAACCTACATCACTAGAAGGGATCAAGGCTGAAAAGTTGATAGTATATTTTGCTTCCCTTATTTGATCCATAGCCTCACCCTAGGGTTGCCATATTTTGAAAAGCAAAAAAGAGGACATACTTCCTGACTGACTACTTCAAATAAGTGATCACTATGACAGATCTCATTTTAAACACGCCTACTATTTCAGCTGTGATAATTGCTACTAACTAGGATTATTCCTTAGGGACTGCGGTGGCTCAAGTGGTTAAGACGCTGAACTGCAGGCCTGTGGAAGGTCAGTAGTTCAGTAGTTCGAGACCCGGGTGGCCGCATGACGGAGTGAGCTCCCATCTCTAGTTCCAGCTCCTGCCAACCTAGCAGTTCGAAAGCAAGAAATTGCAAGTAGATAAGTAGGTACCACTTTGGTGGGAAGGTAACAGCGTTCCGTGCGCGTTGGTGTTTAGTCATGCCGGCCATATGACCACGGAAACGTCTTTGGACAGCGCTGGCTCTTCGGCTTTGAAACGGAGATGAGCACCGCAACCCTAGAGTCGGATTCGACTGGCTTTCGAGCAAGGGAACCTTTACCTTTACCTTTAGAATTATTCCTAAACTTCTAACTCCAAAAGAGGACATTCTCATCAGTTTTTTTTTTTAAAAAAGAACCCAAAAGAGGATGGGCACCAAAATAGGAAGACATCTGGTAACCCTATCTCACCCTCAATTGCTGTTTGCAATACAATCACAAAACTATAATTATTCTTACCTAATTTCTCTACACAGAAAACAATGATTTGGCTCCAATCCTCCCCTAGAAGCCTGTTCTGTTCAAGGAGGAGTTCTGTGATTCCCCATCCACTTCCTGCCCCCCTTGTGATAACCCAGGCTATCCTTGAGGCTCTCCCAACCTTTAGAAGCTGCTTTTCAGGCATGCAGCGGGCTGTTGTAGGAGGAAGGAACAAGCAGAAAAGTTTCCTCCTTTGGCCAGAGTCCTGCTCTCAGTTCTTAGGATTTAATCCAATATTTATGTGATACCCTCTCATTTGAGAGAGGTGTTGAGGTTCTCATCTGCTTGGTAATCTTTCAGCATGAAAACAGTGCTTGGGAGGGGAGTTATTTCCCCATTTTTGTGTTCCATGTGGAGTATTCTTCCGAGAGTGAGCAACAAAAACAGGGAAATACTCCCTCCCCCCCCAGTACTGTATCTATACTGGAAAATGGCCTGGGGAACCTGGACCCAGCTCCTTAGACAACTGAACAAGTAGTTTGTGCAATAGAGGTAGGAGAATGGCATTCTGCACCTCCTCTAGTATATACTTAAAAAAACCTTTGTATTCCCGTGCTGCAGATTTGAATCTTGGTATGAAAAATAGGATGCATAACTATCTCCACATGTACCCCAGCTCAGCATAACTCTTGGTCCATAAGCAGTTGTAAATGTGGCTCCTTGCCACCTGCTGAGGTGCGACGCTGGTGGGTGGGGGCTGGTTTGCCTCCTCCAGCTGGAGGAAGGGAGGTACATCCAGTGTTGTGACATCCAGTGTTACAATGCTGGAATAGGAGGATCCAGCTCCTTAAAGGCCAGGCTCCGCCCACACCCCAGCAGTTGCTGCTGGTTCCTCTGCTTACCCTGCTGCTCTGTTTCTAGTGCAGGCTTTTGGGGCCATGTAGGGATTTTTTGCCTCTTCTCATGATTGGCTCTTTGAGAGGTGGTGTTTTCACCGACCTTGAACTGAGGACAGGGGACCTGAAAGAATTGGCTATGATGGTTACCATTAAATTGGTTGGTCCCTTTGTTGTAGTGTGGGGAGAAAAACAGAATTGGTGAGTACCTGGCATATTTCTGTTTGAAAATAAGGGGTCCACCAGGAATGGCCTTTGGGCCTTGCAGCTCAAGGCTGGAAATGGGGATCTCTCCTTGGAACTACCTGGTTAGGCTCATTCCCTCAGGCTGTGTGGCTTTGTGAGTGGCTTTCCAGGGTCACTGACAATATGCCAGGCCACTGATCGAGGGCCACCAGGATGGCTCAAGATTGGGACAGGTGACTCGCCCAGGGGAGGGCTGGGAGGTGGTCAGAAGGTGACCACCAGCCCTGTTTCTTGCTCATTTCTTGCACTAGTGGTATTCCCCTTGCCTCACTGTTTATAAATAGTTAATAAAGTGGCCCTTATGTAAATCCAAATCAGCGTCCATTTCTTTATTCTGACTGGGGGAGCAATGAATGAAGTGCATATCAAAGCAGTGGTTCTCCAATTTGGAAACATGGCACATAAAAAAAAAAGATAGGGCCAAGAGGAAGCTGCATATTCACAGAAAAGAATCTGACAGCCTGATTTATTTCCATGTCAAATATAACATCAGGAATGTCAGAGAATAAATTAAGGCAACAGTCCAAAAGTTAGCAGTGGAGTGAGATAGGACAATTCATACACAATTGGGTACAAAACAAGCACCAGCTCTTCAGACCGTCTGTTGCAGTCCAAATATGGGATACATAAATTACTGATTTTTCTCTGCCTTTCCTACAAAGCAGGCTGTAGACTAGTAAGCCAAAAATTAAAATGCACTAAAGGGGAAATGAGAACATACAAAAACAAACAGTTCACACATTTTAATATTGTTACAGGGTGTCCTGAGAATTGTGTCTATAAAAGAATCATCATGTTGCATACCTGTAATAAAACAGGTGGGAAGGGATGTTGCTGTAATTCTGCTGCAGGAGTGCTAATCATCTGGACATTTCCTTCTAACGTACTCTACTATACTTGCCTCAGAAAAAAGTTCTTTTTTTAATGTGTCACAACTTTCCCCTCACAAATACCATGTTTTCATGTATGGCAAACGAAGTGTGAAAATCTGCAGCATGATTCAGCAGGCATCTGGAAAAACACTCTAGGCCTTAGCAAATCACTACCTTAACAGAAAACCTAATTGATTCTGATGTAAGCTAGTCTCCCAAAGCCCTCTTAATTTCAAACTACCCCTAGCTGATGCCCTTTGCTAAATCGGGCCTGAACTCCATCACTTCACCCATTTTTGACAGACGTTCTCATTGCCCACTGACCTGTTCCACTCGGATCTCCAATTCCCCATTCACCTTCTTTCCTTGAAAATACTTAGCCCTGAGGGGGAAAAGGAGAGAAACAGAGAGAGTTAAATAGATATAACAGATACTTACGTTGCCTCAGTTTTTATTTGCTTCTGTTTTCTCTTTCCTGGTCCTTTTTCATTGGAGTTGGTTTACAAGGTATTTTCTCAGTTTTAGTTCCATTGACTGTGGAGCAGATGTGGGTTTGGACTCTCAGAATGATTTTAAAAATATCCTCTGGTAACAGGGCTATATGTGGGGAAAGTGTGATTTGGATGGCCTATCCATATAATTTCTAGGGCAGAAGAAAAGGGTGAGCTGCTCAGAAAAAAAGGAGATGCTCACTCCTATTTAAGATGCAAGCTAATGTTATCTCTGACATTTTCACAAGTCACTGCTATTCATATGAAGCTGCCTTACCATCATCTGACTGTATCAGTCCATTTTGCTCAGTACTGTCTAGTAGGTTGGGAAATGCCTGGAGGTTTGGAGGGTGGAGGAGCTTGGGGAGGGCAGGGTTTGGAGAAGGAAGGGACTTCAGTGGAGTATAAAACCATAGAGTTCACCCTCCAGAACAGCCATTTTCTCTAGAGGAACTGATCTCTGCCACCTGAAGATCAGTTACAATTCCATGGGATTTCTAGCCACACCTGAATGTTGGCCACTCTACCGTCTACTTTGACTAGGATTGCCAGCTCTGGGTTGGGAAACATCTGGTGATTTGTGGGGTGGAGTCTGGGGAGGGCAGTGTTTGGGGAGGGGAGGGACCTTAGCAGCCATTTTCTCCGAGGGAACTGATTTCTGTCGTCTGGAGAACAGTTGTAAAAGCAGGAGATCTCCAGACCCCACTGGGAGGTTGGCAGCACTAACTTTGACTAGCAGCCAGGATCATGAACATTTCTACCGGCAGATTCCTGAGAGCCTTTAACAGGGACTGTAACTGGGATCTTTTGTATCCAACACTTGCTTTACTACAAAGCCATAGTCCCTCCCCCAATAGATGATGCTACTGCCATGGTAAAACCTACTCCCAATGAGATGGGATTAGACCTCTGGTTTAAAAGTCAATGTTTTAAACTATCATTAGGCTATGGCTTTATAAAGGTAAAGGTTTCTCTTGCTCGAAAGCCACTTGGAGCCGACTCTAGGGGACGGTGCTCATCTCCATTTCCAAGCCAAAGAGTCAGCACTGTCTGAAGACTTCTCCATGGTCATGTGGCTGGCATGACTAAACACCAAGGCACACAGAACACTGTTACCTTCCCACTTAAGCAGTACCTATTTATTTATTTGCTTTCTTGCTTTCAAACTGCTAGGTTTGCAGGATCTGGGGCCAGAGACAAGAGCTCACTCCGTCATGTGGCATTAGGATCTCAAACTGCTGAACTACAGACCTTCCGGTCTGCAGCTCAGCATCTTAACCTCTGAATCACCACAGCCTTTATACAGCTTCATACAGCTGTACTACAAAAACACCCTTCCTTTCCCTTATTTTTTGCTTAATCCCTAAAGGAAAGCAGCATCTCCTTTTTGCCCAATTTAATTCTTGAACTGCCTCTTCTATAATCTAACCCTTAATCATTTAACTCATATCGCCACCCTTCATCTCTCTTAGAAAAACTGTATACAGGAATAGCCGCTTTTTCTACAAACAAACATAAATCAGTTCTTCTCAACCATTATCTTTACCTACAAGGGAGCATGAAGTGTGATGAAGGCCACTTGAGAAAATGAACTAGGTAACAGAAGAGTCAAGGAGAGCAATTTAAATCTCCACACAGGCCTCAAAATGGCTACCTGGACCACAGAGTAGATGTGTGTGCACATGTGAGAGAGAGACAGAGAGAGAAAATTATTAGTATAATTTGGAGTGAAACAGTCCTATTCTCCCCTGGTGTTTGAATGTGGTGGTTTAGGTCTATTGGGGGCAGCTTTTCTTTATTTGGTTCTAGACAAGTGTCCTAGTAGTCTGAAGAAGTGCATAAAAGCCTTTCTGTCATGTAATTAAGTCAATGTGCTTTATGGTCTGCTGTCAGTACACCAAAGTTACTATAAGTCATATACGGCTACCTGGTGCTGCTGAGTGCTACCCTAGGACCCACTGGGGTTTGAGAATCTGAGTAATTACCTCATCCTGGAACCCACAAACAAACAGAGAAATTGTACTAAGTAGCAAGAGAAGTTTAAATGTTCCCCTGCTCAGAACTGGAGACACTCTGACCTTCAGGCTTGCAAGGAAATCTTGATAGCCTCTGTGTGTATACACATGTATTGGTGGACGAGTGAAACACACACCCTTAAAGCTCTGAGTATCATATCCAGAGCAGTTGCTTGGACCCTAGAAGCACTGCTGAGAAGTAACAGAATGTACTGTTCCTAGCTCATAAATCCACCTCTTGCTGATCATGTCAAAGCCCCTCCTGCTTGTTCTTGGCCTCCCCTATACATCACTCTGTTGTTTCCTTTGCTTTCTTTCCTCCAGCTTTCATCTTTAATGGCAGAGGAAAGGCACATAAACAAGGAAGCAGGGCTGACGAAGGTCTTTAGGACACTTGAGGTTCTCAGCACGGCTTCCCAAGAACATGCCACACAGCCAGTTTCTATTCTTGCCAGTGGAAGCTAATGACAACAGAATTGAAGAAGAGGAGGAGGAGGAGGAGATTGAATTTGTACCCTGCCCTTCACTACCTGAAGGAGTCTCAGAGCAGCTTACAATCCCCTTCCCTTCTCCTCCCCACAACAGACACCCTGTGAGATAGGTGGGGCTGAGAGAGTTCTTTTGAGAACTGCTTGTGAGAGAACAGCTCTGGAAGAACTTGTAACTGACTCAAGGTCACACCAGCAGCTGCATGTGGAAGAGTGGGGAACATCATCATGCTGGGCGCATCATGTGGAGACACTCTAGCATTTGGCTAAAAATTGTATGGTGACCGTAGAATTTTTTGGCCAAATGCTAGTGTCCCTTGCACAACATGCCTGGTGCAGTTCTTCTAAGACAGCTATTAGTGCCCCTATTTACAGATGGGAGACAATGGGGTTTCCTGCACGTGCACCTTATTCCTACTTTTCTTAGCAATTGATTCGTGAGCACTGGAACAGAGTTGAGCATGGGGGTTCCACACATCTGCTGTCCCTCTTCATTTTTGCAGTTGTTACGTCATTTTATTTTCTTACAGACATGCCTTAAAAAGTCAGGATTTTTTAACAAGGATGTTGTCATCATTGACAGCATCACAGCACCCTCTCCCTTTTGTTGCACACATGCTATATTGATATACTACTAGAAGAGGGGCAGATGTATGAGAACCCTTCCAGTATTTGGATGCTTGAGGCCGCAAACTGGTTAAAAGGTTTTCCTCTTGCAAGACAGCAGGCAAATAGAAGTCAATTACCTATCCAGTCAATTGCTTTCACGTGGTCATACTTAATGTCTCTGAACATCCTCTACCTTGAACCACCTCTGAACATCTCCTGCCTTGAAAACCCTACAAGGATGCCATAAGTCAATTGCAACTTGATGGTACTTTCCACCACCAGCAGCCAAGAACTATGAAGCAGGACAGTGGGGCTGCTCAGAGACACTCCCCACCAGAATTGAAAGATAACAACCCTGCCCCCAACCAATATAATATCAAATTCCTACAAAAAATAAATATAGTAAAGGCGGTGGGGCACTGGATATCAAGGCACAGGAAAGACTTAAAGTGATATATCATTATCAGGGATTTATTTATTTTTTTTAAAAAAATTAAAAATACTTGCGAATGCAAGGGGGAAAAATCCTTTCTGGGGAGGAAAAGGAGGGTCCTCCAGGCCATATCAAGAAAACAAGGCCCAAAGGCACAAAGTGAAGACTGAGTGGCTGGAAAAAGCACTGGGGGATCCTGTGCTTCTGAAAGTGCAAGAAAACAAATGGCCATGGCAAAAAGAAATTTTTTTTATTGTTGTTCAGGGCAGAGAAGGGGAAAGGTACCAGTTGCTGCCAGCACGAAGGGAAAGGCAGTGATAGCTCCTGCAGCTTCTTATAGCAGTAGATCGGTATCAGGTGAGTGTACAAAAAAGGATAATACTTGAAAAATTGCTGATGCAAGGGATAAAAATTCCTTATTGCTGAGGTGGGGAAAGGAGACGTCAGGGTGAGGCTGTTCCACAGTCATGGTCCAATCAGCAGACAGTGGGCAGGAAGAGGGAGGCACCAACAGAAGTGCAGGGTATATTTTCACATGTGAACAAATGCAACTCAAATTTGATCACTAGAAAAAGATTGGAGTAAAATTGCTTCCAACAGACTGAAAAAAAGAGGAAAGTGAGAGGCCAAAAACGAATGGGTCAAGAAAACATGTGGAAGCCAGGATATAAAGATAAGCTGTATGGATCAAGAACCGCTGCAATGATGCCATACGGATAATCCCAGTAATGTGGAACCTTGAACTCAATTACATTTTATTTAGCCCATAGTTTTGACTTTTAAAAAATGTCTAGTAGGTGGCTCGTAGGGTTGCCAAGTCCATCTTCACCCACAGCAGGGGAGTATTCCTGGAGGGGGTGGGGCATCCCCAACATGATGACGTCACATTGGGGACGTCTGCCCCCCCCCCGGCTGCACACCCATTGCACGCAGGGAAATGCTGGCTCCTTGCACTTAAAGGGAGTCCTTGGGGGGTGGGGCTTGGGGGTGGGGCTTCCCCCACTGGCCATGTGGCCGGTGGCGGATAGAACCTCCCTCCAAAGTGGGGAACCTATGCCAAACCGGGGGGGGGGTTTGGCAACCCTAGTGGCCCGCTTCTTCAAAGCCATGTCTTTGACTAGACACATTCACAGTTACCATATGGCACTATTCTGTGATTCAAAATTATATCGCCAGGCCCTCTCCCATGAGAATGAAGGTTTGGGATGCTGGGGATCTTGCAGCCCTTCATGACCCCACTTTTGCCCCTAGAGCTGCATCGCTGGGGTGGGGCTCATCCACTGGTTTGCTGCCTCTCAGGCACCTGTTGAAAGTACTGAAAGAAAAGAGGAAAACCTACTCCAAACGTTCACTTCCTTTGTTGGCCCCATTCCCAGAATCCTTCTCAACTTCTTCTGCCCTGCTCATTCCAAAATCCCTTACTCACTCCTCTATGTCACCACCCCAATTACACAAGAAAAATGAAAATATTACCAGATTCTAAAAGAATCACACACTACACTATTGCTTGGCAACCACAGTTTCTCTGTCTACCAGTTTATTTCTTTCTGTTATTGAAAATATTCTTAATGCTGCCTTTCTACCCATTCAGGCCCCTCAATAGGGTTGCCATCCCCCCGGTGGGTCCCCGGCTGGATGGCAGAGGAAGCCCCATCCCCGAACAGCAGCATCCCATGGGGACAACGCCGGCTCGCCCGCTAGGCGAACTAGGCACTTGCCTGGGGTGTGCCAGCCCTCAGGGGTGCCAAACTGCCCCAGACGGAGCGCTCCTGTGCCCCTGCAGCTCGCCCACCCTCCCCCTCCCCCCTCGGTGGCATGGTGGTGTCCAGAGGGGACTCGCTGCTACTGCTACTGCCGCCAGTAGAAGGACACCGGGCTGGCTGGGGTGCAGGAGGTGGCGCGGGGCCCCCGCAGCTCACCCGCCCTCCCCCCTCCTCCTCAGGGGGGGAGGAGACGGCGGTGGCCAGTCTCAGCCTGATCGCAGGACCTGTGGAGCTGGGGCGCAGGAGGATGCTGCAGCTCGCCCGCCCTCTCCCCTCTCCCTCGGGGGGAGGAGGCAGTGGTGGCCAGCCTCAGTCCGATCGCAGGACCTGCGGAGCCAGAGCGCAGGAGGCGCACAGCTCACCCGCCCTCTCCCCTCCCCTTGGGGGGGAAGAGGCAGCGGCGGCCAAAGGGTCTCCTGGCCTCACCGGGAGGTTGGCATCTGCACCTTGCCTAGGGCACAGAAACACCTGGAGCTGGCCCTGCATGGGGATGCTATCAACATGATGATGTCACCGGTAGTGATGTCATTACACTGGGGCCATCACGTGTCAACACTCCAGCATTCAGGGGAACTCTAGGGTTACCATAGAGTTTTTGCCCTGAATGCTAGAGTGTTCCCAGTGTGGAGCCAGGAGCCCCCCACTGGACGAAAGTCTTCTCCCATTGGTGGAAGCCACTAATAGAGGGAGAGAGATGAATCTCCCTGGGGAGGGAACTCAAATGTTTTGGTGATATGACCAAGAAAGCCCTTTTTCAGATCGCCACCCATGTAGCCTCAGATGGTATGGGCAACCAAAGCAGGGCCGCAGTGAGTGGGTAGGTTCATATGGGAGAAAAGGGTCCTTAAAGTATGTTGATCCAAGGATGTAAAGGGCTTTAAAGGTCCTTGAATTGAGCACCTTGAATTGAGCTGAGAAGCAAATTGGAAATCATTGTTGATGGAACAATACTGAGTGGTTGCAGCATTCTTCTAGCTAGTCTTCAAGGGCAGACCCATGTAGAGTGCATTGCGGTAATCTAACCTAGATGTTGGCAGAGCAAAAACCACAGTGACAAGATCTTTTCAGCCCAGAAAGGGCCACAGCTGGCTCACCAGCCAAAGCCAGTAAAAGGTATCCCTGACCATCACTGCCACTTATTTATCCAGCAGGGGGCTTGGGCCCAGGAGCACCCCCCAGGATACAAATCTGCTCCTTTAGGGGAAGCGTAGCCCCATCCAGAACAGGGGAAAACCCATTTCCTGGGGTCAGGCCTTCTCCCCACCAATATACTTCCATTTTGTTGTGATTCGTTTTCAGCTTGTTAGCCCTCATCCTTTCCAAAACTGCCTCCAGGGACCTGTTCACAGTTTCTACAGCCTCCCTGGGATCTGCTGGTAGTATGAGATAGAGTTGAGCGTCCTCTGCATATTGGTGGCAACTCAGCCCAAATTTCTGGATGGCTTCTCCCAGCAGCTTTGGATAGATGTTGAAAAGCATGGGGAACGAGATGGATCCAAGGGGCAGAGCAGCAGTCCCCCAGCACCACACTCTGAAATCAATCTTTGAGGGAGGATCAGAACCACTGCAGAATGGTGCTTCCCAGTCCCAGTTCCTATTCTTGGAACAGGCCTCATGTCTGGGCAGGACTAGAGGCTGCAAAAAGATCAGCTAGAAAATGAGTGGAGCAGAAGGATGCAAGGAGGTGGGAGAGGACAGAAAGAACGGACACTTCTTCTGTTTAGTATTATGGGTCAGATTATGGCCAAGGGCTGACTAGCAAAGCACTGCTACTGGAGGCACGGTTTCCTTTGTACAATGACGTGGTCATTGTCTCTTTGTTTCTGTGTTGCGTAGGTCATGTTTGGAATTAGGGCCACAGTGCAGCAGTAGATTCAATACCAGATATATCAAGTTCAGTGAGCTCAGGTTGCCAAGACTTGGGAAAACAATGGAGAATTACATAGAGGCTAAATGGACCAATAGTCTTATTTCTTTCATTGCTAGCCTGGTTGGAAATACTTTGCATGTGATGGATAATGTCCATCTTTGGCTGAGAGAATTCTTTGTGTGGAAAAGGAAACATGTTCACGTTTATCTATCCTGTTTCATGGAAGGAAAGCCAAAGATAATAACATTTCCTGAAAAGGAAACATATCAGTAAATAAACCAGTATTACAATTGATTGTTTTCCGGTCTATTGTTCCAGGGCCAGCCCTTCACAGAGTGTTCTCCTCTCCCACAGGACCTGCCCATTATTCACATTTCTTCCAGCCACAAAATCCCAGATGCTCTTTAAATAACAGTTTTGCGTAACATGTGGGGCAACAATTTTATTTTGTATAGTATTCAAATTAGTGCATTGTTGGTCCATTCACCCTTAATAAAGCTGGGTGGCATGCCGGAGTGTCATGTAGGGGGTATCAGTTTGTTGCAGAGCATGGGAAATGTTTATTACAGATTTGTTTTTTATGGAAGCCATCCGTTGATCTTTGGGAACAGGTTAACCTGAAAGCCATACAAGAGCAATAAATCAGACTACATTTCCTAAAGGTCAACCCAGGTTCACTTACAGGTCTCAGGAAACCTGGCTGGATTTCCTCTGCAACTGTACCTGTTTTCTCATTATGGCTCGTGGCCATGAACCACTTTAGCAGGTGGTCAGCCCTATAAATCCACTTCAGCTTTAAAAAGGTGTATGCAGTGATGTGCACTGTTATAGCAAAAGCAACTCATTTCCTGAGGCTATGCCCCTTGCAATACTGAGCACTTACTCCTAGGCAGAGATGGAAGCTGGGGGGTGGGGGGGGCAGCAGTGGGATGGTTTATTTTCAAGTTACACCAGATTCAGTTTTGCCTCTGATCCATTGTATCTTTAGGTATACAACTACTGTGTAAATTGTCTGCTAACGAGTTTAAATTAGGTATTTACATTTTGATCTAATACTGTCAGCTACAGATTGAAGCTGATTCAACTGAAAGGTTGGGGTGGAGGAGAGTTTTACAGATCCCGTGGACTGCCAAAAAGAAAAATAAGTGGGTTTTGGATCAAATCAAGCCTGAACTCTCCCTAGAAGCCAAAGTGGCTAAACTGAGGCTATCGTATTTTGGTCACATTATGAGATGAGTCACTAGGAAAGACAATAACACTAGGAGGAGTTGAAGGCAGCAGGAAAAGAGGAAGACCCAACGTGAGATGGATTGACTCAATAAAAGAAGCCTTGAGGTGTACAAGACCTGAGCAAGGTTGTTAATTAAAGGACATTTTGGAGGTTATTCATAGGGTCGCCATAAATCGGAAGTGACTTGGTGGCACTTAATACATACACACACATGCAAATCATTGGACAGTATTTTATGGTTTTATGGTTTTAATTGTTGATAATTGTTGTTTTAATGATATTGTACTGAGATTGCTGTGAATCGCTCTGAGCCTGTTTACGGGGACGGTGGTACCCAATTAAAATAAATAAATAAATAAATATCATTGAATGTCGACTCAGTGTGCGACTGCAATAAAAAAAGGCAAATGCTATGCTGGGGATTATTAGGAAGGGGTTTGAAAACAAATCAGCCAGTATCATAATGCCCCTGTATACATCGATGGCGCGGCCTCATTTGGAATACTGTGTACACGTCTGGTTACCACACCTCAAAAAAGATATTCTAGCATTGGAAAAAGTGCAGAAAATGGCTACTGTGAACACCTTCCCTAATGCAGAAAGGTTAAAGAGTTTAGGGCTCTTTAGCTTGGAGAAACAAGGGGTGATGTGATAGAGGTTTACAAAAGCGTTTATTTATTTATTTTATTAGATTTATATCCCACCCTCCCCACATGGCAGGCACATGGGACAGAGAAGGTAGAGAAAGAAGTATTTTTCTCCCTTTCTCACAATACAAGAACTCGTGGGCACGCAATGATATTAATGAGCAGTAAACTTAGAACAGATAAAAGGAAGTACTTCTTTGCCCAAAGAGTAATTGACGTGGAATTCACTGCCACAAGAAGTGGTGGTGGCTACAAGCATAGACAGCTTCAAGAGGGGATTGGATAAACATATGGAGCAGAGGTCCATCAGTGGACACAATGTATAGGCAGAACACTATGCCTGGGGCAGTGATGTTCTGTATTCTTGGTGCTGGGGGGGGGCAACAGTGAGAGGACTTCTGGAGTTCTGGCCCCACTGGTGGACCTCTTGATGGCACCCAGATTTTGGCACCTGGTTTTTGGCCACTGATTTTTGAGAGCCAGTTTGGTGTAGTGGTTAAGTGCAAGGACTCTAATCTGGGAGAACCGGATTTGATTCCCCACTCCTCTACTTGCAGCTGCTGGATGACCTTGGGCAAGCCATAGTTCTGTCAGAGCTGTCAAGGACAGTTCTCTCAGAGCTCGCTCAGCCCCACCTACCTGTGGAGGGGAAGGGAAAGGAGTTTGTAAACTGCTTTGAGATTCTGAGTGAAGGGTGGGGTATAAATCCAATCTCCGCCTCCTCCTCCTCCTCCTCCTCTTCTTCTCCTTCTTCTCTTCCTCCTCCTCTGTGTGACTGGAGTGGGCCTTTGGCCTGATCCAACATGACTTCTCTTATGTTCTTATTGCCATGAACAGAGAAAAAGTATGTAGCCATGCTGGTCCACAGCAAAATCCAAAAATTAAAGCCATATAATAACTTTTACTAAGATCAATCAGTATAATGTAACATGATGTGCAAGCTTTTGAGTTCTTGAGAACTCTTTCTCAGGCCAGAGGTCAGAGAAACAGTTGATAATCTATTGGTTCTTATGTTGTCAATTGTGCAGCTTCTAATTTTTGCTTCTTGTTCCCAGCATGCCAAGGGGGGGACTATTGCAGACCAGTAGCCAGGATTTTTTAAGTAAGGGGGCATTTAAATTTCTTAGGGGGCACTGGCTAATCAATTTAATCTAGGGGAGAATGCCACAACACCCTGGGCTAGATGGGAAGTCAGGGGGCCTAGCCCCAAGATGCCGCACTGTAGCTACGGGCCTGGGCTATGGCCTGATATAAGCCACGTGCTGCACCTATTGATGCCAGCAAGGTATTCTATATACAATGTTGATGAAAATGCCTTATGATCAAGGCCTGAGAGAAGCCTTCCCCTTTCTTGGCAAAAACGGAGTTACAGTAAATATTATTACATAACATGGACGGACCATTGCAAAGTTGTATTACAGTAGGAAGCCTTGTGATGCTAGCACCCCCCGGACAGGAGTTCTTGCATGTCTATAGTGTTGCCAACCTCCAGGTGGGGCCTGGAAGTCTCCTATTATTACAATTGATGTCTATGCAATCAAGATCAGTTCTCCTGGAGATAATGGCTGCTTTGGAGGATGGATGCTATGGCAGTGTACCCTGCTAAAGTACCTCCCCTCCCCAAACCCCACCCTCCCCAGGGTCTACCCTCCAGAGCTGGCACCCTACTAAAGGACACAGAACCTGGATACAGACTGATCTCTAATTCAGCTTTCCTGCAAGTCTCCCAGTTGGATTGCCAACTGAGGGCTAGAAACTCCCATGAGCTTCTGGTGGCCCGGCTGAGTGTTGCATGACACTGTAATATCATTTCTGGTCATGTAACTAGAAATGACACCACATATCACTGGGGATGCTCTAGGAGTCCCCCCAACTCTATGGTTTTGGTGCCAACTTCTTCCACTGCTGCACCAAGCAGCAGCGGGGGACTGGGGGATGGAAGGACTCTTGCTATAGTGGGACCAACAGGAAGTGTGGCTAGGAATCATGGAAACAATGTGAACTTGAGGAAGGGATATACTGCTAGGGCACAGTCTCCATTGCATCTGTGCATGTCTTTTACCCCACGACAGCACTCTTCTGGTACCACTTCCATCCCTCAGAGCACTTGACAGTTTAGGTGGCAAATACTGTTGGCAGCATTCTGTGGGGGAGGGTCACCCCCTCTGGTGTTTTTTAAGCTAGAAATTTCTTTTCTGTGCTAGGCCTGTGCATGCGCAGTCCCACACTGGGACTGGCACAGAAGACTGAAGATGAACAACCCTGTGACTGGGTGTTCAGGTGTTGGATTTGGGAAGTATAATTGTTGCATGATGCAATAACAAATAAACAAATCTATAGTATCAACCTAAAATAGTTGAACTGCAGGATATTTAAAAAAACCTGAACATAATAATTTAGAATTCTAGGAGCAGAAGGGCATCAACCAGCCCTCTGTGCTCAGTTAACACCACATTATGAATCACTTCCTTGCTGCATAAAATGGGCATACTTCTTTTCATCAGTCCAATGGAAAGAATGTCACCGGGCTATTCCAAAGTTAGACACCATAGGGTTAAACACAGTACATTTAAGGAGACTCTGTTAAAGTAATTAAGGCTCCCAAATTTGACTCGCATGACTGTATTTATAACCCAGGAGGGAATATTTTCTAGACCCCTTATGTCTATTTTTGTATCAATGCTAATCCTTCACATTTCTTGGTCACCGTTCTGCCAAGAGGATTGGATCCCAAGGTGCTTTAAGTATACACTATAAAAATATAAATACAAGTGGCAACAACAGAGCTGTGAAAATCTGCACAGTTATGTGAGAAGCGTGCCTCTTATCATGTCACTCTGACAGCCTTATCTGAACTCTCTGCGATTAGTTGATTACATCCAGAAATTTTATTTGTGATACAGTAGTGTCTCCAGCCATCGGCAAAGAGAACTTTGTCCAGCATTACAGCCACCAAGTTGTTTTTTATTTATATTGCAGAGAGGAGAGGGTATTTTCCCATAAGGGTATTTTCAGGCTTATATTCTGAAATTGCTTGTAACAAGAATGTAGAACCATTGGCTTTTATATAAATTCACTCTTACTTCTGAGATTGCTTCCAAAATAACAGCATTTATAAAGTTTGAGTCCAGTGGCAACTTTAAGACTAACATAATTTTATTCAAGGTATAAGCTTTTCTGTGTGAGCACACTTCTTCAGATACAATGAAACAGAATTTCCTCAACCATTACTTCTAGGTAGAGGGGGAAGGTTAGTTGCCAGGAAGGGCTAGTTAGAGTCAAGATGCAAAAGTAAGTGGGTCATTATAGCTGAGATTGGATTGAGATGGTTGGTAAAATCTGTGGATGGCAGTAAATTAACATATGTGAGGATGAAGTTTGAGTTCAGTGGCACCTCCAAGATAACAAAGTTCAGTTCTGGGTATAGGCAAGAATGGAGAGACTTAGCATGTGTAGATGCACACTCCTTCAGATATATTGAAACGTTTCCTCAAATGTTTCATCTTGGCTGTGGTCACACACACTAAATAATCCACTTTCAATCCACTTTTAGTGCACTTTCCAACTGGATTTTACTATTGTTGTTGTTCAGTCGCACAGTCGAGTCCGACTCTTCGCGACTCCATGGACCAGATTACGCCAGGCCCTCCTGTCTTCTGCTGTCCTCTGAAGTTTGCTCAATTCATGTTCGTTGCATCGATGACACTGTCTAACCACCTCATCCTTTGTCGTCCTCTTCTTCTTTGACCTTCAATCTTTCCCAGCATCAGGGTCTTCTCCAGTGAATGCTCCCTTCTCATTTGGTGGCCAAAGTATTTGAGCTTCAGCTTCAGGATCTGGCCTTCCAGGGAACAATCAGGGTTGATTTCTTTTAGGATTGACTGATTTGATCTCCTTGCAGTCCAAGGGACTCTCAAGAGTCTTCTCCAGCACCATAGTTCAAAAGAATCTATTCTTCGGCGCTCGGCCTTCCTTATAGTCCAACTCTCGCAGCCATACGTTACTACGGGGAATACCATTGCTTTGACCATGCGGACTTTTGTTGGCAAGGTGATGTCTCTGCTTTTTATCATGCTGTTTAGGTTTGCCATCGCTTTCCTCCCAAGGAGCAGGCGTCTTTTAATTTCATGGCTGCAGTCACCATCTGCAGTGATCTGGGATCCTAGGAACATGAAGTCTGTCACTACTTCTACGACTTCCCCTTCTATTTGCCAAGGAGTGATGGGGCCAGATGCCATGATCGTAGTTTTATTGATGTTGAGCTTCAAGCCCACTTTTGCGCTCTCCTCTTTGACCCTGAGCAAGAGGCTCTTTAGGTCCTCTTCACTTTCTGCCATCAGAGTGGTATCGTCTGCATATCTGAGGTTATTGATCTTTTCCCCAGCAATCTTAACTCCTGCTTGTGATTCATCCAGGCCAGCATTTCGCATGATGTACTCTGCATATAAATTAAATAAGCAAGGGGACAATACACATCCTTGTCGTACTCCTTTTCCTATGCTAAACCAATCAATTGTTCCATATCCGGTTCTAACTGTTGTTTCTTGACCCTTATACAGGTTTCTCAGGAGACATGTGAGGTGGTCCGGTACTCCCATCTCTTTAAGAACCTGCCATAATTTATTGTGATCCACACAATCAAAGGCTTTAGCATAGTCAATGAAGCAGAAGTAGATGTTTTTCTGGTACTCTCTTGCTTTCTCCATAATCCAGCGTATGTTGGCAATTTGATCTCTAGTTCCTCTACCTCTTCGAAACCCAGCTTGTACTTCTGGCAGTTCTCTATCCACGTACTGTTGGAGCCTAGCTTGTAGGATTTTGAGCATGACCTTGCTAGCATGTGAAATGAGTGCAATTGTGCGACAGTTTGAACATTCCTTGACATTGCCCTTCTTTGGGATTGGAATGTACACTGACCTTGTCCAATCCTGTGGCCACTGTTGTGTTTTCCAAATTTGTTGGCAAATTGAGTGCAGCACTTTAACAGCATCTTCTTTTAAGACTTTGAATAACTCAGCTGGGATACCATCACCTCCACTAGCTTTGTTGTTAGCAATGCTTTCTAAGGCCCATTTAACTTCGCTTTCCAGGATGTCTGGCTCGAGGTCAGTGATTATACCATCGATTATACCATCACATTTTACTATGTGAACTGGCAAAATCCGGTTGGAAAGTGCATTGACCACAGCCATAGTTAGGGGGTTAGTTGCCAGGAAGGGCTAATTACAGTCAAGATGCATAACTAACTAAGCAATAAATATAGCCAAGATTGGAGTAACACATTAGGTAAGATATATGAATAGCAGCAAATTGGCACAGTTAATAAAGAAATTAACAACAGGTATGAGAACTAATTTTGAGTCCAGTGGCACCTTTAAGACCAACAAAGTTTAATTTCTGGGTATAAATGAGAACTGAGTGACTTAGCATGGGTAGTGACATAAGAAGCCGATACCTTTGTTAAGCCCAGGAGGTTCCATTGTCCTGAGTGCTGCAATAATTTGTAATTCAAACTTCCATTCCAGTTTGTTTCTGAAATTCCTTTGCAATAAAACAGCTACTTTGAGTTCCCCATTGAGTACCCTTGGGAGGCTGAAATGTTCTCCTACAGGTTTCTCAGTTTTGTGATTCTTGATGTCAGATTTGTGTCCATTTATCCTTTGGCATAGGGTTTGACATGTTTGTTTTATGCAGAGAACTGAAGGGCATTGTTGGCATGTAATGGCATATACAATGTTAGAAGATGAGCGTGTGAATAAGCCTGAGATGATGTAGTTGATGTTGTTAGATCCAGTGATTGTGTTGTCTGCGTATATGTGGCAGCAAAGCTGGCATCTGGGTTTATTGCAAGCTCTGGTACCAGTGTCCATGTTCAAATTAGATGTTGCATTATTGTAGGTGATGAGGAGTTGTTTGAGATTGGGGGGCTGTCTGTGAGCAAGAAAAGGTCCCCCCCCAGTACCTGTGAAAGAGAACTGTCGTTATCCAGTAGAGGTTGTAAGTCACGATGCATTGAACTGTTTAGATTTGAGAACTGTATGTTACCACTAGTGGTGTTCTGTTATTGTCTCTTTGGGGCCTGTCCTGCAACAGGTTTTCTCTGGGTACCATTCTGCCTATGCTGATCTGTTTCTTGACTTTCTCAGGTGGATACTTTATAAACAATGCTGAAAGGGAAAGAGATCCCAAATCTCTGTTCTTTTTTTGGCTTGCATGAAAATGCAAACTGACTCCTACTGACTGTTCTTACACATGGTGGACCCTGACAAAGAGCCACTGCTGTGCCAACATTGGCACAAGCCTTGGGAAGATGCTAACTTGCCACAAAGTAGTTGGCACCCTACGGCCAATGTCAAGTTGGTATTTGGCACACAGGCAGTTATTTATAAGCATTCCAAGACATCTTTCCTCCTATGCAGCAATAACTAATGGAGTACAACTTTCCCCCCCTCCAAACATATCATTATGCATTTAGCAAATTTCATCTGCTATCTCCTTCTGTCTCCCAGGGTTACATGATCTTTCTGTGAGTCCACATAGCCTGATTAGCATGTAACTATTGTGGGAAAAAATGTGTGCCGTTTGCAATTTTTGCCTGCTCTGTTTAGATTAATCCAAATGTGGCCATCTGGGATATGCAGCTGTTAACCTTCTCCCCACTTTAGGGACCTTACCAAGCTAAGGAGAGCAGGAGAGATGGGACATAGATCCCTTCCCTCATCGCAAGGAGGTTTCAAGACTGCATCCAGTGTGAGAATTTGTTTCAGACACAGCTGAGCGCAAATAACAACATCTACTGATATCATAGAATGTTAGAGTTGGAAGGGACCTTGCAGGTCATATAACAACAGTCCAACTCCTACTAGTTGCATACACAGCTATACTGACTGCATCCTGGCAGAATCTGAAAAGTTCTACTCTGCTTTCATGGATAACTTCTTACCTGTATGCTTTGGGCAAGTTCTATGAACCAGTGGACATAAGCATCATGTGATTAATAGGACCAGGGATACAGGTCCGAGCCATGGAAGCATGATTCCCTCCCTGACCCCCCAGAAATTCACTGAGCTTTCCTTGAAAATCCAAAGAAATTTGCTCAAACATGACCCTCCAAATTTGTCCTGGAATATGCATGTGTAGCTTTTAATGGCTCAAATTACTCCCCGTTCTGGCTTGGGAAAATGGCATGAGGGAAGGAGGTGGGAGTCCCTTCTCTCTGCCCACCATGCTCTGGATCTTTAAAATGCTGTTCCCTGTTTTGCCTGGACCTTTAAATGGAGATGAAATTTGATGGAAACTCTAATCTCTGCACTGCTGCAAGGGGGAGGGGGCTATTTATATAAAGACCAGGACTTGTTTCCTATTCAAGGACCAATGATCAGTTGCCTGCAATGCTGCTCACACAGTGCCTCAGTGCCCTTCCTTTCCCTTTGATTAGAATAATCTATTCCAGTTGGAACCAGGGTAGTTCATGAACAAAATTGGGGATCACTGGGTTAGGGCTCTTATGCAGCATCCCAAAGGCCTTGCCTTATTGTTTCTTAGAAAAAGTGGACAGTGATGGTGATAAAGGCACATGGGTGCAGAAGAAGCTATTTCCGTGACATTTATGATGGATTCACTTCCTGATCCTTCCTACTTGGCATTCCAGAATACCCTGAGTCAGTTGAGACGTAAATTCTGCTGGTCTAGAAAGACATGTCTGCTGGTTCAGGCACACCAGAAGTTCCTGCTGCTTGAACCATGGATGCTACCTGTGTCACACATTGGCTACTGCTGCACTAACCTCTCTGTTCTATTTCTGACTTTTTTTCCATAAGCTCTGTAAAATAGTTTTATTTGGGAGCAGGGTTTTTTTAATGAGACTTGGTTGCTTCCACCTGGAGGCTATTTGCCATTCTGCTCTGATTTCCACTGCAAATGTATCTTCTATATAAAAAACTTACTCTGTACTTTCCCCCACTGTCTGCAGTTGCCCCCAAACCAGCAGAGCTTTATCACTATAGCAATAGACCTACAACCTACAAACACACGCCCTGGCAGTAGGGATGAGGAATGACAGGCAGGAGGGGAAATAGTGCCAAATGTGGTGCCGGATGTGTGTGTGAGCAGGTGCAGAAATTCTTGGATCTTCCAGGAAAGATCACTCCAAAGCAGGTATGGGACAAAGTGCAGTGGAGCTAAGGAAAATGCAGGAGGCTGGTGGAAGCACAACATTATATGGAAGCTAAAATTACATCAGGTTCCGGTGGTGGGGGAGAAGAAACTGTAAGAGCTCTGTGTAGTGGCAATCTTGGTCCATAAAGCTCCTTGACAGCAAATTCTGATGATTTAGACCACAGGCTTTTATATGAGAAAACCATACAAGTTACCTTCTGATCTGTTGTTTATTATGTGGTTTTTATTTGTCATTTGCAGACCATCTTGACTTTGCTATAGCAAATAAAGGTAATCTATTAACATTTCAATAAATACATCTCCCATATACAAATTCTTTGACTACAAATCAAGGGCACAATGCAGCTAAATGAACATCATGTTTGGTCCCACTAATTTAATTTCAGTGGGAGAGATTTAAGTCTTCAGTCAGTAACAAGATATAATGTGAACTTAACCAAGATATGAAAAAGTTGTTTTTTAAAAAAATAACTGGTGTCAGGGGCAAAGTTGAAAATTTAGACAAGGAACTGCTTTGAAGAGAGTGGAAGCAATTGATGCATGCATGCAAAGAAAGGTACACTAAGGGTGCGTTCAGACGGGCAGCTAATCCCACCATTATGCCAGCTCAAATTTGATCCCAATCTTTTTAATCCATTGTTGCACGAACAGACATCCCCCGGGGGAATCGCCTAACTGTGCACAGTCCCCGTTGTGGATTGTCTAGATGGCGTCCACTGAAGGAGGTGCGCAGTGGGGTTTTTAAAAACTTTTTGTGCATGCACATAGGCATCACACTGTGTCCTTGTTGAAGGAGGTGTGCTGTGGTTTTTTTAAAAAAACCTTTTTGCGCATGCGTATAGACATAATAGCGTGTCCTTGTTGATCCATGCATGTGTAGAGATTTTTTAAAATGGCACCCGCTTGGGATGGTCTGACGTCAGACCACCCCAATGGGAGGATTGTGCACTGGTGGAACGATCAGATGGATGAAAGTCCGCAGTTGTCCCACAGGTAACCAAAAACCCCAGATTTAAAGTGGTATCTTTTAAGTACAGCTCCGAAGCGCAGTAAAACGGGATGCCCACGGAAGAGGGACGTTTTCCAGATGTTTGTGTCTGGACATTAACTTTAGATCCGTGAGGCAATTGTGCCTCACACAGATCTAAAGAGCTGCCTGATCAGACTCAAAGCTCTTCCTACCCTCATGTAGAGATACACAACATAAGCTGCTATAAGAAAAGCTGACAGAGAAGAGGCTTTTTGGCTGCCGATAGGGGTTAGTCAGCGGCAGCTCTAAATTTTGTTTGAGAAATTCACTCCAGCCAAATCTTGATTTTACTTAGCAGTGATCTGGGCAAGGAAATTGCCAGAGGTGGGACGCTTTCCTCCTGGATGAAGTCATGCGCCTGGATTTGGCTGGCTTGCAGTAACATGGAGTTCTGCCATTCCATTTCCTCATGTCCTCCTGCTGTGAATGCACTTCTGTAGTTTGTTCCCCCCCTTCATATTTATAATCTTCCAGTACCACAGGTATCCTTGCTTTCAAAAAAATGCATTTCTGGGAGCAGTGTGTGTGTGTGGGGGGGGGAGGTAGAGAGTATAGAATGTATCATAACATCAGTTGGACTAGCTTTTTTTTTTTTTTGATGCACAGAAAGGAATCAGAAAAAGACTGATTTCACTATACTGCCTCACCTGCAGGCTCCAAAGTATACTCTGCCTGTATTCTCTTAGGCTATAAACTGATAGCCTTTGCTATTTAACACAAATGTGAAGGAATCCCTAAAAGGAAAGTGTCAATCTTTTTGCCAAAATTCCACCTACACCCAAGCAAAGTTCACCTCTTCCTTGTTCTTGCAGGATCACTTCTGTCTGCGGTGGTAATAATAAGATTATTACCATGAGGCCCTGGCTTCAAACCGTCTTCTATTTCAAAGCAGCCATATTGTAGAGATTACTTTGACAAACAATCACCCAGAGAGCTTCTGTTCCAAGAACTTCATGTAACCACTCAATGAGAGTTCTGATTTTTGTTGAACAGCAGCCCTCCTCCGGCCCAAGGCTTGCCACAAACTGCTTTTGAAACTCCCTTGCACTTTAAAACGCAGTGCAACGAACTACTGTTTGGAAGCAACCCCCACCCCCTTATGGACATATGGCATTAGTCATATAGTATCATGGCATAGACAGAGTTATCTGCTAAAAATAAATCTAGAAGATGGGAGGATGGGGGGATGGGTAAACAAGGGGTAAAAGGATGCAAGGAGTGACAGCAGCAAAGTTATTGGAGTAATGAATTGTGTCAGGGCTCTTTTTGTAGCAAGAACTCCTTCACATATTAGGTGACACACCCCTAATGTAGCCAATCCTCCAAGACCTTACAGAGCTCTTCTTACAGGGGCTAGTGTAAACTCTTGGAGGATTGGCTACATTAGGGGTGTGTCGCCTAATACGTGAAGGAGTTCCTGCTACAAAAAGAGCCCTGAATTGTGTATCTCAGCATCAAATCTATTCTAAGCTAGAATGTTGATGGAAGTGGGTTGTGGGGACCATGTCACTCAAGTCTTGTTCCATGTACACTGGGTGCCAGTTTTCTTTCAGGCTCAATTTGAGGTGCTGGAATTGACATTTAAAGCTCTATATGGCTTGGGTCCACCATACCCGAAGGATTGCCTTCTACCCATCCACTCCAGTTGTTATGTATTGAATGTGAATCGCTGCTATCTTTTCACATGTAAAGCTTGCTGCTGAATGTGACTCCTCAGATGCTGCATTGCCATTGGTCGGTTTCTGCGAAACCTTTGTAAATACCCAATCGCTATGTGAGAATGTATCAGAGAGGGAACGGTCCTGATTGGCCTTTATCCCTGCATTGCTATTGGTTCTTATCTGACAATGGGTGTGGCTTTGACAGCCCGGGAGAGTTTAAAAGAAGGAGCTGTGCTCCACTGTTTTGTGGGTGTTTGATAGTGTGTTCTGAGTTGGTTGCCGTTACAAATAAAGCTGAAATCTTTTGCTGAAATCACTGCCTCTTGTTGAGTTGCATACTTAACACCAGTCATCTTCAGAGGCCCTGTTTTGGATGCCCCTCCCATCTGAGGCTAAACAGGCAGCAGCCTGAGAAAGGGCCTTCTTGGTTGTATCACCAAAAATTTGGAACTCCCTCCCCAGGAAAATTCATCTGTCTCCCTCAATTGTTTTCTTCTGCCAGACAGTGAAGACTTTTGTTTGGCATATGCCCAGTAACTCTTAGTGGCCTTCCTTTCTGGTTGTGTCGTTATGTGTGTTTGTATGTTTATATGTTTTTTTAAATTGTTTTAACATTTTATATATACTTTTTAAATACTGCTTAAATGTTTTTAATTTTTATTCGATGCTACTACCTTGGGAACCCTATTTGGATGGAAAGGCAGAATAAGAATGTTTTAAATAAGTAATAATAGCTAAAAATCATTTTGTGTGCATTATATTACTTTTGCTTATTGATACAGAAGTTTATGAACCTTCTCCATAGTTGCCAATAGGCCCAGCAGCTCATGGAGAGACAGAAAGATGGAGACATTTTTTTAAAATGTAGAAACATGTTTGAAATCCTGGATCAATGGATCTTCTCCATGTTCACAGTACTTTCATCCACCTTTAGCCAAGCAAAACTCCCAAACCAGGAGTCCAGGACTATTCTCTCTCAGTATGTTAGAATCCCACTCGTTTATTTGACAAAAGCATTGGTGATGGACTGACATCTAGTGTTCATCTTTTGCAATTGCAATAGTCAAAAGGGTAGTGCAGGTCAGTCCGAAAACCAGCAGGTGGGATTCAGCATGAAATAGAAATAAGAGGTATAGAAACAGAAGTAAAGCACATTCTCTTGGATGCAAACTAATATCATGTCTAAATTTATGTAATTTGTATTGCTGGCTCTCCCAAAAAAGGCTTCTGGTAAAAAAAATGGTTTCCCCCCTCACTTATACAAAGAATTCATTAGGATCAAGCAAAAAGTCAGCTGGTTTTAGAAGTGGCTAGGCTGTATCATTAAATAAAGGGGAAATTTTAATGGAGAAACCCCGCCTTATTTTAAAAGAAAGGGGGCTTCTAGTTTAATAAAAAAGATATACCTGTAACCCCACACTCAATATTTTGCAAAAAATTTCTCTGCTGTTGGATATTTATTTTCCTCCTAATGTTGAAATTATTTATTTATAACATTGATACTTCTAATACTAATAATTCTTTATATTGAATATGGTGAGTCAGATCTAAGGTCGGCTTCTGTCAGCATAAACTGGGGATATTTGCCAATATCCTATTTTTATTGCTGACTCCCATTTTTGCCCCCTCCTGGCATGAGGATCCCTTGTCCCCCCCAGAGCAGCATTTCAGGGGAAGACAAAAGTGGGAGGGAGGAGCCGGGGAACTCCATTCCACTGACAAAAGTGCCTTCCATTAGTAGAAACCAACTTTTCAATCCAACCCAATGTGTTTAAATTGTTTTTACAGGAATTGTATTTGTACTGATAGGAATCATCTCAGAAGCCATTAGCTAAGATACACATAGTGATATTTCCCATGGAGACATAAAACACAAGTGATACTGTAAACCCACTCATTCCTCCAATCAGGCATTTAGCCTACAGAGCAAAATAATCCACAGAAAGGACAAGGAACCCTCAAATTTCTACCTTTCCCCTCTGACAAGAGGAACTATATGTGAATGTCTCTTCGAATTCAGCTTGAGCCCTTCAGTGGACTTTGAGAGGTATCAGTCTACCATAATTGTACTCTTTATAATCATGACCTGATTTTTCACCTCGTGACATTTGTCGTGTCAACATAAAACAAGTGATATCATAAATTCATCCTTAGTTTACTGCTGTAGTATCTGTGATAACATGTATGGATTCCATATTGTTATACTACATTTTAAATGTTGTACATGATTTTAAAAGTTGTGAGCAATCTCAGGCACAATCTATGTCTTATATATATACATTCTCAGTATTTATTATTGAAACACTCAGGCTGCGGTCACATGCACCAGTTGAAGCAGAAGGGAAGCAAGGCTATTACCTCCAGAGGAATTTGACATGGAATTGCAAGATCACACATCCCTTTGTAGCTGCATCATTTGTGTGATCAGACACAACTTCAGGTGACTAGGGTTTTTTTTTGCCATTTGTTTCCCATGCGCATAAATGAGGAATCGCACCTCCACACTGAGGGCCCCCTACGGAGTATGCGATGATGCACATACTATGGGGGGGAGGGGAAGGCACCAAGCTGGAATGATCAAACCATCCCAATGGCATGAGAGTGTGCTTGCATGATCAGACGTGGGAAAGTCCATCCTTGGCCCATCGGAACCCATTAGAGCTGGACTTTCCACATTGTCTTTTAACTCCACTTCTGTGGCAAAGCAGCATGGATTGCCAACAACTGCAGGACGCTTCCCAGATGTTGCTGTCTGATCATGCCCTTTAGATCCATCAGGCATTTGCACCTATGTCAGATCTAAAGGCACGTGTGATTGCAGCCTCTTGTTGCTGGTTTAAGACCCAGAAACTTTACTGAAACGGGATTTTCCCCTTCCTTAAGAAAATACGGTGTGGATACTTACCAATCTGTGTGTGCATCATCAATTACTAAGAGGATTTGGGGTTTCTGCTGGACAACAGGAGTGGGGCTTGCTGTCGGCTCAGTCGGTCCTGCCGCTGCTTGCGTGGTCTGCTTCATGGCACTGGAGATGGAGCTGAAGATGCTGGTACCAGAAGAAAGAGAAGGAGGTGGCTGCAAGGGCTGCTGCCTCCTCTCTGTTGCTGGGGAAACGGGATTGCTGGTGGAATTATCAGGGCGCTGAAGGTCCATCATGTAGCCATTTGGCAAGTTGGCCACAAAACTACTGTCTGAGAAGCGCCTTCGCAAGAAATTCATGGTGATCGTTTTCCCAAAAACCAAAATAAGTCAAAATACTGGAATAACAAAGTCAAAAACTTGCTGGTTAGTTGGATGAGGTGCTCTGTCAACTGAAATTGTTCTGCAGGAAGGATGCTCCTTGGTTTTCCTATATAATTATTTCGTAGGCTAGTCCTGTAAAATACGATAAGAAACAATACATTTGTGAGGCCTTTATAGAGCACCATCAGAAGCATGAATGTGCTTTTGTAATTTTTGCTTATGTGGAAGTAAAAACTTATCCCAAGCTAGATTTTCAAAACATTACAAACCTATTAAAATGTTAGTCTTTTCCAGACATTACGTCCATGCATACCAGGAGCTCAACAACAGTGTTATTGGAAGCATTTCCTCCAGTGAGGCTCCTGATATGCAAGGTCATGTTGTCTGAATAGGGGCACCGTTTGTATTTTGCATGCCTCTACGGCTTCAGTATTTGTGAACCAGAGCTAGGGCTGCTAGGTTGCCCTTTGTCCCCTGCGGCTGCCACTGTCAAATGAGCATTAGGAATGAAAGGGAAGGGGAAAACAGCATCATGCAACACCATGATTTCATTTCCAATTGAAAACCCAGAAGTGGCATCACCATGTCATGCAATGGCAAGGAATTTACCAGATCTCTCTGGTTTTTATCATTATCAGAGCTCTATGATAAAAATCAGGCAACACAGTAACATCACTTTCAGGTTTTCAACCAGAAATGACACTGAGGCAGTATGGAACAGTATTCATACCAGGCCCCCCCCCCAGTTCTCTATGAACCCTGGAAAATCCAGTGCTCGAGTTGCATGTACATGCATGCAAAATATGCATATAGCTCTGTTCAGGCAATGTGGTGATTGCATGTATTGGGAGGATTTCTGCATGGTTGTTGGCCTACTGGGATGTGTAGGTGTTTCATCTGAAAAGGGCTTTTGTGAAGAGAGGGTAGTATGAGTGTGTTTGCAATGGACATTTTGTCTTTTATCATACTGCCTTCAGGCTCTATGACTGCCAAGCTCAGCTCTGTCCTAAAGTTGTATATTGAACCCTGTCTGGTACTTGGCAATGCCTCTGTTTTTATAGTCCCAGATAATCAGAATCAACTCACAGTGGGCTGCTCTTTGGAGGTCTGAACTGTGCCTGATGAATCAGCTCACACAAAGGCATGCCCCAAAGACTTCACCTTTCCCCACCCATTACAATTCTAGGATATCTGTTCAATGTAAATAATGTTCCAGCAGGAATGAAAGGCAGCCAATTTACCAATTTGTTGGCAGCCTTTAAAATAGAACTGTCACTGTTATAAACAAGCATTACAACGTAACCCCCCCCCACACACACACACACTGAGATAATGACATTTTCATTTATATTTCAGAACCTCACAATGAATATTATTTGTTGTGGGAGGATCAACCAAATAGCTCCGCTCCTCTCCTGATTGCAGCAGCATCATGTCATGGTAACACAGTGACTTAGAAAGCCCTTTTATAATGCTTTCTTATCAGCAAAGCTACAGGCAGCTCAGTTGAAGCCTGTGATGCTGGGTAAATAAATCCAATTCTAATCCTTGGAAATTACAGAGGTCATCTCCGTCTTTGAAGATTGCCTAAGTAACACATCGCTTATTTCCCGTTCCCCTACAATATGGTCCTTCCAGAGTAAGACGTACTTTGCATTTTTGATGCAAACGCCTCTGCCACCATTCAGATGAATGCTCTTATATTTTATGCTGAAGGCATCTCCCTCCCAATGGCATCAAAGATTCAAAGTGAGGGTGGAGGCAGCACTGCAAATCTGGAGAGGTATTGAAATAGGAACGCTGCTGATTTACTGAATAATGCCACAAAAAGGATCTAGTACTCTCAACGCCCCCCTTGATCATTTACATATTCTTGCCTTTCCTCAAGCCCTTTCCTCTCTAGCGTAGGTTTGATTATGGATGACGTAATCTGCATTTGCAATCATTCAAGTACCCTGCAAAACTCATGCAATGCCTGATTTCAAAGTAGGCATAGTCTCTTGATTGGCATGAACAGAACAGGGCTATCCTCTGCAGAGAGAGCGGAAGATGAGTTTGAAGTGCACTGATCTGAATAAAATCAAGACGTTTGATGTACTTAATTCGCAGGGCCTGCCAAATTGCATTAAGAATCAACTCCAATATAAAATGCCTATGGGAATTGCAAGCATATTATTGGTGCTTTCACTGTAAAGGAGAGACACACCTTCCCAATATTAGATAGCTGCCCTTCTCTGATGGATACAAAACATAGTTCTCTCACATCATCTGAAGCTTCTCTATGGATTATTTAGCTTTCAGAACAGATCTGTCTTTTCAAAGGCAGGGTCATATTGAATGGTTTCCTTGCTATTGAGCTAGAATGGCAACTCTGTATCCTAAAATACGATAAGCCAGGACAGGGAAGAATATGTGTTTAGGAGCATTCTGTTTTGGGGTGAAATTGAATATTCTAACTATGTGAATTCTAACAATAATCTGATTATCAACCACTGGACCATATATCAAGAATCAAGTCAGCTACTACATATTAATCAAAATACTTTGAATATGAAGCTTCCTTATGCTAAGTCACACCAATGGGCTATCTACAGTTTTAAAAATACCTACAAAATCCATAGGTAACAGGTGCCATCTCAAAAAAACTATTCCCCCCTTTTTCACGTATATGAGGTAATGCCTCTTCTAAGAGAATGCCTGTTGTGACACATGCATAGTCTAAAACCAAAGACAGAATGCACAAAAATATTGGTTTTTTTCATATGCAGATGTATACAGATGGTTCTGACTAATTCTCATATAACTGACTGAGTATAAATGAAATAAGAAATATAGCTGGAGATGGAGAATAAATATAAAAGGTAGGTGGGTTGGAAAAAGAAGAAAACAGGGAAAGCTGAGGATATAGAGGCTGCCAGGAGGAGAGAAATAGTGCTGGGAGGAGGATATGGGGGAAAGTTAGATGCTCTCTGCAATTCCTTGCAGGTTTCCCATTGTGTGACTGGGCCCAGTCTGGTTGGCACCATGCAACTTGGTACAGCCCAGCATCTGTGCAACTGTGCCAGACTTTACCCAGGGGAGAGGTTTTTATAGGGGAGGGAAGGAGGGAAACTGAAGATGGGGGGGGGGGTACAGATAAAGGTAGGTTGGCTGGTGGATGGGAAGGAGAAAAGGAAGCAGTGAAAGGGGAGGCTATGGAAGGTTTCAGGAAAGGGAAAGAGGTAGTATTTGGGGAAGGGAAAATGCGATGCCCCCTGCAGGCCTCCACTTGTAATTCACTACTAAGAAGTGAGAGTCTTTCCCATTTCAGTTTTTGCCATTTAAAAAGCTCAGTGAAAAGTATTTGACAATTATCCTGCACTAATGTTAAAACGTGCAATTCTTCTCAAGCTTCTCAAGACATCAAGCGATGGTCTGTAGTGACCCCAGGATTCATTTGGGAGGAAGGGAGTGGGACATTACAGTGGAATTTACAGGGTGATGCTGCCTTTCTCAGTGCCTAACCACATGTTAGCGTAAGTCTTCTATCTGCATCCGTTTTCCTGACCTAAAATGGTTGCAAAGAGCACCTGTTTGCCCATTGGGGAAACCTGCATGTAGCCCAAATGTAGCAAATTTCCCCATATGCCTGAGAATTAAATTTCAACATGCCACTCCCAGCATAATTCTATTCTGAAAGGGCCCAGAGTAGACATGGAGCAGACCCAGAAATGGTGTAACATACTTGGGCCCTCCCTTTCCTCAAAGCTCGTCTCTTCCATTCAGCCTGTGGCACAGCCAACCTTCCTTACTGAAAGTAAACCGAAGCAACTATAATGTGAACACACACTTTTATTGCAACTCTCCCTCTGCTTTTCTGGCTTTTCATCCACACCTCCAGAAGTGAGGCAAGGAGCACACTGATGCCATGTATGCTACTGGTGCCCTCATTTCCATTAGCAGAATGACTACTTAATTTGTAAATAATTAATGGCAGACAATGAAGACTAATCGTTTTGTGAAATGCAAATATTCATAATTGCAGGCTGGAAAGTGCAATTACCTCCTGTTTTTTTCCTTAAAAAAAAGCCAAGAAAGAGAAGAAAAAATGTTAGTGCTGTGGGCAAAGAATTTTTTATTGTATTTCAGTTGTAGATCCCTGTGTGTTTTGCATGCAGCTTTGTCAGGGAATCTGTAAGGTGAGCATCTCTCAGAGTGTGATAAGGCTCCTTGGGCTTTGGATGCAGTCATTAGCATGTTCAACAATGCCACAGATGCAAGGAACCTATGATATATACTACAAAGAACACAAGAGCCAAGAAAATGACAGGTCCTACACAGGGTTCCTAGCTCTGGGTGGAGATCTTGGGGGTGGAGCCTGGGGAAGGTGGGATTTGAGGAGGGGAGGGACCTCAGCAGGGCACAATGCCATGAAGTTCATCCTTCAAAGTAGCCATTTTTTCCCCAGGGGAACATATGCCCATCTTCTAAAGATGAGTTGCAATAGTGGGAGATCTCCAGGTCCCACCTTGAGGTTGGTAACCCTAGTCCCACATGTTTGGGAGATCACCATTTCAACATTCTAGGTGTTAGGGAGAAGTCTTCTGGTGGATGAATTTACAACAGGGTTGGGGAAAAAAACACGAGCTGCTTATAGATTTTTTTTTGGGAAAGTAGCTCCTATTTAGGGGTGTGCATTCGGGAATCCCAAAACGGAAAAAAACCCAAAAAAAGCATTTTCGGGTTTTTTTCGGCTTTCGGGATTCCGGACAGGCTATTCACTGTAATCTTCGAATTCCAAAAAAAAAATCCCGGAAAATTCGGGATTTTTTCGGCATTTTTCGGCATTGCCGAAAAACGGCGTTGTGGGGTTTTTTAAACTGTTGAAGGGCCCGGGAATTCCTTTTCCCACCATTTCCCCCTCTTTCCCGCCTTTTCCTCCTGTTTCCAGGAGGGGGGGGAAGGAGGCTCCAGACAGCCAATCACTGCAATGCATTTGCAAAATGCATTGCAGTTTGCAAGCTTGCAAGGCTGTTGTTGCTGCCTGCAGCCCAACCACCAGTTTGCTCCTTTCCCAGGGAAGGAGCACTGTGGTGGCCAATAGGGTTCTGGCATCTGCTCTCTGGCCAATCACAGAAGGTTTTTCCTTTTTGAAATCCTTCTGTGTATGCTCAGAGAGCATAAAAGGAGCCAGTCTCTGGGCTGACTCTCATTGCTGTGTTCCTGGATCCTGCTGGCTGGTGAGAGAGAGCTGCATGGCTTGGCTGATGGAGATTGTGGCTGGCTGGCTTCTGCTGCCCCTGCTCCTGAGTCTGCCCTGCTTTCCTCCCTGCTCTTCATGGACCTCGGATCAATACCTCAGAAGACTTCAGACTGATTTGATTTATTAGGGCACTTTTAAATTTAATTTCTTTTCTCTTTATTTTATTCTTCCTTAGGGTTGGTTTGGGAGAGACCTGGGGTTGGTGGGGTGGTGATTGCACATGGTCTGCTGCTGGCTTGGCAAACATGCCCCCTCACACCACCACCACACCTCTCAGGTTTTTTTACAGGGAGAATCTGCTTGCCTGATCCATTCCCATAGGAAACAATGGAGAACTGGGGGCACCCTCTTTGGATGCCCCTAGAATTGGACCCCCTGGTCCAATCTTTTCAAAACTTGGGGGTCTTTTGGGGAGAGGCTCCAGCAGCTACAGTCCAAATTTGGAGTCTCTACCTCAAACCCCCCTCTCCAGCCCCCTGCAAACTTTCCAGAAAATTTTGCCATTGAAGTCAATGGCCCCATTGGATATAATGGACCCGAATTTTTCGGGAATCCCAAAACTTTTCGGATTTCAATGCTTTACCGGTATAGGTATTCGGTTTTTTTCGGGAATACCGAAAAAATTCAGGTCCAATATGCCCAAATCCAAATTTTACCGAATTTTTTTTTTTTGCACACCCCTGTCATTCCATGTTTTTCCAAGAGCCATGGAGTGCCACAGTCCAAAAATACAGGTTCCAATTTACCTTGGGGTCACAAGTTGCAATTTTTAAAAATAACAACAGGAGCATCTTTTTTTTTTAATAATTAAGCTGTACATAGAAAAAGTATGTTGCAGATGCATAAAACTGGGACCAAGAAAAGGCAACTATTAATAGGGATGGGCACAAACTGGCTCATGAAGTTAAGTTTGAAATGAATTTTGGCCAGTTCATGTTTAGCAAGGAGATTTTCGTGGAAGGGCGATCAGCACAAACATTCCATGAACTTTGGTACTCTTCATGGTGGTTCATGAATGGATACATTTCTAGACAGACTGTCTTCGCTCAATTAAACTGTTTACAAAACACTGATAGGAGCTCTCCAAAGCTTGACAGGCACTGCTGGTTGCCAGTAAGAGTTCCCATTCTGCTCTATGGGAGCAGACTGCTATATATCAGCTCAGCTCTTCAGCCTGTCCTCTGTTGGCTGTGGGCAGTTAGACAGAGAGGCAGGGAACTTGTTAGAAGCAGACAGCACTCGTCATTTATTTCTGACTGTGAACACCTCTCCCCTGCCGGGGTTGGGTGTTAGCGGAACTCAGGGCTCTGAGCCATTCCATTTCTCTGCTCATGCTGAGCAGAGGTGCTTAGCTACTGGGTGCCTTGGCTGAGTGAGAATCCACATTTTATGCCCTGATTGTGATCTTCTCTCCCCTGCTGGGTTTTGGGTGTTAGGTGGACTCAGGGCTCATAGTTACGCAAGAGATGTTGGGCCAGATGACAGTCTTGAATGGCCACTACTCTAGAAGATTGAAATTGATCTCAGGGGACTTGGTGAGGTACTCTCTCACCATCACCTCTGCCACATCCTCTGCCATTGCATACCTGGCATCCCCACCACTGCTGACTTCCCAGTTCACTACTGACAACCAGTAGCAGGGTTTCCCCCTGGCTGGGCTCTTTGAGGCAGAGGTGCTGGGCTGTGGCTTCCCCTCCCCCTCCCCAGCCTCTTCCACCTGCTGTTCGTTCTGGCCTGTAGCCTCCACACTTCTTTACAGAGCTCATGCTCCCATTGCAAGAGCTCTGCATTCAGGAGAGCAATGCTGCCTTTTATCCAGGGGTCACAGATACAGGCCCGCTTGTACTCCACTTTATTGCAGAGAGGATGCAGTGTAGTGGTGATGCCCACCTTGATCCTATCTGTCAGGGCCTTGACCCATGGGAGAACAGCCAGCTCCAGTGTGAGACCAGCACCTGGCCCATCCCTTGAATCAGGGGGATTGCTTGTCCCAGGCTGGTTATGTGAGTGCACAGCACATTGGTGGTGTTCTTTAAGGGCTTGAGGACATGCACCATTTGGGAGGAGGTCAGTCAGTTATTGCAAGTGATCTCCTCTTCCCCATACCGGATGGTCATGGAGGAGATGACATCCTGCACCATACTCTTCTGCTTCACCAAACATGCAATCATGGTGTAGGTGGAGTTCCTCATCCTCCTCCCTATCACACAGCAGACAGGCAGACTTGATCCTGTGTGAGAAGTGGGTGGCCAGGCACTGGCAGGTCTCGAGCAAGGCAGCATTCCAGGTGGCCTTGACAGTGCTCTCCAGCCCCAGAACATCCTTCACCACCAGCTGAAGCATATGTGCCAAGCAGATGATGTCCTTGAGGCTCACATGCTTTACCTCTGCCAGCATGTTGGCACCAGTGTCCATGACCATGTAGTCATGGATGATGTTGCCATCACCCACCACCCACTCCCTCAGCCTTCTCTGTATCACATGGCAACAATGTTTTGTGCCATGTGGTCTGCATCCAGCCCCTGTAGAGTCATGGAGCAGAATTGCTTTGTAGCCTGGTGGCAGGACTGTCCCCTCCTGGGGCCCGGGCCATGTCCTGGCTGTCCTGCTGGCTACTCCAGAGGTCTGCCATGAAATGCATGATTCTGCCTTGCTCTCTGGAGACCTGAGCCTTCACCATCACCACTGCAGCCATTTAAAGGCTACATCCTCCACGAGGGAGAAGGGCTAGCCATCCACAGCAATCATCTCTCCGACAAGGCTATCGACTGCTTCCTGGGCCCTCCACATAGCCCTTTTGACTTCTTGGAGGGTGGCCTGCCTTGATGTCTCACCCGTGGCAGCCTGAGTATGGGGAGCCTTTCTTGGAGAGGCCTCCTGTAGCCCCTGCTTCTCCCTGCTGAGAGGGTGTGGGCCTCTTCTTCTTCCCACTGGCTGCCACTTTCTTCTCCAGCACTTTGCAGGTGCCTGTGGAGGATGGAGGAGGACAAGTGTTGGGGTCAGTTTGCACCTCTCCAGACATGCGTGTGGCACACTTGGCACTCTGTCACACAGGGGTCACTGGGTAGGGTGCGGGAATGTTTCCAAACTGTGGGCTTCCCCCCTCCCTTTGCCAGAATCCTCCTCTCCAAAGAATGTTAGCAACTGCTGGTGTCTCCAGGCAGTTCTAACAACTCTTTTGCCTCTGTGGAGAGCCACAGGAACAGATCAGGGGAAGGAGGCTCCAGGACCCCTGGTGATGCCCTGCTAGGGCTGGGCTCCAGTGGCCTGGCAGGATGGGTTTGGTGCCTGGGGATGGGGGCCTGTGGTACACAGGGTGTGGAGGACTTCTTCTCCTCACAATGAGCACCCTTTGTACCCACTTTCACCCTCATGGCACAGAGGTGTTCAGGAATTTGAAGCAAGCAGAGGAGTATTTTTAAAACTTTGTACTGTGTAAACTATATTTTGTAGGCCTGGGAGCAATATTGAAAGCTTGCTTCTAAAGCCACTCTTCTGCTTCCCTTGCTTGTGTGATGTGGCTAGGGTGCCCACCAAGCTGTTGCAGGGTTCCTTTGGGGACCCCCTGTCAGGGAGCAGAAAGCAGGGATTTAATTGGCTCCAAGCCATTTAAACCAAACAGCTGAATGGTGGGGGGGGGCTCTCCACTGGTCAGCTGTTTTTCGAGAAGAGCAGAAAGCAGGGGTTTAAAGTGGTCAAAATTCATGATGAACTTTAGTTCATCAGCTGGTTTGTACCCATCCCTAGTAGGGGGATGCTTGGCTTGCTTTCAGTGTCTGGTGCGGGTGTGTGTCTGCCCAGGTGAAGTTTCCCTGTGAGTTTGGTGTTACTGGCTTCTTCCTGAGCTGTTCCATAGACTCCTGTAACTGCAGCTGTGTTTTCCAGAGAGAGCACTGGGGAAATTTGGGGGGGGGGAGTTTTGGTAACTGAGACCCCAGAAACGCAATCTGCCCCCAACGTGGAGAGATTGTAGAACAGCAGGCAGCAAGGTGAGGTTCCCTGTGCATTTGGTGTGTGTAGCTTGCAGGAGGTCCATTCTATATACTTTTGAACCTGTCCCTGACATTTCCCCCCAAAGCACTTTTTTGGGGGAACTTTCTTTGGGGGGCTGTAACTCAGACCCTCTAAGTCCAATTTGCATATATTTTAGAAGGCATGTAGAGGAGAGTCAGCCAGAGATCCCCTGTGAGTGTGGTGTCTCTAGCACATTTTTTTTTTTTTTGGGGGGGGAATTCTACCACATCACAAACCTCACAAACTGAATTGATTTGTTTAGCCCTGACAAGTTCATGACTGTTCGTGGTTCACAAACCATGGACACCACGAACCACAATCCAACCTGACCCAGATTTTCATGGTTCATACCCATCCCTAACTATTAACCACCAATTGTGTAAATCATGGGATGTCAGTATAAGGCACTGAAATTGCAGCAGCAGCAAAGGGAACTTGTAGTGGTCTGCAATTCAACATCAAAGCAGGTCCTACAGCATTCAGGTTAGCAGCACTGGAATTAGACCCATTCTACTAATGCAGGTCAAATGGTAAACTTTCCAAAAAATTGTGACCTGTATTGTAACTGGCTGATCTGGCAATACTTCTTGAACTGTGATTTCAAATTTTGGTTTTATGGTTTTTAATGTATTTTATATACGCTGTAAGCTGCCTTGAGTTCTGTAAGGAAGAAAGGTGGCTAATAAATGTTTGATTTATGCAAGCATAATTGTTTTATGCCAAGCCCTGCACACAATTATCACATGCAATATGCTGCCAAAACAACAGGCACATTTGTTTGTTGTGCGCAAAGTACAAACAGTGAATCACACCTTCTAACTCCTTCTGTGGCTCTTACTCTCCTGCTTTAATAGAGATAAGTAAAGAGGCCCCAGTGTGAAAACGAAACATCTGACTGAAAAGCCCTGGACATCTGGAACTCTTCCTCCCAAACTGATGATGACTCACCCTCATCCTCATCTTTACACCAGACAGACTCTTATTTATACAACACTATCAATTTACATGACACTTTACAAAGTAACATAAGCATAAAGGTGCAAGAATGCCTGGCCCAAGAAGCTTGGTCTCAAAATGCTGGAAAGAGAGAGAAGAGAGGGAGAAGAGGAAAAAGATAGCCATGGATGGAGCAACAGAGAGGAGTGGGAAAGAGGATAGCTGAGGATAATGGAATGAATGACAGCCAATTCAATTAGACTTACTGAGGGTTGTTTCATTTTAGGGATGTGCAATTTTTGTTTGTTTCAAAACCTTCATTCTTTTTTTGCCAGATCTGCTGTCACACATGTTCATTTCTGTATTCATATTCATTTGTGTCTGAACTGGAAACTTCTCTTGCCGTAATGCCTTTGTCCTCACTCCAGTTTGGGTGAACTGTCTGTGGGCTGTATCACTCATGCAAGGGATCTTCGTGTCTACTACATTTCATACAGACAATGGGGAGGATCCCAGTTTTATAGGCACAAATAGCAAAACACAAGGAAACAGATAAAGCATATGGTATCCATCCACTCATTCACTGGTGTTACACTAACATATATAATGAATGAGGCTTTTTGATTTTTTTTTTTTGGTTAGTTTGGAAATTACACATTTCTAGTATATTTTATGGTTTATGTTAGTACTCACTTGCCTATTCTGCTTTCCTCAGTTAACCTGCCTAGTCAGGGAGGATAGGGCAGTGGAATAAGCTGAAAAGAGACCTACAGCTGGATCCACCCAAAGGCCATCTGCTGGGTGAATGTACTCATGTTCCTGCATAACATCTTTCGATATTCCCATTTCCCATCAATTTAAATCTGCTTGGAACTGACAATGTAGACAGAGTGAATACATGGGAGGGAGAAGTCAGGGCTGTGTCCCATGCCACAGTACCCCTGAATATGTTGGGGTGCCAAGAACCCATGCGTGGAAGGTGTTAGAGGCAGGGCCTATAGGTGCAGTCCTACCCCCAAATTCTATCTACGTTGTCATCTGCATGGACCAGTTGTGCAACAGGGCAGTTTATGTATTTCAGAGTTCTAAGTACAGCTTCCGCTCACTGAAATGAGCAATTACACTATGAACAGCAGCCAAAATGATGATTGCATAGTTCTGGGAACGAGCCATAATACCCCTTTATTTCAAAATGGTCCTAAAGAATTGAGATGGGGCAATTATGTCTAAGATGACATGTTACATTCAGATTATCGGAGGTCACAGAAGTGAAAATCCCTTTATTGTTCTTCTATTATATTTCTAGATGATATAAGACATTATGCCTTGTTTCATTGGCTTAAGAATTCAAGAAGTTGTAATGGTTTGTATACTTAATTCGAATGGGTCGAGGAATTGCATCTGTGTATTAGTCTATATTGGTTTTAACCTCACTTGCTATATATATTTTTTAATGAATGCATGTTTTGAATTAATTCTTTTAAAATGTTTTACTAACCCATTTGCATTTTTTCTCTAGTAATTTATATTCGTCTAACTCATTTACTAGGTATTGCTTCTATTACTTTTATTTCTAATTGCACAGACATCTTTTTTCTTGTGCGTGTATCTGGTCTAGTTAAGTGAATTATCCATATTAATTTGATTATTAATTGATCTTTTTTGGTCTTATTTACTATATACAAAATTAGCATGTGCATGGAGGTAGGTGGAAAGTACACTGGGTACTGACTTCAGAGAGACAAGGAGTGCCAATATTCCCCTGACTATTGGCAGCAGGGCTCTGGGCACTGGACATCATTTTCCATTTAAATGGAGTCTGCATGAGATTTGCTAGAGCAAAACAAAGTTTTCCAGAAGAAACACAACCATGAAAAATAATACAAATGTAATGTCAGACACAACATTGCCCCACCCCACAGCTGTAGTCTCTCTGGAACTCTCGCATGAAGATAATAAAGGAATTTTAATGCATAATATAAATGAAGCCTGTGGGGAAATGCAGTACAACGCTGTGATTAAAAGGCTTCTCTGAATTATTGACACCACTGAGGGTAAGCCAAGTGATCATTCAGGGCAACCCCACGGGCATTCCCTTCCATTCTGTTTATTGTAAACAGAAGTAAACCTGGTCTTTCCATTCAGAGAAATGCTGTACAGGGATTTGAACACTTTTCATTCCTGTCTTCATGAGGTCTACTGACCACACCAGCTTTCTCATGGCATATCTGCACTATCTACTAAAAGCAGTATACAAATAATTCCTTCTCCATAGGGAGCACCCAGGGTTATTATGCTGTGAAGGGAAGGGGGTGTGAGAGGACTTGCCTACATGCAATACTGAGAGTTCAGTGAGTGGAGCTCCCAATGGGTTTTTTCTTTGAAAAACAGGTGTGTGGGGATCTGATTCCAATCAGAATGACTGCATGAAAGGAAAGGTGGTTTAAGCCTACACCCCATGCCATTTCCCCAATTTGAAAGCTGCTATTTGTACCGCTGGGGAAATAGTGGTTTGCCTGATTTTTCAAGGTAAAATTAACACCAAGAACTACATTCACAGAACTCCCAGTGTCATATCTAGTTAAATCCTCCCTAACAGACATGTCAGACTCCCGAGTTGCCTCAATTATGGAACAACCTTCCCAAAAATATTCAGTTTGTGCCAAGAGTGTTAAATTTCCAGTGCCATCTGAAGAATATTGTTTATCCCAAGTTGCCTGTTGATTATATTTTGTTTGTTCTTTTTTAAAAAGTCACACTTCTAAGCAATCTCTCCTTATAATAATTATCTTTTGGTTTCGTAAGATTCCATGTGCTCCCATTGGCTGTAAAATGCCCTCCCTCAGCCATTGGCCCATCAGCCGCCACTCAAGAGTACTCGCGTGCCATTGGCCGGGTGCTGGGTCTGCTCCTCTTCCCCACCCACTCCCCCTTCAGACAGATTTGCACGTCAGATTTACTGGCAGATAGCTCTCTCTCCTGAGGAAAACAGTTCTCTTGACTCCTGTGAGGAACTGTCCCCTCAGTGGCTGTTGGTATGCAGCCAAGCTTGGTTCTGTGAGTAAAAAAAACAAAGGACTTTCAGCATAACCCGTTCCCCAATGGCCACTTTCCTGTCAGAATAAATGAAAAAAGGCTCTCTCCTGCTTAGCTTCAGCATGGCTGGCTGGCTAACGAGGTGGGCCAGCAACCATCAAACCATTTTCTTCAACTCCCCACTGTGTGGCTGACTTTCCCCTAGGGTTGCCAATCTCCAGGTGGGACCTGGAGATCTCCCACTGTTACAATTGACCTCCAGATGACAGAGATCAGTTCCCCGGGAGAAAATGGTTGCTGTGGAGGGTAGACTCTATGGCATTATATCCTGATGAGTCCTTCCACACACCCACCCCAAATGCTGCCCTCCACAGGATCCACCCCCCCAAATCTCCAGGTGTTTCCCTAATCAGAGTTGGCACCTGCACTTTCTCCTCTGTCAGTAAAAGGCCCTTTCCACACCTGTGTTGGCCTTTGGGAGAAAACTCATTGGGCCCAGTCCTGATCAGGTTGCCAACTCCAGGTGGGCAATTCCTGGAGATTTGAGGGATGGAGCCTGGAGAGGGTGAGGTTTGAAGAGGGGTGGCACCTCAGACAGGTACGATGCCATAGACTCCACCCTCCAATCCAGCCATTCCCTGATGGGGAACCATTGTTGCCAATCTCCAGGTGGGGGCTGGAGATCACTCAAAATTACAACTGCTCTCTAGGAGGGATGGGGAAGGAGATGGAAAACTAAATGTAGGTTGATGGTTGGCTGGGAGGGAGATAGGGTTATCAACTCCAGGTTGGGAAATTCCTGGAGATTTGAGGGGTCGAACCTGGAGAGGGTGAGTGTTGAGGAGGGGTGGGGCCTCAGACAGGTACAATGCCATAGACTCCACCCTCCAAACCAGCCACTCCCTCCTGGAGAACCACTGTTCCCAATCTTGGGGGTGAGCTGGAGATCACTCAAAATTACTACTGCTCTTCAGGTAGCAAAGATCAGTTCCTCTGGAGAAAATGGTGGACTCTTTCATTATACCCTGCTGAGATTGCCGCAGCAAATTGTCACTGAGTGCCCAAAGCCGGGGCACTCTCCCAGAGCCTCTTTCTAGAGCCCGTTGTATTTATTCCCACAACGGGCCTTATTCCTAGTATATATATAAATATATATATATCACTATCAAAGTCACAGCTGACTTATTGCAACCCAGTGAGGTTTTCAAGGCAAGAGACGCTCAGAGCTGGTTTGCCCTTGCCTGCCTCTGCATTAAGATCCTTGGTGGCCTCCCATCCTAGTGCTATCCAGAGCCGATCCTGCTTAGCTTCTGAGATCTGAGGAGATCAGACTAACTTGCACTATCCAGGTCAGGAAAAGCTCTAGAGTTTACTCCCAATTTATTTACATATGTCCAACTTTCCCAAATATAATATGCCCAAAGGGGCTCACAATCAATCAAAAAACTTTCAAGCAACTATTAAAATGAATGTAATGTAATGTAATATACAAATGCCATAAAATCAGCAGCAGGCACTGGTCAGTCTTAACAAAATCAACTAAAACCTTGGCAATATCAAATGGTCTCCACCAGGTGCCTAAACACTAGGGCTGTGATTACACACACTAAATAATCCACTTTCAATCCACATTCAATGCACTTTTGAGGTGCGGTCACACTGACCTTTTGATCGGGGTTCGCTGCTGTTCCCTCTCGCATTGAAATGTTCTGTTCACATGTGCCAATCCGCCTCCCACACTGAAGCAGGCTCCCGGTTTTTCCTGCCCCTGGGAAAATCAAGTATTTTCTGGGTACTTCCGCTTTAAATCCACAGTTTCGCCCATCTGAACAGCCACCTCTCACAACGATCGCGATTGGGTCTGTCTGACCGTTCTTTGCACTGTGAGGTTGGTTTTTTTTAACAGCTTCTGGCTGATTACCTGAGCAATCCTGTGCTTAAAAAATTCATTATAAACATTCATGTGCTCATCAAGCGTGGAGAAAGCTCCTGCCTGCCCCAGGAGTGAAGCTGCAGAGGGCTGCAGGAGGTAAAGTTGCTGGGGGGGAGGTGGTCGGGGAAAGTGCCGGGTGGGCTTGCAGGCGACAGACCCGAAGCTGCGGCATTAGGAGGGGAGGGAAGGAGGACCCGGCTTGCCAGCAGCGTGGAGCCAGGGCTGGTTGGACAATAGGAGGCAGCGGGGAAAGTTGTTGAATGCGGGCAGGGGGAAGGAAGTGCTGGAGGGGCTGGCGGATGGGCAGGTGGTGGAAAGAGAGGGGCCGCATCTAGACAGTGCCCAGAGCCTCCTCGCGCAATGCTACCGGGAACAAATCACAATTACATTGCAATTTCCTTGCCGTGTGACCACGGCCTTGAATTGGATTTTGCCAGTTCACACAGTAAAATCCAGTTGGAATGTGCACTAAAAGTGCATTGAAAGTGGATTATTTAGTGTGTCCCATCGCAGCCAAATGATGAAGTTACCAAGTCTCACGAGATGAGATGCTCCAAATTGAGAAGGCCTTATATGATGGAGGGAGAAAGGAAAATCCTCCTGAAGAGGATCATATAGGAACAAGGTGCATGTAGAAGCAAACTTCAGACACTGTTGTCATGACCCTTCAGCATCCATTTTGTTGGCACTAGGCCTGGCCTATGATATGCCTAACTGTCCTGCAAAACTCAGGTAGTCTTTACCAGCCCATGTCTAGGTATATTCTGAAGAGTATTTGCTGGACAAAAGAAGTGAGTAGGGCAGAAGAAATGGCAGGACCATGGAGTTATGTATATATGTTCCATCAAGTTACAGCTGACTTATGCAGCCCCTGCAAGGGGAACACCTCCACGTTATCCCATAACCAATCTACAGGTTGGCCACCTGGAATTTCTCTACCTGCCCCCATGCCCATGAAATCCATTCTATCATTCCCTGCCCCCTGGATCAAGAACATCTATCATTATTCCAACTTATACTTGGCTCCAGTGCTTGAAGAGTACCCACTGTGTATCTTGAGTTCTTGCTCTGTACAGCCTTGCTCCGTATGCTTTTCTCCGGAATTTCTTTGGATGATGGCCTGAATCTTTCTGCAAATTCCCCACTTGGCTCCCCTGATATGGCTCCATCCTGGAACTCCAGAGCCTCTTAGTTTGTCTAAGTTTCAATGAGGTCTGCTTGGATCACTGCATATCTGGATGCTTGCCTTCCAAGATGGTTTCTGCATGCTGTCTTTTCACTGCTTGTCTCTCCTCTTTTTTGAGTGATACACTGCATAATATAGATATGTTTTGTGGACATTGGAAACAATTACATATATTGGAGGGCTTATTCCCATTGGGTGCTTAACATCTTCAATATTACTTTGACTGTCTTCATGCATCATGATCCCCCACTCAGTTTCTGGTTTCTGATTGTTCTTGCTGAATTCTAGCCCCTGCTTTCATTTCCAGGCCTGCCTCAGAACTTCATCCCTTTGTCTTATCCCTTAGAAGTACAGTTGCCACTCTCCAGGTAACACCTGGAGATCTCCCACTATTATCACCAGACTACAAAGAGTGCTTTGGAGGGTGGAATCTATGGCATTATACCACCCTGAGGTCCCTCCCATCCCCAAAGCTCGCTGTCCTCAGGCTCCACCCTCAAAATTTCAGGTATTTTCCGAGACTTCCAGTTGACAGCATGGCGATGGCGGTTGCTGCCCCCGAGGCTCGGGGGAGCGGCTAGCACACCAGTGGTCTGGAGGGAGGCTACAGAAGTGGCCCCCCCATGGAACCCTGGGGCAAGGGTTCCTAGCCAGAGGGCTTTTAAGGAGTTGCCTCTTCAGTGGTGGAATGCCGTGGAATTGAGGTGCTCCTTCGCCCTAACAGTCCTGCTGCTGGTGACCAAATGGCTCTAGCTAGGCTGACTGGGGCAAGCGAAGGAGATCGAGCAAGTGGCGATAATTGTGGCGAGGCTGGAGGCAGCCGATGATGAATGTGAGTTGAATGTAAATGATTTTATGAAGAAACGGTGGATTCCCTGCCCCTTTGCTTTATCGGTTTGGAGGGAACTTCCCCCCCACATGAGTGGCAAGTAGAAGAAAAAGGGTGGGCGCAGGGAAAAAAGAAAAGCTGTTTGGTTTTGAGAGACTTACCAGAGCGGGCTTTATGCATAAGCGATTTTCAGAGGTGGTGAAAGAGCGGTTGGTTTCTGTAAACAATAATCCAAGGTGTTGGGCATCAGGAAGATGCTGAACCGAAACCTCTGGGCGTCCAGAGCCCTAGGCCAGAAGAGGAGGGGCCAGATGTCATAAGACTACTAGCAGATACGCTCAAGCCAATCATAGTTCAACTCGCTGGTATTAACCAGCAATTAGCCGTCCTAAATCAGACGATGGCAGTGCAGCAGCTCCAAGTGGCGGAAACGGTTAAACAAACGGAGCAGACGATTGCAGAAGTGAAAGAGATGCACTCCGAACACAGAACGTTGAAGAAAAGAGTGGATCAAGTGATAAATAAACAAAATCATCAAGAACATAGGCTTTTGTCCTTGCAAATGGAGAAAGCCAATATGATCCTCAGATTTCAAGGGGTGCCAGAATCCTCAAAGGAAGATTTAAAGAAGCTCCTTAGTGATCTTCTCGCACCAGTTGTAGGCTTAAAAGCGGAAGAAATTATGCACGACATTGAAGCAGTGTACAGGGTGTATTCATAAGAACATAAGAACATAAGAGAAGCTAATGCTGAATCAGGCCAATGGCCCATCTAGTCCAACACTCTGTCACACAGTGGCCAAAATATACCAGGTGCCATCAGGAGGTCCAGCAGTGGGGCCAGGATACTAGAAGCCCTCCCACTGCTGCGCCCCCCAGCACCAAGAATAGAGTGCATCACCTGCCCCAGACTGAGAGTTCCCATCTATACCCTGGGGCTAATAGCTACTGATGGACTTCTGCTCCATATGTTTATCTAATTCCCTCTTGAAACTGTCCATGCTTGTAGCTGCCACCACCTCCTGTGGCAGTGAATTCCATATGTTAATCACTCTTTGGGTGAAGAAGTATTTCCTTTTATCTGTTCTAACCTGACTGCTCAGCAATTTCATGGAGTGCCCACGAGTTCTTGTATTGTGAGAAAGGGAGAAAAGTACTTCTTTCTCAACCTGCTCAATCCCATTCATGATCTTATAAACCTCAATCATGTCACCCCTCAGCCGTCGTTTCTCCAAGCTAAAGTGCCCCAAGCGTTTTAACCTTTCTTCATAGGGAAGGTGTTCCAACCCTTTTATCATTCTAGTTGCCCTTCTCTGCACTTTTTCCAATGCTATAATATCCTTTTTGAGATGTGGTGACCAGAACTGTACACAGTATTCCAAATGAGGTCGCACCAATGATTTATATAGGGGCATTATGATACTGGCTGATTTGTTTTCAATTCCCTTCCTAATAATCTCCAGCATAGCGCTGGCCTTTTTTATTGCAGCTACACACTGTCTAGACATTTTCATTGAGTTATCTACTACGACTCCAAGATCTCTCTCTTGGTCCATCTCTGCCAGTTCAGACCCATCAATGTGTATTTATATTTAGGATTTTTGGCTCCATTGTGCATCACTTTGCACTTGGCCACATTGAACCCCATTTGCCATGTTGATGCCCACTCACTCATCCTCGACAGATCCCTTTGGAGTGCCTCACAATCCTCCCTGGTTTTCACCACCCTGAACAACTTCATGTCATCTGCACATTTAGCCACTTCACTGCTTACTCCCAATTCCAAATCATTAATAAACAAGTTAAAAAGCATCGGACCGAGTACTGATCCCTGTGGTACCCCACTTCCTCCCACCCTCTACTGAGAAAGTTTCCCATTTATAGTCACTCTCTGTTTTCTATTTATAAGCCAGTTTTTGATCCACAAGAGGACTTGTCCTTTTATCCCATGACTATTGAGCTTACTTAGGAGCTTTTGATGAGGAACTGTATCAAGAGCTTTCAAATTACACCAAAAAGAATAGCCTACCTGGAGAAATATCAGCCAGATTTTCAAGAAGACAAACTAGGGATGCAATCTTACGAGCAACCTTGGCAGCTCCATTGAAAATGGGGAACGACAGTATTAAGGTTTTAAAGGACATACCATTCGAGATTCGTCAAAAGCAGAAAAATTACAAGGACTTGATACTCTTTCTCCAAACTAACCAACTCCGATATAAATGGGTGGTCCCAGAAGGAGTGGTCTTTAAGATGAACGATAAGAGAGAGAAGATTGATTCTGTGTTTAAAGCCAAGGAATTTTTTAAGTGCCACTTGGGGACCAAAGAAGATGGTGAAACTGGTTCGAGTGGCTCTGCTCCCTCTGAGACGGACGAGGATCTGGCGGCGGAAGAATGTGCTGGTGCCCAAAGACCAACTTATGCACTCAGGGATAGAAAACCTAAGTAAAGGCAGAAGGACTCTGAAAGTGGCCTTTATGAAGCGAGCTTGAGAGATGCTCTGGAACACTCTCATAACAATTAATCAGCTAATCTTTAAGTAGGGAAAGTTAGACAGGAACTCACTGTATTCATGATACACTAACCATGCAACACTAACATAGATATTAATGGGGTGGAAGATCTACTCTTGGGTTTTTAGTTTAGTGTGGGTTTGCTTTTCTTTCTCCCTAGTGTTAGTTCCTCTTCCTTTTTTTCTGAGTTTAGTTTGTAGTCTATATAAAATACAAATAAATAAAAAATCCCCTATGGGGGGGCCAAAAAAAAAAAAATTCAGGTAATTTCCAATCCAGAGCTGGCAACCCTGCAGAAATGTGTGTATGTGTGTCATTCCCCTTCTCCAGGTGTTAAAACAAAAACCTGCTGCTCCTTTAGAATTGGAGTTTGAGGTGGAAGAACACAGCTTTCTTTCTTATGCTTGGCTTCCCCAGAGTGAATCTGGACCCAAGGAAGAAGCAAGTCTTATTCACCTAGTTGCGCATCTGCTGCATACCAATCTTCCCAAGCAAGCACAGACAGTAACGGTACCATGGGGCCCGATCGGTTTAAGGCTTCATAAACCCAAACCAGCACTTTGAATTACACCTGGAACTAAGCCATGAACCAGTGTGGCTCTTGCAACACAAGCCTGATACGATCGCTGTGATGTCCCTGTTAACACCCTTGCTGCAGCATTTGGACCTGAAACCGCACCATTGGGAAAACGGCCAGAGAAGCTGCACAATGTGTCATTTTCCAGCTAGCCTAAAGGCAGGCAGGCAGGCATGGTAATTTAGAGCTTTGTCCAATTGCCCTGCTTCCTCTCCCCCTGGCCTCTTCCTAACTGCGCTGCTTGATAGCTGCAAAATCACAGCAAACATGCAGCATTATGAAGTTCTATCAGCCTGATTTACTCCTGACATCCATCTCATCATCTTCTTTACCATGTGGATTTACCATCTTGTTTTGCAGAGCTAAGCAAAAGCTGGGCTTGAATGGCAGCCAGTAATATTTCTCAGCACAACCCTGTCCTGGGTTTACTGCGGGGCTAGTAATTCTTCTCCTCTGTCTCATGAAGGTGAGTAAATTAAAGAGGGCGGTCGAGGGAGAAGAGTGTATTACATATTATAATCAGTATGCTAAATACATAGTAGGCATAAAAGTGAATTGCACAACCGGCAAGTTGCACAGTTTCAAATAACATTCAGTGCTCTCAGCTGTGTCCAACATTTGACTTTGTGTTTGTATTCCTAAGAAGAATAGCAAACTGATGTAGAACACTGTGGCTCTTTCAGTTTGCCAGGATGGTAGCAGTCTGCCAGCTGCTCCTAAGACTATTCACAATTTGCAGTGTAAACGATGGCTGAACCAGTACCAGACACAGAGTTTGGGTTTCACTTGGCTTAGGTTAAAGGTAAACTCCTCCCTTTCTGTTGATTTCTAGCACTAGAAGAAGAAGAGGAGGAGGAGGAGGAGGAGGAGGAGATTGGATTTATACCCTGTCCTTCACTCAGGCTGAGTTCAGACTGGCAGTTTGAAGCAGGAGTGAGTCGTGGCAAAAAAGCCCCAGAACAAACTGTTCCGGGTTTTCCTGGTCACACTGCGCTGACTGACACGAGACCATACCAGGGAGAAGGCGTGAAGGAGCGTTCGCATTGTTGGGCCAAAGGCGCGGCTGTAAGGCGTGGCTTTCTGTTTCACTAATCTGGAGATATGTGCTTATGCACATGAGCACACAATCAAAATTGCGGATTTTAGCATTCACACTGTGTTGGTGTGGGATATACATGGGATAGATACGCTTTCCGGGGTTTGATACCACTTTTAACAGGTATCTTTTAAACTCGGGAACGAAGCATTACAAGACGGGTTGAGTATGGCTGGAGAATGCTGGACAGATGTCCCTGTGTGAACGGCCCCTTTAATCTGCTTCTGAAACGTTGCTGAAACACTCCTCTCTCGGGGCAAACTGTCGATCTGAACTTGGCCTCAGAGTCTCAGAGCAGTTTACAATCTCCTTGCCTTCCTCTCCCCACAACAGACACTATGTGATGTAGGTGGGGCAGAGAGAGCTCTGAGAGAACTGCTCTTGAGAAAACAGCTTTGAGAGAAATGTGACTGACCCAAGGTCACCCAGCAGCTGCATATGAAGGAGTGGAGAATCAAATCTGGTTCTCCAGATTAGAGTCCGCCACTCTTAACCACTACACAAAATTGGCTTTAAAAGTTAATCTTGTCCTTTGACAGTGTTCTCTTTCACTCAACCATGCTATCTCTGAGCTGGCCCTAAAGGGACAAGCACATAGAAAACCACCGGCTTTGGCCGTTGTGAAGCCCATGTTTGCTCCAGGTGGTCATGTTTGGGAAGGGTTCCTAAGCTGACTCAGCCGGAACTGATCCACTCCCCCTGCCCATTCAGGGTCAAAACGGCTGTGGAAATGCACCCCCCATAACAAAGGGGAGTGGGAAGGAGGAAAAGTGGGCAGAAAGAGAAGGAGGGGACTGGGAAGCCACAGCAGGACGGAACCTGGGAAGCCAAAACAGTCCTAAACAAGTACCCTGCCCCTGGTCCCACCACCCTGATAGAGAGAAGGAGGGAGGAAGAGCAGTTTAAAAGAGAGGGCTGTCAGCATTGTTCAAAACAAGGGATGCCAGTTTAAAGCAGCAGCATCTACTCTCCTGCCCCATGTGAATGGAGAGCTCACTGGTAAGGTCAATCTCCCCTGCCTGCCCCTCAAGAAACAAGGCTCCTGGCTAAGTCAGCCTGCCCCATACAAAGCCACTCCTGCTGGCTAAGCCCATCAGCCTATCTTGCACAAAGGCAAGGGCTGCTGGGCTGGCTAAGTCTACCTGCCTGGTACGGGGGTTGCTAGTTCCTACTTACTTGGCTCAAGGCGGGGACACTCAGATTGTGGCAGCTCCTTCCTGTCCACCTCTCACAAAGTGAGGGCCACTGACTGGCAGTGACTACTTTATCCAGGGCCACCTTGCACGAGGCAAATCTGGGGTGGCTCTGGTGTGGGGCCATGCTTCCCCTCCAGAACTTTTCTTTAAGGATCCACCTGACCCTGCTTCCTACTCTCGTATGAACCTACCCAACTGCTAAGGTCATCTTCTGATGCCCTGTTTTGCACCTTCTAAGATTAGATGGGTGGCACTGGCAACCCAGGAGAGGGCCTCCTCAGTCATGGCACCAGTGCTCATGGCTTTTCATACTTGCCACTTTTTATATTTTCATACTTGCTAATAACATCCACTTAGCTTAATTTCCTAACTTGCCACTTAGGCTAATAACCACCACAAAGAACACAGATTTCTCTCATAGCACTCTACAACACCTCAGTCAACATACTAACTGTCTCTCACACAAAGCTTCTCAGAACCAAGCAGTCAACTCTGCCTGCTAGGATACAGCTACCATCCAGTCATAATGCAATTCAATTACCCATCCAGCCTCCCTCTTTCTTACTCTACATGCCTGTGTTTTAAATCACTGCAACACACATATAAGATTCCACATTAAAACAAAGAAATAAAAAACAAACAAAATATTTACATAGTGAAAACATCACAAGGTATCTATAGGAATAATTTCCACTCTTGGCCAGTGTGTGAGTGACTCTTAAGTGAAAGACTCTTAAATTTTAGTTTGGTGTAGTGGTTAAGTGTGCGGACTCTAATCTGGGAGAACCGGGTTTGAGTCCCCACTCCTCCACTTGCACCTGCTGATGTGACCTTGGGTCAGTTACAAGCTCTGGCACAGCTGTTCCAGAAAGAGCAGTTTCTGTCAAGAGCTCTCTAAACCCCACCCACCTCACAGGGTGTCTGTTGTGGGGAGGCGAAGGGAAAGGAGTTTGTAAGCCGCTCTGAGACTCGAAGTGAAGGGCGGGGTATAAATCCAATCTCTTCTCTTCTTCTTCATAGTTCAGGATTTTTTTTAACTTTTTAATTGCAGAGAGCAGCCTTTAAATTTTACAAAAGTTCCATGCTGAAGAAGTCTAGATACTTCAGCCTTCAGAACAGTAATCAATTACATTGTTACATCAAGAATCATCAGTGTTTGGAAGTAAATAATGATCACACCACTCTGTAGAGGAGATGGAAAGGTCTGAATAATGCCGGCAGGGAGGGAAAATTTCACTAATTTGCAAGATGACAGGACTTACAGAAAAACAAGCCACAGGCTAAAGATGCAGTTTATTGCAAAGCTATTAAATATGGATGATGGACACATGTTCCCAATCAGTCCAATTTCTGTATGTTGTTTGTTACATGGAAATTTATCCATGTAATTTCTATGTAGGATCAATAATGGATATAACTGAGTGATCTATTATTCATATGATACTGTAATTTAAATCCATGCTTTTCCATGGCACAATTATACAGTGATAATGTGATCTTGCCACAGACAGTTATTTTTGCTCTACAAAGAGGCACAAAGCTTGATAAATGGAATTACAGTGTGATATAAAAACAAAGCAATTAGAATAATCCTCAAAAACAAAGACATGTTTTATAATAAAGCAGTGTGCTAGTGCACACCAGCTCCTTGAATGGACTCTGGAAGCAAACTGGCCAGCACTGCAGCTGCTGTCAAGTGAACAGAATATGATCACTTTGCTCAGCACCAGACAAAAGATGAGCAGCCGTATTTTGTGTTAGCTGAAACTTTTCTTCAAGGGCAGGCAGATCCATGACAGCACATTGCAATAGTCAATCCTAGCAGTGTTCCCCACAAGTGTACCTCATTATTTCCACTTAGGGCATGTATGAAAAGGGCAAACCTAGCCCAGAACACTGGGTGATCCCACAGTCAGGCTGCAACGTACCTTTGGATGCAAGGGACCCTTGCAATACACATGTATCCTCCCCATTGTAATGGTATTTTTTATTTTGTTACCCCTTGATAATAGTCCTTCTCCCATCCCCATCACTTAGAGATGCTAAGTATCTATGTTACACTCCCTAATCACCCTGCAGTTCACAGATTGTCTTCCTGCTGCCTATCAGACTGGTAAGTCATTTAATGCTATACTAATATGACTAAATATTGATTGACTGATTAAGTGTCTGCTTCCTGGGTGCTGTTCAGAGAGTAACAGTGACATGATCCAGCACCAGGTACTTAAAATCTAATAACGGGCAGCATGCTTTAAGAAAAATATTGATTTGCTGAGTGAGTTACAATATTTATATTCCGCCTTTCTGCCCTTAAAAGGACTGCCAAGGCGGCTTACAAACTACATGATAAAATGCATTATAAAATCTTTAAAATAAACCGCCCTCCCAAACATAGCTCATTAAAACAACTCTTAAAAGAGATAAAAAACAGCTAACATACATATAAAACAGTTAAAATACATACAAAGCATAACTCATTGGCTAGGAAGGAGGGATCATTGAGGCAATGCCAAGCAAAACAATAAAAGTCTTCAGCCGCTGGCAGAAGATGGCAACAGAAGGGGACAGATGAATCTCCCCGGGGATTATATCCTACTTTTCTCCCTGACTGAGACCGAAAGCAGCTTTTCACATTGTTCTCCCTTCCTCTGCTTAATCCACAAAACAGCAACCTGACAGGTCCAACCAAGGTCACCCTGCATGCTCCCATGGCAAGGCAGGGCTTTCAACTCATAATCCAACTGCTGAACCAGTATTTGATCTCTGGACTGAACTTTTGACTGTGATCTGGCACTGTTTCTTTGCTCTGCCTGCATTCCCAGGACACCACCTGTCAGTCTTGTCAATGGAGATGCCAAGGATTGCACAAAGGGATATTCTACATATTAAGGCTAGATACAAGCCCAGTAGCACCTGAGAAACCAACAAGAGTTTCAGGGTATGAGCTTTTGTTAGATACCTTGATTCACGGAGAGCTTTGACTCTCAAAAGCTCATACCTTAAAAATCTTTTTGGTCTCTAAAGCAAGGTTGCCAGTTGGCAGGGGAGTTACCCAGGAACAGGAGGGAGGGCCAGACAATGTCACCAGCAATGTGGCAATGTCACTTTCAGTGTGTACCAGAAATGAGGTCATCATGTCAGCAATGTCCTGACAACATTCTGGTATTTGGCAAAAACTCTTTGGTAGAAGCCATTTTTACCATAGAGTTTTTGCCCAAATGCCAGAGTATCACTGGGATGTCCCAGCATGATGATGTCACTTCTGGTACACACTGAGAATGATGTTGCCACGTCACCAGTGACACAGCCTGGGCCTGCCTTCCACTCCTAGTAAGTCTCCCTCCATCTCCCACCAGTTGCTGGGAGGGACCTGGCAACCCTACTCTAAGGTGAGACTGGATTCTTATCTAGCTGTTCTAATACCAACATGGCTACCCTCTGAAACTATCTACATGGAAAGAGGGCTGTTTTCAGGCCATTTTACCAACCCAGCCAAGGAAAATTTTGCCTCCCTGTCTCCTCCATTCAGTTCCTAAACAGGACAAGATGGTGTCATGAAAAATAACCTCTGGGATATAAAGCACCAGTCCCATCCCCATCTTGCTGATATGAGGGTAAGTGAAAGGGGGTTGCCTAAGGCCATCCTGTGAGTTTACAGAGAAAGAGAGATTTTACAGGGTCTTCCCATATCACACACAGCCACTCCAGCAAACTAGTGTTCTTGGTTGCTAGAGTCCCATAATTTCAGACAGCAGCTAAAAGAGGTCTCAGAAGTACAGAACTGTTTTCAAAAGTCAGCAAGCTAGGAAATACTAGGAGCCTCACAAGATCAGTCATCCAAAATTAACAGCCTCAGATTTGCTTGCATGTTCAAGAAGTTAACCTTGAGAAATTGAGAGTCAGCAACTCTGAGTCACCCTTTATTTCACTGAATGGGGTGAACAATCACATAAAATAAGAATTAAGGTTGGTATTCCAGATGGAAAGAGTTCACATTTCCACAGGGAAACACAGTGAAGTTTGTAAGTCAGGTGTGGGGAATGACTTTAGAGACTAGCAAGATTTTTGGGTTTTTGAGAGTCAAAGATCTTTTCATCTTGAAAGCCCATACCCTGAAAATCCTGTTGGTCTAAGGTGCTACTGGACTTGAATCTATCCATTCTACTGCAGACCAGCTGTTTGTACGTCTCACTGCTAGAATGTCATAATCACAAGATTCCAGTGTAAGAAGCAGCATTGCATTAATTAATCATTTCAGTCATTAACAAGAATCAGATTCCACCAGCCCCAGCAAATTGACAATGACGTTGGGTTTCCTGGGGACTGCTGGCATTTTGCCTGTTTCTCAATCTCACTGCTAATGTGGAGGAAAGACCAAACAATGGATTCAGCCAACCAAGGATAAATACTGTAACTGCATCTCATCCTGGGTTTTACCACTGTGGCTGAGAACTGACACCCCCCCCCCAGTAAACCTACATTTGGGATTTTCAAAGGGAAAGCAACCCTTCCGAATCAGTGTTCACAAAAGGACCCTTCTTAACTTAATTAACCCACTGTCTTGGATTTAGATGGAGGGGAATAAATTGTAGGTAATCCTCTGTTGAAGTTTTAAAAATTACTAAATCAGTTACATATGGCACAATCGAATGCAGGAAATAGCAAAAACTATGACAGTCTTTTGTTCGGAAAAATATTTTCCTTATGCTACAATCAATTATAAACATCATTAGTCTGTAGAAGATCTTATATTTACACAGGCTCAACAGTACTGTACAGAATACTGAATCCCTTCATAGGCTGTGTTCTTCTGGAATATGAGTTTTTGGCTCTGTGCTTTAGTGTAGCAGGGTGTAGGCTTCAAGACCCACAGGAGAATCACTGTAGAGATCAGCACCATATGTAAGTTTGTGTGTGAAGAGATTTTAGTATGTGTGTGCAGATTCTTAGTGTGCTTTGGAAGATTTGTACTACATAAACCCACTCTTTCGTTTATAATAGTAATACAGAAAATTGAGCTACTGTATATTGAGCTGTACAAGGGCTTTCCAGGAAAAAAAACCTACACACAGTCTGAGACACAAAGAAGGGGCAATGCGCCACTTTCCATAAATGGCTTTCCTTAGACAGTGGAGAAGGAGGACCTGTATAGAGTAGTGGTTAGAGGGTTGGACCAGAATTGGCAAAATCCACATTGGGAAACCTTGGACTGCTTATCCTACCTCATAAGCCTGTTGAAAGGACTAAGTGAGGGGGTAAGAACACTGCCCTGAATTCTTTGGGGAAAAACCAAAAGATAATAGTCATTAATAAATTAGTCTTACCACCTTTTACCTCCTAGCCCAACTAGTACTGTTACAGACAACTCTCGCAAAACAGTCATAAATGGCACAAAAATACTTAAAGTCAGTAATACAGTTGTCGCGCCCCTGGTCCAGTCTGGGAGGGCTGGCGGGGCTCCCGGGCGGGCCGGCCGAAGGAGAATGCCAAAGGGGTTCTGCCACAAGCCTCAGATGCGAGAGGGACCTCAGGTTCCGTCACCTTAAGCGTCTGCTTCTCCTTGGAGTAGGCACAAAGAGAGGCCTCAGTCACTCTATCTAGCCGTGCAGGCTCTCTCTCTCCAGACTCCTTCTCTCCTCCCCGGCTCTGGCATTCTACCCCTCTTTTTATTCCCTTCCACCACACCTCACCCCGCCCTCCCTCCTTTATTGAGGTTTCATTGGCTCCTGGGCTTGTCTGTCAGCTTGCTTCTTTCCATTCATTGGCTCTCAGGTGTCTCCTTTAAGGGTGTTGGGCTCCACCCCTTCCAGTCTCCACAGTTGGGTGTTGGCTGCATCCTGCTGGCCCTTCTGATGGGGTCTGTTGGAGCAGAGGAGCAGGTAAGGAGATTGTTCTGGGGTGGAACCAGAGCAAAGGGGTAGCGGGGCTCGCGGGGCTGCTTTCGTGCATGCCCCGACGGAAAGGGCTTGGTTTCCAACCTTTTGTGAGCCCCCTAGACGCCCCCCGCGGGTCCTCCCCCCAGGCTTGTTCCCATCCCCGAGCTCTGGGAGGCTGGGCTGGCAGGGGTGGGCCGTCCCTAGGCCCCAGTACTGCCCAAGCCCCTGCACCTGGGGCCGGCGGTTGGCCTTTCTTCTTCCCCGCGCCTGTCCCGCCCAGGCCGGGCAAGGTCTCGGGCGGGGCCGGCCGCGACTCCTCTGGTGCCCGTTTGTTGTTTTTCCCTGTCCCCGCTTGGTGGTGGTGGTTGGAGGTCGAGGCAGGGTTGCTGGGGAAGAGCTGCCGCGGCGGGGTGGGGCGTGCGTCCCGGTCGCCGCACCCCCCCGTCATTGTTTCCCGGGGCGCCTGGGGAGCCGCGGCCCCAGGTACAACGGCGTCGTTGCGCTCTCTCCCCGCCGCCTCGCCAGGCCCTCGGGAGGCCGCGGTCTCGGGTGCACTGGCGTTGCGGCGTTTCCCCCACGCCGCCCCCCCAAGCTCTCAGGGAGACGCGGCGCGGGGCGCAGCAGTCACCCCGCGTCCCGTCCCGTTTCCCCGCCACGGCTCCGCATTGGGGCGGGGCCGCGGGGAGTCGGGACACACCCCCTCCCTGGGAGATTTGTTGTCCGGGTCCTCTTCATGGAGGCGGGATAAGAAGTCGGCATTCAGATGATCCCGTCCTGCACGATGTTGTATGGTGAACCTAAAGGGGAGCAGTGACAGGTACCATCGTAATACTCGGGCATTATGGCCTTTGGCCTGGGCCATCCACACCAGGGGGGCATGATCGACCACCAAGTGGAACGGGTTGTCCGCAAGATAGAATTGAAGGGCCCCCACTGCCCACTTGACGGCCAACGCTTCCTTTTCGATCGTGGCGTATCCTTTCTCCGCGGCCTGCAGTTTTCTACTGAGAAAAAGGACAGGGCGTTCCTCTCCTGCCACCCTCTGTGAGAGGACGGCCCCGAGGCCCGAGCTGGAAGCATCTGTCTGAAGGATGAATGGATAGTCGAAATCAGGGTTGTGTAACACGGGGTCAGCCGAGAGGCTACGGCGTAGAGTTTCAAAAGCTGTCTGACGCTCCGGGGTCCAGACGATCCGGTTTGGGTGTTGTTTACCGAGGCTGTCGGTCAGCGGGGCCGCACGGGAGGCAAAGTGGGGTATAAACTTGCTATAGTATCCTACGAACCCTAAGAACCAGCGGAGTTGTTTCTTGGTTGTAGGTGCAGGGACGTTTTCTAGCATTTCTATCTTGTCGGGTAACGGTCGCAGGATGCCTCTTCCCACCTGGTATCCCAGGTATTTCAATTCCCGGAAGCCGATGCGGCTTTTCTTCGGGTTAGCTGTCAGTCCGGCCGCACTGATAGCCTCTAGGACCTGCTGAAGGTGTTTCAGATGGGTTTCCCAGTCTGGGCTACAGATTATAATGTCATCTATGTAGGCCCAGGCGAAGTGGCTACAGTGTGCGAGAGCCTGGTCAACCAATCGCTGAAAGGTTGCGGCCGCCCCGTGAAGACCAAAGGGCATCCGTCGGAATTGAAAAAGACCTTGGCTGGTCGCGAAGGCGGTCTTTGCTCTGTCTCCCTGGCGCACTGGGATTTGCCAATACCCCTTTGTTAAATCTAGGGCCGAGAGGTATTGAGCCTTTCCCAGTTGGTCGATTAGATGTTCAGCCCGTGGCATGGGGTAGGCGTCGAACAAGGCAACACGATTCACCTCTCGGTAGTCGATGCAGAACCGTACACTTCCGTCGGGTTTCGGGACTAGGACGACCGGACTCCTCCACGGGCTCTGGGACGGTTCTATGATGCCGAGGCGGAGCATGTCGCTTACCTCTTGGTCGATTATGCCTTGTCGCTTATAGGGGATGGGGCGCCAGGGGCAGCGGACTACCACCCCTTCGGGGGTAGGGATGCAATGTTCCGTCAGATGAGTGCAGCCGGGCTCGGACGAGAACACTGGGGGACAACTCGCTATAACCCGGCGGGCTTCGTCTTTTTGCTGTGCGGTAAGCCCCCCATCCAGTACCGGTTCTACTGGAGTGTCCTCCGCCGTATGTCGGGGAACCTCTTGGATCTCCACTTCTCCGGGACGTCCGGCGAGTAGACATGGGGCGGAGGCCGGCTCCTTTGAGGCGTCTCTCTCTACCCATTCCTTTAGATCATTGATGTGCAGAGTCTTAGCCTGGTGGCTTGTCCGCCCACACTGGATAACATATGTTACAGGGCCTAAAGCCCGTAGGACCCTGAACGGGCCAACCCAGGGGTCCCCTTTGTTCTTCGGCATGACCCTGCTAGCCACGAGGACCAGAGAGCCGGGTTGTAAGGTTCGGGTCCGGGTACCAACATCATACCGTCTTTTATACTGTTCTTGGGCTTGCTCCAGATTGCGGCTAGCCAAAGCCCTGGTGGTTTCCAGACGTTCCCTCAACTGCTGTACGTGGTCTTTGGTAGTTTGCGATTTTCCTGGGCCAGCTGGGACCCATTGCTCTTCTAGCAAGCTAAGAATCCCCCTGGGGTTCCAACCATATATCAGCTTGAAAGGAGAGTAACCGGTAGACGCTTGGGGTGTCTCTCTCAGGGCCAATAGTAAGGGATCAAGATATAAGTCCCAGGCCTGGGCATGGTCATGTGATAAGCGGCGTAACATCCCTTTGATAGTTTGATTCATCCGCTCTACTAGGCCGTCTGTCTGAGGATGATATGCGGCCGTGAAGAGTTGCCGGATGTGTAAGGCATCACAAACTTTGGCCATAAAATCAGCCGTGAAGGGTTTACCTCGGTCCGTCAAGATTTCGCGAGGTAATCCGACGTGGGAGAAGAATCTCATAAGAGCGCGGGCCACCCCAGCGCTTTTCATGCTGGGTAAGGGTATGGCTTCTGGATACCTTGTTGTATAATCCATGAGGACAAGAATGTATCTGGCCCCCCTGGCGGTACGAGTCAATGGGCCAATAAAGTCCATGGCGACCCGTTCAAACGGACGGCCCTCGAAGCGGACGGGTTGTAGGGGGGCTCTCGGTGCTGGATGTGATGTGGTCTTCTGACATAATCCGCAGGTCTTCACAAAACGGGTGACATCCTTGGACACTGAAGGCCAAAAAAACCGTTCCAACACCCGCTTCAGGGTGTTGGCAATTCCTTGATGTCCCGCCCAAGGTGGGTCGTGCGCTTGCTCCAGTACTTTTTGGCGGTACGCTTGCGGTACCAGCACTTGTCGATGAACCGTCCCCCGTACCAAACACTCTCTGAACCAGACCCCTCCCTCCTGTACAATACGGGATCCCCGTTGGCCTAATCGCGCGTCTATGACTTGCCCCTCGCTTACCGCGGTCCGACCTCGTAGCGCCTCGAGCGTGGGGTCTTCCTGTTGCAGGGTCGCCAACTCCGGATCCTCCGGTCGGGGTTCCCCTGTCCGGTCGTCGGTTTGGTCAGCATCCACCGCTTCCTCCGAGGCAGGTGCTGCCCAGGCAGGGGGCTTGCCGGCCTGCTGGGCCAGAATGGGCAGAAAGTCCGGGGCATCTCGCCCCAATAACACAGGGAAGGGCAACATTCTAACCCGGGCCATAGGCAAGTGATATGTGCGGCTCTGATACTGGATGGGTACCACCACCACGGGGCAATGTTCCCGGTGTCCATGGAAGCAAGCGACCTCGGTCTCCCGTACGAAAGGCAGCTTCTCCAGCATGTAATCCGCTCGCACCATAGATATGGAGCTACCACTATCCAGCAAGGCAGGAACCTCGTTGTTGGCGATGGTGACTCTCACGACAAAAGGGGGAAGACCTCTCCCCGGCGCAGTGACTTGGAGCGAGGATTCCCACCCGATATCACATTCCATCATGGGACAATCCCGTCGTAGGTGGCCCATTTGGCCGCATGTATAGCACGGCCCCACTTCACTGCCCCGTGTCCCCGGGAGTCTTCCATCGCCCGGCCTCTGGGCCTCAGGTAGACCTCGGCCCTTCATCGGGCCTGGAGGGGCAACCCACCGGGGCGTGTTCCCTCCGGAATGGCCCCTCATTAAGAACGGAGGGTGAGCTCTCCCTCCACGGGGAACCTCCGGACCCCTAGGCCCCTTTTCGCCCCCGGCCTTACTGGTTGTCTCGCGAGGTTTTGGTTCTTCTCGTCGGGCCATAGTACCTTCTGCTGCCACAAAGTTCTCCCATAAGTCAACCGCATCAGCCAGTGTTTGGGGTTGCCAGCACACGATCCAATGTCTCACACGGGGGGGCAGTATATGTAGTAGCTGTTCTAGAACCACTTGTTCCACGATCCGGCGGGCCTCATCGGATTTGGGCGTAACCAGCGGGTGGCTGCGTCCTTCAGGGCAGCCAGGGTGCTTCGGGGGCGATCCCCTGGATGCCATGTCAGAGCTCGGAATTTTTGCCGGGAGGTTTCTGGTGTGATTGTAAAGCGGTCTAGAATGGCGGCCTTCATCGTGTTGTAATCAGAGGCCTCTTCTTTGGTTAAGTTTTTCACGGCGGCCTGTGCCTCCCCCGTCAAATAGGGCCCCAGAATAAAAGGCCACTGGGCGGCGGGCCATTGAGCCGCCTCCGCGGCCCGTTCAAAGGCCTCTAGGTAAGCTTCAATGTCGTCATCAGCCGTCAGCTTAGTCAAGGGAATCCAAGAACCGCGACTAGGCCAGTTCCCATCGGGTTGGGTCCCTCCGCCTCCATCGGTACCCCGGGCACCGGATGCTAGAGTCTGTTGGAGGTCTCGGACCAGGGATGTCTGAGCATCTTGTTGCTGCTGTGCTACTTCTCGCAGCAGCCGTGTGTTGTGCTCCGTGAGCCACTGCCCGAACTGCTGGAGATCCATAGCGGAGGGGGCTCCGGGGCTCCGGCCTGGCTGTCGTCGGACCCTGAGGAGTCTTCGCTCGAGGAAGCCGTGGTAGTGCCCCCTACAGTAGGTGTCACCCGCAATTGGGGAGGTTGCCAACCTATGGGGGTTGGTAGGTACGGGCGTGGCTGTCCTAGCGGGCCGCGACTGCCCGCATCCTCCACCACGTTGTCGCGCCCCTGGTCCAGTCTGGGAGGGCTGGCGGGGCTCCCGGGCGGGCCGGCCGAAGGAGAATGCCAAAGGGGTTCTGCCACAAGCCTCAGATGCGAGAGGGACCTCAGGTTCCGTCACCTTAAGCGTCCGCTTCTCCTTGGAGTAGGCACAAAGAGAGGCCTCAGTCACTCTATCTAGCCGTGCAGGCTCTCTCTCTCCAGACTCCTTCTCTCCTCCCCGGCTCTGGCATTCTACCCCTCTTTTTATTCCCTTCCACCACACCTCACCCCGCCCTCCCTCCTTTATCGAGGTTTCATTGGCTCCTGGGCTTGTCTGTCAGCTTGCTTCTTTCCATTCATTGGCTCTCAGGTGTCTCCTTTAAGGGTGTTGGGCTCCACCCCTTCCAGTCTCCACAGTTGGGTGTTGGCTGCATCCTGCTGGCCCTTCTGATGGGGTCTGTTGGAGCAGAGGAGCAGGTAAGGAGATTGTTCTGGGGTGGAACCAGAGCAAAGGGGTAGCGGGGCTCGCGGGGCTGCTTTCGTGCACGCCCCGACGGAGAGGGCTTGGTTTCCAACCTTTTGTGAGCCCCCCTAGACGCCCCCCCGCGGGTCCTCCCCCAGGCTTGTTCCCATCCCCGAGCTCTGGGAGGCTGGGCTGGCAGGGGTGGGCCGTCCCTAGGCCCCAGTACTGCCCGAGCCCCTGCACCTGGGGCCGGCGGTTGGCCTTTCTTCTTCCCCGCGCCTGTCCCGCCCAGGCCGGGCAAGGTCTCGGGCGGGGCCGGCCGCGACTCCTCTGGTGCCCGTTTGTTGTTTTTCCCTGTCCCCACTTGGTGGTGGTGTTTGGAGGTCGAGGCAGGGTTGCTGGGGAAGAGCTGCCGCGGCAGGGTGGGGCGTGCGTCCCGGTCGCTGCACCCCCCCCGTCATTGTTTCCCGGGGCGCCTGGGGAGCCGCGGCCCCAGGTACAACGGCGTCGTTGCGCTCTCTCCCTGCCGCCTCGCCAGGCCCTCGGGAGGCCGCGGTCTCGGGTGCACTGGCGTTGCGGCGTTTCCCCCACGCCGCCCCCCCAAGCTCTCGGGGAGACGCGGCGCGGGGCACAGCAGTCACCCCGCGTCCCGTCCCGTTTCCCCGCCACGGCTCCGCATTGGGGCGGGGCCGCGGGGAGTCGGGACAACAGTTTAAAATGAATTCAGATGTATAAAAGACCTAAAATAAGAGTAAAATCAAAGACATTATGATTGTTGTAAGTATAAATGAACAACTTTAACCTCCCCATTTGGGTGCAAATTGTATCTTTTAAGCAAGTGAAATATTGGGGGCGATTCTGCATCTAGCATTTGTTCCACATTTTCTCAACACTGGGTGATTCTGCATTAGCTTTTCCCTCCACTGTTTTAGCAAACCAATGTTGGAACAGAAATTCCCCTTCACTGTGTTGAGAAAATGTGGAGTGAATGCTAGATGCCCAACCAGACACTGAGGAAAAGGTGCAGCTCAAAACCACATTCAAATACCCTGGGGCATCACAATACTGACTGCAAAGTCACCTCTGAACAGCCATATATATATACAGAAGGTACCATAAAACCCAATGATCAAAGAAAGTGAAAGCAGCATGCAGTGTAGAGGGTACCATAAAATCCAATAATCAAAGAAAGTGAAAGCAGCATGCAATGCAGAGGGGAATTTCTGTTCCAAAGTGGGTTTGCTAAAACAATGGGAAAGGCCAATGCAGAATTACCCTGGGTTGGATCCACATAGGCTTTTCACTCAATCTTCCCCAGTTCTGCTCCTTACTATAGCCCCTGTCCCCTGTGGCTTTTGCATATGCAGAACCCACGATCCCCTCAATAGCCTTTTTGTGTGATCAAAGGGGGAAACCTTCCTTCCTTTTTTAATCAGCAGAAAGGCTGGCTGGATCCAACCCACTGCTCCATCCTGAAAACAGCATCTCATATACCTTGCCGGAAAGCACTGAAATCCATGAAGCTGGCAAAATCCTAAGCAAGGAAATGCTTTGGCTTTTTGTCAATTTCATTAACTAAACTGAGGCTGTGGCTTTAACGAATTAGACAGAAATGCCATCAGCTTCATGAATTAGGAAGGTAACTGCTTAGCCCATGGATTCTGCAGATGGATAACCTCTTTCATGAATGAAACAATTTTTTGCCAGTGATGTAAATATAAAGCAATCAGATTAATTTAACATGCATAGTACTGTGGGGTAAAAGTAATAGTTCAATGCCGCTGACAAAAGTAAAGCTTACTGATGTCCTCCCTTATGTGCATGCGCTCAATGGACAGCAGTGCTACTACCTGCTTGCAACATCACTGGTCATTCTTCTGACCATTCAAGTTTCTTTTATAAGTTCCCAAATTGCTGTAAGTTGGTAGTAGCTCATAGGGCTCAACACACTCTTTCACAAATATCACTTCCAAATCAGTTCCATGGTGAAACAACAGTTACAGCAGGGGTGTCAAACATAAGGCCCAGAGGCCGGAAGTGGCCTGTCCAGGGCTCTTACCCATCCTGCAAGCAACTGGTATGTATGGAACTATAAGGTATTCCTCCTTTTATGGTATCCCTTGGAAAAAACCTAGTCTTGCATATGATTAAATACATTTATTGGAGCTTTTGTGGGCTCCCTAGTAAATCAATTGCTTTCACTGCTAGGAAACAATTGCTTTTATTTGTATTTTGAGTAAAAAATAACATTAGTTGCTGTAGATTTTCTGGGTTGTGTGACCGTGGTCTTACATAAGAACATAAGAGAAGCCAATGTTGAATCAGGCCAATGGCCCATCTAGTCCAACACTCTGTCACACAGCAGCCAAAATATACTAGGTGCCATCAGGAGGTCCAGCAGTGTGGCCAGGACACCAGAAGTCCTCCCACTGCTGCCCCCTCCAGCACCAAGAATAGAGTGCATCACCTGCCCCAGACTGAGAGTTCCCATCTATACCCTGTGGCTAATAGCCACTGATGGACTTCTGCTCCATATGTTTATCTAATTCCATCTTGAAACTGTCCATGCTTGTAGCTGCCACCACCTCCTGTGGCAATGAATTCCATATGCTAATCACTCTTTGGGTGAAGAAGTATTTCCTCTTATCTGTTCTAACCCGACTGCTCAGCAATTTCATGGAGTGCCCACGAGTTCTTGTATTGTGAGAAAGGGAGAAAAGTACTTCTTTCTCAACCTGCTCAATCCCATTCATGATCTTATAAACCTCAATCATGTCACCCCTCAGCCGTCATTTCTCCAAGCTAAAGAGCCCCAAGCATTTTAACCTTTTGTCATAGGGAAGGTGTTCCAATCCTTTTATCATTCTAGTTGCCCTTCTCTGCACTTTTTCCAATGCTATAATATCCTTTTTGAGATGTGGTGACCAGAACTGTACACAGTATTCCAAATGAGGTTGCACCAATGATTTATACAGGGGCATGATGATACTGGCTGATTTGTTTTCAATTCCCTTCCTAATAATCCCCAGCATAGCATCCTGAGGAGGTTAATGAGAATCCATAGACAAAAGGACCTCCTCAGGAAAGCTCCTCCATTAGCATGTTCATAGCCTGGAGAACTACTACAAGATAATGACTCAGCCCTACCCCACTTTCCAGGGTAGATATAAATTACCTGCCTACCATTTTTTTTCTGCTCACCTTGACACAGAGAGTACTCCATCTTTCTGTGTATACCTCTGAGGATGCCAGCCACAGCTACTGGTGAAACATCAGGTCCTACAATGCCAAGACCATGACCACACAACCCAGAAAATCTACAGCAACTAATGAACTCCAGCCATGAAAGCCTTCAACAACATAAAAAATAATATTGTTAATTGGGTTTGCCTATGTCCTTTATAAAGTTTATATCTTTGGTACCTGGCATTACATTTTATGGCACACATGGCCCGGCCTGACAAAGTGACATTTATGTCAGATGCAGCCCTCATAACAAAAAGGGTTTGACACCTCTGAGTTATAGTGTGCTCATTGCCTGTGATTTTTTTTACCATGCCAACTTTGATCCCTCACTGAAATCTATGAAGTTTGTTACTGAGAGTGCAATCCTGTGCATATCTAATCAGAAGTAAGCAGCATGATGCTCAGTGGTGCTTACTCCCAGGTGAGTGTGCATAGTATTGGATCTAAATGGGTGCAATCCAGAGAAAATTTAAATTAAATTATTTTGGCTCCTTTTTTAATCAGTGAGATTAAGGACCACTCAAACATGACACAAGTCAATGCAAGAGAAAATATGCATAAAAATTTTAGAGCATCCTATCTGGAAATGCACAAATATCCATTTTGCTAAATAGATATTTGTGCATCTTCAGATGGGGTGGTCTAGTGCACGGAATACTGAGGTTGGATCCTATCACTCCACTGAGCAAAGTTTGAAGCCTTCCTCCAGCAAAAGGATGCTTCCTCCAAGTTCATGCCAGGCAACTTGCAAGGCTGTTATTGCTGATAATATTACAAAGCAGAATAACAGTAGACATGATGAGATCCTGTTGCTTATGCAGTCAATATGCTCCAGACCCTCCGTGCTACTCCAGTGAGAATTTCTAGAACATCAGAGCAGCTGCCAATCAAGTCAAGATATAAAAATGTGCTTTATCATTCAGCCTGGCCCATTTTGGACACTTTTATTACTATATTCCAAACAGTACCTGTAATGGGTCATAGTGTTTCCAAAAGGGCTAGGGAAACTACCCTGTTATTTTAATAAATACTTCATGTGCGGAAATGGGAAACTAAAGCTTTTCATAGCATCAGGGTAAGAGATATCACCTGCTAAATAACCCCAAAAGAGTTTTATGGAAGGAACAGGTTGCATTCTATGAATAGCAGATCCTTGTCTAATTGTGAGATGATATTTTACATTGCAAAAACCAGCAAGTAACTCGACTGCAAAGCTACTCCGAGAAGCAAGTAGAAGGTTGTGGGCTAGCCCCCCCACTATCACTTCTTAGTGTGGCCTGCTTTGGTGCAGTCACTGATCCTTCTGTAAACCCCTCATGCCTCAGGTTGGCAGCAGGTAAGGGCAGATGGCACCCCTCTGGGAACCACAACTGTCCAAGTTGTTGATTTCTGTACTGTAGCGTTATTAACACAGACTTTCCTCTTTGTCACTTTGCATATTTACAACAAAGGTGCCTCACATCTTCACTGAAGACCTTATGACGCTACAGCAGCATCAGCCTGTATTATTGGGTGAAATGGTTCATTTCAGGATAGGGCCAGAGACTAGTGGTTCAGTGCATTCTAAGCACTAAAGAGGTCCCAAATTCCAGCGTGACTGATAAAAGAATGTTGTGTGTGAGGGCTGGAGAGACTTCTGTCTAGGATCCTACCAGTCAGCACTGAGATAGATAATGGGTATGGCTTCTGAGGTGGTTCCTCATTCCCTAAATGAGCTGGAAAATGAGGCCACAGTCACACCACAGCAGAATTAGATGCTGCAGCAACATGATCATAGGCCATGCTCGTGTGAATGCATTTGTAGCATTTCTGTTCCACAATGCAAATATATCTAGAGCTTGGTTGTACATTACGTACTCTAACTATTGTGGCTCCGTGAACAGTAGGAGACGGCACTTAAGTAGGTCATGCTCCCATCTTTATCAATGTTACACTATGTTCCCATTCTCCTGGCATGCTGATAATGGCGTCCGATTGGGTGCAAATTGGGTTTGAACTCCTGCTCCTGCTTGTAGCTCTTGTTACTTTTAACACCTGAAAAGCAGCAAGGTATTATATGGGAAAGGGGCAGCGGGGGGCAGGGCTCTCCTTTCCTCACATTGCAGAAACCTTTCTCCTACAAGGAAGCTACCTGTGGCTCTACAGTACGGTTGCCAGCTTACAGGTGGGACCTGGAGACAGCCTGGAATTACAATTTATCTCCAGGCTACAGAGACGTTTCCTTGGAGCAAATGGCCACCTTGGAGGTTGAACTCTACAGCATTATATCCTACTGGAGTCCTCCCCTTTCCTAAATCCCACCCTCCCCAGCTGCACCCTCAACCTGGAGCTGGCAAACCATTTCTAGAGCCAAATGTATCTCAGTACAGAACAAAATACGGTACTTTACAAAAAGAAAATCAAATCTTCAAAATATATTGGAGGGGTATCTGTGAAGGGGATGACATGAAAAAGTTTTTATTAGACAGAGGGTTAGAGATGCATTATAGAAAGGGAGATGACAGAGGTGAGCAGTTGCCAGTAATCCAACTTTTTTCTTACATTTTATATACATCCCTAATAACTGTTATTGGCCCTCCTCCCTGGTTCTGGTATTATTTGTTTATGTGTTTTGAGTTATTTTACCATTTTAAATGTTGTGTTTAATTGTTCAGATGTTTTAATGTTTTTATGTGCACTGCCTTGGGGACCCTAATCGGGAAGGAAGGTGACATAAAAATGGTTTAAATAAATTAGAAAAAGAAAATGTACAGATTTCTGCCATTGCACTAAAAGTAATGCTCAGGATGCTATTGTATCTACTTATTACTTGTTGTGACACCTACCAGTCCTGTTTTCAAGTTACTGTGAACACATGTACAGTCTATGTACAATGTACATTTGATTTTTCTTTATAGATACATTGAGTAATTCTCGCATTTATATACAAAACATGTACAGCTGAGTGTGTGATCAAACCTCAGATTTATCCAGGTACCAGTCCCCAGTTTCATTTGTAAAGTGAACAAACATGACTCTTACCAAGAGATGTAGACTGTAACATGCAAATGCTTTGGTGTGGGCCCCTCCCTAATGAAACACTCACAACAGCCAGTGTTTAGGCTGCAGAAACTTTATGAATTATTGATCAGCATGTGAATTATCAGTAAAGCTTCATTTATGAAGACAGGTTTTCTGATACTAGATCTATGTTAATCTCTTGCTCTGAATGTTAATGTAGTTCAGCTTTTTAATTTTAAGAAGTTACAGATGCCAGCCTAACAAGAGGGAATGGAAGGTGAGGGTAGGAGAATGTACCCCTACAACAGGGTGTGGGTAGATACTTCTAATTGCTGCCCCAGAGCTGATTGACAGGTCTTGTGAACCCTACCTTTAACCCCAAACTCTTCCAGGAATTAGTTTTGTTGGCATTTTTCCTTTGCCAAACACAATGCATGCGCAGAGGGTTATCAGTTAGAATGCTCTGCATATGGGCAAACACTTACATACTCCATGCAAACCATGAAGCACATTCCAATCGAACTGTAACAGCTCTGATAAATATTCAGAAATGCAAGCCTTACTGAGTTGCCACCTAGAACGACTGCACAGTATAGCTCGACCAGCAGCCGCCAAAAATAAACCCTGCCGTTAGTCATTCACGCTTTCTCCCCCATGTTATAGAATCTAATTACACAGAGCACTTAGCATTGATTTCTGCCTGCCAAGACACAATGCCTTGGCCTGCCTTCCCCCCTTCTCATTACCCACTTCTTAGGACGCAGGAAGGAGTCTCAGGCTGCCTCATGCAGAGCCTCCCCGAGACTAACAGAATGCTCCTCAAGCCTCTCCCCATTCAGTGCCGTTAAAGAAAACAGCAGCTACAGCAGCACATTCTTTAGAATAAATTCATGATTTCAAAAATAAAAAGGGAACTTGAGGATTTTTTTGGTTCAAAAATTCCCTAGACCAAACAAAGATATCAGGCCTATGGAAATGCACAGTGAATGCAAACAATTTTTCAAAAAAAAAAAAATTCTGTAAGCATAGCGCTGGAGTGACCATAGGCTGTGCTAAACCCAGGTGCCAAGGTGAAAGCCCGAAACATACATTTATCTCAAGTGGCTGCTCTGCAGAGACGCATAAAAGTTTGTGTGCTCCCATTATGCCTACAAAGCAATTTGTGATGTAACCTTATGCATGGATGATTCACCCAGTCCCTTCCCCCTCCCCTTCTGAGAGGGAAGCATCAATTGCATACAGACCTGGAATAAGGAGAAATGACACCTTATGTTGGGTAATAAAAAAGTCCAACTTTATTTATTTGTTGACACTGATCAAAGGGGATCTGTGGCATAGGCCAAACCCCATTCCAAACCCAGACGCAGGGTGGGACATTGGTGGGACGAAGAAGAGTCAGGCTCCTCTTGTTTGCACATCCCTGGGATTATAGGAAAGGCCAACCTGGCTCCAAGCCATGAGCCTTGACATACATATGGCTCAGGGTCCTCCTTGCCAAGCCTTCATGGTGCTCGAGGGAGATGTGCCCCTTCCTGTCCCCCTAGCTGCAGGGTCTATGTGTCGAGGATAATGACACCACTCAGGGGCTTCAAGGCCCAGCTCCCTGTAGGCACCTAGGCCTCAGGCCTGGTCTGATGTTTAATCCTTCGCCATCCAAATGATGCCCCAGGGTGCTTACCTAAGCTGTAATGTGTACCATTCAATCAACTTGACCCGCTCTGCTAATGCCAACATTGAATTCCAATGTCTAGGCATCACTAAGACAGGTGGATGACCTGCTTAAGGTGATAGCCATATGAGCAGTACTAGACAGATAGACTGGTGGATGACCTGTTGCCCTTCTCAGAGTACAGTAGGCAAAAACCGCACCCAGGCTAGTGCCAATCCACTGGATGAAGGAAAAATCCTACTCAGCCGCCCAGTGTGTAACCAGCTAATGCCCACTCTGAACTGAAGGGAAGGAGGGTGGGTGTCTCCTTTGTCTGTGATCAAAGAGAATGAGTGGGGCACTTAATGTGTTTTATATGGCTTCATCCCCCAACCCCCAAATACATCACAAGGAGGTAGTATCAATACCAGCCTCTCCCTTCCAGCCACTGATGCAAATATAGCCCCTTCCCCACTCTTCCTGCGTTGAGGGTTCAGGAACTCCCTTGTCTGCACATATAGAGATCTGTGATAAGGAAGAGCCCTTGTTCAGCTCTGCCACAATTAGGCAAGTCACTCTTCTCACTCTTTGCACTCTCCCATCTGCAACATGGGGAGAATAATATCAGCCTGCCTTAGAAGTATAAGTCTTACTGCGATGATGTATGAGAAACCGCTTTGAACACTAAAAGCACTACATAAACTCCGAGTACTATTATGTGGCTGTATCACATGCTACATTAGAGTTATGAGGAGAGTGTGGGAAAATTTATGTTTCTCTTTGCACAGAACTTAAGATCTCAGATGTAACCCCCCCCCCCAAAAAGCCAGAGCACTAATTACAGGATTTATGATTTTCACATTTAAACATTCACTACAAAAAGTCTTTTAATTTTATGGATATTGTAACATTTCTTCCCAGTTTTTTGGACCCCACTTCTATGCAAACATTTTAGCATTTTGGTTAGGGATTAAATCCTTAGTTTTTTGGGGAGGGGGTCTTTTTTCTTATTTTGCCCAGCATCTGTTTCTAACTGTAGCCAGGCAAATCATGCTCTTGGGACTTCACAAGCAGTGGCAATAGCTGTTCTACTGAGATTTGCCCCCACAAGTGAACAAGGAATGTTTATCATGGTTAACAGACATCAATCAATTTAGCCTATGTGAATTTCGAATCCTTTTAAAAAGCCACCTACACTGATGGTCCTCACACTGTCTTGTGGCAATGGATTCCATAAGTTACTTTGACATTCAGTGTACTTCAGTGGATTTAGAAGACTGTTACTCTGCTTACGATTGCCTTGTTTTCCACCAGTGTGGGATCGATTACATTTTTTACCTTCTCCTTCTGCTCAAGGTGGCATCCATGGGCTCTCCCCTATTCATTTTCAATCTTGTGAGGTAGTTAAGGTTGACTGGCCTATAGCTGCCCAGTAAGTTTCATGGCTGAAACATGTTAACATGTTAACCATTATACTGTGCTGGCTTTCTGTCTGAGTTAACTGGAAACAACTCCACAGGTGCATGCAAACACGAGTGGCCTCTTGCTTACCAAGACTCATGCCAGAATATATTTGCTCATCTCTAAGGGTGTCACAGCACTCGTTTTTGCTCCAACAGACTAAAAGCTGCTGTCTTCTGGAATTTGTGTGAATGGTGGAAGATCACCGCCCTGGGAATAAACGCTGGTTTCAACTTGTCACAGGCACATGCAAATCCACCCCGACGTGGATGTTTACTTCTGAGTAAAAGTGTCGAGGACGGAGCTGTAAGGATTTATGATTCTGAATGAGGCATCTGCTTCATCAGAAAGGGTTAAACCCTGCTCTCCTCTCTGCTTCCTGTCCTGCTTTTCTGATCCCCGTTCTCTTTCCCCCTTCACTCCTCTGTCAGTATCTCTGTCTTTCCCAGTCCCTTTCCTTTCCCTCTTTCCTTAATTTATGCTATGCCTCTGCTCCTTTTGTCCTCCACAAGGAGGCTGGCTTCACACTTTGCAACAGCGAGCACTAGCGAACAGAGATGTCACAAGATGCCAACCAGATTTTTTTTAAAAAAACACACAAAAACAAACCCCCCAAACCCACTAGGCACCCCCAACCCTATTAAGTCTGTAGGACTGGTTCATGTCTTCCTGCTTAACTGGGCTGCCTTTCTTTTTGTTTTGCCACATGCAGATGCCATATGTCACTGATTGCCAAGAAAGCACACAAAGAATGGAAGCGGTTTCGGGTAAAACAGCTTGTTATAGCTATATTAAGCTGATGTATGCAAAGACACAAAAGGCTTGTAAATCTGCACGCATGCCGGAGGCATTCACACCCATGCCCCCCCCCCCCGCGCCCCGGCAGTAGGTCCGTCTGTATGCCACACATCAGAGGATTCTGACACACGGGGTCTGCCTTGAGACCGTCCCCATCGGCGCTGGAATCTTACCTTCCCCTTGGTCTGTTCATCCACTGGGCACCGCCGGATGCGTTTCTTCTTCTTCTTCTTTTCTAATCTGCACACAAAAACCGCTGCGAGTCCCTGCTTCTCTTTTCACATTCCCAGCACACTGGCAGGGCTCGCCGTCACCCTCTTCTCCGGCATCCCCGCCACCCGATTGGCTCCAAGCAGGCAGTAAATTAAGCCAAGCCCCTCCTTAGACGTAGATTATCACGGGAGCCTAATGAATTATTTAGTAAAACAACTCGTGGGCAGTTCTGTGAGGTCACAAAGGCGGCTGGAAGGGGCAGGAGAAAGCTTTCCCCTTCAGGACCTGTGCTGGCAGCACAGATTCAGGGACTGTCCTTGGTGACTCTTTGGTTTGGTGACAGGACTCTTTACCTGGAACAATCGCTTCCCTTCCAGCCCTAAGTCTTACACAGTCCGTAGTTCTCTTTGAAGGCATCCCTGGAACTAATCTTTTTGTCCATACCTATACTAGCCATTAGTTCTGTCTCAAACAGATATGGGTCAGCACCGGTTTTAGGGCTAGGTGCATGTTTTAAAGTTGTGAGATACTAGTGTGGAATTTGATGCCGGGCACAGAAATCAGCAGCACCCACAGTATGTAAATTTTCAGTCATTTTTTTTTTTAAAAAATCAGTTTCTAGCCTTTAGGGTGAGAGGGCTCCAGCGCTTTACACTGAACTTTATTTGCCAGCTGAAGCAGAACTAATTAAGCAAGAAAACAAACAAAGATCAACTTGCTACAGAATTTCTCTCTCTCTCTCTCTCTAGCCCAGAGTCTACATAACCTTGCCCTATACTAACTGTGCCATCCTAAACAGAGTTACACTCTTTTGAGCCCATTGATTTCAAGGGACATAGAAGAGTGTTTAGAATTGTGCTGTAATTGTGCTGTAATATTTCCAAAATGAACAATGCACTTTCCTTCACCACATATTTACTGCCTGATTTGTAAAAGATTGCTACTTTGTAACACTTGCAAAAAGAGACATAGATAAAATTTTGCCAATCTACTTGGTCAAGGAGATTTACTTCAGAGTAAATATGCTAAATCAGGTGGTTTATTACTATTACCGGGTAGATAAAAGCACCACATTTGAAGCCAGGACTTTTCCTGCTCCAGTATTTAAATTTAGGAAACTTGAATTGTTACACTGAAAATATGACAGCATAACATTGAAATCCAAGATGGCAAATTATCAGTGGTAAAATCATATTGTATAACTAGACTACTGTAATGCATTTATCATACCCTTTGAAGACAACTTGGAGACTTAAGTTATTGGCTGCTCATATGTTAACTGGAACATATTGGCAAATATAACACTTATTCTCAGACAGTTTCACTGGTTGCCTATGTATTTCCAGGCTCAATTTATGGTGCTGGTATTGACCTCTAAAGCTCTTCATGATCTGGAGGCTCAAATATCTGAAGGACTGTTCTTCCTGGTATGGACCCATGCACCAGCTTCATCTTCTGTTGTGGGGAACTCAAAGGCTTGCTCACTGCTTTGTGGCCATTTTGTTGGTTCTAAAACACATCCCAATGTTATTTGTCATCCCCCCCCCCCGGACTAACATAGCCAGCGACAAGCTTCATCTCTTTTGAACAGCGATCTTTGTATTATCTCAAATGTGGGGATTTCATCCCTAGAACTCATTGTCAATAATGTATACTAAAGCCCCAAATTCTTGATTTAAATAATGCAGTGTAAGCATCATTATGTGCTCTGTAAAACAATGCATTAGTCATCTTATTATATAGCATTTTTAGTAGATAAAGTGGTTTTTAATCCTTACTTCAATCATTCCTTCAACAGCCTGGTGAACTAAACAGATCATGGAAATGAGGCTTCAAAGAAACATTCAGTACAATCCCTACCCTCACAAATGTATTATTTCAGAATGCAGGAGAGGATCAGATCTCTAAACACTGAATAAGGATTTGGTACTGTCTTTCACACAAAGATTTAACTAAATATATACTATCAGGGCTTTTTTTTTTTTTTTGAAAAAGAGGTGCCAGAACTCTCAAGAGGGAAATGAAGTTTTCAATCTGTATACTGAAAACTCACGAACTTCTAAAAGAATTTTGTCAAAGAGGTTCTGGAACTCTCTTCTAGGGTGTTCCCCCAGGAAAAAAGCCCTATATACTGTGTAGAATACAGAGCCAAAATAAGGGATTCAGATGCAATTCAGGAAAAGAGATCATATGAGATCTTCTTCTAAACAATCTAATCTAGAAAAACCCCCACAGAACTCAGTTTAAATATTTCAACACATTTTTTAAAAGCATCTCATTCTTTCTTTTTTGTATTCTACTGTAGTCTTCTCAGGGGATAAGGGTGTGTAAGAGCGTGTCTTAAAAAGTCTCTTGCTGCAGGCTGTTTTCCCTTTCCAATTAAAAGGTCATCACTATGATGCTCATTGTTATTATTATGGTTGCTCCATAGCTGCACGAATATGAATCCTAGAGGTCCTAATCAGCATCCAAGCTTCATTACGCTACACGGAGGGAAAGCAGAGCCATACCCATCACAGCTGATTCAACCTCCTGCAAATTATGCAACAGGGGAGAACAAGAAATTTCACAAAGAGAGATGGAGAAGTGCAGACACTAGAAAAAAAGCAACTCTATCTGCAACTGGTAGCAAGATTTTATTCATTTATTTATCGTCTGCCTTTCTAATGTATTAGATGGGACTTCTAATAAACAATGCAATAGGATTAGGATTGCAGAATCAGAAACCAAGCAGAAATCTGAAAACAGAGCTTAAATAAAGCACAATTATTAACATGTTAAATGATGCAGAAATTATATATGTGGATCATACAGCAACAGACAGTACGTATTATACACAGAAGTATAGTAGTCCACAGTCCCTGTCCCTTTACCATAGCATCTTTCTGAACCATTTTGATACAGTGCAACCCTATCACCTATGGTAAAATGACCTTCTGAATAATTTAGCTTTGCATAGTTTGCAGAATGCCAGTAGAGTGAGATCAGGCAGGCCATTCCATAAGTTGGGGGCCACAATAGAGAATGTACATGTATAGGCAGTTGTTGATTTTGCCCATTTTCAGGTTGGCACCTGCAGAAGGCCTTGATCAGATGAGTGAAGCTGTCATGGTAGAGCATAGGGGAAGAGATGTTCTTGCAGGTACGATGGACCAAGGCCATAAGAGTTTGGTATGTGATAGCCAATACCTTGAGTTGAACCTAGTAACTAATAGGCAGCCAATGGAATGCTGCATTCTGTAACAACTAGAGTCTCTGAGTTGACTTTGGTTCAATCTGCATTGGTATTTCCCACTGTTGTGCAAATGATCTCACTCACATCATCTCACAAATTTCTGTCTGCATTTCATGTCTCATCCACTCTCCTATTGTTTCATCTCAGCACTGGCTGTCTGCATCATTTTATTGCCATTTAGTGGTGACTCCACTATGGCATCTCACTGCCTTATCTGAATGTGGTTTTAAGGTGGTATAACTGCTCCTCCCCACCGTTGAGCCGCTGTGGGCAAAAAGCAGACAACTGGAGCTGAATTCTCCCCCCTCCCAATCTTTTCTAAGGAGATATGCAAATTGTCACAAAGGAAACAAGTTAGCTGAAAATCCAGTCATCTGCATTTAAAAGCAGCCAGGGATATATTTTTCTGCAATCATAGTGGGGAGGGGAACTGGAAGCACATCCATCCCTGAACCATTTGTTATTTCTCCAGAAATAACAGACAGGGCAGTCTCTAGAACGCCCTGCCTGGCAACTGCTGGGTGTTTTGTGTTTTTTACCCAGCTTGTTCTGTCTTTCCTGCCCCCCCCCCCCCCGTCTGCCTCCCTCTCTGCCAGGTCAGCCCCTTTTACTTTCTGCATGTGGGGGGGTCACAGGTGCTGTTTCCTCCCCATAATGCAGTGCAGTGCCCTACTGGTGCCCCTGGGAGGCTGCTCCTCCCCCCTCTCTTGCACTCTCCCTAAACAACTTGCATCCTGATGCAGACAGAGGGGAGCTTTATACTGAGCCAAATGGGAAGTCGGTGCCACAGCAGCACAGAACAGCTTTACATAGCAAATGCAGATTGGACCTTTGAGGTGAGACCTGCATGGGGTGAATTACAGTAGACTAGTCTCAAGGGTACTGTGGTGGGGATCCAGGTGGCCGGATTGGCTGTATCAAGATAGGGGGCCATCTTCTAGGCTAGGCTGAGTTGGAAGAAAGTGGGGTTTTGGGTTTTTTTTGCAGCTGCATTAACTTGCTTTTCCAGCAGTAATGTTGGATCCAGTTGAACATGTAGGCTATGAACAGAGTCAGCAAAGGTGAGCTGAGCCCTAATGTTAGTGGGAAGCACAATGTCCTTCAAAACCTCCACCTTCCCAACCAGCATTACCTCTTTCTTGTCAGGATTTAATTTTAATTTGTTTACTCTTAGCCATTTAGTCACAGCAGACAGCCAGGGATTCAGGGCCTTTACTGCATCACTAGGACATTTAGATAAGGAGATATAAAGCTGGGTGTCATCAGCATAATGATGACAACCAACTCCCATATTGGAAATGATCTGCCTGAGGGGCTTTACAGAGAAATTGAAAAGCATGTGGGATGGGACTGTGGCCTGTGGAACTCCACAGGACAAATCCCACACAGAAGAAGAAGAAGAAGAAGAAGAAGAAGAAGAAGAAGAAGAAGAAGAAGAAGAAGAAGAAGAAGAAGAAGAAGAAGAAGAAGAAGAAGAAGAAGAAGAAGAAGAAGAAGAGGAGGAGGAGGAGGAGGAGGAGGAGGAGGAGGAGGAGGAGGAGGAGGAGGAGGAGGAGGAGGAGGTGGAGATTGGATTTATATCCCACCCTTCACTTGGAGTCTCAGAGCGGCTTTCCCTTCCCCTCCCCACAACGGGCACCAAATCTAATCTTTGAGATTTTCTGGAGTACTGGTGTTGTGCCTGAAGACTGGAGAAGAGTGAATGTTGTCCTGATGTTCAAGAAGGGAAAAAAGACGGACCCAGGAAACTGCAGGTCTGTCAGTTTGACATCAATACCTGGAAAAATTCTAGAGCAGATTATTAAACACTCTGTCTGTGAGCACCTTGAATGGAGTGAGTTAATTGGTAGTAGCCAGCATGGGTTTATCAAGAATAAGTCATGCCAGACCAACCTTATCTCCTTTTTTGACAGAGTTACTAAAATGGTTGACTGTGGCTATGCTGTGGACATAGTATATCTAGATTTCAGTAAAGCTTTGACAAAGTTTCTCCTGATATCCTTGAGGATAAGCTGGTTAAATGTGGGCTGGATGGTGCAACCATTGGATGGATTCATGGTTGGTTGAAAAATCGTACCCAGCAAGTGCTCGTACATGGCTCTACGTCTACGTGGAGGGAAGTCTTGAGTGGAGTGCCACAGGGCTCAGTCCTGGGGCCGGTGTTGTTCAATGTTTTTACAAATGACCTGGAGGAAGACATAGAGGGGATGCTTATCAAATTTTCAGATGACATGAAGCTGGGTGGGATTGCTAATTCTAAAGAAGACAGAGTCAGGATTCAAAATGATCTAGATAGGCTGGAACAGTGGGCTGAGACAAATAAAATGAATTTCAGTAGAGATAAGTTCAAAGTCCGGCACTCAGGTATAAAAAAAATCAATGGCACAGATATAGAATGGGAGGGACGTGGCTTGACACCGCTCATGTGAAAGGGATCTAAGTCTTCTGGTTGATCACAAGCTAAACATGAGCCTGCAGTGTGATGTGACTGCAAAGAAAGCTAATGCAATCTTAGGATACATTAACAGAAGCATTGCATCCAGATCATGGGAGGTGGTAGTTTCACTCTATTCTGCTATGGTCAGGCCTCACCTGGAGTACTGTGTCCAGTTTTGGGCACCACATTTTAGGAAAGATGTTGACAAGCTCGAGTGTGTCCAGAAGAGGGCAACCAGGATGGTGAGAGGGTTGGAATCCAAGTCTTATGGGGAAAAGCTGAAAGAGTTGAGTATGTTTAGCCTGGAAAAGAGAAGGCTTAGAGAGGACATGATTGCATTCTTGAAATATTTGATCTATTCTCTCTTGTTCCGGATTGCAAGACTAGATCTAATGGGTGGAAATTACAAGGGAGTCGATACCGGCTAAGTATCAGGAGAAACTTCCTAACTGTAAGAGTGGTTGAGCAATGGAACAGACTGCCTCGGGAGGTGGTGGATGCTCCTTTGCTGGATGTTTTCAAGCGGAGGCTGGACGACCATCTTTCAGGTATGTTGTAGGGCTATCTTTGGGCTATGGTCCTGTAGAGTGCAGGGGGTTGGACTAAATGACCTGCAAGATCCCTTCCAACTCTAACATTCTATGATTCTATTATTCTATGAGGGTAGGATATTGTTCTTTAGTTACTGAAAAAAGACTTGCAGAATTATTAGAGATGCCCAAACCCAGATAATGCAGAATGGCTCTTAAAGTGTAGCCTGTTACCTTACAAGATTTGCATGTAAACAGGAACAACACTGGCTAAAAATTTCCCTGTAGATCCCAAGGAAACTAAGGCCTAATTCTCACAGAGATGCTAGGCAAAACTTGTGTACAGACTGCAGGTAAGTGCTCACTTGATGGAATGCTATTCCATGGGTGGGGGGAGAACTCCATTCCTTATTAAACTTACTGTTGTGTGCGGATTTATTTTTTATTTGAAGGATAAAGATATTGACACACCATTTTACCAACTCCTCGGATGTATGTGAAAACAAAGCTAGAGATAAGGCTGTTTCATATAGCCAGCCTGCTTTGAAAGTTCCCTCTACTCTGGCATGGATGCTGACATTCACCCTTATCTCCTTAGGCTTTTGTGCAGTCTTATATTATATGCCCTTTGGTTGGTTGCCAAGCAACTATTTTTTTAAACAAAAAAGTACCAGTCATCCAAATGAGCAATGTTTGGGATTCAGTATCTTTCCACATTATTTGCAAACACATAAGTGTGAAATAGCTTTGATCCACCAATGCATGTCTCATTAATGAATTACTGCCTAATAGAATCAGCCGCTTAATTGTTTATGTCTCCATTGTGAATACAGAGCTGCTGCTACTACTTCTACTGGACTGGTTAACATTTATGCACCTTCCATTATTCAAGCTATAGGAAGACTGGAATTATCCACATGAACATATGAAGCTGCATCAGCCTGCATCAGACCATTGGTGTACACTAAGGTCCATATTGTCTACAATGACTGGCAGTGGTTCACATCTCCTGTTACTTGAACCTTTTAACTGGAGATGCCAGGAACTCAACAGGGGACCTTCTATATGGAAATAAGGTGATCTACCACTGAGCTGCATTTCCAGTTGTCCTCAGTGACCTTACCTAATGATGTTTTATCTTTTTAAAAAAATACTTCAAGGCCTTTACACCATCCATCAACAATGAACTGCAGAAGAACATTGCGTAAGAGTCTTAATTTCTAAACTTGCTGTCACATATAGTACCATCTAGTTCAGGGGTGAGCAAAAGGTCACTTGGGAATGATGAGTAACTCTCCAAGCGATTAAAAGTGGCTGTCCACCCCTCCACATTTCCTTTAAAACTATCACAGCAGCTTCTTTACTCTTTTTCTTCTGTGTGGCAAAAACAGAGGCACATGTCCACAAATACCTTTGCTCTAGATGGGAAAGTCATAGCAACAACACTCTTCCCATTCACCAGTCCTGTTTCTCTTTCACATGCATACATGTGCACTCTTGCTCTGGATGGGAAAGGAGCATGCTATGCTCCTGCATCAAAGCTACAGTGGTACCTTCTGCATAGAATTATGGCTGTTCAGGGGTGACTTCGCAGTCAGTACGGCATTGCCCCAGGGTATCTGAATGTGGTTTTGAGAGGCACCTTTTCCTTCCTCCACTTCCTATTGTAGGGGAACAATAAGCAGACAACCTGACACAGCTTCATTGATCTCTGTCAGTTCCCTTGCCCCTATTTTCCCCTCTATATTTATCACCTTGCCCTGAATAACTTGGCTCAGATGGCTAATGACCTCTGAGGGAAGTACCGACTCAGAAAAATCTGCATACCATGTTTAATGAAAACAGGTATTCCGAGGCAAGGGGGAACCAGGTTGAGTGCTGAGAAAATGTGGACTGAATGCCAGATGCAGAATGGATTAATATGCCTCTTCCAGGGAAAGCATTGATATAACTGTATACTTTCCCCCCTGCAGGGCAAGTTACAATAGAGGAAAGGGGGTGGTTGCTTTGGGAAAACAGCAAAATAAAGGTTTCCCTATCTGACACTGTAGATATGTTCTGAAATGGTGTAAACTGCCATTACATGACTGCCTGCCCCTGAAGTGCTCTTGGGGGAAAAAATTAATTCCCAGAAATTCTGCCCTTCCCTAGTCTCAACCATATACTACTGTTACAAGTTAGGTACATGTAGCTTCCCAACCTCACATTCTTCAGTGCATTAACAGTTTTCTAGATCATCTCTCACATTCTTTTTTTAACAGTAAAAAAAAATCTTTCTGGTTTCTCTCTATACAAGTACTTATCCATTACCCTGTTCTCATTTTTAGCTTGTTTCAAGGACCTTTATTACATGAACATAGTAGAACAGGAGTCCTTGCAGTTTTGCCAGTCCTATGTTTCTTTGGTAGCATTAGATATCAAGGCCATTCAGGAAGAACTCAAAATGCAGATCCTTCTACCATTCTTAACTTGGGTCTTGGAACAATCTGAGTATGAGAAGGAGTCTCATTGTTGGCTCCTGTTCTTCTGACATTACTTCAGGATGGGTATAAAGAATTGCCTATGATGATCATACATGCAACCCTCTGTTTCGCTGTTGGTATACATGTGCTGGGAATCTGTGCTTAGTTGCTGTTTCTCAGCATATAGGATTGCCAGCTCCAGGTTGGGAAATACCTGGAGATTTTGGGCATGGATGGGTTTTGGGGAGGCAAGGGACTTAGGGTTATAATGCCATAGAATCCACCTTCCAAAGTGGCCATTATCTCCAGGTGAAATGATCTCTGTCATCTTGAGATCAGTTGTAATCCCAGGAGATCTCCAGCCACTACTGGGAGGCTGAGCCAAGGATGAGAGACAGGGCAGGGGGCCATACATGCTTCTTTATTGTTTGTTCTTGTAGCATCTATTAATTATTTCTGCTTGTGGAAATCATCCTTAAAAATCCCACCTCTCCTCCAGCCTTCTGAACCAATCCTTGTGATTTAGGTTTCGTGCAAAGTGATTGTCAGCCAATCAGAGCCCATGGAACTCCACTGGCTGGGAGGGGGTGAGCCAGCCTCAGTTTTAGAAGGGGGGAGAAAACTTTTTTTAAAAAAAAAAAATTGGATGGGGATTTTATGGCTTTGGAAAGGAGTGATAGCTTAGCCAGGCTTTTATTTGGCCTTTTAGTTAAGTTTTGGGGGTTGCTTTAGGGAAGAAAACTAACTGGTGTACGTTGGTTCTGTGATAAGGTGCTCTGTGAGAGAAAAGAGCCTCTCTGAGCCTGCTGAGGTAACCTATCCAAAGAAAGGGGAACCAAAGTCTCCCCTCAGGGGGTTCTTTACTTCATTTGAGAGCCAGCTTTACTTTATATATTTAAGTTATCCATACATCATATGTACCTTATTAAATACTTTATTTCCTGTTAAATAAACCTTTGTTGTTCATCTCCATCTGTGTCTTGACTGTCAAGTCAAAAATCTGAGGAGGAGGGGTCTCTTTACCCCACATATAACTACAGCCTTAGTCAAGCAGGTTTCCAAACAGAAGACCTTTAGGGAACACATCGCTTACATGCTACCAATCTTTCATTTAAAGCTTGGGTCTCCCTTTTTATTTCATGGTGGGTGGGTGGTCTATAAAGAATCTATTGGAGAGGCCAGAGTGGAGGATTGGATATTCTTCAGTCCAGAAGGCTGGTGCCTTGGAGCCTTCACCCCTCTCTCACCCCATGGCTGCCAGACACGAATAGACTTTGGGGGTATTTCACTTTGAGCTGGATGCTTGAGGCTTCTGCCACAGTGTACACTTGTCATCCCAATTTGAGTAGCTGATGCTGCCTAGCTGGAGGAGAGCCAGTGGAAGACAGCAATGTTTTAGCTCTGCAGCTCAAGGGTGTTGCAAGCAACAGGCAGCAAACCCAGTGTGTAGCGCCTCTAATTAAACTGAATGAGTCGAGTGCATGCATAATTAAATGGTCAGGAGACTTCACTTCCAAAATTATTCATTTTGTTGTCTACAAAGACATGATTCACAGTCTTTCCCACAATAGTTACTTCCTATTATGCTTCTTTGTCCTTACGTTAGCAATCAAAAAAGAGATATACAGCGTTCAGGTCTCCAATGAATGCAGGGGTCGAACCACATGGGGCTAAAACAGCATTAACAAGAGGCAAATGTGCTTGTGTGCTGTGAGCAAGTGGAAGCCGAATCCAGACAAGATAGAGGTAATGCTGGTTGGGAAAACTGATACTCCAGATGGACTAAATCCACTTATTGTGGATGAAGGAGAGCTGGCTTTTGCAGAGCAGGTTAAGAATTTGGAGGTACTCATGGACCCAGCTTTGCTGTTTGAGAAACAGGTTGATGCTGTGACCACGAGAAGCTTCTAGCAGCTAAGTCTGGTTCTCCAACTCTGTCTTTTCTTAAAGTCAGCCGATCTGGCCACAGCGATCCGTGCCTTTGTAAGTGTCTTACTGTAAGGTGCTCTGCATTGGGCTGTCCTTGAAGACTGCATCTAGTCCAGAGTACAGCAGCCCAATTTTTGTCAGGGGCTAGCTGATGGGAACACATGTTACCCATTTTGAAACACCTACTTTGGTTGCCCATTTCTTTCTGAGTTCAATTCAAAGTGTTGCTTTCAGTCCTGGGATAACTGTCCCCCCACACAGGGTGGCTGGTTGGCCTGGCATCAACCAGAGCCCTGGCCTTTCCCACTGTGGCTCCCACTCCTTGTGGGCTCCCTGAAGAAGTAAAGGGAGCCCTCTCACTGGAGATCTTCACAAGGCATTGCAAGGTTTACTTGTTTTCCAAGGCTTTTGATGGGGATGGCAGGCATCTTAGAACTTACTGAACATATAAAATTGTGCTATTTAGCACATCTTTGGAATATAAAAGTGTAAATATTTCTATAAGAAAAAATTGCAAGTACACCAATACTTCAGAAAGAGCTGGAAACTGCTGTATCCTGTGCTCCCAAAGCCCATGTACCTTTAATTTTTTTGCCATCTGAGAGAGAGGGGAAAAAATAAAAGCTGAAGGTAGAAAACAAATTTTGTAGAAAACAAAAGAAAGTGTATTATTTGGCAGAAGCTTTCTCCTGGAGTCACAATAGGTAGGACTGCCAGCTTGTTTGGATATTAAGCTAAAATTATAACTCTGAACTCCTTAATGATGCATTATCATTAAACACATGATAGCATATTGTTATCAACATTATTTACATTTGAACAAAAAATCTAGAAAATATTTTATATGTCTACAGTATAAGAGTTGTTTTTCTGTGCTCCCCCAAATGTTCCAGTTTTTTCTGCTGAAATAACTGAGAACATTCACAGACTTACTCAGTCTGGAATGAGTGAAATGATATGTAAGGGAAGGTTTTTCTTACTCAAGCAGATAAAATATTTTATGGTTGTTTTTTTCCCAGCACTATTCCAAATTGGTCATTTTTGCAATTGGAAAAATTGAAAAAAAGTCCTCAGGCTTTTTCAAGCTATACATTTTGAATGTGAAAAACTTTGCCTTAAGAATTTTACTCATTTTAAACAAGAAAATATTTCATTCATAGGAGTCTCTTTAGTGTTGTTCCCCCAATTTTTCCCATGTTGGGGCGAAAGACCTAAAAGGGGCTAAAGACCTCAAAAGTATTTTCCTCTGAATTTTCCATTTTTTTCCCTAGGCCTTCACATCCATAGAGGCATTCAGGTACTTTAAAAGTCTGTTTTGTTTTAATTTGTACTGTTTTTTGTAAGCTGCTTTGAGCCAAAAGGAAAGATGGGATATAAATATTTTAAAATACATATATAAGAACATAAGAGAAACCAATGTTGGATCAGGCCAATGGCCCATCCGGTCCAACACCCTGTCACACTGTCACACAGTGGCCAAAAATACCAGGTGCCATCAGGAGGTCCATCAGTGGGGCCAGGACACTAGAAGCCCTCCCACTGTTGCCCCCCAAGCACCAAGAATACAGAGCACCACTTGCCCCAGAATTCCTATCTATACCTTGTGGCTAATAGCCACAGATGGATCTCTGCTCCATATGTTTATCTAATTTCCTCTTGAAGCTGTCCATGCTTGTAGCCACCACCACCACCTCCTGTGGCAGTGAATTCCATGTGTTAACCACTCTTTGGGTGAAGAAGTACTTCCTTTTATCTGTTGAAACCCAACTGTTCAGCAAATTCATTGAGTGCCCATGAGTTCTTGTATTGTAAGAAAGGGAGAAAAGTACTTCTTTCTCTACCTGCTCTATTCCATGCATAATCTTATAAAACTCGATCATGTCACCCCTCAGCCATAATTTCTCCAAGCTAAAGAGCCCCAAGCACTTTAACCTTTCTTCATAGGGAAAGTGTTCCAACCCTTTGATCATTCTAGTTGCCCTTTTCTGCACTTTTCCCAATGCTATGATATGCTTTTTGACGTCTGGTGACGAGGAACTGTACACAGCATTCCAAATGAGGTTGATTTATACAGGCGCATTATGATACTGGCTGATCTGTTTTCAGTTCTCTTCCTAATAATCCCCAGCATAGCACTGGCCTTTTTTATTGCAGTCGCACACTGTCTCAGCATTTTCAGTGAGTTATCCACTATGACTCCAAGATCTCTCTCATGGTCAGTCTCTGCCAGTTCGGACCCCATCAACATGTATTTATAGGTGTCAGAAATGGCAACCTGAGTCTAGCATCACACTGAATCCATTGTTCTCTGTTCCCTATCTTGTCTCTGTTTATGCGCTTCCGTAGTATTGCCAGCTGCAACGTGGGAGCCTCGCTACTGCCCCTCGGTCTTATCACGGTGGCCTTGAGTACTGGCTTTGGGCTATTCTTGTGTCTACGGGAATTTTCCAGTCCTGTGAATCTGAGGGGTGGGGGGAGCGTTCTCCCAACCATTAAGTAATTCTTCCGCTGGGAGTTTCCCGCGCGCGCGCTAAAAGTTAATTTGCTAGTTGCGCTTTTGCATCACACTATAACTATGCCTGAGCTTTATGCCCCACCATTCCTGACAATAACCTTGTTACTGTGGGTTATAGCACTGTACTCCAATAAAGCTTATCTTTACTTCAAGAATGCTTGGATTTACTGGCTTTTGAACCTGACAATAGGTAGGATTTTTGGCTCCAGTGTTCATCACCTTGCAAATGGCCACACTGAACCCCATTTGCCATGTTGATGCCCACTCACCCATCCTTGACAGACCCCCTTGGAGTGCCTCACAATTTTCCTGCTTTTCAACACCCTGAACAACTTCATGTGATCCACAAATTTAGCCATTTCATTGCTTACTCCCAACTCCAAATCATTAATGAACAAGTTAAAAAGCATTGGACTGAGTACCGATCCCTGTGGTACCCCACTCCTTAGCACCCTCCACTGAGAAAATTGACCATTTATACTCACTCTCTGTTTCCTATTAATTAGCCAGTTTTTGTTTCCCTTGTACATAAATGAGGATTTGCATCTCTGCACTAAAGGCCCCCTATGGAGTATGCGATGATGCCCATACTGTGAAGGGGGGAAAAAAATGGCATAGAGTCAGGATGGCCTGATCAGATCATCCCGATGGCATGAGAGCATGCTTGAGCGATCAGACAGGGGAAAGTCTGCCCTTGGCCCATAGCAACTTGTTTACTAATGGACTTCCCCCAGTGTCTTTTAACTTCACTTCCGTGATGGAGCAGCATGGGTTGATGATGACTGTGGGACACTTCCCAGATGTTGCTGTCCAATCTCTCCCTTTAGATCAGTCAGGCATTCACACCATATTTTGGATGCATGTGATAGCAGCCTAAACACTCCATGTCTATCTGTATCAATTCCCATAGATCAGCTGACCCCTTTTAAAGTGTATCTCTTTTAGAGAGATCAAACATAGAATTCAAGTAGCGTGAGACCCAAATGAAATGGTCACAGTAATATTTATCCATAATAGATGGGAGAGCCTCTATATTGGCATGGTAACCTATCTATTTCCTTCCTGTAGAACTGAAAGTTCACACTAAAGAGGCTCTCCAATCAGGCCTGAAATATTACTCAAGTAGTCTCCCTGCTGTGTGGGAGACAACAATCCTACCTGTGACTAAACTTTCTTAGCTCCAGAGTACCTGTGGAAAACCAAGGAGAAAAAGAAGTGCAGAACACTTGTCCTCTTATGCATTCCTTTTACTTTATTTGGGTTCCATGCAGATGTTTGTTTGCATTGTTTAAAGTTCTTTATCAGGAATGTGTGAAATCTGGCAGATGCCTGGTATCTCTGGAGTCCTGCACTAATTAACAGAGAAGGAAAGGAAGCCGTACATTCTCAGCTGAGCTTATGCAGAATCATTAGGACAGGACACAGCAATAGCTAGAGGAAGCAGGAAGGTGGCAGAGGAGGGGGGTGCACATTAGCCATCCATATCCTTCAAGCGAGGCCTTAGGCTAAGTGATTTTTCCAGGGAGGAGGTTGTTAATGTGTGGGAGGGACTTAATTCTCACAGAGTTCAAGCAATTCATCAGGTTCTAAGCAGGAACTTGAAAGATTCCTTAGGAAACAAAATCAATCTTCTGTTATTTAAGCTTATTTTACAGGGAAGCATCAAAAGAGAGAAAGATCCACACAGGGAAATAAAACAAAAAACACTGACATGAGTTAAGGGTAGCTGGTATCTTGGGGACAAGTCTACTCTACAAACAGGGGACCAGGGGCAGCAAGTATATTTGGCTGCACAATCTGTTACCCTTCCCTTCACCTTTTTATACATATATAAAATGCCTACCCATTTTATTTGCAAGTTAATACAGCGTGCTGTTTATTGGTGAATCTGTCTGTATCAATCTTCCTAACAGCCCCCTTATCTCAGAGTTAGAGTTGCCAACCTCCAGGTAGTTTCCTAGGATTTCCTAGGATTGCACATGTCCATCTCATTTCTTAAATTGTCCTTAATTAAACTATGGAGTTGGGGAAAAATTTTTTATAAGATACTGAGCAAAGAGGTTTCCCCCCTTCTCTGTGCAGCATTTTCTGTTTTGAAACATGAAAACAGAAGTATAAGAAAGAGTTTTAAAAGTCAGTGAAAAATGAGCATAGCAGCCAAAGATGACAGAGAGATAAGGATATCATTTATCTCCACTGATGGAAGAAAATTCATCAGAGTTCGAATATACAGCATGAATATACAGCATGATCCTGCCAAAAATTCTTTTTCAAGCCCTGTTGATTTAAACAGCTTAATAATCCCACTGAAATAAAGAGGAAATGGTTAACTTTGTTCTATCATGTGCATAGTATTTTGTGCCTTTAGATGCCTTTGTTAGTAGATGGAATAACTCCATAATATCATATATGTTGAGCTATCTGCACTAAGCAAAGGTGGTGGTGATTACAGATTTATATAGCCAAATGGGATCAAGAATGTAATTATTACTGCACCCATACAATGATTCTCTATTTCCCTGACACAAATGCAGAGGCATTCACACCTGCAATGAAGCATCCACGTGGGAGTTTTGTGAGCACTTTGCTCAGTCAGCTATCATTTTCTCCCACTGCAACACCAAAAGGCTTTCTGAGGGCTTTTAAAATGAATCAGTAATGGCTATTATACAATAACATTATAGCAACCTATTGTTTGAACCCCTAGCTTCTGTTTTTCAAAAGTAAGTCTTGGGTTCTTTTCACTGCACAGATATAAGGTGAAAGGTAGATAATAGGCCAAGAGACTTTTTTTTTAAATGAAAATTGAAAAGTGAGGAATTAGTAGATCATGGCAATAGGCTGTTATACTATGAGGGGCAGATGGAAGGAAAATTGCATTGATATGGGCAAGACTAAAAAATGCAAACCTTTCTTTCCAGGTGGCTTGTTAACATGCTTAGACATGGGAAATTATGTCAAACCAAGTTGGAGATTAGATGTACTAAGGATGGGGAAAGCCTGGAAAATAGACAATTAGAAGGGGGCATCATATGAATGCTTTTTTAAAAAAAACACACAATGTAATTTGGAAGTGGAAAAGAATAAATATGCCATGTGGATGCAGTCTAGGTCAGAATCTTTTCCACCAAGACAGTATCCTCTGTGCATCTATCCTTTCCCTTCCCTGATTTATTCCATAAACAGAAAGCAAAACAAACCAGAGGTATTAAGATGCCTCAAAAGAAACTATAGAAGATGATAAGAAAGCTAAGATCCAAACGCTACTTTTTCTCTTCGGGGGATTAATATGCTATTTTTTTGTGTACAGTAAACCAATAAAATAAGTGACTGAAGGTTAGTTAGAACTACTAGAAGGGTTGTGCTGACAGTTCTATTTTATTGCCACCCCCATTGCCCTTAGCACTACAACAGTATCCTAAACAATTCAACCAGCTCCGGGTACACCACCCACATGGTGGTGTAGTTAAAATCCACAGCAGTCGTTCCTTCCAGCACTAGTGCAGCAACTCCATCAGAACTTCTGATGGTGTCATAGGAAAGAAGTGCTTTCAAGCATTTGGGAGCTCAGAGCGGCACACTTGATTCCTCCTTCCACCATTTCATCGTTACAAAAACCTGTGGGGTAGGTTAGACTGAGAGACGAACTGACTCAGGAATACACACTAAGTTTCATGGCAAATGGGGATTTGGTCCTGGGTCCCTAGAGGTCTAAGCCAAAACTCTGTATCACACTGACCTCCAATTAATGCTGGTGACTAACTTTAGGGTCTGAATTTGAAGCTGTAAATATGTTCTTTTATTCCTGCTCCATAACAATTCACACACACATGAACAAACCAAATGCAGTGTTCCCTCTAAGCTGAGTTAGTGTGAGCTCACACATTTTTGTCTTAGCTCAGGAAGGACGGTTCCAGAGCAAACTTAGTTATGCAGTAGCCCCATCGCTCATTCACAACTTTAATGCCAGTAGCTCACAAAGTAGAATTTTTGCTCACAAGACTCCACAGCTTAGAGGAACCATTGCCCAAATGACATCTAGCTGTGTCTGGTTGCTTCCTGGAAAAGGAATCACAGTTCATTCTCTTCCATCATTTGTACTAGAGTTCTCTCTGTGTACCATTTACCTCCCTGGCATGCATCTCTGAGTGGAGCTTTTTTCCCACCCTTCTACTTATTTATGTAGAGGAGCAGATGGTAAGAGGGTTGGCTTCTCTTACTCATTCTGCATGTGCCAGCTTATGTGCGAGTGCCATTTTACGCAGCTGTTAACTCTTGCAGTGACAATATGCAGAGAGAAGGTTTGCACCAAAAGAAAATGAGCAACAAAAGAGAGCAAGTCCACTCTTCTGTTCTCCCATATCCAGTTATTCATGTGAACATATTTTGGGTGTTGATGAATATTGATGAATCAATTAGAGCTGGGTCTTACATTGTTTTTATTTCCCTTTGTATTCAGAACGTTTGTATTGTATTCAGAACAATGCCCTTACTGAGCTGCCTGAACATTACTTATCTAAAAAAAATTACCAGCATTTTAGTTACTCCTCAGACTTGAAGAATGACATTGTAAGCTGCCTTGAGTTCTGAAAGAGGACAGGGGACTAATAAATATTTTAAATAAATAAATAAAATGATCATGATTTCTGTCTAGTCCTTCAAATTTAAGTAGCCCTTTTCACTTTATTGTTGTCTGTAAATCAGTGCATTGTTGAAGATGCCCACTCTTTCTCAAGTTCTTGTGTTTTCTTAGCATGATTCCCCATGTTCATTTTTTTTTTTGTTTCCAAACATGTGAGAGGTCCTGCAGCCACTCCCAGGTTGGAAAACATCATGCCAGATTGCTTAAGGGGCTCAAAGTAAGCCATGGAATTGAACTGTACTACTTCAGTCTTGCAGAAAATAACAGTTGCACAGAACTAATAATAAATATTAATCACTATAGCAGGAATGGCCGTAGATGAAACAAGGGACACAGCAGTCTTTGAGTGTTCAGATAAGGATGCATTCCAACTTACAGTGAAAGAGAAAAGTGTCCCACCAGATAAAGTGTAAATTGCTGCTGAGTAAACATGCATAGGGTTGGGTTACATTTCCAGAGAAAACATCAGTTCGTTATCATTTGTCTTATTTCAGAAAAGTTTATGGCAGACGTTTGTATGTGCCCTCAAATTTTGCCTGCTTTTTACCCTGAAAAGAGTTGGAGAAATGACAGCCTGTTAAAATCTAGTTAATGCAAATACTGCTGAGATAGTAGGTTAGTCTACTTGCACTCTCGGGGAAACCGTGGGGCATTCCCTAGGGCTCAGGGTTCATTGATAGTTTTATCGTGCAGTTTAGCCCATCTCTTGCTGTTTCTTGCTTTGCTGTATGTTAGTATGTGTTAGCGCATGTACTCTGAAGGCTTCCCTGTTGTAGAAGAAGAGGAGGAGGAGGAGGAGGAGGAGGAGGAGATTGGATTTATACCCCGCCCTTCACTCAGAGTCTCAGAGTGGCTTACAAACTCCTTTCCCTTCCCCTCCCCACAACAGACAACCTGTGAGGTAGGTGGGGCTGAGAGAGCTCCGACAGAAACTGCTCTTTTTCAAGAACAGCTCTTGTCAGAACTATGGCTTGCCCAGGGTCATCCAGCAGCTGCAAGTGGAGGAGTGGGGGAATCAAACCTGATTCTCCCAGATTAGAGTCCGCACACTTAACCACTACACCAAACTGGCTCTGTTAGTGACCTGCAGTCAGTTGTTGCCTTTTTATAAAATCCTGTTGCAGTAAAAGTCATTGGAAGTGAACTCTAAAGCTTGGATTGGATTATTTCTCAAACTCAGCCAGCCACAAGGATTCCTTCAAGCATACTGAATGAAATTTAATGACACTGGCTAGAAACAAAAGCATTCGTCTTTGATCACTGACTATTTAGTGCAGCACTTCTTATGAAATTGTAAGATGCCCCCCCAAAGGCTGTGAAATAGAGGCAAGAGCACGCCCCTTCAGATATATAACCAAAGTAATGCAACATCCTTGTAAGACAGACCAGTATTATTATCCCCATGTTACAACTGTAGAACTGAGACTGTGAGGGAGGTTTGTTTAAGGTCACATAGCACATCTATGACTGAGATGAGGTCTGAAAGACATCCTACTGGATCTCTGCTCATTCCCTTGGTCTTATGCAGCACCTCCCATCCAAATATTGACCAGGGCTGGCCCTTCTTAGCTTCTGAGATCTGATGAGACTGAGCTAGCCTGGGCTATCCAGGTCAGGGCCACCAACTCCTACGAGATTGAATATTTTAGTTGCTTACTTACTTCATTTCTTTCTCCACCTTTCTACCTACCTACCTACCTACCTACCTACCTACCTACCTACCTACCCACCTACCCACCTACCCATCCACCCATCCACCCATCCACCCATCTATCTATCTATCTATCTATCTATCTATCTATCTATCTATCTATCTATCTATCTATCTATCTATCTATCTATCTATCTATCTATCTATCTATCTATCTATCTATCTATCTATCTATTGTATTTATAGCCCGCCCTCCCCGCAAGCGGACTTAGGGCAGGTAACAACATATCAAATACAATAAGTACAGTTAAAAATTAAAACACAGCAGTAAACATTAGAATGGTGGTCACAGTTCAAAGCAGAAGTTAGTTGGCGGTTCAGAAATCATCTCATCACTGGAATGTATAATAATCAATGAGAGGGGATATTTCAGTTTATTTGGGTTCCTATCTCTGACCTAAGATGAATTTTAAAGTTCAGTTAAAATGGGATACATCAACATTTATTAAGAAATTTGATAGAGTTTCTTGGACCTGAGTAAGAATTCTGAGTGGTTTATTTACTACAAGAATCTCTTTTTGTCTCATGCTGATGGATAATTTAAGTTTCAGTACTTTCACCTTATATCTGAATTGCTGTGTGCCTTCAGTATGTCACAGTTCCTCTGTACCAAGGCTACATTGATTTGTCAGGAATTTGATTGGGGGAAAGTGTCTGGATAAGCACCAAAGCCAAAGGCCTGTTAATCTCTGTCAATACCATATTCCCAAGTGAGCTGTGTAAGAGGAAGTGTCTGCAGCAAGCACATTCTTAGGTACTGTGCTGATCATTTATTTACTTCGTTTATACCTCACCTTTCTTCCCAATGAGGACCCAAAATAGCTTACGTGCTCTCCTCTCCTCACAACAACCCTGTGATGTAGGTTAGAATGAGCGTGTGTGACTTGCCCACAGTCACCCAACAAATTTCATGGCAGAGCAGGGATTCAAACCTGTGTCTCCAATATCTTTGTCCAATACTCCAACTGGTAATCAGTGCTGGCTCTTCTGCCTGATTAAGGGGAAAGAATTGGGAAAACAAAAGTGGGGACTGGTTCAGACAATCAAATCTTCTTTTCTTTATGCGCAATGTTCTGATACACATTTGTCGGCAGAACATAATGCATGATGGAGGCCATCCATGGGGAAAAATTATGTGACCACCAAACTAGATGGTGCCATCACTGTAGAAATTGCTGTTGAGATGGCACAGTAATTGTATCTGTGGATTTCTCATAGAAGTGCAGCCACTGTGTTGGGCTAGGAAGACAATCTCAACTGTTTAGGCCAGTCCTGGAAAAGGTGGAGAAAAGTTGGGTGTGCATTGTATCTTTTTAAGGGGACTTTGGTGAAGGGTGGGATAGAAATCTCTCCTTATAATAATTATCTTTTGGTTTCATAAGATTCCATGCGCTTCCATTGGCTGTAAAATGCCCTCCCTCAGCCATTGGCCCATCAGCCACCACTCAAGAGTACTCGCGTGCCATTGGCTGGATGCTGGGTCTGCTCCTCTGCCCCACCCACTCCCCCTTCAGACAGATTTGCATGTCAGATTTACTGGCAGACAGCTCTCTCTCCTGACGAAGACAGTTCTCTTGACTCCTGTGAGGGACTGTCCCCTCAGTGGCTGTTGGTAGGCAGCCAAGCTTGGTTCTGTGAGTTAAAAAACAAAGGACTTTCAGCATAACCCCCTCCCCCACCCATAACCCCCTCCCCAATGGCCACTTTCCTGTCAGAATAAATGGGAAAAGGCTCTCTCTCCTGCTTAGCTTCAGCATGGCTGGCTGACTAACGAGGTGGGCCAGTGACCATCAAACCATTTTTTTCAACTCCCCGCTGTGCGGCTGACTTTCCCCTAGGGTTGCCAATCTCCAGGTGGAACCTGGAGATCTCCCACTGTTACAATTGACTTCCAGATGACAGAGATCAGTTCCCCGGGAGAAAATGGTTGCTTTGGAGGGTAGACTCTATGGCATTATATCCTGCCGAGTCCTTCCACCCCCCCCCCAAATGCTGCCCTCCACAGGATCCACCCCCCCAAATCTCCAGGTATTTCCCTAATCAGAGTTGGCACCTGTACTTTCTCCTCTGTCAGTAAAAGGCCCTTTCCACACCTGTGTTGGTCTTTGGGAGAAAACTCATTGGGCACAGTCCTGATCAGGTTGCCAACTCCAGGTGGGCAATTCCTGGAGATTTGAGGGATGGAGCCTGGAGAGGGTGAGGTTTGAGGAGGGGTGGCACCTCAGACAGGTACAATGCCATAGACTCCACATTCCAATCCAGCCATTCCCTGATGGGGAACCATTGTTGCCAATCTCCAGGTGGGGGCTGGAGATCACTCAAAATTACAACTGCTCTCTAGGAGGGATGAGGGAGGAGATGGAAAACTAAATGTAGGTTGATGGTTGGCTGGGAGGGAGATAGGATTATCAACTCCAGGTTGGGAAATTCCTGGAGATTTGAGGGGTCAAACCTGGAGAGGGTGAGTGTTGAGGAGGGGTGGGACCTCAGACAGGTACAATGCCATAGACTCCACTCTCCAAACCAGCCACTCCCTCCTGAGGAACCACTGTTCCCAATCTTGGGGGTGGGCTGGAGATCACTTAAAATTATTACTGCTCTTCAGGTAGCAAAGATCAGTTCCTCTAGAGAAAATGGTGGACTCTGTCATTATACCCTGCTGAGATTGCCGCAGCAAATTGTCACTGAATGCCCAAAGCTGGGGCTCTCTCCCAGAGCCTCTTTCTATAGCCCATTGTATTGATTTCCACAATGGGCCTTATTCCTAGTACTTTAATAAATCCAATTTATTGTTTTAGGCTCCAGCAAACTAAAGACCGTGGCCCGTCGCAACCCATTTACGACGGGATTTCCCCCGGTATCTTTTTACTCCACTCCTGCAGTGGAGCAAAACGGGTTGCCAATGGGTGTGGGGCACTTCCCAGATGTTTGTGTCTGATCGCACCCTTTAAATCTGCCCAGCATTTGTGCCTATGATGGGTCTAATCGTGCGTGTGATCGCGCCCTTCGAGTATGCACACTTAACCACTACACCAAACTGGTAGAGGCAGCTGCCTCCAAACAGATGTTCCATGCAGACACAAAAGGTTTCTTGTGAAGCACCTCCTACTCCAGTAAAGGTCTTCTTTGGTGACAAGATGCTTTGAGGAAGAAGAAGAAAGTAGGCAGTGCCTTAGGGAGCACTGGAATAAGATAATTACAAGCAGGCCCGTAGATACAGTGGGGCATCCCGGGGCCTGGCCCCCTGACTTACTGCCAAGGCCCCCTGACTTCCCATCCAGCCTAGGCCCCCCAACTTCCAATTTTTTATTTTATTTGTGGCACTCCCTTGGGGGTGTGCAGGGTGCCCCCTGACCTATTTAAAGGCCCCTCAAATTTAAAAATCCTGACTACAGGCCTGATTACAAAGAGCAGGCAGACTGTTTACTGAAGCAGCTGTTCTTGTCAAGTTTCTGTGTTTCATTCCCATGATGTTGGGGTGCAGGATTTCCCCATGCAATCTCCATTGAACTGAATGGATATTGTATAGGTGCTCACTGCATTACTCTCTGATTCTTAAAAGCATTAGACAAAAAGGGGTGCAGCTGTGATTGTTCAATATAATGAACTTCTAATCCAAATCTTTAAATTGGTTTAAAGCTCAGCCTTAAGAATGCCACATCTCCAAAAAAACAAACCTGCCAGGAATATAAGGATAGTTTATTTCCTAGTACTGAATAATTTTTCCTTTTTGCTGATAGCTGCTTATTACCAGCTGTGGGATGCATTCTCAAAATGGGGGAATACTGAAATCAGTATGATAAATAATCAACCACTGTCTTGTTGAATGTTAAAGATTTCTAGATTTCCAAAAAACCATTTGAAGCAGACCATCAAATAATATTATTAATAACTATCCTACATCTTTCAGGAAAAAAACTAATTATCTACTATTGTCAGACAGATGATCAATTATGCACCAGTTCATTTTTCTTATGTAAATTACTTCCGGAACATGATTACATTGCAGATGTTGCTGTCCCTCATTTAGGAGCTAGTTGGACAAAAGGAAGGTTTTTTTGGAGTGCCTTTCTGAATTTATATTTCATGGGAATGTATCTAAAGATTACATTGTTACATTGAATGGCAGTTAACAGTATTCGGAATGTGCACACCTGCTATGCCAAATATTAACATTCTGGTTTTAATAGATAGTTAATTTTTAATGATTTTATGGTGGGTTTAATTCATGTTTTAGTCTATAAACCATCTCTAGCAGGTTCTCAGACGAGAAGGCATACAGATTATCTGAATTAGTAAGTTCAAACACCCCCTGAGGGGGATGTGCCCCTAAAACCAATGGCTAACAGCCATCTACAAAGCTATCATATCTGAGTGGCAGTTCCTGAAATAAGATCCACCAAAATTTCAAGTGACATTTCCTCTTCCTGCTGTCCTCAATATCAGGTTGGTTTGGATACTGCTTGGTTAATATGCACAAAAAGCTTGTTTCTCATTAAGGAGTCTTCCAGCTATCAAGCTGAAGGCAATTGATTAAGTGCTGTTCAGAGGCAACCACAATTGCTAATGGTCTTGTTGAAAGAGCAGTAATCCACTATCCGATTACACCCACAGTTTACAAGCAGAAATTTAGCCACTGCCCAGAATTAAGCCAATTAACTTACAATGTTCATCAGAGCATGTACATCTCTGCATCATGTGACAAAATGCAGTAAACTCTGTTTTGGACTCCATTGGTACACTGATACGCCTTTGAAGCAATGTCTCCTTGCTTAAGGGTACATGCCACAAAAGTTTTGTACATTGTTTCTCTCCAATTTGCTTTAAAATTGAATCTGAATCTTTTTCAAGATGCTGCATATCAATGCCTCACACCAATTATGTTTAGCAAGACATAATCCACAGTGGCTATGAGTAAACAGAACCTTGTGTCACTCTCACAAAACATATTTCCTGGTCTTTAACAGGCCAACTGCATCATGTTCGACTGGGATCAAAAATCAAAGCATTCCTCTTTATGGTATTAAAAATGGCATATGTCATGACACTCACTATGTTGATCACTTCTGTCTTGCCATGTGTTCTCGACACTGTATCTGCCCAGCTTCAGAGCAGTTCTGGTTTAGTGACACTGCATTTGGAAAGATGAACTCTTCATGGCATCAGAGCAGAACAGTTGCTGATTTCCCCAGCGACTAATATATCAGCCTTCCAGGCAGCCTTCATTTCTAGCATGGAGTCTCTCTAACTCATCTATACCCACAGACAAAATGTATTTCACTATAGAGGAAGGAACTCAAGTGCTTACTAAATACCAGCTGGTTGGGCCATTTCATCTTGATGTATTCTCCATTTCCCCCTTGCTAGGCAATGGCTTGGACCCAAGATCCCCATGAGGAGCAGCAAAAGAACTTCTGTGCATGCTCTATGTGTGCACATACATGCCCATTTTGCTCCCAGTTTAAGTCCCCTTTGAGGCACTGGATAGTGGAAAGGCCCCAGTCATTTGCAATGGCTGCGTGGAGGGCAGAGATTAGAAGCCGCAGACAGAGACTATATGAGCATGCTGTGCGTGTTTAGAAATACTTATACACATGGACATATTTGTATCCAAGGCAATATTTCATGGACACCAAAATATTTAATAAATCACATTAATTCACTTTGCACTAGGGAAGACTTAAATGATGCTCACTGACACTAAATAACCTTTTTGTTTTATACTGAAAAGAATTATTGAAAGTAAAACAGGCGGTACTTACAGGAAACCAGGGTTCTTCTGGACTGTGTCATTCGCTCTTTCTATCTTTGAAGTGAATTAGATTAATTTTAAATGGGAGACATGGTATATGATTGAAGCCAGCTGGGCAAGAGAAACAAAGAATCAACACTGCTTGAAGTCTGTGGCAAGGAAAGAAAAGGAAACACACTATATATTCTAGCAATGTTATCCATAATTACTGAAATCTTGTTTGCTCCATTTTTGCACAGGGTTCTTAATGAACAGGATTGTTAATGAACAGGATTCACTTGGAAGATCCTACAATAAAAATTTATTGAAGGGTTTTTTTGGATTTTCATTTTGTACATCAACTAGAATTAACACACACACAAACAAACACACATACAGAGCCTATTTTTCATCCTGCAAGAATGTGATTCTAGGCACAAACAGACATGGAATTCTAGGCACTGTTAACGGTGGAAATTGTCCAAGAATATGTAAATGACCACAGGACATGTGGTAGTTACTGTCCAAGGTGCTGAAATTCATAAGGTAACCAAATGTCAGGAGAACAGAGTCCAGTGGCACCTTTAAAACCAACAAAAGTTTATTCAAAGTATGAACTTGCATGTGCAATGGTAGATGAGGTTCTAAACTTATAGACAGGGATTTAACAGAAAATTAACATGTAATGATGTTTAAGTTATGCAAAGTGAAAAAGTAAATAAGTTAAAGTCATAAGGTCAACAGTTGTAAAGCAATAAATATGTCACAATGGCAGCTAAATGTCTAAAGGTGTTTTTTTCTAATTGTGGGAAGTAACGGAATCTTAATTATCTCCTCTCAGGCGTGGAGGGCGCATGGAGGGCACTTAACAGTATATTTTGAGCTGGATGTAATGTTGTCAGCAGACATCCATTCAGTATTCTAATATACTATTCTGAAAAAGAAATAGACTAAAGTACAGAGGATTTATAGTCCTTACTGTTGAGAATACATATGTGAGGACTGAATAAGTTAGCATATGTGATGGGATAAAAATCCAATATCCCTGTTGAGTCCTGGGGAGGCTTTTGTTCCAAGTGTAGTAATAACTTGTAATTCAGCAATTTCCCTTTCCATTCTGTTCCTGAATTTCCTTTGTAATAAAACAGCTACATTTGTAATAAGAGATTTGTAACTTTTGTAATAAAACAAATGTTAGGAAGTGGATCTGCTAGGAGAAATAGAACCCAAGGTGATCATACACAGAAGCAGTATGAAAGGGGTACATTCCATCAAAGTGACAGCCCTCCCCTCCTCCATCAGTTACCCCCATTCCCTTCCACAGAGGTAGGTATGCGGACCCTCTATGAACTCATCCCAGATTTCCACAGCCAATAGGAGAACTGCTGTTGCTGTTCAAATGCTCCAATGGGTGAGGGGCGTGCTCTTTAAATGGAGGAGGGGACTCTGCACAGGCATGTGTCATGCCCTCTGTTGCTGCTGGGCATTTTGTGATATGGAGAACACCTACATGCCAATAAATGGACTGACTGACATGGAGAACACCCCTGTAAAATGAAGGAAGAGCCAGTGGTGCTGAGACTGAAAGCACTCAAAAGGCGTTATATGACTCAGGATGCGGAAGATGCGGTACTGATCATTGTAAAGTGGCTTATTACTACACCAGATGGAGAAGAGCAGGGCAAAGTGCAGAAGCCTGAGCCTGATAAAAGAAGCCATCCTAAAAATGAGGGAGATATGGAGACTGGGCCTATGCCTACAAGAAGGGTGATGATGCTAAAAGAGGTATGTATATCGTTCTGTACATTTCTGTGTATGTGCTGGGCATGGAGCATATGTCAAAAAACTACAATAGCTACTTCCTGCTTTTTCAGGGCCCACCTGAGGCAGAAGACAAGCAGGAGTGCAGCTGTCCCAAATTCATCAAAGTGAAAGTGCCTATCCACATAGCACTGGACAATTTTTATGAACTGGGGATCCTCAAATCAGACTGCATGGGTCCCCGAAAACACCAGTCTGCGATAAGTTCTGTTGTTAAAGCTGCTGTGTATGTTGTTGTGAATTACTTCTTCAAAGAGAAGCTGTTTTATGCTTGTCCAGGGTGGGCGATAGTTGTGGAGGGTCAGTGGTCACACAAGTGCCTGACATGTTCTGATGACTTGTATAATAAAAATCTGAAACACGTGTGTTCAAAACTGTGAAAGGAGCTCATATTGTATGTTATTATGGTGATTGCATGTCCCATTTGTTGTTTTGGTATGACTAAGAAAGAACCATATTGCCAGCACGGACAAATATGTAGATGTCATCAGCTATTCTGACAGCCCCTAGAACACATTAAGTACAGGGAAATGACAAGAGAATTCTGGATCTGGCTAAGGCTGTTATTAAAGACCGTGATTACAAGCCTTTTCAGATTCACTGTGACAAGTGTAAATACAGAACTTAAAATTTCGATTATCATAAAATGTACCAAAAGAGGAAGGTACTGTCAAATAAAATTCAAAATCAATAAACAATTTCAAATATTGGCTTATTTTATTGTCTGACATGAGTTAAACAAAGAGACACACAGCATGTCCTTATAGTGGGAGAGAGGCTATGAATATAAGAAACACGGGAAGGGGTGAAGAACTCAGGAACATTAATTTTCAAGCGCAGCTATCATGGACAATGTATATATGGAATTTGAAAAGGAGGCTCCTGGTACAGGCAGACACAAGAATGTGGGCACCTGGCCTGTGTTATAATGTATCTAGACAACCTTCCCTGCGACCAATTTAAAAAAATGCCCCTGAATGTCAAGCAGATACAAAAGAGGAGGAAATCTGTATCAAAAAGTTTTTCACTATGCACAGATCACGCACTTTTCCTTTGCTTCTGCAATTTTTTCTATATAAACCTACCTGATACTTGAGAACTGCAACAGAACTCCTGCATCTAACACTCAGTTAGATAAGCCAGGTGCTGAATGGAGAAAGAGCCTTTTCAATGGTGTCACTAAGACAGGACAGATTTGTGATTTAGAGAGCAATCCTAAACAGGTCTACTAAGTCTAGTCAATGAGGCGCATTTCCAAGAAAATGCTTTGAGGATGGCACTGTTAATCTCATTCATGTGCCAAATTAAGACTTTCTAGTATCCAGGGGACTTTATGGATCTGTTTATTATGGAAATTTTATTAATATTCTGATATTATTTATTTATTTTATTTTGTTACCTGATTTGTGGTATTGTGATGGTTTTACTTATTTTATTGCTTCTTGCTGGTTCATTTAGTGTTTTGACTGTTTTTAATGAAAGCTGCTTTGTGGACTTTTACTAGAAAAATGGACCAGAAATGTTCTAGCTAGCAAAGATTTTTGTTCCATACCTTCAAATTTTTCATAATTACTCAAAATATCATAAGTATCCACAGTGCTTTTTTTTGCTGTTAAAAAAGGGTTCCAGTACTCATATACAAGGTTGTACCAAATTCCACCAATTCCCTGCATCTCTGCAGATCCCCCCTACGCTGTTCCTGAAAGTCCACTAACCTGCAAGAAGAATATTTTGGAGGGTTTAGTAGGCTTCAACAGAAAAGGGGCATCACTGCTGCCCCTCTTAAGAAAGGGGTAATTAATTTTTCTTAAGAGTATGGTTGGATACAGGCCATTATCTGGTAATCCTTACAACAACCTTGTAAAGTATATCAGTATTATTATCTCCAGAGTATAGTCTGAGTCTGAGAAGCTATGGTTTGCCTAATCTAAGGCTGAGGTCAGACTGGCAGTATGAAGCGTGAGGGAGTCATGGCAAAAAGGCCCAGAACAATGTGTTCCGGGTATTCCCGGTCACACTGCACCAACTGATGTGGGAGCATACCAGGGAGGAGGCGCAAGGGAGCGTTCACAATGTTGGCCCACCCCTGGCAGAGGCACGGCTGTAAGCAGCTTTTTCTCACTCCAGCGAGGCTGACCTCACTCCAGCAAGGCTGCTAACCGGTAAGACTGATCTGCAGAAAGCAGGCAAATCTTTTCTACAATGTAGAAGTTAGTATTAATGACTGTAGAGCAAGTTGGTCTTAAAGATGTAGGAGCAGAGGCCTACTGGTCCCCATAGGGCATAATGGAGCTGGAAAAAAAACCCAGGATTTTTTTTTTAAATCATGAATCCAAATATCATACCAGTATCGGGATTTGGAAATATCAGAAAATACAGGCATTTTTTGGGTTCAATAAACCTGAACCTTGAAAATACCAATTTTTTTTTTGTACACCCCTAATATTTAATTGGGTAAGTTATCTGTTCTGTTTCTAGATGGAAACCCAGAATTTTGGTAGATAATAGCAAATAGAATTTATTTATTTATTTATTTTTCTGATTTATACCCCATCCTCCCCACCTAAGCAGAGTCAGGGCAGCTTACAAGAAATGAATACATAATTAACCAGAAAACATCTTTAAAACAATCAATTGACCATAAAACATCTAAAACCAGTTCATTAAAACAATGTAGTTTTAAAGTATTTTGGTGTCATAAAGTTGGCGTTACCATGTGAGTGCATTCCATAATTTATCTAATTGCTCAGCTCACTGGTCTTCTCAAATATAATTGGTGAGCACAGGCTGTCGGGAGCAAACCAGGAACCAGGCTCTATAGATTTCAGTTGTTATTGATAATGGTGGCGGCTCCTAGTTGAAAGCTTGCTGGAAGAGCTCCATCTTGCAGATCCTGCAGAACTGTAAAAGATTCCACAGGGCCCTGGTCTCTTCCGGGAACTTGTTCCAGCAGTACGCAGCCGCCACTAAGAAAGCCCAGGCTCTGGTTGCAGCCAGCCTGGTGTCCCTGGGACCTGGGAGGGCCATTTGGTTTTGTGACCCTGACTGTAGTGCTCTCTAGGGTATATATGGGGAAAGGTGGTCCCTCAGGTATGTCGGACCCTGGCCATAAAGGGCTTTAAAGGTAAAAACCAGCACCTTGAAGCGTATCCAGTATGCTATCGGCAGCCAGTGCAATGCCTTCAGGACAGGTTGGAAGTGCCCCCTCATAGGGAGGCCCATCGAAAGCCTGGCCACAGCATTTTGCACTAGCTGCAGCTTCTGGATTTGCGACAAGAGCAGCCCCATGTAGAGTGTGTTACAGTAGTCTGATCTTGAGGTAACCATCACATGGATCACCAATGCTAAGTCGTTGTGTTCAAGGAAGGGAACCAACTGCCTGATCAGCTGAAGATGGTAAAAGGCCAACTTGGCAGTGGCTGCTACCTGGGCCTCCATTGTTAAGGAGGCATCCAAGAGCACTCCCAAACTCCTAACCTCTGGCGCTGGCACCAATGGTGCCCCATCAAAGGTCAGGAGTGGGATCCCTACCCCTGGCCTGCCCTGACTCAAGCACAGGACCTCCATCTTCACTGGATTCAATTTCAGTCAGCTCAGTCTAAGCCAACCAGCCATGGCTTGTAACACCCGGTCTAGGTCTTCCAGACTGTCGCCAGACTGACCACCCAACATCAGACAGAGCTGGGTGTCATCCGCATATTGGTGACATCTCAGCCCATAACTCCGAGCAATCTGGGCAAAGGGGTGCATGTAAATGTTAAATAACATTGGGGAAAGCACTCCACACTCTAGTGGGTACCTCTGGGGGAGTTGTTCCCCTAGTCACTTTGTACCTGTGTGTACACTGTACACCTGTACCTGTACACTTTGTCCCCGACCACAGAGAAAGGAGACAAGCCATTGTAAGGCAAGACCCTGAACTCCTGCGTCAACAAGCAGAATTTTCTTATAACCTCTGTTCTTCGTACAGATACATTACCAGATCCAGCCAAATTTAGGCATTTTAGGGTCTTACTTGAATTCTTCCATTCAAATCGTAGATGCCGGGAATTTTGAAATGAACATGCTGTTTGGACTCACTATGATTGAACTTTTCATTACAAATTGAGCTCACTGAATCACCTTGATGGGTCCCCCCCCTCAAAATTTGAATGAGCACCATTTTGAACAACTTTGTACCTCTGCAGTAACCATTTCTACAGGCTTTCCTGTGTATATTGATTCATATACTACAAGGTCATGCTACTGACAGTAAGTTGGAACAGTTCTTCTTCATAATGCAGGACAAGAGTCATATGGTTGCAAATGGGTCTTCCCTGAGTTAGTTTCAGAATGTGCATGGGTGAGTTATTCCTGATACACACACTGTGCCTGCCTTTTCTATTAACAAACACCAGACATAATGTTCTTGGCAGGCATAAGGAGCCAAGAATACAGTTTAAAAAAACCATCCAGTCCCAAGAAACCTTTAACAACTAGAGCTTGGCAGATTTGTGAGGAAGCTGGCCAGGGGGCTACAGCTCTCATAAGATGATGGCCACTTGCACATTGTCATTTTTGTCACTTGCTTGCCCCTGTTGCTTCAGGGTTCCTCCCAATGTGTTTTGCTTTTTCTAGTAGTCCCAGAGGGAGCAAAACACATGTGGAAAAGGGGGACGATGACCCAAAGCAATAGGGACAAAGGAGTGACAAAAATGACAATGCAGAAGTGGCCAATGTGAGAACGTGTGTGGATTTATCTCTTCTTGTTGTTGTTCAGTCACACAGTCAAGTCCGACTCTTCGCAACCCTATGGACCACATCACACCAGGCCCTCCTGTCTTCCATCATGTTCCGGAGCTTGCTTAATTACATGTTTGTTGCCTTGATGACACTGTCTAACCATCTCATCCTTTGCCATCCCCTTCTTCTTTGACCCTCAGTCTTTCCCAGCATCAGGGTCTTCTCCAGTGAGTGCTCCCTTCTCATTTGGTGGCCAAAGTATTTGAGCTTCAGCTTCAGTATCTGGCTTTCCAGGGAACAGTCAGGGTTGATTTCTTTTAGGATTGACTGATTTGATCTCCTTGCAGTCCAGGAGACTCTCAAGAGTCTTCTCCAGCACCATAATTCAAAAGAATCTATTCTTCGGTGCTCGGCCTTCCTTATAGTCCAACTCTTGCAGCCATACAGTACTACTGGGAATACCATTGCTTTGACCATATGGACTTTTGTTGGCAGGGTACTTTTTAATATGCTGTCTAGGTTTGCCATCGCTTTCCTCCCAAGGAGCAGATTTATCTCTAGCCTTTGCTGATTGCCAGCCTTTGCTGTTAATGATCACAGAGGTAGAAGAAGAAGAAAAAGAGTTTGGATTTATACCCCGCCCTTCACTGCCCAAAGGCGTCTCAGAGCGGCTTACAAACTCCTTTCCCTTCCTCTCCCCACAACAGACACCCTGTGAGGTAGGTGGGGCTAAGAGAACTCTAACACAAACTGTCCTTGAGAGAACAGCTGTGCCAGAGCTTGTGACTGACCCAAGGTCACATCAGCAGGTGCAAGTGGAGGAGTGGGGAATCAAACCCAGTTCTCCCAGATAAGAGTCCGCGCACTTAACCACTACACCAAACAGGACACAGTGCAAATTTAAATCGCTAAATGTGAGGAGTTAATGCTTTGTATAATTAAAGAATGGGGCAAACAGCAGACAGGGTGGCAACATATGTCAGACAGGAAAGCTATGGGAAAGCATTAATATTTAATCTTGCATGTATAAATCTACTTTCTTTACAGGATCAAAATATGTAAACAGTTCACACACATATGACTGGCTGTTGAACTTACAACTGTGTTTATTGCAAATGGTGAACAGATCTCAAAGTGAAATGCTGGATGATCAAGGATGCCTGATTAAAATCAGTTTGACTCCAAAATACTTAATTTCAGCTGGCCATACCCGTAATGCACAACCCTGCCAAAGCTTGGCATTATTGAGACCCCACATCCTTGACTTCAAAGTCCTGTTAAATCTTTCAACCACTGTTGCCTTAATGTCACTGCCGATCACAAAATGCAGCACTCCGCGCTCCTTTAACAGCATTCAAAGGTTGAGGCTCAGAAACTCCTTTCTTTGTACACAGGTTCTTCTCCCATCTCCAGTTTGTGGGGCTTAATGAGTACATTTCAGGGTCCCTCCATTTTGGGAGATTTTATGGGGGTGTCCCCCATGTCACAAAAGCCCCAGCAGAAAAAAAACCAAAAAAACAAAAGGCCCAGCAGTAACAGAAAGCATTCCACATGCCTGCACAGAGTCCCCTTGCCCATTGACGCATTTGAACAACAACAGTGACTCTCCTATTGGCTGCGGAATGCCATGATGATTCCATAGAGGGGGTTCACGTATCTAACTCTGGGGGAGAGGAGTGGGGGAGGGGTAGCAGGTGGGTAGGGATGGCAGGTGGGGGAGTGGGTGATAGGTGGAAGAGGGATGGTGTGTGGGGGAGAAGTGGCAGGTGGGGGAGGGAGGCGCTGTTACTTTGAATGGCATATACCCCTTTCACACTACTCACAGATTATATTTTCACCCCAGACAATCTATTAGATTCTAGTCATCAAAGTGTAAAAATTGTTCACTCCATCTAAAAGAAAAAGCAAAAGAGGAAAATAAAAAGGAGAAGAAGAAAGAAAGAAAGAAAGAAAGAAAGAAAGAAAGAAAGAAAGAAAGAAAGAAAGAAAGAAAGAAAGAAAGAAAGAAAGAAAGAAAGAAAGAAAGAAAGAAAGAAAGGAAGAGAGGGAGGGAGGGAGGGAGGGAGGGAGGGAGGCTTATTGACTAAAGAAAATAGTACAAAAAGAACAATTTTTAATTCAACCAGCTTTGTATGATAAAAGGGCATGCAAACTCTTCATCCACGCAATACATTCAGTGGAATGGGAAAATATCTAATAATGATGACTTCAGCTTTTACATTCATACAGTAATATCTGATATCACTCAAATATTGGAGTACCTGAAACTGCTATGCTGAATAGTTCTCAATATATTGGGAAATTGCCTGGCAACATGCAGACTGGAAGATCATCTGTTGTTACTTACTAAATTCATGCTTATCTTCAGCTACACAGCCAATGTTGCATTTTTTTTTCTAATGGAAACCTTTCCTGACCGTTGAGATAAGTAATGGCCTGATCACAACATCTGAACAAATAAAACCTACAGTATGTTTGACTAGGCCTAATTCATTGTGCTGCTTCAGTCTCTCTTTCAGTAGTGACAAGGCTTACATATTCACCTCCTAAATGGACTAAGCCCATTGCAAACTCCAGTGTTTGCACCTGGCTCATAATCAGGTCGCTAGCACCATGCCTGTCACCACCACAACAGTCAACTGTTCCTCTCCTCAAAACTCTGACAAAAGCTCTAACATTCTCTTATTTGAAATCTCTTTTAAAGACTGCTGCTCCTTCTTCCTTCCCTGGTCTCTTGAATGCTGCTAGAGCAGCAGCCCAGGTGCCAAGGACCATGGAAATTATTTCCTAGAGAGCTTGAACCCCTTTTAGTATGCATGTCAGACACTCTGGAAACTACAAGTCCCAGGGCTACTTGGACAGGATCTGGAAAATAACTGAGCAAAAGGGTGTTTTCCCATCAGTATTTCTCGATTTCTATAACTACAGGACATGTTGCAAGTTTCTTATTTTAAATGTTTAAACAAGTGCTGACAAGAAGCTTTTTTTTGCTGAGTCAGACTGCTGGACCGTCAGTTTTGCTTACTTTGTCCGGGAAGAGTTTTCCATGGTCCGACAGATAAGTGACTTTCCCAACACCAGACAGACTTTTTAGTGGCAGGGTCAGGGACTGAACCTGGGACCTTCAGAATGCAAGAAGAGTCATTGGCATAGTGGTTAGGGTGCTGGACTAGGATTGGGAAGACCTGGGTTCAAATCCTTACTCAGCCCACAGGTTGACTTTGAGTCTGTCTCTTAGTTTAACCTACTTCACAAGTTTAAGAGGATAAAATTATTTGCCCTATGCCCCCCCATGAAGTTTCAGGTCAGAGAAATGGTCATCCTGTCCATATCTGTCAGGGAGAGTGGGTGGAAGTGGTCCAAGAGAGGATCTGTATAAGTCATGGAAACCCCGGTACACTACCTGTATACAAACTGGCACCGATCTCTTGGTGGCATTTTTGAGATTTTGCCTGCAAAATATGTTGCAAAAGTATCTCAGCTAATAGGCAATTATTTCCCCTGGAGAAAATGGCTGCTTAGGAAAGTAGGCTACTTTGGAAGGCGGGCTACAGCATTATACCCTGCTGAGGTCCCCCCCAAGACCCACCTTCCCCAGGCTCCACCCCAAATCCCTAGAAGTTCCTCAACCCAGAGCTGGCAATCCTAAATCTAGAACTCTTTATGTTCTTCCTTAGAAAATCTGAAGCATGAATCAGTTTCAAAATCCTGTAGAAATTTGACAGGGATGATGGGTTAGCTCTGATTTGACACATTATTATACTGCCTAGATCTTAACAATAGGAACATGGTTGAAGACTGAAAATAAGATATTTGGTATCAAACATAACCATTAGACAGCATGTTGAAATGCTTAACCTTGCCATCTATGAAAGAAAGAAAACCTGCTTTGTTTTCCAACTGTACAGTTTATTTCATTTTGGATGCACAGAATAAGGTCAAGGTTAAAGTAAGTTCTGACAATTCCCCTCAGGAGTCAATACAATATCATGTGTTCAAGAAGGCACATTGCAAAATATGGGAGGAATTTAGATCATCAGCAGGGCAATCCTAAATAGAGTTATATGCTTCTAAGCCCATTGACTTCAGTGGTCCTAGAATAGTATAACTTTGTTTAGGATTACACTACTAGGCATTTAGTCCAGCGCCCACATGGGAACCCAAGGAGTTCAATCAGGTTTATACCCAAAAAGATATGCATAGAATTTCAGACATAAGACATTTCTCCATTTAAAGGTAACCACAATTGGATAGTAACGTTCACTTTGTATTTTGGAAAATGCAAATAAATGATAACATAAACATTAAACAAGACTACATTCAGAGGGGAAACGTTATTTTTTTTTAACTCATAAGATTTAACTTATAAAATTTTAACTCATAAGTGTCCAGAACATACAAATTGTTCTTAAGTGATGTTAGATCAGTAATTTCTTGTCTCAAAGGGGGAGGGAGGACTGGGGAGACAAGGCAGTCTGGAAATAAATATGTGGGAGAGCTACTTTCCTGTCTTCATCTGTAAATATAGCAGAAAACTGTTAAGATCTATGCTCAATAATCCTTGCCACTACTGGATTTTAACAACTGAATATGCGATAGTAAGTCCAAAACTTGTCTGCTAGAGAACCCAGAAGGGGAGAACTAGCCCCTGTGGATATCTGGTGTTCTCTGAAGGGGCTGCTGGCTGAACCTATGCTATTTAGTAGTAACTATACAAGACATGCAGTCAGCAATACAAGACATGCAACAATACAAGACACGCAATCAGCTTGCGGGGAGGGCAGACTATAAATCTAACGAAATAAATAAAATAAATAATAAATTTAGTAAGTATTGATTACTTACTTACTTCTTACTGTTTTCACAACCAGAGTCATAAACAGAAAGCCCTCATCCCACAAAAAGAGAGCCTAAAAGTTACTACTGTGAAAGTTATCATGTAACTTAACAACAGCTGCCAGAAATTTTGCCACTTGTGGAGTAGTTTGTTTATCTCTGAGTAAACAGGATGATTTTGCTTCTGAAGAGAGAAAATCCTGATTAAAGAATGGGGAGATCAGTTCAGCTCTTAAATCTGAAAATTTGGGGCAGTCAAAAAAAAATATGAGGAAACAACAACTGAGGAAAAACAGTCTCCCACAGGAAAAGTGTTTTTGCCATATATCAAAGGAACCACTGATCAGATGGGAAAACTTATGAAAAAAACAAAACCTACAAACAGTATTCAGACCCACCAGAAAAATACAACAGATGCTACGATTGGCAAAAGACAGAACAGAGCCCCTCACTTCTGCAGAAGTATACCGCATACCCTGCAGTTGTGGACAGGTTTACATCGGGACCATACAATGTAGCATCCAGACAAGAATAAAAGAACATGAAAGACACTGCAGGCTTGGCCAACCTGAAAAATCAGCCTAACTCAAACAGGACACAGTATCTTATTCCAAGATACTGAAATGCTGGACAACACATCCAATTACCATGTCAAATTACACAGGGAAGCCATTGAAATTAATAAACATAAACACAATATCAACAGAAAAGAAGACAGTTTTTTAAAAAATAGGGCATGGTTTCCTGTCCTGAAAAACACAAAATGCTCTACATCTTACAACAGCACTACAGATAAAATTAGAATTTCAACAGCCAATCCATATGCAAAAGAACCTCCTCAGGAAAGCTTCTCCATTAGCATGTCACAGCCTGGGAGTCTCCTAGAAGATAATGACTTAGCCCTACCCCACCTTCCTGAGTAGATATAAATTACTTGCCTACCATTTTTCTGCTTACCTTGACACGGAGAGTACTCCATCTTTCTGTGTTATACCTCTGAGGATGTCAGTCACAGCTGCTGGCGAAACATCAGGTACTACAATGCCAAGACCACAGCCATACAGCCCAGAAAATCTACAACAACTAAAAAAAAATATGATCCACAGAATCGATTTTCTTGATGCCACAATTACAGAGTCTATTTGAATATGGAATTCCATTGAATATTCCTAACATCACTGCTGAAGGTAGGGCATTCAGGTGCACAAGCATGAATACCCTTCTGCACTTTGAAAGAGTTAATTCAGATAGATCATTTGGCATTTTTGTTGGAGGGAGAATGCCTACTGAAAAGGATAAACACATTGTGGGCTCTGATCAATGTACTGTCATAATCAAAGTCCCTTAGATGTCTTCTAATAAGCTGGGTCATTTATTCTGTACTCATTGTTTTTATCACATCATAAGTAATACCCAAAGATCCATGGGGAGGCAGGTGCACCTGGAAATGACCCGATGTTTGGCCAGGCTGAATGACATAGACACGTCTGGGTGTAGGAAGGGAAAGGAGGCTGAGCCGAGCAAAAGAGGCAGGCACAAAAAAACTTTTAGGAGTTGCCCAGAGTTCTGAGGGCAATACTTACTGGTTGGTTGGGGGCACGTTCAGTGGCATGGCCTCCTCCTCCTCCTCTTCACCCTTGGGCTCCTCAGGAAACTGCAGTGGGAGCGGCGAGCACTTGGACATCTCCATGGGTGATGCTGTGTCCTGGCTCAGCCCAGCAAAGCTCATCTTGTTTCTCCCCCTCAGGGACTGCGGCCAAGTCAGCCTTGCTTGGAGGGGGAGTGCCACACTCATTCACCTCACTCACCTGCCCACCGGGCTCTCCTCCCAGCATGGAGGAGGCAGGCAGGCAGGGCGGTGGGCAAGCTCAGCAGAGAATGACCTGCACCCTGGCTCATTGCACCTGCACCAGCCTGCCAGAGGAGGAGGAGATGGCTGGCTGGCCTGGTGGGTGCTCACTGTCTTCCGCAGCTGCTGTGGCCTCCTGCCGCCTTTCCTCCCACTCCCTGAGACTGCATTACCTCCTGCCAGACAAGGATTGGAGGCTCCCAACCCCAGTCCCCCCTGACCTTTCTTGACTTCCTGGGTATGAGCCCCCGGGTCTCTCTTTCCACTGGGCATCCAGACTCCAAGGCCCTCCTGCTCTTTGCTGATGATCAGCCCAGCTGGGCTATGAAAAAGAGACACAGAAGCTCATGCAGGCTAGAGAGGGAGGGGAGAGGAGGGACCAGGAGGGATGGGCAGTGTGGAGGCAGGGCTAATTTGGCAGAGACGTCATCCTCAACTTCACCCCTGTGTCTATGGGCCTGCCAAACATGATAGGTTATGACCCAGTAATCTGTCCCAGTCACTTGTGTGATGGTCCAACTTAACTAGTCCAAGGAGGCTTGATTCTAGGTTTGATTTTAGGGTCCTAATTTTCAGATTGTATGCTCTTCCCCAGGCCTTTGCTTCAAAGGACGTCTCCCCAACTTTGGTTCTCAAAGCTATTCCAGATACACACTGAGGAATCCCCAAAATACTGTGTAGGAATCTTAATAGTGGTCAGGGCTATTTTTGGGCAGGAACGCACAGGAATGGAGTTCCAGCTGGCTTCTGAGTTGGCCACGCCTACAGCCTCCCCCCCCTCGGGTCCCCCAGGTGCCTTGCAAGCTGCAGGGCACCTGGGGAAGCCAAGCTGATCCAGGGAGAAAGGCAATTTAAACTGCCTCCCCTCCTTGGGTTCCCCAGGCGCCCTGCAGCCAATCCAGAAGCCAATCCAGAAACTGCTTTCCTTCCCTCAGGTTCCTCATATGCACCAGGGGAAGCTGATCCTGGTAGGGAACTGCACTGTCAGGGGTGTGGCCTAATATGCTAATGAGTTTTGGCTGTTGGGTGTGGCCTAATATGCTAATGAGTTCCTGCTAGGATTTTTCTACAAAAAAAGCCCTGATAGTGGTCTATCAATGTTGTCTGTTACTGCTCTGATCCAAACTCTGGCAGCATATAGCATCAGCCTGACAACTCTAGCATTGAAAGCTTTAACTGCTGCAGGAACATACTGGCCACCAGAGGAGTAATAAAATCTTAAGATGGCCTTCCCAGTACTTATAGCAAGTCTTACAACAGCGTTCAAGTGCACCTTCCAGGAGAAGCTTGCTTGAAAAATAATTCCTAGATATTTGAAATGTTCTGCTTGGTCTGCAAATTGACCTGCTACTGACCACTTATATTTCTTTATCCTTCATTTTTTACTAAAAAGAAGAACCTTTGACTTAGTAACATTAATAGCCCTCACTGGAACAATACTCCAAAAAGAAATTTATAAGCTTGCATAGGCCAACCACAGATCTTGATAAGAGGGCATTATCATCTGAATATAAGAGACAGGATAATTTAACATGAGCCAGGCAAAGTGAATGAATTTTTCATCTCCAGAAATAGGAGAAGTTAAATCATTAAGACAACAAGTTAAATAGCAACGGAGCAAGGATACATCCTTCCTTGACTCCTCTGCTCAATGGAATAGCCCTGGTCAGTTCACTAGATGGACCATATCTCACAAGGGCAGTAGGCTGATCATACTGTTGTTGGATCAGGAAGAGGAGATGCTTGTTAATAGATGATTACCTTCAGTCCCATTCCAGTCCCAAAGAAGGGCAACGTCAAGGAATGTTCAAACTATCGCACAATTGCACTCATTTCACACGCTAGCAAGGTCATGCTCAAAATCCTACAAGCTAGGCTCCAACAGTACGTGGATAGAGAACTGCCAGAAGTACAAGCTGGGTTTCGAAGAGGTAGAGGAACTAGAGATCAAATTGCCAACATTCGCTGGATTATGGAGAAAGCAAGAGAGTACCAGAAAAACATCTACTTCTGCTTCATTGACTATGCTAAAGCCTTTGATTGTGTGGATCACAATAAATTATGGCAGGTTCTTAAAGAGATGGGAGTACCAGACCACCTCATATGTCTCCTGAGAAACCTGTATAAGGGTCAAGAAGCAACAGTTAGAACCGGATATGGAACAACTGATTGGTTTAGCATAGGAAAAGGAGTACGACAAGGATGTATATTGTCACCTTGCTTATTTAGTTTATATGCAGAGTACATCATGCGAAATGCTGGCCTGGATGAATCACAAGCTGGAGTTAAGATTGCTGGGGAAAAGATCAATAACCTCAGATATGCAGGGCCGGCTCCAGGTGTCTGGACGCCCTAGGCAGGACAGCCTGCGGCGCCCCCCACTGGGGATGCCAACCTCCCGGTGGAACCTGGAGACCGGGGGCATCGTCGGGGCGCTGGCTTTCCTGGAGGTTCCGCAGCTGCGGGACCCCCAGGAAAGCCGGGAAGGGGGCGCGGGGGGTCCAGCCTCCGCCCCCTCCCTCCCGGCGCCGGCTTTTCTGCGGGCCCTGCTGGGAAGGGGGCGGAGGTCTGGCGGCGCCGGCGGGCGCCAGGTTAGGACGGCGGGGGGGGGCAGTTTTCGAGGGGGGGAGTGGGTCGCCATTTGGCGCCCCTCAGGCCAGGGCGCCCTAGGCGGGCGCCTAGTTCACCCTATGGGCGATCCGGCCCTGCAGATATGCAGACAATACCACTCTGATGGCAGAAAGTGAAGAGGACCTAAAGAGCCTCTTGCTCAGGGTGAAAGAGGAGAGTGCAAAAGTGGGCTTGAAGCTCAACATCAAAAAAACTAAGATCATGGCATCTGGCCCCATCACTCCTTGGCAAATAGAAGGGGAAGTCGTAGAAATAGTGACAGCACGTTCCTAGGATCCCAGATCACTGCAGATGGTGACTGCAGCCATGAAATTAAAAGACGCCTGCTCCTTGGGAGGAAAGCGATGGCAAACCTAAACAGCATGATAAAAAGCAGAGACATCACCTTGCCAACAAAAGTCCGCATGGTCAAAGCAATGGTATTCCCCGTAGTAATGTATGGCTGCGAGAGTTGGACTATAAGGAAGGCTGAGCGCCGAAGAATAGATTCTTTTGAACTATGGTGCTGGAGAAGACTCTTGAGAGTCCCTTGGACTGCAAGGAGATCAAATCAGTCAATCCTAAAAGAAATCAACCCTGACTGTTCCCTGGAAGGCCAGATCCTGAAGCTGAAGCTCAAATACTTTGGCCACCAAATGAGAAGGGAGCATTCACTGGAGAAGACCCTGATGCTGGGAAAGATTGAAGGTCAAAGAAGAAGGGCATGGCAAAGGATGAGATGGTTAGACAGTGTCATCGATGCAACGAACATGAAATTGAGCAAACTTCAGCGGACAGCGGAAGACAGGAGGGCCTGGCGTAATCTGGTCCATGGGGTCGCGAAGAGTTGGACTCGACTGTGCGACTGAACAACAACAACATCTTCAGTGTGTGAGACCTCCTGTCTTCTCTTCCCCACAGAAGAGATACTTCATTTCCTTATTTTAAATATGTTGATTCAGACGCAATGCTCATCTTTTGTTTATATAATGCAATTCTGTTGTTTTTGTTTTGCATCAGCAGATTCATGAGGTCACTGCAGGAGTCACTATTTAGTGGGGGGAAATGCTTTCTTTTTCCTTGCTTTACAAGTGCTATTAATGGAGCATTTCAGGGACACAGAAAACGCTTTAGTTTCTAAAGCTGCAACTCATTTTGTTAGGTTCTATTGAACTTCTGACCTGCCCACTGCTTTTCTCCTGGTGTCTCTTACAAGCCCTTGATTAAATTACTGCCTTGTCAACAGTGGATCTACGGCTGGGCAGGCCATCTTGGACACAGCATGTGCTGAAACAATGAACAAGAAGTCAATGAGTCAGTACATTCCATTTTCAGATATGATTATCATCATCAGTAGCAATTACTATTTCCAAGTTTTATTTGATTTTGCCCAAGGCTTTTAATGTTTTTCAATATTCTCAGAGTGTCATGAGATATTCACCTACCAAAACACAGGGCTGAGAGATTAAGATAATCTTTGCACAGCATTTCAGAGATTTCGAGTGCTTCCCCCCCCCTGTTATAATAAACTCTGAACTTTAAATTCTTATGAAAGAGTTTCAGATAAAAGGTGATGGAGCCAGACTTACCTGGGGCTGCTTTTGCAGCTGTGGGGCTGGGAAGGGAGAGGACGGCTTTCCCCTTGGGATCTCCAGTGGGGGCTGGGGGCCACAGCATTGGCTTTAGCTGTGGCTCAGGCAGCCAGTTCAGCACCAGGCTTGCAGGCAAGGGGCAGGGATCCAGGAGGACCTGGAGGCAATTTTTGCACCCAGCCTCTCCTTTATTCCTGGCCATGTTCATACTGGTCATTAATGGGGCTTTCTGCAGCAGCAAGCTTGTCATGGCTTCACACCAGGATTGTTTGGGTGTGGCCATTTTCTCTTCAAGTAATGTGGTTTTGTATTATTCTTCCTGCCACCTTTGCCCCCTCTTTTGCCCCTCGGCTGCAAAGGTTTACATCCTTAACTTGGGAGAATGCAGCTTGAGATGTAACCCACAATTGCACACCTCAATGTACACACAGGGTGTTTGTGCTATGCAATTAGCAAACATGATCTGAGCCACTGAATTTTCGTGTGAATGGTGTTGTCAAGCGTTGTAGGACTCAAACTTTGAGCCGTGCATTCCAGAAGCTTGGCTTCCTGTTCCTGCAATATGCAGAACTCAGGATGTGTTTTAAGAGAGGTAACTATGGGCAATTCTATTCACTTTGTAAGCTTGTCATTTGGGAATTTTTCTACTCTGCTGCTTCCTCAGGTTTTTGACTGGATGTAGTAAAATTTTCTCACCACTTGACAGCCTAATACAAACAACTGGCTTATCAAATAGTTACACATACACACACTACGGCTGTGGTTTTGAGCCTTTCCGGAGCTAGGATTCCATGAGGTGCAAGACTATGACACCCAAGTCATATGACAAGAAGAGGGAGGAGCTAGAGTTATGCCCTCCATGTGGCTAAATCCAGGGCCATGGGCAGCTGCCCAAAACACCTGGGGAGAGGAGACACAAGGCAAGCACTAAAAGGTATACCATAGCAAGGAACAAGCCACCGGTCAGAGCCATGGAGGAATCCTCTCTATTACTAAGTGTCCCCCCCATCCTGCTGTTCTTCTCCGCATTCATACTCCAAGAAGCAGGGCATCCTTGCTCCCTACACAGCAGGCCCCTCCACAGCAAGTGACCCAACATGGGGGCTGTATAACCTTCCTGAGCAGTGTTTCCTCTAAGCTGAGTTAGTGTGAGCTAGCTCATAGTTTTTTAGCTTCCAGCTCACACATTTTTGTCTTAGCTCAGGAAGGATGGCTCCAGAGCAAACTAATTTATGCAGTAGTCAAATCGCTCATTCACAACTTTAATACCAGTACCTCACAAAGTAGAATTTTTGCTCACAAGACTCCACATCTTAGAGGGAGCATTGTTCCTGAGTCTCCCATCCCATGGGATGAAGCCCACTGAAATAAGGTATATTACTGCTTGGTTGCTTGTGGTCACCTGGAATTATTTGCCCTAAGTTTACCTTACTTTGATTCAAAACACATTTACATGGAAGCAAATGCCATTTGTTTCAATTGGATGTAAGTTGTGTGGGATGGTGGAGAATGGATAATGCAGCAGTGGGCTGAACACTGAAGATCAGAATCTACCTTGACAGTATATGAATCATTGCTTTAACAAACCATTTTTGGTTTTGAAATGTGATTTCCTGTACAGTGGATGAGTCACCTCTTTCAGCCATATACATAAATAGGCATGCTTATTTGGAAAGATTTTCTTGCCCGATCTAATTACATATCCTTTTGAAGAGAAGAGCTTTTAGTCGCACTACGGGCCACTGGAGAGGGAGCAATGTTATGAGGGACTATGGGTCTTTGGACTTCTTCCCAATAATAGTGGCAGATGACACCCAGACAGAGATTTCCATCTGGCCAGTTCTGCTGTGCATTTCTTGTATGAGTCAGTCCAGTATCTCTCAAACATCTAAATCCCTGAGAGTTATTAGTGCATTTATTTCGCAATGCCTGTACTTGAATATTCTCTTCAGGGCTATGCATGTGACTAGCTTGGATAATGTCATTGCAGCTCATTTTCAGACAAAGCAGTTCCACAACATGGCACTTCACAGCTGGGGATGAACCAGGATTCTGCAAGTCGTGCTGAACTTTGTCTCAGTGAGGTAATTAGACATCCCCAAAGACATCTTTAAGTCAGAGAACCAAGGCAGCATCTGTGACGACCCTGCCTACAGCATCAATTTTTGGGTCCATAGGTAGGTGGGCATTTTGCTCTGGCACCTGAACATTGCTTGGTACCAGGTGATAAGGTTGTATGGTTTTGGAGTCAGTGGATGTTTCAGAATTACTTTTTCTCCATTCCTTCATCACCTAAACATGTCCCCACACCCTCCAATCCTGGCAGGAAAGCTGAAGGAGAATGTCTTTTCACATGTAATAGAACTGGAGGCTGCAACTCAGGTGGACTCTGACAAATTATGAGCTAAATTTGGAGCCTAGCTGTCAGTAAAAACAAGGAGCTGACCGTGGCTCAGATCATGAGCTACTCATTGCAAAATTTAGGCTTAAACTGAAGAAAGTTGGGAAAACAACAAAGACATTCAGGTTTGACCTAGATCACATCACACAGTGGAGGGGAAGAATAGGTTTAAGGGACTAGATTTGATAGACAGAGTGCCTGAAGGATTATGGACGGAGGTTCGTGACATTGTACAGGAGGCAGCAATCAGCACCATCCCAAAGAAAAAGAAATGTAAGAAAGCAAAGTGGCTGTGTGATGAGGCTTTACAAATAGCAGAGGAAAGAAGGAAAGCAAAAGGCAAAGGTGAAAAGGAGAGATTTACCCACCTGAATGCAGATTTCTAGAGAATAGCAAGGAGAGATAAGGAGGCCTTCCTGAATGGACAATGCAAAGTAATAGAGGAAAATAATAGAATGGGAAGGACTAGAGATCTCTTCAAGAAAACTGGAGAAATTAAGGGAGTGTTCTGTGCAAAGTTGGCCATGATAAAGGACAAAAATGGCAGGGACCTAACAGAAGCAAAAGAGATGGCAAGAATACACAGAAGAGCTATACAAGAGAGACCTCAATGTCCTTGACAACCGTGATGCTGTGATCGCTGACCTCGAGCCAGACATCCTGGAGTGCGAAGTCAAATGGGCCTTAGAAAGCATTACCAAAAACAAAGCTAGCAGAGGTGATGGTATCCCAGCTGAGCTATTTAAAGTCTTAAAAGACGATGCTGTTAAAGTGCTGCAGTCCATATGCCAGCAAATTGGAAAATGCAACAGTGGCCACAGGATTGGGAAAGGTCAATTTACATTCCAATCCCAAAGAAGGGCAATGCCAAGGAACGTTTAAGCTATCACACAGTTGCACTCATTTCACATGCTAGCAAGGTCATGCTCAAGATCCTACAAGCTAGGCTTCAGCAGTATATGGCTAGAGAACTGCCAGAAGTACAAGCTGGGTTTCAAAGAGGCAGAGGAACGAGAGATCAAATTGCCAACATTCACTCGATTATGGAGAAAGCAAGAGAGTACCAGAAAAACATCTACTTCTGCTTCATTGACTATGCTAAAGCCTTTGATTGTATGGATCACAACAAACTATGGCAAGTCCTTAAAGAGATGGGAATACCAGACCACCTTGCATGTCTCCTGAGAAACCCGTATAAGGGTCAAGAAGAGACAGAACTGGATATGGAACAACTGATTGGTTTAGCATCAGAAAAGGAGTACAACAAGGATGTATATTGTCACCCTGCTTATTTAATTTATATGCAAAGTACATCATGCAAAAGGCCATCCTGGATGAACTGGAATTAAGATTGCCAGGAAAAAGATCAACAACCTCAGATACGCAGGTGATACCACTCTAATGGCAGAAAGTGAAGAGGGCTTAAAGAGCGTCTTGGTGATGGTGAAAGAGGAGAGTGCAAAAGTGGGCTTGAAATTCAACATCAAAAAAACTAAGGTCATGGCATCTGACCCCATCACTCCTTGGCAAACAGAAGGGGAAGCCATGGAAGCAGTGGCAGACTTCACATTCCTGGGATCCAAGATCAGTGCAGACGGTGGCTGCAGCCATGAAATTAAAAGATGCCTGCTCCTTGGGAGGAAAGCGATGGCAAACATAGACAGCATAACAAAACTTGGAGACATCACCCTGCCAACAAAAGTCCGCATGGTCAAAGCAATGGTATTCCCAGTAGTAATGTATGGCTGTGAGAGTTGGACTATAAGGAAGGCTGAGCAGCGAAGAATAGATGCTTTCAAATTATGGTGCTGGAGAAAACTCTTGAGAGTCCCTTGGACTGCAAGGAGATCAAATCAGTCAGTCCTAAAGGAAATCAACCCTGACTGTTCCCTTGAAGGCCAGATCCTGAAGCTGAAGCTCAAATACTTTGGCTACCAATGAGAAGAGAGCACTCCCTGGAGAAGACCCTGATGCTGGGAAATATTGAAGGTAAAAGAAGAAGGGGATGACAAAGGATAAGATGGTTAGATAGTGTTATCGATGCAACAAACATGAAGTTCAGCAAACTCCAGAGGACGACGGAGGACAGGAGGGCCTGGCATGATGTGGTCCATGGAGTCGTGAAGAGTTGGACTTGACTGTGCGACTGAGGTTCTGCTGCTACCTGACAAGATGGCTGACATGTTGGACTTGACTGTGCATCTGAACAACAACAACAACAAGCTGTTCTTTGATTTTCATATGCTGCATATGGAAGACAGCTAGGAATACTAAGCAACTTAGTACACCAGAAAAAAAGCATGAAAAGCAATTTAAGGAAGGGCTTGGCTGTTCTGCATCCTGGCATTAGACACTGTATGCTGCTCTTTTACAGAGGAACACACATTTCTCTATGGAAGACAGCAAAATATTTCTCAGTGATCTGCAGTATGGTCTGAATTGTTTAATAGTGGGCAGAGGAAACAAGCTAGGCTAGCCTATTTTTGGTGAGCCAATATGGAGCTGGTGGAGAAAATACAGGGGATTGTGGTGAACACACTGAGGTATCTGAAATATGGGATTCACCTGCCATTCAACCACATCCCACAGAATATTGGCTTGAAGACACCTGGGACAGAAGCCTCATTGTGACCTGGCCACCCCAGGGCTTATTGTCTCAGGAGGGGACTGCAGTAGTGCTGCTGACATGATCTTCTTGGCATTCCCTATTAAGGGGTATGGGCTATGATGGGCGAAGAGATATCTCAATGGCTTCTTGAAGTTTACAGCCAGGACGAGGACACCCAAACAAGTGAGCCAGCTGGAAACAGGATCTCCACTGGCTCACCTAAGGACTTCTAAGGCTCCTGCACTGGGAAAGTGGTTGGATGGGTTAAAGCTGTGGAATTCTCTCTCTCTCTCTCTTAACTAAGCCTTGTTTCTACGCTTCACTTGCCACAATTAGGAGTGGGGCCATACCCCAGAAAATTTTGGATGGTGGGGCTTTGGGAAATCTGGGGAGGGGGGGAATGGGAGAGAGAGAGACAAGCAGGGGTAGGAAGAGATCCTATCTGCAGCTGAAGTTGGCTGCGGAAGCAGGAAGAAGATGTCTCCTCTACGTCTCTCCAGCTGTTGGAGATGTGCAGGCTCACTGGGTATTCTTCCTGCTTCTGCTGCTGACCATACTACTGAGCATGGTATGTACTGTCTGTCGCTGCAAATATGATTCTACAGTGTAATTTCTGCATTGTTTAATGTGTCATGTTAAGGCTTATGCTTTGTTTCAGCTCTGTTTCAGATTTCTGCTTGGTTTCAGGTTTCTGCAATTCAAACCTTATTGAATTGTCTATCGGATATCCCATCCTGTTTGTTGTATTGACTTACACCGTGTAGTCTACCTTGATCATAAACAAACCTGACCCAGAATGAATCTGATTCTTTCCTGCAAGTTGGGGCCAAATGAAGACGCTTCAGAGAGAAGCATTAGGAACTGATTTGGATTAAACAGCTCTGATAGCAGCTGCTTTTGTTCCTGTAAAGGAAACATGCTCAATTATTCATGCCCAGCTTAAACCACCAATGCACCCAACTTAGCAGAGCATTTCTCTTCTATTATTCATATGCCCAGACCAGTGGAGACTCAGCAGGAGGATATTTCAGCAGATGGATGAATGGAACCTGCAAATGGCTTATGAAGCTGAGGTGGCTTGTTAATTAAAAGAAGAGAGAAGATGAGCTTTAAATATGCCTGCCTTCCAATCCAGAAACGATTCACTATGACTTTTTATTTACTTAAAATATTTATATCTCACCTCCTCGGGAATGCTCACAAGATGACATAGGTGCACAGACATATACATTTATGATTGCTTCAGTTATGAGCTCTGCAGTTTAGTACCCATTTTGGTTAGCAGGGCTTTTTTGGTAGAAAAAGCCCAGTAGGAACTAATTAGCATAATAGGCCACACCCAACAGCAGAAATGTATTAGCATATTAGGCCACACCTCTGACAGTGCAGCTCATTAGCATGTTAGGTCACACATTACCATGTTAGGCTGTAGTGGGCGTGGCCAACTCTGAAGCCAGCCGGAACTCCGTTCCTGTGTGTTCCTGCCCAAAAATAGCCCTGTTGGTCAGTAACTCTTCAAAATTAAGACTGTTTAACTAATTTTACATATAGGTACCACATTGTGCTTCTCTGTAGTGGGCAAACCACCCACTATGTTATTCTTTCTGCTGCTGAGAGTATGAGCAGCCCAGTCCAGCAGGCAGATGACACAGAGTTTGATGGATCTCCTAAATCAAATTGGAAAGTGAGGGGGTGCATGGTACTGCAATATTTCAGCCTCTATGATTTCTGCCTCACTCTGTATCCAAACCCTGCCCAGAACAGTAATCTCACAATGGTGATAGCCAAGTCAGTAGGTTGGCACCTCCTCCTAAAGAACTACACTTCCCCAGGGCTGCTGAGAGCCCTCATGGGCAACCGAAGATTCCATCTGGGACCCCCCCCCATATGACCCTGATCCAAACCAAATATCATAACAAAATCAACAAATCACTTGGCTTGCTGTTACCATGAATCTACAGTAATAAAAGAATTGGCCTGTCTGTCCATGTTTGTTTGTTTGCTTATTTATTTACTTTATTGATATCCAACTTTTCTCCCCAATGGGGACCCAAAGCAGTTTACATCATTCTCATCTCCTCCATTTTAGGTTAGGCTGAGAGTGTGTGACTGGCCCAAGGTCATCCAGCAAGCTTCCATGTTAGAGTGGGGATCTGAACCTGGGTTTTCCAGATCCTAGTCCGACACTTTAATCACTACACCACATTGGCAGAGAATAAAGTTAGGAGGCTCAAAACTGGCTACCAGCTTCAGGATGATTATGGGAGTTCCATGGCCAAAATTGAGAGGAATGAGAAAATCCTAGCTGAGGTGAGATAAACCACCACCACCCCATGCTATTTGCCACTGAAGCTAAGGTAGGGTTGCCAGGTCTTACCTGGCTGCCAGTGGGGGTGCTCCTGCCCAGTCCTGTGATCTTCTGGTGCATGCACTTTGCGCATGTGCCATGATGATGTCATCCAGAAGTGACATCATCGCATTGGACACATTGTGCAGGGGATGCTCTAGCATTTGGGCAAAGAACTCTACAGTCACCATAGAGTTTTAACCCAAATGCTAGAGTGTTCCCCAATCGACGTGCCTGCATAATGATGTCACCTTTGGGTGATGTCGTTGCACCGGGCACATTGGGTGTGATGGGGCTCTTTGGGGGCAGAGCTCCCCCACTAGCCAACTGGTCATTGGCACATTGGGGGGATGACAACCTAAGCTAAGGGTCTCTGTGGTAGGCATAACTCCGAAATAATGCCACATTTTTGAAAACTGGTCCCAAATGATGATGAGAGTTACAGTGCCAAAAATGAAGGGAACTGGAGCACCTTGAACCAGGTTATCTTCACAACAGACAGCATATAATAGGAGAGCTTTTAAGCAACCTGTCATGTATCTTTAATACTCAGATCCCCAACCTGCCATGGAAAGTTGCAGGGTGATATACTCTCAGCCAGACCTACCTCACAAGGCTGTTGTGAGGATAAAATGAAGGACAGGAGAACAATGCAACTTTGGATCCCCACTGGGGAGAACAACTGTGTATGGTACTTGTAAAAATCTAATTATTAATGACTAGGTGCTTAAGCTTACATGAGAAAAGTCCAGTGCAAAGAGGTTGTGTTAGTTGATGAGTAAGATCTTATGCTGATGTTTTAAAGTCTACCCTTTTATCTCTTCCTGTAACCTACTGGAATTATATTCTTTGGCTTACTTCTTTTTTAAACACAATAAAATTCATATAAAGACAAAAAAAATAACTAGGAATAAGGCCCGTTGTGGAAATAAAGACAATGAGCTCTAGAAAGAGGCTCTGGGAGAGTGCCAAGGCCTTGGGCCCTTAGCGTTAATGTGCTGTGGCAACCTCAGCAGGATATAATGACACAGCGTCAATCATTTTCTCCAGAGGAACTGATCTCTGCTACCTGAAGAGCAGTTGTAATTTTCAGTGATCTCCAGCCCTCACCTGGAGATTGGCAACAATTGTTACCCAGGAAGAAATGGCTGGTTTGGAGGGTGGAGTCTATGTATTGTATCTGTTGGAAGTCCCACCCCCTCCTCAAACCTCACCCTCTCCAGGTTCCACCCCTCAAATCTGCATGAATTTCACAACCTGGAGTTGGCAATCCTATCTCCTTCCCAGCCAAGCATCAACCTGACATTATCTGCCCCTCTGATTTCAGCTTTGCATCTCCTCCCCCCTCCCTCCTGGATATCAGTTGTAATTCTGAGTGATTTCCACCCCTCTCCTGAGATTGGCAACAGTGGTTCCACAGAAGGGATGGCTGGTTGGAAGGGTGGAGTCTATGGCGTACCTGTCTGAGGTCCCAGCCCTCCTCAAACCTCACCCTTTCCAGGTTCCATCCCTCACGTCTCCAGGAATTTCTCACCTGGAGTTGGCAACCCTATCTCCTTCCCAGCCAATCATCAACCTACCTTTATTTCCCCCTCTCTCTTCAGCTTTCCATTCCCCCCCCACACACACCTGCAGCCTCTTCTGTGCTCTGAAGCCCTGACTGCCACAGAGTCCACCATTTTCTCCAGGGGAACTGATCCCTGCCATCTGGAGAGCAGTTGTAATTCTGAGCGATCTCTAGCCCTCACCTGGAGATTGACAACAATGGTTTCCCAGGAGGAAAAGTAGTCTTTAACTGCAATGGGGACCAAAGCAGCTTACATCATTCTCCTCTCCCCCTTTTGACCTGCACAACAACCTGTGAAGTAGGTTAGGCTGAAAGTCTATGACTGGTCCAAAATCACCCACTCAGCTTCTACAGCAAGAACCTGGATCTGGCAGACCCTGCTCTGAAGCACTGACTACTATGCCTAGGGCAGCCAACCTCCAGGTGGAGCCTGAAGATCAGCAGGTATCACAACTGAACTCCAGACAACAGATCTCTCCCCCCTGGAGAAAATAACTGCTTTTGAAGGTGGGCTGTATGGCATTCTGTTCAGCTGAGGCCTCTCCCTTCCCCAAACCCTGGCTTCCATAGACTCTATCAGAAAATCTCCAGGAATCCCCCTACCTGGAGCTGGAAACCCTAGTCAGGACTGGCCCCAATGAGTTCCTCACAAAGACCTGCAAAAGGTTTCCTTTGTCTGAACCAAGCTTGGTTGCCTACCATGGCGAAATGGGCTCCAGTTTACAACTCAGCTGTTTGCCTCCCATCCTCGTCCCGTGGGAGTATCTCACTCCTTAAGTTCACTGCCACCACTCACGGAATTGTCACTGCCTTTTTAGAGGGACAGTGAGACCCCTCTGGCCAAATCTTCCTATTTGGAGATGGAATCCACAATCTTTGGGAGATCCCTGGAAAGTTGGCAACCCAAGGGTCTGGCCTTTCCTTGCTTCCCTGGGCTATCCCCTCCCTTTGGTATTGTGCAGAGCAGGGGAGGTTAAGTGGTCAGAGCACAACACAGATTATTAGCCCAAATTAAATAATTTATTTAATTATTTAAACAGTTATGGAGCACACACACACTGTAGGAATAAGCACACACTATGAACCAACAGGGCATAAATCAACAGGGGTTAAACACAATCCTCTTTCTCTGTTCACAGTACTCTCTACCTCTGTAGGTTGTGCGCTCACCCGTACTTCAGCCTCTATCTCTTGCCCAAGAGAGCAGGGAAACTTCCATTCATTCCCCAGTCCAGCCAACTGTGGAGTAGCTGAATTTCTGCTGCTCTCAGGGACAAAGACTGCCTTGGGACAATCCCTGTTTCCCCGCACTTTTTGGCCTTGGGGCAGCTGGGAACTGTAGGCCAGCAGATGAGGAAGCCCCATTCAACCCAGTGAGTGATACCCCTGCAGGCCCCTCTCTGGAACTACAGCTCAATTAAACCTTGTGGGGGAACATTTTAAACAAATAACCACAGTCATCTTACAAACACAGGTAACTGCCATTTCATGACACCTACCAACAGCCACTGAGGGGGAAGTTAGTCCCACACAGGAAAAGTGTCTTCATCAAGAGAGAAAGCCATTTGCCAGTAATTCTGACAGGGCACAATGGCTGAAGGGGAAGTGGGCGGGGAAGAGGAGCAGACCCAGCACCTGGCCGATGGCACACAAGTATCCTTGAGTGGTGGCTGACAGGCCAATGGCTGAGGGAGAGCATGGAATCTTGCCACGCCAAAACAGGATTATTATATAGGAGAGATATTTGAAAGATTACAGCATTCATTGTATAACAAAGTAGCCTTTAAAAAGGGATATTAGATCTTCCCCCAGCACAGTAATGATTAACAATCCTGTGCCTGAACTAGGAGTTGTAACTTCTGTTCCACATATTATAACCACTAAAACAGATTAATGTTCCATTACCATGCATGTAAAGAGTGGACAAGGGGGAAATCATCCTTTTACTACTTTGTTAGATCACGGGGAAATATTAACTCTTCCCCTGCCCCCTTCTGTTCATAATATTAACAAAGGTTTGTATTATTGTACTCTTAAGTATATTCTGTTGCCAAGCAGGATAGGGATGCAAAGGTTTTGAAACCAAAAAGTGAACATAAAAAGGGGGGCCACAGAAAAATTAGGTGGAGGCAGATAGAAAAGAATGAGAAAAGTATTGAAAAGAGGGAGATAAATTAAGAAAAAGAGAGGGAACAGTTATTTTATCTTGCTGCAACACCATAATTGCCATTTTGCAAAATCTGGCTAAGCTGGGTGCAAGAAAAGGAAGAGAGAGAGGCTAGACTACTATAGAAAATGATCTTGGTTAGCAGGCTGCAGGCTGACAGTGTAGCAGCCAACAGTTAGGGCTGCTTGTCTTGTGCCATTGCTGGATTAGTTGATGGTTTCAGCATGATCTGTTAGGCAAGTTTGCTTCAGACTTCGAGATAGGAAAGTCTTGCCAATAGTTGAGTGCCTTTTACTGTGCTCAGACTTCCCTGCTCCCCTAGTGGCTGCAGCCAGAACTGCATGAAAAATAAATGGAAAGACATTCAGCTGGATGCAGCATGATGCTGGCTTCAAGGGCCCTCCAGCTGACTCGGACCCCCTCCAGAATTTTGTTCCCTCCCATCCCCCTTTGTCAGTTACACTTCACTACCCATTCCCACTACCTTAAGAAGTTCATTGGCAGTGCAATCCTAAGATAAGTTACACCTTTCTAAGGCCTCTTTGACCAGTCTCCTCCTCTCAGCCTAACCTATCTCACAGTAGGGTTGCCAGATCCCTTCTGACAGTGGGGGATGGGGGGACTTATCAGGAGTAGCAGGGAGGCCCATCTGACATACAGTGACATGTCCACGTCACTGCCCACATGACCCGGAAGTGATGTCATCATGTCCAGGACATCGGGACAACACTCTAGTATTTGCACAAAAACTCTATGGTAAATTTAGCTTCTACCATAGAGTTTTTGCCCAAATACCAGAGCGTTGCCCTGACATCCCAGAAGTGATGAAATCACTTCTGAGTCATGTGGGCAGTGACATAGACACATTGCTGCACATCTCCCTATTTTGGGGGGTAAATTCCGCCCTGTTGGCCAGCTGATTGGCAGTGGGGAGATGGGACCTGGCAGCAAGGAACCCTCACCTCCACCAGGGGGGTCTGGCAATCCTATCTCACAGACAAGGTGTGAAGATAAAATGGAGGAGTGGGGATTGGAGAACCATGTGCACAGCCATGATCTCCCTGGAATAAGGGTGGGGAAAACGTGAAACAGGAAATGTATAAATTTCCAAGGCTGCTTTTATTGCTAAAACAAAAAGGATTCTTGTGGTGCCTTAAATACTAACAGATTTTTTGTTGCATAGAGCCTGGTCCACCAGATTTATGAAGTGAAACATCATTCAGCAGATTACACTCATATGCATTCTCCCCTTCCATACACACACGCTTTCAGTCAGAGAGGGACAATTGTGTGAACAGTGGGGACAACGAAATACAAGAAGTATAGTATGTAGTGTTTCTATGTAAAATCCAGAAGTTCTGGTTCTAAGTCCCAGTCTGGGCTTACTTGGGAGTTGTTTAAAATTGTCTGCACTGTTCCATTGTGAGTACCTCCTTAGTGCATCTTTATGAGCTACTTTGCAGGGTCTGCTTTGGCTTTAAACAGCTAATCCTAAAGGAGCCACAGAGTGTATTGCATTCATTGGCAAAACGACACTGCTTTGGAAAGACATCTTGAGATAATAAAAACATAACATCCCTACTGGGCCTTATCACTGTGTTTATTTGCTTGATGTAAAATGAGAGAGCTTTTCTAGAAATGTGCAGTCTTTGCCCATGGGTACAGTGATTCAGCTTCACTGGTGGGCCATAAAGCCCCCTAGGGAGATGGCCATATGTATACAGGCCCCTGACACTATCTAACTAGGAACAGCTATTCCTTCCTAGCAGCAATATGGCATTTTTTCTGCTGATGATTACACAATTTTCGCTTGTTCACAGTGCTTCTGGCATTTACAGAACACTCACATGCTGGGTTTTGAAGGAGTACAGGTGTGCATACAGAGTATATCCATATCCAGTGGGATTCTGTGACTTCATACCATCAAGATCCTTACTTGTCTCCATATTGCACACTGCAGATGGGGACAATTGGAGGTATATAGCAGACCTACTGTTGCCAAGCAGCCACTTCAAATGGCATTACTAGAGACTCTTAAATATGACTGCCTTGCTGTACTGTAAAAAGAGTGTATCAGGGCAATGGACAATGCTGTAGCCCAAAAAACAGTTGCCTTTATACTGGATTAAAGGGATGTGCTTCAGCCAAGGGGAGCCTTGTGCCTAAGCAGCATGCCACACCAGACATGGACTCCAGGACTACAAGAAGCCTCTTGCTCCTGCATCTCCAGCACCAGAATGCAGACCAGCAGCCCTGACCTCCATACATGCAGAAACAGCAGCAGATCACAGAGGAAGGCCATGCTCTGCAAAAAGGACAAGATGTTTCTGCACAGACACCACGAACAATTCCCTTCTCCATCAAACAGGCATCCCCCCCACCTCCATGTATTAACATCACCAAAAGAAGCATGCATTCGTCTCCAAACTAAGACAAAGGGATGTGCCCAATGATGAAAGCAACAAGCCATCAAGTCTTCCTGTCACCCATCAAGATAATGCAACTGTCAAGCATCTGGTCGTTAACCCAAAGTACTAGTCCTGCAACCTGACTGATTCTCTTCCTTTCCTCCTTTGTCTATCCCATTCTTCTAAGAGGGGTCACTCTTAGTCCAACCAGTACCTATAATTGCCCAACCATTAATCCATTTTCTGCCGTATTCATAGTTTATGTTTTTGGCTAATATCTCCTGGGGACCATGTGACAACAGGCAACTGCCTCAGGTCACATTTTAGGTATAAAAAGAGAGCATCCAGCCATTGGTCTCTCTCTTGTTTTTACCTTTCCTAACCCCACCCTATCTTGCTGGTTCTATTCTTAGCACTGTTTGGAACTTCCCATGTGTGTTGCTCGTCAACTCACTATCCCCTTCCCATATTTTTATCCCTTTTTCAGCTTGCCTCACCAGACAGGTACAGCATCACCCCACCATCGATACTTCCTGCTAATGCAAACATCTCTGTACTTTTCTATCTGAATTCCTAGATCTGTATTGTTTGTGTGTATGCTTGATTTATATTTGTATGTGTGAGAATCCTTTAGTAAAGAAATCACTGCTTTAGTAATCTAGCCTCAACGTCTACTGCTGGGAACTGGGAATTCAAACTCTGGTATACACAGGTTATGGTCCTATAATTAATGTCTATTACCATTTAATAAGTCATAACTCCCCACATTTATTAATAAAATAAGGCAATTTGGGTAACAAATACAGTGTGTGCTATAAAGAGCACTTGTTCCAGGTGTTTTCAATGCTTTTAGTTCAGCACATAGGTAGGGATGCCAGCCTCCAGGTGGGGTATGGAGATCTCCTAGTGTTACAGCTCATCTCCAGACTATAGAGACCAGATGCTTTGGAGGGTGGACTCTATGCATTATACCCTACTGAGGTCTCTGTCCTCTCCAGACTCCATCCCCAAATCTCCGGGAATTTCCCAACCAGGCTCTGACAACCAGCTCAACTCCATCTTCATTCCTCCACTTCCTCCTCCTGTGCATTCTGGGAAGCACAGTTCTCAGATTGCCTGACATTAAGGAGGAAGGGTGGACCCCTAAGCCTGTTTTAAATTCAGAGTCTGAACTCACCGAAATGCATGACTGCTATAGTGCATGATATAAGTTGTGTGTGACACAAGTAGTAAGAAGTGATGCAGCTTTCTGTGCTGCAGGTCTTTGGCTGCAAAAACACACACTAAATAAACCACTTCCAATCCACTTTCCCACTGGATTTTACTATGTGAACTGGCAAAATCCAGTTGGAAAGTGGATTGAAAGTTGGTTACTTAGCGTATGTGATCGCAGCCGAAAAGTGCTTTTTCTCATTACTGAGAGCCCAAGCATTCTCTTGTTGCCTACTTTGTTGTGGGAGTCATCAACTAGCCTTCAATTCATATATATAAAAAGATTAACAGTATGTGGTTATTTCATGCAACATTTTGGTATTTTTCAGTTGTTTAAAAGGTGCACTAGCACCATCAGAAGAGATATATTTCTTCCCAGATTTTTAAAATAAGGTACAGCTCTCCCCTATGGCCAGGCTATCTTCTGTGCAGCAAGGCATTCCTCCCAGCCTATTGTACTAGAATGAGAGCAATCCTAAACATGTCTACTCACAACCCTAGGCAGGTCTAATCTATGCAGTTATTCCAAGAAAAATAATTTCAGGTGGGTAGCCGTTTTAGTCTGTAACAGCAGAGCAAAATTTGAGTCCAGTAGCAACTTAAAGGCCGACAACATTTTCCAGGGTATCAGCTTCTATGAGTCAAAGACCACGTCGTTAGATATGGTATCTGATGAAGTGGGTCTTGTCTCACAAACACTCATACCATGTAAAATTCTGGTGGTATTTCAGGTGCTACTGGACTCAAATTGTGTTCTGCTCCTAGGGAAGTATTGTTAAGATTGCACTGAATTGCACCTATCTGGAACTGCAGAAATGTGGCACATCTCCAGGTAGACAGACCTAGCAGAATGACCTACACACAGAGGATGCTGGCCCCTGAATCTCTGCATAATTTACTGTGCCTCCTCAAGAGGAATGCCCAGATCAATATGGAAACAAAGGAGGACAGAATTCTCTGATGCAATGAAGGGGCTGTTTGGAAACACCTATTTTTGAAGCACTGCAGCACTTGTGAAACCAGATATAGCAGGATAAAAGTGCATACCACTGCCAACCAGTCCTCTTTCGTAACAGCTTCATATGGGGAAGGGGGGGAGAGGAGGAGGCAGTTTCCAAATATTTTAGTATCCCAGGCTGACATCTAGTGGCAGACGAATACACATAACCTTTATTCAGTAATTGCCAAAGATAAGTAGAGTAGCCATGTTAGACTGTCTGTAGCAGCAAGAAAGAGGAAGAGTCCAGTAGCGCCTTAAGGTCTAACAAATTTGTGGCAGGGGGATGAGCTTTTATAAGTCACAATTTTTGCCACAAATTTGTTAGTCTTTAAGGCGCTACTGGGCTCTTGTTCTTTTCTACTGCCAAGGATAAGTAAATTTGATTTTTCTGGGCATGGCTTTTCATAGCTTCCTTAGATTTCTGTAAATCTAAAAATGGTATTTTTTCCAGAGATGGAATGTGTAATAAAGTACATGTGTAAAAAGATTATACCTGTAAAGAAGCAATGGAATAAAAGCAATATTCACAAAACCCACACTAGTCCAACAAGAAAATAAAACCAGCTATTTATTTGTTAAGAACATTTATACAGCCTCTAAAGGTGGCTTACAAGATAAGACAAACAGAATAATAACAATTAAAACCCCAAGTAAAACTGGACTGGCCAGCAATAAAACCATCTCAGTGGAGCAGCCATAAAACCAACAATAGGTTGGTAGAAAACAGCATAAAATCCCTCATAAAGTTATACCAAAACTGCCTAAAGGAGACAGAATACAGGCAATGACAATACATTTGCTGACGTCAATATAGATGTCAATTCTTTAATATTTCAGGATAAAAGAATAGCAATGCTGTGCTTCTGCTTGTGGTGGAAAGTGCCATCAGGACACAGCTGACTCATGGCGACCCTGTAGGATTTTCAAGGCAAGAGACATTCAAAGGTGGTTCACCATTGCCAGCCTCCGTGCCACGACCCTGGTATTCCTTAGAGGTCTCCCATCCAATTACTAGCCAGGGCTAACCCTGCTTAGCTTCCAAGACTTGACAAGTTTGGGCAAACCTGGCCTATCCAGGTCAGGGTGCTTCTACTACTATGCTGGTTTAAAAAAAAAAAAAAAGTTTACTTTTTGATATTGAAAGTTAAGAAAAGATCATCAAGAACTACCTTGATGAATTACAACCAGGTCCATGTAGTCTGGAATTATTTTTTAAACACTGCCCTTCCTTCATGGGGCTCACTCCACTGGACTCAAACTTTGTCCTACCACTTCAGACCAACACAGCTGCTCACCTGGATCTACACGCCTTCAGTTTATCCTTACAACCCTGTGAGGTAGGTTAAGCTTTGAGAGAGTGACCAATTTCATAGCAGAAAGGGGGATCTGAATACAAGTCTCCCTGGTCCTTCTCTGGGTCTCCTACTCACACTTTCTCTTTCTGAGAAGTGTCGTATGACATGTCTTTAGGTGCTTGCAAATAGGTCGTGAAACAACAGCCAGCCCTTCTGCTTGGACACCAGCAGCCCCCAGCGTTTGTGTGCATATTTCCTCCATGTATCAGTCTGGGTTATTTTTGTCTCAGAACAACCAAGAAAATCCCTACTGGCACTGGAGGACAGTGCAAGAGGCAAAGATCAATTTGACTGTGTGTGAACAGATTTGCTAGTTTAACAAGAGAAAAGCAACCAGAACAAACCGGCTTGTACCATGTCAAAATGAGATATTTGCATATAATGTGCAAGGGGACGATGACAGTGCATTCCAAGGAAATTACTTAACCTGACAAGTCCTACCTGTTTTTCCTTGAGAACGGGTTTATTCTTCTTATAGTTTACTATGACAGTCCAACAGATTTTACTGGTTTGCAGTGTGGCTCTATGTAACCATATATAGCATCAGTTTCAGAGTGTAGTTGTGGTCTGCAGCAGAACAGCTAGGCTCCAGTCCACTAACACCTTAGAGACCAACCAGATTTTTGGGGGGTATAAGCTATTGAGAGTCAAAGCCAATGCTCCCTTGTAAGCTGTGGAGTCTTGTGAGCAAAAAATTCTACCGGCATTAAAGCTGTGAGTGAGCGATTTGGCTACTGAACAAATTAGTTTGCTCTGGAGCCATCCTCCCTGAGCTAAGACAAAAATGTGTGAGCGGGAGGCTAAAAAACTGTGAGCTAGCTCACACTAACTCAGCTTAGAGGGAACACTGGTCAAAGCTCCCTTTGTCAGATACTTTCACCAGTGCATAACAGGACACTGTTGCAATGCCACACGAAGCGGAGTAATGCCCTTCTAAGCCTATTGACTTAGAGCAATGCGATTCTGCTTAGGATGGCAATGTTAATGATTGTTAACAGCGACATTTGTCCAAAACATGTGTACTCCTGATTATAATGTGGTAATTGGAAAGAGACAGTATCTTGGGAAAGACCTTTCTGGATCAGTAAAATACGAGTTTTACAACCAGAAAAAGTAGGCACGGGAATATTTAGGTATTTCAAGAGGGCAAGAGAGAAACCATTCATTCAGTTTGCGACTTCAGAGAGCTACAGAAGCGGCGGCTGAGTGACACACACAGAGGTTCAAGAGACAGTTGACACTGAAGCATTCAAGGCGATGCTGAGACCACCAAAGCTTCTTTTGGCCAGGTTGGTTTTCTCATACTGACTAGAGACTTCCTTCTGTCCCCCCAGAAATGATACTGGAGTCTCAAAGTGGTGCCTGTCAAATGGCATTGCCTTCAATTATTCTACAGTATGTGGCAGGGATACAGATAGCATGAGGCCTGGGATCTTAAGACCTGCCAGTTGCCATGTATACCCTCCCAGAGGTTTTTGGATCATCCAAACTGACTGTGCCTAAAGGTCCCACCACTTCTTGAAGCACGGTGCCTGGCTAGAAGGCAGAAGACTTTCCCAGTAGCTGACCCCACCCCACTGTTCAACTTGTTCCCTGGAACAACCTTACCTTTAATTGGGCTGTTCAGGAAAATTATGTAAAGACATGACTTTTTAAACAGGACTTTACAGTCCCATTTAGCTCAAGCAACCTCAACCTAGTTGAGCCTTGGCTGCTCTGTAAGAAGAGACCAATCATAAAAGGGCTGCCACATTGGGGCATTTACAACACCTGTTTCTAAATGGGTGTTCCTGCCCCCCCCAAAAGCAATATCTCCAGGGGGATCTTCTGAAGTACTTCCTGCTCCAGTGAAGAAGAAGGCAGGCAGAACTGGCTCCTTGCTTTGGGGAAGGTGCCAGGAAACACCTTGGTGGGCCCACAAATGTGGCACCACCTTAGTTGGTTATGGAGCAAGGCCACTTGTTTGTTTTTGTTTTTTACAAAGTGGGAACGAGAGAAGGAAAGATACAGTGAGGTAGCAGAGCCATGAATATGTTGTTGCTTTACCTGCAGTGCCTGGCAAGCAGGGTATTGTTAAGTCCCTGCTAGACTGCCTTATATAACAGAGTATCATGAGCTGTGTATTTCTGTACCCCTAACATTTTCTGTATTGGATGCTGGAAAGACCTTTTTCTCTACAAGCCCCTAGTTAGCAAACTACTAAGAGGCTGGAGAACACTGAGCTATGTGGCCCAATGGTACTTGGCATAAGACAGCTTTGTATATGTTCAGCTTTCTTCCCTGACTCTGAACAGCTCAAGCAATCACTCAGACTACTCAGAACACTGCTACTTCTGAGGGGTTCTTTTTTGTTTATATCACACCTGTATCTAAAGGTCTGTGGGAAAACTTATAACAGAATTCATTAGTCTACAGCTTTCTAGGTAACACACCTTGGACAAACATGATACTGTTTTATGCTGACGCATAGCATCAGTACACTGAGGTTAGTATTTATGTACTCGAACTGTCAGCAGCTCCCCAAGATCTCAAGAAGAGGTCTTTTGGGTCAGCTACTCCCTGATCCTTTTTAACTGAAGATGCCAGGGATGGAACCTCAAGAGCAGACACTCAAACACTGAACCACAGTCACTGTTTATGATGCAAATACTACAAATGTATACATTAGGTATTGAAGAATAGCCACAAGGAACAGACAGGTGCAGGGGAAGTAGGGTCTCCGACACAGTTTATAAAGGAAGTTTTTGTAAGTGCAGCCTGTTCTGTCTTCTGGAGGAGAAAGGGGAAGTCATGTCAAACAACGATGGGCATGTGGGAGCAAGCCCCTACAGAGATAAGGCAAAGTAAAGGTTCTGACTTTGATGTTCTATCACTTCAAACAATGCTTTTCAAAGGAATCAGTTCTCACATTTAGAACCTAATATCAAATGGAGGAATGTACATGCATGTGCAGTCCAGATTTGTGGGCTCTTAGAGGACTGAAGTCCAAAGTCTAAACTGTTTCCCACCATTTCTGTTGTTGCAGGTATCTGGATTTTGGCTATATCTTTTTTTTTTCTTGGTCAGAACAACAGAAATGTGAGGGAAAAAAATACAACTCATGTTGTGGACCAGTCTCTCAAGGTCTTCCTGGTCTCAACGGAACCTCTGGTCATAATGGATACAATGGGGAGAACAGAGAACTTGGCCCTTGGGCCCATTTGATTTTTCTCTGTATCTGCACAATGGAGCAGTTGGAATTATAGGGATTAAGGAAGTTGTTTACTAATACCAAGTGGATAAAAAAAAATCTACAGGAGCCCTGATCTGAATCGCCCAGGCAAGCCTGATCTTTTTTTTTTTTTTTTAAACCCAGCGGAGGCTGAGACATTTTATTATTTTCAAAGGATAGAAAGACACTACAACACAAAAGAGACAACATCAACAACACATAACAACAACATAAACTACAAAAGTAGAGCTCATACTTAATATCCAGTTACTTTGTATAATACAGTTACATCTCATCTTATTTTAAGCATCTTTTTCTAGTTACATAATCTGTTTTAAATGATAAACAAAATTATTTAAATATTCAAAAATTCTGTGTAAAGTCCTCTATCCATCTATAAAATTCCAACCATATATTCTCAAAGACTCCCTCTTTTTTTCCTTTTAATTGGAGAGTTAATTTGTCCATTTCTGCTGCTTCAAACAATTTATTATTTCTTCTTTTGTAGGCACTTCTTTCTTCTAATACTTTGCATATAGAATTCTTGCAGTTGTTACAACATGTACAATTATATAGATATGTTTCTTTGCAAAAGAGTTTGGAATAATATTTAATAAAAACAATTCAGGATTAAACGGTATGGTTATATCTAACATTTTCTGCAATATTCTATGTATCCATATCTAATATGCCTTGGCAATCTTACATGTCCACCACATATGATAAAAAGATCCAGTTTCACTTTTACATTTCCAACATAAATTCGACATATGAGGATACCATTTAGCCAGATTTTCAGGAGTCATATACAATCTATAAAACATTTTATATATATTTTCTTTATAAGAAGTTGCTTTTGTAAATTTTATATTCAACTTCCACACCCTAGACCATTCCTCCATCTGTATATTATGGCCTATATTTGTGCCCACTTAATCATTGCTTCTTTTACCATTTCATCTTGCATTTTCATATCTATTAAGACATTATAGATTTGTTTTATATATTTACAATCATTCTCAAACATGGGCCCAGGACAGATTGGCAATTTGCCGCGGGATGGGACCCGGGCTGACAACGACTCAATATCGGGGTAAATGGGATGTTCACACAGGCACATCTGCCTGGCGTCCCCCACCCGTAGCCTACCGGTGCTCTCGCGCTTCACTGCCGGATTAAAAAAACACCTGATAAAAGCCGGCGCAAAGCTTGAAAGCCTGCATTTGTCGCGCGTTTCTCCGCTTCTGGGGAGTCTGAACGCGCAGCCGAAAAGCCGGGAGCAACCCGCGTTGCGCATGAGGCAGCAGCGGTGTGATTGGCTACGCTCCGCTCCACTGCCCAATGCGGTGCCGGCGTTGCAGGGCAAAAACTCCGGCGCGGCAGTCTGAACGCTCCCGCGCGCCTCCGTTCGGTATCTTCCGGCAGAGGCCCCCGCTGTGTGGGCGGGAAAACCCGGTATCGTTTACTCCGGGGGTTTTTTGCCGCGACTGGCTACCGGGGCAAATTGCCAGTCTGTCCTGGGCCATGATTTTATCAAGTTCCAAAGATAAGTCATAAAATCTAATTATGTTATCTTTAGCAAATCTAGAATCTATTTGTGCTCTTTCCCACCAGTTCAAGCACATACCTCTCACCTTAAGTTCTTCTTGAGTCCAAATTTGGTTTTGTTTATTCAGCAAATCTTCATACATCCAGGCTAAATCTTTTGAAAATGTCTTAGGGTGTAAAAATGCTTCTAGTGGTGAGACCCACTTAGGTATTTTACTATAATATATTTTCTGTATCTCCTCCCATTGTTTTAATAGTACTGCTCTTACAATAAGTTGGTTAAAATATTTATGAGCATTACTTTTTCTATACCACATAAACGCATGCCACCCTAGTTGTAGATCATGTCCTTCCAGCTTTAATAATCTTGAATCTTCTAATGTAAGCCATTCCTTCATCCATATTATACTGACTGCTTTATTAATATAATTGGCAATCTGATAATGCAAACCCTCCTCTTTCCTTTTTATCTTGAAGAATTTTCATCTTGATTCTAGGTTTTTTCCCTTGCCAGATAAACTGTCTAATTAGTTTGTCTAGTTCTTTAAAATACCATTGATTTTTTATTATTGGTATGGTTTGAAATAAAAAGATAACTCTTGGTAATACATTCATCTTCACAGTAGCAGTTCTTCCCATAAATGACAAATTCAGATGCTTCCAGATTTGTAAATCCTTCTTAATAGTTTCCATGAGTTTTGCATCATTTCTTTAAATAGTGAGCTACATCTATTTGTTAAATTTATTCCGAGGTATTTTATTTTGTTCTTTACTTCCATTCCTGAAAGTTCCTGTATCTTCTGGGCTTGGTTCTTGGTACAGTTCTTTAATAAAATTTTGGTCTTCTTAAAATTAATTTTTAATCCGGTGTTCTGACCATAGTCTTTTATAGCCTGCAAAATAAAAACCAGATCATCTGCAAAAGCTTGAAGTTTATATTCTTCCCCTTTAATTCTAAGTCCTCTAATAGAATTAAGTCTTCTTACCATTTCACAAACTATCTCTAAGCCAAAAATAAACAGGAGAGGAGATAGAGGACAACCTTATCTAGTTCCTTTTTGTATTTCTGTTTTGTGTCAGATCTCAGAAGCTAAGCAGGGCCAACCCGGGCAAGTATTTGGATGGGAAACCTCCAGAGAATACCAGGGCTGCAAGGCTATTAAACCACTTTTCTGAATGTCCTCCGTGCTCCAGTAGGAGTCACCAGAGATCACCATGACTTCCAGGCATGGGCACATACACATGCAAATCTACAGGAGGGGGGCTACATAGAGCTGCTGTTCTGCAAACCTCGGGAACCCCCAACATTGCAGAAAAATGAGGAAAGTTTCCCTTTAAAATTGTGGGTGAGAACCCACAAAATATTAAGAGCCATTCCAGGTGTTCTCTGGCTGCTACTGTAGGAGAGACACTATGAAGGACTGGGAAAGGGAGTTAGGAGGGGAGGGAAAGAGGCAGCCAACAAGGAAAGGAAAAGAAATAGAGGAAGATTGGGGGAAGAGAGCACTGGGTGGGATGAACAATGTGGCAATAGCAGAAACCAAGGAAGGGGTGATAGGCAAGGACAGTAAGAGTCAAGAATCAAAGCATGTATTAGGGGAGAAGAAGTACAGTTGGTTTCTATACCCTGCTTTTCTCTACCTCGGGGAGTCTCAAAGCAGTTTATAATCTCCTTCCTTTCCTCTCCCCACAACAGGCACCTTTTGGAGTAGGTGGGGCAGAGAGGTCTGAAGGAACAATGACTTGCCCAGCAGGATTCATGTGGAGAAGGGGGGAAAGTGGGAGAACAGAAGAATAACTCTGCTGGATCAGACCAGTGGTCCATCTAGTCCAGGATCCTGTTCCACGCAGTGGCCAATCAGTTGCCCTGGAGAGCCAACAACAGGGCAAAGAGATTGAGGCCTTCCCCTGATGTTGCCTCCTGACTTTGGGATCCAGAGGCTTAGTGCCTCTGAATGTGGAGTTTGTCCTCAGTCACCATGGCTAGTAGCCACTAATAGACCTACTCTCCATGAATCTATCTAATCCTTTTAAAAAGCCATTTATTCCTGTGGCTATCACTACATCCTCTGGCAGAGAATTCCACATTTTAATCAGAAAAGAAGAGAAAAGCAGGAGCTGGCAAAAGGTGCAGGACCACAATGCAACACAGGGGAAAAGGCTGGAATTTCCCCTCCCCCACAAGTCCCTGTGGGTCTCATCTTGTAAATGCTGAAAGCTTAATATTTCAAAGCTGTGGTAAGAAACAGACAGGTGTAAAATTATTGCAGTTGGTGGTTTTTAAACAGAGTTAGCCAATTGAATCAAAATATTTTCATGTAGCACATTTCCTCTCAAAGATGGATTATTATTTTTTCATTGTTACAATTTCCCATGGTCATTTTGATGTTTTAGGCATCATTGGGATTTATTTTCTTGCCCAGATGGGGTGGCAGCTACTAATCATTCCCTGAGTCCCAAAAGTGCATTGCAAAAGAGACACTAAATAATGAGGCTTGTTGTACAAGCTCTGCAATAGGAAAAAAAAAATCAGTCCTAAAGCCACCTGAACTGATGGAGAAATGACTAAGTTTCCTCCCAACAGTCAATTTGTATCATGTGAAATGATCCTTTCAGAGGTAGCTAAGTGGAGTCCTCTTTTTGATTTACCCAGTTATGCTTGGTCTTGTTTTGCTGCATCTGGTTGCACTCTCCATTTTTATAGCAACTGGAAGTTAACTCAGCAACTTTGGCTCGAACAGAATGTAGCAGCCTGCCTTCTAGTTGGGCTTGGGAGCTGAGTTCATATTACCTTTGTTTTCCAACAACTGGACTGGTTAACATTTTGTTTCTAGGCATAATTCAAAGACCTGGTTTTCACCAAGGCCCACCTCTCTATATATGGGCTCACAAGCAGTGTTCCCTCTAAGTTGAGTTAGTGTGAGCTAGCTCACAGTTTTTTAGCCTCCAGATCACACATTTTTGTCTTAGTTCAGGGAGGATGGCTCCAGAGGAAACTAATTTATGCAGTAGCCAAATCGCTCACTCACAACTTTAATGCCAGAAGCTCACAAAGTAGAATTTTTGCTCACAAGACTCCACATCTTAGAGGAACCATTGCTCGCATGCTAGCTTAGGTCTTCACACCTCCACCTGTACCCGGGGACAGTTAGATTTGAGTCCAGTAGCACCTTAAAGACCAACAAAATTTTCAGGGTAAACACTTTTGAGAGGCAAAGGCCCCGGTCACACGGGAGGATTTGCCCTGTGAAACGGACGGGTTGAGGGCGCATCAAACGGGTGTAATCATACGGCAACATCTGGGAAGCATAGTGCACCCTTCACCAACCCTTATGGTCAGCTCGAGGAAGCGGATTTAGAAAGTACCAGCAAAAAGGTAGTAGCAACTGGAAAACGTGGGTCGCAGATGAGCGTCAGATCGCAGAAGCGGAATTAATCCGGCGCATCCAGCACACACGTGTCCTGTCACACCGGATGTGTTTTTTCCAAGCCTCCACAGTATGCGAAGAAACGTAAGAGTGCGCATATGCAAGACCCTTTGATGCGCTTCAACATCGCTGTGTGATCGCCAGCTATTGGCATCTGCACGGCACCTTGGGGACCCGTCTGATCGCGTCACCGTGCATCTTTTTGCTCCAGCTCTAATTTGCCTCCCTTCAGTGGCGCAGTATCCCGCTTGTGTGACCGGGACCAAAGTTCTCTTCTTCAGACAGTAGAAACAGAGATCTCTGAGTCCTTTTGTGGGATGCCGTAAACAATGCTTGTAAAGGATGCAGAAGTTCAATGCATATTGTAATCATCTTGATTAGAGCAGGGGGAAATGCTTGGGAGCAGAAAATCAGTATCCCTAGTGAGATAAGTATCCTATGTCTCCATTCAGCCGGGTGGGGGGGAGGGTCTGAGCCCTGGAGAGCTGCTGCCAGTCTCAGTAGACAATCCTGACCTTGATGGACTGATAGTCTGATTCATTATGAAGTAGCTTCAAGTGTGAGCTGATAAATGATTTTTGCTAATTTTTCATATGCAGGCGTAGTATTAGCGAAAATGAACTACTTAAATTGAAAGAAGACCACTGAACCCAGTGGAATTTACCTTCGCATGAATATGCTTCAGTCCACAGTGCAGATATTTGTTATGATTGGTACAAAGCAGCACTTCTTTTATTTGCACAGGAGACAGAAAGAGCAAGTGAAAAGCATAAGGGCTTTCAAAATGATGTGCTGAATGTGCAAATGTGCATCATCTGTGCAATGGTATACACTTCCTGGCATATGTCTACACATGTAATCATTTATTTAGAATTAAAAATTGCATCATAAAGTAATGGTCTTCATTTTATGTGCTTGCTCACTTAGAGAATATTTATTCCCTGCTTATTTCCCTGAAAGGACCCAATATAGTTTACAACAATAAAAAGTACAATCGAAGCACAATATAAGGGGGGGATTAAACAATGAACAAAGAATAACCTGTATCTAGGCTGGTCCTGAATCGAGGCTATAGTGCCCAAGCCATGGGTTAAGAGCCCTGTGGCCCATAGCTGAGGGGGCCACATCCAAACATTATATTTGGAGACAAAAAGAGCAAACAGAAGCTCAGTTTAGGATTGTACAGCTGGCAGCAAAGTTCCTCCCAGTCTAGCCTCCCTGCTCAGGGATTTACAGTGGATCTCCTCTCCACTTTGCTACAAAAGCTTTCTGAGTGACTTTGGGCCAGTTACATCCTCTCAATCTATCCTACACCTTATATAGGTTTGTTATGAAGATAAAATGGAGGAGATGAAAATTATGTGAGCCACTTTGGGGTCTCCATTGGGGAGAAAAAGGGGGTAGAGGAAGGAAGGAAGGAAGGAAGGAAGGAAGGAAGGAAGGAAGGAAGGAAGGAAGGAAGGAAGGAAGGAAGGAAGGAAGGAAGGAAGGAAGATAAGGTCAAGTTATCAGGACAAATTCTTTCTCTGATGCACTAAAGAGAGGCTAGCAATGGGAACCCTGCAAGAGCTTCTTTTTTTTGCAACAGGGGAGCTGGATAGGAGCCTGAAAATAATAGATGTGCATTGCAAAAACAAAGCAACAACCCTTTGAGGTAGGTTAGACTGAGTGTGTAACCAACCCAGCATTACCTAGTATCCACTGTACTTTCAAGAAGAATGCCCAGATCTGTGACTGATCCAGGTGGATAGCCATGTTGGTTTGAAGCAGTAGAGAGCCAGTTTGGTGTAGTGGTTAGAGGGGTGGACTCTAATCTGGGAGAACTCCTCCACATGTAACTGCTGGTGTGACCTTGGGTCAGTCACAAGTTCTTTTAGAGCTGTTCTCTCAAGAGCAGTCCTCAAAGCAGCTCTCTCAGCCCCAACTACCTCACAGGGTGTCTGTTGTGGGGAGAGGAAGGGAAAGGAGATTGTAAGCCTCTCTGAGATTCCTTCAGGTAGTGAAGGGTGGGGTATAAATCTTCCAGACCAAAGTTTGAGTCCAGCGGCACCTTTAAGACCAACAAAGCTTTATTCAAGGTAGGGGCTTTTGTGTGCATGCATACTTCTGTGACTGGTATGGAAGATGGGCTTCTCTGATTAAAGGTAATTCTTACTCATACACAGTGAAGGAACTACCTGGAAGCACTACAAAATCTTTAAAACCAGATAATGGTAGGATAAAAGTGTCAATCTTTGATACTAACTTCATATCACTTTAAAAAGATTTTTAAAAGGTTCTTCAGCTATTTTAGTATCTTATGCTGACATCTAGTGGCAGACAAATACCCATAAAGTGTATACAACCTTCAAGCAGTAATCTCGATGGAGATAATGTTTCTATGTATAGCTTTTCTTGGTTTCCTTAGGGTCAAACTATATGTTCACAGTGTTCCTCAGGCATTGTCTGGGGTCCCCTACCTGATTTTTACTTGAATTACCCATCAGCTGTGAGGTTTCTGTTCAGAACTCAATTCACAAGCAGGAGCAGCCCAATTTGGATCAGGCTCTTAGATTTCTGCAGATCTTTTCTAAAAATAGCATTATTTTGGCCCGAGTGTGATCAATTGTGTGCACGGAGAAGAACCAGGCTTATAAAGAAGCAATGAGGAAGACCAAAGCTGTGTACACAAAACCGCACTCTTGTTCAACAAGAACAATAAACAAGCTATGTAATGTATATTTATTTAGAAAATGTATATGCCACCACTCCAGAAGCTGATTTCTTTACTCTTCATTATTTTTAGGAGCTTCAGGAGTTCCTGGTAGGCCAAGTCTTCCAGGAAAACCTGGATCAATAGGTCCAGAAGAGGAGAGAGGAGAATCAGGCACCCCTGGGCCTTCTACAGGGGGTTGCTTCCACCTTAAACTGCTGAAGCCTCACCCTGGCAAGGAGCCCCATTCCGTCCCCTTGGTGCAGGCTGCTCTTCTGAAGGAGCAGACCTGGCCCAGACTCCAGTTCTGCCCTGGGTGAAGGGTCCTCTTGCTCCACCCCAGTGAGGCCGTTGCCCAGGGGCTTCCTGCCCCTTGCTCCTGAGGACCCCTTCTCCCCCACCCTGCCAGCTGAGCCTCGGTTCCACTCAGAATCCAGATTTTGAAAACAGTATGAGAAGAAATACTGCATATTCCAGTTCTGCCCCACTTCCTCCGTGCTGTGTATATGATCAGCTTTCAAACAGGTATCAAAGGGTTTGGGTGGTTTTGGAGATGATTCATACGTGTCCAGAAATATTCCATATGTTGAGTGGGCTGTGTTTATCCCAAGGCAATGGGTTCATTGCAGATCCTCTCAGTGACCTGAGGTGGAAGAACATCACCACGCATGCCTGAAAGTCCTGTGACCCTCCCCATTCTATCAGGTTAAATATATCTCAATAGAACGGAAAGCCACCCACTTAAAAATTCACACACATGCCATCTCTCCAAAAATAAAAATAAAAATTAAAAATTAAAATTCATAAAATTCATGATGAACAATAAAAGTTCATATATCCTATGCGACAAAATACATATGAACATAGACATTATGGCATGTATCTTTCTGGAGAAAATACATGCATACCATAAAATGTTGTACACCTAGGAAACCTTTCTGTTGTCTGGGAACTACTCAGTTCCTGAGTTTCCTTTTCTGTCACTTGACTACTATTTGGTTCCCCTAACACATTATCTTGTCCTTGCTCCCTGTTGAACTCATTATCCTTTTCCTCATGCCTCTTCTGTTCTCTTCCCACTTTTTTCTGCTGGCATCTATGATGGACTCTATTACACCGAAAGGTGTTACCACCAGAAGTCTGTACCCTATACGTGTGTGGTTGCTGGCATTGCTCTGTTACTACAGCGGGACACCACTGCCTATTTCCCTCATCTCCTTCTTTTAATGATTTAAGTGGTTTTGCTGCTTGATCATGGAAATATTTCTGCGTGTCCTGGATTTCCTGTAAAGCCTCTTTTGGTGTTTTGGAATGTAATCTCTGCTGGGACACTGGCAACTTACTCCTCAACACTCTGCCCATTAACACTTCTGCTGGCGAATACCTCATTCCTGTAATGGGCATGTTCTGATATTCCAATTATACTAGATGTATATCCTTTTTTGAATAGTCTGCTTTCCTCATTAACTGTTTGATGGTGCCAATAGCCCTCTCTACCACCCCATTCGATCTGGGATAGCCAGGACTGCTTAAACATTATTCAAATGCCCACTCCTGGGCGAATTGTCTAAACTCTTTACTTGCAAAAGGCATGTTGCTGCTTACTACCTTCCTTGGGATTCCATGATGTGCAAAATATATTCTTAAGTCTCAGAATCACCGTGCGGGCAGTTGTTTCGGCAGTGCCACTATCTCTGGGTATTTTGAACAGTAATCCACTACAATAAGGAATGGAAAGGACTGATAGTCAAAAATGTCTACACCTACTTTTTCCCATGGTAAGTCTGGGATTTTGCAGGATATAAGTGGCTCCTTTTGATTTTTCACCGCAAATCTAGCACACACAGAACAATTCCTAACCATCCTTTCAATGTTGGCACACATACTCGGCCAATACATTAGCCCTTTCACCTGAGCCTTTGTTCTCTGAATGCCCTGGTGTGATTCATGAAGTTGAGGTAACACACCTTGTCTCAAGGACACAGGAATAAACAATTTCTCATCCACATACACAATGCCATATTCAATACGTAGTGCATCCTTGATGGTTCAAAAAGATTTTATAGGTGCAGGGACATCTCTACAATATTGTGGCCACCCTGACTTTAAACAGGTTATTACTAAATGAAGATGTTCATCTTGTTTCATGGCTTCCTGGATAGCCTCTAGCCCTTCAGAACAGGCCTCAAACATCTCCACTTCGTATATGACTTTTTCTTCCCATACCTGTTCCTCATCACTTGTAGGAAGATCCACTGCAGCTCTTGATAAGGTATCAGCTAAATACATGTGCTTACCCTGGAGTATACTGCACACTGAGCTGGTACCATTGTAACTGTAATTTCTAATGAGCTCCTTAGAAGTCGAGCCAAATTTACAGCTGGCAGCTTTTAGTCTGAGTTCAGTTGTAAATTGTTCCACTGACACACTCTGCTCCCAGTTGTAAGTCCAGAAACAATAATGTCCAAATATCAAATTCTTCTGAGGGGTACAATATTTCTTAAACTCTGCAAGAACCTCTTTAAACGTCTTCGGCTCTCCATCCTCAAAAACAAATGTGTGATATATCCTGACAGCATCTTCGCCAGTCACACTTAGGAATATCGCTATCTGTCTCTTATCTGCAATATTATCTGTGACACTGGCAATTAAATAAAATTGGAAAGCTTGCTCCAAGATCTTCCAATTTTCTGCAAGCTTACCAGTCAAAACAGGTGGAGGCGGCAGCTGAAAATAATCCATTCTTCTGACACCATGTAGTGTTCTGTGGCAATATGCCTGGGCTGGTAAACAACAACACCCAGTCATTGTTTATAGGACAGCTTTATTCAGTCAAAGAAGACACCAAGAAGGGAAAGGGAAGAACAACATCACATATGCCTGGAAGTCCTGTGACCCTCCCCATTCTATCAGGTTAAATGCATCACAATAGAATGGACAGCCACCCACTTAGAGATACACACACATGACAATGTTCCAGTCAAAAGTCTTTACAAGGCTCAATAGCCTCCTCATTGCTTAACAGCCATCTTAATAAAATGATAACAGATTCAAGATATGTCAGCCACAGTAAAGATATGGTTCTCATTTTTTAATTAAATGTTGTATTTTTTTCAAGTATTACAAATACAAATAATATCACAAATGTAACACCTAATATGAATTTTACAGATCTTACAACATGGTGAGTGCAAACATTAAATTACAGTGGGAAACATATCTTAGATAAAAAGTTTAACTATACAATAGGTTGAATCTCATGTAGTAGGAATTAAATTATGTTCTTTTTTAAAGTGTCAATGTGCATAACCAGAACCAGACATTGTGCAAGCAGAGGTAATTGTAAAGGTAAGTAATTATGATATATGAATGCATGTTAGAAACAGAGCAATTTTAGATATTCTGGGTTGTGGGTGTGAGTTTCATCTGCTGTGATGTGTTCTAGGAATGGGAACCATTTCTCCATGAATCTGACTCTTTAGGATAGATTTCTGATTGCAGAAACAGTCCACAAACTTCTCCATGATGAAGTGGTCCCAAACCTTTTTGTACCAACAAGTTCTCATAGGAGCTAGGTAAGATTTCCATTTTGAAGCAATTGAGACATTTGCTGCTACTAGAAGACTAGTTATTAGTTCGTTCCTGATCTTTGGGATGTCTTCTTCTTGCCAGATGTCTACGAAGATCAGTTCTGGTGAGAGCGGAATTGTGTATTTTGTTAAAAGTTATATTTGGAAAAGGGAGTCATGCCAAAATTCTTCTCTAAGTTTGCATTGCCACCAGCAGTGTGCAAAGGAGCCTCTCTCTCCACATTTCTTCCAGCATTGTGGGGAGTGAGAGGATGATATTAAGGCTTGTTTCTTGGGAGTAAAGTACCATTGGGTGAGAATCTTGTAAGATTGTATTTTCATGCTGATGACTGGAGAGTTTAACAATGTGGAAGACCAGATGTGATTACACTGGTCATCTGTCAAGGTAGCATTGCAAGTCATGTTGCCTTTTTTATTGATAGCCAAGTGGTTTGTCACCATATAGTTTTGTTCTGCGATGTCCACAAGTTTTTCAAAGTAAGACTAAGAAGTACTCATGATCTGTGGTAGATTAAGTTGAATTATCATGTGGTTTAGTTGAAGGTGAAAATACCATAAAATTGGATGATATATTTTTTGTTCCAATGCTGATTTTGTCAATATGCCAGTTTTGGAAGAAATATCCACTAGGCAGCATATTTTTGCTTGTCTCCAGATGTTGGCTATTGCAGTGTTTTTTCTTGTGGGGAATGAGTTTTGGAATAGAAGGATGATAATCTAGATGTCTTTGGTACCAGGTTAGTCCTGAGGTTGTCCCAGTTCTTGAGTATCACCATGAGGAAGGTACAGTGCTTGATCAGGGCAGGACGAGTATGAGATTCGTTCCATACGGTCTCTTGGATGGTCAAGGGATAAAGGAAAGGTCAAACTGGTTTCATCCATTCAACGTGATCACCTTTTCTTAACATTTTGATTATATACGTTAACATTGTTGTTTTGTACTATGTTGTAAAGTCTGGAGAGTTTAATCCTCCTTGAGAGCTACGTCTCTTGATTGTCATGAAGCTTATTCTTGGTCTTTTCTGTTGCCAGGAGTTGAGTGTTGGTTGCCATGTTTTGAGGAGTTTGAGAGGTATTTATTTATTTATTTATTTATTACTTTAGATTTGTATCCGGCCTAGCTGGAACAAACTGGCTCAAGGCAGCATACACAATTAGATAGATAAAACAATACATACATTAAAATTGGTGTGGCAAAGGAACAGCTTTTTAGGGAAAGGGAAGGATTTGACTAGGTGTAATCTGTCAAGTAAGGAAAGACCTTCTCCATTCCACTAATTTAGGTCAGATTGAATTCCTTGTAATTTGTTTATATGATTGACTTTCAATAAGTCTTTTACTTCTTGGGGTATGTGAATTCTGATATAGGGAAGGGTTCTTTCAGCTCATGTTGACATATATGCATTTCAGTCTCAGCGGACAGATTAACAGGCAGTATGCAGGATTTGGACTGATTTTTAGGCCCAAGATTTGACTAAAGGTTGTGAGGATTTTCTGAAGTTGATCTAGGGGTTCTTCTGAATTTGTTATGTATAGGAGTATATCATCTGCAAACATACTTAATTTAAAAGTGTGAGGATATATTTAGATACCACATATTATGACATATTGCTGCTGCCAGTGGTTCCAAAGCAATTGCAAATAGGACTGGCAACAGGGGGCAGCCCTATCTAGTCCCTCTTTCAGTGTGAAATTTCGGAAGTTACACCTTTGATTTTGATTTTTGCAGTTGGTTCTAAGTAGATTGCTTTGATTGCCTGTAAAAAGGAGTCTCCAAAGCCCATGTGTTGAAGAAGAGCAACCAGGTATGTTGTTTCAAGAGAATCAAAGGCTTTCTTGATGTCTAACGAAAGCAGAAGTGCCTCTGATTTTGTCACTTTGCATGAGGAGAGGATATTCTCTTACTGGCATAAATCCAGATTGATCCTGATGCATATAGTTTAATATAAAAGAGTTTAGACATTTAGCATTGAGTGTTGTAAATATTTTTTAGTCTTGATTTACACTTGAGACTCAATTGGTTGCTCTAAAGCTGTACAATGTATATCTTCAAGTTTTTTGATGTGGATGTTTGATGAGAGACAATCACGGATTTTGAGAGGTATAGAGGGAGTGAAAGAATTCATCAAAGATTCAGTTTATTGATGTAGATTGGGTATGCAGTCTTCCTTTGGAGTTGCGTGTTGCTGTTACAAATCTGGAGAACTTCTTATCTTTTGTTCACCAAGATAGTAATTTCAGTGATATGGGAGAGTTGTTCCAGTACTTCTCTTTTAGGAATAGATTTTTTGGTACATGGGAGCAATCTAGTGTTTAAAAAATTGCATTCCATAGTAATTTTCTGGCATAGTAATTTTCTTGCTCCCTCTTTCCTTGTGAAGTTTTTCAAGATGTAAAATCCTGCCCTTTAACTCTGTTCTAAAGGCTTCTCCCTCCCCTCCAGATATATTGAAATTAGTTGATGCCTGATAACGGATTTCTCTGCATCCCAAATCATGGATGGAAAAGTCTCATTATTGCAGTTAGATTTTAAATATTGCTGGATGTTGAGCTCAATTTTTCTAGTACATTCTTCATTAGATAAGACGGATTTGTTTAGAGCCAATTTCAGAGTTAATTACTTCGTCATGGTACATATAAGTTCTCAACAAGGATTTCTCTGATCTGTCCATCTGGGAGTCTGCATTTTATAGTTCCAGGTCCTACCATTTTATACTTCCAGGTCCTACCACTTCTGACACAACAGACCTCCCATCGGCCACACTACACTCAGTGTTTCCTTTCTCTCTTCATTTAGAGTCTCAAAGAATTCCATAGCCCCACTCCTATGTATTGAGCGTGCACTGTCTAAAAACCAAGTATGGCTTTTGGTTGCACCTTTTATTAATATGAAGAATTTCTTTAGAGGCGGTTATTTCAAATTCTCCCTTTGTGTTTGTTCTGGAGGCGCGCCCTTCTGTTTAAAAGCATCGCAGTCCTTTTAACATGCCCTTGTTTTCCACAGGAGTAACAAATTGCTTTACTTTTGTGATTTATGGATAAAGCCATTTGGTCAGGATTATGTTCAGCTTTTCTTTTAGGCTCCTCAAACTATTTGTGTTTGAAAGCGTACTCCAGTTCCTTTGCCATATTCGAGAGAAATAAATTTCCTTTTGATTCTATCTGGCATACAACATTTTCATAAGACTTGGGCAGACTAACTAGAATCAATACAACCAAGTCCTGTTCTGTAATTTGCTGGCCAGCACTCCTTAGCTTTTGACTCAGGGCAAGCATTTGATCTAGGTACTCCCTCAAATCACCCTCCTCAGGCATTCTTGTGCTAAACAATTTCTTTTGAATATATAGGTGGCTCTTTAGAGAAGAATGAACATACAGTCTTTCAAGTTCACCCCAGACTGCCTTTTGCTATGGCCATCTGAGTAACTCTTGGAACATCTCTATCTGACAGAGATCTTATCAAAGTACCTTGTACTTTCTCATCATCATTATTCCAGGATTTCTGCTTTGCTCAGTTCTCTTCTTTAGTTCGGGAGTCTGTAACAATGTACCAGAGTCCCATTTCAAATAAATGGCACTTCTTTCTCTCATTCCAAACAAGATAATTCCCATCTCTCAGCCTGTCTAGCAGGTAGGTGTGTTGAGCTGTGCAGGAAGCAGCCATTTTGCAGTTTCTTCTTCTTCCCCACTGACTTGTATAAACTTTTCCCTTTTTTCACAGCAGTGTTTACACTGGGCTCATAACCCTGTTGGCAGAGTTTAAATATGAAGGAAATGGAGCACTGACTGTTTAGATAAAAATACTTGTAGAAGAACAAAGTGTTATGACTTATACAGAGAAGAAGCCTAAACTAACCAGTTTAACTGCTGTAAAAGCAACAAAAAGCAAAAGGAGACTCTATAGGAGGAGCAGGAAGTCTCCAGAAGAGCCAATCAGGAGACAGTAAGGACACAATTTGAAAAACTGAGAAGTCCCTAGTATAGCAATGCTAACTACCGGTACTTCAGCTGTCCCTCTGTAGGATGATCTTCAGTTCTTCTTCATAAGGCTGCATTACAGACCTTGCATATTCCAATACACACAACAATTTTCCAAAGCGGGCCTTGTCTCCATAGCAGCACATTCAAAACAGCCTCTCAGGCAGCCTCTTTTCATGTGAACTCAGAGCCAGGGTCTTCCTGCTTTAGCCAAGCTGTTTACACAGTGACAGCATGGGGTAGTGCAGGGGTAGCATTCCTGTATCACTTGGATTTCTGCCTGTTCTGCACCATGTTTCCTACCAGCACAATGAGGTGTGGGGAAGAAGAGAGAGGAGGAAGACCGATGACCCTGCATCAGTCTTCATTGGAGGTCATCTGGATGGAAAGGAAGAGAAGAGAGTCGTTTAGTTGAGTCAGCTGTCATGGTTTGAACTCTGGACAGGAAATCTGTGGAAAAATTGCTTTTGGGTTGTAGAGTCCAGTTGGGGCCACACATGGGCAGACTTCAAGGCATTGCTCAGAGAGAACCTTCTTTGCCTGAGATAGGCTTGGTTTCAAGACTGAATCCCTAATGTGAGGTCAGCTTCACTCACAGGACTACCAGATGGGGTGTTTTGTGGTGGCTACTCAGGCACCAGACAAGCCTATTGATCATGGCCTTTGGATGGAGTGGGAGTAGCTGAGGCTTCTTTGGCACTTCCAAGGATGTGGTTCTCTCCCGACCCATTTCCCTGGCAAATGGTATTATCTGTCTTTTGCAGGAGGGCAGCCATTTCATTGGTTACTTCTCAGTCCCCCAAAAGGGCTGGGATGTTTCCTTCCCCTTCCCCCATATCCCCAAACTGAACCCAGTTGCTCACCTCTTCCTCCTCTGGCAAGAGTTTGTGTGCCTGGCCCAGGAGTAAGAGGAGGAGGAAGACAGCTCCCACCCTCACCCACTCTGGCTCCAGGTGCATGACATCCTCCCAGGTAGCCTCCAGGTAACATTTTCTCTGCTCTGGGATGAGGACATGATGGAACACCTGTAATCCACAAGTCCTCCTCTCAGTCTTCTCGGGCCAGCAAAGGTGGACCCCCCCCCCGGCTTTTCCTTGGGATTTCCTGGCTACTGTCTTCTCTCCCTCCCCTGCCCCATCCCATTTCCTGAGGGAGACTGGAAGGTTTTTGGGGCAGGGAGAGAATGAGAGAAGGCTTGCTTCTTATTGAGCCAGGATTCCTGAAGCTGGCTCAGCTACTTACCAAATGGGCTGGGAGGAGGCTAACTGGAAAGTCCCCTGCAGCCCTGGATGCTCCTTTCTGGCCCAGAGTGAGAAGAAGACAAAAGGATGAGGCCTTGAGAAAGGAAGCCCTTGTGGTCTTGCTGAGGGTGGCAGGTCCTTACCTCACCCCCACACGGAGAAGGCTGGTCTAACAAAAGCCAGGTGAGCAGGCCTTCCTCCTTCACCATCCAGAGGGGCTGAGTGCTGCTGAGGCCTGAGAAGGACAAAAGGGGAGACTCCAGCCTCACAGCTTCCTTTCTCGGCATATCTCTGTCTTCTCCTGTGCTGGGAAGTGTTCTTGAGGCAGGGGTCTCTGAGCAAGCCCTCCCTCCCGTCCTTTTTTGCTTCCCCCCCTGCCCATGGTAAGCCGTGTCAGAGCTCCGTTTGCATTCCAAGGCTGCCCTGGAGAGGCCTTGTCCCGCCTTTTTCAAGAGTCCTTCCAAGGCTGTGCCTCACCCCCTTTCCCCCTTCCCTCAGGGCAGGCATTCAGACCCCAAGCGACAGCTCAGCCTGAACAAGATGGGGAGGTGGGGTAAGGGATGTTCCTCCAAATGGGCAGAAGCACCTATCCTGCACAAAGAAGGTTCCAGGAAGGCCACGTTCCGTCCTCTCCAGCCAAAGGGTCTCCAGGGCAGGTGTAGGGAGGAGCGACTCCCAGGCAGACTGCAGCAGGGATCTGCTAAGAGTGATTGGTCTTGGATCAGAGAGGAGACTATCTGTTGTGCAGCCAGTAGGTCACCTGCAGGGGAAGAAAAGGAAGTGGCCTTTCAGCATCACTGCCCTGGGCCAAGAGCAGGCCAGAATCCTGGCAGCTGTGCCCAGAGAGGGCTTGCCTTCCCTAGGGACAGAGTCCCCAAGGATTCCAAAGGAGTTCTGCTTCTTGGGGCTGATCACAGCTGTCAGCAAAATTCCACCTGGAGTGGAGCCCTTCTGGCTGCAGGGGGGGCTGGGGCCTTGCCCATGGGAGTGGGAGTATCCCCCCCCCCACTCGAGATGACAGGCTTGGAGCACAGGGGAAGGGGGACTGTGGGGCTGTGATGGGAAGATCAGACCAGGGCCCAGGGCCTCATTCTGCCCCCAGGCTCCATCAAGAACTGGGAGCTGCTTTTGGAGATCCTCCTGCAGGACAGGGGTTTCGCCATGATTTGTCCTGCTTCAGAACAGGCTCTTGGACAGTGCCTCCAGGTCTTCTTGGGCTTTTGTTGCTATAGCCTGAAAGGAAAGAGCAAGCTTTGAATCCAAGAGCACCTTCAAGACCAACAAACATTCCCCAGAGTATGAGACTGAGAGTCAAAGGTCCCTTCATCAGAAAGAACTGGGTCAGCCAGGGCATAGGCTGCTGGTCCCCCCTCCCAGTAGGCTGGAGAAAGCCCTGAAGTCCAGCCTGCCCATCTTTTCCTGGCAGCAGATCCCGGCATTGGGATGGGGTCCAAGAATGGGATGGGGGCTGTTGCAAACCAACTCTCCTGGACCTCTTCCTGTCTGGGTTGAGGACAGCTCTGGTTGTGCCCAACGCTGAGTCTCTGCAGGACAGAGGAGACCTGGTCCATGGCAGACCTAAAGAACATACTCTCAAAAAGGTGGTATGCTTAGAGCATACCTGGCTTTCGGGATCCTTCATGGCCTGCAGGACAGCCCAGGAGACAACTAAGAACTTTAGGTCTGGTGGAAATAGTTGCTCCAAGTAGCTGACAAGATGGAGGGAAAAGGATTGGACTCTGCAGTGCACTGGAAGGATTAGGGAAAAGGTATCTGAACCACTCCTCCCAGCCACAGACATACACAAGTCAAGGCTTTGCCAAAGCTGCAGGTCCAAACACTGACTAGGAGGAAGCAGCAGTAAAGTGCAAGAGACTCTAGTCTATCAAATTCCCCTTTCTTAGCAGCCACGGGCTAGACTTCAAGTTACTTTGGCTTTTCTACCATGGGATTCTGTTTGCTGAACTTTACACCTGTTTCTATTGCCTAATCAACTTGCAGGATCTCAAAGGGGAGCTGGGGTGGGTTCAGACAGACTGAGGAGGTAGGAGCTTCTTTCATGACCCCTTTCAAAGTGGTTCTCCAACCCTCCCCTCCCACCCTCATCACAGAAGCCCCCAGCCTCTCCGCACCTGCAGCCTCCTGCTGCTTCTCTGGAGGGGTTGTTGGGGCCACTTTATTTCTCCCCCCCTCCTAAACACCCTATGTAGGTAGTGGTGCAGCCTAGAGGAGAGTTTGGAAGTGGCAAAAATGGGCCTTGTGGGAAGCTTCCTGCCCCTCTTGTCTTCAGCTTGGGTCACAGAGGGCTCCAGGCTGAAATGCCTTGACTAGGCCCTGTCTCTTTCTTCATGGGGAGGGAGGAATTCTCCTCACCCTCATTAAGGTCAGCTAGTCTTCTCAGCTGCCTCACGTTGCTGAAGGAGAGTAGCAGGCAATGGTTTTCCTGAGGTGAGTTTATATCTGTTGTGAGATTGGAATCCATATCTCACCCAGATCAGAACTCAGCCTATTCCCATGAACATCTTCATTGCTCTTGGAACCTACAAACAGTGTACATATGTTCAGCTGCCAAGTGCCTGGCAGAGAAGAGGAACATGGGAAGAAAGGTCACATGATGCATGGGAAATGTTCTGGATGCCTACAGAGCGAATCTCTTCCTGGTCAAGAAATATTGTCTATTGCATGGTGGTGAGGTTTGGGGTCTCCTTCTCCTTCTAGGGTGGCTGGGGTTTCATTGGGAATGAGACACTTCTTCCCTCATCCAACATCTAGTGGGGATTTTGGAAGTTGCTCTGAAAAGGCAGGTGTTCTTCTTGGGGCATTAAAACACACCCCAAACATACGTTTTCAGAGAACCCTTCCTGGGCTGATGGGATTTGGAAGATCAAAATTCTCTCACAATTTGTGCTGCTTTGCTGGCATTTTCTTACTCTCTCCCTACCCATACAAAACCCAAAGAAAGAAAGAAAAATTCAACAAACCAGCAATAAAACAAACCTTCTAATCTAAAACACTGAAATCAAAACTTATCTTTCCTATTAAAAAAACTATATCTAATTATGAAAAAGAACAAAGTAAAAAAGGAAGTCAAGAGTTAAAAAAAACCCTATATGTAAATATGAAAAAGCACAAACAAGAAGAAGCCTATACCTATGTCTAAATATATAATAAACAAACAAGAAGTCTATAGCTAAGGACAAACACCAAAAAACCCACACGACTATAACTGTGTACAAACTGTTAAAAATGTGAATGCCAACAATTCACTCCAAAAGGCCCACCCTACACTCTCCACCTGTCTCCCTACCCTCCACCTCCACTGCCTAAGACTCCACAACAGAGTAACTGACCACAGTCCACAAGGCTGATGTCACAAAGGGGGCAGGTCATTGTTACTCAGGCAACCAAGATCAACAATGGTCCTCTGGAGCCTTCACATGGCTTTTCACTCACATCAAGCATTTTGTGTGCGTTTGTGAGAGTTTGTTGTCAATGTGGTGGTGTCAGGGAAATGGGAGAGGAGCAAATGCTGGAATGGAAGAAGCAAGTTTCAAAGGTTTCCCAGGGAATAAGGCTTTTGAGAGTTAAAGCTCCTTTGTCAGAAAGAAAAGAGTACTAGGTCACAGGCCTTGAAGACCATCCTGTCCATCTTCTCCTGGCTACAGGCCCTGGCCCTGGGGACCAGAAAGTGGCACGGTCCACATCCAGCTGCTCCACATTGCTGAAGGAGAGTAGCAGGGAGTGGTTTGCCTGATGTGAGTTTGTGTCTATTGTGGGACTGGAACCTGCATCTGTCCCAGATCAGAACTCAGCGTGTTTCCACGAACATCTCACTGCTCTTGAGAATGACAAAAAGTGCAAACTATGTATTCATGTCCAGCAGCCAAGTGCTTGGCAAAGAAGAAGAATATGGGAAGCAATTAAAAAGAAAACCTATCCTTCCATTTTTTCCTATGACAAAACCCAACAAGCCTATAGCTATGTTTAAAATGTAATAAGCAAGAAGCCTATAAAAGGAAAAGGTAAAGGTTTCCCTTGCTCAAAAGCTAGTCGAATCTGACTCTAGGGCATGGTGCTCATCTCTGATTCCAAGCCAAAGAGCTAGCAGTGTCTGAAGATTTTACCGTGGTCATGTGGCCAGCATGACTAAATGCCGAGGCACATGGAATGCTCTGTTACCTTCCCACTGAAGCGGTACCTATTCATCTACTTGCAATTTCTTGCTTTTGAACTGCTAGGTTGGCAGGAGCTGGGGCCAGAGACTCCATCAAATGATACTAGGGTTTTGAACTGCTGAGCTACCGAACTTCTGGTCTGCAGCTCAGCGTCTTAACCTCTGAGCAGTGTTCCCTCTAAGCTGAGTTAGTGTGAGCTAGCTCACAGTTTTTTAGCCTCCAGCTCACACATTTTTGTCTTCGCTCAGGAAGGATGGCTCCAGAGCAAACTAATTTATGCAGTAGCCAAATCACTCACTCACAACTTTAATGCCAGTAGCTCACAAAGTGGAATTTTTGCTCACAAGACTCTACCGCTTAAAAGGAGCATTGCTTCTAAGCCACCACAGCCCCAAGAAGCTGTATAAAAACACCAAAAAACAAACACAACTATAACTATGTACAAACTGTTAAACATGCAAAAGCCAACAACTCACTCAAAAAAAAAGCACCCTACACTTTGCATTTCTCTCCCCACCCTCCACCTCCACCTCCACTGCCTGCAACTGAGCAACTGACCACAGCCTGCAGGGGCCGATGTCACAAAGGGGGCAGGTCACACAAGGGCATATCCATAGCCCAAGCAGACCAAACAAGATCATAGACAATCCACTGTGTTCTGGAATACTGCTGGTTCCCTTCAGAAGGTCAAGGGATGGGACCAGGCAGCATCAGGCAGCAAGTACCAGCCACAAGCCCACAGAGAATGCTCCCTTTATCTTATCTCTTATGCTCGCCCATTTCCTGCCATTGAGCAATAGATCCTGATGTGATCCTGGGCCAAAACAGAACAGCCAAGCACCAACCAGTAGGGTTCATATCCTCCAGGTGGGCTGGCACTCTCCTGCAATGACTCCTGTCTTTCAGATGACAGAAATCAGTTCCCCAAGAGGGAATGGTCAATTTAGAGGGCAGCCTTTATGAAATGATCTCCCCACTGAGCTCCTTCCCCTTCCTAAACTTCACTCTCCCCCACCTCCTCCTCCAGATCTCCAGGAATTTCCCCAAGCTGGAGTTGGCAACCCTACCAGCTACTCTCCCAGAAAGCCAGAAGGAACAATTACAGTCCTCAGATAGGAGACCCAAGATGCAGGAACACAGTTAACTTTAAGGCTGCCAACCTACAGTAAGTCACTGGAGATCTCCTGGGATTACAAGTGATCTCTAGACAACAGATCAATTCACCTGGAGAAAATGGCCACCTTCAAAGCTGGTCTCTATGACATTATACCCCCTCAAAGTCCTTCCACTCCTCAATGCCCGCCTTCCTCAGGCTCCACCCTTGAAAAGAAAACAATGTACCCATTTTACAGAAGGGAAATACAACTGACTCTTGCAAGCAGTTGCCCCCTTGGGAATTGGAAAGGCCATGTCCAAGAAATGGCAGAAGTAGCATCATGGCTGACTTTTTCCTACCTGAGATGTGGTGGCTAGCAGGCCTGGTCTCATCCCACCACCTCAGCACACACAAACACACGCATACACAAAACACCATTGGACTAGGGACTTGGAAGCCTAACCAAAGTGTGGCCAAAGGTTTGTCTCCTAAGAACAAGGAATTTCCTCCCCCACTGGGGTGGGAATTGGGCCATAAATAAAACAACATAAATAAAGGACTCTGTCCATCTCTCCTTTTGTCTACCTGTGGCAGGCATAACTTCTCAGAAAACAAAGTTAAGAGGTCTCAAAATTGGACAGTGGATCCAGAATGATCATGGGAGCTGCAGTGCCAAACATGAATCAGAAGTAGGGATGGGCCAAATGACAAACCGAGCCATGAACTGATAGGAATCGGGAGGTTGGTTCGCAAACCGAACCAGTTCGTATTGGTTTGTGACCCCTGCTTTCTGCTCTGCCACCTTTTGTGCAGAAAGCAGGGGTTTAAATGGCTCCAGCCACTGGTGGGGGATGGGGGGGGGTAGGTTTACCAGATCCAGGTAAAAAAACCCTGGAGGTTTTGGGATGGAGCCTGGACAGGACAGGGTCTTCGGTGGGGTAAAATTCTTCAAAGCAGCCATTTTCTCCTGGGGAACTCATCTCTGTAGTCTGGAGATGAGCTGTAATTCTGGGGGATCCCCCAGACTCACCTGGAGGCAGACATCCCTAGGTGGCTCAGGGAAGAAATGGTGGCCATAGGAACCTGAGGCAGCAACGTGGATGGGGCCTTCAATAATGCACATCTGCCTGTCAACAAGGCATGTTTTCACTGTGATTTTAGAAAAAGCCTGTTTCAATCCAGTTTTTTGGGGAAATGCTTATCTCCAGGGGCAAACCTAAGAAGTGAACAATCATGTGGATTCTGCTTCAGTTCGTTTGCCATCTGGAGAAAAAACTTTTGTGCGGAAGCATCCAGAAAGTCTAGATCTGAGGATTTTTCAAAAAACTCAGGACGGACAGACAGGTCAGTGCTCTTTCAGCTGATTTCTTGACTTTTCATTATTTTTAGGAGCTTCAGGAGTTCCTAAGTAGGCCAAGTCTTCCAGGAAAACCTGGATCAATAGGCCCAAAAGAGGAGAGAGGAGAAGCAGGCACCCCTGGGCCTTCTACAGGGGGTTGCTTCCACCTTAAACTGCTGAAGCCTCACCCTGGCGAGGAGCCCCATTCCGTCCCCTTGGTGCAGGCTGCTCTTCTGAAGGAGCAGACCTGGCCCAGACTCCAGTTCCGCCCGGGTGAAGGGTCCTCTTGCTCCACCCCAGTGAGGCCGTTGCCCAGGGACTTCCTGCCCCTTGCTCCTGAGGACTCCTTCTCCCCCACCCTGCAACCTGAGCCTCGGTGCCACTCAGTATCCAGATTTTGAAAACAGTACGAGAAGAAATACTGCATATTCCCGTTCTGCCCCACTTCCTCCGTGCTGTGTATATGATCAGCTTTCAAACAGGTATCAAAAGGTTTGGGTGGTTTTGGAGATGATTCATACGTGTCCAAAAATATTCTATGAGTGTATTCAGACGGGCAGCTAATCCTGCCATTATGCCAACTCGAATTTGATCCCGATCTTTTTAATCCATTGTCGCACGACCAGATATCCCCCGGGAGAATCGCCTTACCAAGCGCTGCCTCCATTGTGGATTGTCTAGACGGCGTCCACTGAAGGAGGTGCACGTTTTTTTTTTAAAAAAACCTTTTGTGTATGTGCATTGGTGTCACAGCGCGCCCTTGTTGAAGGAGGCACGTGGTTTTTTAAAAAAAACTTTTGCACATGTGCATAGATGTGATAGCACATCCTTGTTGATCCGCGCATGTGTAGAGATTTTTAAAAATGGCACCTGCTCAGGATGGTCTGATGTCAGACCACCCCGATGGGAGGATTGCGAGCTGGAGTGACCAGACGGATGAAAGTCTGCAGTTGTCCCACAGGTAACTGAAAACCCCAGATTTAAAGTGGTATCTTTTAAGTACGGCTCTGAAGTGTGGCAAAACAGGATGCACACGGAAGTGGGACGTTTCCCAGATGTTTGTGTCTGGACATTACCTTTAGATCCGTGAGGCAATTGTGCCTCACATGGATATAAAGAGCTGTCTGATCGGACTCTATATGTCAGGGAGGGCTGAAGCAGCAATATGAGCCTATTTGTACCTCAGATTGGTTGACCTCTGTACAAGGCCTTATTGGGCCGAAACACATTAGGTCACAACAATTGGTCCTTGTGTGTATGTTATTTGCACTTTGTAACAAGACTCTCATTGGGCTCTTATTCGTTTTTTTAACTTTTCTCAAAATAAATACATGTATTTTTACTTTTATCAAGTATATATGAAGTTTTAACTATTGGCCCTCTACTAGGTTTCTTTCTTACCTTTTTGGTTCTTGATACAATGTCTTTGGTGAGGCACCCTGTTAAAAGACTTTTGCAATCCAAAGATATAATGTTTTCCTGAGCCTTGTTATCTACATAATTGTTCATTTTCCTCAAAGGATCACTTCCAGTTTCAAGCAGACATTTAATGCTATTTCTACATGCACCCCCACTCAAGTTCTGACCCCATACCACTTTGGTTTAATGTTTTTATTTTTTAAAAAAATGCAGCCATGCTATTGATACATCAATACAGGTATACACCAAACAACAACATCAACAAGCAAAAGCTCTGGGTTTTGACGACAAACAAGATAAACAGAATAAGAAGCAAAAGGTGGGTGTGGCTGGATGACCACACTTCTAGTAACATGGGGGTGTAGCCTAATATGCTGAGTTGCTAGGGCTGTGGCCTATTATGCTAATGAGTTTCTTCTGTTGGGTGTGGCCTAATATGCTAATGAGTTAGAACATAAGAGCATAAGAGAAACCAACGTTGAATCAGGCCAATGGCCCATCTAGTCCAACACTGTCACACAGTGGCCAAAAATACCAGGTGCCATCAGGAGGTCCAAGAAAACCAGGAGTAAAGTCATGAGTGCTGAAATGCTCTAAGAGTTATCCCGCCTGCCCTTTGTGTCTCTTAGGGCAGCGGGGAGTTGAACTCAGATTGCTTACACCTAGGCACAAAATTTCACTCCATGGACTACACCACATGCTCCTCCTGTGCCTGGAAGTTCCCAGAAGGCTGGAATGCAGAGCTCCCACTCTCCAGCAGAGATTTAGAAACAAGAAATGAATCTTTTCTAGAGTAGGACTGATGCACATGAGAGAAAAAGGTGGTCTTTATCATCAGGATGTCAAAGAGTTCTTTCTCAAAGACATTGTTTAAAATAACACTGATTAAAATATATTGTCATAAATATGATTTCATTATTATTAGAATATTAAAGCATCAGAATATTCAGGCACTAGAGTTAAGTTTGATTAAAGCAATTATGTACTCAAGTAAAGATACTAAATTAAGAATTATTTCTCAGAGTGTCAATGGATTGAATGAGCCTGGCAAAACATAGAATTTATTACACTCTTCTTTTTAAAGAAAAGGCTAAGAAACCCTTGTTAAAAAAATCCCAAAGTAAATTGTTTTATTATCAGAAACTAGGCACTCTGGATCATTCATCAGCAGATACAAAAAATGGGGTGGCAATCCATGCAAAGAATGCAAGTTTCCAAGTCAAAGAACTACTAAATGGTCTGGAAGGTAGATTTTTTTCCCTAAAAGGTGACTTCTTCAATGAGTTTATTACACTTGGATCATTATATGCTCCCCAATGCAAACTTAAAATCTTTCTCTTTCCCCACTTTTTCAGTTCTGCCTTTAAACAGAGAAAGGCTTCATTTCACTGCTTTTACTTCATGAATATTTTAAAGCATTTCTGCTGTTTCACCACAAACACTTCCTATGTGGGCAGAAAGAGCTTCAAGTTATTCCTGAGGAATCAGGAAGGAAAGTTTGTGCCAGTCCAATGGGCATCTTCAGGCATTCACTACAAATTTTCCTGATCCCAGCTGCACTCCATGGCTTTAATGAGTGTTTGGTTATCAGGCCTCCCTAGTTAAGGGATTGGTACTCCCCGGAGCCGATATTAGATAGCCCCCTGCTGGAATCATCAGGGCTCCCTCAGTAGGCACCTATCTGTGCAGAGGTTCACACTGTTGGCAGAGTTTAAATGTGCAAAGGAAATGGAGCACTGACTGTTTAGAGGAAAATAAGTAGGTTTATTATAGAAGAACAAACTGTTATAGAACATACAGAAAGAAAGCCTAAACTAACAAGTCTAGCTGCTGTAGAAGGAACAAAGAGCAAGAGGAAGTTCTACAGGAACAGGAAGTCTCCTGAAGAGCCAATCAGGAGACAGCAAGGACACAATTTGAAAAAGTGGAAAGTCCCTAGTCTAACTATGCTAACTACCAGTCCTTCAGCTGTCCCTCTGTAGGCTGAACTTCAGATCTTCTTCACTGTAGACCTTGCATATTCCAACAACCCTCCACAAGAGCTATAGTGCTGGTCCACAAGATTCATTCTTCTTTTTAGGATCTCAGATTTGTCATGAGGAATGGGCTTGGTAAAGATATCTGCAATCATGTTCTCAGTGGAACAATATTTCAGTTCAATAGTCCCTTCTTTTTCCACGTCCTTTAAAAATAGTGCTTTACATCTATATGTTTGGACCTTGGATTAAATCTTTCTGTCTGCAAAAGTTTTATGCACTCTTGGTTGTCTTCAGAAAGACTGACTGGTTCGAGTTCCTCATTTCCAAAGTCAGGCATCAGCTGCAATATCCATTTTAAATGCCTACATGTTTCTGCAACAGACACAAACTCTGCTTCTGTAGATGATGTAGCTACTATTTCTTGTTTTCTGCTGATCATGTTATTTCCGTAATTTTCTCTTCTTGGTATCACCTGCCCAATCTGCATCCATATATCCTATTAGCCTGGGGTTGTTACTGGCAATTTCAGTTTTAGATGAATTGTCCCACAAAGATACCTGGCAAGTCTTTTTACTGCGTTCCAGTCTCTTTTAGTTAGAACTGGATATGGAACAACTGATTGGTTTAGCATAGGAAAAGGAGTACGACAAGGATGTATATTGTCACCTTGCTTATTTAATTTATATGCAGAGTACATCATGCGAAATGCTGGCCTGGATGAATCACAAGCTGGAGTTAAGATTGCTGGGGAAAAGATCAATAACCTCAGATATGCAGACGATACCACTCTGATGGCAGAAAGTGAAGAGGACCTAAAGAACCTCTTGCTCAGGGTGAAAGAGGAGAGTGCAAAAGTGGGCTTGAAGCTCAACATCAAAAAAACTAAGATCATGGCATCTGGCCCCATCACTCCTTGGCAAATAGAAGGGGAAGTCGTAGAAGTAGTGACAGACTTCACGTTCCTAGGATCCCAGATCACTGCAGATGGTGACTGCAGCCATGAAATTAAAAGACGCCTGCTCCTTGGGAGGAAAGCGATGGCAAACCTAAACAGCATGATAAAAAGCAGAGACATCACCTTGCCAACAAAAGTCCGCATGGTCAAAGCAATGGTATTCCCCGTAGTAATGTATGGCTGCGAGAGTTGGACTATAAGGAAGGCCGAGCGCCGAAGAATAGATTCTTTTGAACTATGGTGCTGGAGAAGACTCTTGAGAGTCCCTTGGACTGCAAGGAGATCAAATCAGTCAATCCTTAAAGAAATCAACCCTGACTGTTCCCTGGAAGGCCAGATCCTGAAGCTGAAGCTCAAATACTTTGGCCACCAAATGAGAAGGGAGCACTCCCTGGAGAAGACCCTGATGCTGGGAAAGATTGAAGGTCAAAGAAGAAGGGGACGGCAAAGAATGAGATGGTTAGACAGTGTAATCGATGCAACGAACATGAAATTGAGCAAACTTCAGCGGACAGTGGAAGACAGGAGGGCCTGGCGTAATCTGGTCCATGGGGTCGCGAAGAGTCGGACTCGACTGTGCGACTGAACAACAAAGTCTCTTTTACTTGGCAAATTTATGGCTGAGTTGTGGCAAAAAAGCCCCAGAACAAACTGTTTCGGGTTTTCCCGGTCACATGGGGCTGACTGATGCGGGAGCATACCAGAAGGAGGTGCGCAGGAGCATTCAGACTGCTGGCCCAGAGGCGCGGCTGTAAACAGCTTTTTCCTGGTAAATCGGCTGGATGCCTATGTGTGTTTGAGTGCATGAGTGCATATGTGCTCATGCGCTCATGCACTCATACACACATAGGCATCCAGCCGATTTGGGGAGGATCCTGTTGTGCCGGCACCGCATTGGGTGGTAGAGCAGAGCACAGGCGGTCATATCGTTGCTGCCTTATGTGCAACGTGGGTGGCTCCTGGCTTTTCGGCTGAGCGTTCACACTTCCGGGAAGCGGAATGCAGCGGGATAAAGGCACTCTCCGGGATTTGCTACCACTTTCAACAGGTATCTTTTAATCCCGGGAGTGAAGTGGAACAGCACGGGTTGCCTACAGGTGGAGAACGCCAGGCAGATGTGGCTGTGTGAATGCCCCCTTTAATCCACTTGGGAAATGTGGCTGAAACGTGGCTATAGCAGGGCAAATTGCCAGTCCAAACTCAGCCTGTCTTTCTACAAAGTATCCGAACAGCTGCTGTGATGTCTGGATGTGTAAGAGTATTTATGTATAGCAGTTTGTTGCTGGCCAGGGGTTCTTAATTTCCTTCTTGTTTCAAGTAGTTTGCCTCCACTGGAATGCCCACAGGCTTAGATTCTTTTGTCTGCATATATTCAGGAAATTCCAAGGGTTTTTTTGGTTTTGGTTGAGGAGGTAACTTCCATCCTCTCCCTCTTTTACTTGTACTCCAAGATAGTAATAATGTTGCCAAGGTCTTTCACTTCCACTTCTTCAATTAGATGTTTGACTATTTCACTACAATTTCCCTCACTTTCATAACAACCTCTCAGGTCATCTATATAGATAAGGATGTAAATGCGTCTATTGTCTCTGCATCTCAAGTGCAGACCTTGCTCTGCCTTTCCTTGTTCAAAGCCTTCTTTTGTTAGCATCTGGTGGAGTTTTTCATTCCAGCATCTTGCTGCTTGTTTGAGCCCATATGTGCTCTTTTGCAGTTTGCAGACCAGGTTCCTATCTGTGGATTGTTCAAATCCTGGTGGTTGTTCCACAGAAAAATCTTCCTTTATTTGTCCATGCAGAAAGGTGGTTTTCATGTCTAGATGTTTTACGTTCATTTTCTTCTGTACCACTTGACTTAATAGTATCCTCATGGAGGCAATAGTATCTCACTATGGAGGCAAAGGACTCATTGTAGTCGTCACCATATTTCTGATCATACCCTTTAGCGACCAGTCTTGCCTTGAACCTCCTTGTTTCTCTCTCTGTGTCACACTTGGTTTCGAAGACCCGTTTGCATCTCACTGCCTTCTTTCCTAGAGGTAGGTTTGTGAGTGTCCAGGTTTGATTATTAATTAGGGAGTTGATCTCTTACTCTGCTACTTTTCTCCATTTTTCTGCTTGGTCAGTGGGCATTTTATTTGTGTCTTCCCATGTGGAGGGTTTAGTCTTATTCACTGTTTTGGTTAGAAATGAGAATTATGGTACACATTTACTGGTTCTGGTTGATTGATCTGTTGTCCCGCATCCCCTTCTGGTTCCTGAGGTTCTCCTGGTGTATTATCTCCACAATCCGCAGTGCTTAGAAGCACTTTTCCTGGCTCTTGTACTTCCTTTTGTTCCATCAGTGTAGATTCAATGATGTCTACATTTTGTGCTGTTTTGAATTTTTCTTTTTCATCTATGAAGAGTACATTGCAAATTTTTATGGTTTGTTTCTTTGGATCAAGAATTCTATATGTCTTACATTCCAAGGTGTATCCAACAAAAATGACTTGTTCAGTTCTTAAATGCAGTTTGGACCACTTTTCTTTGGGAATGTAGGCAAATGCTTTTGACCCAAATACTTTTAGATGCTTCATGGTAGGTTTCGGTCCATACCATAGTTTGTATGGTATGTTTTTTGAACCTTTGTTGGTTAGCCAGTTTTGTAGATAAGTGGCTGTGTTAATGGTTTCACTCCAGTACATCTCTGATAGATCTGCTTCTAGCAACATGCATCCACATATTTCTGTCAATGATCACTTCTTTCTTTCAGCTACACAATTTTGCTCTGGAGAGTTGGTGATCTATACCTTGTTCAGCCAAGTACTTTTTTATGTTATGTCCAATGTTGTCTTCTCCATTGTCAGTTCAGATCGCCAGCAGTTTCTTCTCAAAATTGTTGCTAAACATTGCAACATATGCTTTCACTTTCTCAAATACTTCCTTCTTCTCCCTGATCAAGTAGGTAACTGTATATTTGGAGAAATCATCAATGAAGTTTAGGGTATATTTATTTCCACTAGGGGTTGCAGTTCTCATTGGACCACAAACATTGCCGTGAATGAGCTCTAGAGGGCACTTTGTTTGACTTGGTTCATGATGTTTCCTAAAATTTGGTCTTCTTCCTCTGTTTTGAATGCAATACATGCAATCCTTCTCCATTGTGCATTCGTTTATTTATATCCCTTTTGTTCAGTTTTGGTTCTCTAGTTGTGCAATAGCATTGTTATCTCTGTGGCCTAATCTCCTGTGCCACATCCAGGAGCATTTCTTATGTTTGCAGTTCTTGGTCAAGTTTGCACTTTTTGTGCAAATGTCTAAAGCATACAAGTCTTCATGCACTCTGCCGGTTGCAATGAGTTCTCCATTCTGTTTAATCAGACATTTATCCCCAAATGAGGTTACCATTCCTCTTTTGGCAACGTCTCTAACTGAGATTAAATAATTTGCTACTTGTGGTTCTCAACAAGTATTTCTCTGATCTATCCATCTGGGAGCCTGCATTTTATAGTTCCAGATTTTACCTCTTCTGCCACAACAGACCTTCCATCAGCCACACAGTTTCCTTTCTCTCTTCATTCTGTAGGCCCACTCCTATGTATTGAGCATGCACTGTCTAAAAACCAAGTATTGGCTTTTGTTTGCACCTTCAATGAATATGAAGAATTTCTTTAGGGGTGGTTGTTTCAAATTCTCCCATTGTCTTTGATTTGGAGGTGCATCCTTCAGTTTGAAAGCATTACAGTCCTTTTTAACATGCCCTTGTTTTCCACAGGAGTAACACGTTCCTTTTGTTATTTCTGGATAAAGCCATTTGGTGAGGATTATTTTCAGCTTTTCTTTTAGGCTCCTCAAACTATTTGTGTTTGAAAGCCTGCTCCAGTTCCTTTGCCATGTTTGGGAGAGATAAATTTCCTTTTGATTCTATCTGGCATACAACATTTTCATAGGTGTTGGGCAGACTAACTAGAATCAAACAACCAAGTCCTGTCCTGTAATTTCCTGGCCAGCGCTCCTTAGCTCTTGATTCAGAGCAAGCATTTGATCTAGGTACTTTCTGAAATCACCTTCCTCAGGCATTCTTCTGCTAAACTGTTTCTTTGGAATATAAAAGTGGCTCTTTAGGGAAGAATGAACATACAGTCTTTCACGTTCACTCCATATTGCCTTTGCTGTGGGCATCTGAATAACTCTCAGAACATCTCTATCTGACAGAGCTTTTATCAGAGTACCTCGTGCTCTCTCATCATCCTTATTCCAGGATTTCTGCTTTGCTGAGTTCTCTTCTTTTGGTTGGGAGTCTGTAACAATGTATTAGAGTCCCATCTTGAGTAAGTGGCACTTCATTTGGTGTAGTGGTTAAGTGGTTAAGCCAGTTTGGTGTAGTGGTTAAGTGCGTGGACTCTAATCTGGGAGAACCAGGTTTGATTCCCCATTCCTCCACTTGCACCTGCTGATGTGACCTTGGGTCAGTCACAAGCTCTGGCACAGCTGTCCTTGAAAAAGAGCACTTTCTGTCACAGCTCTCTCAGCCCCGCCTACCTCACAGGGTGTCTGTTGTGGGGAAGGGAAGGGAAAGGAGGTTGTAAGCCACTCTGAGACTCCCTTGGGTAGTGAAGGGAGGGGTATAAATCCAATCTCCTCCTCCTCCTCCTCCTCCTCCTTCTTCCAAACAAAATAATTCCCATCTGTCAGCCTGTCTAGCAGGTAGGTGTGTTGAGCTGTGCAGGAAGCAGCCATTTTGCAGTTTCTTCTTCTTCCCTATCAATTTGTCTAAACGTCCCCCCTTTTTTACAGCAGTGTTCACACTGGGCTTATAACCCTGTTAGCAGAGTTTAAATATGCAAAGGAAGCGGAGCACTGACTGTTTAGAGAAAATTATAGAACAAACTGTTATTGATTATACAGAGAGAAAGCCTAAACTACCCAGTCTAATTGCTGTAAAAGCAACAAAGAGCAAGAGGAAGCTCCACAGGAGCAAGCATTTAGGCACTAAGCGTTTGATCTAAGTACTCTCTCAAATCGCTCTCCTCAGGCACTCTTGTGCTAAACAGTTTCTTTGGAATATATAAGTGGCTCTTTAGAGAAGAATGAACATACAGTCTTTCAGTTTCACTCCAGACTGCCTTTGCTGTCTGCATCTTAACTCTCAGAACTTCCCTATCAGACAGAGCTCTTATCAGAATACCTCCTGCTTTCTCATCATCCTTGGCTCAGGATTTCTGCTTTGCTAAGTTCTCTTCTTCTGGGTCGGAGTCTGTAATAATGTATCAGAGTTAATGGCTCTTTATTTTCTCCTTCCAAATGAGATGATTCCTGTCCATCAGGCCATCTAGCAGGAAGCTGTGTTCAGCTGTGCAGGAAGCAGCCACTTTGCAGTTTCTTCTTTTCCCTTACCAATTTGTTTACCCCCCCCCTTTACAACAGTATTCATACTGGGCCCATAACCCTGTTAGTAAAGTTTAAATATGCAAAGGAAGTCGAGCACTGACTGTTTAGAAAAAAATAATTATAGAAGGACAGACTGTTATAGAACATGTAGATAGAAAGCCTAACTAACCAGTCTAACTGCTGTAAAAGCCACAAAGAGGAAGCTCTACAGAACGGGCAGGAAGTCTGCAGCTAGTCAGGAGACAGCAAGGACACAATTTGAAAAAGTGGGAAATCCCTAGTCTAGCAATGCTAACTACCAGTCCTTCAGCTGTCCCCCTATAGGATGATCTTCAAATCTTCTTCATAAGGCTGCACTATAGACCTTGAATATTCCAATACAAATAACAATTTTCCAAAATGGGCTGTGTCTCCATAGCAGCACACATTCAAAACAGCCTCTCAGGCAGCCTCTTTCTGTGTGAATTCAAAGCCAGGGACTTCCTCCTTTTGGCAAAGCTGTTTTCACTGCAGCAGGATGGGGTGCTACAGGGGTAGCGTTCCTGTATCACTTGGATTTCTGCCTGTTCTTCACCATTCTTTCTCCCAGCACAATGAGGTGAGGGAAGAGGAGAGAGGAGGAAGACCAGCATCTCTGCATCATGGTCTTTATTGGAGGTCATCTAGATGGAAAAGAGAAGAAGGGAGACATTGAGTTGGGTCAGCTGTCATGGTTTGGACCCTGGACAGGAAATCTGTGCAATTTTGGGGTTGTGGAGTCCAGTTAGGGCCACACATGGGCAGACTTCAAGGGATTTCTCAGAGAGAACTTTCTTTGCCTGAGACAGGTTTGGTTTCAATGTGAGGTCAGCTTCACTCACAGGACTACCAGATGGGGTGTTTTGTGGTGGCTACTCAGGCACCAGACAAGCCTATTGATCATGGCCTTTAGGTGGAGCGGGAGTAGCTGAGGCTTCTTTGGCCATTCCAAGGATGTGGTTCTCTCTTGACCCCATTTCCCTGGCAAATGGCATTACCTGTCTCTTGCAGGAGCACAGCCATTTCGCTGGGTACTTCTCTGCCCCGTCAGAGATAGTACAACAGGGCAGAGAGATATGCCATGAAAGTATTCCTCTACGGGAATTGGGGAAAGATCCTAGATAATCCAGATTGTTCTTTTTCTTTCAGTCCCCGAAAAGGGCTGGGATGTTTGCCTCCCCCTCCCCATGTCCCCCAGCTGCTCTCCTCCTCCTCCTCTGGCAAGAGTTTGTGTGCCTGGCCCAGGAGTGAGAAGAGGAGAAAGACAGCTCCCACCCTCACCCACTCCGGCTCCAGGTGCATGACGTCCTCCCAGGTAGCCTCCAGGTACCATTTCCTCTGCTCCAGGATGAGGGGCTGATAGAACACCTGTAATCCACAAGTCCTCCTCTCAGTCTTCTTGGGCCAGCAAAGGTGGAACTGCCCCCCCCCCCCGGGCTTTTCCTTGGGATTCCCTGGCTACTGTCTTCCCTCCCTCCCCTGCCCCATCCCATTTCCTGAGGTAGACTGGAAGGTGTTTGGAGCAGGGACTTTTCTTGCATCTGTGTTCAGGGCCAGGTTCATTCAGGAGGCCGCTTGAATAATAATAACACAGATAAAGAAAGAATGAGAAAAGCCTTTTTTCCTCATGAGCCAAGGATTCCTGAAGCTGGCTCAACTACTTCCCAGATGAGCCAGGAGGGGCTCAACTAGAAAGACGCCCCCCCCGCCCCGGAAGACAAAGGGATGTGGCCTTGGGAAAGGAAGCCCTTGTGGTCTTGCTGAGGATGGCAGGTCCTTACCTCTCCCACATACAAAGAAGGCTGGCCTAACAAAAGCCAGGTGAGCAGGCCTTCCTCCTTCACCATCAGTCCAGTGGGGCTAAGTGCTGCTGAGTCCTGAGAAGAAAAAATGGGGAACTCCAGCCTCACAGCTTTCTTTCTCAGCATATCCCTGTCTTCCCTGTGCTGGGAAGTGCTCTTGAGGCAGGGGGCCCTTTGTACACCTCCCTCCCCTCCTCTTTTGCTCTCCAACCTGCCCATGGTAAGCTGAGTCAGAGCTCTGAGGCCAGGTTGGAGAAACCAGGGTCACACTTTCCCTTCACAGCTCTTTCTGAGCAGGATGGGGAATTGAGGGAAGGGGCATTCCTCCAAATGAGCAGAAGCACCTGTCAAGGCCATGTTCCATTCTCTCCAGCCTAGGGGTCTCTGGGGCAGGTGTAGAGAGGAGCAGCTGCCAGGCAGACTGTGGCAGGGAGCTGCTGAAAGTGATTGGGCTTGGATCAGAGTGCTGTGCAGCCAGTAGGTCACCTGCATGGGAAGGAAAGGAAGCTGCCTTTCAGCATCACTGCCCTGGGCCAAGAGCAGGCAGGACTCCCCGGCCAGACTCCTGGCAGCTGTGCCCACAGAAGACTTGCCTCCCAATAGAGGACTTGCCTCCCATATGGACAGAGCCCCCAAAGAGGTTCTGCCTCTTGGGGCTGATCACAGCTGTCAGCAAAATTCTGCCTGGAGTGGAGCCCTTCTGGCTGCAGGGGGGGCTGGGGCCCTGCCCATGGGAGTGGGAATATTCCCCCTACTGAGTTGACAGGCTTGGAGCACAGGGGAAGGGGGACTGTGGAGCGGTGATGGGAAGATCAGACCAGGGCCCAGGGCCTCATTCTGCCCCTGAGCTCCATCAAGGACAGGGATCCACTTTTGGAGATCCTCCTGCAGGACCAGGGTTTCGCCATGATTTGTTCTGCTTCAGAGCAGGTGCTTGGACATGAGACAGGGACCCTCCATCCACAGCCACTGCAGCAGTGCCTCCAGGCCTTCATGGGCTTCTGTTGCTGTAGCCTGAAAGGAAAGAGCAAGCCTTAAGCCAGGAGCACCTTCAAGGCCAACAAAGGTTTCCCAGGGTATGAGACTTTGGGAGCAAAAACTCCCTTCATCAGAAAGAACAGGGTCAGCCAGGGCTTAGGCTGCTGGATCCCCCCCCCCAGTAGGCTGGAGAAAGCCCTGAAGTCCAGCCTGCCCATCTTCTCCTGGCAGCAGATCCTGGCATTGGGATGGGGTCCAAGAAGGACTGCTGTTACAAACCAACTCTCCTGGAACTCTTCCTTTCTGGGTTGAGGACAGGTCTGGTTCTGCCCAATGCTGAGTCTTCACAGTCCAGAGGAGACCTGGTCCATGGCAGGCCTAAATACCATACTCTTGAAAAGGTGGTCTGCATTGAATGTACCTGGTTTTCTGGGTCCTCCATTTCTAGGGTCTGGTTCATGGCCTGCAGGACAATCCATGAGACAACTGTCAGATAGCCCTGTCATGTATTTGGAATGTAAGGGAGTACTTTCTTCTCTGGGTTTCTCATCAGTTCTTTTTACTGTATGCTTGTTATCATATGTCTGACCTTGTGGTGTCACAGCCTTCTAGGCACTATGCTGGGAATCGACAGCTTTTAAATTGTTTTTCTCTAATGCCTGCTTGCTTTGCCTGCATGTGCAAATTATAATCATTGGCTTCATTTAGACCAGGGGGTTGTTTGAATTTACTATAAGTCAGGGCCCTCCATTATCCACGGCCATTCCTGACACGAGCTGTGTATGCATCCTTAATTATGATTTACCAATAAACATGGTAAACATAAACATAAGAATCTTCTTATGAAGCCCTGCGTTGTGTGATCTGACTAAGGAGCTTGACAAAGTGTCAGGGATGGCCGTGCAAGAAGGGGAGGCTGGTAATTTGCACCCCCGCGTACCCAGAGACAACTCCAAGCATTCCTTGGTTTTGCCAATTTCTACAGGTCCTTTCTTGCTAATTTTGCCCAGGTGAGCTTACCACTCATGGATCTTATAAAGACTAAGGGGAAAGGTCCTGAAAGCAATCAGCTGGGGGCTAAATTAACATGGACAAATGAATGCCAGGAGGCGTTTGACCACTTAAAAGCTCTGTTCACGTCTCAGCCCGTGCTGGCCCACCCAAATGAACTCAAAAAATATATTGTTCAAGTGGATGCATCTGATGTTGCTATGGGTGGTGCCATCTTGCAAGAAGGGGAAGATGGTAAATTGCACCCCCTTGCATATGTCTCCTGGAAGTTTACCGAGACCGAGTGCAATTGGTCGGTTTGGGACAAGGAGGTGGGAGCGATCAAATTGGCACTCTCTACATGGCGGCACTGGTTGGAGGGGGCCAGAGTGCCATTCAAAGTGTGGCCTGACCATAAGAACCTGGAAGTACTTAGGATGCCCCGTAACCTTAATGCAAAACAGCTTCGGTAGGCTGATTTCTTTTCTAAGTTCAACTTCACACTCCACCATTTCCCCAGTTTTCCCCAGCATGACAGCCACTGGGAGGAGGTCCTGGACTCAATGTTCATGCCCTCCCAGTTGGGAGGTGCTGTCGTGACTCGCAGCCAGTCGGCAGCCCAACCCCTTCTGGACATGGACTCATAGGAGGTGAAGTTTGCCTCTGCTTTCTCTGGTATTGATCGGCTTGAATTGCAAAAAGAGGGGGAGGTGGAGGAGTGGGCTAATGGCTCCTGGTACCGTGGCCATAGACTGTTTGTACCTTTGACTTTGCGGGGGGATATCATGTTGGCTGTACACACAAACTGGCAGGGCATCTAGGGTTTGTCAAATCCCTGCACTTGTTACAATGTCAGTTCTGGTGGCCTGGGATGAGGAAGGATCTATGCCTCTTCGTTCAGTCCTATCAAACATACATTATGAGCAAGCCATGACCAGGGGAACTGCTGGGGCTCCTTCAACCCCTACCCACCCTGGGGAGGCCGTGGGAAGTTATATCTATGGACTTTATCACTGATTTGCCTCCCAGTCGGGGGGGAAACCATTATCTGGGTGGTGGTGGACCTATTCTCGAAACAGGCTCATTTTGTTCCATTCAAGTCTCTGCCTGCTGCATGTGTACTGGCCAAGGCTTTCCTTCAACAGATTTTTAGATTGCACATGCTCTCCCGGAAGATAATCTCTGACCAGGGCTCACAATTCGTTTCCAAGTTTTTGGGTGAACTGCTGCATCTTATGAGGATAGAATGAGGGTTAAGTAGTGCTTACCACCCAGAGACCAATGGGCAAACGGAGCGGGTGAACCAAACACTCAAACAGTATCCCCGCTGTTTTTCCAATTTTCAACAGGATGATTGGGAGGGGCTCCTTCCCCTTGCGGAGTTTTGTTACAACAACATGTGTCATTCTTCCACTGGGGTCTCCCCCTTCCACTGGGGGCTCACAATGTTCCCAAGTTTTGGGGTGAACTGCTGCATCTTATGGGGGTGCAATAAGGGTTAAGTAGTGCTTACCACCCAGAGACCGATGGGCAAATGGAGCGGGTGAACCAAACACTCAAACAGTATCTCTGCTGTTTTTCTAATTTTCAACAGGATGATTGGGAGGGGCTCCTTCCCCTCGCGGAGTTTTGTTACAACAACACATGTCATTCTTCCACTGGGGTCTCCTCCTTCATGGCAGCTTACGGTTATGAGGCGCCACCATTCCTGTTCTTGTCGAAGGTGGGGGACTGGTGCAAAAAACTTCAGGCTGCCTGGCTGCTCCTTTGCAAAGTCCTAGACAAAGCTAAATCGGATTACAAACTGCAAGCTGATAAAAAATGCTCCATGGGCTGGGACGTCCAGCCTGGTGACTCTGTCTATGTATCTATGAAAAACATCAAAGGTTTACGGCCTAGTCAAACACTGGGCTGGAAGTATGTGGGTCCTTTTCCTGTAAAAAGGAAAATCAGTGATGTGACTGTTGAACTGGTCTTGCTTAAATCATTCAAACAATTGCATCCTGTATTCCATTTCAGATTACTATGCAAAGATCCTGGACCTAATGCTTGGTGACCGCGTGCACACACACACCCCCGATGGTGCAAGGTGAACCGCATTATGAAGTTGCTGATATATTGGATTCTAAGCTCATTCGGAATAAACTGTTCTATTTGGTTGAATGGGTGGACTTTGGGCCGCAGCACAGGGAGTGGGTGGAGGTAAATCACATCTGGGCCTCCTGACTTCTTAGACATTTCCACTATCACTACCCCGATAAGCCCGGAGGGAGGTGCTTAGGGGGCAGAATGTCAGGTAGCCCTGTCGTGCATTTGGAACGTAAGGGAGTACTTTCTCCTCTGGGTTTCTCATCAGTTCTTTTCACTGTACGCTTGTTATCATATGTCTGATCTTGTGGTGTCTCAGCCTTCTAGGCACTATGCTGGGAATCGACAGCTTTTAAATTGTTTTTCTCTTATGCCTGCTTGCTTTGCCTGCATGTGCGAATTATAATAATTGACTTCATTTAGACCAGGGGGTTGTTTGAATTTACTATAAGTCAGGGCCCTCCATTATCCACGGCCATTCCTGACACGAGCTGTGTATGCATCCTTAGTTATGATTTACCAATAAACATGGTAAACATAAACATAAGAATCTTCTTATGAAGCCCAGTCAGGATGAAAGGAGAAGAGGGTGGCGGGATCCTCAGGCTCTCTGGCCATGTTTCTCTCAGGGTCAAGGAAGAGCTCAAATGAGAGCCTTTGGTGTGTGTGTGGGGCAAGATCTCCTCTCTGACCCCTCTTCCTGTCTTGGGACCTTGGGACCTTGAGTGGGCCAATGGGGCAGGCACTACTTTTCATGGACTCTTGCATCTCTCACTTTGCTCGTTGCTCTGCAACCCCCCCAGGTTTCCCGCTTTCCTCCCTTCCTCTCACACCTCCCCTCCCTCAGATAGCTGTGAAAAGACCTTCAATCCAAGAAAGATATACTCTTGGGGGCATTCAGATCATTCGACTAGGGGCCCATTCCACTCCCTTTTGCCCACTGCACTCAGAAGGTGATGACTGGACAAACCATGCCGTAAGCACTTTCCAAGACTTGGTAGCTCTATCAGGGTCCCCTTTCTTAGCAGCCACAGGCTGGACTTCAATTTATTTTAGCTTTTCTGCAATGGGATTTGGTTTGCTGAACTTTACACCTGTCTTTTTATGCCTACTCAACCTGCAGGATCCCAAGGGGGAGCTGGGGTGGGTTCCCTGCCCCACATTCAGAGAGGCTTGGGAGGCAGGAACTTCTTCCATAACCCCTTTCAAAGCGGTTCTCCAACCCTTCCCTCCCAGCATCTGCCCAGGAGCCCTACACCTCTCCTCACCTGCAGCCTCCTGCTGGTTCTCCAAAGGGGCTGTTGGGGCCCCTCCCAAACAGCCAATGTCGGTGTTGATGCAGCCTAGGAGAGAGCATGGAGGTGGTGAAAAATGGGCCTTGTGGGAAGCTTCCTTCCCCTTCTTGTCTTCAGCTTTGGACACAGAGGACTCCAGGGCTGGAATGCTTTGACTGGGGATTTAACTCTTCTGGGCCCTCTCTCTTTCTTCAAAGGGAAAAATGGGAGGCATGTTCAGGGGTCTCCCCTTCCCTTCTCTAGCCGGCCTGCCAGGGCGGGCTGGGGTGGGGAAGCGAAGAGAGAAGGGGTCTGAAGATGCTGAACATGTCTCAAATTGCACTTTACTGTTTGTATCGCCATCAATATTAATTGCACCTTATTGTTTTGTAGCGCCATCGACTCTTAATGTTTTTAATTAATGTAACTGTAATTCTGTAAGATGTATATTGTTTTATTAATTTTATGGAAGCTGCCCTGAGCCTGCCTTGGCATGGAGGGCGGGGTAAAAATCGAAAGAAAGAAAGAAAGAAAGAAAGAAAGAAAGAAAGAAAGAAAGAAAGAAAGAAAGAAAGAAAGAAAGAAAGAAAGAAAGAAAGGAAGGAAGGAAGGAAGGAAGGAAGGAAGGAAGGAAGGAAGGAAGGAAGGAAGGAAGGAAGGAAGGAAGGAAGGAAGGAAGGAAGGAAGGAAGGAAGGAAGGAAGGAAGGAAGGAAGGAAGGAAGGAAGAAAGAAAGGAAGGAAGGAAGAGAAAGAAAGAAAGAAAGAAAGAAAGAAAGAAAGAAAGAGGGAGGGAGGGAGGGAGGGAGGAATTCTCCTCACCCTCATTAAGGTCGGGCTAGTCTTCTCAGCTGCCCCACATTGCTGAAGGAGAGTAGCAGGGAATGGTTTGCCTGAGGTGAGTTTATATCTGTTGTGAGATTGGAACCCACATCTCACCCAGATCAGAACTCAGCTCGTTCCCATGAACATCTCGTTGCTCTTGGGATCTACAAACAGTGTACTCATGTCCAGCCACCAAGTGCCTAGCAGAGAAGAGGAACATGGGAAGAAAGGTCACATGATGCACGGGAAACGTTCTGGATGCCTACAGAGCGAATCTCTTCCTGGTGAAGAAATGTTGTCTATTGCATAGTGATGAGGTTTGGGGTCTCCTTCTTCTTCTAGGGAGGCTGGGGGTTCACCCAGAATGAGACACCCATTCACTCACCCAGCATCTGGTGGGGAATTTGGAAGGCCCCTGCTGTTCTTCTGGGGGCATCAAAACAGACTCCCAAATGTATGTTTTCAGAGAACCCTTCCTGAGCTGAAGGGATGGGGAGGATCAAAAGAGTGAGTGAAACGAAATGCAGAAATCACTCACAATTTGCACTGCTTTGCCAGCATTTTCTTGCTCTAACTCCCTGCCTATACAAAACCCAAAGAAAGAAAGAAAAGCAACAAAACAAACCTTCTAATCTAAAACACTAAAAATAAAACTTATCCTTCTTATTAAAAAAACTAAAAGTATGATAAAAGTTAAAAAGTCAACAATAAAAAACCTATATCAACATATGAAAAAGCACAAATGACAAGCCTATATCTACATCTAAGATATAAACAAACACGAAACCTATAGCTAAGGACAAACACCAAAAAACCCACACAAGTATAACTGTGTGCCACTTGTTAAAAATGTGAATGGCAACAATTCACTCAACCCCCCCCCCCACCCTACACTCTCCACTGCTCTCCTCACCCTCCACCTCCAGCACCTGTGACTCCACAACAGAGCAGAAGAAGAAGAAGAGATTGGATTTATACCCCGCCCTTCACTACCCAAAAGTGTCTCAGAGCGGCTTACAAACTCCCTTCCCTTCCCCTCCCCACAACAGACACCCTGTGAGGTAGGTGGGGCTGAGAGAGCTCTTGACAGAAACTGCTCTTTTTTCAAGAACAGCTGTGCCAGAGCTATGGCTTGCCCACGGTCATCCAGTCAGGTGCAAGTGGAGGAGTTGGGGAATCAAACCCGGTTCTCCCAGATTAGAGTCCACGCACTTAACCACTACACCAAGCTGGCCACACCTTGTTACTCAGGCAACCGGGATCAACAATGGTCCTCTGGAGCCTCCACATGGCTGAGGATTTTTTGAAAATGGTTTTTCACCCACGTCAAGTGTTTTGTGTGTGTTTGTGAGAGTTTGTTGCCAATGTGGTGATGTCAGGGGAAGTGGGAGAGGAGCAAATGCCTGAAAGGAAAAAGCAAGCCCTGAATCCAGACTAACAAAGGTTTCCCAGGGTATGAGGCTTTGAGAGTTAAAGCTTCTTCGTGAGAAAGAAAAAAGTGAGCTAGGGAACAGGCTTTTGCATTCCCCCCCCTCCCCCCGTAAGCTGGAGAAAGCCTTGAAGACCAGCCTCTCCATCCTCTCCTGGCTGCAGACCCAGGCTGGGAGTTCACCGGGAATGAGACAGCCCTTCCCTCACCCAACATCTGGCAGGGATTTTGGAAGGCCCCACAAATGAAAGGACCAGCTGTTCTGCTTGGGGCATTGAAAGAGACCCTGAACACATGTTTTTAATAAACCCTTCCTGTGCTGTGTAGTGTCCCCCTTTGGCTGAGGGTTTCCAGGTTAGAGTACTCACTCAGACACCCATTCTCAGGCCCATTCAGCAGAGAGAAGCTGGCTCAAAACATCAAGGGGACAACCAACCAACAACTACAGCTAACATACAAAACTGGAAACTGAAACAAAAGCTCCACCCAATAGGACCAGACTAAATCAAACAGATCCTGGGTGGGAAGGGGAGCAGACTGTTCCATTACAATAAATATACCACATCTCTCTTCTTTACTTTGGTGTGGTCAGTATAACCTAAGTACTACAAAAATATGTATTCAGAGGTTGCTAGCATGTGACTCACTGTTGGGGTTCACTTTTACTGCTAACCCATCACATAGTTCCTAAATCTGACAGGCAACCTGACCACTCACCCACTGTTTTTGCATACAACTTCAGCTTGGGGGGAAGGAGTCATCAGGCACCGGGAGCACATCTGTAGTGCTATGATCCTCTTCTCCAGGCAGGTCTAGAATGTCAACTGGGAGCTGTTCTGAGATAGCATGATCAGGCACAGCAGCAGATGCTGGAGGTGCAAAGGAACAATTTTTTTCTCAAATGTCTCCTGTTCCTTCTATACACATTTCCATTTGGTGTTTCAACAGTACAGGAATATGGTACAGTCCTCTATCCTGTAACTGATGCTGGTACCCATACCGTATGTGTCGGCATCTGCACACTCTCCCCCTCTTGCAGGGGTGGAAGGAACATGGCCCGTTTGTCATAGCTGTGGACACTGAAGGGCTTTCTACTTCTGCAGAACTGCGAATGGCAGTCTGGGTGTTAAAACTGCTGATGTACCTGGTAGAATGTTATATGTAAAAGCCTCCCCATAAGGAGCTGTGTGGGGGATTATTCCAGATCCGAAGCAAGCGTGTTCCTCAAGTTGAGTATGGCCAAATGAAGATTTGAAGCATCTAGTAAAGCTCTTCTGAACATGTGTTTGACAGTTAGAACCATGTGTTCAGCCTGACCATTGGACTGGGGATAGCCAGGACTGGAATGAATGACAGAGATACCCCATTCAGATGCAAATTATTTCATCACTGAATTTGCAAATGGGACATGGATGCAAATGAGCTTTTTGGGGTACCACGGTGAACAAACAGTACTTTCATCTTGACCACAACCATGTCAGCCGTCCTTTCAGGTAGCAGCAGAACCTCAGTCGCACAGTTGAGTCCAACTCTTTGCGACCCCATGGACCACATCACACCAGGCCTTCCTGTCTTCTGCCGTCCTCTGGAGTTTGCTCAATTTCATGTTCATTGCATCAGTAACACTGTCGAATCATCTTTGCCATCCCCTTCTTCTGTTGCCTTCAATCTTTCCCAGCATCAAGGTCTTCTCCAGTGAGTGCTCCCTTCTAATCTGGTGGCCAAAGTATTTGAGCTTCAGCTTCAGTATCTGGCCTTCCAGGGAACAGTCAGGTTTGGTTTTTTTTAGGATTGACTGATTTGATCTCCTTGCAGTCCAAGGGACTCTCAAGAGTTTTCTCCAACACCATAATTCAAAAGAATCTATTCTTTGGCACTCGGCCTTCCTTATCGAACTCTCACAGCCATACATTACTGCTGGAAATACCATTGCTTTGACTATGTGGACTTTTGTTGGCAGTGTAATGTCTCTAGTTCTTATTATGCTGTCTAAGTTTGCCATCACTTTCCTTTCAAGGAGCAGGCGTCTCTTAATTCTGTCACTGATTCCAAGACTTCCCCTTCCATTTGCCAAGGAGTGATGGAGCAGGATGCCATAATCTTAGTTTTTTTATGTTGAGTTTCAAGCCAACTTTTGCACTCGCCTCTTTCACTATCAGCAAGAGACTCTTTCGGTCCTCTTCACTTTCTGCCATTAGAGTGGTATTGTCCACATATCTGAGGCTGCTGATGTTTTTCCCAGCAATCTTATTTCTGGCTTGTGATTCATCCAGGCCAGCATTTTGCATGATGTACTCTGCATATAAATTAAATAAGTAGGGTGACAATATGCATCCTTGCCATACTCCTTTTTCTATTCTAAACCAATCAGTTGTTTCATGTCCAGTTCTAACTGTCACTTCTTGACCCTTATACAGGTTTCTCAGTAGACATGTGAGATGGTGTGGTACTCCCATCTCTTTAAGGACTTGCCATAATTTGATGTGGTCGACACAATCAAAGGCTATAGTGTAGTCAATGAAGCATAAATAGATGCTTTTCTGGTACTCCCTTGCTTTCTCCATAATCCAGCAAATGTTGGCAATTTGATATCTCATTCTTCTACCTCTTTAAAACCCAGCTTATACTTCTGGCACTTCTCTATCCATGTACTGCTGAAGTCTATCTTGTAGGACGTTGAGCATGACCTTGCTAGCGTGTGAAATGAGTGCAACTGTGCGATAGTTTGAACGTTACATAAGAACATAAGAGAAGCCAATGTTGGATCAGGCCAATGGCCCATCCAGTCCAACACCCTGTCACACAGTGGCCAAAAATACCAGGTACCATCAGGAGGTCCAGCAGTGGGGCCAGGCATTGCCCTTCTTTGGGATTGGAATGTAAACTGACCTTTTCCAATCCTGTGGCCACTGTTGTGTTTTCCAAATCTGCTGACATATGGAATGCAGCGCTTTAACAACATCATATTTTTTAAGACTTTGAATAGCTCAGCTGGGATACCGTCATCTTCACTAGCTTTGTTGTTAGTAATGCTTTCTAAGGCCTATTTGACTTTGCACTCCAGGATATCTGGCTCGAGGTCAGCGATCACACCATTGTGGTTGTCAAGGACATTGGGATCCTTCTTGTATAGTTCTTCTGTGTATTCTTGTAACCTCTTCCTAATCTCTTTTGCTTCTGTTAGGTCCCTACTGTTTTTGTCCTTTATCATGGCCAGCTTTGCATGAAACATTCCCATGCTTTCTCCATTTTTCATGAAGAGATCTCTAGTCCTTCCTGTTCTATTGTTTTCCTCTATTACTTTGCATTGTTCATTCAGGAAGGCCTCCTTATCTCTCCTTGCTGTTCTCTGGAAATCTGTATTCAGCTGGGTAAATCTTTCCTTTTCACCTTTGCCTTTTGCTTTCCTTCTTTCCTCTGCTATTTGTAAAGCCTCATCAGACAGCCACTTTGCTTTCTTGCATTTCTTTTTTTTGGGGGATGGTGCTGATTGCCTCCTGTATAATGTCACAAACCTCCATCCATAGTTCTTCAGGCACTCAAATCTAGTCCCTTAAACCTATTCTTCTCTTCCACTGTATAATCATAAGGGATGTGATCTAGGTCAAACCTGAATGGCCTAGTGGTTTTCCCAACTTTCTTCAGTTTAAGCCTGAATTTTGCAATGAGCCACAGTCAGCTCAAAGTCTTGTTTTTACTGACTGCATGGATCTTCTCCATTTTTGACTGCAAATTATATAATCTGGTGATGTCCATGTGCAGAGTCGTCTCTTAGGTTATTGGAAGAGGTTGTTCGCTATGACCAGTGTGTTCTTTTGACAAAACTCTGTTAGCCTTTGCCCGGCTTCATTTTGTTCTTCAAGGCCAAACTTGTCTGTTATTCTTGGTTACCTTTTAACTTCCTGCTTTAGCATTCCAGTCCTCTATGATGATAAGGACATCTTTTTTTGGTGTTAGTTTTAGGAGATGTTGAAGGTCTTCAGAGAACCGGTCCATTTTAGCCTCTTCTGCATCAATGGTTGGGGCACAGACTTGGATTATTGTGATGTTGAATGGTTTACCTTGGATTCAAACCGAGATCATTCTGTTGTTTGTGGGATTGTATCCCATTACTGCCTTTCTCACTCTCTTGTTGACTATAAAGGCCACACCATTTTTTTCTATGGGATTCTTGACCACAGGAGTAGATACAATGGTTCTCTGAGTTAAATTCGCCCATTCCTGTCCACTTTAGTTCACTGATTTCCAAGATATCGAAGTTCAGTTTTGCCATCTCATTTTTGACCATGTCAAGCTTACCTTGATTCATAGATCTTACATTCCAGGTTCCTATGCAGTATTGTTCTTCGCAGCATCGGACTTTCCTTTCACCATCAGACACATCCACAACTGAGCGTCCTTTCGGCTTTGGCCCAGCCACTTCACACTTTCTGGGGTTATTTGTACTTGCCCTCTGCTCTTCCTCAGTAGCATATTGGACACCTTCTGACCTGAGGGGCTCATCTTCCGGGGTCATATCTTTTAGCCTTTTGTCACTGTCCATGGGGTTTTCTTGGCAAAGATACTGGAGAGGGTTGCCATTTCCTTCTCCAGTGGATCGTGTTTTGTCTGAGTTCTCCACTGTGGCCTGTCCATCCTGAGTGGCCCTCCATGGTATAGTCTGCAGCCTCATCAAACCATGCAAGCCCCCTTGCTGCAATAAGGCAGCGATCCATGAGAGCTAAGTACAAACACCCCAAAACCAACACAACTGTAACTCTGTACAAACTGTTAAAAATGCAAAAGCCAACAACTCACTCAAAAAAACCCACAACACCCTACACTTTGCACTTGTCTTTCCACCCTCCGCCTCTACTGCCTACAATTCCACAACTGAGCAACTGACAACAGCTCACAGGGGCTGATGTCACAAAGGGGGGTGAGTCATCATTACTCAGGCAACTGGGACCAATGGTGGGCCTTTGGAGTCTCCATATGGCTGAGGATTTTTTGAAAACGGCTTTTTACCCACATCAAGCATTCTGTGTGGGCTCCTGACAGTTTCTTGTCAGTGTGGTGGTGCTGGAAGATGAGGGAGAGGAGCAAATGCCCCTGGCCAAGTCAGCTCCCACACTGTTGAACCAATCGAGATGGTTAACCATGTTAGTCTGTCTGTAGCAGTAGAAAAGAGTAAGAGCTCAGTAGCTCCTTCAAGACTAAGGTGCTACTTGACTCTTACCCTTTTCTGCTGAACCAATGACATTCATTTTGAAAGAGATTTGACAAAGATTCACACCAGCATAGCTGGTGCCTTTTCCTCCCTCCAAGGGTCAAGTGATAAAGTATGTTTGTGGAGAAGACTCCAGGGGTCTCCTTGAGATGTCAGAGGAAGGCCAAGTGCTCCTGCAGGAGGGTCTCCGTCTCCTTAACACATGGAAGAGGGGATGAGAGGTAAAGACAGTGAATGTCAGAGAGGAAAGAGAGTCAGAAGAGAGAGCAGGTGGGAGACAGCGAAGGAAACAGGTTCCAGTCCACAAAAGCCTTGTCTAGAATAAAAACTGGTTAGTCTTGAAGCTTCTCCAAGACTTCTTTCCTTCCTCCTCTCCTTTGTAGCCTGCCATTATTGCTGAGATTCCATGACAGAATATAAAAAGAATGCAACCAGACAGGGGAAGACACCCAGTGAGCACAGCAAAGGGCCAGGGTTACAGGAGAGGGCGCACCCTGAACAATGCAGAAAATGGACCAGCCAGCCCAAGCAAGATCATACAGACAATCCACTGCACTCTGGAATACCCTCAGCCTTCCTTGTGAACAGCCCCCATCTGAACCATCCTGTCAAAATGCACCCAGATTCCCTTTCTCTGAATGCCCACCTGGGACCATAGGGGCTGCTGGTCCACTTCAGAAGGTCAAGGGGTGGGACCAGGCAGCGTCATGCAGCAAATCCAGGGCCCAAGCCCACAGAGAATGCTCCTTTTGTCTTATCTGCTGTGCTCGCCTATTCCCTGCCATTGAGTGATATATCCCTATGTGATCCTGGGCCAAAACAGAACCACCAAGCACCAACCAGGCCTGAAGCTCTCCTGCAACTGCTCCTGACCTCCAGATCACAGAGATCAGTTCCCCAGGAGGAAATGGTCAATTTGGAGGGTGGCCTTTATGGAAGCAGATCCCCACTGAGCACCTTCCCCTCCCCCAAATCTCAAGGAATTTCCCTAAGCTGGAGTTGGCAACCCTACCAGCCACTCTCCCAGTGAGTCAGAAGCAACAATTACAGTGCTCAGATAGGACAGTCAAGACACAGGAACACTGAAACATACCGTTAGACCATCAACTCTGACTGGCTCTCTAGGGTCTCAGGCAGAAGTCCTGATTAGTTTTTTAACTGAAGATGTTGGGCATTGGGCCATGGTTCAGTGGTACAATATCTGCTGGTAATCCAGAGTATCCCAGGTGGGTGTGGGGAGGCAAGAGAGGGGAGGTTTGGCTACTTTCACCAACATACAACTTTTATTTCTGAAAAATACACTAAACACATCTATATACCCTGCTCTAGAGGTGAGCACAGCAAACTTGTCAAACAGAAAAGCAAAACGGAGCCCCTACAAAGTATAAGATAATGTGTGAAGCCCCTCCATTTCTTTAAAATGGAATGCTAAATCCACAAATGAGAGGGGCATCAAGGGTATTAGCCATACATACAGAGTGGAACCTCCATATTCTGAGGCAGTCTACCTATGGAGGTCAGTTGTGAGGAGGCAGAAAGTGGGCCAGACTTGGGCCTCTCTGCCCTGCATTTGGGATTTCCTTCCATCTTCCCCAACCCCTTGTTTCGCAAAGTCACCAATAGGAAAGAGAATGCGAGAAAATGAAGTGCTGTTTGTTCCCCAATTACTAAGAAACAAGAAGTTCCACTAAGACAGTATTATATAGTGAAAGTCCCAGTGAAAAGAGTTCAGCTCCAGTTCAAGGCCAGTAAATACACTTGAGGTTGGGCTGTCACTTGAATATGGGGGCAGTTTCTAGACACGCAAAAGGATGTAAGGGCTAGATGCTAGTTTCACTGAAGTGAATCACAGCCATACATAAAACTCCTAGAGCTGGGTGGAGCTAGTCTTTCCCAATGAGGCAGGGCACCCTATTTCCCCCTTGCCTTTCCGTTTTGACCTGTACTAGCTGGTTGGTACAGGAAAGTGGCTTTTTTGCCATCATGTTCTGTTGCAATCTGTCCTGCATTATTGCCCAGAAGGCATGCCCCCCAGGAATAAGACCAAGCCCTCTTAGTTCCCTTCTCCATTTGGGAAAGCATAATTCACTGCCCAGAGGCACTGAATCCTCAATATCCCAGGGGTGGGGTTGAGAGTGGGCACAGGACTGAACCTGGCCCTGGGCCATATTTAGAATCATAGAATCATAGAGCTCGAAGGGACCTCCAGGATCATCTAGTCCAACCCCTTGCACAATGCAGGAAATTCACAAATACCTCCCCCACACACACCTGTAGTGACCACTGTTCCACACCCAGAAGATGACAAAAAACCCTCCAGGATTGCTTCCTGACCCCAAAGTGGCAATCAGCATTTCCCTGGGTGTGTAAAAAAGGGCCACAAGAACTAAGCACTGAGGCAACCCTTCCTGCCCTCCCTCTTCATAGAATCAGCACTGCTGTCAGATGGCCATCTAGCCTCTGTTTGAAAACCTCCAAAGAAGAAGAACCCACCACTTCCCGAGGAAACCTGTTCCATTGAAGAACCACTCTGTCAGGAAGTTCTTCCTAATGTTTAGCCGAAAACTCTTCTGATTTAATTTCAACCCGCTGGTTCTGGTCTGACCTTCTGGGGCAACAGAAAACAACTCCACACCATCCTCTAGATGACAGCCCTTCAAGTACTTGAAGATGGTTATCATACCACCTCTCTGTCGTCTCCTCTCCAGGCTACTTCAACCTTTACTCATAGGACTTGGTCTCCTGACCCCTCACAATCTTTGTTGCTCTCCTCAGGACACATTCCAGCTTGTCTATACTTAAATTGCGGTGCCCAAAACTGAACACACTACTCTAGGTGAGGTCTATCCAGAGCAAAGTAAAGCCATCTCTACAAAATTATTTCCATATAGAACTCTGTATTTCCAGAAACCACCTGCCACATAGTTTTTTTTAAAAAATATGTTTTCACTAGTAATATGAATCTCAGTCAAAGAAAAAGGACTCTGTAAGAAAAGAGGAAAGATTTCATGAACTCCTTTAATGAAACAATTAGAGTCAATATTTCATGATAGGAAATGCTCCCCTCCCTTTCCCCTCACAACTATCCTATGAGGTAAGTTAGTCTGAGAATGTGTGACTGGCCCCAGGTCAGAAAGTGAGCTTCATGACTAAGTGGGAATTTGAACTCTGATCTCTGCAATCTTGGACCAAGACTGAACCATTCACATACTGGATCCTCAGTATGAGTCTCCAGACAGGATTGCCAGGAACCACCATGTACCCCTGGACAAAGATTCCACCTGCCCCTCCCCTTATGACCCTGATCCAGACCATGTGTCAAATTTGGTAATTTCAGACTTGTACACACATACATATAGGTATTAATATAGAACACATCTGATGAGGTGGGATGTAGTTCATAAAAACTTCACATCACTGTAAATCTTGAGTAAGTAAATTGGTAAGAAATTTATTTAAGTTTACCCTTGTACCTTTACAAAACACAAAAGTAGAAGCAAATTGATTATGTAGTGGCACTTGATGAGAAGTGCTGGGATCACTGGGAATGATTTAACTGACATTTTCTTAAAAATATGTCATTTGTCATATAACACAAAGCTTAATGTCTATAGTAGCAAAGTAGTATTTACAAAGGGATATTAGCTGTCCCACCAATGCAACAACCCATTGCCTGAAAAGTGCATTGCCTGAAAAGAAAACTTCTCTTCTACATATGTAAGCACTAATACAGATTACTATTCTATTACCATGCATATAAAAGTGGAAGGAGCATCCTTTTACTCATTTGACAGGTTATGGGGGAAAATTAACACACACACACCCCACTTCTGTTCCTAATATTATCAAGGGTTACTGCAATACTACTATTAAGGACATTTTAAGTTGCCAGGCATGGATGAGAAGGAGTCAAGACCAAGACTGATAAGCAAAGGGTGGTGGTGGGGAGACAGGGAGAGAGAGAAATGAAGGCATGTCATGAAAGGAAGAGGGCAAAATGAAAGAGGGAGAAAAGTGTGGAATAGAAGAAGAGAAATTTAAAAAACAAGGAAAAGGCTGAAAGTCCCTAGTTCAGTCCCGAGCACCCCCAGTTAAAGGGGCTAGGTAGTAGGTGATGTGAAAGACCTCTCTACCAAAGACCCTGGAAAGCTGCTACCAGTCTGAGTAGACACTACAGATCTTGTTGGACCAAAAGGTCTGATTCAGTACAAGGTAACTACATGCATTCATGAGTGGTCATTCGTCAGTCCAATCACTGATGCGATGGATTCCACCAGTTCTGTTAAGCTTTCCCTTCACTCCTTTCCAGGCTTTTTCTCTCTTTCTAGCATTCCTTCACAGACACTACTATCTACTGAAAGTCCCCTGTCCCTCTTATCTTTCTCAAAATGATCAGGTGGGGAGGGGGGCAGTGATGTCCTCCAGAGCCACCAGAGGGCAGAAGTGTTTCTCTTTTGCAGCCTGACTGATTATCCTGGGTGATTTCAGTATATGTACTGATGGGACCAAATCTGAGCCAGCAAGGAATCTTTGTTGGTATAAACTCCTACATGACAAAAAAGTGACAGGTGCCTTGCACCCTTCCAAGGGCCTAAGTTCCACCTGCCTTTCCCCCAGAACTTCAGTTCCTTGTTGGGTAAAATGATCCTTGACATGTGTGACCCTGAGAGTTTTCATTGTCCTTGACCAATAGGAAAGGGTTTTGAATTTATGGAATTTTCAGGTGGAAAGCTGAGGCAATGGCAATCTCTGGGAATTTCACAAAGGGGTGGTTGTGACCCCTGTATGTACATGTCTCAGTGCCCTGAACACATAAGAATGGGTCCTAAGTCAGTGACCATAGCATCCCACCTCTTGCTGTCCCGAGCAACTGGCATAACAAAGAAACAGAACTGCAGAGGCATCCCCCACAATTGGCTTCCAACAACAAGCAGGAAGCTGGTGTCCATTGAGAAGAAGACATTACCTAACCAGGTGATGACAATGGGGTCTGTTTCAGGCCCATACCCAAGCAGCTGCTATGCAGATACATGGAAGATAATAAGGAAATGATGAAAAATAGCACCTCCTTTCTATTACATTGATGTTCATTCCACAAGGCAAAAAAGGAAAGAATTAATTGGATCGGAATTGTGCTTTACATTGTAGACATTGAAAGTTTAATTAATGTTGCATGATCCCACAGTATCTACTTTTTAGTATCTTTGGAAAAATATTAAATAGCAAAAGAATACAATAACTAATGAATAAAAATGATGATTTTCATGAATCTTCTGCAAAACATAAACTGAGTTCTTGTCCTTAATGACTTTCAAGACTTGTAACTGTCTAGTCATATGCCAGATTTTAACTATATTGATTTTTCTTTACTGAGTTTCCCTTTCTCCTTGAGACTCAAGGTGGATTACAGAATCAGAAGAAAATGCAATAAAAATGATATAGCAAGGAATGCAAACAAAAAATGATAAGAAATTAGAAGACAATGAAATACAGACATCATAATACATACGGGAATCAGAGCAAAATGCCTAAAATTTTCATAGACCTTCAAACTGGAATTCTGTTCCTATTATCAAACTGACCTCCTGACCTATTCTGATGGGTCCAATCATTTAAGGATATGATCTTATCCTCACCCCAAAATAAAAGGTGATCCAATGTTTCTCTTTCACAGCAGAATACACCTTTGCCTCCATGAACCTTGATCGGTGCCAACATCTTGTAAACTGATACCACCAAAGTAACCACCAAAGGGAAATAGAAATGGTGCTTCTCAGTGCCATGGAAAAAAAGTTTCTCAAACAGTCAACATTACAGCCCACAGTGAGAAGTCTTTTGTTTGGATTATGAAGCTCATGCCCAACAGCGATTGGCTGAAGGGTTGCCATGAGATGATTCTCTGATTGGTGGTAGGTTTCTAGAAAGCTTCTGAAAACAAGATGGCACATGTATGAGAATTGCCATTAGATGACACAAATTCTAGGTAATACTAATAAAACAAACATTTGAAGGAAAGGGGTTAGCACAAAATGAAACTCCGCTCCATGCATTTCAAGTGATATGGGATATAAGGCAATATCAATATTAAAAAGAGTGTTTTTTTAAAGGAAGCCACTGAATTCCAGGATGGCACTTTTTGGAAGAAGCATGTCCCCTAAAGAAAAAACTTGCCAACCTATTTAAAAGAAGATAGTTCTATTGCTAGAATGGAAAGGTGGTTGTGTAAGATGAGTTTTCCTTTTCCTACCAATACAAGGGTTCTTATATAGATATGTGGCTGCGATCATACATACAATTAGACCCGTGATAGGCGTGAATGCCAGGCGGATTTAAAGGGTACAATCAGACAACAACATCTGGGAAGTGCCCCACAGCCATCGGCAACCCATTCTGCTCAGCCACAGAAGCAGAGTTAAAAGACACTGGGGAAAATCCGGTAGTAAACAGGTTGTGACGGACCACAGACAGACTTTCCCATGCAGTGGGCCATGGACAGACTTTCCTGCGTGCTCTCATGGTGTCAGGATGTCCGATCAGGCCATCCCTACGCCGTACTGTTGTTTCCCCCCTTCTCAGTATGTGCATCATTGCAAACTCCATAGGGAGCCCTCATTGATTCCTCATTTAAGTGCATCAGATATAAACAGCAAAAAAACAACAATCCAACTCACCCGCGGTTGCATCTGATCACACAGTGGCGAGCTGTTCCCACAGCTTCCGAGGACTGTGTGATTGTGCAAGTGTGGGTCACATTCCTCTGGAGGAAATAGCCTCACTTCCCCCTGCTTTATCTTGTGCATGTGACCGCAATCTCAATTAAATGTGAAAACAGGCAACACTCACCACTGATGGGTAAACTACTTGCAAACCTGTAGTAATGACCTCCTGGGGCTATGCAGCTACGAGCAGGTGTGATTTATATCAGAGACTAAAACAGTGGCTTTCCTTAGGATTGGCAGCCTCCAGGTGGGGCCTGGAGATCTCCTGGAATTACCACTGATTTCCAGACAACAGAGATCAGTTCCCCTGGAGAAAAATGGCTGCCACTATACCCTGCTGAGGTCCCTCTCCTCCCTAAACCCCACCCTCTCCAGGCTCCACTCCCAAAATCTCCAGGAATCTCCCAACCTGGAACTGGCAACTCTTGAAAAGAATTTGGTTGGGACTGAGGATAGAGTCTGGCACCCCACCAGTCTGTCCTGATGGCCACAACTGAGATTCAAAACCTTCAACAAGCAGAGAGCAAAACCTAGATGGGGTGGTGGACAGAAGGCACACAACTTTTTTCCTCTGCCAGGTTTTCAAGCAGTGTGTGTGGGGGTGTTGAATAGGGAAACAGTGCAATGAGAAGGACTGACCTCTCCCTTCCATAGCATTATGACTCTAATCCATGCGGGGTGGGGGAAGGGGTAGAGGTAGCTGCTTTTTAGAGTCAAAAGATCCAGCAAGATTTCATGGCCCTCCATTGTCAAATGTACATTGCTGTATGAAGACACTGCAGGTGAACAAAAACTGAAGAATGTGCAGCTGCAGATACTGCAACACTGCCAGGGAAAGAAACTAACAGCTTTGGGCTTGGAAGCTGGGGACATTTGATGAACCACGTTTCTGAGGGTAACCGACAGTTTGTGCTCTGTTCATATTTTAACTAGTTGTTACCTGAGTGTACAACCCTGAATGTGCAGAAGCCATTTGAGTCTCTGTGCAGACTGTAACCTTAGTTTTGTACATTAGGGCCTTTCTTCCTCCTCCCTGGGTGATTCCATCGTAGCAGTTGGGAGGGGGGAATCCCAAATATGCAGACTTTCTACAGGTGTTCCTAGTGTGCGGTGATGCTGAGAAGAGGATTCTGTAAAGTCTTTGGAGACCAAGGGGATTTCAAAATGAGTCAGAACTAGAAACAATATCTGTGGCAGGTGATGCAATAGAAACACGGAATTCTGCTCAGATCCATTTGGACCTCTAAGCCCAGCCATAGGGGACAGAACTTTCATGAGCACTACTTTTCCCCTAGCACTAGTCCCGCAAAGTATAGCCTAAGCTAAGTGATTGCCCTTGAACCACCACAGACATCTGTTCCTACTGCCCTAACTATCCACTTATATAGGAATAAATGGCTCTTACACTGAGCAATAAACAAGGCCATTGTTGTTTTCATATTGAAGCCAGCTTTTATTTACTAATTCACTGCGCAGTCCTTCCCCCAAGACTGTATCTGGGACACTGGACAAAATAACCTAAAGCATCATTTTAAATCCAAACCGACTCTGGGCGATTTGTAATTAGCCAACAAAAGAAAACAATGACAGCAAAACTAATGGCTAAAAACACAAAGCCAAGTAACCAGGGCAAATTCCTTCTCTGCTGCACTAAAGAACATTTGGGAATGGAATCTCTGCAAGGACTTTTCTGCATGAGGAGAGCTAGAGAAGAGCCCTGAAATGAGACACAGGTGAAGGCTGAACTAAGATATTTTAGGAAGCCAATTCTCACAACTATGCCTCTTGTTCAAGCTGTTTTCTCGCTTTACTTGTGGAGATTCATATTCATTACGAATGAGCTGCAAACTTTTCTAATGTGGCATGACCAAATATTTCAACTCGCTATTTATGATATTTCAAACCTTGTCTTCCAACCCCATTCATTGTCATCTTACCTCGTCTCATTCCCAGTTTCTACTTTTTCCCCTCAACTGATTTTTATTTCATTCTGAGGTACAATAAAGAAGCTTTAAAGTGCCACTGCCTAAGTCCAGTGGAGCCAATGGGGTTTGAAGAGTGTATCTCTGCTTAGGATGGTGATGCAAGACTACAAAAACCAGGATGCAATGCAGCCACATACAAAATGAACATGTGCAATGGCAGCTGGATGTTAATGAGGAGTTTTGTGGTTCTTTTCTCAAAAATTTTGTTTATCCAGATGCAGGTGCAAACTGGGCAGTGTCTGAGAAAAGAAAAAAAATGAGTGGGGGAAAACTGCTAAGAGAAAGCAAATTCCTTCCAGTAACCTTCCAGCTAACCTTACTCCCCCCACCACCACCATTTTTCCATTGACACTGGAAAAAATCTTTGGGCAGATATTGGATCAGTCAGTGTTATATAGGGTTGCCAGGCCCAGCCTGCCAACCAGCAGGAAAATGCTTGGAGCAGGGACATGGAAGAAGTGGCCGACAGTGATGGTGTGATGTCTCTTCCAGGAAAACATGGAAGTGATATCACATCTCTCTAAAAATCACTGGAAACTCTAAGACAAAACTATAAAGCTTTTTTCCCTGGAAGTGGTGTCGCATCATCACTGATTATGATTTTTGTTAAAAAACTGTCTCCCACTGGCTGCTGGAGTGCTGGTGGGCAAGGTTGTCTGGAGGCCTCCAACCCCCAATGGTCATGTGGCAAACCTCATATTACATCATTATTTGCATGCAAAAATTCATCTCCACTGTACCTGACAAAGGGCCTTCTTAGTCATGGCACCAAAATTATAGAATTCCTTTCCCAAGGACATTTTCTCTCTCCCCCACTCCCTTCTTGTCTTCTGCCAGTAGGTGAAGACTTTCCTATTTTGTTTGACATTCTCTTACTACCTGCTTCCCATACATACACATGTGTATGTGTGAAGCTTGTTTTAATGTTTTGATTGTTCACTCTTCTAGGGACCCTAAATTGTATAGAAAGGCAGCATGCAAATGTTTGAAATAGAATAAAATAAAAAATGTGTCAGAAAGAAGCAAATCCTGGACTCAGTTGGAAATACTTCCTCCTCCACTGGAATCCATAATTGCGGCCAAGATTCCGGTGGCTGCAGAATCCTTCCTCATGAACAGCCAAGTACGGAAGGGCAGCTTCAGGATACTGGACATATGAAATTAAACATATATACACTTTTCATCCATGGCAGGTCAATTTGTAAGGGCACTTTGTATGGAGCTGGGGATATATCTCTGTGGGTTTTTTTTTAACTGGCTAGGTTAGCCAATCTTTTGTAATCTGGCCAATACTGGTCATCGATGAGATATGCCTCTCTTTAGTAAGCTTTAGTGTGAGGTGTTTGACAGAATAATTTGTAGGATTCCATTCTGACACGAATACAAGATGATAGATGATAGCAAAGCAATTACATTTCTACCCCCCCACACACACTTTAAAAGTAGCAAAGCAATATTGAGGGCAACCATATTTATCATATAATCTCAGGCCAAAATGAAGAACTGCAAAGGCAACGAGGCTACAATCCTCAACACACTCCCTCATACGCTCCACTGACTCACTGGGACTTAATTCTGAGCAAAATACTTAGGATTGCGCTGTGAAAATCCTAATATTTATCGAAATCAACCAGCAGCATATTCCTAGTTATGCAGAACCAGAAAATATAATTAATGTTAGAATGGTAACAATACCAACATCAATCTAAAATAAAACACGTACACATTCATGCCTCAAGCTAGCTTCATACAATTCTTGAAAGAGAAATGGGATACAAATCCCACAGTATTGCCAGATGTGTAAAAATCCATATAAAAGTATGAAGGAAACAGGCACACTGTGCTTGTAGACCAGCCATAATGAAAAACCTCATAACAAATATGAGAAACCTCTCCAAAAGATAACAGCGAAAAACACAGATAACTGCTTCTACAGGCATACACTGTGCACACAGGAATATAAATATGTCCCCAGGTAGATTCATGTAGCATGAAACAGAAGTAAGTAAGGCCGGCAGCAGCAGGACGATGACCTTTGGGTCTCCTCCATCAAATAGCCATGGCAGCTGAGGCCCTGTTTCAATAATGCACCAGGTATGTTACTAACTGCATACCCTATCGCTCTCCAGGATTCTCTGTGTTCTACTAGTCTACATGCAGAAGCTCAGAAGAGCGAGAGTCTCTTTCAGCAGAAAAATACGTCTGCCTGTTGGATTTCTTAAAGAAAAATTCACTGAGCAATTATGAGACTTTTTGTCTGTGTTGGTTGGTATAACACTAGAAAAAAAAACTGGATGGGAAGATTCCTGGGCTGCTGCAATCTCTTTCTATAGGTTACCTCTAAATACCAGCAAAATAGGGCTGCCAGATCCCCTGGGGGGGCAGGGGTTTGCCCGCTTTAGGGCCCCCTGAACCGCTGGCCCAGATCCGGCTGGCGGGGGGGGACCCTGCCCCCAAGGTGCCTGGACTGGGCTAACGTGCCTGGTGCAATGACATCACCCAGAAGTGACATCATCATGCCAGGCAGGTTGCAGGGGGGAAGCTCTAGCATTCAGCCTGAAAACTCTATGGTATCATAGAGTTTGTAGCTGAATGCTAGGGAGCCCCCCTAGCGAAGTGCCTAGTGCAATGATGTCACCTCCAGGTGATGTCATTGCAGTGCGCACACATAGCACATGCGCCAGTAGATCCGCTGGAAAAAAGTAGGGATCTGGCAATCCTACAGCAGAATTCATCTGTGTCCAAGTGCAACAGATGATTGACGTTGCAGACCTAAAAAGGATTGTTCATCTCTCCCAATGGCAGTTGAAATGGTTTCAGCTAGAGTTGGGGGGGGTAGACACAAAGAAAGATTTCTATTGTCAAACATGGACAAGTTGCCTAACATATATGGCACAGCGAATCACATTCGGGTGCAGGAAGGAAGATGAACAATTAGTTTACTATCATTACGAAGGGCTCTTTTTTGATGGCCTGAGCCAATAAAGCACACAATAAGGTGGAAGAAGAAAAGTTGGATTTATACCCTACCCTTCACTCAGAGTCTCAGAGTGGCTTACAATCTCCTTCCCTTCTTCTCCCCATTAACAGACACCCTGTGAGGTAGGTGGGGCTGAGAAAGCTCTGAGAGAAGTGCTCTTGAGAGAACAGCTCTGAAAGAACTGTGACTGACCCAGGGTCACCCAGCTGGCTTCATGTGGAGGAGTGGGGAATCAAACCCGGAGGGAAGGGCTTGAGAAATCACAGGTGCCAGATTGCTGTAGTGTATAGAAGCTTCATTGGTGTAATATTTGGAGCAAACAGAAACCCTTAATCTCTTGCAGTCTTCTAGTTTGCCTGCTACTGCTCTTGCCTATTCTCCCCTCCCCTCCTCAGCCATAATTAGCCAGCTTTGGAAAGCTCTGCCCCGTCCTTATTGTCAGGGATGGGGCAGACATTGCTGACATTAAAAGGCATAATGTAACATTCATATTGTATTAATGCACCATAGGTAATGGAAACTGCAGCCCTGAAGAGGTCTTATATCATAAGAATGTTTACCCTGGGCATATCTGTAAATTAAACTCTGGAGCCAGTTTGGTGTAGTGGTTAGGAGTGTGGACTCTAATCTGGGAGAACTGGGTTTGATTCCCCACTCCTCCACATGAAGCCAGCTGGGTGACCTTGGGTCAGTCTCAAGTTCTCTTGGAGCTCTCTCAGCCCCACCTACCTCACAGGGCATCTGTTGTGGGAAGAGGAAGGGAAGGCGATTGTAAGCCACTCTGAGACTCCAAGTGAAGGGTGGGTTATAAATCCAATCTCTTCTTCTTTGAATAATTCTGCAGGGCTTTGAAAATGAGTGATTTATTTTGGGTTAGAGGTCAGCTTTTTGTTGTGATGGCAACCAAGGTTACTCCTTTATATATTTGTATTTATTTATATACTATAACTATCAAACAGAGCCCCCCTGCCTGCCCAAACCGGGCTGGGGATTCTCTTCACCAAGAGGCTGACTAGCTACAATTACAAAGGGGGTTAAAGGCAGCTGTATACCTCTAACCCGGTAGTGCTACCACCAATCCTTTTACGTCCCTCCAGCCTAAAGCCAAAGTACAGACTCCAGACCTTACCAGGCTCAACTAGGGAATCCTCCCTGCAAGGATGGCTCACAGCAAGAGACCCACAGGTTGTTCTACAGGTAGTAGCCAAGAGTCTTGGGCACCAGAACTTATTGCAGCAGTGGAGACAGAAACCAGAGGTTAGTGAATAAAATGTTTATTTAAGTGCAGAATATATTTAATAAAAAGTGCACAATTACTTAAAATGATACTGTGAGTAAAAACAAGAAAGCTAAAGATTAACAAACTAGCTAAACACTTACAGAGCCTTGGTTCTCAAAGACAAGATGTTACCCATTCAGTTCTGAGTCCAAATGTACCCCGTCTCCAGAGTCCCAAAAGCCAGGCTGGTTGGCTTCAGCAGTCAGAGCTTCCAAGATGGCCAAAATGTGAGCATGGCAGAGTTACACGTCAGCTTCACATGCCATACCATCATGCCCCCTGAATAAGAGTTAAGGTAACTTATTTACTGTCTGAACCCAAAATGGTTGCTACGCCTGGGCACCAATCAGGGTTCAAGCAATCTCTCCCAGATACAAGAAGGCCAATTAGGGTTGCCAGGTCCATCTTCGTCCCCAGCGGGGGACTTTGGGAAGCGTTCCTGGAGGGAGCAGGGCGTCCCCAACATGAGGACATCACATTGGGGACATCCCGGCTCCAAGCCCAGCCCCTGTGGGGATTGTCCCTTTCGTCCCGTTGCCTGCACTTAAAGGGTTCCCTTTAAGTGCAGGCAGCTGGAGGGCTCCGCGTGCCCAATCTCCAAGCAGCAATGATGCTCGGAGAGCAGGCGTAGGGCATGCGGCCACCCCTCTCCCTCCTCTCTCTCAAGAGAGAAGGAGAGGGGTGGCTGCTGATGTTGGGGCTTAGGGGTGGGGCTTCCCCTGCCGGCCAGCTGGCCAGCCGCAGGTTGAACCCCCCCAAAAGTGGGTAACCCCCACCAAACCGGGGGATCTGGCAACCCTAAGGCCAATCAAAGAGAGGATGATTTCATTGGTCTCTGGTCATGTCAGAAGAGCAGGTGATGTAATCTGCAATTTCACAGCACCAGTCCTTCCCACAGGACTTACTTGCTTTGGAATGTTAACGAGGAAATCCAAGGCCAGAGAGGGAACTTGTTATCTTGCAGGTGCAGAAGTGTTCACTCTCCCTGCAAGCACAGCTGTGTAAAACTAAGGAGACTTAGGCCCAGGACAGACTGGCAATTTGCCGCGGGATGGGACCCGGGCTGACAACGACTCAATATCGGGGTAAATGGGATGTTCACACAGGCACATCTGCCTGGCGTCCCCCACCCGTAGCCTACCAGTGCTCTCGCGCTTCACTGCCGGATTAAAAAAACACCTGATAAAAGCTGGCGCAAATCTTGAAAGCCTGCGTTCGTCGCGCGTTTCTCCGCTTCCGGGGAGTCTGAACGTGCAGCCGAAAAGCCGGGAGCAACCCGCATTGGGCATGAGGCAGCAGCGGTGTGATTGGCTCCGCTCCGCTCCACTGCCCAATGCGGTGCCGGCGTTGCAGGGCAAAAAAAAAAAAAAATCGGCAAAAAAATAAGCGCTCATGCGCACATATGCCCACAGCCGAAATAATGGGGACACAGCGAATATAGCGCGCCTCCGGCGCGGCAGTCTGAACGCTCCCGCGCGCCTCCGTCCGGTATCTTCCGGCAGAGGCTCCCGCTGTGTGGGTGGGAAAACCCGGTATCGTTTACTCCGGGGTTTTTTTGCCGCGACTGGCTACCGGGGCAAATTGCCAGTCTGTCCTGGGCCTTAAAGACAACATTCTTAACAAGAGCAGGCCACAGCCAGACTGAACCAGACTTTTAAAGCAAACTCCATTTTGAGTGAACCAGAGTTCTTGATAGTCCCCAGCATGGTGCCCCTAGGCCTCTGGTCCTGCCAGTACCTTTCCCATTGCCTGCCGGGTGTTTTTAGAAAGTGGGCAGGGCTGTGTGGAGCTTTTCCCAGCAAGGCTTCTGACTGGCCACTGCAGATTTTTTAAAGCGTTGCTTTGACAGCAGCTGCCACCACAGCACAAGGGTCCTCTTCACTGTGTGTCTGAAGGTAAGCTGTGGTAGCTATTGTTGCAGCTGGCTTCACCTCCTGCAGCAGCCATTTTGTAGCAGCCATTTTGCAGCTGTGGCTACCACATTGTGTCATCAGTCCAGAGGTGCCCACAGGTTCAAAAAGGTTGAGGACTCTTGCTATAACTTTTTGTCATAGCATCAATAACAAAAATAACAAGGTTTCCCATGACTGGAATCTTATGAAACTTTCTGTGATGTGCTTATTACACTTTTGGTCACCTAGGTCTGGACAGGTTGAAGACCACTGATCTGTATGACACTCTGCTTTGACCTTCAGGAAAACCTGGGTCTACCCATCAATTCCTTTGAGGGAGATAATCCAAAAAAAACAGTTTCAAAGCTATTTGTACTATGAGGAGTGATCATTTTGATTTAACTTCTGAGCATGAACCAGGAGGGTGGGGAACTAAGGATTTTTCCACTGAAACTGTGAATTTAACCAGGTTAACTGTGGGGCAAGATATCCTTTTGCTGTTGGTGGATTCGTAGGTACTGAAAAATACCTTAAGTTATTTTTAGCTGACAACCTCAGCTCCATCTGTTTATTTAAACACAATGCTAAAGAACTTTAGAGCTTTTGGCTTCTAGCAGTTTTTTTGTGAATGAATCTTTTCCCCTCAGGAGAAGATGAATATATGCCAAATATCATATACACAGCACAGAAGTGTCAGTACCCAAACAGCTGCAGGCTATCTTGAATAGAAAGCTCATTTCTAAGGGACTTAAAAAAAAACTCCCTGCTTTTACATACAGTTCAGTTTTGTTTCGGCTGCTGCATTTTTCTCTTTGATTACATTTCAGGTGCTCCATGAGTTCCTGCCATACCAAGTCTTCCAGGAAAACCTGGATCAATAAGCAGAAAGGGTGAAAGAGAAGAACCAGGTATCCCGGGGCTCCCTGGAGTAATTCCACCACAACTCAAATCGACCTTTGCTGCAAAATTGGGCTAAAATTATCCAGAGCCTAACCAGCCCACAGAGTTTTACAGCATTGCCAACAATGAATAGCAACATCTTAGTGAGACTTCAGGAATCTACACCTGCCAAATCTTTGGTTACAATATGAATGCACATGTTATACTGGTCTGGTTTGCAAAGGGCGCAAATTTGGTTGCCAAGCTCCAGGTGGCGTCTGAAGATCTCCTGGAATTACAAATGATCTCCAGTAAATTCCTTATTCATGTATGGTTTATTTATTTAAAACATTTATTCCACTTCTCCTGGAGAAAAGGGCTGCTTTGGAGGGTGGATGGCATCACATTATATCCCATCAAGGTCCCTCCTCTCCCCAAACTCTCCACTCCCAGCTCAACCCTCAAATCTCCAGGTATTTCTGAACCCAGGGTTAGTAACCCAAGGTGCCAAAATGCTGTAATCCTATCCATCTCTCTTTTACAGAGGTGCTTATGGAAGCCTGTCAGGTAGCACAGACCTTAAATTGGAAAGGGGGGGGGGAGGTATGACAATGGAGTCACGCAAGTAACTTTTGAAGCTACCTCATATTTGAATCTTAGATTGTGCTGCACACGAGGTCCAGGCTCAGTGCTCTGGAATCAATCTTGTGAGTAATTATGTAGCTCTGAATTTATTTGCATTGATTTCTTACAATGCAACACTAGGAATGCTGGACTGAATTACTCACAATGAAGGAAGGCCCTTTGACTTACTTCTACATTAATAGGAATACTGCACGTATTCAAACATTTAGTGTTTGTGGCTCGTTCAGAGAAATGGTTTTGTCATTTCCATTGGAGAGAAATGCATAAGGGCTTCCAAAAGGCAATGTGTCTAAATTCGTAAAAAGTAATGCAAGTGTCCTTCATTTCCACGACTGTACACATTTCACTGTATCTGTCCATACGTGCAATTATTTCTTTGAAATTAAAGGACTGCACGATAAAGCGGCTTCATGTTATGGGTTCAGAGATGTGGGGGCTAGTATCAGTGAATTGCCTAAATGAAGCTCAGTATTTACACAGTGTGAAAAACTGGACATTTTTGAAAGCTCAGATCTTTACCTAGTCTCTAATCTGGCCTTCCTGGGCAAAGTGATTGACAGAGTAATAGTGGACCTGCATGCCTTCATGGATAACTCATCTGTTCTGGATGCTTTCAAGTCTGGCTTCAGGTCTGGCAATAGAGCAGAGATGGTGCTGATGGCTGTAGTTCTTTACTGATCCTATTGCATTTATTTTCAGCCTTTAATACAGAGGACCATGCCATCGTGCTGAGGTGTTTGGAGGTGGAAGTAGGCATCAGGGGGTGTGCTTTGGACTACTTTAAATAATTTCTTATGGACAAGACTCAGAGGCAGTGCCGGCTCGCCCGCTAGGTGAATTAGGCGCTTGACTAGGGCACGCCAACCCCCAGGGGAGCCAAACGACGCCCCACCCCTGAAAAGCACCCCCGCCATCCTAACCAGGCACCCGCTGCCACCACTGCCTCCCCGCCACCGCTGCCAGTACAGAGCACCCAGCTGGGGCGCAGGAGGTGGCGGTGCAGCTTGCCCACCCTCCCCCTCCCCCCAGGGGCGGCATGGCGGCGTCTCCAGGCCCCATTGGGAGGTTGGCATCTGTGCCCACCTAGGGTGCAGAAACACCTGGAGTCGGCCCTGCTCAGAGAGTTGCTGTTGCAGACCAATTGTCATCATTTGTCCTCTGGGGTCCCACAGGGCACAGTCCTATCCCCCATGTTAGTCAGTCTCTATGCTCTTAGGACAAATCATTTGTAGTTTTGAGGTGCGGTGGAATTCACCAGATCTGTTGTCTAGCCAAGGCTCAAACAGACGGACAACAGGATCCTTTTGGTTCTGCTCTGTAGCCACTGTGCACAAGGGACTCTGGGAGCTTTCATAATAAGTCTCTTTATTGTTTCCAACTGGGAGAAAATGCTAATACACAACTGAGGGGCTGCAACCGACCAACACATTACCTAGCAAGGCCTGTTTTAGGTAGGCCTTGAAAGAGAAACAGAAACTGGCTCACATAAAGTACTACATGCATGCCTACATCACAAGTTTTGGGACCATTTTAGAAGTGCTTCCAAACCAAAATTATCCAAAACCAAAAATTATTCTGGCCTGAATTTCAGAAGGGCACAACACTATGTCATCAGGCTGGCAGGCCGACTCCATGTCTTCTTCCCTGTGTGACAGGATTCTGACACATGGAATTAAACATGTGCATGCCTTTATTCTTAGGAAGGACAATTTGTAAATATAGAGGGGTTTCCCCCCCTTAAGAGGGGAGCCAGTAATCCTTAGGTTAGTCAATTTTTAGCAATCTGACCAGTGTCACTCGTAAGTGAGATATGCCTCAATTTGGTCAGGCATTAGCTTGAGGTGTTTGACAGAACAATTTGTAGGATTCTATTGTAAAAATAATAAAAGATTTTAGATGACAGACAGCAAAGCAATTTCATTTCTGCACCCCTGCTCTAAAGGAAGAGAAGGGATATTGGCCATATTAGCGTACAATCTCAGCCAGAAATCAAGAGATATAAATACCACTAAGAATCCTCATAGTTGTGGAAACCAGGTGGTTTATTTATTTTATTCATTTATACCCAGCATTTCTCCCCTAATGATGACCCAAAGTGCTTTATGTCATTCTCCTCTCCTCCATTTTATCATCACAACAACTCTGTGAGGTAGGTTAGTGACTGACCCAAGGTTGCCCAGCAAGTTTCCACTGCATGAGTGGAGACTTGAACTTGAGTCTCCCAGATACTCATACAACAGTCCTGACCACTACACCACACTAGTTCTCGGCTCTATGTTCCTAGTTCCTATGACCAGAAAATATCATTATTATTCAAAAGCTACATAGCATCTATCTAGAATAACATATCCAGACATTCTAACTTCAAGGTGGTTTGACATAGCACTATATGGGACACAAAACACACAGTAATTAAATAGATGTAAAAATCTAAGAATATGAAGGAACCTGCCTCTTTGTGCTTGTACAATTATATGCGTTAACTGTAGTATCCAGTCCTTGACCACAGAGAAAGCAGAAAAGGAAAGACGAAAGAGGGAAGAATGTCTCTTCCACTCCATCAGGACTCCTTGAACTCTAAACCAGCCAGCTAGGGACCAGCATAGCTAATATTCATCTACATAGCTAATTCTCCAATAATTTTGGTTCTAATAATGATAAAATCTACTAATGGCCTAACATTATACTCCATTCTTGTTTAATCCAAATTTCTGATCTCTCCCTGTGCTAAGCAGTGGCGTTTGGGATGATTTGAAATGAAAACAAGAGCAGAGGGAGAGCGAGCTGCCCCATGGGGAGTGGTTGGGGAGGTGAAAATGGCCCTGAGCAAGCCATGCTGAGAGGCCCCTGTGGTGCTTACAAGCCGGCATTGCAGGGGTCATTCAGCACAGCAGCACAAACAATGGGCATCAGCTCAGACATTTCTTCCTCCTGAAAACTGGCAGCAGGAAAATGCAATCGGTGAACCAATGCCAATTACCACTGCTGATGAAGACCTAAACCAAGTGGCCCCTGAGGGGCTGGCTGGGGTTTGGGTCTGCTTGCTCCTGGCCCTCAGTGTCCTCCAGGGCAGTGGCCCATCAGGATTTTTTCCTGTAAGGTAAATGGGCAGTCTTCCCCTGGTATTTACTTTGAAAGTATCGATATGGAATCGTCTGGGGAGTGGGGGTGGGAGTAATTTGGGACTGGGAATATTAGGGGAGAAATGGCACCTACCTGGGTTTTCCATTGGAACTGCTTTGCAGAAGAGCAACTGGTCTGTATTACCTGGGAATATGCTAGAACATATAGTTTAGCTCTCATCTTTCTCTTGCTCTTCTCTCTGTTTTCAGCTGAACTGCTCTGCTTATGTTCTACCGCCTCCTTCCCTTCCCCAGCTGCCCCCAGGAGGCTACTTAAGAATGATCCTGCCCTGAAGGAAGGTGAAAGAAGACAGAAGAGCCTTTTAGGCAGTTGGAGCAAAGCAAATGGCATGAAAAGAGCAGGTAAGAGCAGGTATCCAAGCTGTTGACATGGAAGACAGATACTGTGAACAAAGCGTCTGAACCCCAGTGTTGTATGTATCTTTGGTGTATGTACGTTTGTACATTGCCTCAGGCATATTTTTAGTGGAGAGGAGAATCATAAATGCAGTAAATAAAGAAACATGTTGTGATTTCCATGGGCCAAAGCATATATAAGTCTGGTCTTGGGTATTTTTGTTTTTGGGAGAACAGAGAAGCAGTTTATTCAGCTTCTTGGAATGTGAAAACTGGACTAATTTCACACTAGCCTTTGTCCCAGGCTCGCTCCTCCTTTCCCTCCGCTTCTTCTGGTCAATCTCACACCATTTGTCCCGCGGTCACCTTTTGACCCGCAGCTTCCCCCGTTTTGCTCCAGGTTGGCTCGATCCTTGATTTGCCAGAAGTTTCCTGTTGCTGCGCAGAGAAAAAGTGGGAGGGGGAAGGGGAGGGATTAAGAGGGCAAAGACAGGGGTGTTGGAGGAGGGAGGACGCAGGAGGCCACAGGAAACCTCGCCAAGGAAATCAAACTCTGGGAGCAGACTGAAAAAAGCCACGTGCCAAGAAAAAGCAGTTTAAATGGTCCGGGGCAAACTGCCCCGCCGGTAAACGGGGGTAAGTAGCATGTGCAAAATCGGCCCCGGAGAGGGAGAACAAATGAAACAAATAAGAATGTGCCTACATGGGTAAAATTAGTGGGAGTACATAAATCAGCATTCTTTGCAATTTTGCAGAATTTATGCCAAATTAAAATTAGAGAAAATTTCACCTGTAGCCTTATTTATTTATTTATTCCATTTGTACCTTGCCTTTCTCCCCAATGAGGATCCAAAGCAGCTTACATCCTTTCTCTCTCCTCCATTTTATCCTCACAACAGCCCTGTGAGGTAAGTTAGGCTGAGAGAGTGTGCCTGGCCTAAGGCCATCCAGCAAGCTTCCATGCTAGAGTGGGGATTTGAACCCAGGTCTCCCAGATACTAGTTTGACACTCCTAGGCTGTGATCATACGGACAATTAGACCCGGCATAGGCATGAATATCCAGGGCCGGCTCACCCCCCCACCTCTTCCCTGGCTTTCCTGGGCGCCCCGCAGCTGCGAAGCACCCAGGAAAGCCAGCACTCCGAGTGAAGGGGCGGGGGTTAAAACCTCCTCCTCTTCCCTGGCTTGCCTGGGGGCCCTGCAGCTGCAGAGTGCCCAGGAAAGCCAGTGATTGGGAGGGAAGGGGCAGGGGTAACCCCCGCCTCTTCACTGCCTTGCCTGGGGGCCCTGCAGCTGCAGAACACCCAGGCAAGCCGGCGCTGGGAGGGAAGGGGCAGGGGTAACCTCTGCCTCTTCCTTGACTTGCCTGGGGGCCCCGTAGCTGCAGAGCACCTAGGCAAGCCGGCACTCGGAGAGAATAGGTGTGGGTTAAAAACCCCGCCTCTTCCCTGGCTTTCCTGGGTGCCCCGCAGCTGTGGAGCGCCCAGGAAAGCCAGCACTGGGAGGGAAGGAAAGGGGGTTAAAACCTCCACCTCTTCCCTGGCTTGCCTGGGGGCCCTGCAGCTGCGGAGTGCCCAGGAAAGCCAGCACTGGGAGGGAAGGGGTGGGGGTTAAAAACCCTGCCTCTTCCCTGGCTTGCCTGGGGCCCCCACAGCTGCGGCGTGCCCAGGAAAGCTGGCGATTGGAGGGAAGGGGCGGAGGTAACCCCTGCCTCTTCCCTGGCTTGCCTGGGGGCCCTGCAGCTGCAGAGCACCCAGGAAAGCCGGTGATTGGGAGGGAAGGGGCAGGGGTAATCCCCACCTCTTCCCTGGCTTGCCTGGGGGCCCCACAGCTGCAGAGTGCCCAGGCAAGCCGACGCTGGGAGGGAAGGGGCGGGGGTAACCCCTGCCCCTTCCCTGGCTTGCCTGGGGGTCCTGCAGCTGTGGAGCACCCAGGCAAGCTGGCGCTGGGAGGGAACGGGTGTGGTTAGGCCCCCCCTGGTCTCCAGGTCCCACTGGGAGGTTGGCATCCCTGGTGGGGTGGGCGCCACAAGCTGGCCTGCCTGGGGTGCCCAGACACCTGGGGCTGGCCCTGCGAATATTGGCTGGATTTAAAGGGCACAATCAGACAACAACATCTGGGAAGTGCCTTGCAGCCATCGGCAACCCATTCTGCTCCTCCGCACAAGTGAAGTTAAAAGACACTGGGGAAAATCTGGTAATAAATGGGTTGTGATGGGCCAGGGATGGACTTTCCCATGTCTGATCACTCCAGCATGCTCTCGTGGCATTGGGATGGTCTGATCAGGCCATCCTGACTCCGTGCTGTTATTTCTCCCCCTTCGCAGTATGCACATCATCGCAAACTCCATAGGAAGCCCTCGGTGCAGAGGTATGATTCATTGATCCCCTGTTTAAGTGCATGGGGGGAAGGCACAAAAAAACCCTGACACCCAGGGGTCTTTTGGGGGGGGAGCGCACCGGAGCACAGCTCCGGGAGCTCAGGAGCCAAGCCCCGCCCCCAGCCGGCGTCCCAGGCAGCCGCATGTCAATTTCAGCTCCATTATATCCTATGGGCCATTGAAGTCAATGGTGAAAACATAGGGTATATTCTGGGGCTGGAGGGGAGGAGGTTTGAAGGAGAGGCTCCAAACTCACAGGGTAGCTGATGGAGCCTCTCCCCAAGATACCCACCAAGTTTCAAGAACATTGGACCAGGGGGTCCAATTCTATGGGCCCCCAAACAGGTTGCCCCCATTCCCTCCATTGTTCTCTATGGTGGGAAGAAAAGGTACTTTTTTCCCACCATAGAGAACAATGGAGGGAATAGGGGCAACCGGTTTGGGGCCCCATAGAATTGGAACCCCTGGTCCAATGTTCTTGAAACTTGGTGGTATCTTGGGGAGAGGCTCCATCAGCTACTCGGTGAGTTTGGAGCCTCTCCCTCAAAACCCCTCCCCTCCAGCCACCAGAATATACCCTATGTTTTCACCATTGACTTCAATGGCCCATAGGATATAATGGGGCCGAATTGCTGTGGAATTTCTTTCATTCCCTCCTTTCCTTCTCTCCTTTTCCTCTTTCCCTCCTTCTTCTCTTCTCTCTTTCTTTCTTTCCCACCTTCTTCTCTTCTCTTTTTTTCTCCTTTCCCTGTTTCCCTCCATCTTCTCTCTCTTTCTTTCCCTCCCCTTTCCTTCTCTTTCTTTCCCTCTTTCCTTCCTTCTTTCCTTGTCTCTACTCTCTTTCTTTCCTTCCCTCTTTCCTCCTTCTGTGGCCCAACTCTAGTGAGAAGGAGTTTAAACTTTAAACCCCTTCTCTCTTAGCTTCCCCTTCAGGCCAGCTAGGGAAGGGGAGGCTTTTGAAGATGTCTCCCCCCCTTTTGCTTCCCCTTCTGACATCACTTCCGGTGATGGCAGGGGGTGTGGCATATGCTAATAGCCTAATAGCTCATTAGCATAGCATATGCTAATGAGCTCCTGCAGCTGTTTTTCTACGAAAAGACCCCTGCCGACACCTACAGTTGCATCTGATCACACACTGACGGACTGCGCCCACGGCTTCAAAGAGAGGTGTGATTGTACAACTGTGGGTCAAATTCCTCCAGAGGGAATAACCTCGCTTCCCCCCCACTTTATTTTGTGCATGTGACCGCAACCTTAATCACTACACCATTCTGGCTGTCTCTTATTGGGTTTAAGATCAATCTGCACATGATTCTAGAGATTAGTGTTTGGAAATCCACATGTATAATTTAGACTCAAGAATGCAATGTAGTTCTGGAGGATCCAGTCTGGATTGGATCAATGGTGCTTGTTACCTGGGGAAGGTGGGATTAAACCCCGCAGTCCCTATCTGTTCTTTTCCTGATCAAAAATCACATCCAGGCCTGTTTTAAGATCTGATAAGAAATACAAATGGGTACAATAATTGTACCATTTTCAGTGTACCTCTGAACAGCAATTGCAGGGGAAGACCCTTGGTGTGTCTGAGGGGGTTGGCTTTATTCCCTCCTTAGTGGCTTCCCGGAGGCATCCGGATGGCCACTAAACATAGAAGCCTGGACTAGATGACTCTTTGGTGTGATCTAGAAGGGTTTTCTTATAATCTTATTTATATAGAAAGTATCAACTTTAAAGGATATTTAAGCCCACTGAAATCACAATCTGTTTATTGTATGTCTTATTTATGACTGTCCTCTCCACTAAACAATGTGTCTTGGACAATGCACAAACACACGCCATCCAGTATGTGAGTTCAGAAACTCATCTGCAGTAACTGCGTTCCATGCTTGTCAGACTAGTTGACAGCTTCAGTATTTGCGGGAGGAACTCAGAGTCTCAGAGTCTTACTAATTTACTGTGTCTGCTGTGTGTCTTATAACTTCGCCTGACCTTGGGTCTCATGCTATACTGGCATGGGGAATTTACTGGTCTGAGGTGTTTTCTTTCTTGGCTTAGCATGCGAAATGTACTCATTGGCTTGTAGGTGGGGAGGGGGAAGTTTGAATGGGCTATAATTGCCATTGCTATGTATTATCTGGCATCACTGACAAAGAACTTGTTCATGCAGCTCTATGACTGGTCTTTAATAAATACTATCTTCTTATGAAGCCTGGTGTTTACCTGACTATCTGGAGAACTTGACACTCAGGTTCTATTGAGAATATGTCAGGAAGTGCAATCTTTAAAACTGGAGAGAGAAGTAATGGTATATTTAAGAAGCAGAGTAATGTGATAATATATATGTTACATTTGGGCTACCTGATACATTACATTTGGGCTATCTAAGACTATGGCTCACTCCTGATCGAATTCATGGCTTTGGAGTCAGTCTTGTAAACAAATATCTAGCTAGCTGTGAATGTAATTGTACTGACTTCGTTTCTGGTCAATGCATCTTCTTACATGTGGGACTTACCCACTGAACTTAATAGGACTTCTGACTAAGTATGCTGAGGATCCCACTGTATTTGAACATTCAACTAATGATTGTGATGGGTCCAGAGATATGGTTTTATTATTATTATTATAAAGGAGAGAAAATTGGAGCTAGGATTTGAAAAATTAGAAGAGGTTTCAGAGGCAGGATGGTATTTCTAGATTTATTAAAAGTAATATATTTTTCATCATTTCCACAGCTGTATACATTGTATATGTGATTGTAATCAATCATTTGCTTGAAACTATTGATTATACCATGAATTCAATTATTTTTGTGATATTGCTCATGTCAGGGATTTGGGCTGTAATACTGAGGAAATGACAGTAACCAAAATTAAAGAACTGCAAATGAGAGGAGAAATGTATACCTCTCTTTTATTTATCTGGGCCGGTAACCCCTGTAAAATAAAGAGTGTGATCAGCTAGTCTGGGCTTCACTTGTAAGATGATGGGTACAAACAGATAGCCAGTTCAGGATACCTTCTTATTATGCATAACAGATTTATTATAAATAAGAAGTGAAGAAACAGTCATAACATAAAAATAGACAAAAGTACAAACAAATGACTTTCTAGACTGCCCATTCAAGATAGGCTACCAGGGTGGGTCCTCACAGAAGATGTCTCTCTTTTCCAGGCTATTTCAGAGGTTTTTATAATGAAGTTTCCTGAATATTATCTGGGCAGTACCAGGCAAGCCATGCACTTCACATGGGCACTAGACTAGGGAGAAATAGTACGGAGCTTCCAAAGATACTTGAATCCTACAATCTGATAAAGGGTGTCTGCTTCCCTGGTGATACAGACAAGTCCTCAAAGAGACTATAATGGATGGGACTTGAGAACAGCCAATTGGATTTCAGTCCATTTGGCAACAAAGAATGAAGGGGGCAGAACCTATATAACATTCTTTCTTTTTTTTTTTGGCAAGAATATTCTGATGCAGAAAAATGAACACACATAGCTTCTAACTATGGCACCCCAGCCTGTAAAGTCTGTTGACTGTTTGAAATGGATTTTGAAGCTTTGTTAGGAAATGACAGAGGCAAGGCCAAGCTGGTAGTCTTCAGCTATCCAGAAGTCTGGGTCATGCGTGAGGTATGAGGTTTGCCAAAGACCAGGAAAGGGAGGAAGCAGAGATCAGGAGAAAGAGAGGCAAGGATGCTGGAACTGGTAGTCATTCAAACCAACAAATCATAAACAGTATGCTCATTTTTTTTAGATTATCCTACTTCCTTTCCCATTGTCAATTATATCAGTATTATTACTAGTAAAGCAAATATGAATTAATATGACATATGGCCATGGAGATGAAATAGAACAAAAAGACTTCCAGAAAGTTATTGCACAGTTGGGACGGCACACAAGGTTTGGCTAAAACCCCCAAGAATTAGAGGGAGAGACCTTATTTATCACCTGGCATGCCTGTTTCAAAAAGTCAGTGCACATTTTGTAAATTTCACTGCACAAATCTGCAGCCTGAAACCTTATTTCAGGCCTTTTATTTTACCTGCTGCTTGGCGACAGGTAGAAAGCTTCATAAAGACAGAGCTTTCCCCATCAGGCACAACAGCTGAGAAAACACACTACAAACAGTAACACAACAAAGAACTGTCAGAACTGATGCCCCCCAAAAGGCAATGACATTTCCCGTGACCAATGTCCTCGGTTTCGATCCTGAGAACATAAAAAAACAACATGAACCAAAGAAATGGCACTGACACAAAACTGGGAATGGGTATTATTTACCTGGTGTTAAATAGCAGTGGGAAAATGTGGATTTTGTACTTCTTGATGTGTGTTCCTTAGTTGACGTTGGCTTGATTTTTTTCCCTCTGGTTCTCAGGGTGATTATTTTGATGAAGTGTTCCCGTAAATCACATCCGTGCCGGACTCTAATTGATATAAAGGAACAGGAGAAAAGGTGGAAGAAACCTGTGCTGCAGCAGAAACTGAAGATATACGAGACCCACTTACAAGCTCAGGTGAAAAATGGGAGAATAATGGCACCAGTTTTACAAGGAATTTGATGTATAGGTCCATAAGTCTTAAAATCTTGGCAAATGTGCCCTCAAATGACTTAGAAATATGAGAAATTTACTGCGCACTAAACACTATCTCCTCACTACCACTAGAACTTTCATCCCCCTAAAAAAAGAAGGACCACCTTCTTTTTTTACCTGTTCTTTCCACTCATCACTCAGAAGAAGAAATTCATAGAGCACACTTTGGAAAAAAAATAGGCTCTCTGCTGTTAGCTTTACACCTTATTCCGCTTCCTACTTCAGCATAGGCTGATTTTCATTAGCAGCCATTCAGACAGCCTGATTTATGTGATGAAGGCAGCATCATGGGAAAGAAACAAGAGGCTGTGAATGACAAGGTGTCATATGGGTACATGAGAGAGCAGAAGAAAGGAAGAGTGGACAAGGTCAAAACCATTGGGGAAGCTTGGAGACTATTCAAAAATACAGTCCTAGAAGCTCAGAAAAAATATATACCGCAGGTTAGGAAAGGCACAAATAGGCATAGAAAAAAGCCTGCATGGTTCACAAATAAAGTAATGGAAGCTGTAAAAGGTAAGAAGGATTCCTTTAAGCGGTGGAAAGCTAGTCTTAGTGAGGTTGATAAAAGGGAACACAGACTATGGCAAATAAAATGCAAGTCTGTGATCACGCAAGCAAAAAGGGAATATGAGGAGCATATCGCAAAAAACATAAAGGCCAACAATAAAACTTTCTTCAAATACATTAGAAGTAGGAAGCCAGCCAGGGAGGCAGTGGGGCCCTTGGATGACCAAGGGGTAAAAGGAGTAGTGAAGGATGATAGGGAAATGGCTGAGAAGCTGAATGCATTTTTTGCCTCTGTCTTCACTGTGGAAGAGGAGAAGTGCTTGCCCACTCCAGAAGCACCGATTTCGGGAGGGGGTTTGAAAGACCTGAATCAGATTGCGGTGACAAGAGAGGAAGTCCTCCGACTGATGGACAATTTAAAAACTAATAAATCACCAGGCCCGGATGGCATTCATCCGAGAGTTCTGAAAGAACTCAAATGTGAACTTGTGGATCTCCTGACAAAAATATGTAATCTTTCTTTAAAATCTGCCTCCATTCCTGAGGACTGGAAGGTAGCTAATGTCACTCCCATCTTTAAAAAGGGCTCCAGGGGAGATCCGGGAAATTACAGACCAGTCAGTCTGACATCGATACCGGGTAAGTTGGTGGAAAATGTTATTAAGGAAAGAATTAGTAGGCACATTGATGAACAAAAACTATTGAGGCAGACTCAGCATGGGTTCTGTAAGGGAAGATCTTGTCTCACTAACCTGTTAGTGTTTTTTGAGGGAGTGAACAAACATGTGGACAAGGGGGATCCAATAGATATTATTTACCTTGACTTCCGGAAAGCTTTTGATACAGTTCCTCATCAAAGGCTCCTAAGTAAGCTCAATAGCCATGGGATAAAAGGACAAGTCCTCTTGTGGATCAAAAACTGGCTTATAAATAGGAAACAGAGAGTGAGTATAAATGGGGAACTTTCTCAGTGGAGGGTGGTAAGCAGTGGGGTACCACAGGGATCAGTACTCGGTCCGATGCTTTTTAACTTGTTTATTAATGATTTGGAATTAGGAGTAAGCAGTGAAGTGGCTAAATTTGCAGATGACACGAAGTTGTTCCGGGTGGTGAAAACCAGGGAGGAGTGTGAGGCACTCCAAAGGGATCTGTCGAGGATGGGTGAGTGGCAAATGGGGTTCAATGTGGCCAAGTGCAAAGTGATGCACATTGGAGCCAAAAATCCTAAATATAAATACATGTTGATGGTGTCTGAACTGGCAGAGACGGACCAAGAGAGAGATCTTGGAGTCGTAGTGGATAACTCAATGAAAATGTCTGGACAGTGTGAAGCTGCAATAAAGAAGGCCAACGCTATGCTGGGGGTTATTAGGAAGGGAATTGAAAACAAATCAGCCAGTATAATCATGCCCCTGTATAAATCATTGGTGCGACCTCATTTGGAATACTGTGTACAGTTCTGGTCACCACATCTCAAAAAGGATATTATAGCATTGGAAAAAGTGCAGAGAAGGGCAACTAGAATGATAAAAGGGTTGGAACACCTTCCCTATGAAGAAAGGTTAAAATGCTTGGGGCTCTTTAGCTTGGAGAAACGACGGCTGAGGGGTGACATGATTGAGGTTTATAAGATTATGCATGGGATAGAGCAGGTTGAGAAAGAAGTACTTTTCTCCCTTTCTCACAATACAAGAACTCGTGGGCACTCCATGAAATTGCTGAGCAGTCAGGTTAGAACAGATAAAAGGAAATACTTCTTCACCCAAAGAGTGATTAACATATGAAATTCACTGCCACAGGAGGTGGTGGCAGCTACAAGCATGGAGAGTTTCAAGAGGGAATTAGATAAACATCTGGAGCAGAAGTCCATCAGTGGCTATTAGCCACAGGGTATAGATGGGAATTCTCAGTCTGGGGCAGGTGATGTACTCTATTCTTGGTGCTGGAGGGGGCAGCAGTGGGAGGGCTTCTAGTGTCCTGGCCCCACTGCTGGACCTCCTGATGGCACCTGGTATATTTTGGCCGCTATGTGACAGAGTGTTGGACTAGATGGGCCGTTGGCCTGATTCAACATTAGCTTCTCTTATGTTCTTATGTTCTTAAGAAAAAACAGATGCTGATCCAGTTCCTTCACATCTCTATCATGTCCCAAATAGAGTTCTTTCCCTCCTCTATCCCATGGCTTTGCTTTACCAAAACTCAGTCTTGGAAGGCTCAGCAATATGGTGTCTTCTAGCAACCTTAAAAATCGCAACTGAGAGTTCAGTGGGCATTCTTTTCTTAAAGCTACAGGCATTGTTTCTGTTATTTTGGGGAGTTTTAATTTCCGTTTTTCATTTTTTATTTTAGTTTCCTATTTTTTCGGTAAGCTTGGGACTTCCTTCAAGTTTGTGGAGAAATCCCCCCAGCTCCATTTTGCAGATCTCTGAGAAAATTCATAATGCCGACACACCTGAGGAGAAATGGTAGTAGAGCAAGAAGGGAAGGGTGACATTCTGTGGGGAGGCTTGACTGGAGATAAAGCTCATTACGAGCAGGACCAAGTTATATGCTCAGGTCATAGTGGGCTCAGGAGGAAGCAAGCCCTTCATAAGCACTTCATTCTGAATTTCAGTGGAACTTTAGTCATAATTTGTAGTGGTTTACTGCTGCCTCCTTTCCTGTGCTCTGTTCCCAGTTCCCAGCCAGTCATCGTCTTTCCTGCATTCACATTCTCCATAACTTCCATCTCCCAATCTCCGTCAAGCTAAGTTTCAGCTCTCTATTCCTTGAATCTGTTGCCCTTTCAATTATTCTTACTTTGTGCCCTATTTTTTTTTTGGAAATTATATAATGATGTAAGAAGAAAGACATAATATGCAGAGTAACACAGTAAAATGAAATGAAACCAATGAATCAATTGAACAACCCCAACAGTTCTCTAATTCAAATTCTATCACATTTTTTCCTGGTGTTCTAAGAGTAGTGTTGCCACACAGATTCATATTTGAGAGGAAGAATATGGAAACCAAAGCTGTATAATAGCCCCATTAATATAAATCAATGGAATAAAACTTAAATGGTTTCTAGATCTGAGAACCTATCTCACCCACAAGTGATTTAAAATGAAAACCAGATGACCATGAGAATTTCAGACTTCCCTAATCAAAAGTTACCAAGCCAGTTTTGCACTCATAAGAAATCGAATTGTTCAAAAGGCAGATTTTGCCCTCTCCTCTTTCTTTTGATTGCCACCCATAATATACAGCCCCCCCCCCATTTTTTCCACAACCTTATTCTTACCGCCTTGCAAAAAAGGAGCTGTTTCCATGGCAATGGGCTAGCATCATATTCTGATTTTTCAGCACAGAAAGAGGAGGAAGATATGAACAAATATAAGTCAGCCATTATGAATCTCTTTGGCACAACTGAAAGTTATTGGAGGGGGGGCCTGAGGGGCAAAAATTGTACAAATCCCTGTAACAAAGCCCCAGTGACCAGTTTTAGCAGACAAAGCAGCTTTGATATCCATGTTCAATTATAAACATTTTCTGTATGAAAAGGGCTGACAGGTGAGTGCGTTTGTGTGTCTGTGTAGGAACTGTAAACAGCACCAACCACCTATAGCACAGCATATCAGAGTACTGAATGCTCTGATAAGCAAGAACTTTGAAGTAGAAAGGAGGGGAGGCCCAAGACTCCTTTCTGATAAGAGGTCCCAAGACATAATTACATTGTGTCTCCTTTATACTTACAATGTGGAAAATAGCTAAAGTCATGAAAATGAGTATGTTTGCAGTTTCTTACCACTGAGTTAGGCTTGAACTAGAGCACAGAAGAAATACGGAGCAGGATAAAGACAAGAACAAAGGGGGGGGGACCCCAAGTGATTACGACTATTATTTGATGCCATTTGAACAACACCAGTCTCAGCCATGCCGTTTAGCCCTCCATGATTTCTGGCTAGGCAGACCTGTGCTGCTCAGGGTCCAGGACAGCCACGAACTGTAGCCTTCAGTGCAAGTTTCTCAAAAAAAAAAATAAGAGATTCTTTCTAGAACACAGTCTTCCCAGGGCAATCAGAGGTGGTTTTGAGGAAATGAGCCCTGTAGCCCAGCCTCCCAGCAACAGGGACTGTCGCTTAGTAGCAGAGCATCTGCTTGGCTTGCAGAAGGTCCCAGGTTCAATCCCTGGCATTTCTAGCTGAAAAGCTCAGGTAGTAGGTAATGTAAAAGACCTGCCTGAGACCCTGGAGGACCACAGTCAGTCAGAGTGGACAGTGCTGACCTTGATAGGCCAATAAGCTGCACAAGAGAGCTTTCTAAATCTTGTTTCAGGCATTTTTATCCTGCCTTTCTATTCAACTCTGGACGAATGATAACAGCTCAATAAAAACCATGCTAGCAATAGCAGCAAGCAATATTTCATACAAGAAACCCAGTAAACCAGTTTATTTGATTTTAAAGACTTTCTGGAATAAGAATTTTACAAACAACACTGGATGGTTAATTTAGTCATGGCTAAATTTTCCCACTGGTTTGAATCTGTTAATGATGAACTTTAGCTGGATTTGGGATCATTCCCTTGGATGAATTAAACTTTGTTCAACAGGACATTCCAAGTAAATATGTTTGGGACTGTATTATGAAATGAGGGTTATACATCAATATTATTTAATAAAATGGAATTATCATCAATTACAGTGTATTTTGGGATGAATCATGCATGCTGCCTTGCAGTGGGGGCTTGGATGAAACCATAGATCATTTACGCATTGGCAAGTGTTAACTTGGAGAATAAATGGGAAGGTCAGATTCTGTGGGGAAAGAACTAATTATAATCAATAGATTTAAAATTAAATAACAATAGACAAACTAGAAATTACTACAATATAAAGTAGGGATGAGCAATATCCATAATGAGAATCGCACCTTCTCCCAGTCCTGTAGGTTTCCATGGGAAAACCCACTAGCTATTTAAAATGTTTTGGTTTCCATATTTTTCATTGTACATGACTTTCACGACTGTTCAATTTAATTTAGACCTTACAGATTGTCATGCTACATCATGTAAAGTTGCCAGGTCCCCTTCGCTTGCCGGCAGGGGATGGGAGGGAGCTCTCTGGGAGTGTGGGCATGGGGTGACATCCCTGGCATGATGATGTCATGCGGAAGTGATGTCATCACACTGGGGGGTGTTGTGTAGTGACACTCTGGTATTTTGGGCAAAACCCTACGGTTACCATAGAATTTTGCCCCAAATACTGGAGCGTCACCACATGACATCCCTGGCCCAATGATGTCACTTCCACGTGACATCATCATGTCAGGAATGTTGCACTGGGTGGTGGCTGTTGGGAGTGGGGTTTTCCTCCACTGGCCAGCTGGCTGGCAGTGGGCAGGAGTCCACTAAATTGGGGGATCCCCTGCTCCCACCTGGGGGCTGGCAACCCTAACATCATGGGTTTTGTAGCCTTAAATATGCATAAACATTCACTGGCCTTCACAAATATAAATTTTGTGTATGGCTGCACTGCATCATTGGTTTAGTAAACTTCCCTTTCTTCTAACTCAAAAATGGGAAATAAATCCTAAGGAATTGGGAAGGAAATAATGAGACTGGGTTACAAGAGATGGTTTAGAAAAAAGTTTTCAGAATATGATAAAAAAAGCCATCCTTATTTAGTCAAACCACATTTGCAGTGTTTGTAGAAGACTTGCAATGAACTTTCATCTCTGCAAGTCTGGGAGAGAAAGCAGCCAACAAATAAGGCTGTGTGGAGTGGTCCTAAGCTTCTAGTATTTCTTTTAGTTTGGCCTTTCCAATCCATGTGCTCTTATCCAGAGTGCTTATCTAGCTCCCCTTTTGCAGAAAAGCCCTTGCAGAATTCCCACTGCTAGCCTCTTTTTAGTGCGTCAGAGAAGGAGTTTGCCCTGATAACTTGGCCTCGTGTTTTTAGCCATTAGTTCTGCTGTCATTGTTTTCTTTTGTTGGCTCATTATAAATTGCCTGGTGCCAATTTGGATTTAAAATTACAGTTTACGTTATATTGTCCAGCATTCCAGATATTGTCTTGGGAGAGGAGCAGTGCAGTGAATCAGTAAATAATGGTTGGCTTCAGTATGAAAACAACAATTGCCTGGTTTGTTTCTAGGTGTAACAGTCTGCTTGCTCTCCTACAGGTGAGTAGTTAGGTCTATAGGAACAGATGTCTTATGGTGTTCACTTAGGCTAAGCTTCAGGAAAGTGTATTAGAGGAAGTGATTAATATTGAGTACCATTGACATGAAAGCTGAAAACTCAGGATACTCTCCACTCTCACACAGCTGGCTTTAACGATGGTCAATGGATTCCTGAAGAACCATAATCTGAATGGGCTTCGGGTTCCGTAATCTGCCACAGATTTCTAGGTGAATGCCTACAATTTACTTAAGGTGCCATCTCATTTTGAAGTCCCCCTGGAGCACTAGAGGAGCCTTGAAGAGCCTCAGCAGAGGCTGCAGTTTGCATGGCCTGACTTGGCCCCTGAAATATACTGGGTTCAGATGCGTTCAGGTGATCAGCTCATAGTTTATTAGTGATTCAGCAAGAGAAAAAAGACTGAGAAACCTCTGACCGAAGCCAAGTATTTATGCCTGAAAAAGGTTACACCCCAAACACACCCCACTCCCAACTATGGGCTATTTACACTACATTGTTTCCCAATTGGGTTACTCTAGGATCCCTGTCACCCTACTGGTCCATTCTAGGATCCTAGCAAGCTATTGTTATACACAGGAATATTTTTGGTCCGGAACGCACCGAAACAGCACAGGCGGTTCAGTGGCAGCTGATCTTGGTGCAAGTGAGGCTGTTTCTGTTTGTCTACAGAGCAGGCGGCACCTGCTTCCCGCCTTGCCTCACTGCTTTCCTTCTCTCCCTCTCTCTCTCCCTCTCTCTCTCCCTCTCTCTCTCCTTCTCTCTTTCCTTCTCTCTTTCTCTCTTTCCTTCTCTCTTTCCTTCTCTCTTTCTCTCTTTCTCTCTTTCTCTCTTTCTCTCTTTCTTTCTTTCTCTCTTTCTTTCTTTCTTTCTTTCTTTCTTTCTTTCTTTCTTTCTTTCTTTCCTTCCTTCCTTCCTTCCTTCCTTCCTTCCTTCCTTCCTTCCTTCCTTCCTTCCTTCCTTCCTTCCTTCCTTCCTTCCTTCCTTCCTTCCTTCCTTCCTTCCTTCCTTCCTTCCTTCCTTCTTTCTTTCTTTCTTTCTTTCTTTCTTTCTTTCTTTCTTTCTTTCTTTCTTTCTTTCTTTCTTTCTTTCTTTCTTTCTTTCTATATTAAAATGCATAAAGGCCCAAACATTGCCTTATTACTAAAACAATGCAGTGCAGTTTTAAAAAATATCTGCACCAGTACAGCATGATTCAACTAAAAGTTAAACACATTGAAAGTCCTGTATTTCAATGAGAAATAAAGCATGCACTTAACCCAATTTTTAGGCATGCTTAAGCCTGTTCAAAAGGATGTCTTAACTCTGTATAAGCTTGGACTGCACATCTCTCAACTTGAAATAAATGAGAGGAAATTACTGATTTTATTTGAAGCTATTGATTTGTGCCTTTGTTTACAGCATTGTATCACCAGAAGGGCAAGTGTTGGGCTGCCATGTCTATTCTCTTAAGCCTCAAACTATATCCAGCAAGGGAAGACCATCTACAATTCACAACTATGTTCAAAACTAAATATTTGAACATACTTGTGAATTGTAGATGGCCTTCCCTTGGTGGATATTGTTTGTGGCTATATTTCTACACTAAGGGTTCCCTATTGTCTTTGGCATGTCTATTCTCTTGGCAGAAATGCTTGACTACTATGCCAATCAGACTGCCACTTACCATGAAGAAGAAGATGCCATTGAGTCACAACTGACTCATGGCAATCCTCATCTATGGGACATTCCAGACAAGAGCTGAACAGAGCAGAAGCTGTTTGTCATTGACTTCTGCTGCACAGCAACCCCATTGTTCCTTGGAAAACATATGGAGCAGAGGTCCATCAGTGGCTATTAGCCACAAGGTATAGATAGGAACTCTCAGTCTGAGGCAAGTGATGCTCTATATTCTTGGTGCTTGGGGGAGGGGCAACAGTGGGATGGCTTCTAGTGTCCTGGCCCCACTGTTGGACCTCCTGATGGCACCTGGTATTTTTGGCCACTGTGTGGCACAGAGTGTTGGACTAGATGGGCCACTGGCGTGATCCAACATGGCTTCTCTTATGTTCTTATGTTTGGGGCAGTGATTATCTGTTTTCTTGGTGCTTGGGGGGGCAACAGTGGGAGGGCTTCTGGAGTTCTGGCTCCACTGATGGACCTCCTGATGGCACCTGGTTTTTGGGCACTGTGTGACACAGAGTGTTGTACTGGAAGGGCCATTGGTCTGATCCAACATGGCTTCTCTTATGTTCTTATGAGAATAGGGCCAGGGCTCTCCTATTCTGAGCTCTTAAAACATGGATGAAAATGCTCTCTTTTGCCGTTGGAAAATAAGGAATATTCCTTGTGAGTAGCAATGATCACAACTTAAATAGTAGGGTATTTAAAATGAGATCTGCCACACTGATCACTTGTTCGAAGTAGTCAGTCAGGAGATATGTCCTCTTTTTTGCTTTTCAAAATATGGTAACCCTAGAGGAGAGTGTGGGAGTGCGTCAGGTACAACATGGCTGTGTGTGAGTCGATGACCACACTTCTGGTAACATTGCACTAATATGTGGCCTAATATGCCAATGAGCTGTGCTGTCGGGGGTGTGACCTAATATGCTAATGAGTTTCTGCTGTTGGGTGTGGCCTATTATGCTAATGAGTTCCTGCTGGACTTTTTTCTACAAAAATAGCCCTAGTTGTGCATCCCCAAGCTAAGTCCTTTTGCAGGTACAGTTCAGGCTCAATACATAACACCCCTCCTCCCAAAGTTCAGAGCCTCTTCAACTGACAAAGTCCTTTAAGTAGGCTGGCCTGCGTCACTCACAGTTTGAGTGGCGTGGTTCCAATGGCAGGGCCAAGGTCACTGGGACAGATTTGGATGGTCCCGCCGGGGATGGCTGGTGGTGGCGGCGTAGATAATATCTTGGGGCTGCCTGTGATGGCTGACTCCAGCGTTCTGCCTGCACTTTCAGATGGCTGCTCACTGGCTATTGGTTGCTTGCTGGCTGTAAGTGGGTCCCTCTCAGCCTCCCAGGGGGCTTGGCAGCTCCTCCTCGTTGTCATCCGGGAGCATTGCGGGCAGACTTGGTTCTGCTGGAAGGAGCTGGTGGCAGAGCTGGTCAATGTGCCTCTGGAGCAGCTGGCCATATTCTGTGGACACCTCATATGATACGGGCCCTGTTACCCTGGTAACCCTGGCAGGAACCCATGCTGGACCTCTGGTGAAATTCTGGGCATAGATGGGGTCACTGGGGAAGAATCCACAGGGAGCTGTTTGACTCTCGGGGGCCAGGCTGTGTTCCAGAGTGTGGTCTGGGTGTAGATGGTCTAGCCAGGTTTTGAGGAGTTGGCCCATGAGGAGTTCTGCGGGGCTGCAGCCGGTGGTGGCATTCGGGGTTATCTGGTGGCCAAAGAGGAAGGCCGCTAGTCAGTGGTCCCAGTCTCCTTGGACAATCTGGTGGAGGGACTCCTTCATTGTCCTCATGATCTGCTCTACCTGCCCATTGGTTGTAGGGTGGAAGGGAGCTGAGCAGATGTGCTGGATGGCATAGTAGCTCATGCACTCCTGGAACTTGGCCGAGGTGAAGGCCATCTCATTGTCTGTTATGATGGTATTGGGTATTCCATGGGTGCTAAAGATCTGCAAGAGGGTATGAATAGCAGTCCTGGATGAGTTGGAGGGGATCAGTACCACTTCCAGCCGTTTGGTGTATGAGTCCACCACATTGAAGATCTGTCCCTGGAAGGGCCCCACAAAGTCAAGATGAAGCTGGACCCATGGTTTGTGGGAGAACTCCCACTGACATACCAGGGCCCTGGGGGGATCCGGCTGGGACTCTTGGCATGGCTAGCAGCACTTTCCACAGTCTTTGATTTCACTGTCCATGCCCGGCCACCAGACATAGCTGCAGGCCAGCGCCTTCATCTGCACAATTCCCGGGTGTGTTTCGTGTAGTGTAACTAGTACTGACTGGTGCAATGGTGCTGGCCTCACCACCCTGCTCCCCCACAACAGGCAACCCTTGTGCGCAGACAGCTCATCCTGGAGGGAGGAGAATGCAGCGAATTCAGGGCCCACCTGGCAGTGGGCCATCCCCTCCCCACCCAGTCCAAAACACGGGAGAGGACATGGTCTCTGGCGGTGCGGCATGCCACATCAGAGACTAGTAGGGGATGGTCATGGAGGGCCTCAAAGAGCAGGATGCACCGGGGCTGGGTTGCAGGTGAGGAGCAGCAGCCTGCTTAGGGCGTCAGCATGGCCCATGGCCTTCCCAGGGCAGTAGATGAGTGAGTAGTGGTAACTGGACAAGAAAATCAACTGGCGCAGCACCCTGGGGGACAACATCTGCAGCGTCTGGTGGTCCAGGGCCAACACACCCAGGAGTGGATTGTCGTTGGTCGTAATGGTGAAGGGCCTCCTGTAGAGGGAATTGTGGAATTTCTTGACACCTGCCACAATTGCCAGAGGCTCTTTGTCAATCTGAGCGTAATTTCTCTCTGCTGAGGACAAGGTGCTGGAATAATATGCCACGAGAACCTCTCTGCTTTCAGGAAGCCAGTGGGCCAGGACCATGCCGACCCTGTAGGGGGAAGCATCGCAAGCGAGGATGACTGGTAAAGTCTCATCAAAGTGCACCAAGATGGTGTTTGAAGTGAGCAGCTCCTTGATGGCCTGGAATGCATTGGCCTGTTGCTGGCCCCAGACCCAAGGGGCTCTTTTGTCGAGGAGCTGGTGCAGTGGCTCCACAACCACAGCTTTGTGGGGCAGGAAGGAATGATAAAAGTTCAGTAGCCCAAAGAAGGCCTGAAATTCTGGTTTCGACATGAGGGCTCGCATGTTGACAATGGAACTCACCTTGTCTGGGGCTGGAAGAATGCCTTGCATGTCTACAGAGAACCTCAGGAACTCGACCGCTGGAACTCCCAGAAGGCATTTTTTCCTCTTGACCTTGAGCCCGGCTGCTTGAAATCATTGCAAGACTGTGTGCAGCCTCATGGAGAAGTCCTCCTCGGTGGGTGTGGCGATTAAAACATCATCAAAGAAGGGCTGTACCCCAGAAATCCCTTTAAGGAGAGAGCCCATTCGACTCTAAAAAATGCCCAGGGCCACGCTGACCCTGAACTGCAGCCTCCACACCCGGAACACACCCCTCTGCATCACAATTGTCTGCACTTCCATCATCGCATCGTCAACCAGGAGCTGTTGGTATGCCTGAGTAAGCCCAGCTTACTGAAGACCTTGGCACCAGCCAGAGTGGCCAGGACGTGGCTGACCACTGGTACCAGATATGCATGGTCTTGTAGAGCCTTGTTTATTGTACATTTATAGTCTGAGCATTTATAATTCCCATTGGGCTTTACTGGTGTCACAACTGGGGTTTCCCATGCGGCATGAGGTCCCGGTTCCAAAACTCCTTGGGCCACCAGCCTATCCAACTCCAGGTCGATCTTAGGTTTAAGAGTGAATGGTGCGCGCCTGGCCTTCAGCCTTATGCGCTGAACCACTGAGTTTAGTTGTAGAGAGACCAGGGGTCTGGTGTAACAGCCAAGCGTCCCATCAAATACCACCAGGAACTTGTCACACACTGCCTGGAAGTCTTTGGTGGCCATGTAGTGCACCCCCGTTACCCTGAACCCTAGTTGCGTGAACCACGCAAGTGGTTCCCCCCCCTCTATTTTTATAATTTCAGGATACAACATCTGGTCTTTATATAAGTGTACTAAAGATCTTGTATACATATGTTTGAATGTGTGTCTATATTCTGTTGCAATAGTGACCACTGAGGAAGGCCTTTTGAGGCCGAAACGCATGTGGTCTTCAGTTGGAAAGTGTTGACCCATCATGTGTATTAATATTTGATAAGCTTTTATTAGTCTGATATTTGAAAAATAATTTTTTAACCCGAATATATTTTAATATGTGTACACCCTAATAAATTTTGTACTTTTATAATATACATGGTCAGCTTCACTCATCAGGATCTCATCCTCGTCGCCAGTGAAATATACTGGGTTCAGGCGTGTTTAAGTGATCAGCTCATAGTTTATTAGTGATTCAGCAAGAGAAAGAAGACTAAGAAACTCTGGCCGAAGCTGGGTATTTATGACTGAAAAAGGTTACTCCCAAAACATACCCCACTCCCAACTATAGGCTATTTATACTACATTGTTTCCCAATTGGGTTACTCTAGGATCCCTGTCACCCTACTGGTCCATTCCAGGATCCTAGCAAGCTATTGTTATGTATCCCCAAGCTAAGACCTTTTGCAAGTACAGTTCAGGCTCAATACATAACAGCCCCACTCCCCTGTACCCTGAGGGAACAACTCACAAGGACAAGAGAAGACAGAGAGGGTTCAGCCTGGACAATCAAGTTTGTGCATGTTTGGGAGCATCCAGCTTCTGTACTCATGAGAAACAGTCCTCTTAGTTAAACAGCTCCGTTAACAGCTTGCATTAGATATATACAATAAAATGAAAGAAAATACCTTAACATTAAAGCTCTATTTACAGAAGTAGATCACATGGTGAGGAACAGCCAGAGGTTTAGGAGATCTGGGTTTATTTCCTTGATTTTCTTATGTGGCTTTGGCTTGGGAAAGTTCATGTCTCTGGGGAAGTGAGGTAGGAATGTAATATTATTGTATTAACAATGCTTTTTTGCCCTTAGGGCTCTTGCAAACTTGTTATGTGGTCTGAGGCAGTTTTCATATTTCACTTAACTGTACAGAAACAGAAACAGGATTGCAGCTTTATTACAGCTGTGCATTTTACCTGGCTCCACCGGCTTGTAAATTCACAGACAAACATCTGACAAAGGGAGCTTTGACTCTCTCAAGCTCATTCCCTGAAAATCTTGTTGGTCTCTAAGGTGCTCCTAGACTGGAATCGAGCTGTTCTGCTGCAGATAAACAGGCCTCCCTCTGAAACAGACACACAAACAGAAGTCAAAAGTGACCTGAAGCCAAAAGCACTGCACAGACTCTGCTCTGGGGCCATTGACTAGTAGCAGTCAGCAAAACCGTTCTTGAGAACAAAATCCACCACACTCCAGGATACCACGGTGCCCTTATAAGAATCTCTTGCCTTTTGAAAACAAACTATTTAGCTTTCCTTCCAAATCACTTCCACAATTTTAATAGCTGCTCTGAAGCTGCAGTAATTTCGATGGGGGGGAACTCATATATATCACACGCTGCTGGTTTTCAGAATGAAATGCAGCATCAGAGGGGCTATTTAAATCTTTGAAATGTCAATGGAGGAAAGGGTTAAACTCTCCTTTTCTCCCCAAGGAATCATCACTGATCTTCACAGCCAGAAGTTCCCTGATTTAAATATGACTTCCAGTTAGCTTTTTAAATAGCTAGAGACCGAATAGGAAGGGAAAGTACTGTGGTATAGCCTAGACTCATCAGATCTCGGAAGCTAAGCAGGGTTGATACTTGGATGGGAGACCACCAAGGAAGGCTCTGCAGAGGAAGGCAATAGCAAACCACCTCTGCTTCTTGCTTGCCTTGAGAGCCCCTTCCTGGTGTCACCATAGGTTGGCTGCAAGTTCACAGCATTTATGTGCATATTGACTGAATAGTGATGTGCAACAGGAGGCAATAAGACGATCGCAAAGTCCTGACATTCTATGTACAAAATTCTAGCAATTTAAATGCAGAACAGTAGAGGGCAGTAATAGAACATGTAGAACAGACTGTAAAACAAGTTCCTTGATAATCTTTGACAGTGCAAGAGGAGTATAGCAAGCTGCGTACTTAGTAGTTTGTTTTAAAAGCCTTAAAAAAACCCTTCCTTGAACTTGATCATTCTGTCACCTACACAAGTGTAAGAAGTAAACAACCAAATTAATTTAAACAACAGAAAATGGTGTGAGAATGGAACCTTTTCCTGATTCACATTGCTTAAGGCTTTTCAATATTTGATACTTAACGGAACGAGTATTTCCTGTTATAAATGGCATTTAATACACCATTTGAGCATTTATATTAGTTTAGGGAATCACACATTCATCTCTGTGTGCCCAGGGGTGCTTCAGAGTCTCCTGTTCTTGACAGCTGCTGCCTGCGAATCGAGAAACTTCCACAACCATTATCTGAAGGAATGCACAAAGCTGCAAACCAGAGGTGGGGAGAGAAATAAGAAGCTCAACCAGCTGTAATGAACCTGTTGTCCATTTGGATGGATCCTGGTCAGTGTTTAAGGCTTCATGGAAGCATATACTATTGCATGAACTTGGTGGGAGGTCTCCAGCTGGCAGCCCTCTGCAACATTGCCATGCCACTTCTGGGGGGAAACTAGAAGTGATGTATGGTCAGGCCCGTAGTTACAGGGGGCATTTGGGAGCAGAGGCCTCCCGCAGCAACTCCTCAGGGCCAAGATGGGCATGATCAGCTGCGTTCAGGGCCAAGTGGTGACAAGTACTCGGTCTGATGCTTTTTAACTTGTTTATTAATGATTTGGAGTTGGGAGTAAGCAGTGAAGTGGCGAAATTTGCAGATGACATGAAGTTGTTTAGGGTGGTGAGAACCAGGGAGGATTGTGAGGCACTCCAAAGGGATCTGTTGAAGATGGGCGAGTGGCATCAATGTGGCCAATGGGGTTCAATGTGGCCAAGTGCAAAGTGATGCACATTGGAGCCAAAAATCTTAACTATAAGTACACGTTGATGGGTTCTGAACTGGCGGAGACTGACAAAGAGAGAGATCTTGGAGTCATAGTAGATAACTCAATGAAAATTTTGAGACAGTGTGTGACTGCAATAAAAAGGGCCAATGCTATGCTGGGGATTATTTGGAAGGGATGCCCCTGTATAAATCAATGGTGCAACCTCATTTGGAATACTATGTACAATTCTGGTCACTACACTTCAAAAAGGATATTATAACATTGGAAAAAGTGCACAAAAGGGCAACTAGAATGATAAAAGGGTTGGAATACTTTCCCTATGAAGAAAGGTTAAAGTGCTTGGGGCTCTTTAGCTTGGAGAAATGACAGCTGAGGGGTAACATGATTGAGCTTTATAAGATTATGCATGGGATAGAGCAGGCAGAGAAAGAAGTACTTTTCTTCCTTTCTCACAATACAAAAACTCATGGGCACTCAATGAATTTGCTGAGCAGTCGGGTTAGAACAGATAAAAGGAAGTACTTCTTCACCCAAAGAATGATTAACACACGGAATTCACTGCCACAGGAGGTGGTGGTGGCTGCAAGCATGGACAGCTTCAAGAGGAGCAGAGGTCCATCAATGGCTATTAGTCTCAATCTGGGGCAAGTGATGCTCTGTATTCTTGGTGCTTGGGGGGGCAACAGTGGGAGAGCTTCTATTGTCCTGGCCCCACTGCTGGACCTCCTGATGGCACCTGGTATTTTTGGCCACTGTGTGACACAGAGTGTTGGACTGGATGGGCCATTGGCTTGATCCAACATTGGCTTCTCTTATGTTCTTATGTTCTTAGGGTGAGTCAGTCTCCACTTGCAGTGTGCGCCCTGCCCACAGAGCATGCAGGCCAGGCAAGGTTCACGTGTGTGAGAGCAAAACCTGCCCCTTTGTTTTGTATGGGGTGCCTGAAAGCAGGAGGGAGGGCAGAACACATGAAGTGGGGCTCCCTCTTTCCGCTTCCTGAGGGCGGTGCCTGAGGGGGAAAGAAGTGGGAAGGAAGCTTAGAGGAGGAAAAAATCTTGGCATTCTGCCTACCAAAAAGCCTGGGAGTTATAGGCTGTGTCCCTCACCCTGAATTTCTGTGAGGTATTTTGAGGTCTTTCTCTTCCCCCCCCCTTTGTATTATTTTATTTATTTTCAATAACAAACACAAAAACAAACATACATAAAACATAGATATGGGGGTAAATTATAGATGAGTTTAACTTCTAGAGCCTTTTCCATACAAGTTTCAAATCGAGTCCTTTAAAATTAATATAGTATTTTTTTTTGCAAAAGTTGTATAAAGATAAATGTGTTTTCTAGTCTATGACCTCTTCTATGTAATGTTGCTTACTCATGTCCTTCTCTTGTTCAGGTTATAGTTCTCATACCATGTATAAAATCTTGCCCATGTATTTTCAAATGTATTTTCTGTGCGGTCTGTTAGCCGGACTGCTTATCTACGCAATGGCTGACTAACTTATTGAGGTCTTTTTGCCAGTGTATACAGAGAGAGCAAGTTTCGTGCCAGAGAGCCCTATTTCTTCAAAGGGAAAACGCTTAACAAGGTTTCTTAATTTGAATCAAGATTCTCTTTACTAAATGTTCTTATCATTTACAGGCATACAAAAACAGATTCACACACACATACATTCAAGTTCCTTTAGTTACAGTAGAAATGGAAGACAATGTTTGGGGTTTAAGCTAAAGGTATGCTTGGGGGGGGGAAGCATATACTTATCTGCTCTAGTAGTCTCGAGCTTCCACAGTTCAGGAACAAGGATTGTTTCTAACTAGGGAAACTCTCACTTTACAATGTTGGAGCCTGCCAACAATTGTAAAGGGTCTCTTGGTCCGGATTCCAAGAGAGCACACGAGAATTACCTTAAATTACAAAGGTTGCTTTTCTTGCAGGGGGCTGCAGGAGTGCACGCGTGATTTCTTTTCCCCTCTTCTCTCTCTTCCTGCTCGAACTTTTCCTTCTCTGAACAAAAGGTTGCACCCCGTTTTATCAGCTAGTATGGGGGCTGGCTTGGGGTGTCTCTAGGTCCATCCCATCCCTATACCATTGGCTAAAGGATGTGGGGGTTCCCTCCTACTAAGGTGGGGCAATACTGAAAGTCTACACCTTTCTACAAGGGAGGTTTTTGGTCAAGGTGTCAAGATGGGTTGGCATGGAAACCTTTAGGTATGTAGATGGATCTGGCCATTCTCAGGTGGGAACTTCACACATGTAAATGTCGAGCATCCTGTGGGTTACGTGAGGTGTAGAACTTCTTCAATGGTGGGAAAGCTGTTGTTTCTACATTCTGTTGAAGGGACAGTAATGGAGATGCTAATATGGAGGCTTCTTGTTCCCAAGGCCTCCTGGGTAGTATGTGCAAGGCATGTCTGTGACCTCATTTGCATGGAGATCAAATCAGTCAATCCTAAAAGAAATCAACCCTGACTGTTCCCTTGAAGGCCAGATCCTGAAGCTGAAGCTCAAATACTTTGGCCACCAAATGAGAAGGGAGCATTCACTGGAGAAGACCCTGATGCTTGGAAAGACTGAAGGTCAAAGAAGAAGGGGACGGCAAAGGATGAGATGGTTAGACAGTGTCATCGATGCAACGAACATGAAATTGAGCAGACTTCTGCGGACAGCGGAAGACAGGAGGGCCTGGCGTAATCTGGTCCATGGGGTCGCGAAGAGTCGGACTCGACGGTGCGACTGAACAACAACAACAGGCTGTGTGGTACCTCCTCTTGCACAGAGAGTCACATTAACTTAAGCATACATTCTCCCAAAACAAAGACACTTGCTGTCACCATTCCTGGTGTGCATGCAGGTCAGAAAATAACAAATAAAAGCATTTTCAAAGTTCATCTCCTAACAGGTCTTTCAAGAATAAAGTAAGTTTATCCATTTCTGCTTCTTCAAGTACTTTGTTAATAAATTCTTCTTTACTTGGTGTTTCCAGGCTCCTCCAATATTTAGCATACAAAATTCTAGCAGATGTAGTCAGGTACAATATAAGATAGGAATCATCTCTTCTACAAGTTTCCGGCAAATTATTCAGCAGAAATATTTCAGGAGTAAAGGGTAAATGGCATTTCAACATTTTTTGCAACACTTCATGAATCCACGCCCAATATTTCCTTGCTCTCTCACATAACCACCACATGTGATAAAAGGATCCCCCCTTGTTTTGACATTTCCAACATCTATTTGAACATTTTGGATCAAATTTGGCCAATTTGGTTATATACAATCTGTAAAACATCTTATAAATATTTTCCTTATAGGAAATTGCTTTCATAATCTTAATAGAAAAAAATCTCCTTGCCCGTGTTTGTTCAGGATGAACTTCCCATCTGTCGGTCCCAGCTCAGCTCAGAAAATGGGGTGAGCCCAAAAAAAAAAAATGTCCCAGGAATGGTGGCAGGAAAGCCGTTCTATGGAATAAGGAGAGTCCCCCAGCAGGGCCAGCACCCTCTGGTGATTGGCAAGATGGTCAGTGTGGTCACCTCCAAGCTCGCCCTGCACACCCTTGGTAAGTTGCAAGTGGGGACATTTCTCTCCCCCCCCCCGCTCCTTTGTATTCAGAATCCCATTGCTGAGCAAAGTTTGTTCTCTTCACCTCCTGCCTGCCTGCTTGCTTTCCTTCCCGGCCGACTGGAGGCATGCATACTCACAAGTAAACCCTGCAGATCTCCGACGGCTGCTTTTTAGAGAGCATATTCACTCCCAAGTTTCCTCCATTTGGCCACCTTCCCTGCTTGAGAGCCTCTCTGTTCTTTGTCTCCACATTCCCCTTCCTCCTCCGTTATCCCATCCCCGTTTCTGGTATCGTTAACTTTAATTAAATTAGCCAGTGCCCCCTGAGAAACTTAAATGCCCCCTCACTTAAAATTTCTGACTATGGGCCTGTGTACACTAGCTCTATGAATCACCAGAAACTCTATGGTTTTTCCTTAGAGTTTCTGGCAATTCCTAGAGCTACCCTACACTGCTTCTAGGTTTTACTATAGGGTTTCCAGCAATTCCTACAGATATGTTATATTATTTCCAGGTTTCCCTGGAAGTGACATAATGACATAATGACATTGGTGATGTCACCAGTGTCGAATGCTCCACACCCTGATGTTCCCACCCCCAACTCTCCCACCAGTTGCCAGGCTTGGCATGGCAACCCTATGAAATGGACATGCTAGACTACTCATCCTACAATGGTTGCTAGGTGTAATAGAGCTGAGCTGAAATTGTGTGTGTACCAGATGTCACATATGTCACAGTGAACATGTTCAGCAGGGAAACAAACCATGTTTGACAACCACAGTCACTTGTGAACTGAGCCTCACATGTCCTTGCCTTGCCCCTATCTGAGCTTAGCAGCTGTTGAACAGCTTTGCCCCAGCTATGGGTAGCAGAATTTAGTTTCTTCACTCTTTGGTCAGCTGCTCAGCCCATGCTGCTTCACATACAGGAGAGACTGAGGAATGGGAAGCATCTGCCTTGCTGAAGACAAGGGCTTCAGCCTCGCTTCTAGGGCAGAAAAGGGGACTTTCACTGTTATGCACATGAACGCTCTGGCCACTGAGATAAAGACTGTTCTGGGGCAGTCAGTCTGGGCCATAAAGAGATGGCTGCAGTTCTATACACAAACAGAGGATTCTTTAAACACATGCACCTTGCAGCACGTTCTGCACTCCTCCACACAGGCAACTTTAACTTGATTATTAATGCACATGTTCCTAACCTAAACAACAGAATCCAACCAGATTTCAGGATATAGGATAAGTTGAAATTGTTTGTCCATTTAGTTTCTGCAGTCTCACTCTCAGGACTACATTTCTCAGGAGACTGTGGGGATTGGGGGGGGGAAGAGATGACAGTAGACAAATGGGGGGAGGGAAGCATGTAATAAAATAAAGTGTTATGAAACATCCGTTGATGACTTCTGCAAGCCTAACTTTGGTGGTGATCTCTAACTGAGTAACACCACTATTGAAAGCCCGGCTAGAGTTTATACTGCATGAAGTATTCTCTGTGATTCTATGATTCTATACTTGTCAATGGCATTTCTTCAGAATGGAGGGAGGTGTCCAGTGGGGTGCCACAGGGCTTGGTTCTGGGCCCAGTACTTTTCAATATTTTTATAAATGATCTGGATGAGGGTGTGGAGTGGCTACTCATTAAATCTGCAGATGACACCAAATTGGGAGGAGCAGCGAACACACCAGAAGATAGAGACAGAATTCAATGAGATCTGAACACACTGGAAAAGTGGACAAGACTCAGTTTAACAAGGACTGAGTTCTACATCTGGGTAACAAAAATCAGGAACATGTGTACTGGATGGGAGATATACTTCTGGGTAGTAGTGTGTGTGTGAACAAGATCTTGGGATGTGGGTAGTCTATAAGGTAAATGTGAGCAGCCAGTGTATGCAGAGACAAAAAAGGCTAATACGATCTTGGGCTGTATCAACAGAGGCATAACATCCAAATCGCAAGATGTGATAGCCCCAATGTACACTGCATTGGTTAGGCCGCACCTGGAGTATTGTGTGCATTTCTGGAGACCTCATTTCAAAAAGGATGTGAACAGAATGGAGCGTGTGCAGAGGAGAGTGACAAGGATAATCAGGGGCCTGGAGACCAAGCCCTATGAGGAGAGGCTGAGGGACTTGGGAATGTTTAGTCTGGAGAAGAAGAGGTTGAGAGGGGACAATGACTGCTCTCTTGCAGTATTTGAAGGGCTGCCACTTAGAGGAGGGCAGGGAGCTGTTCCGGTTGGCAGCAGAGGATGGGACTCACAATAATGGGTTTAAATTAAGGGTGGGAAGGTACTGGCTGGATCTTAGGAGAAACTTTTTGACAGTAAGAGTTGTGCCACAGTGGAATCAGCTGCCTAGGGAGGTGGTGAGCTCCTCCTCACTGGCCGTCTGTAAGCAGTGGCTGGACAAACACTTCTCAGGGATGCTCTAGGCTGATCCTGCACTGAGCAGGGGGTTGGACTAGATGGCCTGTATGGCCTCTTTCAACTTTGTGATTCTATTATTCTAAGTCTGCCTGAGCCAGAATCACCACAGATTAACACATCAGGTTTTTTGAACATTAAAATAATCAAATTAACATCACATCAATAAGCCTTGCACATCAGTTTTTGATGACAGCCAGCTACTGAATATGTACAGGTATACAGATGCTTGCATTCCTTGTTGGTGGTCATCAAAGTTCTTTTCAAAGCCAGTGAGAACTCTTTGGATTACAATTAATGCCTGAATAAATAATGATGAGGATACTATGCATTTCCATGGTATACATTTCCTAATGCAGAAGAGAGTGGAAGGGCTGTGGCTCAGTGGCAGAGCATCTCCTTGGCATGCAGAAGGTTCCAAACAATTTCGACAGTGTCAAGTTCCCCCGCACCTGCACTTGTGTTCTTCCACTGCTTTAATTCATTTCTGTAGGTATTTTTGCAGCCCCAGATGCGAAAATGCAGTTTGTTCCCTGTTGCTCCGCAGCATCAGACTTCCCTGTTTCCGGGAACTCCAATGCTGTGCTGCAAGAGGGGGCAAACTGCGTTTTTGCTCCTAGGAGGGATAAATCACCTGCGAAAATGAGGGAAATAGAAGAGTAGGCAGGGGGAAACCTGACACTGCAGAAAACATCCCAGTTTCGATCTGTGGCACCTCCAGTTAAAAGGATGAGGTAGGTGGTGATGTGAAAGATCTCTGCCTGAGACGCCAGAGTGCTGCTGCCCAGTTGAGTAGACATTGCTGACTTTGATGGACCAATGGTCTGATTCTGTATAATGCAGGTTTGTGCTACTACCTATGTGCTTCTATATAGAACTATATCTATGTAGACTGTTGATGTGGCTTGTTGTTGTTGTTCAGTTGCACAGTCGAGTCCGACTCTTTGCAACCCCATGGACCAGATCATGCCAGGCCCTCAAGTCTGCTCAATTTCATGTTCGTTGCATTGGTGACACTGTCTAACCATCTCATCCTTTGCCGTACCCTTCTTCTTTGACCTTCAGTCTTTTCCATCATTAGAGAATTCTTAGAGAATTCTAAATCAGGAAGTCCCAAGTTTGACTATTGCATATGCCGTGAAGCCACTAGGGCCATGCAAAATTATCTGTCTGTTCAAAAAACTTGAGTTAATTTCTTTAATTTGGAACTAAAGCTAGTTGTATCAATCAGATGGTCATTTAGGTTAGGTTCAATGGAAAGCATATTGCCACATGTAACTCTGCCCCAGCCATCTGGGATAAATTTTCATGGGTTGCAAATAGGGTTTAAAACAGACACTCATTCCATGCTTTCTTGATATATGAATGCAAGGTGGCCTGATGTTTCTCTACACTAAGGACAATAAAAACTGGCAGAGGGTAGTTATTATGGAGGAACAGTGCAGCAATATATTTCCCCATAAAATTATAGACATCAAGAAGGCCAGACTCTCAGAATTACAACCCTCCTCACTGATATATCTCAGATGGTTCTTTGTCACTGATCTCTGGTTTGGCCCTGCCTGTCAAAGCTGGGGGGGGCACTTGCTACTATCCCTCTGCGGCCTTAGGTCCTGCCTATTTGAGCCTGAAAAGAGGGCAAGCAATACTTTTGCCTCTGACCCCTGCAGCCCTGTTGCCATGCCTGTCATAGGCAGGGGGAGGAAATCTTGTCTGATTAGCTGCTTCCTCTACATCTTTTCAGCACTCTACCTTCATGTGCAGCATGTCTGTCCACCTGTCCTGCAGGTTCATTGCCATGCTTGTCTGTCACAGGGAAGGGAGACATAGCTGAGCTGCTGCCTGCTGGTTGTTCTCCTGCTTAGGATGGCCTGCCTGGCATTGACCAGAGCCTGTGATTGTCCATTGTAACTCTCGCCCTATGGAAGAGGCTGGGTGAGTAGGTGAGGGGGGCCCTCTCTCTAGAGGTGTTCAGCTGGCGCTGCAAGGCTGTTTTTATTTACCAGGGCTTTCAAAGGGGTGCATGCTGCAGCCATTTCTTTTGGGGATGGGGGTTTGTCACACAAGGCAGGCACCTCCTGGTTCACCTGCAAGGTTGCCAGTTGCAGTAAGCTAGGCAAAGTGATGGCAAACCTAAACAGCATAATAAAAAGTAGAGACATCACCCTGCCAACAAAAGTCCGTATGGTCAAAGCAATTGTATTCCCAATAGTAATGTATGGCTGTGAGAGTTGGACTATAAGGAAGGCCAAGTGCTGAAGAATAGATTCTTTTGAATTATGGTGCTGAAGAAGACTCTTGAGAGTCCCTTGGACTGCAAGGAGATCAAATCAGTCAATCCTAAAAGAAATCAACCCTGACTGTTCCCTGGAAGGCCAGATCCTGAAGCTGAAGCTCAAATACTTTGGCCACCAAATGAGAAGGGAGCATTCACTGGAGAAGACCCTGATGCTGGGAAAGATTGAAGGTCAAAGAAGAAGAGAACAGCAAAGGATGGGATGGTTAGACAGTGTTATCAACAAAACATGAAGTTAAGCAAACTCCAGAGGACGGCGGAAGACAGGAGGGCCTGGTGTGATGTGGTCCATGGGTTCGCAAAGAATTGGACTTGACTGTGCGACTGAACAACAACAACAACAACAAAGGCAAGGGTCTGCCCTCCATGGCTCAGGAACTGTGCCTGTCAGAACTGCTTTATTGATATCTCTTATTCAGATATCAATGGGGTTGGAGCACTGCGGGAAGCCTTGTTTGGGGGGGAGTGGGTGAAAAGAAATGGATATGTATTTACTTGTTTAATTTGTATGATCGTGGAAAATATATCCAATAATAAATTGTATTTACCCAAGAACTGCTTTATTAATGTCCTCCTGGCATAGTTACACTCACTTGCCCTGTTATAGAGTATCCAGGCCCTCATCCTCTGCCAGCCACCAGGCATGTCAAATCACTGCCTTTAAAGCCCATCCTAATAACTGGACCCACCCCCAGAACCTCATTCCCATTCTTCCCCCAGCCCAGTCTGGCCCATGCATAATTCATGGCACTCCTTCCCCACGATGGGCAGCAGAAGCCACAATCCAGCCTGTCCAACACTGCATATTGGGCCATACCAGGCCCTGGTATGCCCCAGCCGTCTCCTGCTCACCAACTGGTTGTGCTGTCTAGTGGTTCTGAGGTCCCCATCCCTTCCAGGCCTTCCCTGCCTACCTGTCTGTTTTAACATTAAGTTTGGAAGCCACTTTGAACCATGGGGGAAAGGCAGGGTATTAAAAAACAAACTACATATACAGCCCCTCAATAGTGAAGCATTCATGAATGTTGTGCTGATGGAGGCTGCACTCTGGAGAGCCATGCTTTTGGAAAGGTGCTTGTAAAACAAAACAGATGTGTTCTATTATTCTTTCCCCTTTAAGGTTTCTCCACAGTGGGGAAGGGGAAGTAAGAAGAGGGTTCACAGATAGTTCAGGCCACTAGGTTGCTGCATAATTTTAAAATTTAAATTCCTTTGTGAGATATAACTAGCACGTAAATGGCAAACATAATTTCATGCACCATTCACCAAAAGGGTCGTGAAACTGTGGGTTCTTTCCCCGAAGAAGGTAAAGCCACATGTGTCATAACTAAATGGATTGAGATTCAAATCGAGCCACACTTAGAACACAAAATGCACTTCCTCCTCCTCCTCCTCCTCTTTTGCTGTGCCTTTAACCCCAAGGTATATGGTGCATCATGCTGTATCACAGATGCTGCCACTATCTTCAGAGCCAGTGTCGCAAAGGCTTTTGTGTAGATTTCCATAATGACCTTCACAATAACCTTGTTTTGACTATTCTCTCTCTCCAAGAGCACTCTCATAGGTCCTAGAAGATCTCAAATGTCTGACAGTGACATGCTAATGACTAATTATCTTTTATCAATCACATTTCATACATCTGTTGTTTTTGTTGTTAGCTATGGGTGATTATTTGAAACATCTGAAGCCTTTTTCTAAATGGGAAAAGAAGCAGAAGGAAATTGCTGCACACCACTGCAAACACTACTTTAGTTGGGTGGGATTAACAACAAGCCCAGATACTGTGTTGAAGCAAAAGGACAGCCAGCTCTTATTTCCCTCACAATTCTCCCCATCCCTGTTGCACAGCGCCTCCTAATGGCCCTAGTGATTATACAGCCAGTACTGCACACTGGAAGCAATTTTGCCCACACAGCAGTTCAGCTTAGTCTTCCAAAAATAGCAGTTAAATTTTAAAAAACAAACAAACAAACTAAACTTTCCAAATATTTGTGACATTCATGTTTCCTGTTATTTGCATTCCTATACAATACCTTTGACCTCACAAATGTGTAGGGAGCTGTACTTTTAACCTGAACATAAGAACCACCCCACTGCATCAGACCAGTGGTCCATCTAGTCCAGCAGCCTGTTTCACGCAGTGGCCAACCAGTTGCTCTGGAGGGCCAACCAACAGGAAGCAGTGATCAAGACTGTTGCTGTCTCCTGGCATTGGTATTCAGAGGTTTCTTGTTTCTGAATGTGGACACTCCTTGTAGCCATGTAGCTGTTCTTTATTATTTTTAAGACCTTTGTTTATGTCCCTTTTTCACTGAATGCTTTAATCTCTTATTATTCTGGACTTTAGGCTACCTACACATCCTGCCTTTTCTCACAGGGCAATCTGCAGTGCCATCCTAAACAGAGTTACACCCTTCTATGCCCAGGGACTTCAATGGATTTTGAAGCATATAATTTTGCTTAGCATTGCATTGGTAATTTCTGTTCTGTCCTTTGGTGGATGTATAAGAAATACCCTTTCCTCTATCCAAAACCAGCCTAGAAGTAACCACGTAGCCTCAATCTTTCTTTCAGATCCTCTTTGTAACAGTCCCCCCATACTCTACCAGTGATCATGGCCAATGGTTTGTTTCCACTAGAATATATCCTGTTTTGCCTGTAGTGAGTCTGAAAAGAGCTGCTCTGAAGGTAATGCTGAAAGTCTATTTACAGTGATTGTCACATGTATGTTGCCAGAGCGTCAACATTTTACACTGCAAGGCAAAGACTTTGTTTTGTTCTGCAGATTTATATTTAAGGCAAAGAGCTTTTCATGTTGAATAAGTTCAGGAACCTTTTTCACCCATGATTTCCTACCCAACTCACTTGTTACAATTTGGAAAGGACTTCCTGGAGGTGTTTGTTTGCTTCTTCCTCTCAGCCAAAAGCATGCTGGGATTTTTATCTGAGTATCTGAGCTACAATGGCTAGGTTATCAACAGTACAATCCTATATGGTTACTCCAGTCTAACGGGATGAATAGGTTTAGACTGAAGTCACTTTGCATAGGATTGCATTATAATTAGGGTTCTTCCTTAACTGAATGGGCCAAACCATGCAGAGGGAACAAGTATCTCTTCTGGAGGAATATGCTAACTATCATGAGCACTGCCCTGTTCCAGGACGTTGCCCTGAGGTAGCTGTGGCGTTGCGGCCTTTCTATATATGTAATGGCCCTGTATTCAGTTTATGATCTAATGAGGTGACTGATCAGTCCTAGTTCCTATCTCTGATGGCTGATCAGCTCACCCTTAACAGTAGTCTCTTCGGGGTTTCCTTTAACTTCTGGATATATGGAGGACAACTACCCAGTATTATTCTTCCCCACGGAGTCAGGCACCAGGGCTTATAAATGTCACACAGCACAGATCTTTATTATACAGAAAACTCCAACAGGGGGATGGGATATATTTACACAGGATTCTTTGGATACTTTGTAGTATAAACACTTCACTTTGCCTTTTCATAAACTGTAGGCTTATTACTCTCAGTTTGACTTGGATGTTCTTTGGTTTGCAAAACCTTTCTCTGACTCCACTCTCCAGAACCTGTTTGGTGGTTAACCTTTGGGCTTTAACTGCCTGGCCTCCTGAGTCTACTGGTTCCACGAAACTCAGCTCTCCAGACTACTCCAGACCCTTTGCCCTTCCTTAGCCACCTTAAATTCGTATGGAGCAGGGTATTTGTGGTTTGTGACCCCTGAGATCTTGTACTTTTCACTCTCTCACCACTCTCCTCTTTATGTTAGAGGGTACCAGTGCAGAGGGCTTTTTCAGCTATAGTTTTTCACTTCAACTGCTCTCAAGCTGATTCCCACTGAGCTCAGAGGCTGTTGTGCTCTCAAAGCTCCCTCAGAAACTCTCTCTCTCTGTGTTAACTCTATGTCCCCAATCTACAAACTCTCTAACTCTCCCAACAATCAGCTCTCGACTGTCATTTCTGTACAGTTATCTGTCACTCATTTCCCTGAGAGTTCTGAGCCACCTGGCCCCCACCTCTCTCAGTGTCATGTGACTCAGCAGCTGCTGGGTTTACCTTGCTGCTGTCCATAAACCTCTAATTCCATCACACGAGCCATTAAAAACAATCCTTGCTTGGGATGAGAACCCATGCTTTCGGCTGTTCTTGGCCTGGCTACAGATCTTTCTGTGCATTATAAAGAATGAGGACATTACATGCAGAATTGTAATTCAGATCTAAAGTGCAGGGTGTTACCCAAATTGGCATACATGTGAAGGCACTACAACTTGCGAAGGCATCCCCTTGCTAGCACTGAATCCCTCTTAGGGCGGGTTTTTGCATGATTGATGCTGCCCTGCATTCTTTTACAAGCTTAGTGTGACTCACTGCCATCTGATATTAGTTTAATACATGCTCCATCTAGAACTCCTAGGCCTATGCTGAAATGTACACATGTACAAAATGGAGGAACAAGCCCTGACAAAATGGGGGTCTCCATGAGGTGAGGGTCCCAGGTGCATCAGGGGTCAAATTTTTGAACAGTTTCTGCACATAAGAAACTCTCTGCATGTGTAAACCAGTATATCAGGTTCTGCTAAATTTTCCTCCTTAAAGTTCTACTTTACTACTGGTAAACACTGGGAGCATACAAAAAGACAACCTCTGCTTGCACTCTAAATTGGCACAATCAAGAATTCTATCTCCACATTTTGTACAGTTTGCAGACTGGCTCTAAGGCAGCAGAAAGAAGATAAGGTCACACTGGGAGGTGGGAGAAAAGAGGAACAAGGTGCAGGGTTGAGCAGTTTTGTTAGATCTCCTAGATCCCTAGATTCCAGTCGTTTCAAGGTGGGAGCCAGAGAAGTTCCCATGAAAGATCCCCTGGGATCTTCCCCTGGGATCCCCTGGGATCATTTAGTGAAATGCTTAGGGATCTCAGGCAGCAGCCACACTTTTGCTGGATATTGTGCTGCTGGATTTGCTACTGGATTGCCCTGCCCAAACAGAAAATCCAGTTGTGAATGTTTGCTATAGCTCGAAATAGCACAATAACAGAAGAAGAAGAAGAAGATGAAGAAGAAGAAAAGGAAAAAAACTAGGATGTAGCCTATGACTCTAGACCAGATTTTGTTTTTTGAACTGTTCTCCTGACTGAAGAAATTGTCCTGCTAACTGTCCAGATTTAAAGCTGACTTTGCAGTTCAGAATCTGCAGAAAGTGCAGCTAGCTGATGATTGGGATGGGGAAGGGATCGTGCATACGCAAAAAAAGAGGTAAACTGAAAACAGCAGACTAAGCTGTGGCACATGACACCTTGTCTAGACTCACTAGAAGTAACCACTGCTCACATTTCATATTCAGAATGCACAGGAATTTTCAGCCACAAGAGCTTATGGTGTTCCATCAAATAGCTGCAGCTCACAATGGGGTCTTTGATGTGCTAATACATCTATGTGCAAATGGTACCTTCTCCATTCACTTCAACCATCACTTAATGCTCTGCGGTGCATTTACAACAGTTAAGCATCTTTAAATCCCATTGATTCCCAATGTCATAAACATTCACACTGTGAAAGCTTTAAAAGGTCATTACTTATTTGAGGTAATGAGTTTGAAAGCTGATCATTATAGCGGGGGCGGGGGGAGAGGAGAATCCTTCTTTGAAGTGGGTTGACAATATTGTTGCTTTTAGGGAGTCTGTTTCCCTTCTTTTCAGATTCTTCCCAAAGGTAGTCACTTAAATATCACTCATTCCTACAGGAACTGACTGTATGTGTTAGACAGGAGTGAACACATATGGGACAGCATTTCATCAGTGAAAGCAGAGATGTGTTTGTAACTTCTCTACTTCCAAATAAGGATCACTTCCAGTGCCCCAATTCCTCCTCTCTGTTTTGCCATTATTACACAAAATTAAAGATAGCCATAGAATCATAGAATTAAAAAGTTGGAAGGGGCCTAAAAGCCATCCAGTCCTACCCCCTGCACCATGCAGGATGACCTATAGCATCCATGACAAATAATTACCCAACCTCCACTGAACCACCTCCAAAGAGTGAGAACCCATACCATCTCTGGGCAACTGATTCCATAGCTGAACTGCCCTTATGGTTGAAAAGTTTTTCTTAATATCTCACCGATATCTCCCTGTGAGACATCTCCACCTGCCCCCAGCCGTCCACTATGATTTCAGCTCAGTTGGGGATGCATTCCCCAGGTTCAGATAGGTGCAGGAGTCCAAAAATAGCTGTTCCATCCTCCCAGCCAGTTCCTCCAGTAGCCAGCCCTCTAACCCTCTTCCTCCCCAGCTGTCTGGGAAGCATCCTTTATTAAAGGGAGGTTGCTCCACCCCTTTCCCTTCACCAGCCAATAAGATTTGTTCTGATTTCCCTGGCTCCACCTCCCTCCCTTGAGCTCCCGCATGGGCTGAGATGAGACTTACCTAATCTCCCTGTCTCAGCCTATCCCATGCTTGCCCCAGTCCCCTTCTTCTGCCCCCTCCCCATCCACTTCCCTGAGTCAGGCCCAAGAAAGAAGGTTTTCTTCTGTATGCACAGGCTGCCCTTCTGTGAAGCAGGGAACAAACTGGAAAACAGGCTCATCTTGTATTCTGACCACACAAAATAACACCGGTGTATGCTCTTCATTACGCATTATTTTAAATGAATGGTGGGACTCTGTTGACATTCCTATCGCTTCAAGGGATCATTACTCAGCAGGTACAGGTTCTGCAGTTCCAATTATCTGAACTGGCCTAAAGAGAGGAAAGTCAGTCCTTGTGAATGGCATTCAAGTTTTATGGAATGCATTTGCTAAAATTCCTCATGTAGTCTTGATGAATTTAACATCTTAATTATGGTAACCATAAATATGTGTAAACAATCCAATTGTGTCTGTTAACTAAATAAATGTTTGCACCTTTTTTTTTAAATAACATGCACATTATTTCTTCAGCTGTTCCGAACAAACTCCTTCTGCTGGACAGAAAATATGAAGGAAATTACTAAGCTCAAAATGTTTTCTCTTCACTCCAGCTCACCCCACTGTCTATCAGCAGTCCCTGTTTCCTGGGACTTCTCCCAGTTTTTAGGCTTTGAAAATGTTATTTTTGAGGGGTGGTGGTGGTGTGAAATGCAAGAATTTTCATTCTTTTTGATTAACCTCCCTTCCCACCATCTCCATAAGTTACACCTGTAAATGGAGGAGCAGTGGTTGCATCTTATCTCTAGGGAAAATGTACTGAAATGCAAGAACATGAATATTTATTGATTAAAGCCCTGCTTTTCTACCCAATGTGGACTCAAAGCAGTTTACAACATCATTTCCCCCTCCTCCATTTTATCCTCAGAGCAATAATAGGTAAAGTTGAAAGAGAGAGACCAGCCCTTGGTCATCCAGCAAACTTCCATGGTAGAGTAGGGATTCAAACTGCCCCACATTGGCTCATACTGAGGCATCATGAAGTGCACAGCCTATTTTAATGCTATGTAGTGGAACATAGGAGCTGTGGTGGCTCAAGTGGTTAAGACGCTGAATTGCAGGCTGTGGAAGGTCGGTAGTTCAGCAGTTCGAGACCCGGGTGCCGCATGACGGAGTGAGCGCCCGTCTCTAGTTCCAGCTCCTGCCAACCTAGCAGTTCGAAAGCAAGAAATTGCAAGTAGATAAATAGGTACCACTTTGGTGGGAAGTTAACAGCGTTCCGTGCACCTTGGTGTTTAGTCATGCCGGCCACATGACCACGGAAACGTCTTCGGACAGCGCTGGCTCTTCGGCTTGGAAACGGAGATGAGCACCGCAACCCTAGAGTCGGATTCGACTGGCTTTCGAGCAAGGGAACCTTTACCTTTACTTTACCTTTAGTGGAACATAGGCTCTGGAGTATGGCTTATGATGCAGCCACTGTCTGGAATCTAAGCAGGTCTGGTTATGGATAGGGATGAGCATTCGGCATTTCTGAGTCGACCTTAGTCCTGTTGGGTTTTGGCACTGCCAGAGGGGCACTGGTTCTGCTGGGTGTGTTGCACTCGCTCTGCTGCTAGCCTTGCAAACATGTCCCCTCCCCAACTTCACTTTCTACTGCAGAGATTCTTTGGGAGAAGCTGCTGGGCTTGTCGTATGCCTGCCTTGCTTTTTTCCCACCGTTGGAAACAATGGAGAATGAGGCACCCTCTTTGGGTGCCCATAGAATAGGACTCCCTGGTCCAATCTTTTTGAAACTTAGGAGTTCTTTTGGGGAGAGGCTCCAGCAGCTACACTGCAAATTTGGTGCCTCTACCTCAAACCCCTTCCCTCCAACCCACTGAATATATCCTAGGAGATTTGCCATTGACTATGATAACCCCATAGGGTAAAGTGAAGCAAAAAAATTGGGATTCCCAAATTGTACCCAAATTCCAATACAATATCAATATTGGAATGTGGGTTTTCAAGGCAACACAGAATTTTTTAAGGGTCCAAAAACCCAGAATCCAAAAAAAGTACTGATTTTTTTTCTTGCACATCCCCAGTTATGCATAGAACATAAGAACATACATAAAAACATAAGAGAACAACACTCTTGTCACACAGTGGCCAAAAATACCAGGTGCCATCAGGAGGTCTAGCAGTGGGACTGGACTGCCTGGGAATGCTCTGTGCATCATCTTGAGCTCTGTGGAGAAATGCATTTTTCTTAGGAGGCTTGAATTGAAGCTGAGCAAAACCTCCACCTTGAGTTTTAAAAACATTTCCTGTCTCTTGTCAGAGAACAAGCAGGAGGGGGGACGTCTGTTGCACTCTAGCCTCACCCAACAAGGCTTTAGAGATGCAAATAGCAGGCTTGGCTGGATACAGTGAGATGGTCATGTCACATACACAACCTCCATCTAGAAGGTGACATCTAGCAGGGAAGAGAGTTTGGACATTTAAAATGCTTAAAGGCATCTCCTCCTGGAGATTTCAGAAATGGCTTCTTTCCCCTTCTTGGGGGCGGGGTGGGGGGAGAGAGATGTATAAAGTCCTTGGGATGAGAAGGAGAGGCTCTTTTGGGATGATTCTGTTGAGGCAGACAGACCTGTCGCCTGGGTTCTGCTGAAGGCAGCTATTGCCACGTGCAGGACTGCAGGCCTGAGCAGAGGCTCCAAGTTAATGGCCCAGCTGCATGTGTCGGTTTGAGCTCTAATGAGCTGACACAGAACAAGGCAGCTGGGACCGAGCACCTCAGTCTTCTGTCACCTCCCAGTCCCAGGAGCTTTTGTCTTAGGTGTGGCCAGTGGAGGTTCGGAGGTTCTAGCAGGGGAGCGCAGCTATCGTATACCCTTGACCGAAGAACGGTGCACTTCTTCTATCTGGGATGGTCGTCCTCTTCGACCGAGCGCGCAGCTTCGGGAGGGATGCACATGGAGCGGTGAGGGAGGTAGGGGACACCTGCCTAGCCAGCCAGATCAGCCGAATCAACACTGGCGATCAATGGGGTGACAGATGTCACAGCCAGATCACCCTCACATCCAAGGTGTGGCCAGTGTGGAAAAGCACCAACAACAAGCAATGGATCATTTGACAATGTGACAAAGCTCCTTATGCATGTTTGGAAGAAGTAGTGGGACTTTCAGTATGGTGAAATCAGAAGCCACTTGAGGGGAATAATTTATACATTCAGGCAGTTGTGGTTTTATCACGTACACAGTGAGTACCAAATACTAGAATGTGCATGTAAGATTTGAATACTCTCACACATTGTGCAGTGTGTATCACCAAGAAGACAGAAACAAGAGGCCTACAAAGAAAGACCAAAAGGCTGCAGAAGAACTAATTAAAGCTATGTGTCTGAGATTCCAGGCAAAATATTCTGCTTCAAAGTAGGGGGTTCCACAATGCTTGGTCAACCAAAAATGCAAACGTTAATCTAAAAGAGGAAGAGCAGCAGTTTGGGCATGGGCAAGCACCAAAATTTGTGGTATCCAATGAAGCAGCTCATGAACACAAGTTGTCAGGGCCCTCCAACAATGATGTAAGCAGTAATCAAAGTGGAGATGCAGAGGAAAGGGGACGCAGGCAGGCACCATACAGGGGTGATAACAGTAGATACTCTTTAACAGCTGGATTTGAGAGAAGACACTAGTTCCGGTTATAGGGCCAGCTGTTTGAAAGCGGGGAAACTACTTTTTCCTAAGTCTGGAAAAAGGAGAGGGAATCCAACAGGTTTCTCCTTGACTGGCTAAAGATGAGCAGCAGGGTAATCTCAGATCCTGGTAAAACTTCCAAACAAGGCTTGGAAGGGATATCTTGGGGAGGGAGAGTGGTCTGTTGAGGACAGTATTAGTTCCCCTATTATCTGAATTTTTGCGCTGAAATTCCAGATGGCCCATATTGGGTTAGTGTGAATGAAAGCCTTATAGTCAAGAATGCTAATGTGAGTCTAGTACTTTGAGGGCAGGAACTTAATACAATAGATTCCTTTGTGTCTGAGTGTACTGTGATTAATTACTAGGAGGTCCTGACTAAAGGTCAGAGGGGCTAGGCAAAGGGAGAGGCTGGTTTCCTTCAGGCTACCATTGTTCCAAAACAGCATGATGTGATTTGCATGGAATTAATCCAAATTGTTGGCAGAGTTTAAATATGCAAGGGAAGTGAAGCACTGACTATTTAGACAAAAATAAATAGGTTTATTAAGGAACAAACTGTTATAGAACGTAGAAGAGAGAGAGCCTTGACTGTCTAGCCTAACTGCTGAAGGAGAAACAACAAGAAGGAAGCTCTGCAGGACTGGGAAGTCTCCAGAGGACAGCAAGGACATAATTTGAAAAAGTGGGAGGTCCCTAGTCTACTATGCTAACTACCAGTCCTTCAGCTGTCCCCCTGTAGGGTGATCTTCAGATCTTCTTCATAAATCTGCACTATAGACCTTGCATATTACAGCACAAATCCCTGCTGGCTCAGAGCCATTTTGTTAAAGATGACCCAAATTTTGGGCCTCAGGCGACTGGCAGAGAAAACCTGGTCTTAGTGCCAAAATGGAGCAGGAGAGAGGAAGGCCAACAAAATGGAGGCTTAATAGCAAAGAAAACTGGGGCTACACCAAGCAACGTGCCAGCAAACTGTGGAAAGCAATGCTGTGGAAAGGTTCAACACAAAATGAACTCTCTGATTGCGCCTGATAAAGCTTGTACGGTGACATGTGTAGGGGCTTTGTATGACAATACAGCTGTCATCTGTCATATTTCCTCCCCCCCTTTTTTTTGGTTTGCTGGCTTGATAGCAACACACACTCATGCTTAGGTACATCCAGTTTTTCTGAGCTGATTCCTGTGGACTAGATGTACATGTGAACCCTTGCATCACATATTACATTATATGCACACTGGAAGATGGACATCTGGAGTTAATGTACTACCACACATACAGAATTTCTGGATGATTGTGTGAACTGGCCATTTGAGATCTCTTGATATTTCCCATTATCTCCCTAAAAATGAACACACTGACCAACCAGAAATGAAACTAAAAAGTTCTGAGTAATTAAAAACTTCACCCTAAACATCCCAGCCCCCAATCCCTCGAGTTGCCCCTTTGGTAATGGAATATGCCTCCAGTTCACAACTGACTTACGGCACCCCCCCTAGCACTTTCAAGGCAAGAGACATTCAGAGATTGTTTGCTATTGCCTGCCTCTGCATAGTGACTGTGGATTTTCTTGGTGGTCTCCCATCCAAATACTGATCGGGCTAGCCTGGACCATCCAGGTCAGGGCAATAATATTTTTAGACTGGTAGAAAAATCCAAACAGCCAAATGTTCAGCAACAGCAATCTCTAGGTTTTTGCCACTAGACTCCAATTTTGTTCAGCATCCTCAGCAATATATAGCTGAATTAAAGGAAAGTGTTACTAATTGAATAACTAACCATTGTTAATAGGAAATAACTGTTTTTCATCCAGATGTTTGAAATTGGGGCTGTTTTTAGGGTGTCACATATGCACTATGGGCCTGACATGTCAGCTGTGCTAATATTTGTCATTTTCAGTACAATACAGCCAAAGGTGAAGGCTTACCTGTTCTCTGAGGTCTTTGCATATTGATCATCCCTCAATTAGAATTTGTAGTCTAAAATCATCAAACCAGGAAGAAGCAAACTGGTGGAGAGGACCAGTATAAGCCCAACATGACCAGTTGCTCAGATTGAAAAAAAAGTGAAGGTCAGCAGCTTTATAGAGTACTAGCCTGCTACCTGTGCTTCGCTATTGTATTTAAGTTCTGTAAATCCAGTTATAATACTGATGATGTGAAATTTGAAATGTGACATTTGTTGTAGGAATTCTAATGGAGAAGACTGTAGTGTAAGAAATGAAGTGAGACATACATACTTTTTTTCTGTACTGAAGAACCTCTCTCTAGACCACATTGCTGGTTCTGCTCTCTGGTGCTAGGATCACTCTGATGAGCTCACTCTGGAGCAGGCCTCATAGAACTCTTCATTTAAGAAGCAATCATCTGTTAAGTCAACTCCTGCCACCTTCCATGAAAGGGATGGCCTCTCTACTTGTGTTCCTGGATTGTTTTGCTCAGATGGAGACTTGTGTTGTTCTGAGCACCTCAGGGTGATCTTGTTGGTACTTGGCCTGTGCAGCTCAGTGCACTGCAGGAGTACTATGTGCAAATGTCTTTGCCGCATTCCTAAATTGCCTCCTCCTTGTAGCGTTGGTGTATCTGGCTCGACGTTTGCCAGGAGCTTCCTTGGGGGAGGTGTGAGGGGGAGTTGGTGTGAGGGAGTGGTGATGTGGTGGACATTTCTTCAGGTTCATGAGGGAGACGCGCATTGAAATGGCTCCTAGAAATGTCTTTTACTATCTCCCCATAAACATTCATACCCTGGCCTGCTCCTACACCTGACAGACACTGGCCTGTCTGGTGTTGGGGGGGTTGTATTTAAAGGCATCAGGGAGGCTGGTCCAGCAGCTGTACTAAGGCAATCCTGCTGAGCAAACCTCCCTGGTGGCTGTAAGCATCCCACCTCCTCTCCTACACCTGACAGGCAGCTGCCTGTCTAGTGTAGGAGGGGGAGGGGTATTAAGACGCCATGGTGGAGGCAGGGTGTTATGGCTGGGGCGGGCTCCCTTGTGGTTTTAAGCACCCTGCAACCACTGCTGCACCTGACAGACAACTGCCTGTTAGGTGTAGGAGGTGGGGGGAGTGTGTTGGAAGCCATCCCACCTCCTCTCCTACACCTGACAGGCAGCTGCCTATCCGGTGTAGGAGGGAGAGAGGGGGAGGAGTATTAGAAGCCACTGTGGAGGTGGGGCTGCACCTGATAGACAACCGCCTGTTAGGTGTAGGAGGTTGGGGGGGGGAGTGTGTTGGAAGCCATCAGAGAGGCTGGGACAGCAGCCTTGCTTCACCTCATAGGTGGTTGTTGGCTACTTCTGATTTCCTCAACTGTCATTAGCTCTTTGCAGTCCCCTGTAACTGTTTTTTTTTTTTAACTTCAGAACACTGAGATCTGCAGCTGACCAATCAGAGAGTGGGGGGATACAAGGAGGTAGCTGCCTGGCAGCTGCATAGGAATCAATGGGGGGAGCACATTTTGCCCCTTTTGACCCACTTAGGGGTTGAATTTCTAAAAATCCCTTCTTAGCAAGCACCTACACCATGGTAGGAGCACTCTCCCCGAAACTGGTGTCTCTAGGTCCAGCGGTTTGGCCTGGGCATTGATTTTACAGTGAGGGGACTTTCTTTTTTATATATAGAACGTGGAACCCTACTGGTCCCTTGTGTCATTTGACCCTTAATGGGAGCCACAGTACCTGCCTCTGGCCATCCAGAATGGTAAAGCTGAAGCACAGTAGAAAGCAGACCAGCAGTTTCTTCCTCTGGACAGGTGCCATATGGGTGCAGACAGAAAGGTTCCTTTATCTTGCTGCCACAGACCTTTTCTTCTTGTGCATTCCCCAATCTGTTTTTACCAGCCAGGGTCTGTCATTATCTCCATTATTGATCGTTTGGCATTAAAAATATTACGGTTATCATTTCTAAGTCCATTTGACTACATTGGAAGTGTTAATTAATTCTGGGCTTACATCTTTCTGTTGAAATCAATGGCACTCAAGAAATATTTAACTTCAGCTGTTTTGTATCCTTTATTTACAGAAACTTTTCTTGTTGTACTGCATTGTATTAGTTTTTTTTTAAAAAAAACCCTTCTTATTCTTCATTGCCAACAATGGCAAATGGCTACCTTTTTTGTCCAGGAGAAGCAGACGCCGTCTGTAGTAAGAAAGAATCATCTGCCGTGCAGTCGATTTTACTAGCTTCTTTGCAGGAATGTATATGAAAACTAATTATTCAAAGGGTGGAAGAGTAAATTACTGTCATGGTTTATTAAACACTAGCTAAGAGTTGGCAGAGTCAATTTTCAACATGGCCTGAAGCATGTTAGCTGGGGTCCAGCACTGCTGAATGCATTTATTATCAGGCAAAGCAGTAATATAAAACTCTTCTGGTGGAGAGAAATAAACTCTCTCGTTGGTCAGTCAAGTAAGTGGCTGATGAGGTTAAGTCATGTTAGAAGATAAAACACAAGAAGCAATGTGGTGTTGTAGTTGGAGGCCATTTCCACATGAGTTATTTGCCCTGGGTTCAATGCTGGTGGGAAGGTTTTTTTCCCCTTGCTTTTCCACAGCATTGTTGCACATTTGTGCACCTCCTGAAGTTACCCTAGATTTCCCCCCCCATATCTGGTTTGCAGCAAGGTATGGCATGTGGGTGGCACCATTTGAATTTTCCTGCTCACATGGAAACCATTTTGGTTGACACTGTCCTGTGGTCAGGGATCTTTTCATAGAAAACCAGCTGCAGGAGCTCATTAGCATATGGTATGCTAATGAGCTATTAGGCTATTAACATATGCCACGCCCCCTGATATCACCGGAAGTAATGTCAGAAGGGGAAGCAAAAGGGGGGGAGGCATCTTCAAAAGCCTCCCCTTCCTTTCCCCAGCTGGTCTGGGTGGGGGAGGTAAGAGAGAAGGGGTTTAAAGTTTAAACTCCTTCTTATGAGAGTTGGGCCACAGAAGGAGGAAAGAGGGAAGGAAAGAGAGAGAGTGGAGAGAAGGAAAGAAGGAAGGAAAAAGGGAAAGAAAGAGAAGGAAAGAAGGAGGGAAACAGGGAAAGGAGGGGAAAAAGAGAAGAGAAAGAAGGTGGGAAAGAAAGAAAGAAAGAAAGAGAGAGAGAGAGAGAGAGAGAGAGAGAGAGAGAAGGGAAGAAGGAGGGAAAGAGGAAAAGGAGAGAAGGAAAGGAAGGAATGAAAGAAATTCGGCGGCAATTTGGCCCCATTGTATCCTATGAGCCATTGAAGTCAATGGTGAAAACATAGGGTATATTCTGGGGGCTGGAGGGGAGGGGTTTGAGGGAGAGGCTCCAAACTCACAGGGTAGCTGATGTAGCCTCTCCCCAAGATACCCAGCAAGTTTCAAGAACATTGGACCAGGGGGTCCAATTCTATGGGCCCCCAGACAGGTTGCCCCCATTCCCTCCATTGTTCTCTATGGTGGGGAAAAAAGTTACTTCCTTCCCTCGGGTTCCCCATGCACCCTGCAAGCTGTGGGGCACCTGGGGAAGCCAATCCTAGGAGGGAGTGTCATCGTCAGGGGTGTGGCTTATTATGCTAATGAGTTCCTGCTGTTGGGTGTGGCCTATTATGCTAATGAGTTCCTGCTGGGCTTTTTCTACAAAAAAGCCCTTCCAATATACATTTACAAGAATCATTTAACAGAGTCTCTGAATTCTCAGCTTTCAGTAGATCTCTAGGCCTCTCTTGTTCCTGAGACAAATATAAGGAAAATTCTTTAGAATGGAAAAGGCTAGAGACTTGCCTAAAAAATAAAAATTGGGTATTCAGAGAAGCTGTTACACATATTTTCATAATGGTATATAGATATTTAAATGCTGATTTTTTTAAAAAAATGTGGAAAAGCCCAGTGGCTCAGGGGTGGGGGGGATAGCCACTGATGGGGGGGAGCAGGGAGACTACGGGAAAACCTGCCATGTAGAAGTACTATTGCTGCTGTGCTAATACAGCAATGGGGATACTATACAGATCCGTCTGCATGTGGCAACCACCAGAGTGTCAGACTAGAAATGGGCTAGACTTGAGCTCTAATTCTCTTTCAGCAATGAAGCATACTGCATGATTTTTTCTTTTTCTCAGCTTAACTCACCTCACAAAATTGTTGTCAGATTAAAATGGGAAAGGGAGGCATGTATGTTCCCCCCACACACACACTCCAGGAAGTGCAGGTAAAAATCCAGTACATTAGAGGAGCTTGCTCTGCATGCTAGAAGGGAAAAAAGAACAAAACACTACATTGATGTTTAACCAGTTTATTAGCTGGCTTTTACATATTAAACTAACCGACTATGGACACGTCCCAGCCAAAGTGAAGCACTTTCAAGTTCTGTTGTCTTCAGTGGGAAAACAAAGCATGTGCTTCACCCTTTCCCATTAAAATCAACAACACTTGAAAGTGCTTCATGCTTTCAATTTACACAATGCAAATCCTCAATAAAGGCTTTTTCAAGGGTTCTGAATGGAGAGATCACTGAAGTTCGTAATTACCTAGGACGGAGTATGAATCTATCCAGCTTGTACTGCTGGATGTATTATAAATTGAACGTTGCTCCCCCTGAAGTTCTTCTTGAGTTTAGAATGTAAAATCAAATCCTGCTTATACCTAGTCAGCAGCCAGGCTGATTGGGTAACTCTGTAGCCCTGTAAATAGAATTTCTTTAATATTAATCATTTATCTCAATTAAATTCTTGATTGTGATGAATCGTGTGGTCAAGCTTTTTGTTGGATAAGTTCTCTTGCAAATGTTTAACTGGTTTGTTTTCTAGCTGGTCCTAGTATCGCTCCAAGATCTGTTTAGTTTGGCATAGGTGGTAGTGGATAAACTTCCAAGTCGTTCTCCATGATGCTTGGTCCTGGAAAGTACAATAGGGGCAATATGATAAGATGCACGCACCCAGCAGCAGCATCATGCATGGTCAGGAAACAAGTTTTTTTTCTGACCACCTGCAAATACCAAACCAATTCAGAGTCAGGCCAATCACAACAATGAAGCTGGAAACGTAAACTTTTTAAACAACTACTCTTTACATAATTTATATTCAATGCTATATCTATGATAAATGGCAGTCTTCTTTAAAAGGCAGAAACCCGTCTTTCATCATCTGTGAACAGCTAGATTGGGGTCCAGTTGCACCCTAAAGAACAAGATTTTGGGGGTGTAAGCTTTCAAGAGTCAAAGCTCCCTGCTTTGACTCTTGAAAGCTTATACCTAAAAACACCTACTGGTCTCCAAAGTAGATTCTGGTGGGGTAACCATGTTGGTCTGAAGTAGCAGAAGAAAGTTTGAGTCCAGTGGCACCTTTAAAGCCAACAAAGTTTTATTCACAGTATAAGCTTTCATGTATCTGAGGAAGTGTGCTTGCACTTGAAAGCTTATATTGTGAATACAACTTTGTTGGTCTTAAAGGTGCCACTGGAAACAAACTTTGTCCTGGTCTCCAAAGTGCTACTGGACTTGAATCTAGTTGTTCTACTGCAGACCAATATGGCTACCCTCTGAAATGAGCATCATCTGTGAATTATGTAATACCCTTCATTTAAGAGACACATTTTGGTGTGGTGGTTAAGAGCAGTGGCCCACTCCTCCACATGCAGCCAGCTGCATGACCTTGCATCAGTCACAGTTCTCTCAGAGCTGTTCTCTCAGAGCTACCTCAGTCCCACCTACCTCACAGGGTGTCTGTTGTGGGGAGAGGAAGGGGAGGTGATTGTAAGCTGCTCTGAGACTCTGGGTGAAGCTACTCTGAGACTCTGGGTGAAGGGTGGGGTATAAATCCAACACTTCTTCTTCTCGTACTTTTTTGTGAGTTTTAAAAATAGTTTGACAATGGAGAACTGGACTGTATTCTGCTTCTTGTCTCTCAGTAAACATACTTCAACCATGACTTTAAGCAAATCACCTTGCTAATACTAACAGCATAAAGAGATGGGTGGAGGCTTGTTCCCAATAGCATCAGCAGGCTGGGCCCCCTTGTCAAAGGATACTGATATGGGATACAGAGTGGTGTCTTCATTTGATCTTCATGTTCTTTTATTTGAGAAAAGGCATCTTTGAAGCAAAATCTTCTTATTCCAGCAGGCTAAAGATTTTCCCACTTGAGCAGTCCTATAGTGTTAATCTCCCTGATTAACTGAAACATGTCATCATATAAATGGTTATTAATTCAGGCCTTGCTTATATAATTAAAGATTTTAATCCTCAATCATATTTTGTTGTGTACAGCTGCCTGCACAAGGTGGTCAGGCTGAGACAGATTTAGTTTTTGCTCAGTTTCTCACCAATGTCTCACTTTTCCACACAAATTATGTAAAGCCATGTTCTGAATGGGAACATATATACCTCATTCCAAAACCAATTCTTTGATATACATGCAAACTATTTATCTGCCACTTATTGGTGAAAGATGTAGGCTTTTCACTAGCAGTTAAAGTTTGTGGACACCAGAAGGCCCTTTGGGCTTCATGGATCTCTCGGCAGGGAAGAGAAGCAAAGCCGAAACGTAACAGATGTGCATTTAACAGAAAATTCACCCAGGCTCTCGGACTTGTTTGGGAATTCAGCTTCGCTTTCCTAAATATAGTCTTCACAAATCAGCTTCTAGTTCATAAATTTCAGAATATCATCACAATCCACTACTCCTAGGCAAGAAATACTGCTAAAGCAAAGGGGCAATATGGGACAGCCAATGGCTGGTAAAGGAACAAGACCAGAAAATACAGTGATGTATACAGAATGTAAGCAGCAGCAAGACTCTTAAGAGTGGTTAGGGGGAAGGAAGAGAGACATGTTTCTTGTTTATTCAAATCCTGCTCTCTCAATAACATTTGCAACCAAATACAAGTAGCCCCAAATCAGGGTAGTGCATTAAACCTCATCTCCTCCATCCATGTAAACACAACATTAATACTGAAGAAATAAAGAAAATAATAAAATGTCCAGTGTCCGGATCTGTGTATTTTTTTTGTCTGTTCTTCTCCATGCCTATGCTCCGCCTTGTGAACCAAACCAGCTCGCATTCTAGCAAACATGACCATAACTCCCCAAAACATTCTCTCTCCCCCCAACTCAAATGAGGAGTTAATTCCTTTTTTAGTTTTATTCCTTTTTTAAATAAAGTCCTTTATTGAAGTAGTTCTTAAGAGTCTGTAGTAGCACCTTGTCGCTACTGAGGCCTAGTGGTTGTGTTTCAGTTCCACGGTTGCTGCAGATGTCCACGTAACAGCCAAAGGCACAGAGGCCTTCACAGGTGGGTGTGCGGTGGAACAGCCAATAGATTGTGATTCCCCCCGCCAATAGAAAAAAAAATGACCTCTGTATGGCAAATACTGAACATTGACTTAAAAAAAGACAACAACTCCAATTTGGCCATTTATTGTACTGGAGACACCTGAATGAATCTCTCAGGCAAAAGCAGAGCTTAAACTGACAGGTGCTTCCAGTGCACAATAAAAACAAAAATTTTCTTGGGTGAATTACAAGAGCTGGGGATGAACATGAAGTGCCAAAGGTTGCTATCTGGGCTGAAAAGATGGGCTACGGCCAAAAGAAATGGGAGCAGTGGGGAGCCAGAGGAAAGGTACGTCTTATTGTGGCAGTAAAGAGAAACAAGCAAGGGATGCCACAGAATTGCCTGCACTGGTAACACTGAGTATTTTCTGTAAGTACTACGCCACAACATTCTGTACGTTAGATGTACCTCCCCCCTCATTTGGCAGCAAAAATCTGGTTCATCCTGCTCTAGAATGCTCCTCTGTAGGTGGTCAACAAAAGTATGGGGCTTTTTTCTTTTTTAAATCACAGTCTGAAGATCTTTTAAAGATTAAACAAAATGTAGAATTATTAAGTAACTACATGAAAGCCCATACTTCAGAAGATCCATTTTTGCTGTGCAATTTTTAAGGACAAATATTCATTCCCCTCCCCTGGTAATGTCTACCACCCTGTGAGCTACCAATGGATGTGGACACTGCTCCCCCCCCCCATTTACTCACACTTTGTGGGCAAAAAACCCAAAGGCCTGGGAGTAGAGGACGGGCGGTGGCTTGGGGGCACAGTCTGGAGACATCTTGTTCCAAATTCCTACTGTTAGAACTGGCTTAAAAACAAACAAAAACAAAACAAAGGTGTCTCTCAGTTCCAGGCTAAAGAACTGTGCCGCACACTTTAAATGGCTCCTTCTTTCAGTCTTGGAATTTTTTTTTTGTAACAGTCCCAGTGGTGCTAGCTATTGTTCTCTGCCGTGAGATATTTCAGTGCTGCAAAACCGTAGCGACGTGACATATCCTGCTGAAACTCCTCCTTGAGGGTCTTGAGACAGATACGGTATTGCTTGTTGGAGCGGAATTTGGTAATGTCAAAGCTAGGAGCGTGCGGCATGTGAATCATGTAGGCGTTGGGCAGCACCGTGAATTCATACTCCTGAGGAAGAAAGATACATTGAAAATGAAAGACGCTGCTACAGGCTGTTAAGTAACCCTCTGTTTCACTTGTGTGTACACAGACACATCTTGGTCTCACCATTGCTACAGAGAAATAACTTTAAAGGCACATGCAGTTCCCTGCTGTAGCATCACTGCCTTCCTCTTCACCAGTATAGATAACTCTAGCAAGTATCTGCACATTAGAAAAGGTTGTCACAATTGCTCCCAACAAGCACAGCAGCATCACTGATTGTTATATGGCAGCTGGACTGCTATCATCTCCCAATCTAGGTGTGGCTACAGCTCGCTGTGACTGAAGGATGCCAGCATAAGATATGACATGGTGTGGTTGTGGATTGGGTCATTAAAGAAGTTGCAAAAAAAAGTTTGAGAAACTTGCCTTAATAAGAGAATCTAACTCATCTCACAGTTTAGAAACAAACACTGGTTAATTCATGCCATGTGCAGCCTTTATGAAGATTAATTTCTCCTTCTGTTTGAGGGATTGTGGGCTTTAAGCACCAAAACCCTCCTGTTTACTCAGCAGTGTTGCTGCTACACCTCGTTAACTCCATCTTTTCCAAGAACAGTTATTTCTTTCTATTTACTTACATATCTTATGGAGAAAATACAGCCCCTTGGGGGCACTTCTAGTGAAACACCTTTAAAAACATTTCCCCCCAGAACTATCTGATTTCTAGAAGACTCAGGCTACATACACTGCAAATCAGGACCCTATTTCAAGGCCAAGAACACTCCTGGAATATTTAGGAGGGCTGTCTTTGTTCTTATCTGCAAAACTATCCTCCCATAGCAAGGCATGATTTGTCTCACATGGGAGATTTCCAGTTCTGTTTTCCTAGATTTCCTGAACTTAAGCTTTTTCACATGTACGTGGATGAGTTCTGAAGGAGCCTCATGACTCCAGTGAGAACCTTCCAGAGATACATCAATGAAATGCAGTGTAAATTACCAGGTGAACATCCAAAACAAATCCAGGATAAATTTTACATGATCCACAATGCAGGGACACTGGATTCTGACAATAAAGATGTTCCAATAATGGAGGATCTCCTTTCTTTGTAAGAGGACAGTTAACATTTTACGAATAAATAGCAGGACCTTACAAACAGAAGGACTGTGAAACAAGATGACACATTATCAGTGAACTAATAGCGAACAATCCCCCAGGCTGGCAGAGTTCTGAAACAGCTGGGGAACAGCAAGTAAGATGGGGAAAAAAATGAATTATAAAATCAGGTTTGGAGTCAGATTGACCGAAAGACCCAAAATCCAAGAGCAGCATCAGCAAAAGAAATCACTTGCCACCTGATCAGGAAGTGGCTTGTCTCTTCTGACTCCTTCATTCTTTATGTTTCAGTATGAAAAGTTCTGTACGGGATTTTTCCCTCACTGGATTCAATACAAACCTTAGCAATACAATAAAGACTGATGAAATGACCTATGTTTGGCTGGATCAAGAGCCAGTGTGACATTTGAGTGTTTTCTTCTACAGGTTTAATAATGCCCCAAAAAGAGAGGGCAAAATTAAAGGTCATTTGCTAGAGTCAAAAGTTAAAAAAAGAATTTAGAATCCCAGAAATATTGTCAGTGTTAGAATCCAATCGGGGAAATATTGATTTTTATTTCTTCAGAGCACACCAAACATTAATTAAAACACCCCAAAATCACTTCAGCACTTAAGTCTGCTAGCTGTCATCTCCATTACTTAGAATGCTACATGGTTCAGTCTTAAAGGGGCAGTAGCAGATACACAATTAAACATAAAACTTACATCAACTATTATTCCCTCTCACATCAGTGGAAATATAGGCTGCATTTGAAGATATGAAGCTGCCTTATACATTAATACCACTGGTCTCCTAACCTAGTATAGCTTACTCTGGCTGTTCCATGTCTGCCATTAATCTGTCAAGAGTGTTACCTCTTAACTTCAGATGCCACAAATTAAACATGGGTTCTGCCACATGCAGATTACGTGCCTTACCACTGAGCTACAGCCTCTTTTAACCCCTGCAGACTAGCCCTATTATTTCAAAGACTGTGTTGCCGAACTCCTTGTTTTCCCACTGACCTAAGGAGTCCAAAATGGTTTTAACTTGTGTGTTGTTTTTATCTAGCTAACAGATTGTTATGTTGTTGTTTCTTGTCCTTGCAACTTCTTGTTGTTTTGTAATCCACCTTGAGTCTAATGAGATAAGGTAGGATACAAATATTTTAAATAATTAAACAGAACAGGAGTACAGATTCTCTGTTACACTACTACTGATCCAATCCTAACTATGTAAATCCCTCTTCCTTTGAGGGCTTCAGCTACCACGTGTAAGTAGGTAGGTATCTTGGAGGTTTACCATACTTCAGCAATTTTGTATTGGGCCATACATTTCACATTTCAGAAACCAATAGGTCATTACCACAAGGACAAAAACAACCAGTGGATATGACTGTTTCATTCAGTTCAGGAAACTATGCAGAGAAATTTACAATGACCCTTGAGGAAGACTTTTATCTTTAAAAGTGCTGGGCTTTCCCTTTTGAAGAAGAAATTGCTCTTTCTACAAAACACAGTGCCTATTTCTATTTTTAAGTTTCTGTTGCACTACAGCAACCATTCTGCCTCAGAACATCAGCCTCTTGACAAGCACTGACTCGTTCATGATTGTTGGTGTCTTTTCTGGCATGAAGAAAATTCTCAGTTGCTTTCTGTAGGAACAGTGAACTAAAGCAGTTTATCAATGACCTAAAGAATCCCAAGGCTTTGAGGGGCAGGAGATCTTATTCATACATTGTCTGGGGTCACATTATAGGATCTTGAGGTCCCAGGCTATGCCAGATTTGTGATCATCCTGCTGGGCAACCTTCATAACCTCTTGTCTCCAACCAGAGAAACCCTTGAGATAAACGGCTTGAAATTTTGATGGGATTTGGAATTTAGAGTGGATGATTAAAATGAGGTTAAAAAATGAAAAGGCTGATAATATAAAATGAAAAACTACTTGAATCTGCTGCTGTTTGCCATGTTTGTATCATCCACATTGGAAAAGCTGAGACTGTAAGAGGAGGGGCTGTGGCTCAACTGCAAAATAGCTGCTTGTTATACAGAAAGTCAAAGGCACCTTCAGTGAAAAGGATCAGATAGTAGCTGATGTGAAAAATTCTACCTGAGACTTGAGAGCTGCTGCCAGTCAGAGTTGGCAATATGGTCTCAGCTTTTACTCCAGTATATGGCAATTTCATGTGAAGAGGGGGCCTTTCGAAGTAATTTATCATTATCTCCTCCACTAGGCAGCCCTGAAGCCAAGCCTATCCCTGACTCCATTCTCCAGTGATAGCTCCAGCCCTATATACTATCATCATATACCATCTATGTATCTGTTTCTCAAGTGTGGGCAGATCTGCGAATATCTAACTCCATGGATTGGGCCCACACTGAGAAAAATGAGATTTTTCTCCAAACTCAGGGGACCCCTCAGTTTGCAAAAGAAATCTAAAAACATAAAAATTTTCTGCACACACACACAGACCACAAACTGGAAGAGCATCTGCGGCCAGTGCAGCATCTCCAGGGGGCCCATCCATAGTCGCTGTGACTCCCAACTACTAGGCTGTCAGCGTGACAGCTCCTGGGGCTTTGTCACAGTCACCACGGCAGCTCCCAGGGCCTTTGCCGTAGCAAATGCCCTGCCCCCTGGGAGCCCTGCTGCAGCACCTGTGGCTTCTGGAGGCCCTGCCTCCACTGACGCTTCCAGAGGCCCTGTCACAACTGCAGCAGCTCCCATAGTGGGGAGAGAAAAGGGGTGTGTGTCTGAGAGCGAGATGGGGGAAGAGGGGAGGAGAGACTGCCTGAGAAGGGGTGGGGGAATAGAAGGAGGAGGTTGAGAAGGAGTGGGAGGAGGACGGGGGGATTGTCTGAGAAAGGTTAGGGAAGAAAGGAGGGTGAGGGAAGATTGATATATAAGGGGTGGGAGCAGAAAGGGGGGGGGACACATTGACAGAGAAGGGGGAAGAGAGAAGGAAGCAAAGGGAGATGGGATTCCCCCTGCCTGCTAATTTCTTGCAAGTCCCTGCTTGTATATTCTAACAGTGAAGTTGGCCAAATCTAAGGATACTCAAATCTGATGACTGGAGCTGTGAATGGACAAGGCATATCTTTCTAAGAACCTGAAAAGTCTGAAACCAGAGAAGGAGAGAATAAGGCATGGAAAGGTGAAGGAGGGCTGCCAGGAGGAGGAAACGGGGAAATAATGTGGGAGGGATATACATGGGAATGTGATGTGCCCCTGACAAGTCCTTCAAGGTTCCCTACCATGCAAGTGGGCCTGGTCCAGCAGCCAACACTACACAACTGGGCCACAATTTTCCTAGGTAGAGGTTGCCAGGGTGGGGAGCTGAAGACAGAGGGGCAGATAGAGGTAGGCTGGCTACTGGGGGGAAGGAGAGAAGGAAGCAGGAACACAGGCTATGGTGGCTTTCAGGAAGGGAAAGAAGAAATACTGGAGAAAGGCTCCCACTTGTACTTTCTAGTTACAATGAATTGAGATTTATCAGCTTGTTCCTCATGTGTACCAACTTTTGACCAGATTTCCTGTGTTGCTCCATCCAGTGGGGCTGGAGCTAAAAAGCAAATTCTGGGGGAAAGGAACATGGATAATTCTATACAGGCAGCTGTTTCTTTGCTTCCTGTCTACATGCTCTGTGTCATGAGTGACAGTTTTTTAAGACACATTTATGCGGTGAGGTCTTATATTACTGTGGTGCGAGCTGGTTTCCTATTTGATCAGTGCCATGGATAAGAAAGTCCCAGCTAGTAACAAAGGCTGTCCCTTAATGATTTTTTTCCTGATTAGTGAGGAACTGAAATGGGGGTCAGGGATGTGTTAGTGGATATTACTGACCTGATATAATCTGATATTTCCTGTATCAGACTGGATTGGCAATATCCACTACTGTGAAGGGCTTTCCCAGTAATTCCTGATTCTGCTATTTTCCTCCTGATAAATACTGAAAATATCCGCTACCAGTGTGAGAACCTTTCACAGTTTGTTCATAGCTGGCACAACAGCCTTTAAAACTTTAAAGGGCCATTATTTTCAGTGAGAAGACTTGGCCTCCAATCTGTGAAGGCCAAGTTTACTCTCCACTGAAAATAATGGCCCTTTAAAGGGAGATGTGTTGTTGAACAGCTGGGGGTGTGTGCTTTAAATAATGGGTGGTAGACATGGCCTCCAGAGGCCTGGACTACTGCCTATTGAAAATAAACATTTAGTGGCTGTGGCGGTCCTCTATTCTTCCTTGCAGTTCCAGTTGTCTGCAAGGGAGAGGAGAGCCCACATCTGGTTTGGCTGCTATCCTGGCCATTGGAGATAATGATCTGCTGAAGTTTAAAGGGCCATTATTTCAACAGGCAGTAGATCTGGCCTCTGAATTTGGAGGCCAGCTCTACCTCCCATTCTATATCGCTCCCACTGAAAAGAATGGGCTCTGGAGTCCCACAGCTGGCTCTACTACACATTATTTAGCACACCTGCAGCTGTTCTGTGGTTCTTTTAAGCTCCTGATTAGTGAGGAACTGAAAGGACCATTGTTTGGGGGGGTACACTTGGCCTTGGGTTTGTCAAGTCTTTCTGTTCAAAATAATGACCCTTTAAAATACAGTCCTAGAAGCTCAGAAAAAAATATATACCGCAGGTTAGGAAAGGCACAAATAGGTATAGAAAAAAGCCTGCATGGTTAACAAATAAAGTAATGGAAGCTGTAAAAGGTAAGAAGGATTCCTTTAAGCGGTGGAAAGCTAGTCTTAGTGAGGTTGATAAAAGGGAACACAGACTATGGCAAATAAAATGCAAGTCTGTGATCAGGCAAGCAAAAAGGGAATATGAGGAGCATATCGCAAAAAACATAAAGGCCAACAATAAAACTTTCTTCAAATACATTAGAAGTAGGAAGCCAGCCAGGGAGGCAGTGGGGCCCTTGGATGACCAAGGGGTAAAAGGAGTAGTGAAGGATGATAGGGAAATGGCTGAGAAGCTGAATGCATTTTTTGCCTCTGTCTTCACTGTGGAAGAGGAGAAGTGTTTGCCCATTCCAGAAGCACCGATTTCGGGAGGGGGTTTGAAAGACCTGAATCAGATTGCGGTGACAAGAGAGGAAGTCCTCCGACTGATGGACAATTTAAAAACTAATAAATCACCAGGCCCGGATGGCATTCATCCGAGAGTTCTGAAAGAACTCAAATGTGAACTTGTGGATCTCCTGACAAAAATATGTAATCTTTCTTTAAAATCTGCCTCCATTCCTGAGGACTGGAAGGTAGCTAATGTCACTCCCATCTTTAAAAAGGGCTCCAGGGGAGATACGGGAAATTACAGGCCAGTCAGTCTGCCATCAATACCGGGTAAGTTGCTGGAAACTGTTATTAAGGAAAGAATTAGTAGGCACATTGATGAACAAAAACTATTGAGGCAGACTCAGCATGGGTTCTGTAAGGGAAGATCTTGTCTCGCTAACCTGTTAGTGTTTTTTGAGGGAGTGAACAAACATGTGGACAAGGGGGATCCAATAGATATTATTTACCTTGACTTCCGGAAAGCTTTTGATACAGTTCCTCATCAAAGGCTCCTAAGTAAGCTCAATAGCCATGGGATAAAAGGACAAGTCCTCTTGTGGATCAAAAACTGGCTTATAAATAGGAAACAGAGAGTGAGTATAAATGGGGAACTTTCTCAGTGGAGGGTGGTAAGCAGTGGGGTACTACAGGGATCAGTACTCGGTCCGATGCTTTTTAACTTGTTTATTAACGATTTGGAATTGGGAGTAAGCAGTGAAGTGGCTAAATTTGCAGATGACACGAAGTTGTTCCGGGTGGTGAAAACCAGGGAGGAGTGTGAGGCACTCCAAAGGGATCTGTCGAGGATGGGTGAGTGGGCGTCAACATGGCAAATGGGGTTCAATGTGGCTAAGTGCAAAGTGATGCACATTGGAGCCAAAAATCCTAAATATAAATACACGTTGATGGGGTCTGAACTGGCAGAGACGGACCAAGAGAGAGATCTTGGAGTCGTAGTGGATAACTCAATGAATATGTCTAGACAGTGTGTAGCTGCAATAAAGAAGGCCAACGCTATGCTGGGGGTTATTAGGAAGGGAATTGAAAACAAATCAGCCAGTATCATTATGCCCCTGTATAAATCATTGGTGCAACCTCATTTGGAATACTGTGTACAGTTCTGGTCACCACATCTCAAAAAGGATATTATAGCATTGGAAAAAGTGCAGAGAAGGGCAACTAGAATGATAAAAGGGGTGGAACACCTTCCCTATGAAGAAAGGTTAAAATGCTTGGGGCTCTTTAGCTTGGAGAAACGACGGCTGAGGGGTGACATGATTGAGGTTTATAAGATTATGAATGGGATTGAGCAGGTTGAGAAAGAAGTACTTTTCTCCCTTTCTCACAATACAAGAACTCATGGGCACTCCATGAAATTGCTGAGCAGTCGGGTTAGAACAGATAAAAGGAAATACTTCTTCACCCAAAGAGTGATTAACATATGGAATTCACTGCCACAGGAGGTGGTGGCAGCTACAAGCATGGACAGTTTCAAGAGGGAATTAGATAAACATCTGGAGCAGAAGTCCATCAGTGGCTATTAGCCACAGGGTATAGATGGGAATTCTCAGTCTGGGGCAGGTGATGCACTCTATTCTTGGTGCTGGAGGGGGCAGCAGTGGGAGGGCTTCTAGTGTCCTGGCCCCACTGCTGGACCTCTTGATGGCACCTGGTATATTTTGGCCGCTGTGTGACAGAGTGTTGGACTAGATGGGCCGTTGGCCTGATTCAACATTGGCTTCTCTTATGTTCTTATGTACTTATGTTAAAAGATTGACGAGCTATGGACCAGCTGAGGGGGCAGGGAGCCTTCCTCTTTGCCTTCTTTCCTGCTCTTGCTGCTGCTGGAAAAGGAGGCACTTGTGAAATTACTGGGTGTTTTTTTTTAAAGTCTGGAAGGTCAAGATTGTTCCAATATTTTCAGAATAATAATAATTCTGACATTTAATCAAAATTATAATGCCCTTCTAGACTTTCTAACAGAAAATTAAAACAACAATGTTTAAAGTTTTCCTAATGGGGATCCATATTTGGGGAACGTTTTCATCACCCATAAAAAAGGGTCCTCCAGTTCTGATGATCCTTTAGGAACACAAAAGAACAAGAATGAAAGAGCTTATGTCACTTAAAGTGGCCACTGCCTCTCTAAAGAATGAAAGCTACAGTGCAATCTGTATCTCACACTCTGTCTTGTCAAAGTATTTGCAAAGAACAGAGAAGCGATTACATTTTTGCATTATTCAATGAGAAAAGCAAATTTTGCAAAAGATTGGTTTCTTAAAATGGGAGTTCTGCCCAGTAAAACAATGTGTGCTGAAAAGCAAACCTGGCAAAAATTCAGCACTATACTACTTCAGGTGGTAGGAAAACCAAAACTTTGCTACACTGCTGATGAAGTCCAGAATACACCTCTTGCTGGAGTGTGTTGCTTCAGACTTTAGGAGGGATCTGAATGCTTCCCCCCAATTAAAAAAGTTGCACATACATGTACCAAACTGTCTAGCAGATGGGTGTAGCCTGAGAAGAACTGAGCAGCCATCCAGTCAGCGTTCTGAATGTTACTGAAGTGAGAAGAGACTTGCTATATCTTCACACAACATCTGCAAGCAGAGCTGCATTGTAACTGGAAGCCATCAGGAACAAGCGATAAGCAGAGATTGCAGTATGCCAGTTGTTAATGCCATTTTTAGCTGCGACATTCATAGCTCTTCTTTTTATTTCCAGAGAATTCTAAGCTTTTCCCAATTAATGATGATACATTATGGAGGGGGGGATCTTTTAAACATTTCGTATATAAATATTACATTGGAACAGGGCCACTGGGAAGAGAGACTATCATCATGTCAACATTCTCCTTCTTACCTGTGCATCCAGTTCCATGATGTGGGCTACTTTGTTCCACCCGAATCCAACAAACCTTCGGTCATACTCTGGGCAGTCCCGCCTTACCACGACATATGGCTCGAAGTCAGCTTCCCACTCAACTCGATATGGTGTAGTGGCTGTTCGCCACTTGGCAAAGTTTGTCGGTGCATGCCCTTTTGTCCAGACGTGATACCTTGAACAGACAGTAAAAGTCATTGGCTGGAAGAAGGGATAAAACTTGAAAGCCACTTGATATTTGGTTGCCAGTGGAATATATGATGACCGAGCTATTAGTTCCATGGCTTACATGGATTTTAGAGGGCATATGATGGAGAAATGAATGTTTTCTGTAATTATAGTGTGGTGGTTCTATCAAAAAAGTTGTCCATGATTGATTAGGGAAGAAATAATGGTATAGTATTCTTAAGACTATTACACTTCAGTTCAAGTTTTAAAAGGAGTGCCAATACTGCAATACAGCTGAGATGTTGCCTTGCAAAGTAAGGTTTTGGAAAATGAGCTCAGCACTGCTTCCAGGGATGATAATGGCTTATTATTTTTTAATTCTGGAGCTTGTTTTGAAGGCATGAAGAATTCTGAAGTAGCGTTTCTTTGTTATTATGGTGGAAATCAGATCAATAAATGCATTAAAAAGGCCGAGATAAATACTTTCAGTGCCACTGCAGCTATCATTTTGTTGCCATATGCCGTTCTACACAATTCCATCTAAAACAATCAATTCAATTTACAGGAAAGGGCCTTTTATATTTTGTTAATCTTATTCATGTCACAGCAGAGCCTGTCTTAGCACAGCTTGGGCTCACACCACTAAGACAACGATCGATAATCCTCTCTTGCACTTATGTCCCTCATGCCATCCAGAAATCACTGACAGGGGCTCTTGCCACATGTCAATTGATTCACCCCAAAAACAAATATTTAACAAGCAATATGCATTACGGTGTGTTGAAATATTTAACACAAGAGCCAGTGTAACCAAGTGTACAATGTTATACAAACAAACACTCAGGATACCCTGTGTCAATTCTCAGGTCACTCATGAATTCTCTGGAAATATTGAACCCAAACAGAGGTTCAGTATATATAACCCTGGCATCACATGACTCATTTGTACATTCATAAAAAGAGCCATGCTGGATTAGACCACTGGTCTATCCAGTTCATCATCCTTTTTCACGTGACAGCCAATGAGTTGCCTTGCAGGGTCAACAAGCAAGGCTTTCCCCTGATGCTACTTCCCAGCACTGGTACTTCAGACGTTTGCTGCCTCTGTATATGGGAGGGGGGCTCTCTTAACTCACCATAATTCGTAGCTGTTGATAGACCAATCCTCCATAAATACATCTATCCCCTTTTAACACCATCTGCACTCATAGCTATTGCTACATCCACAGGCAGTAAATTCCACAATGTAATTATTCACTGAGTACAGAAGTATTTTCTTCTGTCTGTCCTAAACGTATTGCTCAACAACTTCACTGGGTGCCCCTGAGTTCTAGTATTATAGGAGAGGAAGAAAAAGCTCTCCATCCACTTTTTCCACCCCATGCATAAATGTATAAATCTATCATGTCCCCCTTCAGCCATCTTTTTCTAGACTGAGAAGTCCCAGAATCTTCAGTCTTTCCTTGTAGGAAAGGTTGAGCTCATTGGTACTTTTCCCATCTCTTCAATAGCAACTACAACGGCATGCTGTATTCCAAATGAGGCCACACCATAAGTCTATACAAGGGCACTACAATATTTGCCATTTATTTGCAATCACTTTCCTAATAAGGCTCAGCATGGAGTTTGCCTTTTTCACCACTGCCACGTAACTGGGTGATTCTGCAGATGTGGTGTGTATTGCAGATGATCCAGCATACCTGAAACACCTTTGGATAATATATCAGGAATCAGTCTTGTGGCATGGATGGGAGTGATTGGATACTGTGTTCTCATAATGCACATGTACCTAGAACTAAGAAAAGCCTTCTATGGAAAGTGCAAAATGACCCACTGGATGGCTCCCCTCTATCAGCCTTGGCTCCTCAACTATAACATGAGAATGATGCTGACCTTCCTCAGAAGTTTACTGCAGTGATGAATTAGATAAGGAGTTATATCTGCCATGGGCCTCAAGGGACAGGGCAGGCTCTAACTTAAAAAGGTACCATGTCCTGTTGAGGAGTGTTGGGAATCAGAGGTAAAATAGTTGGTTCCTTCTCTGTGTTTATTCTGGTCTTGACGGTCCCACTGTAGTTGTTAATTAACCAGTGGGGTGGCTATTGTTAGTCTATTAAGCAAAATAAAATAGAAAATCCAGTGTGCCATTGTATCTGAAGAAGTGCGCTCTGTTGCACAAAAGCTCCTACTGGAATAAAGTTTAGTCTTAAGGTGCCACTGGACTTCTGTTAATCAAAATAACAACAACAACAACAACAACAACAACAATAATAATCAGCAGCAGGGGATTTCTGGTATGGCCATGTTTTGCTTGGAAGAGGCAGCACCCCTGAATTTCAATAAAAGAAAATACCATTTGTACAGTTCTCAGACCATCTGGATACTCTCCATAAAATCCTCAGAAATTCTGCAATAGAGGTCTTTGTACTCATCTTGGCAACATGAGACTTTGAAAGGTAGAAGGCAAGCATGAGTAGAATTGAGAGGTGAGAAATCTTTTCTTGGTTTTGGAACTACAGTTTCGGTCTGCATGATAATGATCACCCAAAGACATGGAGAAATGCAGGTTTCTGACAATCATTCCCCTGAAGCAATGTTAATACTATGTATATAAGACTATGCTTTGCATATAAATACCCCAGAATGAGACAGTGAGTGTAGATGTATACCCTTTTAGTAACACCTCTCCCCCCACTACCTGGAGAGAGCATCATGTCCTAACTCTTTCAGCAGTGTAAATAAATAATACAGAGTGCCTTTGGACCAGTGAGGAGGCAGCACTCTAGGACCAAAAAACAATCCTGCAAGTTAATGTGCAAGTTGGTTGTGACTCAATGAATGAAAGTGCCAATATTCATGTGGCTGGGCTTTCATTGAGCTAATGACAGCCCAAGCACCCAAACACTCCCTTTAGCAAATCAGATCTCGGTAATCTTGCATGATACCAAACCCACAATGAAGACATACATGATTTTTCATTAGGAAAGATCTTATGCTCAGCATATCCAGGCAATATTTGCTGGGCGGCGGGGAAAAGAGAATTTATGACTGAGAACTAATTTGTATTTCTGAACTGCCCAAAGGCAGGAAAGGTCACAGTTTTGGGAAAGAGGTGATAAAAGCAATTTCACCGAGGGAGAGATTGCAATCTGGTTCTGGTGAAAGGGTTTGGGATACTGTGGGCCTGATCAGCAATCGCTGTCATAACAGCCCTCGCCCATCAACCTGGCCTCCCTGGTTACTAAAGACTTATGAAACCACCTTGGAAACAGAGGTGGAAATGGGCAGCTGCTGTGGAGAAGGTATTACATGGGCCAAGGAAAGTGTGTGAAATTGAACTGCGCAAAGATGAGAATCCCCTAGCAGTGCCCCCGCCCCCCCCCCCGGATCCTTGCACTCTGTTGTTAATCAGAAAAAGGCAAGTCTCTAGTGGGAAACAAGTGCTATGCAAGTAGAAAATTTGATTGATGATGGATCATAAAAGAGAGGTCAAGAGTTATAGCTTTTATTTTCCAGCAGATTTACCTTTTACTATGAAAGAAGCAGTTATTTTCCTAATTTAAAAATGTCTTAATTATTGTAGTAAAAATACCCTGCAATGGTGGAATGTTTTAGTGTGATGTTCTTTCTTTTTGTAAGGACACATCCTCCCGTCTCCTATTCCCCGCTATTCAGCTTGGCCTCTGTGCTTGTCTGCAGCAAAAGCCATGTAAGAGGGGAGCAAGGCACCAAACACAGAGGGCGAGCAGCACTGTCTATGTTTGTTATTGAAGACTGTGCAGAGGTGCTGGTGGACTCTGTGACATGTTTTTATGGTCAGCCTTCATAAATTAAAGTGACAACAAGAGTGGTTTCCTTCAGATTTCTGAAAAACAATTTCCTCAGCACTTCAGGGGCACTTTTAAGAATGCTTCACTGCTTTTCATATTACTGAAAATATGAGAAGTGGCATTGTTCCTTGGGTGCCTTTCTCCCACTGGTGGGTCTGAACGACTGCTCTGCAGACAGCTGGTTATTGCCGCTAAGATAGAAAAGTTTGGCGTCTATGCAGGTGGTATATGCATTCAGTACTTTGTACTGAAGATGGGGCTGGCTGTAAGTCTGAATATCGAATGCACAGTGTTTGTGCAGGGAAAATCTAAATCCAACCAACTAGGGTATTGAGAAAGACCATATTCTTACCATGGTTGGCAGAGGGTTGCATATCCTCCACAGTCCTTCCTCAGTGGGGCCCCCGAAAGCCTCAGTCCAGAGGAAGGGAGTGGTTAAGTTCACTTAGCTCCTTCTCTGCTCCTCCCCATGCTACTTCCTGGCTCTGGCTGGCTATTTCATGGCTCTTATGAGGCTCTAGCCTGTGGAGATACAATCCCACCCCCCTGGTCTCTTGCAAGGGTTACGATCCTGTGCCGTCTTAGCCAGCCTGGTACGAAGACAACCACTTGTCCTCTTCAGATTTATTTACTCAATACATTTATATATCACTTTGCTGTCATTGCACCCAAGGCAGCTTACGATTCTGAACAATTGCTCTCAATATAATGCACATAACACAAAAGAAAAAAGAGGACAGAAAGGCAGGAGGAAAACATACTCAGGTAGAAGCCCTAAGATATTCCTGCATAATGATCAGATGGACTGTCTGCCACAGGATACAAATTCTCTTAGATGTTACACTCCTACAGGTAGGGTTATATTTGTATCATACTAGTAGGGGGCAGACTATACAACAAAAATGAATAGAAACTGCCTCTAGGAATACCACATTGTTCCCTGAAACCTCCCAGATGAATGGTTCTAAAGCACTAAACATCTTGGCATTAACCATTAACTCCTGTCCTGACTATGAACAATTTGGGGGAAAAAACACAACACAAAATCATTGTGAAGAACAGAACCACAGATCTCTCACAGCTTCTGCCTTTGGTATCAAGTCTGCTGGGCGCCTCAGCCTTTCTTATTGGGGGACTGACCTCATCACAGCCCCATCCCAGGGGGGGTATCGGAGAGTTTGTTCTGAGCACTGTTCCAGTCACTGATGCATCACTGGTTGCTGGAAGTGGTTTCCAGTTACCTCATGCTGGGTGTTCTCCTTGTCCCTTTTGTTCAGAGCCCTTCTGGGAACAATTTGTAGGCTGGAGTCTTAAGCTCAGAGAATGCCTCCTTTTAGCTCCTGTTCTCCTCTGGTTGAAAGTCCATGAAATTGCTGAGCAGTTGGGTTAGAACGGATAAAAGGAAGTACTTCTTCACCCAAAGAGTGATTAACATATGGAATTCACTGCCACAGAAGGTGGTGGCAGCTACAAGCATGGACAGCTTCAAGAGGGAATTAGATAAACATATGGGCCAGAAGTCCATCCGTGGCTATTAGCCACAAGGCATAGATAGGAAATCTCAGTCTGGGGCAGGTGATGCACTCTATTCTTTGTGCTGGGGGGGCAGTGGGAGGGCTTCTACTGTCCTGGCCCCACTGCTGGACCTCCTGATGGCACCTGGTATTTTTGGCCGCTGTGTGACAGAGTGTTGGACTAGATGGGCCATTGGCCTGATTCAACATTGGCTTCTCTTATGTTCTTATGTTCTTATGTCAGGAGGAAGAACAAGAGCATAGGTACTAGAGCTGGCTCTGGTTTGCTGTTCAGCTCTGCTCCCAGCAATCAGCTACTCCTGAGAGGCTGGGGGGGGAGTCCTTATATCTCCACTGATCTTGGCACAGTGGTGTCAACATGGGATCCAGCTCATCACATCACATCCAGTTGCTGCTGATCAGCAGCGACCAGATGTGATGTCATCAGTTATACCACTCCCATTTGGATTTGCACACCTGCTGCGGCAAGCTTCTCAGTCCCTGTCACACCACGTATACTACCATGAACTCTGTGAGAACCTGGAGGGATTAAAATGTAACAGATTAAAGATGGGATTGTATCACACAAACATAGGTAACAGAGCTTCCTGGTGTGTCTAGCATTAAGCTCCATATTTTATATCTTGCTGATCATGAGTCAGTTGTTGCAAAATGGTTTTAGTGTGTGACACCAAAGCTCAGAATCAGGCTCGCAATGTTTAATGGTGAGAAGAGCTGTCAAGATAAAATTGTGCTAGTATACTGTGTTGATTCTGAGCTCAGCACTCCGGTTTGTGAAGGAGAAAAGGCAGCCATGGGGAAACTGTTTAGTGATACTTTCATGGCATGTGATCTAACAGGACTTGTCTTGGAGGACTAAGGGGTCATGTCCTGATGTGCTCTTGAAGTGATCTGGATTAATCTTCTCTGTCCATCTCTTAGCTGCAAGCCTGACATTAGGTCTTGAGAGAAACAAGAGCCCGTCACTTTCCACTTAAGGCAGAAGATCTCAGGGGGCTTGTAGGAAGGGCAGTGATGTTCGCAGAAGCAGTCTCTAATCCATTTATGCTATACAATCTCCTACTGGCTCAAAAGGAATAAAACTCATCTTGCAGAGCAATGTTTGAGACAATCAAGAGGAAGAATGACTTACCCACAGCTGCTGTAATTTTAAATGGTTCTCTGTGCTGTCTCACATGGGAAAGGACAATGCACTACCAATACTACTGAAAAAGTAATTAACTAGAATAAAAAGTAGTAAGGTTTAAATAAGATTTACTCAGTTTGATACTGAGCGTAGCTCCTTTGCTGCTGCATTCTGGGGTGACAAGAAGGAAACTCAGCAGGAAGGTGCAGAGCAGACCACAGAACACTTTTAAGCTAAGGAGTATTAAATTTCCTGTTGGAAATCTAGTCCAGCATCCTGTTTCATACAGTGGCTGATCAGTTGCTATGGAGGGTCAAACAAACAGGGCATAAGGACTGAGGCTGCCCATAAAGCTGCTTCTTAGCAATGGCAGAAGAAGAGTTGGTTTTTATACCCCCACTCTTCTCTACCCTAAGGAGTCTCAAAGTGGCTTACCGTCACATTCCCTTTCTCTCCCTACCACTGGCACCTTGTGAGGTAGGTGGGGTTGACATCATTCTGAGGGAACTGCGATTGGCTCAAGGTCACTCAGCAGGCTTTAGGTGGAGTAATGGGGAATCAAATCCAGTTGTCTAGACTAGAGTCTGCCATTCTTTACCACTACAACATGCTGGCTCCCACACTGGCTCTGACCATGCTGGTATACAGAGGTTTCCTGCTTCTCTATATAGGGAGCAGGTTGGTGGAGAGGTGGCATATAATTTTTTTAAAAAATTCAGCAGCTGCAGCAGCAGCAGCAAAAAACAAATCCTCCAGAAGGAGCCCTGTTTCATTACTTGGCAAAATATTTGCCCATTCAGAGTGAGGGCAATGCTGATGCATGAAGCAACACACTCACTTCCAATTGACTATGTGACATTGCCATGTGGCCGGTTCTGACTGACTACATAGTACTGTGGCATTATCATGTTCACCATGTGATTCCAAATGGCTGTAAGCCCTGTTCCCAATAAGAAGATATGATGGACTCCTGTAACTTCCCAACTCTCAGGCAGAGTTTCCCACCAAAATTTTAGTTCCCCTCAGTGACTGAGTCACCCCCAAGTAACGTGTATTTCTTCTTTGTCTTAAAAGACTAAACTGTCTCACCCTGTTCCAGATATTTGTTTAGCCTTCTGACCCAGCACAGAAACTTGAGGGAAATACAGGAGCTGTCTTGTTTTTAATCCCTTTTAAAATGGCACTTGAGGCAGAATAAATTTCAAAACAGAATATTTTATTTAACAGGCAGGGAATTTTATACACACACACACGTATGAAGTCAAGGCTTAGAAATTCTGAGGTAAAACTCTGAGAGAATGCTATTGTAGCTTCTTTTAAGAGATTTCTAGTTCTTTTCCACGAGAAGTACTTTTCTTAGCATATTTCAGCAATTATACAGAATCTTAATCGAGTTCCCTGGGGAATAGCTCTTTCTTAGAATTTATAGATTTCTCCCCTTAGAAAATCTAGTTTCTCACTTCAGAAAACTGTAGCTTTCCACTAACTCCTGAGGTGTCTAAAGCTTACTCCATTTACCACAGACCCAGGTTCTCCACAGAGCACAACCTCTTTTTACTGGCAGGAATTATTCTTCTTTTCCCTTTTCTGTTTGGCTTGATTGGGAATTACAGCCTAACAACCCAGTTACCCTTGTCAAATCTCTCTTCTTGTGTCTGTAGTCTGTGTAAAGCAGCCTTTTGTTGTTGTTGTTACCTTTCTTGACTCAGAATCACAATTCTCCCTCAGAGTAGTTCTAATACTGTTAGGGCAAAGGAGTCTCTTCTCTCTGTAGAAGATTCTTTCTGACTAACCCTGTCAAAACACTGACTCCAGTTATCCCTTCCTCTGTCAGAAGACAATCCTTTTCCCTCCAGAACACCTGATGTTATACTTGCTCTCAGCTAATGTTGGCCAATCAGAGAACAAGTAGAGCAGCCAATCAAATAAGCTCTCCACTCCAGGGGAAATTAACTCTTGATCTCCCAGATTTTCTGAAACAAGCAGAATTTTTTTTTTAAAAAAAAACCTTGCTTCTCTGTGCAATCCATCACAGAAGACCTAGTTTTTTGAAAACACCAGCAGATAGGGGAAGTGCAGACAGTTAGAAAGGTTTACAAGGAATTTTGTATGTATGCTAGAAAATAATTCAGCCCCCAATAGCATGCTGCTGGTCCCAGTGGGTACATGTTTGATGCAGCCCAACATTAAAGACCACTGATGATAAAGCCAATACAATATGTAAAGTTCTAAATAGCATGTGACCTCAGTACTACAGCCCAGCTCCTTCCCTACTGTATGTGTAAGCTGTGTATGCTTTCTTTAAACCTTGAAACAGAATGGGATAAAAGTCTTTAAAAAAAAATGAAACAAAACTGCAATGCAGTACCTGAATGTGAAGAGGGTTCCCATGTCCAACATAGACAACAGCTCTGCTTTTGACTTAGGAAAAGAGAGACGATAGCGGAGGGTCTCAAAGGCAGGGACAATGAGAGCCTTTTTTGTATTGGCCAAGTCCAGCTGGACAACAGATTTCCTGGCAGAGGGGAAAAATTAGAGAACAAGATCAGTATGAATATGAATTCCTTAAAGTAACTAACAAATATGGCCCCAAATGTCCAAATTCCTAGTGGGAATATTGTATTTTGTCATTTTTCAATCCCTAATCCTCATTTTTGCTTAGAGCTGGCTTTGCACATGAGAACAGGAAGAAAGATGGATGGGTGTTTCGAGTTCCTCATATTTCTTTGTTATGCCCGAAGAAGAGTTTTATCTCCACCTGTAGATGGAAGCAGTGTCTCTCACCTACAAGCAAAGTTCTGCTCCACAACGAAATGCTAGGAAGTCCAGGCTATTCAGTTTGGCATTTTTTTTTGTTATTTATATAGGTTTCTATTACTGTCAGCTATTGAGGTACAAGGTACAGCAGTTTTTTAAAAAACTCAAGCATGTTTCTTCAAAGTCTAAGAGTTGTTTTTTGAAATTTTGTGTAATTTCCTCTCCAATGATCTACCTTTTTTTTACAACAGTCATACAGAGCGAGCAAGGGGAATGAGAATGAATTACTGATCAAACTTTGTTTTGTACGTTTCTAACATGTTCCCGTTTGAGCTCACTGAGCTGCTCCTTCACGCTCAGGCTCATGCGGAATACAGATTATGAGATGAAAACTTGGATGAATTCAGTCTACTGACACTATCTGATCCAGGTTTCCCCACTGCTGATCTTCCTACCCTAACTTTGGACCTCTGCTGTATCCCATAATACAAATCCCACCACAAGCCTTTGATCCTGGCTACACAGGCTCTTCTCCTCTGGAACCTCATAGGCACTCCTGGCTTAGACAGCAAAGATTCCATAGGGGAACAAGGTGCTGTAGATGGGAGAGCAGTTCAAGAATATTTTATTCTAATGTGTTACAGCATAGACTACTATGGTAGCCTTCATTCAACCTCCAGGTAGCTGTGTCCAGCCAGGGGGCTCATGATCCCAGCTGCCCTCTTCCAGTTCCTCAGGTTGTTTCTTCATTCTCATCTGCTGCCTTCTTTCTTCAGCTGCTGGTTGCAACCTTTCCTTTGGCCTTTCGAGCTCCATTACCCTACCCTTGTTCTCTTCCCCTCACTCTGGTCCACTCTCCTCTCCACTGTCTGTCTCTGAATCCTCATCCTGGCTGTACTCTGCCCACTCTGCCCCGACCTTGGGTCAGTCACAAGTTCTTTCAGAGCTGTTCTCTCATGAGCAGTTCTCAAAAGAGCTCTCTCAGCCCCATCTACCTTACAGGGTATCTGTTGTGGGGAGGGGAAGGGAAAGGAGACTGTAAGCCACTCTGAGACTCCTTCAGGCAGTAAAGGGCATGATATAAATCCAATCTCTTCTTCCTGTGTTCCCTTCTTCTTTTTCTTGTCTGGCTCCTTATGAGGTCTTTTAAATAGCCTACCCTGCCCTAACCAGCCAATATGCTAAATACCCCAGATCTCCTCATTCATGCCTGCCTAGCTCCCCTCATCCCAATGCCTCCTCCTCAGATCTCCCTCCCTGGCTCCGTCTATGCAGCTCTTCCTGAAGCTATTCTCATTTCAGCAAGGTTTTGAAAGGCCCTATGCCCTTGCCAGAGGCTCATAGAGGGTGTTTGCCTGGCATCTTTGCACTTGGAGGCCATCAGAGTGGGGCAGCTCAGTCAGGCATTACAGAACCACCTTTCTGAATATACAAAGCCAGCATCTCATGGAGAAGAATCTAGCTTTGCCTTCTCACACACATGCTAGGTGGGAACGTATGGGGGGGGTTTACATGAAAAAACCTTCACATACATTCTGACATGCAGAATCATCAGCTAATGCAGCTGTTGAACTGCTTTGGAAACCTGGATTCCTATAACTGACAGAGATTTCCTTTCTCACAAATAGCTGCTCATCCAAATTATCTACTCACACGAGCAGTGTAAAAGGCTATTCACAGAAGCTTGAATTGACATTCATGGAAACCTCTGTACCCCTAACATGTGCTTTTCATGGAAGCACCTGTACCAATGTCTGTGAGCTTTCTTTTTTGGATGTTATGCAACTTCTACACAGCTGGTTGATAGAACATCTGCATAGCCCTCGGTGCTGTTGTTGGGGGAAAAAATACAGTTGTACCTTTAAAAAAATGAATCCACTTTTTAAGGAAAGTTTCTCTTCATGTCAGATTCCTCTCTCCCAACTATAATGAGATTTGCAGTGCTGCAGTGGGCATCTCAGGGCAGTCTTAGCTAGCAGTAAACTGTCTCCACGTTTTGCAGGATCACACTGCCACCACAAGGATTTGCTTCTCTATTAGCTCAGGGGTGGGGGCAGGATAGAATAATTTGAACACACTTTTAAGATTTGGGGATTTCACATTAGTTTTCAATCAAACATTTCCCCTTGGGCCTCTGTGTAGCTGTTCCGTAAAACTTCTCTGCTGTTTGAAGAGCCTGCATTACATTTCCCTGAGAGTGCACGGAGGTTACTGAATTTTATCAGCCTCCCATTATAAGTTTCAGGTACTTCTTTTCTACTTCTTCCCCTTTCCCCCCCTCCTTCCATCAATTCTAATTGACCCAGGCACCTGCTTCTAAATAGAAAGTTCCTTTACATCCAGCCTTTGCCAGGTGCCAGAATTATTCAGTGTTCATGACACTTCTAATGATTCCACCCACCACTTTAACTTACACCTTCCTCTGTGTGTTTGGCACAGGATTTGGCATGACCCACAAAGTACTGAAGCAGGAAGAAAAGAGCACCGAAGCCATTTGTGCCTCATTAAAAGCAGTGGGGCTAAGCCTTTCAATTGGCTTAATCTGTAGATCATTTTCTCAAGTTTCTCTGCTGTCATGGCAGACTTCCTGGGCTGTATCCTTCTCACTGCAAACAGGAGTCAGAACAGTTACCTTGCACTATCAGGAGAATTATCCTGTGAAGGCTGGTATGGATATTAAGTCACTTTGAAGGAGGACGTTCTGCAGGTCATTCAGCACACCTGAAATGCATCTGCCACACAGGTGCAGTGCCCTCATTGCTGTGTCATGGCCACTGCTACTCCAAATCAGCATACAGCCCTTGTTTGACTTGGGTGTTTCAGATATCCTGCATCACCTGCAATACCATCTGCCTGCAAGTGATAATATCAGTACCCAGGGGTCTTTTCGTAGAAAAACAGCTGCAGGAGCTCATTAGCATATGGTATGCCAATGAGCTATTAGGCTATTAGCATGTGCCACGCCCCCTGACATCACCGGAAGTGATGTCAGAAGGGGAAGCAAAAGGGGGGAGGCATCTTCAAAAGCCTCCCCTTCCCTTCCCCAGCTGGTCTGAGTGGGGGAGCTAAGAGAGAAGGGGTTTAAAGTTTAAACTCCTTCTCATGAGAGTTGGGCCACAGAAAGAGGAAAGGAAAGAGAGAGAGTAGAGAGAAGGAAAGAAGGAAGGAAAGAGGGAGAGAGGGAGAGAAGGAAAGGGGAGGGAAAGAAAGAGAGGGAAGAAGGAGGGAAACTGGGAAAGGAGGAAAAAAGAGAAGAGAAGAAGGTGGGAAAGAAAGAAAGAGAGAAGAGAAGAAGGAGGGAAAGAGGGAAAAGAGAGAAGGAAAGGAGGGAATGAAAGAAATTTGGCGGCAATTTGGCCCCATTATATCCTATGGGACATTGAAGTCAATGGTGAAAACAAAGGGTATATTCTGAGGGCTGGAGGGGAGGGGGTTTGAGGGAGAGGCTCATTGAATTTGGGGGCCCATAGAATTGGACCCCCTGGTCCAATGTTCTTGAAACTTGGTGGGTATCTTGGGGAGAGGCTCCATCAGCTACCCTGTGAGTTTGGAACCTCTCCCTCAAACCCCTCCCCTCCAGCCCCCAGAATATACCCTATGTTTTCACCATTGACTTCAATGGCCCATAGGATATAATGGGAGCTGAAATTGACATTCGGCTGCCTGAAAGACTCCCCGGGATGCCGGCTGGGGGCGGGGCTTGGCTCCCGGAGCTGTGCTCTGGTGCACTCCTCCCCAAAAGACCCCTCTCAGTACCAGCACTCATGAGATAAATTTTCCTGTTCATGGTGTGGCGGGATTAGAATGAGTGGTGCAATCAGAACATCAACTACAACACACCACTAGATGGAGCTCTTCTCTTTGGTCCTTCCACTTTAGCTTAATAGAACTAAATCAGTCATGGATAAAATTGCCCTTAGACCCGAAAAGCAGCTTGCATTTTGGTACAATAGTAGCCCCTCAAAAGAAAGGTGGCATTTCTTGTCTTTTCTGTGCAAATACCGGAAATGAAACTTCCTTGCCCTGTTCTTACAAGCTTTGTTTAACAATGTAAGACAAAAAGAAAGAAATGAGTGGGAGAGGAATTACTAATGCAGCAGTTAAATCGTTACACAAAGCAAGTGCAAAACTAGGATTAACTTAAGATGAGATGATTAGTATAATAAACAAATAGATATAAATTACTGCCACTGTCGATAAAGTTTTCATCTAGAGATGCTGAAGTAAAACTGAATCTTGAGATATGTTTTAAAAAGTGATGCCATAACTAGTGGCTCATTGTAACAATTGTGGCACAAGATTTGGGCTTGCAGAGATAATTCAAGATGCTGTTTTGCCTCCACAGGCTCTGCTGTTTGAAGAACAAGCAAGGATAAAGCCAGAGCTGGTTAAAGTAAACCATGGGTCCGTATAATAACTGAATGGAGCCAATGCTCGCTTTGGCCAGAGGGAAGCTTGTCTCCCCACCATGACGCCTACTTCATCTACTCCCAGGTAGCCATCCCTTCCTAATTCTTGATAAACCACACACAGGACACAGCAGGAAATAAAAAAAAAACGCTACTGATTTCTGTAACTATGATGAATTGTACAAACATGCATCTTGATTGCATAATTCAAGCTTTAATTGTACAGGCATGCTTATGAAATGACCTACCTCCATAGGGTTGCTAACCCGCTGGTGGTAGCTAGAGATCTCCTGGGATTACAATTGATCTCCAAGTGACAGAGGTCAGTTCACTTGGAGAAAGCAGCTGCTTTGGAAGGTGGTCTCTATGCCACTAAAGTCCCTCCCCTCCTCAAACCCCACCCTCCGCAAGCTCCGCCCCTCAAAATCTCCGGCTACTTCCCAACTCAGAGCTAGCAACCCTTATCTCCACCATGGGCTTATAAATGATATTCCTTCTACAAAGGAAATCTGGGAAACTATAGTTCTTTCAGCAGCAGGGTGGGAATTAGGAAGAAGTTATTTTGAAATGTTATGGAAACTTCCCTTCACTTATGTGGATTTTGTGATTCCCAAGAGCCTTCTGGCTCCTATAAAAGACAGAGCTGCATCATTGCTTTGCAATAATAATTTTTAAAAATCTACCTTCAGGTTCACATAGGTATGTTCTATCAGAATTTGAGTTATTTATGTAGAGGAGACTTATGAACTCTTTTAGCTGATTTTCCTTTTCACCTTGTGCAACATTTTCATTTGATAGGTTTCACTAGGCTTGATAGCACCAAACACACTGAATATTTAGCCTTTTCCTAATCTAACACAGCTTTACTTCTAAGAGTATTTTTAATTTATACTATGTGCCGTGGTGGCTGAAGTTAGAAAGATTTATGCAGCTGCTGCCAGAAAGAATGTTTAATATGGAACAAGTGATAAATCAGAATATATCCTCGAATGTTCCTTATGTCTACACAATGCCTCAGAAGATTACTTCATGGGCTACACCTAAATACGCACTTTGCAGTGGCCCTCTGCCCTCCTCAGACTCTGAAAGAAACTATCTGCAGATGAACCTCATAGTCACTTCAAAAATATTCTCAAAGTGCACGCTGACCTGGGTACCTCAGACAAGCCCAATCTCATCAGATCTCGGAAGCTAAGCAGGGCCGACCCTGGCAAATAACTAGAAGGGAGACCTCCAAGGAGTACCAGGGCTCAGGATACAGAGGCAGGCAAACAAACCACCTCTCTGAAAAATGTCCAAGCCCTCTGTAGGGAGTCACCAGAAGACACCATGACTTCCAGGGATACAAGAAAACACATACACTCCCCCAAAATATTTTCAAAGTGTGCTTGAAGAAGAAGAGCAAGTAGAGGGTTTTTATATCCTGCTTTTCTCTACCTTAAGGAGCCTCAAAGTGGCTTACAATTACAATCACATTCCCTTCCTCTCCCCACAACAAGCACCTTGTGAGGCACGTCGGGCTGAGAGAGTTCTGAGAGAACTATGACTGGCCCAAGGTCAGCCAGCAGGCTTCATGCAGAAGAGTGGGGGAATCAAACCTGGTTCTCCAGGTTAGAGTCTGCCGCTCTTTAACCACAACACCACACTGGCTCTCTTAAATAATGTTTCCACACATGGGACACATGGACAAAACTTTAGATGAGAAGGGAGATGATGGATGTATAACAGGGGCAAGGGACCATGGCTCAGTGGTACACAGCACACATAACATTAATTCACAAGGTCTTAGCCACAATCCATGGATGCCTAAGGCCCTGGAGACTAATGCTAGCCAGAGAAGACAAAGCTGGACCAATTGACTCAGTCAAGGCAGCTTCCCAGATTTATGCATATGTTCATTTAAGAGGTTGAATTATGACATTTTTTAAAATCCCAGTCTTCTTTTAAGAAGCTCAAAGAGATTTCTCTCCCCTTCTGTATTTCACCCTCATGACAGCTCTATAAATTGAGTCAGACTGATAGAGCTACTGGCCAGAGACCTCTCAGTAAGCTTCATGGCAGTGGAGGTTTGAACCAGGTCTCCACCCCCTCCCAATGGAACACTCTAATAACTGCAACACATTGGCTTTCATTGCAGAGGGATCTTGTCTTTCTGACAGAAACAGGGATGCTATTTCTTGAGGTTCCAACTGGGGCTGGGAAACTACTGGAGATATGGGGGTGGAGCCTGGGGAGGACAAGGACCTCAGGAGGGTACAGTGCCATAGAATCCACCCTCCAAAGCATCCATTTTCTCCAGGGGAGCTGATCTCTTTAGTCTGGAGATGAGCTGTAGTTGAAGGGAATCCCCAAGTCCCACCTGGTGGCTAGCATCCCTACTCTGAATGCAACCGAAAACATGACCACAATTTCCAGTTCACCAACTGCCAATTCCTTAACTCCTGCATAAATTTTGCTTTAATCATTTCCTCTTAACTCAAAAGTATTTCCCTACCCTGCACAATGTGGAAATGTTTTTTTCACTGTCCCATTCACAGATCATAGAACTAACACCAAAAAATGATGTCCTCATCATCATAGGGGACTGGAATGCTAAAGTAGGAAATCAAAAGGTAACCGGAATAACAGACAAGTTTGGCCTTGGAGAACCAAATGAAGCAGGGCAAAGGCTAACAGAGTTTTGTCAAGAGAACACGATGGTCATAGCGAAAACCCTTTTCCAACAACCTAAGAGGCGTCTCTACACATGGACATCACCAGATGGGCAACACCGAAATCAGATTGACTATATAATTTGCAGTCAAAGATGGAGAAGCTCTATCCAGTCAGTAAAAACAAGACCTGGAGCTGACTGCGGCTCAGATCATGAGCTACTCATTGCAAAATTCAGACTTAAATTGAAGAAAGTTGGGAAAACCACAAGGCCATTCAGATTTGACCTAGATCGCATCCCCGATGAGTATACAGTAGAGGTGAAGAATAGGTTTAAGGGATTAGATTTGATAGACAGAGTGCCTGAAGAACTATGGACAGAGGTCTGTGACATTGTAAAGGAGGCAGCAATCACTGCCATCCCAAAGAAAAAGAAATGCAAGAAAGCAAAGTGGCTGTCTGATGAGGCTTTACACATAGCAGAGGAAAGAAGGAAAGCTAAAGGCAATGGTGAAAGGGAAAGATTTGCCCAACTGAATGCAGATTTCCAAAGAACAGCAAGGAGAGATAAGGAGGCTTTTCTGAATGAACAATGCAAAGTAATAGAGGAAAACAATAGATTGGGAAGGACTAGAGATCTCTTCAAGAAAATTGGAGAAATCAAGGGAACGTTTCATGCAAAGCTGGCCATGATAAAGGACAAAAACGGTAGGGATCTAACAGAAGCAGAAGAGATTAGGAAAAGATGGCAAGAATACACAGAAGAACTATACAAGAAGGACCTCAATGTCCTTGACAACCACGATGGTATAATCACTGACCTCGAGCCAGACATCCTGGAAAGCGAAGTTAAATGGGCCTTAGAAAGCATTACTAACAATAAAGCTAGTGGAGGTGATGGTATCCCAGCTGAGTTATTCAAAGTCTTAAAAGAAGATGCTGTTAAAGTGCTGCACTCAATTTGCCAACAAATTTGGAAAACACAACAGTGGCCACAGGATTGGAAAAGGTCAGTGTACATTCCAATCCCAAAGAAGGGCAATGTTAAGGAATGTTCAAACTATCACACAATTGCACTCATTTCACACGCTAGCAAGGTCATGCTCTAAATCCTACAAGCTAGGCTCCAACAGTACGTGGGTAGAGAACTGCCAGAAGTACAAGCTGGGTTTCGAAGAGGTTGAGGAACTAGAGATCAAATTGCCAACATTCGCAAGAGAGTACCAGAAAAACATCTACTTCTGCTTCATTGACTATGCTAAAGCCTTTGATTGTGTGGATCACAATAAATTATGGCAGGTTCTTAAAGAGATGGGAGTACCGGAGCACCTCACATGTCTCCTGAGAAACCTGTATAAGGGTCAAGAAGCAACAGTTAGAACCGGATATGGAACAACTGATTGGTTTAGCATAGGAAAAGGAGTACGACAAGGATGTATATTGTCACCTTGCTTATTTAGTTTATATGCAGAGTACATCATGTGAAATGCTGGCCTGGATGAATCACAAGCTGGAGTTAAGATTGCTGGGGAAAAGATCAATAACCTCAGATATGCAGACGATACCACTCTGATGGCAGAAAGTGAAGAGGACCTACAGAGCCTCTTGCTGTGAGTGAAAGAGGAGAGCGCAAAAGTGGGCTTGAAGCTCAACATCAAAAAAACTAAGATCATGGCATCTGGCCCCATCACTCCTTGGCAAATAGAAGGGGAAGTCGTAGAAGCAGTGACAGACTTCATGTTCCTAGGATCCCAGATCACTGCAGATGGTGACTGCAGCCATGAAATTAAAAGACGCCTGCTCCTTGAGAGGAACACGATGGCAAACCTAAACAGCATGATAAAAAGCAGAGACGTCACCTTGCCAACAAAAGTCCGCATGGTCAACGCAATGGTATTCCCCGTAGTAATGTATGGCTGCGAGAGTTGGACTATAAGGAAGGCCGAGCGTCGAAGAATAGATTCTTTTGAACTATGGTGCTGGAGAAGACTCTTGAGAGTCCCTTGGACTGCCAGGAGATCAAATCAGTCAATCCTAAAAGAAATCAATCCTGATTGTTCCCTGGAAGGCCAGATCCTGAAGCTGAAGCTCAAATACTTTGGCCACCAAATGAGAAGGGAGCGTTCACTGGAGAAGACCCTGATGCTGGGAAAGATTGAAGGTCAAAGAAGAAGGGGACGACAAAGGATGAGATGGTTAGACAGTGTCATCGATGCAACAAACATGAAATGGAGCAAACTTCAGCAAACAGCGGAAGACAGGAGGGCCTGGTGTAATCTGGTCCATGGGGTCGCGAAGAGTCGGACTCGACTGTGCGACTGAACAATAACAACAACATTCACAGATCCACTAGAGAAAGCAGCCAGGAGGTGGGGTGCAAGAAGGCAGACATTTAACAGAAATAATGCTGTGTTTTATGGTCCTAATCCAAGAATTTGGAGTGTGGGGTAATGCCACTGTAATGCAGTGCTCTATCATTGGGGCTGTCTGCACAATAGACTTCAGTCATGTTGACTGCTCTTCAAGAGATTTTGAGAGGTGGGGGCTGACCCCCCTTGCAAGTTTCTCATTCCACAACACAGCTGAAGAACTTGATTTACATGCTTACATATTTGGATTCTGGATGGTTTCCAGACTAGAAGCTACACAAGCAAACTTTCCCAACTTTCAGAGTTTGAAAATTTTATAATGATACTTCCAATGTATTGCACGACCTCACCCTCACATTAACATGGTGTCCACAAGAAGGAATTTGTTTGATACCACATGGGAGAAATCCCCAGACTTTTTTCACAAGCAAATAGTCATATACAGGAGACAATGAAGTCAGCAGTCTCAGACCAGTGTGCATGACGACTGAATGAGAGTGTTGGATTGGGACTAGGGTGGTCTGGCTTTACATCCCCACTTGCTATGAAGCTCACTGGGTGGCTACGGGCCTGTCACTCAGTCTCAGCCTAACCTACCCTACAGAGTTGTTGTTAGGATAAAATTGGAGGAGGGGGCAGAATCGTAGATGCTGCCCTGAACTCCTTGGAGAAAGGGTGGGATAACAATGTGCAAACTGAAAGGATGCTCCCTTTCTCTTCCATGTGTCCTCTGGGTGGCAGTCTTCATCATTTAATCACAGAGTCCCTGTTGTTCCCTGAAAGCTCTGTTTTTGGACAGTGCCTTACCACTGTCTTGGGGGGGGAGTTAATATTGTGGCATATTTTAACTATAGGGCAAAAGTGGGGACCAGTAAGATAAGACCTCAAACACAGTGAGAATACAGGGCATGTAATTACCATATCCCATGTTGTGAAAGAAGAGAGGAGGGAAACAACCTCCACCCTCTAAGACCAACAGAAGGTTCTGGGATTCTCAGTGGCACAAAACATGCTTGTATCCAAGGTTATCCTTCCCATCCTGCCACAAATAGATTGCTCTGCCAGGGGAAAAGGTACATGCTCCATGTATTGTGTGAAGCAAGCCCTGCCTTGAGATATGTCAGTTCTGCTAAACCAGGGGTCTTCAAACTTTTTAAACAGGGGGCCAGTTCACTGTCCCTCAGACCGTTGGAGGGCCGCCGCGTTCGCCCCTCCCCCCCACCAGCCTGCTCGCCCCGCCGCCGCGTTCGCCCCCTCCCCCACGACCAGCCTGCTCACCCCTTCCTCCTCCTCAGCTCCTGGGCGCTCTTGCTGCCCAGGGCTGCTGGAGGAAGAAAGAGGCCGTGGGGGCACTGCTGCTGCACTCCTCGAGGAGGAGGCAGCTCCGGGCGGGGGGCGGGCATAAACACTCGGCGGGCCGCATAAATGTCCTCGGCGGGCCGCATGTGGCCCGCGGGCCGTAGTTTGAGGACCCCTTTGCTAAACTGAATCCAAGTACTGCACACTCTGGCCTTAGCTAGGGCAATTTGGGATGAGGAAGTAAAAATCTGGGATAGTAGACATCCCAAGCTTCTTGCTGCCTGACCGCAAAGAGCAAATAAGGAATGCTTAGTACATCTAACCAATATCATCAGCACAAAAAACAATTCAGTACATCTATAAATTTTTGCTTTGTGTTATTTACCCTATGAAGGTAGGGTATACAAAGCCTGTGACATGATACGTGGAAAAAGAAATAGGCAGGGGGAGGAAAAACCCAAGAAGATGCTCAAGCTGGGAGGAGTGAAAAAGGTTTGGAGAGACAAAATGAGAAAAAAACAATCCCTTATAAAACAGAAAGCAAGCTAAGAAGAATCATGGAAGTGAGATCCTTTGGCTGGCCATATGGTGTCCTCATTGCTCCATTCAGTAGGGGCAAGTAAACTGAAAACTATTCATTAGGGGAGGCCATGTACACAGAGCAGAGGTCTGAAGACCAGGCAACCCAACTTGTTCACATTCCTTGCTACACAATACCCATTGAAGCCATCCTTCACCCAAGCCCAGTGCAGTAATTATTCTGCCTTGACAAGATCTTATCTTTGAATCGCTTATCTAACCTGCTTGGATCACACCTTTACTTTCAAGCATTGGGTTAACAGTATGTCAGAGAGATAACAACTTCAATAACATTTCCCCCACATTTCCTCTGTTAAAGAAATCCACAGATGGGTGGAGGATATGGCAGAAATCTTTAGCTCATCCAGTCCACTTCCATGCCAATACAGAGATATTTTAGTGATTTATTTTCTAGAACATGACGGGTGGTGATCATATGCACAATTAGACCCAACATAGGTGTGAATACTGGGTGGAGTTAAAAGGCATGATCAGACAACAACATCTGGGAAGCGCCCTGCAGCTATTGGCAACCCATTCTGCTCCGCCGCAGAAGCGGAGTTAAAAGACAACAGGGAAAACCCAGTAGTAAACGGGTTGTGATGGGCCACGGACAGACTTTCCTATGTCTGATCACTCCAGTGTGCTCGTTATTTATTTATTTATTTATTTGATTTTTACCCCGCCCTCCCAGCAAGGCCGGCTCAGGGCGGCTTACACAACAGTATAAAAATACACTATAATAATACAATATACAATATAAAATCCAATCAAACACAAATTGAAAACCATGACTATAACAACATATTAACATATTAAAGGGCTAGCATTGATTCCTCAGCGTACAGTCAGCTCCTTGATCTCCTTCAGATGTCCAGGCGCTCGAGTCGGCTATAATTAGGGGGACCCCAGGGGTAGGGCTCGCTTTCCATAACTGATCTCCTCTGGGAGCTCATTCCACCAGAGTGGAGCCACCACCGAGAAAACCCCAGCCCTTGTTGTGACTAGCCTGGCCTCCTCGATAGTCGGGAGGACCAGCCGACATCAGGATGGTCTGATCAGGCCATCTCAACTCAGTGCCATTGTTTCCCGCCCTTCCTTCACAGTATGCGCACCATCGCAAACTCCATAGGGAGCCCTTGGTGCGGAGGTGCAATTCATCGATCCCTTGTTTAAGCACATGGGGGGAAACGGCACAACCCTCCCCCCCCCGACTCACCCGCAGTTGCGTCTGACCACACACTGACAGACTGCACCTGCAGCTTCTAAGGGAGATGTGATCATGCAACTGTGGGTCAAATTCCTCCAGAAGAAATAGCCTCACTTCCCCCCCCCGCCATTTTTTCTGGCGTGTGTGACTGCAATGTAGGAAAACAAAACACCAGCATCTCTGTTCCAGTGTTTTTATGTGCAGTGTTTTTATTTTGAGCAAGTGAAGAGGACAGTGGAACACGCTCAAAAGACTGTTTTGCTGTCCAATTAACAGGGTCTTCATGGGCTGGGGACGGTTATCTAGAAAGCTCTTAAGGAACACCGACTGACCAAGGCAGGTGTGTATCTCTTAAACTCAAACTACCACTTTTGGTATAGATATAGCAGCATGACTCTCACAGCTGACTTTATTTTTGGCTCCCTATACTACTCTGGAGCTAGGCGTATTTGTCTCCCACTTTCTGGTTAGCTCACCCTCCACAATGCTAGACTTTGAACTCCAAGGGAACACTCTATCCTCAGGTTTAAACTGCTTCCTTGTCAGGCTGATGCTTATACACACTGTGTTTATACTCTGAATCTCTCTGTGTGAGCACTTCCCGTGTTACCTGAGGTACTCGTAGAGTCCATACATAGGCAAGAAGTCAATGTCCGATAGGAACATGTAGGGAGTGCTGATATGTTTCATTGCCACATTCCGCAGGAGGTTCACTGGATAGAACTGGCCCTCTTTGTATACTATGTGATACCCAACATTGTGGCGACTCATGAGGACCTCAGAGCCCTGGGCATAGCGCAGAAACTGCTGGGCCTCTGCATCGGAAAGATACAGTGCCAAGCTGATAGGTCCTTCCCAGTGTTTGCAGATGGCTTCAAGCATCTGGAGCCTGAAAGAAGAAAAATAAAGGTCAGAAAGGGAATCTTCTCATTCCATGGTCAGAAAGGAGATCTTCTGGTTTCTCTGCCTCCTCCTACATGAAGATATATGCAGCTGCAGTGAAGACAGAAGGCTTAGAAATACAGCACTTGCTTTCTGTGGCTTTTGTTACAAGACTGAAACTCCGAAGGCCAAGCTAGCAAACCAAGAAAAGGTAGAAGGCATTCTACATTTGCTTTAGTAAGAAACATACTGACCTCAAGATTTTGTACCTTAACCAACAGACAGTAAGGAAGAAAACAGAAGGAGCAGATGAGTACCATGAAATGCTAGGAGAGGCAAAATCCCCCTACAGTATTTTGAAGCTATGAAAACATTTGAGCCATAAAATGGGACAGGATGAATAGTTACTCCATACTGTTTATTATGCCCGCAAACCAAGCAAATGTATTCTTTGGCCAGTGTTGTGAAAAAGCCAGAGCAGGTCAAATCAGAAGGTGAAATATGTCTGTGTCACTCAGATACAAAAATTCTTCCAATAGTCATTAAGAGCTAGTGAAATGAAGGATTAACAACCCAGAACCATGCATTAAAATATCTCAAGCGGGGGGGAAAAACATACACATTCAAAATGTGCTCTTTTAATGATGTGTCTCCAAGAGCGGGGTCATGGATTTCGTTGTTGTTGTTTTAAATGCACTGCAGTTAATTAATACTCCCACCACTTAATCTGAGCACCTGCTTAGTTCCCCCAGAAACCATTTCCACTCTTATCAGACTCATTTTAAAGGCCTGATTATGAAGATCTGAATGCCTCTGTGCATTCAAATTATTTTCTGCACACTTGTGTTCTTCAGCTAAACAATCACACCCCCATTCTCTTTTGTTTTGATTTGCTGACATCAGGTTGGCTACTTCAAGCCTGCAACTGCAGAGTGGCCCACTGTTTTCTAGCCACATTGCCATTTCAGAGTACTCCAGCCACCTTCCACCTTGAAGCTCACAATTCACTTTTGCAGAAATGTGTGGCCCTTCTGTTCACCAGTGGGGTCCCACCAGCTGCGGTGGCGTGCCACCTGCTCTAAAAATCCCACCTACTAAGATTCATGTCCAAATATTTACCAATATACTTGCAGGTGTGACTGAGGGAATTTTTTAAAATGTGTTGTTACTCTACAGACTCTCTCTCTCTCTCTTTTTTTTTGACAATGAAAGAATTCTTTCATTATCCTGTTAAAACGATTATTTAGTTATCCTCAGCTGTGAGTGAGCTGCAGTACTTCAGGGAGCCCTAGTTAGGTTGTTAATATTTACTTAGGACATTTATTGGTTGTTATTAACTGGGAAATTCACAAGGAGACAAATTTATATTGAATATCTGTTTCAACATTCATACTGGCAGTTTATCACTGATTTACTATGAGAACTACTGTTAAATGTGTCCCTGGTGTCATACAGTTACACTTGACCAGTCACAGCTTGCCATTACAGTCATGCTCTCCCCTGAGATGTACGGCATGCTCTCTAAGGCTATTTCTCTTGAGATGCTTGGAAAGTCATTGAGGATGCTGGGACAGAGGGCAGACAAGAAAATATAAAGAATGGTGCTCTTTCCAAAGGCAACATCACCTACGTTTCCTTTCTTCTAGGCAGATCCTGTGCACGTTTCCTTGGAAGCAAGTGCTAACGGGTTACAACCATTTATGTCCAATGAGTGCAGGTTTGTTTGTTTATTTTTTGCTGTCACGCCACAGCCGACTTATGGTGAGCCCATGGGGTTTTCGCGGCAATAGACATTCGGAGGTGGGATGCCATTGCCTGCCTCGCAGTTGCGACCCTGGAATTCCTTGGTGATCTCCCATCCAAATAGCTTCCGAGATCTGATGAGATCAGGCTAGCCTGGGCTATCCAGGTTACAGCTTGAGTGCAAGCAGTATGGGATATTTATTATTACTATTAATTTATTTAACATCTAACTTAGTGGCCCTTCCAATTAAGAAAACCAACAGCATTCAATGCAAAGTAAAATGTAGATTTTTTAAAAAAAAATTAAGATTCACATTAAAAGCAACACAATAGTATTCTATGTGGGGTTGCCCTTGAGATGTGTTTGGAAACTTCAACTACTGCAGGATGCTACAGTGGGTTGTAGGGATCATACCACTCCAGTCTTGGCCCATTTACACCACCTACCAATTTGTATTTCTTTTGGCTATGGTTTTAATTGTTTTAATAATGTGTTTTAGGGTGGTTTTAATGGTTAAAAAAGTACTTTTATTGTATGTTTTAATTTGTTAGCTGCCTTGGTGTCCCTTGTGAGAGGAGAAAGGCGGGGTATAAATTTTGTAAAATAAATAGATAAATACTCTAAAACAACAAAACCAAACTGACATTGTAGAGCAGCAGTGACTAGAACCAACTCTGATACTGCAATCCAATGCAAAGTTATTCTACTCTAAGCACACTGGTTTTGGTTACTGAAGTTACTCCGCATAGGGCTCCATTATAATCCAGTCACACTCAGCAGTTCTCCATAACCGTGAAAGGAGGTCTTAGCTGCTAACATACACTGTAAAGCAAGGATGTCAGCCAATCTTTGAAGGAGGTCCTTCCCCAATATAGGCACCACAAGAGAGAAGGCCCTGCTCCACATGATAGAGTCTACATTTCTTCTCATATGGGTTTAAAGGAAGGGATAACAGAATTTTAATCTACACAAATCTGGCTGCTGAACAAAAGTGAACTGTGTAACTGTTGATTTTATTGTGGGCTTAACATCCCCATTGTTTAAAAGCAACATGCATGTCCATGTGGAGGCTCATGGATCAAACCTGCCCTGGTTCTCCTGGTTTCCAACTTGGATGTAAAATAGTTGTGGAGAAAGTGGCATTTGTGGCAGAAGAACTTGCTGGCAGGCAGGGCCACTGAGGAGGGGACTAGCAGGACAAAATTCCCATGGCCCTAACCGTGTTTAGGGTCTGTGGAGCTGAGCAAGTCATGAGATTTATTTCACAGGATGTTTTGGCTGGGTCTGGGTGGAGGTCTTGTGATCCAGCAGGAATATTTCTCTGGGGTTACTTGGTGGTTCTCAGCCACCCTGCTGGAAGGTCATTGTAGAGGGTGGTTCCTCCTCCCCTCCTTAGGAACTATCCACTAACTATGGTATGTGAATCCTCAGAGAAATTAACAAGGTGAAAGGCAAGAAATATTTCCAAGGTGGAAAAGAATGTACCCTGCTACCTAACATTTGTCTGCAGTTAAGGGGGTTCTGCTATAAATGCAGTTGAATGGTGTTTTTGAAGAAAAAATGAAAAACAAACAAAAGGCAGAGAAGAACATTTTCCATGCACAATACTGAATTAAATCTTCCTGAGTCACAGTCCTCAAACTCAGCAGAGACAATACCTTGAGGAACCATAAAGATATGAACAAGGGCTTACCAAACCAAACCTCATCTTTCATTAATCTATCAAGAAAGAAGAAAAACAGAATTCAACCAGACATTCTATTCTAAAATTGCAAAAAATAGACTCAGCAGACAGATTGCCTTCCCTGTCTCCTGAATCCCTGGTACCAGATCTTTCCTTCATTAATATTTATATGAGGCACCAGAAAAATTTTCTTCATCACAGTAATCAAAGAAAATAATAATTTTTCCTCTCCCACCGTCTCTTCTAAGCTGTGTAGTAGAAAGAGACAACATGTTCAAACTGGCAAATATAAATTCCGATTTCAACATTAATAGCTTTTCCCTGCAGTTCTGCGTGATCCTGATGACATCCCAGAAAGTATAAAGCTTTTCTTCCCTAGATACCAGAGATTACTTTTGCTAGTATATATCTGAATCATTATTTCCCTTTTTATCTGTTATTGAAACAAAGGTTATTATCGGGTGTGACATACAGTACAGTTAAATTAGAAACAGGGATCGATACCAAAAAAAAATTGAAAGGCATGTGTAAAGCTTTGGGCAACTGATGACTGGAATCATAAATAAAACATATACTGCTGTTAAGTGATACAGAAAAGAAGAGTGGGTTTCTTCTTCCTCTTATACAACAGAAAGCAATCAATCAGCATAGGTGGATGAAACTGAATTCAGATAAAGTTCACAACTGCTTTGTTGTGGACATGAAAAAGTTCATTGGAGTCCCCAGGTATTTTTAGGGCATCTGGAATATTATAACAGATTGCATGCAGAAACTGAAGGATATAAGGTTGTCACTTGTTGAGGCAGACTGCTTTATCCGTCTGTATCTGTCTAGCAGCCATTCCTGTTCCTAATGGACCAGTGCACTGAGAGAGGTGGCAGCTGTCAGAGTGCTGATGATCTGGAAAGCCCAGAGTCAGTCTTGGATCCCTTCCTATGTCTAATTAGCCCTGTGATTGGGGAAGGAGCATGCTTTGCATTCGTAATTCTCCAGGTTCAATCCTGACTTCTCAGGTAGCAGGTGCTGGAAAAGACCTCTTCCTGCCTGAGAGGCTAGAAAGTTGCTGCCGATCAGAATAGACAATAGAAGAAGAAGAGTTGTTTTTTATACTCCACTTTTCTCTACCTGAAGGAGTCTCCGAGCGGCTTACAATTGCCTTCCCTTCCCCTCCCCACAACAGACACCCTGTGAGGTAGGTGCGGCTGAGAGAGCTGTGATCGACTCAGGGTCACTCAGCAGGCTGCATGTGGAGGAGTGGGGAATCAAACCTAGTTCTCCAGATTAGAGTCCGCAGCTCTTAACCACTACACCAAACTGGCTCAAGAAATGGCCAAGGATCTGACTTGGTATAATGCACCTTTATATTTGCATATGATAGCATTGCTCCTGGATGGCCTGGGACAGCCTGATTTTGTCAGATCTCAGAAGCTGAAGCAGGGTCAGCCGTGGAACTTGGATGGGAGACCATCAAGGAAGTGCAAGACTGCTACGTGGAGACAAGCAAAGCAGGCAGTGGCAATTGCTTTCTGGGGAAAGTATTTCACAGAATGATCACTGATAAGGCAGGAAGGGATGGTGGGACTCCCTCCCAGTGCTCCTTCCTATCACAAGCAAAATTATTTGCACCATGGTATTCTTTCTGATTATTTGTTTCTTTATAGTCGCTGTTCTTCTCACAATTTCTTAGTCCAACCTTATACTTGATTAAAGGAATAGAAAACTCAACTTACTGGTTCATCCTTCAGACTGAAAACAGGTGCAATTTGAATAGATATTGTTAAGTGCACCGGAAACTAAGTGTGGCAATGTTTCAGAAACAAACAACCCTTCTCCAAACCTAGCCAAGATTGATGCCTCTTTCATAGGTGGAAAGCTAATGATGCAATCAAGGAACATTCAAGGGAAGACACAAATAGCATCAAGAACAAACATAACAAACACCAGAGTATGAATTCCAGACCCAGAGACAGTCTCTTTCCAGAACTGTAAGGCTTGTTTTACTGCCTTGAGTCCTCTTCTCCCACCAACCCCATAACTTTAATGTATTTGAAGGGAGAGGATACTGGGTTTTCTCTCTGAGATTTTTCCTGATTGCAGTCTCTTTCCCTACTACCAGGAATAGTGCCTGGGTCAGCCTGCCAGGGCTCATTGCCCCACAAAAGATCCACCACCTCCAAGCAACATGCTTTGACCATTTGCTCCTATCCAGGAAACAGCACTATTGAAGGGACCCCTGGGGCAATCCTGTTGACACAGCAGTGGATTCTTTCTGGCTCTCTGTAGTCCTACCAGCAACGACCCTAGATGTGTAGATGGAGTCAAATTGTATTTATTTGAAATATTTATAAAGTCATCTTCCTCCCAAACAAATGGGACACAAGACTGGGTTACATGAACAAAACCATTTAAAAGCAAGACAATCCAAAAAAATCAAGCAATTAAAAACAATAGTCAAAGTTAATAAATAATACTTATTGAAAAACGTTTCACCCCTCCCCCTCCAAACCTGACCAATGGCAACACAACTAAGTGAACCGCCTCAAAAGTTCCAGCCTTGTTTTGTATCAAAGATGAAGTCGGCCTGAATTCTCCTGGGGGACCATTCCATGAGGCTTTGGTGGCGACTGAATGAGCAAAGCAGCAAAGAGGTGAACACTGCATGGGGCTGAAGCAATCACTGAGTGCTGCTGTGCAGAACTCAGTTTCCACACACGCATGGGCATGGAGAGGGGGAACGGAGTGGAGGAGGCTGAGGTAATGATCTAGTTTATTGAAAATGAAATTGACATAGGCTTTCTGCTGCTAAGAAAGCCATGGGCCATTTCATTTGGTCCCTAGTCTCTGAGCTGTGCTCACAGGCAAACTATAAGAATGCCCTCAGAGCCTACTGAAAATGAAATTGACTTAGGCTTTTTTATATGCTGGATGCCTTTGGGTGTATCCACAGATCACTCGATACTGGGCTATTGTCATGCTACAGCAGTAACTCACCTCCTGAATTCAAATCTGGTCACAAATGACTGCTATAGCACAAAATCCAACAATGCAAGGATGTAGTTTTAGAAAATCTCAATAGATTTTGAAGAGCACTCAGCATATTAGTTAACATGGGCGTTCAGAGTTTCAAGCTAACTGCAGGGGCTATCAGCACTATCCCAGTGCCTAGATGCAGTTGTCGAGTTGTTATGGGGAAAATGGCTAAAGCTGAACCCATCCAAGACAGGGGACGTGTGGTTGGAAAAGACTGAGACAGTAGCTGGAGGGTCACTTCTGAGACTTGATGGTGTCCATGTAAGACTCCGTAAAAAGCCTTGGGGTGTGATTGGACTCAGTACCAGCGCTGGAAAACATGGTAGTGTGGTTGTCCATGGTAGTGTGGTTGTTATTTTTCACCTATGCCAGACTCACCAACTGGTTCCCTGTTTGTCTGGGTCAGACCTTGCCACATTGATCCATGCAACAGTCACCTCCAGACTGGACTACTGCAATTTGCTTTAGGTAAGGCTAACTTTAAAAATGCTTCAGAAACTGCAAGTGGTTTAGAATGCAGCTGCCAGGCTGCTGACGGGAACATCATGGTCAGCTCATATTACTCCAGTTCTGCAGCAGCTGCACTGGTGACCAATTAGCCTTTGGATTCAATTTAAAGTGTTGATCTTGAAAGCCCTTTATGGTCTGGGACTGTCATACCTACAGGACTGTCTCTCCTGTGACACCCCCCTCTCCACTCCTTTGCTCTTCCTCTTGGGGCCTCTTGCAGGTGCCCAGCCCCAGGATGGTTTGGTTAGCTGTTACCAGGGGAAGGGCTTTCTTAGTTATGGCTCTTATGCTGTGGAATACATTCTCTGATGACACCTATGCCATAGCTGTTTCATTTCTGCAGGACTTGCAAGGCTGAATTGTTCTGGTTGGCCTTGGAAAGTTAACCAGATGTTCTGCGTTGGTTTGATAGTGGCTGAGTTATATATTTTAATACTTTACATCTATGATTTTTGTTGGTTTTTAACTTCTTATGGTGTTGTTTAAAAGTTGCAAGTCACTGCAAGACCCTCTGAGTGAACGGAGACAAAAAAAAATCTAATGAATGAATGAGTCCTATAACGTGAACTGGAAATCTTGGTGGAGACTACTAGATTTTCAATGGTGCATCTTTGAAAGAAATCCTCTGGAGAAGAAGGGGATGGAATTGTTAATAGGATGGACTTTTCATCTCTAACCTTTTGATCAATTAACAAATGGATTGAGGGTTCAAGAACTGTATTCAGGAAAATCTAGGTGGCACTTTGCCCAGGGACTAGGGTGAAGTGGGTATTGCATTCCCCAGTTCGGCTGGAGCATCTTGAAATCTGCCACTCTGCATGGCTTACTGGGTTGGCCCTGTCACTGGGATTTTCTAGCTGAAACCTGCAGCATAAAGTTTAGCAGATATTTTGCTACAATCATATTGTCCCGTCCCCATGGTCCCGCGCCGAGTCCTGCACCCCCTGGAGGGTCGGGGGCCGACCCCCTTTCTCACGGAGTTGCCCCACTCACCTGCAGGACAACCAAGTCTGGGCTCACGATGAGACGATGAGGAACAACAGAGGCCTGAGCCCACTGCAGAGGGAGCAGCGTTGGACAAGACGCCACCTGGCCAAGCTCAGCCATGCCTCCAAGGGCTGCGCGATGAGGATGACGCAGCCAGGTGTGCCGCCCAAGATGAGAGAAGCAGATCGGGCTGTGAGGCGCTGGCCACTCGGGAGGCGGGAGCCATGCATACGCCCGCACCAAGGCGATTGGCTCCGAAGGGGCCTGCCTGAAACCCGACCACACCCGGGATGCCGAGTGGGTATCCTGGGCTATTACGCGGGGGGTGGGGCCAGGGGAGAAGGGAGGAGGCCACAGCCAGGGATTGGTGCTGGGAGCAGGGGGGGTAATAAAAGGCGGCACAGGAAGAGAGGACAGGGAGGAAGCAGTGGAGCCGAGGCTAGAGGGGGAGAGCTGTCACTGAAGGCAAAAGAGAGAGACGGAGCCCCACTCTTTGACAGCCGATGCTGAGTGGGCAGAGGGACAACTGGGGTGCTGTCTAAACCCCGTCCCCTGCTTATCTGAGTCCTCTCCAGCCAGAGCCCTCTTTGCGGCCTCCCTGCTCCCAGGACCGTCCGGGGAACACAGCCACCGGGACTGGGACCCCCAGGGACAAGGGGGGGGGCCCACACATAAAAATCATGGCAAGTCTTTTAATCCAGATATTTTTCTCTGTAGCTTCCACTGAAAGAACATCTACTGTAGCCTCATGTATTATTGGTATTTGCACCTGTCTTTACCAATGACAATAATACACAAAGTAGATGCAACAGCTGTAGGAGGAATTTAATAATGAAAATGGTTTCAGAAGGTTGCTAAAAAACAACTGAAAGGCGCAAGAGGAAATAAAAGAGCTAAACGCTTCTTTTGTAGGGTTATTATTTATTGATTTTTTTAGCTGAAAGAGAGCATCTTCAACCCAAATCAATAAACAACAACAACAACATACCAACGGTGCATGGAAAGATTATTGTTCTCATCAGAGTTTGACCGGCTTTTGCTCTCTGAATAAAGACAGGCAACTCCCATCTTTACCACATGTGCCCCTGCATGAATCCAAAAACTGAAACAGATGCTCAACTGCTGCATTGTTGCCAGCAAAACAGCACCGAGCTGTAGTTCATTCCTCTGAATTAAAATCCTGGAGGGAAAACATACACATGCTTGTTGACTTTACTAATTCACTGTGGCATTCACACAGAATTTGAGGTTCTTTTTCTTTCCTAACTGGAAAGGATTATGATGTAAATAATACATGTTCCCAAAATTAAAGATCAATAAAACATGCGCTGGTGAGCTTGGTGACTGAATGTGCAGGGCACTAACCCTAGGCATAGGCCAAACAGTGCCATGGGTTTTGTTAGCTTGTGCTTGTTTCTACACCAGTCAGCTGACATTTAGCCAGTTTGAATTCTGAGAATCACCCTGTGGAGAAACACTGACCTCTCTGTGTAGTCAACTGGAGGGACAAAGGCACTGCACACGTCTCATGCTTGACAGATAAAATTGCTAACAGTACAACCTCAGCTCAAAGGATGTTAAAATGTACCCCCCCCAGCAGAAAATAGGGGGAAATGTGGAGCACCATGGACAGCAGGACAAAACAGCAAATTCAGTAGGATTTACTGAGATGACTCATACTAAAGAATGGTGTCAAATGATGCAAAACAAAGAAGGAAAAACTCTCAACAAAAATATCTCCCTGAGTCACCAGTCATTGAGATCCTTCTCCTTCCTGGCTCACAGCACAGGAGCCAACCCGATCACAAACTTATCAACAAGGTCAGTTCTGAAGATGTAACTTTCTTCATTGCAGTTTGGCACTAATGTCTTCCATTTTAACCCCATTGTTCTGTTCCCAGCTTGGACAACTGTTGATGCTTCAGAATATGAGATCTGTTGTTTGCTGCCACAATATCTAAAATAACCTGTCCTCCGTGAGAAATGAAATCATGGAGTTTTCTTGAATCCCTTAGCAGAGTCTAGCTGCTCTTTCCTGAGTTCCCTGTGGGAAAGACAAAATGACTACATCTTACCTGTCCATTGAGAGCTGAGCCACCAGTGTTACATCTGTGTTGTCTGGGGCAGACTCATACTCATAGTGTAGAAAGTACAGGTGAGTACGGTGGACTGTGAAACGCTCCCGCCGAAATTCGTAGCACAAGTCATCTTCATCCAGTTCAGACAGTTGTTTCTGGAGCTGCAGAAAAACCCAGAGCCAACAAGATACATATTGAGGCTCTTTTCAATTGAAAAGCCCCCCTGCAAATGTTGCACCATCTTCTTAGGATTCAAAGAATTATGCTATGTACTGACATATTTTTGACCTAAAGATTGTAAGAACATAAGAAGAGCCCTAATGAATCAGTTCAGTGGTCCATTTAGTCTCACACAGTGGCCAACCAGTCCTTTGGAGAGCCAACAACAGGGCATAGAGGCTGAGGTCTTCCCCTGATGTTGCCTCCTGGCTCTGGGATTCATAGTGCCTGTGAATGTGGAGGTTACCCTCAGCCATTGATAGACTTATTCTCCATGAATCTATCTAATCCCCTTTCAAAGCTATCTATTCCTGTGGTCACCTCTCCATCTTCCTAATTCAAGGCCCTAAAATAAAATAACAGAAAGCACTACTTCACACTATACTCATGAAAATACCTTGTCTAAGAATGAAGTCATGGCCACTATAATAATAGTGGAATGCATAGAAGAGAGGTCTGTCAGTTGCAGATATTACTTCTAGTTTCAGAGAGATCCTGGGTCACCATCATAGCCTACTTGCACTTTTCCTTGAGACATGTGTCTGGCAATTGTTGGATCAATGGTTTAAGTCAGGTTTTATATTCCCTAATTCCTTGGCAACACCTCTGTCTTTGCATATATCTACTGGATCAAGACTTCCTGAAGCTCTGAGCCTTAGATGGGGTCAATGCAAGATTCATCTGCATGGCTACAGTCTTGGCAGTACATCAAATTCTAGTGACATCCATGGCACATCGGAAAGCTATTAGCAAACTACACAACCACCTCAGGAAGATTCATACTACCAAATGACAACTGCAGACTCATCTTTTAACAAGCCCCTTTTAGGAGGTTCTGCAGGTGCAAGTACTAAACATTTCAATGGGACGTGAAAGAGCAAAACACTTTGAGGATCAGATTGCACATTTCCCACTAGAAGCCCCAGAATACCCAGCACAAAATACCTTCAATGACTGACAACACCAGGAGAGAGAGAACAAAAAATGAAAGAGAAGCAGATGTGTTTTCTTCCTACTTTTCACGTGTTTTCAAACACAGAAATAGCCACCACCAAGAGAAATACAAATATATCACTTTGAAATGATTATGGGGATCTTTTGTGGCAGATGTTACTATTGCTTGATCATAGAGGGTTTGATAAAGTAGGATGGGACATGGATGTCCCCCCCACATCTCCTTGCCATTGTGAAAGATTACTGTCTCTAAATGCAGTGATTTACTTTCAAGCACATAACTGAACGGGGAGGGGGGAGCCTACTTATTCCAAGCTTAGATTTTATTCTGTATACTTCTAAGGAAATCAAGGCAAAGTATATGGGGGTGTTCTGACAAGTTCTCTCATCCAGACACTACCTAGCCAGACTGCTACCCAGATGCCTCAGTTTCAGCAATGGTGCTGCTGCGTCAATGTGCTCTGAGCATTTTGTGGGACCTCCTTAGTGATATCACTGGAATAGGGGCAGTCTCCCTCTATCTGCCCCAACCACTGATTATTAATCTATCAGCATAGGCCCATCTTGGGCTGCCAAGCCTCCCTTCACCAAAAAAGATTCCCTCTGAAGCTTAGAAGAACATATACAAGAGGCTAGATTGGAACAGGTATGCTAACTATCCTACAGTGGTGCTACATTTGGTTTCCTGGGCCTTCATGGTGACCTAGGCAACTAGAATTCTGAAACCAATCTTCTTTTTTGTCAGTAGCTCTGGCCTCATCCTGGGTTCAGTTTCTGAGCCGTATGAAAGAGTGTGACAAAACCCTGGAAACTGACAGTTAGGTAGGTGTGGTAGAAGATGAAATATAAAGATGAACAATAATATTTATATATGTCTTGGAACAAAAATTAAGTGGTTTAGGGAGCAATCCTAAGAGGTTCTCTCAGAAGTAAGTCCCACATTATTCAATGAGGCTTACTTCCGGGAAAGGGTCCCTAGGATTATCATCTTCCCTATTGTATTAAACGAAATGTCCACCTAAGCCAGCAGCCTCATTCCAGCCAGAACTGTCTGGAAAGTAGGGATGCCAGACCCCCTAATAGGGGTGGGGGACTTCCGTTGCCATGCCCCACCTCTCTGCCACAGATCAGCTGGCTGGCAGGGGGGATTACTCCCCAAAAGAGGGAGAAACACCAAATATTTCAGCAACGTGCCTACATGATTTCAACATGATCCGAAAGTGGCATAGGCATGTCGGGGACAATGGGGCGACGCTCTGGTTTTTGGGCAAAAAGTTTTTACCATAAACTAATTCTACCATAGGGTTTTTACCCCCAAACCAGGTTGTCGCCCCAATGTCCCTACATCACTTCTGAGTTACACTGGAAGTCAAAGGGGAGTGTCGCTGAAATGTGTGAAGAACTCCCAGCTCCCAGTAAGCTCACCCCCCATCCTGTTTCAGCTGCCCGGAGGGACCTGGTAACCATACCAGGAAGCACACAAACAGGGGATGAAGGCAACAGCCTGCTCCCGTTGTTTGCCCCCAGCATATTGCCTCTGAATCTGGAGGCTCCATTTTGCTGTCATGGCTAGTAGCAGACCAAGCAATTATATAATTCTTTTAAAAGCCATCTGTCCACTGCATTTTTAATACTTACATCTCCACCTTAAACAGGATTCCCTACTGAAATTATGCAATTGTTTTGCTTTGCTGTCTTTTGAAAAACAGCATTTAATTTTGAGTCAGCATATATTTTTCTCACCATGCCCGCAACTCAAAAGCCCTTTTCAGATCTATAAGAATATCTACTGATAAGAAATCAAAGTGGTGAATCTTTCTGTTTGCAATCCCGTGAAGATCTCAAAGTAAAATTATGCCAGAAAGTGAAAGAGTGATTTATACACAAATATCATTTTATTTGATATTGTAATTTTAATCTTATCTGCCTGATAAAAGTTGTGGAATTATTGCTTTAACTGAGTTTAAGTGGTTTGTTCTCTGCTTTGAGAATGTATGTGTGTGTGTGTGTGTATATAAAGTGCCATCAAGTTGCAGCTGACTTATGGCAACCCCAGCACAGAGCTTTCAAGGCAAGAGAGAAGAAGAGGTGGTTGGCCATTGTCTTCCTCTGCAGAGTCTTCCTTGGAGGTCTCCCTTCCAAGTGCTGACCCTACTTAGCTTCTGAGTTCTGACAAGATTGGGCTATACCAGACTGCCTTCCCTCCCACTTTGACAATGTACATACATTTAATAGACAACAGGGATTTTCTCAGTTTTTTCAATTATCAACTGACAGCATGTATGATCTTCCAATATATTTGCGTATATTCCTCAAAGCCAGTGGCTGGACACTGAAAAAGTGTCCCCACTTTCTCTTTACAAAGAATGTCCCAGCCTTCTCTCCCTGTCCTTTTTTTTTTTTTTTAAATAGCAACCACTGGCAAAATATCCGTATTCTTAAAACCCTGGCTCAACCTGTTGTGTTTGCCTATATAGTGTATATTTTTTATTCCTTACTGAAATTCTCTTTTGTTTTAAATATGGTCTCTGTAAATCACATTAAAGCCTAGAGGGGAGAGGATCAGTTCCCCCCTGTAACAATCTGGAGGGAGGGAGGGTGAGAAAGAGAGACAGACTGACTGACTTAAAATTGGGACCTAAAGTCCCTCAGGAGACCAAATGTGAGAGAAGCCTGACTGCAAATCCTCAGACTGGGTACAACCTCTGAGAACTGATCTGCTGGTGGCAGAAGTGTACTGAGAAAAGAGAAGAAGAAGAAGAAGAAGAAGAAGAAGAAGAAGAAGAAGAAGAAGAAGAAGAAGAGGAGGAGGAGGAGGAGGAGGAGGAGGAGGAGGAGGAGGAGGAGGAGATTGGATTTATATCCCACCCTTCACTACCCAAAGGTGTCTCAGAGCAGCTTACAAACTCCTTTCCCTCCCCCTCCCCACAACAGACACCCTGTGAGGTAGGTGGGGCTGAGAGAGCTCTTGACAGAAACTGCTCTTTTTCAAGAACAGCTCTTATCAGAACTACGGCTTGCCCAAGGTCATCCAGCCAGGTGCAAGTGGAGGAGTGGGGAAACAAACCCGGGTCTCCCAGATTAGAGTCTGCATACTTAACCACTACACCAAACTGGCACACTTAACCACTACACCAAACAGGAAGAAGAATCTTCTTGGTTGAGGACTCACAGTGGCCGAGTAACTTCTTTGTCCCCTGTGGTGCAGGAATGGGCCCTGTCTCACTGCATTTGGCACACTTTTCTGCAGAATGGGGTGGTTTGAATACACTTGCTAAAACTTCCACTTCTCTGGTTGTTATAGGTTTACAAGAGGTGGGACCCGTGATACTCGTGCGGGGGGGAGTATTCCGGCCCGCCAAGCTACCCCCTCCCTCCCCCCAGCAGCAGCGGTGGCAGTGGCGAGGCCGGCCGACCCACCAAGTTTGCCTCTCCCCAGCGGCAGCAGCGAGGCCAGCCGGCCCACCAAGCTTCACCCTCCCTCCCCAGCAGTGGTGGCGGCGGTGAGGCTGGCTGGCCCGCCAAGCTTCCCCCTTCCTACCTCCCGAGCAGCAGCAGCAGTAGCGCAGCAGCGGCAAGGCTGGCCAACCCACTAAGTTTCACCCTTCCTCCCTCCCCAGAGGCAGTGACGAGGCCAACCGGTCTGCCAAGCCTCCCCCTTCCTCCCTCCCCAGCAGCAGCAGCGCCGGTGGCCAGGCCAACCAGCCCACCAAGCCTCCCCCTTCCTCCCTCCCCAGCAGCAGAGGTGGTGGCGAGGCCAACCGGCCCGCCAAGCCTCCCCCTTCCTCCCTTCCCAGCAGCAGCAGCAGCAGCAGTGAGGCCAACCGGCCCGCCAAGCCTCCTCCTTCCTCCCTCCCCAGCAGTAGCAGCTGCTCGGGAGTGGAGGTGAGGCCAGCTGGCCTGCTAAGCTTCTCCCTTCCTTCCTCCCTCTGCAGTAGCAGCGGCGAGGCTGACCGGCCCACCAAGCTTTCTCCCGCCCCCCTGTCCTCTGTGGTGGCAGCAGCAGTGGCGAGGCAGTTCACAGATCGTTCCCTGCGCATGCTCTTTTACTTTTTTTGGGATTTAAATATCCCCTGTATAGTTTTTTCAACTTTTTAGATTTTTCTGCACATCTGAGGACTGCCCCACATGAGCAGGAAACTCTCCCTGCTCCCCAACTGCCCCCGATGTGCGGATTTAGATATCCGCACGCAGGGGGCCACTTGGGGATTAGATATATAGATGATGGGCATGGCTTCGTACAGTCAGCTTCTATCCTGTAAATTCTTACTTAAGGTGATATTCTCCATCAAGCTCTAAATAAACTCATCTTAAAAGAAGCAAATGTTATTACATTTTAGAGTGATCGCCACTGAAAAACAATGCTGATCACAACCTTATTCATTTCATTTCCTCCAAAGCACAAATAATACCAGATATATTACAGATACCAATACAGCCAGATTTGTCTAGATAAAACATCTTAATTTTGTTTTTTGGAAAGACATTAACATTTCCCTTATCAGTCCTATTCTTCAGCCTAAGTTATGGGTGGTTAGAGAAGCTCCACCACACACTACTCGTTTGAAATGCTGTAGCCTCTTCTGTTTTTAATTTCACAAATAGCTAAGCTGTATGTTTGTAATTGCAAAGCAGCTGTTATCTAGGTAGCCACTGAATGATTATCAGATTACTTCAGGCATCTAAGCTAAAAGGATATAACAGCTTAATTATGAGTTAAGGAATAAAGCTAGGGTCTAAATTAGATCCCCCATTACGACAGAACATAGAGACAAAGAAAGCTTATTTTATGCCCTGGTATTTTAGCAGCAATTTTTTTAAAAATGCCACAGGGTACAAATGCAGCTTTAATATTTATGTGACATTTTTGCAGGAAAAATATTATGCTACAGGCCAAGGATGGCCAACTGCTCCATTCTTGGGGACCACTATAGTCCCCAGAGAGTGGCTCAAAAGTGTATTTTGTCACATAAACTGACCTCCCCATTACAGGTTAAGTTTCATAGCAAAATTGATGTCATCTTGCATTATGAAGCACGCATGCTCATGCAAAGCTGGGCCATTATCAGAGAGAGAGAGAGAGAGAGAGAGAGAGAGAGAGAGAGAGAGAGAGAGAGAGAGAGAGAGAGAGAGAGAGAGAGAGAGAGAGAGAGAGAGAGAGAGATATTAAAGTGTTGTTTTGGGAGGCTTATACAATTTGATATTGGAGCTGCAGTGGCTCAAGTGGTTAAGACGCTGAACTGCAGGCTGTGGAAGGTCAGTAGTTCAGCAGTTCAAGACCCGTGAGTGCCGCATGATGGGGTGAGCTCCCGTCTCTAGTTCCAGCTCCTGCCAACCTAGCAGTTCAAAAGCAAGAAATTGCAAGTAGATAAATAGGTACTACTTCAGTGGGAAGGTAACAGCATTCTGTGCGCCTTAGTGTTTAGTCATGCTGGCCACATGACCATGGAAACGTCTTCGGACAGCGCTGGCTCTTCGGCTTTGAAACGGAGATGAGCACCGCAACCCTAGAGTCGGATTTGACTGGCTTTCGAGCAAGGGAACCTTTACCTTTACCTATACAATTTGATAACATCTATGTTTTCCTCATAAATGACTCTGTGGACAAAGTTTTTACCATACTTGTATGAAATCTGATAGGTCCATTAGTGGCTGCAAAAAACGGTGGTGTGGTCCAATGTGCTACCAGGTGGGTATCCTTTCCTGCTGCAGGAGGACTAATTTGACAAAATCATGCTTTCCTAAGTATAGTGCCTGCAGTAAATGTTTAAAAGTAGGTTTACAATCTGGTGATATCTGGCTACCTTGAGAAACACACAGCAGTTAACTCCTGGCACAATTTTAATATATGATATTTGCACAAGTCACAAGAGAAATCAGAGGTGTTGCATTACTGCTTCATTATGACTTCAACACGAATTTGAAATAAATATCACACTAGTTCCATCCTATTCTGATCTGTTAATTCTAAATATGGAAGCCAGCTTCCCATATATCTGTGGATAATCAAGAAATCATGATTTTTTTTTTGGTGGAAAAGGTAACATTTGAACTTCTGGCTTGCTTTCCTGCTAGTATCTAAGGCTACAGCACATTTTAGACATTCTACTTCCACATTTCCAAATCATGAGTTATAGAAACTTGAAATCAAACCAAAAGACTCTCAGGTACAGTTTTGGCTGTGGTTCACTCTGCCAAAGTCCACTGTTTTTTCTTTAAATTATACAAAGGAACAAGTAATAATGCAACTCATATTTCCAGTAATCACTGTGTCATCTATGTGAAAGATGCATGCAATTAGTCTATATCCACATTGTGTTTGCACTGTAATTAAATTATAATGCATGACCAGCAAACTGGCAGGATCTGAATAAATCGGTGAAAATAGATGCATGTTAGTTATGTAGCCACATTATTACTGCAATAGGAAGTCTAATCCATGGAAGCAGCCTGGTCCTTTAAGTGTATTTGGGCAAAAATCTTCATACTTGCTGCCCAGCATAGCAAGTTCAAGAATACTTGCATTTTAAAGGAAAAAGCCATGCACAAATTAAATTCCACATCGGTGAGGGAGCAGTTTCTTACTAACTGGGATATCAGACTATAATACTTTTACAGGCCCCCCCCCCCCAACTTCTGCTTGCCACTGATCAAGAGGGAAGTAAAACCTCCAGGGAAGGCTTCCTTCAAGTTTAATATCCACATTTCTTTTCTTTGTGTGTACAGCTGCTTCTCCTCTAGAGAGATAGACCAGTGTGTGAGTACATTCTGTGAATACTTTCATTAGGTTTGGAACATCGCAGATCTCTAGAAATGGCAGCATGTAGAAGACGCATACAGACAGACAAATTTCCCAAACCTTTTAAAAAACCTCTCTAAGTTCTGCCTGGAAGCAAAATTCAACACGTATCCTGACTTCAGATCAAAGGAACTGGCCTTTGAGGCACGTCTAGACTGACAAGAACAAGCTAGTCCTGACAGTTGCTTCTAAGCCGTTCCTTGAAGTCTGTTATAAAACCCCTTAATTCACAAGATATGGAAGCCCATAAAATATATATTTAATACTAAAGGCTGGCTTGCTGTTCATGTAATACACTGCAAAGCGATCTGATTCACCTTTGACTGCCAGAGCCCTTCTGCTACATCCCTTTATCTTCTCTGAACCACATTTTGTTTTTCTCTCTCTTATACCTCCACCCTTCTGCTTAGAAAGCACTCAGAGTGTTTTTTAGTCTCTAAGCAGTTCAGTCAAGCTTCCTAGAGTCTTTTGACTGACACATTCAGAAATGGTAGCCAGGATGCAAAGAACTGGGCAACTAGCTCCACATGCCCAAAGGAAACCTGGGCTGCTGTTTTGCAAACACCTGTGTCTGAAGCCACCTGGCAAGACCATTTTGAAACAGAAGGGACTTTCAGAAAGTGTTGTGATATAACATCTGGGCATGCCTGAAATAGCTCTTTGAATTCTAGATGCAGACGTCATTTGACCAGACATAGAGTTTGCTTCCCACTGCACTCAGCTCCAACCAGGTGTGGTCACTCTTCTGTCTTGGGAGTGCTCCAGCAGCCACAATTTATTCAAGCTGGGAAGAGCAGCTGCTCCAAGAGCAGAAAACACATGCAGCCTGGTGAGTCTGCCTACATGGACCTACTTGCAAGGTAAAAGCTGTCCTACAGGAAAACTCTCCAGCATATTGCTGATCCTGGTTTCTATCGTGAAGGAAAACTTCAGTTAGGGGAGGGAAAGTTTAGAAACTTGCCCCAACATTCCACCAGTGTTACAATCATTCTTCTCTAAAGCCAGCGAAGCCTGTAAGGTGTAAGAGGCATTCCTGTTGTTATAGACCAATATGGCTCCTTCTTTTTGACATTACATTGCTTACCATCTAAGGAATTGGGTCTAGGGCAAGGGGAGGAGAAAAGACCCTGCAAAATCTCTCCCCCAAGATTTTTCTCATACTCTTTGCCTCCTCCCCTCGGACACTCACATGTTTTAAACATTTTCTCCATTCTGGAGTGTCTTCAATTCCTTATCAGGCTGTTTTTTGGTCTTCTTTTTTCATTTACTTAATTTGCAGATAGGGTTGCCAGGCCCCCCTTAGCCACTGATGGGGAATGGGGGGAAATGGTTGCCAGATCCAGGTGGGGAAACTCCTGGTGATTTGAGGATGGAGCCTGGGGAGGACAGGGACCTCATCAGGGCACAGTGCCACAGAGTCCACCCTCCAAAGCATCCATTAACTCCGAGGGAACTAATCTCTGTAGTCCAGAAATAAGCTGTAATTCTGGGGGATCCCCAGGTCCCACCTGAAGCCTGGCATCCCTATTTACAAAGCCTTACGTTTCTGCATACCTTGGGCACCCCCTTGACCTGGTTATGCTGCTTTTGTGATTGGTCTGGGGAGAGGAAGCAGCCAGTTTACTATTAGAGAGACAGATTAATTCCACTGGAAGGCCACTGATTTTAGAGTTTGTGGCTAAAATGTCCAGGCAGAAAAGTGGACAGGGCTTCTCAAGTTGTAACAGTTGTGCAAAAAAGGAACTTTTGGCAAAGCACCTTTTTTAATCTTGAATAAGTCTGGAAAGATAAGTTACATCTTTTAGCACTCTTTAGTCCACACAACTATGGGCCAACTACAGAGTGCCCCTACCTCTCATCCAGTTAAGTCACAGTGTTCCATACAGAGCTAAAACATCCTCCCTCTGTGGAGTGCTGGATGTAACCATTAAAAGTCAAAGAAAAGCTCACAAATAAGAGGGCATGCTGTGCTTTGCTTTTAGGACTTTCACTCAAAGCTTTAACTTCAGCCTCCAAAGCACAGAGCTGCTGTGATTCCTTTTGCTATCTTGTTAAGGAGTGGCTCTCCAGTTAGGAACACAAGGTAGGGGGTTCATCACCCATGGACACGGAAAAGGGCTGGTTATCTGATGAAGTGAATATTTACTAACTTGATTTTGGTTCTGCAGTGTCACAGTGCCTAAGTCTGATCTTTGTTCTCTTTGCTGTCCCATCTTAATGCAGGAAGCAAGTTTTCCCTGACCTGGATGGTCCAGGCTAGCCCAATCTCATCACATCTCAGAAGCTAAGCAGGGTCAGCCCTGGTTAGTATTTGGATGGGAGACCACTAAGGAATACCTGGGTCACTATGGATGGATGGACAGATGGCGTGCAGAAGAAAAATATAGGTTTGGATTGGCTGCAGCCTTAGATGTATGCATGTAAAAAAATAGCAAATCTCCAGTTACAGGAAATTATTTCACAGGACAGTCTGGGAAATAAATTTCTATGAAAGAGGACATCTGCTGCATTCCCAAAACTGTCTTTAGGGAAGAAACAGACGTGATGTGGGAGATGTACAATCAGATCTTTTCCCTGTTTTGAACTTGAAAGAATCTGTGGCTCCCCTCAACTTTTAAAATTTATTTTGTTTATGATATTTAGAGTCCACCATTCTCACAGGGACTCAAGGAGCATTACACATAGTGAGTCAGTACAATCAACAAAATGGGACATTCAGTAACCAATACATTAGGGTTGTATAAATCTGGAACTAACCATAAAGAACTGAAGCACAGCAGAAGTATTAAGATGACACATTTAGCATTGTAAAAACTACAGTAAGTTATATACAGCAGTACAGACCACAGTCCCTAATAATTTATCTTACTATGTTTTAAAACCATTTTGCATAGTGTAATCCTATTTCGTTTGTTGTTGTTTTGACATCAAGCTGCAGACAACTTAATGTGACTAACAGAAGGTGATAAAGGTCTATTGTATAAAATTTATCATTTTTTAGTTGGAATTCTCTATTTGAAACCACCTTCTTATATCAATCATTGGAATATGATGCTGCCACAAATATTGGGGAAAGATTTGGAATTCCCCTTCCATCAAGGCTAAAAACATTAGCATTCAACTTCAGTTTTTTAAAATGTACTTGCTTTGGTATTTAAATCCGGTTACATTGAGTAAAATCACTGGTGCCTCAAGCCCAAAAAGGATCCCCATATTATATGTGGTGGGAATGTCCGACTGTATCCAGTTTATGGAATAAAGTGGCAGAGCAAATAAAATATATATTAAGTCAATATATCCCTTTGAACATTAGACTTTTAAAACCTTGATATCTGGCCTGATAAGCTACTGAGCAAAGAGCAGATACCCTTAGTCTCAATAATGTTAGCAGCAGCTCGTTTGATAATTGCTAAGAATTGGAAACCCTCATCTACTCCTATGATTAATTTGTGGTATGATGTTAAGGGATTTGTATATAATGGGAAAGACAATGAATAATCCTTTTTTGATAATTATAGTGAGTCGGATATAGACTATGAGGAAAGATGGGAACCGGTCTTGAAATTTTTTTAAAATAGCTCTTTGTTGTCCAATAGATTGGATTATTTGTGAATTTTTAAAGCTTAAGGTAGAGTAATTATTTCTAACTTGGATTCTGTAAAAAAAAATTGTTTTATTGCATACAACAATTTAGTTTGTGATTGTGTATTTTGGTTTATATGCTCATCTTTGGCCTATGCTTTCTTTAAATTGTATATGAACATGTTTAAAATGGGTTTCTCTCTCTCTCTCTCTCTTGGTTTTTGTAAAAAAAATCTTTTTTGCAATTTAATAAAGATTAAATTTTTCAAAAAAGAAGTGGTTTGCCATTGCCTGTGTCTCAACCCTGGTTTCCTTGGTGGTCTCCCATCCAAATACTGACCAGGGCTGACCCTGCTTAGCTTCTGAGATGTGATGAGACTGGGCTAGCCTGGGCTATCCAGATCAGGGAAAACCTGCTTCCTGCATTAAAATTAGACAGCAAAGAGGACAATGACATGGGGGCAGCAGGGAATGCAGGACAGTAAAAAAATAAGATGGCTGACCCACAAATTCTTTTCCTTTTAACTCCCCTCCCACATATTTGGTGAGGAGGAGTGGGTGTTTTTGAGACATGCAATTAATTACCTTGGCTCATTCTGGTAATGCGTTTAAGCACATCCTAACAGGAAGATGGCTCATGGCATGTGTGGTATTTCAAATATACTGCAATTGAAATTTTCCACAGTCTAACCAATACATAAGGCCTTTGTGGTTCTCATCAGGACAAAAAGGTGTGGTATATATTTTGTAAACAACAACAACAACAACTGCAAATAGTACACATTAATAGTTTACATTTTATAGATTCCATATTTTAGCTTGAAGGTACACCTTTCCTTACTAGAAACCTCCCTTTCTGTACTAAATACGTATCTGTCAGGAAAATGAGAAGTTAGACCCCGCGGGTTCCCAGGGTGAGTGTGCACAAGAACCAGACTGCTCTTTATAAAATACTGTTTAGTTTATTCAAAAGTATTCAGAAGGAAAAAATTGTTATTGCAAACAGATTTCTCAGAGATCATACAGAACAAAAACAATAGAGCTAGCTTCACTACCTAACACTTTTCCAAATTGCATTAGGTTGCATTTGATGTATCTAGATTTATCTAGATTTCAGTATCTAGATGTATTTAGATTTCAGTAAAGCATTTGTCAAAGTTTCTCATGATATCCTTCAGGATAAGCTGATTAAGTATGGGCTGGATGGAGCAACCGTTGGATGGATTCATGGTTGCTTGAAAAATCATACCCAATGAGTGCTCGTAAATGGCTCTGCATCTACGTGGAGGGAAGTCTCGAGTGGAGTGCCACAGGGCTCGGTCCTGGGCCCAGTGTTGTTCAATGTTTTTATAAATGACCTGGAGGAAGACACAGAGGGGATGCTTATCAGATTTGCAGATGATACAAAGCTGGGTGGGATTGCTAATTCTGAAGAAGACAGAGTCAGGATTCAAAATGATCTAGATAGGCTAGAACAGTGGGCTGAGGCAAATGAAATGAAATTCAACAGAGATAAGTGTAAAATCCTACACCTAGGCACAAAAAATCAAAGGCAAAAATATAGAATGGGAGTGACTTGGCTTGACAGCAGCACATGTGAAAGGGATCTAGGTGTTCTGGTTGATCACAAGCTCAACATGAACCTGCAGTGCGATGTGGCTGTGAAGAAAGCTAATGCAATCTTAGGATGCATTAACAGAAGCATTGTGTTCAGATCATGGGAGGTGGTAGTTCCGCTCTATGGTCAGGCCTCACCTGGAGTACTGTGTCCAGTTTTGGGCACCACACTTTAGGAAGGATGTTGACAAGCTTGAGCATGTCCAGAAGATGGCAACCAGGATGGTGAGAGGGTTTTAATCCAAGTCTTATGAGGAAAGGCTGAAGGAGTTGTGTCTGTTTAGCCTGGGAAAGAGAAGACTTAGAGGGGACATGATTGCAGTCTTCAAGTATTTGAAGGGCTGTCATGTAAAAGATGGAGCAGATGTATTCTCTCTTGCTCCAGATTGCAGGACTAGATCTAATGGGTGGAAATTACAAGGGAGTCATTACTGGCTAGATAGAAACTTCCTAACTGTAAGAGTGGTTGAGCAGTGGAACAGTCTGCCTCGGGAGGTGGTGGATGCTCCTTCCCTGGACGTTTTCAAGTGGAGGCTGGATGACCATCTTTTGGGTATGTTGTAGGTATGTAGGCTATCTTTTGGCTATGGTCCTGCAGAGTGCAGGGGGTTGGACTAGATGACCTGCAAGATCCCTTCCAACTCTAACATTCTATGATTCTATGGTTCTAGATGGCACAAACCTTACAAATAGGAAGGCTGTAAATCAGTGTCGACTATGTCTCTAGTAATTGTGAAGCATACTGCAGACCTATAGTCCATGAAAATCTCAGCTAGCTTTCCCACAGGCCACAATTGAATTATAGCTTTTGGCCCAGCATGTCAGGCGATGGCGATATTCAATCACAATGTGCCTCAAAGAGAAACCTCTGGAAGATGACGTCACCTCTCCCAACCTCCCCTCTCCCATCTCAGATCACAGGTTCCCACGAGAAACCAATTAACCATCTTCCATCTTCATCCTTGAGGATGATAAGGAGCCTGCAGGCCAGAGAGCCAATTAACAACACCTACAGATCAGCCCAGGCCCAACACTGTTCCCATCAACCCTTTTAGGGAGGGGATGGTGGAGAAGGTGCTTTGCTTCACAGCATCCTACTCTTTCAGGCTGGCAGTAATAGTAACTGAATGTCTCTTCCCAGGGGTCTTTTCGTAGAAAAACAGCTGCAGGAGCTCATGAGCATATGGTATGCTAATGAGCTATTAGACCATTAGCATATGCCACGCCCACTGACATCACCGGAAGTGATGTCAGAAGGGGAAGCAAAAGGGGGGGAGGCATCTTCCAAAGCCTCCCCTTCCTTTCCCCAGCTGGCCTGGGTGGGGGAGTGAAGAGAGAAGGGGTTTAAAGTTTAAACTCCTTCTCACTAGAGTTGGGCCATAGAAGGAGGAAAGAAGGAAAGAAAAAGAGAGAGTAGAGAGAAGGACAGAAGGAAGGAAAGAGGGAAGGAAAGAGAAGGAAAGAAGGGGGGAAAGAAAGAGAGGGAGGAAGGAGGGAGGGAAACAGGGAAAGGAGGAAAAAAGACAAGAGAAGAAGGTGAGAAAGAAAGAAAGAGAGAAGAGAAGAAGGAAGGAAAGAGGAAAAGGAGAGAAGGAAAGGAGGGACTGAAAAAAATCTGGCGGCAATTCAGCCCCATCATATCCTATGGGCCATTGAAGTCAATGGTGAAAACATAGGGTATATTCTGGGGACTGGAGGAAAGAGGGTTTGAGGGAGAGGCTCCAAACTCACAGGATAGCTGATGGAGCCTCTCCCCAAGATACCCACTAAGTTTCAAGAACATTGGACCAGGGGTCCAATTCTATGGGGCCCCAAACAGGTTGCTCCTATTCCCTCCATTGTTCTCTATGGTGGGAAAAAAAGTTAATTTTTTCCCACCATAGAGAACAATGGAGGGAATAGGGGCAACCTGTTTAGGGGCCCATAGAATTGGACCCCCTGGTCCAATGTTCTTAAAACTTGGTGGGTATCTTGGGGAGAGGCTCCATCAGCTACCCTGAGAGTTTGGAGCCTCCCTCACACCCTCCCTCCAGCCCCCAGAATATACGCTATGTTTTTACCATTGACTTCAATGGCCCATAGGATATAATGGAGCTGAAATTGACATTCGCCTGCCTGAAAGACTCCCCGGGACGCCGGCTGGGGGCGGGGCTTGGCTCTTGAGCTCCCGGAGCTGTGCTCCGGTGCGCTCCCCCCAAAAGACCCCTGTCTCTTCCCATCCAAATTCATGCACTTCAAAGTTCAGTTGTATGTAGGGTTGACAGGTCCTAGGTTCTTGCCAGCGGGGGAGGGTGGGTGGGAGCTTTTTGGGAGTGAGGGGGCAGGGTGATGTCACTATGAACAATGTCCCCAATGTGATGATATCACACAGAAGTGACATCATCATGCCAGGGGTGTTGTGTGGTGACACTCTGGTATTTTGAGTTTTCCCCAAAATACTAGAGCTTCACTATGTGATGCCCCTGGTGTGATGATGTCACTTCCGTGTGATGTCATGTTATGGGACATTGTGCTGGGTCATGGCTGATGGGGGCGGGGTTTCCCCCCACTTGCCAGCAGCAGGCAAGAGCCTGTGAAATTGAGGGATCCTCTGCTCCCACCTGGGGGCTGGCAACCCTAGTTGCATGACTGGAAATGGATGATGAATTCCCTAATAAAAATCTGCTTTCTCTGTGGAAAACAACTAAGCACAAGGACAGCGAAGAAGAGGAGGAGGAGGAGGAGGAGGAGTTTATAATAATGATGATAATAAGTTGCTGCCAATGAACTTTTCCAGCATCTCATCTTCAAAGTCAAGTATGCCAAGTTCATGGGTTTTTCCTTTGAAAATCATGACCATCTGTGCACTTGACACAGCTATAATAACTTCTTCCAGCAAGCCAGGTTGATTTGCATTTCAAGGCATTTAACTCCCACTTCTCCATCACCTGCCCTTGCATACACAGAGGATTACCAACCCACCTCCCCAACTGTCTTGTGGCACCTTAAGAACTTAAAGCTCAAGCTTTCAGGGCCAGAAAAAGTTAAATGTCAATAAATCTGTTAGCCTTGAAGTTGCCAAAGGAGATCCCTTCAGGCTGCTACTGCAACCTTCTAACACAGCCATGCCACTCGAAATGACAGCTTCAAGGGGAAATGTCATTTTTGAAATTCAGTAGCTGCATTCCTCCTCCTCCTTGTAGCAGAGTCTCTGCATGTCTTCAGCCACCATGAAAGCGTTAGTCCTTGCTGGCCTGGCTTTAAATACTTGCATTTTTCTTTATAAACAGCATCTGAGTGGGGGACTGATTCAGATCAGCACTGTGTTGCTGTGTGTGCGCGTGTGTGTGAGAGAGAACCTTTCTCCCTGTGCTTTCTTCCCATCACGAACTGGCACAAGAAATCTACTATTTGCCATGTTGGAGCAAACATGTAGGCACTTTGTGTATCGCCTGTATCTTTACCTGCAGCATATCCTGAAATAGTAGCGATTTAAGATTAGGAAAATATAGGTTCCACGTACTGAAGTCTTTGATCCAGATCTCCTGTTTACAAAGAAGAAATACTTGGCTGATCCAAACATGAAACTCCTCATAAGAACATAAGAGAAGCCAACGTTGAATCAGGCCAATGGCCCATCCAGTCCAACACTCTGTCACACAGTGGCCAAAAATACCAGATGCCATTAGGAAGTCCACCAGTGGGGCTAGGACACCAGAAGCCCTCCCACTGTTGCCCCCCCCAAGCATCAAGAATACAGAGCATCACTTTCCCCAGACTGAGAGTTTCTATCTATACCTTGTGGCTAATAGCCACTGATGGGCCTCTGCTCCACATGTTTATCTAATTCCCTCTTGAAGCCATCCATACTTGTAGCTGCCACAACCTCATGTGGCAGTGAATTCCATATATTAATCACTCTTTGGGTGAAGAAGTACATCCTTTTATCCATTCTAACCCGACTGCTCAGCAATTTCATTGAGTGTCCATGAGTTCTTGTATTGTGAGAAAGGGAGAAAAGTACTTCTTTCTCTGCCTGCTCTATCCCAGGCATAATCTTGTAAATCTCTATCATGTCACCCCTCAGTTGTCATTTCTCCAAGTTAAAGAGCCCCAAGCACTTTAACCTTTCTTCACAGGGAAAGAAGAAGAAGAGATTGGATTTATACCCTGCCCTTCACTCAGAATCTCAGAGTGGCTTACAAACTCCTTTCCAGTCCCTTCCCCTCCCCCCAACAGACACCCTGTGAGGTAGGTGGGCCTGAGAGAGCTCTGACAGAAACTGCTCTTATTCAAGAACAGCTGTGCCAGAACGATGGCTTGCCCAAGGTCATCCAGCAGCTGCAAGTGGAGGAGTGGGGAATCAAACCCGGTTCTCCCAGATTAGAGTCCGCATACTTAACCATTACACCAAAAGTGTTCCAACCCTTTTTATCATTCTAGTTGCCCTTTTCTACACTTTTCCCAATGCTATAATATTCTTTTTGAGGTGTGGTGACCACAATTGTACACGGTATTCCAAATGAGGTCACACCATCGATTTATACAGGGGCATTATGATACTGGTAGATTGGTTTTCAGTTCCCTTCCAAATAATCCCCAGCATAGTGTTGGCCTTTTTTATTGAAGTCACACACTGTCTCGACATTTTCAGTGAGTTATCTGCCACAATTCCAGGGTATCTCTCTTGGTCAGTCTCTGGTCATGGTCACACAAGCCAGCAAATAAAAAGCGGGGGGGGAAGCAAAGCTATTTCCTCCAGAGGAATTTGACCTGCAGTTGCACGATCACACCTCCCTTTGAAGCTGCGGGCGTGGTCCATCAGTGTGTGATCAGATGCAACTGTGGGTGAGTCGGGTTTTTCTGTGCCATTTTCCCCCAATGCGCTTAAATGAAACTGCGGGCTTCCTATGGAGTTTGCGATGATGCGCATACTGCAAAGGGGAACAACGGCACTGTGTTGGGGTGGCCTGATCAGACCATCCCGATGCCACGAGATGCCACGAGAGCGTGCTAGAGCAATCAGACATGGGAAAGTCCAACTGTGGCCTGTCACAACCCATTTACTACTGGATTTTCCCTGGTGTCTTTTAACTCCGCTTCTGTGGTGGAGCAGAACAGGTTGCCAATGGCTGCAAGGTGCTTCCCAGATGTTGTTGTCTGATCATGCCCTTTAAATCCGCCTGGCATTCACACCTATGTCAGGTCTAATTGTGCATATGATCACAGCCTCTGCCCGTTTGGATCGCATCAATGTGTATTTATAGTTAGGAGTTTTGGCCCCAATGTGCATCACTTTGCACTTGGCCACAATGAACCCCATTTGCCACGTTGATGCCCAGTCGTCCATCCTCAACAGATCCCTTCAGAGTGCCTCACAATGCTCCCTGGTTTTCACCACCCTGAAAATTTTTGTGTCATCCACAAGTTTAGCCACTTCATTGCTTACTCCCAACTCCAAATAATTAATGAACAAGTTAAAAAGCATCAGACTCAGTACTGATCCCTGCAGTATCCCACTGCTTACCACTCTCCACTGTGCCCATTTATATTCACTCTCTGTCTCCTATTAATTAGCCAGTTTTTGATCCACAAGAGGACTTGTCCTTTTATCCCATGACTATTGAGCTTATTTAGGAGCCTTTGATGAGGAACTTTATCAAAAGCTTTCTGGAAGTCAAGGTATACAACATCTATTGGGTCCCCCTTGTCCACATGTTTGTTCACCCCTTCAAAGAACACTAACAGGTTAGTGAGACAAGATCTTCCCTTACAGAACCCATGCTGAGTCTGCCTCAATAGTTTTTGTTCATCAATGTGCCTACTAATTCTTTCCTTAATAACAGTTTCCACCAACTTACCCGGTATTGACGTCAGACTGACTGGTCTGTAATTTCCCGGATCTCCTCTGGAACCCTTTTAAAAGATGGGAGTGACATTGGCTACCTTCCAGTCCTCAGGAATGGAGGCAGATTTTAATGAAAGATTGCATATTTTTGTCAGGAGACCCACAAGTTCACATTTGAGTTCTTTCAATTTATCACTGATGGGAAGAATCGCAACTGTAAAAATGAATGTTTTACCACGTTTGATGTTTTTGTTTCAGACTATTCCAATATTAAAACAAAGGAAGGTATTGGATATGTGGCAGAAAGAACTATCCAAATTCGTATGGGCAGGAAGAAAGCCAAGGATTAAAATGAAAATTTTATGTGATTCAAAAGAGAGAGGAGGCTTACAACTACCGAATTTAAGACTGTATTATGATGCCGTCTGTTTAACATGGTTGCAACAGTGGATTAATTTGGACAATAAGAAGTTATTGGCCCTGGAAGGACATGATAACAAATTCGGATGGCATGCATATTTATGGTATGGAAAAGAAAAAGTGGATAAATTTTTTAAACACCACTTTGTAAGACAATCACTGTTCGAGACATGGACGAGATATAGAAAATTCTTCTCAGAAGAAAGACCACTTTGGATTGTACCAGCGGAAGTAATTAATCCATATTCAAGAAACCAAGGACTAGATTGGCTACCTTATAAAAATCTTTTAAAATCTGAAGGGAAAAATTTTGTGTTAAAAGATAGATTTGATGTTGAATTTGAATATGATTGGTTGAAGTATAGACAGATTTATGATCTATTTAAGACCGATAAAAGAGAACATGGTTTTAGAGCAAAGAACATTGAAATTGAAACTGTATGGCTTGAAAAAGATAAAAAAATGATCTCTAAACTGTACAAGGTGTTATTGAAATGGTATACTGAGGATGAAGTTGTAAAGGAGCAAATGATAAAATGGGCTGTAAATGTTAATAATGAGATATTAATGACATCTTGGGAATATTTGTGGAAAAAATCAATGAAAATTTCAACGTGTGTAAATGTTAAAGAGAATTGCTATAAAATGATGTACAGATGGTATATGACGCCTAAAAAAATTGCTATTATAAATGAAAGTATGTCCAACAAATGTTGGAAATGTAAAAAACATGAGGGGTCTTTTTACCATATGTGGTGGACATGCGATAAGGCAGTAAAGTATTGGACAGAGATCCACAATGAGATACAAAAAATTTTGAAATGTACTTTTAAGAAAGACCCACAGATGTTATTGTTAGGTCTTAAAATGGAAGAAATAAATGTAGCCAAGAGAACACTGCTATGGTACTTGACTATAGCAGTAAGACTGACTTTTGCTCAATGTTGGAAACAAGATAAAGTACCTGAAACATGGGAATGGATTAAAAAGACGTTGTTTTTAGCAGAAATGGACATTTGAGTTCTTTCAGAACTCTTGGATGTTTGCCATCCGGGCCTGGTGATTTATCAGTGTTTTAAGTTGTCTAGCAGTCACAGGACCTCCTCTCTTATCACCTCAATCTAGCTCAGGTCTTTCACCCCTCCCTTCTCATCCAGTTTGTCCCTAGCAACTATGAAACACCAACTCTGGCCTCTTTCAATACCACAAACACCCCCAATATTATAATATAAAAGTGCACAATATTAGTAAAATAATTAACATCCAAGCTACAAAATTTCAGAAAAGGAAGAAACCATGTAGGAAAGTGTATAATACATTGGAGAAATATGTCACTCTGCATAAAGGCAAGGAAAAAAACCAACAACAACAGCCAGGGCATAAGGCAAAAGCGATCAATCTAATTTATGCTCACTGTAATGCCTCTTCTTAACACTAGCATGGTGTAATGAGGCCAAAGCATAACTGAGGGCAGTATAAAACCTACTGAACTCCATTAGGTATTTAACAGATATTTGCATTCCAAACAAGCTCCCTTAATTACAAATTAAATTCTAAATGCAATACCTCTAATAACATCAAGTTGCTAGGTTGTAATAGCTTACATATTGAAACAACCCCTTGAGGGCAAATTCTGACACAGCCAGATTGCAAGTGACAGGCACAAGCCATTGATCTTGTAAACAATGAAAGCCACCACTCAGCCAGCTTTCAAACTATCAGAGGTAGGGCTGCTTAAATCCCAGTCTACTCTGTTTCATGTGTGGTGATGGCTGGCCCACTGGGCAAATGCAACACGACATTTTTTTTTCTCCCAGGACCACCACAGCTCAGCAGTCTGTTTGGAGGAAACTGACAATGTCCTCCTCAGCAGCCACTACATCTGCTAATGCCACATCTCCCAGCCACGCAGCTGATTACCTATTCTGCTCCAAGTACATGCACTTATTTGGAGATCAGAAGGACTGTAAGTTGTGTTTACTCTGGAAGTGTACCACTTTCCTCCCCTTTGACTTCCTGTCTAAAGGCCTTAGCAGAGAGCTCTGTGCTTGGTGCTCCCAGAAATTTTTAAAACTTAATTTTTTTAGGGGTGTAGTGATGGCCACTAGTTTAGAGGGCTTTAAAAAGGACTGGGTGCACCACTGTCTATTAGCCATGATGGCTAAGTGTTAAGAGGCAATGAACCTCTGAATGATGAGGAGCAGTGATGGGGGGGGGGTCCTTTGGCTTCTCTGACTCTGTTGTGAGGTCTCTGAGGAATCTGATTGGTCACTGTGAAAAGAAGGATGCTAGACCAGTTTGACCATTGGTCTAATCAAGCAGGACATTTCTTACATTCTAAAGAGAGTGATGTGCTAGTGTCCAAGTATACCAAAACACAATATCAGTGATAACAGTTTAGAGTGCTACTAAACACCTTTGAGTTCAAAGAGCTGGAATTTCCTGCTTAAATCACTAAGCATCAAAAACAGATGAGACACCTGAAAGCCTTGGAAACAGACCTCCAAAGCACTTGGTTTTTTTTTTCCAAAGTAGGTAGCCCCATACGCAATCTAATCTCACTGGCTGCAACCCAGCCTCAGTGTTACCAGGACATGAAGAAAACGCACCCAGTCTATTTCTCTCTAAGGGGATGCTACAGCTGCCCTGACCCCATTTCTGGGGTAGGGCGGGGTATACATTTAATACAAGAATAAATAAAATACAGCTGGGACATGAATCTTAGATGGAGAAATGCACTTTGTGCCACCAAAGCATCCAAAGTAAGGGCTGGATCTAACAGCTCCCCTCGTAGAACTGCAAAACTGATCATTAAGGGTAAAGAGAAACTTTCTTCCTGAACTGATTGAATGTGGCCTCCCAGGTTAGTGGAAATAACTGCCAGTAGAGTTTCTGTTTAGGTTGGATTATCTCAGTTTACTTCCTAACAGTCCTCAATTCATTTTACACACCTGTTCAACACATCTCTTGGCCTGGGATTGGGTGCAAGGAGGAGGGTGATTTTCACCAGCTCCCCACCTCTGGAAGACTTCAGACTCCTTCCTAAGCTATTTGTGGAGTTCCCCAGTCCACCAGGAGTAGCATTTGTAAGGGGTCAGGTGGGGTGACGGAGCTATCTCAGGAGGGAAGAATTAGTGAAAATCACTCTTCATCCTTGTGCCTATGGAATCTAGGGCAATCCAAACTGAATTAGATGAAAAGAATTCCCCCCCCCATGCTGTGACATTCTGAAATTGTGGGCTTTTCCTGCCCCTGCTCCACATCATTGGCTGCTGCTAGTGGGGAAACACACAGTGCTATGACAACATGAAAAATGTGTGCTACATCTTATGGAGTGCAAAAGGAAAGGAACTGACACGCAGATGCTGGTTTTTGCCACATGTTGCTCATCACATGTAGTTCTGTTTTCAGTTTAGTTTTCCTCTTGGGGCTGTTAAGACCTTCAATAAGCAATTTTTGTAAGCCATCATGTATAGTCAAACATGCTATGTAGAGGAGGATGTACTGTGGGGTGTCTGCACTCCTTTTTGCAAATTTCTTCCTACCTAGTTGCTGATCCTGACAATTGTTCCAAAATTTCTCTTTTGTCTACATTGCAGAGACACCCTTTAAAATGTATAATGTATGAAATCCTCCTTCCAACATTTTAAACAAATGGATACTGCATACACAAATAATGCAACTATATATAAATAGCCTTGCATTTAATTTAAAAGGACTACTTTATCCAATACATTTGAATTACAAGTTTTGTTCTAGCTGCTCTGAACACTGCTATTGTGCTTCGTAGGGACATGGAAGAAGGAAGAGCTAGGCATAAAGCTATTACTGACGGAAACTACCTGTAATTTCACACAATCTCACACAATAATTGCACGTTCAAATGCTACCCCATTATATGCCTCGCAATATATATGCAAAAATACTAAGACATGTTACTTGCAAAAATGTGTCTAGCAACTTCCATCTCTTTCTCATTTCAAAATCACAGCCTATTGTGGCTGGAAAACTTTACAAGTCTGATCCATTTCCCACTCTGCTCATTCCTTCTCTTAGATAATATTGAAAACTCTTTCTTAGTATACTTATATCTACTAGGAATTTACTTTTTCTGAAATTGTATATCTGTGTATACACACACACATCTCTCTCTCTGTCTCTCTCCCTCTCTCTCCTGGCCAGAGACCTGCTCAGTGTGGCTCACAAAGTAAAGACAAGTACAGTGAAATCATTTTAAAAATGTAAAACAATCAGGATTAAAACAATGCCATAAAAACAATGTGAAACAGCCTAAAATGTTGTCCTTAAAACTACTTTCAGGCTACAAGTAGACCTTTACAACACACTTTAAAAGACAGAACACTCCAATTAAAAGCCTAGATAAAGAGAAAAGTTTTGGCCTGGTGTCTCAAGGTCAGTAAAGCAGGTATCAGTTGAGGAGGAGTGCAACCAAAAAGGTGAGGTGCCACCTCTGAAAAGGCCCTTTCTGGTCACCATCTACCTGAACTCTGAAGGCAGGAGCACAGGAAGTGGAGCTTGGCCATTGGAAGAGGATCTTAACAGGGATACTGGACAATATCAGATGAAATGGTTCTTCAGGTACATTGGCTCCCAGCTGTTTAGGGTCTTAAAGAAAGATTCAGCACTCTGAATTGTCCTTTAAAACAAATGAACAGCCAGTGCAGACCTTTTAGCACAGGGGGCATAGGATCCCTGTATCCAGCTGCATATTGAAATTTCTGGACAATTTCCAAAGCCAGTCCCACATAAAACAGGGAATACTGTTGATGTTGTTTACCTGGATTTCAGTAAAGCTTTTGATGGGTTCCCCATGATGTTCTGATGGGTAAACTTGAGGACTGTGGACTGGACTCTAGGATAGTTAAGTGGATAGGGAAATGGTTGGAGAACTGCACTCAAAGAGTAGTCGTCAATGGCATTTCATCTGAATGGAGGGAGGTGTTTGGGGGGAGGGGGCACAGGGCTCAGTTCTGGGGCCAGTACTTTTCAGTATTTTTATAAATGATCTGGATGAGGGTGTGGACAGGCTACTCATTAAATTTGCCTATGACACCAAATTGGGAGGAGCAGCAAACACGTCAGAAGATATAGAATTCAATGAGATCTGAACACACTGGAAAAGTAGGCGGATGTGAACAAGATGCAATTTAACAAGGATAAGTGCAGAGTTCTATATCTGGGTAACAAAAATGAAGAATGCACATACTGGATGGGGGATACACTTCTGGGTAGCACTGTGTGTGAACAACATCTTTAGGTATGGGTGGACCAAAAATTAAATATGAGCAGCCAGTATGATGCAGCAACAAAAAAGGCTAATATAATCTTGGGGTGTATCAACAGAGGCATAACATCCAAATCGTAAGATGTCATAGTCCCACTGTAAACTGCATTAGTCAGGCCGCACCTGGAGGATTGTGTGCAGTTCTGGAGACCTCACTTCAAAAAGGATGTAGACAGAATGAAGCTGGGTGCAGAGAAGAATGACAAGGATGATCAGGGGCCTGGAGACCAAGTTTGGAGAAGAGGAGGTTCAGGGAGGACATGAATGCAAAAGTATTTGAAGGGCTTTCACTTAGAGGAGGGCAGGGAGCTGTTCCTGTTGGCAGCAGAGGATACGACTTGCGGTAATGGGTTTAAATTAAGGGCAGGAAAGTATCGGCTGGATATTAGGAAAAACATTTTTGCAGTAAGAGCTGTGCAACAGTGGAATCAGCTACATAGGGAGGTGGTGAGCTCCCCCTCACTGAAGCAGCAGCTGGACAAACACTTGTCAGGGATGCTGTAGGCTGATCCTGCACTGAGCAGGGGGTTGGACTAGATGGCCTGTGATTCTATGATACTATGAAAACATATTACAGTAATCTAACTTGGATCTGAACAGAATATGGATCCCTGTCATCAAACCACAGTTTTCAAGGAATGGTCATAGCTGATAAACAGTGCTATGTGCCATGGAGAAAACCTTCAACTGTAGGCCTGCATTCTGCACCAACCTGAACTACTGTCAGAAGACAGCCATGATCCTTTCCGCTGCCAAGTACACTGTATTCATTGTTTCTTGTATTGCTTCCTGCGCATAGTTTGCCAGCTGCAACTGTGGGAGAACTCTTCTTTGCCGCCTGTTATCGGAGTGGCCTTGACAAGGAGGCTTTGGAGTAGTTTCTCAGTCTGGGGAAATATTCCATCCTACGTGACTAGGCGGTGTGTGTGGGGGGGTAGTTCTCCCGGTCATTAAGTAACACCCCGCCGGGAGTTTTCCCGCGCACACTAAGAGTTCATTTGCTAGTCCAGCTTTGCATCATACTATAATTGCACTTGGCCTGGCCTAGAAGGGCATTCCTGACAATAGTGTTATTACTGTGGGCAACATCCTTGTATTCCAATAAAGCATATCTTTCTTAAGAAGAATGCCTGGACTTACTTGCTATTGAGCCTGACAACTACAAACCTGTTCATTTAGGGAAATTGCAATGCCCTCCAGGACCAGCTGACTCCTCAGTTCTTAAATGGTTCTGTCATTGACCAACAGCAGCTTAGTCTTGTCTGGATTGAACTTCAGTTTGTTGGTCCTTTGCTATCTGATTATTATATCCATACATTTGTTCTGGACTTTCACAGACCTACCTGAGAAATAGAGCTCAGTATCATCTGCATATTGGTGGTGTCTAATTCCAAATTCCTGAAGGATATTTTCCTACCAGTTTCATATGTATGATAAATAAGGTGGGAATCAATCCCTTCTGCACACTGGACAATCTCTCCTGGCTAGTAGCTGGAATAGGAATCTTCTGAAAGCTGATAGGTAAGGTGAGGTAATATATGATTTGATGAATCTGCAATCTTTTATCAGAGAGAGAACTCTCTGGCAAAGTTGGGTAGGGCTGTGTCAAAACAAATCTTCAGCATTAAGCCATGTTCTTCCAAACTTACGTTTTCACTGTTGACATCAGCCTCACTGGGGCAGCCAAAGAGTTCACGCCTCAACAAGTTCCCGTCATACTCTAGGAATGTCAGGTAGAGGTTGCGGAAGAACTCCACATGCTTGTTCTTGACCCGCAGCTTTTTGGGTGAGTTCCAATGGATCACCTAGTAGGGAAAAAAGGGAACATACCCAGTCACCAAAATCCAGTCACATTCCTGTCATCTTATCCTTCCTTGGCCCCTGCTTTTACAATATTTCCCCTTCCTCTTTTCTTAGTACTGGGATGCTAAGGAGGATTTAATCGGGAAGGAACTTTTTAAAGACCTTTCCTTAAATAATGCCTTTTCTTAAAATGAGCTGGAGAAAATTGATCACAGCCAAATTGAACAATTATGCAGGATAGGCTGTGCCTCATCTCCCTGCTTTCTGTGCCAAGGAGTTCTGTGTAATCTGAAGGCTTGCACTAAATTGTGCATGGCTTGTTACTGTCAACAGCTTGCAGGGCCTGTTCCAGGTTTTTTGGGGGGCAGGCAGAAAATTCCCAGCCCTCTCTCTGCTCCAGTCCCTCCTCTCACAGTCTCTTCCCCCACTATCCTCATACCTCCCTCTTACCTGTGTGTCCTTCCCCTGCTAACTGGCAAGCCTTCCCACTGCCAATGCTCACAGCCACCTACACTGTTCTAGTGGCACTAGCAATGTGAGGGTCTAGGAGTATGGGTGGTGGAACTCAAGCAAGGGAGGGCAGTAATACACCCTACCAGAAGCCCTGGGTCTTGGCAGCTGTCCATCCTGTCCTTGACAGCTTGCATTTGTTTTCTTTGTTACAGGGTAGCCCAATTATAAAGCTGATGTATGATCAGTCCTGGTCAGACCTGGATAGCCCAGGCTAGCCTGATCTCATCAGATCTTGGAAGCTAAGCAGGCTCAGCCATGGACAATATTTGCATGGGAGACCACCAAGGAATACCAGGATTGGGACACAGAGACAGGCAACAGCAAACCACCTCTGAATGTCTCATCTTGAAAACACCACCAAGGGTCACCATAAGTCAGATGTGACTTGATGGCAAAAAAAAATCAGTCCCTCCTGCCCACTCCATCCAAATTAGCATGCTGTTTGGCAATATAAATAGGGGTGATAACAGGACCAGAATTAAGGAAGACTGAATGAGGATTGAAAAGTGAAAGACTACGACAGGTTCATTTAATAGAAATTACATTCTAGACATTAAAAGCGGGTTCACTGTTTCAAGAATTCACTTTTGTGAATTCAAAAGAGGTCTGGATATGTACATACCATGGAAAGGGAAGAAAGAGGGTTTTGTTGGGAACTTTTCCAAACTGTGACTACTGGAAGCGTTGTACATCCATTAAAGAAATTACACATGGAGGTGGTAGCACTCTGAGTAGCAAATGCTTTCTCTCACACCAATTGCCAAGTGCTGAGTGAGCAGAGGCTACAGTGTTGTATCATACCTTTGTAATTTCTTCCTGGCACTTTTCAGTACTAACAGGAAAATGTCTCCCTCTTTCTTAGGCAAAGATGGAAAATCTGTTTTGAGTTTCTGGGACTGAGTATAAAGTCAGGATGAGCCCAGCTCAAGGTGTAAGTAACTGAACTATGTAAAGAAGCTGAGTACTTTGAAATTAGCTGAATTCTTAAAAAAAAGGCTGAAGAGACCTCAAGCTGTGTTCACATCAGATGGCACTCAGAACAAAGACACCAGCCAAAGCCAATGCTGGTCACTGCCTTTTGCTGTTGAAGTGAACAGTCTAGTTTTAGCTCTGAAGTACCAGGCCTCTGTGTTGTGCAATGAGATGTTCGTGTAATAAAAGAACATAGAAAGTGCTTGTTGCCAATCTGAACTACATTCAAATCCTTCAATGAGATTCACCCCTGGAGAAATACTCTTACTTTTTTTTTTGGTTTACTGAATAAAACCTTAAAGAGCAGGGCACGCTAAAGGATTGCTAAAATGAAGCCGCATTTCCCCTGTCCCCCAGTAGAAGCAGAAAAATAAGTTAATGCAAGCCATAAAGCAAAGAACACTTAAGCTGCTTCTAAACAACTTCAGAAGGACATAAGGAAATGATTTTGCCTAAATGGCTCAGCATGTGAACTACTGATCAACATAATCACCCCTCCCACACACAAAATCAAACTTTTTTCTTGGGAGAGGGGAAAAGTAAGACAATTGCTATCATTTCAGGTTATAGATGTTCAAACTTCAGCATCATTTTCTGTTAAAACATCTTAAATACATCCTGGCTGATTGCCAAACTGGAATTCTGTATTATTCAATTTGCTATTACTAATCTGTTGCTAAACGCCAATATATTTTTTAAAATAAGAAATTCACTGGTCTTGTGCACTAGGATTCAATCTTGCAAAAGAAATGCAGACAGCCTAACATGGAATTTAACTATACTATGTCTCAATTGGTCAAACTCTACATGAAAGCCAGCTAGTACTAAGGTACAGTGGAGCATCTCGGGGCCTGCCTCCCACGACTTACTGCCAAATTTTATTTGTGGCGCTCCCTTGGGGGGATGGGGGGTGTCTGTGTGGGGTGCCTCCAACTTATTTAAAGGCCCCCTGAACTAAAAAAACCCTGGCTACGGGTCTGGTTTGCATGATACCACAGCTAACTCTATTTATCCTGTATCCATCCTTGAACCTACACAGCAGGTCAAGGGTTGTTTTGCAAGAAGTAAAAAAAAATATGACTGCTTTGCAACCTTCTTATTTTAAGCATGTGGATATTCTTTACCAGCTGTCTCAGGACCAATACGGTCTCTCAGTTTCTGGTCTAAATTGTGTAAAGTTTAACAACTGAAATTTAACCTTTCAGATTTCTGGACATGCCCGACCTACCCTACTGCATACTTCATCTCTTATTATGCTGTTAAGTTGAAAAGTTATCACATGTTCAGAAGTCAGTGGCTATGGAGGACCTGATAGTTAAATGATTTGAACAGAGTTGAAATATGTGTAAGTGTACCAATCTCAGAAGTGCTTGGAGTGAGTTAAATGAAACTAATTTTTTCAAGGACAGAAAAATTTTAGGAGGAGGAGGAAGCAGCAGAAGGGGAGAAAGACCAAGGGCTTTTATAGATGCTTAATAGTGCTAAGTACAAGGACGATGGGATTTTTTATTATAAAACAAGCAACAAGACATCTGGTAGGACAAAATGCATACAATGCACAGCAGCTTCCACAAAACACAACATGCTTTTTCACCATCATAGAATGGTGCCACAGAAAAAAAAATTGGTAAGTCTAAAGGGATCATGAAAATATTTGAGATCCCCCATCAATTTTAAGTGTGGTTTGTGACATGCAGTAGGGGGAACTACTTGAGAAACAGAAGTTCCAGATCTCATTTGGCTCAGAGGACTAGTCTATATATTCCTGTATATTCCTAGCAACTTGGATTGTCAGCAGGAAAGATGGTACCTTTCCACAAATTCACAAATTTGTGAAGGCCAACGCTATGCTGGGGATTATTAGGAAGGGAATTGATAACAAATCAGCCAGTATCATCGTGCCCCTGTATAAATCATTGGTGCGACCTCATTTGGAATACTGTGTACAGTTCTGGTCACCACATCTCAAAAAGGATATTATAGCATTGGAAAAAGTGCAGAGAAGGGCAACTAGAATGATAAAAGGGTTGGAACACCTTCCCTATGAAGAAAGGTTAAAATGCTTGGGGCTCTTTAGCTTGGAGAAACGACGGCTGAGGGGTGACATGATCGAGGTTTATAAGATTATGAATGGGATTGAGCAGGTTGAGAAAGAAGTACTTTTCTCTCTTTCTCACAATACAAGAACTCGTGGGCACTCTATGAAATTGCTGAGCAGTCGGGTTAGAACAGATAAAAGGAAATACTTCTTCACCCAAAGAGTGATTAACATATGGAATTCACTGCCACAGGAGGTGGTGGCAGCTGCAAGCATGGACAGTTTCAAGAGGAAATTAGATAAACATATGGAGCAGAAGTCCACCAGTGGCTATTAGCCACAGGGTATAGAATGAGAACTCTCAGTCTGGGGCAGGTGATGCACTCTATTCTTGGTGCTGGAGGGGGCAGCAGTGGGAGGGCTTCTGGTGCCCTGGCCCCACTGCTGGACCTCCTGATGGCACCTGGTATATTTTGGCCGCTGTGTGACAGAGTGTTGGACTAGATAGGCCATTGGCCTGATTCAACATTGGCTTCTCTTATGTTCTTATGTTCTTATGTTAAATTCTTGAACTGAATCCAAGTTCTGGGAGGTACGTGTGGTAACTGCAAAGAACTCAAATGTGTTTCTTTACAAATGAATGTGCTGCAGGACTGGAGCCTATTGGAAACCAATATATTTAACTCAATCCTAATTCTGCGGAAGTCGATATTACCACCCGCATGCTTCAGCTTCAAGATGCACAATGCTGGCCACAGAATTTCAATTCAGACTTCCTAAAGAGAACCCAGAAACTCATAATCTCTTTTTCATAAAAGTAGCTAAATAAAGATTTGGAGTATATATATTTCCAGACTTTGACAGTCTTCTGCACAGCTCTGAGCTGTCATGTGGCAGTGTTCTAAAGTGTAAGAACCATTCCTGCTATCACTGGCTGAGTTCAGACTGGCAGTTTGAAGTGTGAGGGAGTCGTGGCAAAAAGACCCAGAACAAACTGTTCCTGGTATTCTCCGGTCACACTGCACTGACTGATGCAGGAGCATACTGGGGAGGAGGTGCAAGGAAGCGTTCACACTGTTGGCCTGCCCTGGTGGAGGCACGGCTGTAAGCGGCTTTTTCCTTGCTCTGCGGCAGGCGCATAGGTGTATAGGCACAGCAGCAAATAGGGCAGGATCCTGTCTCCCAGGAGGCTGCCTGGCTGGAACTTTAACTCTGTGAGGCAGAAGCATCCCGCAGGCGCAGCTGTGTGCATGGATGCTTATGCACATCCCTGTGGGAACAGCCGGCACACATTATCAACGCGGGTTGTTCCTGGCTTTTAGTGTTCAGTATTCACACTTCCGGGAAGTGGGATGAACGCGCTCTGCAGGGTTAGCTACCACTTTCACCAGGTACTTTTTAAACTTGGGATGGAAGCGCTACAAAATGGGCTGAGTATGGTCAGGGAACGCCTGACAGCTGTACCTGTGTGAACCGGCCCCTTTAATCAGTTTGTGAAATGTTCATGAAATGTGCCTATATCAGGCCAAACTGCCAGTCTGAACTCAGTCACTGTGTGCAGGATCAAAGCTTCAGTGAAAGTGTGCCATTCTTTCACTTAAAGAACCCACTAGCCTTGTTTTGTAAAAAAGCCAAAAGCATGACTAATTGGTATTTGTGTTTTTCATGTTAACTACTTTAAAGACCAGTTACTACCTAAAGGTCACATACTACTTAACTGGAGAGAGAGATTCCTTTTAAGTTTTTCCCTCTTACATTTTATTTAAGAATATGCACTTTGGTTTGCCTGCTTTTCTTTTAAAAGGTGAGTGTAAAGTGGGCATAAAATGTTCATTTCTAATACACTGATACAGTGCATTTTTTCACTGGTAAAACATAATGCATTTGCGTTATTCGCATAGAAGATGACTTTGTATCTTGTGGGTTGAATCCTGTGACCTATTTGCAAGTTAAATTTTGTCCCAGTCTTATCTTGCAGTTGTCAGTGGTGGCTAATGGGCAGAAGAACTCTTATATCTATCACCTTCATTTTTTAAGAACTAGGGGGGAAATGGAATAACTGTGGCTTAACTTGGGCTATGAATCTGATAGCGTTGCTATAGCAACTAAGGCCTAGTTCCCTCTGAAGTGACCAATCTGAAGCGGTGTTGTTCTACTTCACACTGCAGCCATGGGTTCATGTGAGTGAATGTTCCTCCATTTAAAAAATCCCTCTACACTGAAAATGAGATGTCTGAGATAAGCATACTAGCTTAACCTTCTTCAACACAATTTTTTATGTAGAGCAAATTCTTTTCCACATAAGCCCCAATCTGCAAATAGTGCAGCCCAGTATAGATTTATTTATTTAAGCCATTATATTCCGCTTTTCTCCCCAAGAGCACCCAAAGCAGTGTACAATAGCAACAAATACAATATAGAAAAAACAAAAACAAGCTACCAGAAACAACATGGCTTGAATAGGCTGGAAATCAGTTGCTGGTTCATTCACAGGTATTCAGTGAGCCATGGGCTAAGAAACAAGGGCAGGCAGAGTTTTTGTGCCTTTCAGGACCTATTTACACATAACACATAGCAGCTGCCTCCCCATCTTGCTATCCCACATTCTCTCAGGAAAATATATATTAAGGAACCATGTGAGTGGCTTTTGATATATATTTTCCAAGAGCAGCATGGGACTACAAGAGGTGAAAGCAGCTTCCACACTTTTGTTGGTGTTATGGGTCCCTTCAACATGTTGCAGACTGCCTTGATAATACCTGCTACTGCCTGGAAGTCACTTATCTGTGGAACAACACCTCAGCTGGGATCAGGCTTGCCAAGCACTTACTGCATGCTGGCAGGGGACGGATATGTCCTGGCAGGACCATCCCTGGGGGAAGGAAAGACGTGGTGCACGATGCCGTCGCCAGGAAGTGATGCCGGGCGACGCTCTGGCAATGGGGATGGAAACTTCCAGCCCCATTGCCAGAGCGTTGCCCGATGTCACTTCCTGGTGATGGCATCGTGTGGTGTGGGTGTTGCCCAGGGGAATGTTCCAGCCGGGGACTATGTGTCCCCCGCCAAAATACGGTAAGTACTTGGGAACCCTAGCTGGGATATATGCATAAATACCACACAACCCTGAGAATAGGTGTGGCCTACCTCATAAAACATTCCTACCTGATGGCCACTGAACTGGAAGGGAGAATGATGATCATTTTGGGAAAAAAAACATGTTACTGACCCTGCCATGCAATTCTATTAGTCACATACACACTGCAGCCAATGGAAACTGTACTTGGGGGAGGAAAGCTGCAGTGACTGGTGTTGCCACATCTGCCAGACTCCCCATTGCCATCTGGAACTGGAAACTGTTCAAGGACAATCATTAAGCAATTGCTTTCAAAATCCCTGGCTCTAAATACTGCAATAATCAGAATGACACTCTCTTTTCCAGTGGCTTGGGACCAATTCTGTGCCTCTTGACAGGCTCCCCAGAACTAGGAAAATATAATTTTAAAATTAATTTTGGTATTTGAAACATTAAAAAAACACCAAGTTTCATATGTATTTAAACACATGGACACCCACCAATGAACAACCTGGGGCTTTCAAAATAGAAGCTGATGCTATTCTAGCTTTTCGGTAGTCATTACTATTCACAGAAGAGAGTCAGCCTTTTGGGGAGGAGAATTAAAATACAATTGCATGTTCTCATGGTGTGGCAGAGTGAACTATGCTCATAATTTATATTTATGACAGACTTTGAAACCGAAGCCAAATTAGAATTACAAGCAAGGCTGTGGATCAATGTTTCAAAAAGAAGGAACATTACAGAGTTTCAGAATTACATCCCCAAACGCACTATAGGATTGAGACATTTTGAAGCTAAGGACATCAGCTGTTTCCTCTGGAGCCAGGAGCTCCATAAGGGAAATCTGGAAAAGTACAGTTGTACAGAAGGAGATGATGTTATTCACTAACAGAGAGAGAAAAGGACAGTGCCAAAAGTGAAAATGCTTACTCCTGCACAGTGAACTAAAGTTCGCTTCCATTTTAAAAGCTGCCTAGTCTGCCTGTCGTATGGGCTAATCTTCATTTATTTCAACCATCTTACTTTAAAGCTAATGCTTAGGATACTACTCTGAGTCCAGAGGCACCTTTCAGACCAACAAAGTTTTATTCAAGGTATAAGCTTTCGTGTGTATGCACACACTTCTTCAGATTCAAAGAGGGTATCTGAACAAGTTTGCATGCACACAAAAGCTTATACCTTGAATAAAACTTTGTTGGTCTTAAAGGTGCCACTGGACTCAAACTTTGTTCTGCTGCTTCAAACCAACTTGGCTAACCCCCTGATTCTAGCTTAGGATACTAATTCATCTTCTCTTGGAGTGTGTGATTTCTCCTACATGTTCCCAGCTTTCTTTGAAATTATTTGCTTAGCATTAATACAGTGAAATCCAGATCAAACGTTTCATGTCTATTCCTCTTCTCTGTCTTTTCTTTTTCTTTTGCTGCAAACTTCCCAACATTTATTAACTCAGTAAGCCCTGCAGGAATAAGTTCTGGTCACCACACCCCAAAAAGGATATTATAGTATTGGGAAAAGTGCAGAAAAGGGCAACTAGAATGATTAAAGGGTTGAAACACTTTCCCTATGAAGAAAGGTTAAAGTGCTTGGGGCTCTTTAGCTTGGAGAAATGACAACTGAGGGGTGACATGATCAAGGTTTACAAGATTATCCATGGGATAGAGCAGGTAGAGAAAGAAGTACTTTTCCCCCTTTCTCACAATACAAGAACTCATGGGCACTCAATGAAATTGCTGAGCAGTTGGTTTAGAACAGATAAACAGAAGTACTTCTTCACCCAAAGAGTGATTAACACATGGATTCACTGTCACATGAGGTGGTGGCGGCTACAAGCATGGATGGCTTCAAGATGGAATTAGATAAACATATGGAGCAGAGGTGTCCATCAGTGGATATTAGCCTCAAGGTATAGACAGGAACTCTCAGTCTGGGGCAAGTGATGCACTGTATTCTTGGTGCTGGGTGGGGGGAGGCAACAGTGGGAGGGCTTCTAGTGTCCTGGCCCCCCTGGTGGACCTCCTGATGGCAACTGATATGTTTGTCCACTGTGTGACACAGAGTGTTGGACTGGATGGGCCATTGGCCTGATCCAACATTGGCTTCTCTTATGTTCTTAAGGAGCTATGAGACCAGCACAGTTCAGATTTTCCTGCTGCTGTGAACTGACTACTCTCTAGTAGCACATTCCTAAAAAAGAGTTACACCTTTTCAAGCCTACTGACTTCATTGGACTTTGAAGGACTTAACTCTTCTTAGGATGGAATCATGAGTTTACTGTTATCTGTAATAGTAAATTGTGTAACTTACAGAACTAATTATAGGACTACTGAGACAGTATATATGAAGTACCCTGAACACTTAGTAAAAACCCCACAACTACAGTATTTACTCAAATGCAAGACTAGGAATTGTGACGACCCTGCCCCCTCTTCCAGCTCAGACCCCTTGGTTAGTGGGGTTCTCCTATTATTTTGGACTTTGTTGTTTTAATAGGCACCCTAGAGAAGAAGAGGAAGGGTGTGTTGGCATTACAAGCTGATTAAGTGCAATCTCCCCCAGCTCAGGGTTCTCAATAACAACAAGACTTCCCAGCAGGACTTCACTAGACTGTCAATAATAAAATACTTTTCAACACTGGAATATCCTGTTATACCCCAGAGGTGTCTGCCCAGCCCAAGTAACCAATGCCCGTTTTTTCCTTTTTTTAGTCGAACAAGAAGGTCACTCGTCATTAATTTATGCTCCAATCTGTTTCAAGAGCTACCATTACTCACCTAATCCTAATTAAAGTATCCACTAGCACCTTAAAGACTAACAAAATATGTGGGAGGGAATGAGCTTTCATGAGTCACTGCTCAATTTTTTTAAGGTGCTACTAGACTCTTGCTCTTTTCTACTGTTACAGACAGACTAACACGGCTACCCATCTTGATCTAATCAAAGCATATTAATCATGTTGCCTCACCCAGGCTCTTTGTGCCTATGCAGATTTGGCTCACAACAGAAGAAGAAGAAGAAGAGATTGGATTATACCGCAACCTTCACTCAGAGTCTCAGAGCAGTTTACAAGCTCCTTTCCCTTCCCCTCCCCACAGGTGGGGCTGAAAGAGCTCTGAGAGAACTGCACTTGAGAGAACAGCTCTGACAGAACTATAGCCTGCCCAAGGTCATCCAGCAGCTGCAGGTGGAGGAGTGCGGAATCAAACTTGGTTCTCCCAGATTAGATTCCACGCATCAGGTATTTCCCCCAGTTTCCCCCACCAAACTTTGACAGCAGTTAACTTTAAACCAGCCAGTGAGATTCAAACTTTTTATCTTGACTCAATCCAAAGCCAGGGTGGCCCAAATCTCATTTACCCTAGGGATCTTCTGTCCATAAAAAAAGAATCCCATTTCCTAGCGAATGGTTCCTCAGATCCCTGAGGCAGATCTCTGCTGGTCAGAACTCTAGTTTCCTGCTGAGAACCCCTGCTGCACTTCATAGTTTTCCCCTCGCTTAGCTGGCTTGGTTCCTTGCTCTGCTCTTTGGACCTTAGCTGTGTTTGTCCCTGGGACTTTCTAGATCTTAAGCCCAGGATTTCAGGTCATATGTTCCTTCCCTAAAACTTCCTAATTTCCTCCCTCCTACCTTTTATAAGTGTGCTTTTTTGTTTTGCGTATGTGCATACCTGGTTACTTAAGGAATTAGATCTCAGGAGCCTAGTATAGGTTTCTTACATTTTTATTCATTTATTTTATTTTGTATACAATAAAGCTATTTGTCTGTGTTCACAATCACTCTCTCTCTCTCTCTCTCTTTCTTCATGATTTTATTTTGAGATATCCCTGCCGAGATCCACCCTGGTATAAACAGACTTATTCTTTTCTGGAACCCCATTAAAGCTAATTTCCCCTTCCCTGGGTCCAGTTTGGATAACAGTTTTTGCCCAGATAAGCTATAAAAAAGGTGTATGTCATCTTACAATTATATCCAGCAATATTTTTTTATGTGTGTTACATTTTTACATTCAGGGTCAGCTTCTTTTCAAATAAATATGGTATTAAATTATTTTTTGCTCTCAGTTCCCTTGTCTCTAAATTAGAGCAAGGCAAGCATAATATATTCTTTACAAGTGGGGGACACAAAAGGATTTGGGGGAATAATTTCATTTCCACCGCCCTGAAAGCCCCAATAACCTCTCTCCATTTCCTGCTTCTTTCTCTCCTTCCCACCTACCAGGCAACCTACCTTTATCTGTCCCCCCATGTTCAGCTCTCCTCCATCCCTGACCCTGCTAGCGTCTACCTGGGAAAAATATGGCCCTGTTGTGCAGAACTGACTGCTGGGTCAGGCCCAGTTGTATGGTTGGGATCCCACAAGGACTTGCAAAGGCACTTCCTCCTGGCATCCATCATATCCTAACCTTCCCCAGCCTCCTTCTCTCTTTCCCAGCCACCAACCAACATACCTGCCCCTGCCATCTTCTGCTATATTTCTTTTTTACTTCATTTATACCTTACCTTTCTCCACGAGGGGACCAAAAGCAGCTTACATCATTCTCTTCATCTCTGTTTTATCCTCCCAACAACCCTATGAGGTAAGTTCAGCTGAAAATGGGTAAATGGTCCAAGATCACCCACTGAGATTCCATGGCAAAGTGGTGATTCAAACCTGTGTCTCCCAGTCCCTAGCTTGAAACTTTAACCATTATACCACATTGGCTTTCAGTGTAGGGCTGTCGTTAAACAGTAGAAGGCATGCAGTTCTGGGCGACTTATGCAAGTTGTGTGGCATTGTTGCCTGGTGGTTACCACTGCCCCATGACCCCTCCCCTCAAAAGCCAAAACAGCCCTGGAAAGGGTCCTGCCCCTCCCCTCTCCTTCCCATGCCACTTACTGATAGAAACCAGGCAATATTGCATGATTTCTTAGCAACAGCCACTGAGGACCTTTCTTTTGTAAAGCTACAGGTGCTGCTTCTATTATTTTGGGTGTTTTAACCTCCCAAAGATTTTTTTTTTTTAGATTTCTGATTTTCCTGTTAAACTGGGGCATTTTCTGGCTTCTTACAAAATCTGTCTTGTTTGTTCACAACCAGTCTCTGGTTTTAAGTATCCACAAATTTGGCCATGTCCAGAATTAGATATATTGACAAGCGGAGACCTGCAAGAAACTTGCGGGATGGTCATCCCATTCCTCACACCTTTGCTTCCTCCCCTCTCCCCCTACTTCTCTCACACTCTTTCTCCCTTCTGCCCCCCTTCTGCCCATCATCGTTCTCTTTGTTTTTCTGCCTCCCCACACCTCATCATTCTTTCTTTTTCTGACCCCCATCACTCTCCCAGCCTCCTGCCTGCTTCCTCCCCCACCCCACACAGCAGCAGCAGCAGCAGCAGTGGTGGTGGTACTCCCAGCCACCCACCGGCTTCCTCTCTCCTCATAGCAGCACTGGAAGCACTCTTGGAATCACAACGGATCTCCCAGCTACAGAGATCAATTCACCTTAGGACTGCTAGTTCCAGGTTGGGTAACTCCTGGAGATCCGGGGGTAGAGCCTTGGGACAGTGAGGTTTGGGGAGGGAAGCAGCCTCAGCAGGGTATAATGTCATAGACCCAATCCCCCAAAGCAGCAATTTAATCTAGGGGAACTGATCTCTGTCACCTGGACAAAGTTGTAATTCTGGGTGATCTCCAGCCCTCTCCTGGAGGCTGGCAATGGTAGTTCTCGTGGAGGAAATGGCTGGTTTGGCAAGTGGAGTCTATAGCATTATACTGGTCTGAAGTTCCTCCCCTCCTCAAACCCCACCCCTCAAATGTCCAGGAATTTCCCAACCTGGAGTTGGCAACCTGATTTCCTTCCCACCCAACAGCCAACCTACCTTTATCTGCCTTTAACTGTCTTCAGCTTTCTGTCTCCACCCCCCACCCAGCCTCTACCTAGGAAAAGTATAGTCTTTCTCCACAGTGAGGACCAAAGCAGCTTACATTATTCTCGCTTCTTTTTTATCTGCACAGCAACCCTGTGAGGTTGGTTAGGCTGAAAGTATGTGACTGGTCCAAAATCACCCAGTCAGCTTCCACCGCAAGAAGGGGATCTGAACCTGGGTCTTGCAGAACCTACTCTGAAGCGCTAAGTGCTGCACCACACTGGCTTTCATAGGGTGGCTGCTGATGAACAGTAGCAAGCAGCTGGGCTAGTTGAGTCATGAAAATCAGGTGGGGTCAAGTCGCCCAGAGGGTGCTGCCTAGGGATACCAGTCTCCAGGTGGGTTCTGGGGATCCCCTGTTCAGCTCCAGACTACAGAGATAACTTCCCCTAGAGAAAATGGATGCTTTGGACGGTGGACTCTAGGGCATTGTACCCCACTGAGGTCCCTATGCTCCCCAGGGTCCACCCCCAAATCTCCAAGAGTTTCCCAGCCTGGATTTGGCAACCATCCCCCCGCATCCCCTGCCAGTGCTCAGGGGGGACCTGGCAACCCTAGACTGCTGCCAGGCCTAGGGTTGGCAACCTCCAAGTGGGGCCTAGACAGCAGAGATCTGTCTCCCTGGAGAAAATGGCTGCTTTGGAGGGTGGACTCTGAGGCATTATACCCAGCCAAGGCCTCTCCCTTCCCCAAATCCTGCCCTCCTGAGAGTCTACCACAAAACCTCTAGGAATTCTCTCACTGTTGATGCCTGGAATTAGATCCCTGCAGAAAAAAGTTTTTTGGGGAATGCAACCTTTCCTGAGGGTTTTTCCCTCCACTTTTTGGATTTTTCTGCAGACCCAGGAAAGCCCTTGAGACTGTAGAAAGACCTGTTGGGGGAGAGTGAGCCCTCTGTTGGCAGAAATAAGTATCTGCACCAAAACAACAACACCTCTGGGAAATAGTATAAAGATATGAAATCACTGGTTTAACTAGGGATGCCAGGCCCAAGCCTGAGCTCCCCAGGAGTTGTTTGGGGGTGGTGCCTGGGAGGGGGAAGCATCAGTGATATTTTGATGATGCTTCTGGCTGAAGAACCAGAAGTGAAGACATTCTCTCTCCCCGCCCCCCCATGCTCTCAAAATCCCCAAAACTCTAAATATAGAGATTTGGTAAATTCCTAAAGGATTGTGGGAGGGGGCAGAGATGTCATTTTTCACGTCTTCACCTGGAAGTGATGTCAAAAGATCCATGGAACTGTTTCCTCATTTTCCTCCTAGTGCTCACTAGATCAAGGGTGGACAATGGAGAGCAGGGGCAGGAATTCCCTCATGCTCAGTGGGTACCTGGCAACCTTAGGTTTACACCAAGTTTTGGCAACCTGAAACCCTGCATGGTGTAGTGATTAGAGTCTCATAGGATCTGGGAGACCCCGGTATGAATGTCCACTCTGCCACAGAAGCTTTCTGGGTGACCTTGGGCCAGTCACAAACTCTCAGCCTAACCTACTGCACAGGTTTGTTGTGAGATTAAAATGGGGGGGGGCGAGGAGAATGATGTCTCAATTTCTGAGAGAGGTATAAATGAAGTAAATAAATAAAATAAATCTTATCTGCATAAAGACAATAGGCATGGATTTTTATTTGAATGAGACACTATAGGATATGTGTCAGAGGGGCAGCAAAGTGCTGGATATAGTTCAAGGCAGGGATACATGGTCATAAAACCAAGGTCTTTGTATGGAGTGTTCCATTACTTTTTCAGTGGCTATGATGCTTTCATTATACTGCAGAGTTTCCAGGACACTGATAAGGTCAGTCAGCTCATCCATGAGCTCAATTGGACTAGCAAGAGGTGCACCAGGTGAAAATGTCTGAGGTGAATCTCAAATGACTGTTTTGGGTTAAGGCCTTGATATAATGCAAATATTAGCAGACAAGTTTCACTAGGTTGTTCCAGCTTGGAAAACATGTCTGAGAAAGACAAGGCGACTCATGTATAACTAGATTCAGGTGGGTAGCCGTAGGTGGCCTGAAGCAGCAGAACGAAGTTTGAGTCCAGTGGCACCTTTAAGAGCAACAAAGTTTTATTCTGGGTATAAGCCTTCGTGTGAAGAAGTGTGAGTGCAAAAACAAAACAAAAAAAGTCTTCTTTGGTGGTTGTTTTTTGGTAGTGTGTGTATGTGTGTGTGTATGCCTGCAAGTCATGGCTGACTTCCGGCAACTCCTAGTGGAGCTTAGATGTTTCAGAGAGGTGGCTTACTATTCCCTACATCTGCATCTTAGCCCTGGTATTCCTTGGAGATCTCCCACCCAAGTACTTGCCAGGGTTGGCCCTGCTTAGTTTCTGAGACCTGATGAGATTGGACTTGCCTGGGCTATCTAGATTAGGGCTTCTTTCATTATTTTGATTGTCCTGAATATGTATGTTGTATCTTTGACAACTAGCAAGTTCTTTTACTGGACTAATGCAGTGAGGTCACAATTCACTGTTGTAAAAATCACAATGTGTTTGCTTGTTGTACAGGATTTCTGTTACCACAAGGTCTTTGACAAAGTACTGTAGCTGAAAATTCCAGTGATGGATCCAGCAGTGTGCGAGTGGAAATGTAAACTGACTTGACACAATTCTGCTCATGCAAGATCTTGTGCAACACCTAGTGCTTTCTTTCCTATATATTATAGTGCCCAGAAATTGATTGTATAAAATATTGCGCTGGTTGAAATGCAATTGGAGATACAATAAGCTCAATTTAGTTCAAGAAGCTACTGCAATCTTTTTCTCACATTTTGGCTTGCACAACAGCACTAGCACAAGCAAAAAAATAACACTGGATCTGACCTGTGACACACACTGCATTATAACACTGTATTGTGTTGTGCATTTCCTGGTCTTTGCCACCTGATGCTGTGTAGAAGGGATGGGAAAACTCAAGATGTGATGACATCATGACACAGGAACATATACCTAAGCATTATGCAAAAATTGATATAGTGCATCATTTTTGCTGGCAACCCCATATTGAGTGCAACTTCTAGTTCTACTATGAGAAGCTGGTGAGGGTGGGAAAGAGTTCATATGTTAGTTCAAAGTACAACAGATGTCAAAGGAATGGGGGCTGTGCACAGCAAAAAAGCAGTGGCAGAAGAATGAGAGTATCTCCTTGCCCTACTCGGCTGGGCAACACAAGTAGGTCTGAAAGCATACTTTAGCGACTTATACTAAATACTGGCTTCTGGGGAAGGGAACTTCTGGAAGTTAATACAAACAAAATCAGACTTGAATATGCGTGATTGTTAACAGGGCAACATATGAATCATCCCTCTGATGTCTGGGATGGAAAACAGGGTTGCACTTATCTGTAACAGCTGTTCATCAAGTGGTCTTCTGTGCAAGCACACAGGGGGACTTCATGATTGCAGGCCAGCCGCAGAGAGGAGCTTACAAGCTTTTCTGAAGAAGCTTCTAGGCTCTGGAGTGCTCCCCCTTTCCTCTGTCTACAGTGATCCCTATTCCTGCCCAAAGGGTCACATGACAGAACACAGGCTAGCACTCCTTCCCCTCAGTTCCCTTCGCTGCCATTAGGAGGCTCCTGCATGATGACAGCCCACAGTGGGGAAAGGAGGGAGTGATGTGTTCCTGCACAGAAGGCCACTTGATGGACAGCAGTTACAGGTAAATGGAACCCTGTTTTCATCTTTGTGGTTTCTTTGCAGTTCCACATGGGATAATAGCAAGCTCACCTGCCCTAGGAGGAGAGTATGGGCTGGTTAACAGAAAATGGCTTGTAACACCGCTTTTCCCACTGCAGCTTCCTTTCTGGAATCTACATCCATAGAGTAATGTTTGATGGAGGTTGACAGAGTGGACCATGTTGCTGCTTTACAGATGTCCTCCAGGGCGAATCTAGCTTGAAAGGCTGCCAAAGATGCCCGGGCCCTTGTTGAGTGAGCTTTCAATGATACTGGGCAGGAAACCTTAGCTTCATTGTAAGCTAACATGATTGCAGAGACTACCCAACGGGCAATTGACTGTGCTGATGCAGCTCTCCTTTTTTTTTTGCTCCTTTAAAGCATATGAACGAGTTCCTATCCCTTCTGAGGTTCAGTGTCCTTCTATATATATAAAAGAAAGTCCCCACACCGTAAAATTAATGCCCATACCAAACCCCTGGACCTAGAAACAAGAAATTTAGGGAGAGCACTCCTACCATGACGTAGATGCTCACTAAGAAGGGATTTTTAGAAACCCAATCCCAAAGGGGGTCAACAGGGGTAAAATGTACTCCCCCCATTGCTTCTTATGTGGCTGCCAGACTACTGGCTCCTTGCATCCCCCCCACTCTCTGATCCGTCAGCTGCAGAGTTCAGTGTTCTGAGGAAAAACAAAAAACATTTACAGGAGACTGCAGAGAGCTAATGACAGTTGAGGAAATCAGGAATGGCTAACAACCACCTGTGAGGTGCAGCAATGCTGCAGGCCCAGCCTCTTCAATGGTTTCCAACACACTCCCCCCACCTCCTACACCTGATAGGCAGCTGTCTGACAGGTGCAGCAGTGGGTGCAGGGTGCTTAAAGCCATCAGGGAGCCCACCTCAGAAGTAATGCCTTAGTGATCCTGCTGGCCCAGCCTCCACAGTGGCTTGCAATACCTCTCCCCCTCCACCTCCTACACTGGATAGGCAGCTGCCTCTCAGGTGTAGGACAGGGGGTGGGATGCTTACAGCTGTCAGGGAGACTTGCTCAGCAGGATTACCTTACCGCTGCTGCTGGCCCAGCTTCCCTGATGCCTTTAAACACACTTCCCCCAACACCAGACAGGTGGATGTCTGTCAGGTGTAAGAGCAGGGCCAGGGTACTTTAATCCATGAGGGAGGCCACCCAAGCAGAAACACCTTAGCAATGGGCCAGCCTCCCCAATGGCATTAGACACACTCCCACCCACTATGGAAATATACCCCAAATTTGTAGAAAAGTGGTTTACTGTATTAGGTTACTTAACTTCTCACAATGTGGGTTCTAGAAAATTGGTTCATATGAACTTGCTTAATATCTGATTGCTTGGATGTTGTTTTGAACGCATAGTTGTGTCCCATTTCTTAAATGTAACATAAATGAGAAGCATTTTTGTAAAGAAAAGAAGGGTATGCCCTGCACCCCCCCCAAATTATTTATTATTATTATTTCTTGTTATATATATGAATTGCCCCACCCCTGCTACTGCAGGGCTCCGGGTGATGTGCAACAAGAGATAAAACAAGATAAAATTAATTAAAAACATTAGTACAACATTAAAGGCAATCAGATGGCGAATAACCAATCCTCATTCCAACCCCCACTGCCAGCTACTTCATGGACGAGGGGGGGGAGGAGGGCAAAATAGATGTAAACACCAGGGAACGGGAAGGGTGCCAGCCAAGATAGAACCATCACTGTCCTCACTACAATTCAATGCCCAGGCCTAACCCTGCACCAAGGAACCCAAAATAAGGGGAGTGCATTCTTACCATGATGTCAACTCCTACTATGAAGAGATTTCTGAGAAACATGACCCCTAAGGGAGTAGAAAAGGGGGAAATCACCTCATTGCCCCCCCTTTAATTGGTCAACTGTGTAGCCCAGAGTTCTGACGTAAAACCTGCCTCTTGCACCCACCTCCCTCTAATTGCTCAGCTGTAGATCTCAATGTTGTGAGGTAAAAACACAGTTAAAAAAGACAGCAGACAGTTGAGGACAGTTACAAAAATCAGTGATTCAAGACTCCTGAATAGACATTTCTCATAACAGCCAGCACGGCAATTGAGTTTATGTATGTTCATGGGGAGATAGTAAAGGACTTTTCTAGGAGCCATTTTGATGCTTGCCTCCCTCGTGCACCTGAAGAAATGTCCACCACATCACCACTCCCTCAGACTAACTCCCCCTCACACCTCTCACCTCTTACTGCCCCCAAGAAAGCTCCTAACAAACATTGAGCGATACAACAATGCTACAAGGAGGAGGTAACTTAGGAATGCGGCAAAGACATTTGCACATAGTACTTCTGAAGGGCACTGAGCTGCACTGGCCAAGTACCAGCAAGATCATCCTGAGGTGCTCAGAAAAATACATCTGGTGTCAGATACTGGTCTGATATGGACCACTCTTGTTCTTCACTTGTGTCTCTGCTTAAACTGCCTGCTAATGTGCTGTTTAAATAGGTGATGTGAACAGCTATAAACTGAAGTTTGAGTCTTACTGCCCATTGCCGTACGCTTGTGACTTCTCTGCATAAACAGAGGGATCCTGTGCCTCCCTGTTTTTTCAGGTAGAACTTTGACATGACATTGTCTGTTTCTATCAGAACATGTCTTCCTCAGATGATCTCTGTAAAGGAAGTGAGAGCAAGTTTGATGGCTCTCAATTCTAATCTGTTAATCTGAAGGGTGCACCCCCAATCCCTTGAATGATGCGTCTGTGAAGAGACAGATGTTGTGGGAATCCCCGTAAGGAGGGGTGCCTAGGGGAATCCCCTTAAGGAGGTTTCCCTGCACTGACCACAAAAAAAAAAGAAGATCTTATAATGACTCTTGGAATAGACAATTTTTTCCAATATGGATCTAGATTGTTACTGAAGATCCTTATAAACCAGTTTTACAATGGTCTCATATGCAATCGAGCATGTGGGACCATTGCCATGGTGGAGGCCATTTAACCCAATAGCTTTTGATTGTGTTTGGCTGTTAACTGTTAGAGAGGAATTTCTTTACCAGCAATAGCATGGTCTTTAGCCTGGAAAGATGCAAGTATGCCTTTCAATTTTGGCAGTCTAAGAAGGCTCCAATTAACTCAACTGATTGAATGGGAGAGAGGTGGGATTTCTCCCAGTTCACTAACAGACCCAGTGACTGGACAGGGTGCAATGCTAAAACTGTGTTCTTGCAGAGGATCTCTGGAGAGTCATTGACAAAGAGCCAATCATCTAGATAGGGGTAAACAGTACAACCTATGGGCTATGATATCCACTACACATTTGGTAAACACCCTAGGGGCCGTTGCAAGCCCAAAGGGGAGTACTGTGTACTCACAGATGTTACAGACATATGAGAATTACAAACATTTCCTACTGCTCTCTTGTATTGAGATGTGGAAATCTGTATCCTTCAGGTCTAGTGTGGCAAACCACACATCAGGCATTATAAGATATATCATTTCCTGTAATGATAGCATTCTAAACTTCAAGTTCCTTAGAAGTTTGTACAAGGATCTAAAGTCTAAAATGGACCTCTTGCGTCCTCCTTTTTTATCAATGGTGAAATATCTAGAAAAAAAGCCTTTGGACTGGCTTTCAGAATCTTCTTTTCTGATTGCTCCTTTGGATAATAAGGAAGTGATTTCCTGTGCGAAGAACAAGGAAGGCTTGCAAGATTTGGTTGTAGCATAATCAAGTAGAGGCATTGATTTGAACTCCAAAACATAGCCTGTTTTTATTACGGATAATACCCAACCATCAACTGTAATTTGGCACCATTTAAGGAAAAATGTTGACAACCTGTCCAGGAAACAATGGTTTGAGACCAATCAGGCCATTGGAGCTGTTCTAGCATGCTGGTCCCTGGGGGATTGGGGATGGTTTCTTCTGCTTTTCTACCTGCCTCCTGGGCTGCGATTGTTGGGTATAGGGTGGTCTGATGCCCTGTTGTAGGGGCAGAGACAACTGGTATCTATAGCCCTGTGCACAGTAGGGTCTGGACTGAGAGTATCTCTGAGTGTGCCTTGGAAAGTATCTTTGCTTAAAAGGAGTGGGTTATACCCAGAGATTCTGCTGACAATTTATTATTTTTGATCCTATCCAGGACTGCATCAGTCTGGTCAGTAAACAGGTCCCAATCTTCAAATGGAAGGTCTTCCACTTTTGCTCTCATGTTCATTGGGAATGCTGAGGAATGTAACCATGAATATCTCCTTACAACAGTACCTGAGGCCTTCGACCTGCTATTGTAGTCTGCTCCATGCCTCACGGCATTAAACTGGTTTTCCCAATTTCTGTCCTTCAGCAATAAGGACTTTTGCTACACTCTGCTTATCTACTGGTAACAGTTCTACAGATTGCAACATTTTCTCCCATAACAACATTTGATAGCGGCCCATGACCGCTGTAAAGTTAGCCACCCATAGACCCATCATTCCTGAGGAGTAAATCTTCCTCCCCAGTAGATCAAGTCACCTGCCCTCCTTGTTGACATGGGAGGAATGACTTCCAGCTCTCCCTTTTGGTGGTAGGGCTTCCAATACTATGTTTGCTTGAGGGTATTTGAATAAAAAGTCACAGCCTTCCTCCCTGATTCTGTACAGGTTCTCTAGCTTCTGAGGGAAACCTGAATCATGCCAGGTTACTGGGAACCAATTTATATTAAGTCTTTGCAGCTGTTTAGCCTTCTTTTTTGCTTGTTTTGGAGGTGGTTCCATTGCCAAGCTCGGCACGGAGGTGTGTGATTGCAGCTCTGTAAACAAGAGTGTCATGCCCAAACCACCGAATGGGTCCTCGCACCTTTGCTGATCTCGATCCGATTTTCCCTGCGGGGACCCGGGATGCCCAGGGCTTTTCCCCACTGTGTGGCTTTAAGTCTTCCCACTCTTCCTTCATGGGCCTTAGGGGTAAGGTGCTTACAGACTTGACACATGGTTGTATTGTGGTCTTCTCCCAGACACAAGAGGCATGAGGAGTGGTCATTTTTGGACATTTTTGCCCTGCACTCCCCACATTTTTTAAATAGGGTCACCCTAACTATCTGTATTGGTTTTGTTGTTGTTGTTGTTGTTCAGTCGCACAGTCGAGTCCGACTCTTCGCGACCCCATGGACCAGTTTACGCCAGGCCCTCCTGTCTTCCGCTGTCTGCTGAAGTTTGCTCAATTTCATGTTCGTTGCATCGATGACACTGTCTAACCATCTCATCCTTTGCCGTCCCCTTCGTCTTTGACCTTCAATCTTTCCCAGCATCAGGGTCTTCTCCAGTGAATGCTCCCTTCTCATTTGGTGCCCAAAGTATTTGAGCTTCAGCTTCAGGATCTGGCCTTCCAGGGAGCAATCAGGGTTGATTTTAGAAGTTTTAGAAGTCTTCAAAATGCTCCGTGGAGGCCCCACAAAGCAGCAATCAGAAGCACATCCTGTCCTCACAGCAGCAAGAAGAGAACTGAGGGAAGGAGTGCTTCCCCTTGGGAACGAAAAGGGATCATTGTAGACAGAGGGGAGGGGCAGCACTCCAGAGCCTAGAAGCTTCTTCAGAAAAACTTGTAAGCTCCTCTCTGTGGCTGGCCTGCAATCATGCAGTCCCCATTTGTACCTACAAAGAAGCTATGAAGATGAACACAGAGATCATTTCTAAAGTATGGTAAAAGACTATGTAAATCTTCAGATGGATTTTTTTAAAGAAAAAGTATTATAATTCTACTAGTTCTACTTTGGTGGTTGATCACTGAAAATCAGCAATTACACGTTTTTCCCTGCTAGCTGAAATCTAATAAACACGTACCACATTCAACAAAACTGTGTTCAAACAGAGCATTTTGAATTAAAGGCTCAGAATTCCTTTACTTGATTTTAAAACAGTTTAACAATCTCCTCCACAAGCTGGCAGGGAACTTACTAGGAGGCTCCAAGACAAGGGAGGGAAGAAGTGCGAATGAACTCTTTTAAATACCTTATCTCCACTGGAAATAATGGAGATGGGGACACCTATTTTGGGGGCTCATAGAATTGGACCCCTAGTCCAATCTTTTTGAAACATGGGGGGGGGGTTGAGGAGAGGCACCAGCAGCTATGCTAAAAACTTGGTGCCTCTATTTCAAAAATCAGCCCTGCCCTGAGCCCCAGATACCCACAGATTGATTCTCCTTTATACCCCATGGGGACTGGTCTCCATAGGGTATAATGGAGCATCCCCCTGCTTTCTAATAGCCGCGAAGCAGGAGGAAGGGCTCCAAATCAGGGGATCCCCTGCCCCCAACTGGGGATTGGTAACCCTACCTCTGAAAGTAAAGGCATAACTCCTTGTTAAACTAGTGGAATGAGATTAAGAAGTAAATTAGAGGTGAGAATGGTCCAAACAAATCACAGTTTGCTATTTATATGAATTTTGTGCATTCATAAAACATGCTGGGTACACAATGATTGTGTACCTGAGCCATGTGCTTCTACTGCCAACTACTGCATATGGAAATTTTGCAAGTACACAAGGGCACTTTCCATTTCACTGAAGACAGAGAAGAGCTCTGTTTGCACACAGGGGCCATATCATTGCCTAACAAGCCAATGCTTCCATCACTGAGGTTGTGAACAGAGCAGCAGAGCAATACCTACATAGCTGAACAGCAGCCAACTATGAAGACTCCCTACATCTGAAGCATAATTATTTCGTGTAATGATGACAAATCCCCAAATCCCTGGGACTTTGAGACCAGATGGAATTAAATTGGTGCCATTTCAGCTTGGTGGTTTCATCTGATTTGAGGAACACTAAGGCCTGGGTCCAGCTTAGCTTTGAATTTAAAATCCCCTTCTGTGTTTCCTTCTTCCCACACCATCCTTCTTAATCCTGTAACACCAACGTATACAATTCATCTTTTTCTCTTCCACCCCCTGGAGGCTTTTGCTACATTATTCTTCACTCCAGTATTATTCAGTATGAAATAGAGAATGTGCCAAATATATTGCATCATGCCATTTATTTTAAATGTCACTGGAACTGCCCAATTTCCATTTTTTTTTAAAATCCAGTCTGTGCTAAATATGTCAGTTGCACATTTTCCCCTCAAAAAGACCACACAGACACACAATGGAAGGTGTCAGCTGAATTGACGGGTTGAAGTTTTTACAAATTGCAAGTTGAGCAGATCAAAGAGTGAGATCACTATAGAAGGCAATGATCAATTCAGTCTGAAATGGTCAACACAACAGGCAACATGGTTTAAACATGAACAAATTCAGGCTGTTGGCAATCTTTTTCAGAAATGGTTTAAAAGCTAGCTTCTGTCATACACCTAGACCTTTCTGGAACCAACTCTGTAGTTGTATTTTCATCTGATAATTTGCTATCTTTTGTGCTCTCTGCATAGATATGCCATTAGTGCATGGTACAAACAGCAAAGTGTTTGTCCCTTCCCCACTGTGTACTAAAGGAACTCATGGAGGGGGAATTGTTATGTTGCATGGAAAGAGGCTACATATCTAAGGAAGGAAACAGATCACCCCATGAAAGGACATTCAGTAAAGTAAGAATGTTCTGAAGTAGGCTAGGAGGCATTTTTACTCTTATGAACTGTAACTTAAAACAAGAATTGCATAGCAAATACATCAAAGAAACAAACATGACTTACTCACGAGCTCTTACTCTTATTGCCCAATCCTACCTCACCCACTAGATTATTGAGGATCTATCCTTTCAGCAGAAATAACACTGACTTTTGAAAGTGAAAACTGAACATAACAAATGGCATTGTGGAGAGATCCCCTTCACTCAGGAATGCACCCTAATGTTGCATTAATTGTGATGAAACTCTGCCCATGTATGCTCACAGCTGGCAGAAAGGGGTGGGGGTGGGGTAAAGGAGCCATCAAGCTCCCAGCACATAGCACATAACTCCTAGCTATGCTAAGGGCACTGGCTTAAGTAGGAAGATGGATACTAATTCACACTCCGTTGCCAGGTTGCACCAAAAGAGGACAGAGACCACTAACACCTAGGAAGTAAACTCTTCCATTTGGGACAAAAAGAGCCAAATGACCCCCAGGTGTGAAGGGCTCCTCCAGAGAAGATTATAAATTCCCAAGACAGAAGGAAGGAACTACTATTCCATTTTGGGCAGCTCTTTGGATGGACACCAGCCATGATGAACGAAGCTTTCACTAAAGGACTCTGTCCTGTCCATAAGACAGTAGATAACAGAGAAGAGACACAAACTGGAGAACTAAAATAATTATGAGCTCTAACTTATTACAACTTCAAATAAAGCTAGCCTGTCCTTAATTAAACATCACTTTACCTACTGAAGGGGGAGAGAACTATGTTTTCACCTTTTCTTTGCTTTCTTGCCTGAAAGCTTGAATAGAACCCATACACTATTTTATTCATTTATTAAACTTTCTTGTATTTTGAACTCTTTTAAGTCTGATGTTTGGAAACTCACCACACCTATTTATTTGGTCTTTGTATCTGAACTATAGTAATGGGGAGGGGCAGTAGAAAAGCTTGTAATCCCTGGAATACAATAGCACTAAACTGTGAAGTTGTGATAGATCTTCCCCACATTTGCTTGTAGAAGCATAGCAGGAGGAGAGGCAACCAGGGAGGAATTCTAAATGGCAACGTGGGTATGGCACATTAGATGTATGGCTCTGTCTGACAAGGGGCACCCTAAGCATCACTGGAGGGAATTAGTGGTTACCCAGTTTGTAATTGGCACCCTTGGGAAGAGAAGGGAAGGGGTGCATCACTAAGTGGAGACTTGGGGAGACTGTGGGATTCTTCCAACCTCCTTGGGGTCCAATTACAAGGAATAATGTACAGCTTGTGAATCTCTTCCTTCACAGCTATAAGGAGATATATCTGGTTATGCTTGATCCCTTTCAAACCTGTGTCCCATTCTGAGATATGTCAGTGAGAGGGCCAGGAAATCAAACTCTCGTTCAGCACTGACATTGTGCAATGCCAGGTCCATTAATATGACCTCAATGCTGCAGGATTACTTTGCAGCACATGATGCGGACCTGGCATACTTGACCGAGACCAGGACTTGGGAGGCGAGATGGTTGCCTTGAAAGAGCCAACAGGTTTCTCGGTCCTTCATCAGTCTCATACTGCAGGGCAGGGTGGGATGGGGCGGCCATACTCATCCAAGATGGTTTCTCCTTCTGGGCACTCCGCATCCCAAAGATCTCTAGTACTGATTGCGTTAGCCTGGTGTGGGATGCTCAGGGCTGGCTCACTCACTAGGCGAACTAGGCTTTCGCCTAGGGCGGGGCCATCATGGGGGTACCGAACTAAGCCACCCTCCCCCCACCAAAAGCCCCCTGCCCCCACCAAAAGCCCCCACCCCCACCAAAAGCTCACGCCATGAACCTTGGTCACTGCCCTGGCTGCCACCGCTTTTCTCCTCTGATTCCCGATGCAAGCACCCTCCCTCCTTCCGCCCAGGTCGCAAGGGGCGCAGCTGGGAGAGGAGGCGCGAGGAATGGTTTGCCTCCAGTGGGCTCAGGGAGGTGCTCTTTAAGCTCGCAGGGCCAGCGGCGCCCTGTGTGCTGCCGGCAGATCAGCCTCAGAAACTTCCCCCGCCTCCCCTACGCCCACTGCTGTCCCTCCCTCAAGAAGTTGGCAGCTGGGCCTCAGCTCCTTCCCTTGCTAACTTCCCCCCATGGCAGCTCTCTGATCTTCCCCTTCCCATCATGAAGCCCTGGCTGTTGCTCAGCTTGTTGCTGCTGCCACGCTCAAGCCCCTTGAGAAGTTCAGAGTCCAGTCACAACTGTGTGTCCCACCTCCCGCTTTTGCTTCCGGGCCCTTCCTCTCCTTCCCCCATGAAGATCGTACCATGATGGAAAATAAATTCAAAACCTTTTCCCTGCTGTTCAGACACTGCCCGCCCAAACAGGGCTTTCAGAATTGTACAGTATTGCACAAGTCAGCGGTACAAACCAAAGGAGATTTTAAAAAACAAAATGGGGGAGGGGGATAGTGGCGGTGGTGGGAAATAGAGCTACAGGTGTGGGGGGGAACTACAGCTCTCTTTGCTGGCGAACGCGCCCCTGATGCCCCTGGTCTGGGGAAGGCAGGGATCTCCTGGGTCGCAGCTAGCAAGGGGTTTAGGCCCATCCAGCATTACCGCCTGGCCCGGGAGGAGGGCGAGAGGAGGCCGGATATGCAGTCTGGTGGTGTGCCTGGGGATAACATGAGGGAAGACAAAAAACCCAGTGGCAAACAAAGTAACGGGAATAAGCAACCCCACTCCCTTTCTTGAGGCATCCGGGATCCTGCTGTTCCCTTCCACTCTCTGCTGCCCTGTCTCTGCTGTCCTATCTTTAGACTACTTTCTGCACCAATTTTTCCAGTTGTGTTTTGGATTTTTCACCTCATATGTGAATATTTTTCTTTCTCCTGTTACTTTTGTCATTGTTTTTCCATTGGATCTTCACAGTTTTTCTCTGCTCCCTTCATTTTCATTTAATTGTGTGGCCACTCTGTTCTTCCCCAATTTTCTCTATACCTATGTCTTTTTTTTTGCTTTGTATTAATCTCTGCATCTTACTTTGTTTAGTTTATCCTCTGCTTCCTCTTCCCTCTTTCCAAAGATGCATGTTTTCATGTTTGTATTTTTTTCCTTTGTATAACCTTTCTTCCAAAATGTGTCAATTTAGTCTTTTCCCTTCATTCTGCCTTCTCAGTAAAAAATTCTTTGCCCCCTTTTATCTAGTTTTTTTCTCCTTTGCTGTTGTCACATAAATACATTCTGGTTTTATGTGTTTGCATTTCTGTGTGGGTGGTTAGAAAAACTCCCATCACTGTTTTCATTATTTTTAGTTGAATTTCTTCATGGGGAATTTAAATCAAATTGAAAAGCATTAGAGGAAAGATACATTTTTATTCTAACCAAACCCTGTTGTTGGTATTTGAGTTAGGGATCCCTATCACTGTTCAGTTCCATTTGCAAGGAACTGCTTTGAGAAGAGAACCTGTTAATTGAGTTATTAGCTGGAGTCGATGGGCTTAACAAGTTGTACAGTGAGAACAGGATTTTTCAAAATGCATTGTGATTTTTCTGTTTGAGAGAGAAAATCCAAGATTGTATTACTTGTTCTCATAATTTAAAAAAAAAATAGCAATTTTAAATTTTGTGTTTTTCATTTTTCCTAAAATGCTGAGGAGACTTTGGCTATCTGCCTGGTGTACTGATCACATAGTGCCCCAGTGGACAGCCTATTGAGCCTGCTGGAGGTGGTAGCGGGCTGGGCCTTGGAGTTCCCAAGACTAACAGTGCTGGGGGATTTCAACGTTCATGCTGATGCTGCCGCTTCCCCGCAGGCTTCAGACCTGGTGTTCTCCATGGCAGCGCTAGGACTCTCCCAGATTGTTTCAGATCCCACACATCAAGCAGGCCACACACTGGATTTGATCTTCGGCATGGGGATAGGCATTGATTGGACAGCTATGGATGAAGTGCCCTAGTCAGATCATTTTGCTCTCAAGGCTCAGCTGAGTTTCCCAGCCTCGAGCAGATTTATGCTTGCCCATGGAGACTAATGGACCCAACTGGGTTCCAGAATGCTCTGTGGGATTCAGTGCCCCACTCAGGCAATTCATTAGATGAGCTGATAGAGGACTGGAATTCCCTGAAGCCATTGATGAAATTGCCCCCTGACATCCTCTACATTCCTGGCCTAGATTGTCCCCATACATTCCTGGCCTAGATTGTCCCCATAGTATACTTCAGAACTCGGGGGGGATGAAACAGGAGCTTAGACAACTAGAGTGGGCTTGGCAACAAACTCTTGATTAATTAAATAAAAACAAATGCATAATAATAAAGCATAAAAGTGTGAAAAAGAGTCAGGTGGGAATATTCATTAGCCTTATTTGCTATTTGAGTATACAGTGATACCCATATGCAACAGGGTATCAGGAGTGAAGCCTGTTCATTTTCTGCTATGGAATCCAGTCCATTATTGGGCAGGGCTAGATTTCCCCCTCCCCACCTCACCAAGTAGATGTTCCTCAAAAATGTGCACAGACAGCCTGAAAGTAATAGGATTAAGATAGTTCAACTGAATTCCCATTTGTAGCTGTTGTTAAATGACTCAAATGTCAAAGCCAAGCTACTTCTGAAAAGCATTAATATTTGGATAATTAGCATTTCCACAAAAATGCATGTCATTAGGGGAAAAAATCTTTTCAGTGGTGCTTGTTTAGAAGAAGTTTTGTTGCATTGTGCCATGAACATGAGAAGTAAACACTGCAGCATCTACTTCTATTATATTTGGTTATAATATTCATAGTCATTAGTCCCAGATGCAGTCCCAGTGACAGAAGTTATTTTGTCCCCTTAAACCAGAATAACACATGCACTATTACAATTGATCACCAACAACAGAGATCAGTTCCCCCGGAGAAAATGGCTGTCTTAGAGGGTAGACTCTATGGCATTATACCTTGCTGAAGTTCCTCCTCTTCCCAAACCCTTTCCTCCCCACACTCCAAACCCTGCCTTCCCCAGGCTTCACCTCCAAAATCTCCAGGTATTGCCTTACCCAGAGCCCCATGGGTAATTGCTGAAGGCTACATCCCTTAAATGGCATTGTAAAAACTTCCATTCCATGCTCCCTAACAACAAACAAGGCAAATACCATTACTCAGCAGCTTTGTTCAACTTTACCTTTAGGTCAGACACATCTCGATAGCACTGTTCAGAGCGGGTGTGGTCAGACAGCTGCACATTCCAGAAACAAGGAAGCTGGTACACCAGAAAAGGATTCTGTTTAATGACTGCATTGAAGATATCCTGGTGGACAAGGAAAAATAATTTTAAAAAGTTCTAACAAAAGAGGCATCATGGTCCTGTTCTAGCCCTTTAAAATAAGGGGTAGGATAGTGAGGAGCTGCCAGTCTTCATCTGAACTGTAAATCAATGATAGAGTTTGACTTTCAACAAAAGTGTTACCTCTCTAGCATCTGGCTTGTTGGTTTGAACACAACCTTTTCTGTTGGTTCAAAGAGCTCACAGTTTAGTGTTCAACAAAGGCTTTGAATATAGAACAGTAAGTATACTTTTTTCCTCTGCCACTACTATTTATTTATTTATTTTGGGATTTATACCCCGCCCTATCCGGTAGCTATGAAATATATGAAAATATGCCTGCTGGTGTGACTGTGATTATCTAGGGCAGGGGTTCCCAACCTTTTTGAGACTTGAGGGCACATCTGGAATTCTGACATGGCAGAGGGGGAGCAGAAACACAAAGACTGCCACGAAATGACTGCCATCGTTTAACTTCAGTAGCACAGTGCAGATCCTTCTGCTGTGGTGGCAGCTGCTGCCAAACCAACATTTAAAGAAATCTGCACAGCCAATCAAATCTCCAATGGTTAATTAGAAGCCCTGCTGGGCAAAAGCCTACCACTTCCCAGAGACACTTGGTGGGTATCAGGAAGGATGTCAGTGGGTGCTGTGGCATGCATGTGTACCACACTGAGGACCCACAATCAAGGGAATGGGTAGGGAACACTTTTGTGTGTTCTTTCTAGGGTTTTGTCTTTGTTTCCAAATGAATAACAAAACAAACCTAGACATCACCACTTATTATTTTCATCAGGGTAACAAAAAATGGATAGTGATGTCAATGAATGAGCACATGCCATTCCTTCCATTTGGATTTCTGGTCCATGGCAGTTTGGTTTAGAGAGGTCAGAGGGATGGGAAAGAATCAGAATTGTGAAGCTGTCATTGAAGTTTTCTGATCATCAAAGTCAGACAGATCTGGCAACAGAAGGGTACTGTATTGACAGGTCTTTCCTTCCACATAGTTTCCTCCAGTTGTTATCAGTAATCTGGTGAAGGTTTTCTTGGCTTTAAACAGCACTACCTTCCATTAACTTTTCTCTTTGCCTGAGCTAGTTTTGTTTGCCCTAGGCTGATATTTTCATTGCTCCCTTTTCTGATATTCTGCTGTTTAGTTACCGTGTTTTTTCTCCATTGCCAGTGGTTAGTTAATTAAGTCTATCTAGCTCTCTGATTGTAGTGCACACAAATAATGAGCTTCCCTCTCTCTGAAGTTTAGTCTCTTTGCCCTCCTGCCTATTCTCTTGGGAGTCCTAATGCCAATCTCTAAAAGCTATAGGTTGCTGTCTACTTTTTTGGAGGCACAAGAACAAGCTCTACCTCTGTGTACCCTCAATAATGCTACAAGTCCTCTTGTGTGGTGCAAGCCAAAAATTCTCCTTGTACTGCTGCCAACCTTCCAAAGACTTTAAACAAAACATCTGCATTCTGTGCCCTAGGGATGTCAAATGCTAGCCACTTCTGACACTGAGATGCTGCCTGCCTCCCTCCTTAGGACCGCCAAATACCTTTCTGTATCCAGTTTGGAATGCTGCCTGACTTCTGGAGGTCCAAATGTCTGCCTCTGTTTGCTGTATCATGTAAGAGTGTCCTTGGATACACAAATATTTTTTTCTCATTTTATGATGTACAAATACTTAGATAAACAGTTTTCGAGATGCTATAGCATTCAATTTTGTTTGTGTTTCACAAGACTTTTCAATTATAATTGCCCATCTCTCTAAAATTTGGCAGGGGTAATCATTTGAGTGACAGGTACAATCCCTGAAGAATTCATCCAAAACTAGATGGAAAACAAAGTCCTTACAGCTGGAAATGTCTTTTGCGTTTAATCGTCTATAAAATGAACAAAGATTTGATATGAATACAAAATGGAAAAAAGTGCATATTCCTCAGTCCCCTCCCCCAACGATGAAAGCTGACCCTCAGTTTATAAAATTGTGCCACCCAAGCTGTGCTTCCTCTCTCAGAAGGAGTCATACAGTGGCATATGGGTCAGAAGTGACAGAGAAAAGTGTTAACATAGGTGTGAGAGAAGGCCAGGGAACATTTGTGCAAATGTCATGCAGTGCTGGGAAATGGATTGTGGGCTAAAAAGACACAGAAAGGAGAAGGAAGAAAGCACAGAGTTTGCATCTAATCAGCTAAGATATTTATGGATACTTAGCAGACCACCACCCTGGAAATACATTGTATGGTAATATATTGCCATGGCGATCAACAGTCAGTAAAATATGTCTGTCACTTCTGCCTTTGTCTCTGTCAGTCCTCCTGTAATTTTCTGGATAAATATGAGGAAAAGGATTTTCTTTCTTTCCACTGTATCTAAAGAAGTGAGCTGTGACTCACAAAAGCTCATTCTGAAATAAATATTGTTATTCTTTAAGGTGCCACCAGACTTCTGTTTTGGTTTGCTACAACAGACTAACATGACTACCGTTGCAATTAAGTTCTGGAATTATTACTTCTGCCTGCAAGTCAGAATAGCCTTCACTATCAGATTATCCTTTTCATACCTCGTAGTTAAACTGAATCCATGAAGTAACACAAGCATTGAAATGGGCCTGTATCATGCACATTACTACAAAGGTATTATTACACACAGAGAAAATAAAATAAAATACACACTGTATTGTGTGTGAAGAATATCACTGCAGCCATGCAGCACAAAACTGGGACTGCCCACAGCTGCTCAACATGATGCACCTTTATTTATAAACACCCTTTATTGCTCCTATTAATGTAATATCAGTGTTTTAAAAAATCTAAAACGTGTGATGCAACCCTCAAGGCAAAGGACATGGTTTTACCAAGGTCACAATTTTCTAATCCAGACAGTCAAAAATACTGGACACATTTCTTTTTGTGCTCATTAATGGAAACAACACAGTCACATGGAAACTGTATAGTCATCCCCCCTCCACCAGAGGTTTGTGTGGGTTTTGATTAAGTAGTGGATGTTACTGATTTGCTGTCACATCCAATAAAAGAAAGCAAATATATTTTCCTGATAGTTACTAGCCTTATGAGAACGAGAAAAAGTGTTAATCTCTTGGTTTTGTTATGCCCAAGAAATTCTACATGCATCACAGAAACCACATTTGTTCATGCTAACCATAATGGTTGATGCATTAGAAAGTGCCAGATAATAATACAGTTTTTATTCTAGTGTGCAGTGTTGAAATGAGAGAGTGAAATGCATATCATCCAGCACTTGGAACTCTTACCTTTAATATATTCTGTTCTGGCCACTATTACCAAAGAAAGTACACCTAAAACCATTCTAAGTTTGTAGTCCTGACAGCACACTTACTGTGGAGCAGTCTCCACGGTTTCCAACATACCGTTCTGGAGAAAATGGGCTTCAAAATTGTGGCCAAACTTGGCAGGAGTTTTAAAATGGACTCTGATAGGTTTTGAATCAGGACATTAATCGCTCCACATCCCTGTATCCCCTTCTGCAAAATGAGGGTAATGAGTCTTCTCTAACTCCCAGCTGTGCTGTGAAGATAATATCCTTAATGTCTGTAAGATGCTCAGACTGGATGGCCAAGGATGGAGGAGAGGGAGGTGATTGCAATAGCTGGAGACAGACGAAATTGTAATGACTGTTTGTTGAACTGAGAATGACAAAACCAGTAGAGAAGGAAATAGTATTTCCAAGTTTCTCAGAAGCCTGGAGCCTTTTGTTTCAAAGAAGGTAGACTACATGAATTTCTTAACAAGGAAAATATCAGGAGAAGAAAAAGTCGGGTGCCGTAACAGCAACAATATAGGCTTGTTTGTTAAGAGTGCAGGGATAATGTGAATACATCAAGTATTTTCCCCAGAATGACAATGCAGTCAACAGAGGTTGCTTAAGACTTGGTACATAATGGTCCTTGCAAAAGTTTAACTCTGGCTGTGTGTGGAATATGTTAAAAGAGCATCTATCCAGGTGTCTCCCAAGCACCTGCTCAGCCATCACTAGGCAGGAGACAGGTCTGGCTGGTGTCTTACTGCCTACAGGTCTCATATCCTGAGGCTGTGGTCACACACACTAAATAATCCACTTTCAATGCACTTTCCAACTGGATTTTTACTGTGTGAACTGGCAAAATCCAGTTGGAAAGTGGATTGAAAGTGGATTATTTAGTATGTGTGACTGCAGCCTGAAGGTGGACCACTTAATCATCAGCCTATTCATGTTTGGAGAGAGAACATCAAACCACACATCATCAAGCATAGCAACTTTGTGACTAGCCAGCCCTAACTTAAATGTTTCAATTCTCATATTTTTTCTGAGCACTTTCAGGAATTCTATTTGTATCATCAGTGGCTGCGTTCAGACGGGCACTTTAATCCACTGTTGTCCTGCCACTAATTGAGCCAGATTATTTTGTGCCAGAGAATCCTAACCAGATCACCCCTTCTAGCGCACTTCAAAGCACTTCTACTGGCCCTGGAGTGATCAGACAGCAACAGACATGGAGTCAGTCCATCGGCCATTTTTTCAAAAAGTTGGTCAGCAAAGCACGCCCACAAGCACGGATGAGCCTGCTGGGATATGTAGTTTGTGGGGCTGTCGGCCATTTTCTAAAAAGTTTGCCTTCTGAGCACGTGCACAAGTGCTTGCTGAGAATGCTGGATATGGAGTTCACTGCCATCTTCCCTCTAATCTGTTCAATTTACCCCTTCTCCAAAAGACAGAAAAAAGCTGAAGAACAAAGGCATCTTTCTTTTAGGGTTTTTAAAAAGAAAACAAAGCTTTGAGCAGACCTTGTAAGGGGGCGGGGAGAGAGGTGCGAATAAGGAGTTGTGCACACATCGCTAACGACTTTTTTTAAAATGGTGGCTGGAATACAAGAGACCAGTCAGACCTGTTTGATGGCTTGGCTGTGCAAGAGTGCGATCAGACAGCAGGAAATCTGTTTTAGAACTAGCTCAGACCAAGAAGACTGGACTTTCTCAGGTATCAAAGAAACACGCAGCGGACGGGGGGGGGACTCAGACGACTGGGGATCAACAGACAGATGTTGCTGTCTGATCGTGCGAACACAACCAGCGTTTTCCAAATTCCAGCATCTTGCCATCTTGGGAAATGCTTTCTCCATTGCTTGTACCCAACTCCAGTTCTCAATAACTTCTATTTGTGGATTACTGTTGGTCCTCCCCTCCCCTCCCATCAACAACCCTGTTTGGTGCTCTGTGCCACTTGCAAGGGACCATGCTGTTTTCAACTGCGGCTATTTGCAAAGGACTAGCAGGATGAGTGCAATGAGTACATCCATTCAGTGGCAGTACAAACAGTAGCAGTACATCCAAACCAGGGTGGATAAAATAATGGGTGACTGAAACAACAAACACCAACCACCTATACATATATATAATTTGATATTTAATATTTCAAGCAGATTTTTAAACATTTTTTAAAAGGTCATAGCCATATTAAATATCCCTCGTATCCATTCTCCAGCACATTTTCATGGGAAACTTTTTAGCAAAACCTGTGTTTGGATCAGAAAAAACTGTTGTGCAAATGGTCTTCCCCCACCCCCAATCTTAGGAACAATCTTTATGTTATTACCTTGAAGCTACACACTTACCTGGTCAGCCAATGAAGTGGAGAGCATGCTCATTAGCTCTCTTTCAGCCGTGAGCCTCCACATCTGCTCCCATTTCATCTTGCGCAATTTGTCCAGAAGCAGCAGAATGACCCCTGGAATCAACAAAGCGGTGGAAAGAACAGGCAAGCGGCAATGAAAATGTGTTAAAGCAAGGACCTTCACGCACCAGTGCTGCGTGACAAGGGTTAAAACAAGAACTTTGTGTTAAAAGGGGTGTAGGAATTGTAAGGCATTACCAGCCCATCATTTTTGCTGAAAACAAGGAATCTTAATCTGTTCAAAAATATGAGAAGTTTTTCAATTTAAAAACCTCACATATTGGATTCTCCCCCCTTTAGTAAGTGAGGGTTGTAGATAACAGCAGCTATTCCCCAGTGCTTCTATGTACCATGTTGGAATATGTGTATATGTGTACAACGTGACACTGTTTCTGCCTTTCCCATTATGAGTTGAATTGGAAGATCTTTTGAGGGATGCCTTTTCTTCCCAGAGCATGGAATACACATGGGGGCAAATGGGAAAAAAATTAGTCACATCTGCTATGATGGGCACTGCAATGGGAACAAAGTCAACACAGAAATTAGTGTGTAAAACAGGCTGCTTTGTATTCATTATAGCATATTTGCCCCCACCCCTTAAGCTGTTCTGTGTTTTTAAAAACAAAACTTGAGGGGAAAGGATTGGTGGATGAAGGTGATGAAGTACAAACACTGTGTCTGGTTTTAAGGAAGCCTTTCATAGAGTGTTTCAGTGAGCTTACTCCCAAAGAAACACCAGTGGACGCAGATAAGAACCCCATTTGGGGGATGATAGCTGGCTGTTGGTTGCTAAATAAAAGAATCCTGATAAACAGCAGCATATCATGTAGTTAGGAATTGTCTTGTGGGATCCGTGATAGGCCTTCTTTCACTTAACATCCTCATTAGTGCAACTGGGGGAAAATGTACAGAATATTAATAACTTTTAACTTAGTTGGAGATGGCCTAAAATCAACATGTCAGGGTAATAACCATGAAAGAATCTAGGAGTTGATGACATACATTTACAGTGGGTGAAATTGGGAGTAAGCAGTGAAGTGGCTAAATTTGCAGATGACACGAAGTTGTTCCGGGTAGTGAAAACCAGGGAGGAGTGTGAGGCACTCCAAAGGGATCTGTTGAGGATGGGTGAGTGGGCGTCAGTGTGGCAAATGGGGTTTAATGTGGCCAAGTGCAAAGTGATGCACATTGGAGCCAAAAATCCTAAATATAAATACACATTGATGGGGTCTGAACTGGCAGAGACGGACCAAGAGAGAGATCTTGGAGTCGTAGTGGATAACTCAATGAAAATGTCTAGACAGTGTGTAGCTGCAATAAAGAAGGCCAACGCTATGCTGGGGATTATTAGGAAGGGAATTGAAAACAAATCAGCCAGTATCATCATGCCCCTGTATAAATCATTGGTGCGACGTCATTTGGAATACTGTGTACAGTTCTGGTCACCACATCTCAAAAAGGATATTATAGCATTGGGAAAAGTGCAGAGAAGGGCAACTAGAATGATAAAAGGGTTGGAACACCTTCCCTATGAAGTTAAAATGCTTGGGGCTCTTTAGCTTGGAGAAACGACGGCTGAGGGGTGACATGATCGAGGTTTATAAGATTATGAATGGGATTGAGCAGGTTGAGAAAGAAGTCCTTTTCTCCCTTTCTCACAATACAAGAACTTGTGGGCACTCCATGAAATTGCTGAGCAGTCGGGTTAGAACAGATAAAAGGAAATACTTCTTCACCCAAAGAGTGATTAACATATGGAATTCACTGCCACAGGAGGTGATGGCAGCTGCAAGCATGGACAGTTTCAAGAGGGAATTAGATAAACATATGGAGCAGAAGTCCATCAGTGGCTATTAGCCACAGGGTATAGATGGGAACTCTCAGTCTGGGGCAGGTGATGCACTCTATCCTTGGTGCTGGAGGGGGCAGCAGTGGGAGGGCTTCTAGTGCCCTGGCCCCACTGCTGGACCTCCTGATGGCACCTAGTATATTTTGGCCACTGTGTGACAGAGTGTTGGACTAGATGGGCCATTGGCCTGATTCAACATTGGCTTCTCTTATGTTCTTATGTTCTTAAAAACAGAGGAGGGAGAGAAACCAGAGGGACTAACTCTGCAATCCTAACTCGAGTTACACAGTTCTAAGTCCACTGAAATCAATGGTTTTAGAAGGGTATAATTTGAGAACTGCACTATGAAAGAGGTAGCAAACCTCTTAAAGAAAGAAATTATGAACTGAAGAATTTCTTCCAATTAGAGCAGGGGTGTGTCAAACATAAGGCCCGGGGGCCGGAACTGTCCCGTCCAGAGCTCTTATGTGGCCAGTGAGCAACTAGTGCAAGGGAGAAAACAGGAGACTGCTGCAGGGGAGTGGGCAGAGCCACTCCAACTGTGGCTTCAGCATGGTGGAGCAGCCTCGTCTGCAGCAGTCAAGCACTGTGGAGGCATCTGCCCAGTGCTGCACTGCTGGCTCTCCAATCCACCCATGTGGGTTTCCTTTGCACCCCATCCCAGCCCACAGGCCTTGCAACGAGGATACATCAACTCGGAGCTTACCAGCTGCTGTCTTTTATACAGTTTATATCTCTGGTACCTGTCTTTATGTTTTATGGCACACATGGCAACATTTATGTCAGATCTGGCCCTCATAACAAATGAGTTCAACACCTCTGAATTAGAGAGTAAAATGTTCTATGGAGGAATGTGATGTCACATCCCTTCTTTATCAAATTACACTGGGCAGCAAAACCCCAGAGATCTAGGAAATATGAACTTTTAATTTGTGTATATTTTGGCTATGTATTTAGAAATAAACCTACGTGGGGGTAGGAGACAGGGGAGAGGTGATCTAACTCTGCCTATCTACCCTACCAACTTACTTAGGGATTCATTTGGAGCCACAGGCACCAGGGAAGCAACAGGACACCAGTGTGCCTTGAAAACACAGCTGCAGCTTTATTGATTGCAGAATGTGCTCTAGCAACGCATACACTCACACTCACCCCAATGGCTGGTAAGGCTGACCTATCAGGAGAGAGCTTCAAAGAAGATCTCTGGATAAAATGGCTGGCCAGGCCTTGGGTGCTGATCAGTCAGAAGAGAGCTTTGAGGGAAGGTTGTTGCTCCTCAGGTCTCTCCCCCACCTCAAGCATCTCTAGATTTTATAACACATTCTCCTTTCTCTATGCCTTTGCTTTCCTATCAGGGGAGTCTTGCCATGTATGTTCATTTTGATACCCATTGATTCAAATTCTGTGACTTGGTGGGGTAATCCTGACTTACAGAAGTTCTGGAGATCTGCCAACATGCACCTTTATACATGGCTTCCCTTTATCCCCAGTAGGAAGCTGATGTCAACTTCTTTTGACCACCAGGGTGGAGGTCACTTGGGGACCTTTCTACTGGTGGTCTCCTTACTCCTGTTGTCTCAAGTCGTCTCCTGACCTGGGTCCTCAGTCCACATTCATGCTTTCATTCATTCTTTCATTCACTCACTTGTTATTCACAACTAGACCTATACACAGGTTCATTTCTTAAGCTGCTTGAGCACTTATATTTAATTGTGAAATTTTCTGCTCCCTCCCTTCAATTGTATTTTTAAACCACCCTCCCCTATGAAATAGGGCTCAGGGCAGTATACATCAGAGAACTATTTACAAAGTTTTTAAAAAAATCATAATAACATTTCCAGTTTAAAAAGATAATCTTTGACATGAAGGCAAAAGTTAGCCTGTGCTGTTAGTTACCCAGAACATAACATCTGCATGCTCCGTGGCTTTTGGCCTGAGAGACATTTAAAACTTAATACATATTTAGCTGAAGCCTGTTAAAACAATGGGGTCCAAACTTCATGTCTCTTCAGGGACCTTACAGACCCGTCTGTAAAGAACCTTGGTTCCCTTGAAATTTTGCTCTGATTCAAAGTTTGGTTCAGGCTTCAGATGAAGCCTTTGTGAGTTAAACAGAGTTCAAAACTGCCTTGTTGAGAAAGAACACAGTGACCTTGTGAAGTATAGATAAGGCAACTGAAATGGGTAGTTGGGAAGCTTGGTACCATCTTCCCAGTTAGCTGCATTCCTTCCAATTAGGACTTGATTTGCACCTGTGGGAAAGGGGCTGAGCTTAGCTGAAGATTAGGTATCTGCCTTCCTCCCAGGTCAGACCACTGCTTAGGTCACCTGTTCAACCACTGGTCTACCACTCTGGCTATGTGTCATCACATAGTGCAAAGGCCTAGTTCCATGAGGGTCCTTTTACCCATAAAGAAGTAATATTCTAGTTTATTCTCAGCTTGATGATGGCTACCTAAGACCTCACCATGCAGACATCTTCTTCCTTACTTTCAGCTATCTTGGATACTTACTTGCACGGGCCAAACAACTCTGGCCTGTGGTGACTCGAGGGTAGAGCCACTTTGGATCACTGGAACTACCATCTGAGAATGGGTAATATCTTGTAACTTGGAACCAGTGTGTAACAGTTTTAGTTAGCCTTTAAATTTCTAGATTTCGTATTTTTAACCTCACAGTCTTTTGTTCTTGTTAGAAGTAATACTGCGCCTTAATAAAAATATATTTTAATTTGCTTTTGTGATTATTTGCTTTCACAGTCCTCAATCTAAATCTAGCGCCTTGACTAGCAGACCACCTACCAGAGTAATTTGTCTTCTATGAGAAACTCCTTCTGTGAGCCAACCTCACAGGGTGGACTTTCTGATTGAGATCCAGGAAGGTCAGAAGCTTCTGATAACTGGGTTAGTAAAAAGGGGTTGGTGGCAGACTACCGGACTGGTGTGTGAATAGTCACACCCCAGGGTTTTGTAATTTTGTGTTGCAGCCCTGTAACAAAAGGCATTTGGTCTGGGCTGGGCTAAATGACTTTTTGACGCCATCTCACTGCTAAATTATTTTGAATAGGCTGCACTCTAGTGTGGTTGAAACTTTCTTCCATGAGACAAAAATATTTCTATGGTTTCAGCTTGATAATACTTCAATAACTGCAATTGTCTACTGAAAGAACTTCTGCAGTAGGAAGTACTAAAACCTGTTTGAGTGACATTTTTACAATACTCCATCAGCCTTTAAAACATCCTAGACTTTCCACAGTATCATCCTTCCCTTTCTGGTGTAAGAAGACATTGGGGGGGGGGGGAATGAGCTTGATGAAATTTTAGACAAACTTTTTTTTCCCTAGTGGGCACAATGTATTTTTTTTTTAAAAAAAGATCCAGTCAACATTTGAATGGAAAGAGAATGTTAATCCTGTCTGCAATTTGCATGTGGGGGGATGTGGGAGAAAGCCCATCTGTTTCAAAGAACACCACTGAAGAATGATGGAGCATGAGGAAAGGTCAGAGTGAAGTAGAATCTTCTCATTGCAGCAACAGATTAGGAAAAATAACTCTTCTGATTGTGGATTACCTGCAGATGGCAAGGATTCTCACTTTGGATATGAAAATAAAATATAGAGAAGAGCAATGGAACATGCGTATTCACACTCTCAGATGTGTAAAATAGGTTTTATGCTTATTTTAAATACACACACACACTCACACACATATATATATATCTGAAAAAAGCCTAATAAAGAATTTTAAAAGCATTTTTTTTACTATATTTTAACTCTATCTTCCCTTTTGGCTCCCAGGCGGGCAGATTATAGTATCATGACTGAAGAGATTAAGTGGTTATCAACAAAGACATCTGAGAAGCAGAGACTGGAAGAGGACCAAAAACAAAGGATGGGAAATGCAAAACTGTAAATTACATGATCCAAGACTATCTAATACAACGTCCAATTTTTTTTTTTCCAGACAATGACATGGGGATTCATTTCTAACAGTGCTGAAAAGAATGCACAAGTTATTTGCACTGTTAATTCTTGGAAATATTTGTTTTAAGACTATCAGGCCATCCAGGAATTGCTTATCCACATATATAATGCTGCTATAAAAGCAAACAAACCAATTTATAGAAGTTTGGAATGCTTACTGTTAAAAAGGCCACATAATTTCCATTAACATTAGCAAGACTAAAGAATGTGAACCGAGGGAGCAAATTAATTCTACACATTTCATGTTGCTTAGTATAATAATAACATCAGCAACGATTTTTTTTAAAAAAATTAAATAATTAAAATGTTGAGTGAACAATCATCTTTTTTAAAAAAGTGTCTGGTGTCCACGCGGCATTTGTATAACTCCTTTCTCTGTTAACAGGATACAAATGTATCCAGGGTTGCCAAGTTGGTCTTTGCCCCAAGTGGGGGACTTTGGGGGGTGTTCCCGTAGGGGTGGGGTATCCCCAACATGATGACATCATGTTGGGGACATCCCGGCTCGAAGCCACGCCCCCGCTGGGTCCTTTTGCCTGGCTGCCTGCACTTAAAGGCAGCAGCTGCGCTCGGGGCTCTTTTGCCCCAACTGCCTGCACTTAAAGGGTTCCCTTTAAGTGCAGGCAGCCAGAGGGACCTGCGTGCATGATCTCCAAGCAGAGATCGGGCGCACAGCACGAGGGGCTCTTTCGCCCCGACTGCCTGCACTTAAAGGGTTCCCTTTAAATGTAGGCAGCTGGAGGGACCTGTGTGCATGATCTGTGAGCTGCCTCAAGAGAGGCAGGGAGAGGGGTGGCTGGGGGAGTTGGGACTTCCCCCACCGGCCAGTTGGCCAGTGGCGGGTAGAACCCTCCAAAAAGCAGGGGACCCCTGCCAAACCAGGGGGTCTGGCAACCCTAAGGTTGAGCTTGGTTTGTCTTGGGGGTGCCACAGGACTCTAGCTTTATTCTCACATCTCTTTGTTAACTCTTGCATTTATGTGCTAATTTGCTGTCATTCATTGATCTTACTGGCCACCTGATGCAATTTTAGCTCTGTATATGCATCTTGGCTCTGAGTGGCCCTTCCTAATGGCTGACCCCCCAACCCTCTTTTTTCCTGTAAATAGCTCTTTAGGAGATTTGATTCCATTATGTTTGAGGAAGTGTGCCTGCACAGAAAAGCTTACACTTTGAATGAAACTTTGTTGGTCTTAAAGGTGCCACTGGACTCAAACTTCATTCAGCAGGATACAAAATTCATGTCCGCAATATACTGCAAGGCCTGTGTTCCGCTACGGGAGAGAACGATTTGCCTCTCAGGGCCTTACCTTTCCCTTCCCCAGAGTCAGACTGTATGTAATTAAGGCTAGATTCATGATGACAAACAGCAGAATGTAAGGGACAAAGGGATTTGTCCTCATCTGTTGCAAGGAGTGGAGGGTGAGGGGAATCAAAGGATTTTTTTCCTTTAGACATCTGGCCTCCGTTGTGGATCCTTTCATCTTCTGATGCCAGCACACCAGCATCTTGCTCCCTTATTTTCCCACACATAAGGCCAGGGGAAACTATGCCAACAAATACACAGAACTGGAAGGAAGTTACAAGTGGGCTATGTCAATTAGTGAGGTCATGACTAGTTAAAGAAAACTTGCCAAACTAAGGAACAGCAACATTACAGAGGCATGGCAGTCTCATGTAATATATCATCAGGCATAATGCTTATGGACACAAAAAAGTAGCTCCAGAGGAAAACAGACTATATGTTTCTTTTGGCTGTTTCTGTACCTTAAATTTATATCACAAGCAACTTCAGGAACTTCAGTGGGATGATGGACTACCCATTATTTTTAAAAAAGAAATTACAGGCAAACCCATAGTTTGTTGTTAGATCTGAACCACAAATAATAATATGCTCCTTTACCTCCAAACAAAGATTCCAAAGCAGGGAAGTAAGCAAAAGCTAAGATCCATGTAATACCTTTTATTAAAAAGGTAAAGGTTTCCCTTGCTCGAAAGCCAGTCGAATCCAACTCTAGTGGGCGGTGCTCATCTCCGTTTCCAAGCTGAAGAGCCAGTGTTGTCCAAAGATGTTTCCATGGTCATGTGGCTGGCATGACTAAACGCCAAGGTGCACAGAACGCTGTTACCTTCCCACCAAAGTGGTACCTATTTATCTACTTGCAATTTCTTTCTTTTGAACTGCTAGGTTAGCAGGAGCTGGGGCCAGAAACAGTGGCTCCCTCCATTATGTGGCACGAGGGTCTCAAACTGCCAAACTACAGACCTTCCAGTCTGCAGCTCAGCATCTTAACCTCTGAGCCACCGTGGCCTTTTATTACGGTCAACCAAAATGACACTAAACATTTTTTTGTAGTTCAGATGCTAACAAGAGGAAGGGAGGAGTGAATATGCAACCCTGAGGATAACCACGCTCAGTTGTATAATAACGAACTGTGGTTTGTTGTTATTTCTGAAGCATGCTAAGCCTTTGAATCTCAATAGCGTATAAGTGAAAGATATCATTGTCATTACACTTTCTCATCTGCAGGCTTCATTCCTAATTTAGAATCAGCAAAACAAAAACTATTTTAACACTTCATCAGCCACTGATGACTAAAGTTGGATGCTAGACTACCAGTGGAGGATACTCACATACCAATACTTCTGTAGGCAGGGTTGCTGGTGTATCTGTGCAACCCCTGATCTATCTGAATGCTTTGAGAGTCATCATTATCATTTCTTTTTAAATATTAATTCTAGGGGTACTAACTGGAAAAAAAATCATTTTAATTTTATATTGTAATTTAAGAATATCAGTTTTAAAAATTCTCAGAAATGTTGTCATATTATGAAGACTCATTGGGTGCGTTCAGACGGGCCATTTAGTCCGCTTTCGGCATGCTTCAGTGATGGATTTTATATCCACGTTCACACACCCAACATCTGTGCACCATCCCTAGCTGTCGCTTTCCGGCTCAACCCCCCTTTAAAATGGAGTATTTTGTTACTAGGTCCCCAAATGGTGTTTTCCTGCCTGTGCGCATGCCCAAACTGAGAAAGAAAAAAACCCACTGATGCATGCTCCTGCTTGTGGATGGTGGCGAGCGATGTGGCAGCGTAGTGATCTGGAACAAGGAGGTGAGTGTGATTGCGATTCTCCAAGTTAAAAAAAAAACACATTGGGACCAGAGCAATTTAAACTGCTCCCAGCAAGCCATCTGACCACACCCATTGGGTTCCATTTCTGTGTTCATTAAGATTGGATGAGATTGTCTGCCCCCCACTTTCCATGCATGGAAAACAGCAGATTTTCCTGAGCTGACTTTTTCACCAAATGGTATCAAAATATCAGGGGACCTAGTCCACCCTCCCTTCTAAACACTCTCCAAGTTTCAAACAAATTGGGTAATGGGGTCTATTTTTACAGCACCTTGAATAAGGTGCCCACAGCCATTGTCTCTGCATAGTAGAACAAGGTGTGAAAATGGCTGTTACACAGATTTTGCTTCCAGGCTTACGGTTGCCAGCCTCCAGCTGGGACCAGTAGATCTCCCAGAATTACAACTGAACTTTAGGTGACAGAGTTCTGTCCCCCTGGAGAAAATGACTGCTTTGGAGGATGGACTCTATGGCTGAGGCCTCTTCCCTCCATAAACCACACCCCCCTCAAACCACCACAAAATCTCCAGGAATTTCCTGACCTGGAGCTGGCAACCCTATCCAGGCCTGGCCACAATGAGTCCTCCCTCAAAGGCCAAAATAGGCCTGGAAAGGACCCTGCTCTCTTTTCCTTTTTACTCACAGAAATCCAACCTGAAATACTGTGGTTGCCTAGCAACAGCCACTGAGGGAATCCCTTGCTTAAAACTACAAGCACCCTTTTTATCATTTTCAGGTTTTTAATTTTTTTTTTTAGATTTTACATTTTTCTGCAAACCTGAGGTTCTTTTCAGATTTGTAGAAAGATCTGTTTTGCCCCTTCACAGCCCCAGTCACCAGCTTTAAATATCCAAAGTTTTGGCTGACTTTGCTATTAGTATATAGACAAGTGGGAACCTGCAATACTCATGGGAGGGAATTCCTCTCCCCATCTTAATTACCTCTCATCTCCACTGCTATCTTTGGGGCCACCATGGCTCTCACCAATCCCATCAGCAACAACTCTGGCAGGCCCAGTGCAGCTCTTGGCTTTGGCCCACCACAGCTTCTCCCCATTGCCACTGCCAATGCTGGGGCTCCCCTCTTAGGCACTGCTCCAACCCTTGCCAGGCTCTGAGAGCCTCTTGACCTTCACTGCCATGCTTCTGTCATCCCCAAGGCTGCTAAGCCCCCCCCCATTGTTACCAGAGGCACTTGGGTAGCCCCAAAACAGGGGTGCCCTACTTTCTAACCTGAAGTCCAAAAAGCCAGGCACTCTCAGCTTGACCACAGAGTCGGGCTGCAAGTGGTCTGCAAAAAGATTTCATATTCAGGTTTCATAAGGTGACTTCAGATCAAGCCTCCAGTCTTCCCCCTCCACCCAGCAGAGATTATGCTCATGGAATAACAATGAGTTCCAGAGGTAAGTCTTTAGAAGCCACCTGGCACTCTTCAGCACCTCACCCAGCCTTTTGTGTCCTAAGTGTAAATTCTTTGTCTTTCTTGCCTCTGTCCCTCAAGATACCGGGAAGTCTCCATCGAAGTGTGTATGTGCAGACGATGTCATCTGACGCTGCCACGTCTGCAAGGGGGGGATATGTTAGCCCCAACACCATTATGGGGCCTTGCTATGGACTGTTTGCTGTTGCCACATGGTCTGTGTAGACTGTAAAATGGATGCCAAGGTAGAAGCCCATAGAGAAAGGAAAAAGCTGTCTTTTTACTCTGAGGGACTCCATTGCATACCTGCCGCATGTCACATACACGGATTAAGGGCCATACAGCAGACAAAGGACTTTTCCTCTGCCAGTCGTTTGCATGAAGGGATTACCCAATCAAGCATACAAATTGTTAACGACCCTTCCTGGTGCTAATCAGGGACAATCAGGGAAGTCTCCCACCTTTTGTTTACCTGGCCAGCAAGTCCTATAATCCATTTAACTGGCTACCCAACACCTGGCTTCTATTGTTAAATCCAGACCCTGCCTCTCTGGAAGCCCATTGGTCATACCTAAGGTCTGCCTCTACTGACATCACACACCCCTGGGACTCATCATTGGTCCAGGAAATCTTTTGTTCTCACCTGAGACCAGCCCCCTGGGCCACCCATTGGGCTGCATTGTCTTACAGTGGGTATATCCCAGCAGACTCATGGCCTCAGACCGTGTGTCCCTGCCATGAGTCAAAATGGCAGTACACCCCTGAACCCTCTGGGTTTAGGCCACAATCCTTCTTCATGGACTTCTGCACATCTGACAGGTAGTATCACCTCTCCATAAGCCATCAATCCCCTCTGCTTTCTTAGTTCTATTTTATGTGTGTGAATGTTTGAATACTGTTTGTGTGTTTGTGAATGGATAAATAAGGATTATATTCAGTAAAATAATATTTTATTAATTATACCTGGTCTCTGTGTCTTTTACTGGGAACCATTACAAAGCAGCAGCATTCTCTGTATATACAGGCGAGAACCCATAATAATAATAATAATAATAATAATACCAATTGCTATATTTAAAATAGAGCAATTTGGCTAACACCATCCCCAACAACTCTGGTGGCCCCAGGAAAGCTCTCGGCTTTGCCCTGCCACAGCTTCTCTTCCCCATCTCCACTTCCCCATCACAGCTTGTAGCCTGCTGCTGGGCCAGAGCAGTTTCCTCTCCTCCACCCCATCACTGCAGCTGCTGCTGCCATCAGGCTTGCAGCAGCTTCCCCCCACTGGCACCAGTGCTTTCATTGTAGGCCCAGTGCAGCTCACAGCCTCTGGGCCTGATCCCCTCCAACTGGCATCAGCGCTGCTGCTGCCAGGTCTGGCACAGCTCACCACTGCCATAGCCAGGCCTGCATTAGATCCTGGCTGCCTGAGAAGGAGGTAGGCGTGTTTTTGCACACGCACAGACAATACATTTTTATTTGGGGGAGGGAATATAATTTCCCCAATATATTATTTTAAAGATTTCAGATTATTCTGCAAACCTCGTGGGTCCCCTAAATTTGCAGAAAGATCTGTTTAGTGTCAGTGTGGCCCCAATTCACAGATTTAGGTATCCACAGTTGGGTGCCACATATTGCTATTAGATATATAGATGTAAGCACAACAATCTGAATGCTCGAAGCATTATATAAATGCTATGTATGATGATAATGGCAACTATACGTGGCAACATATCTATGGTTTTAAGAATGCCAGGATTTGGGCTTAAAAGAAAGCATTTTGCTGCAGGTCCCACCACGACCCTGGCCCCTGCATTCAACCTACTGTCATAAGAACTGGCCCCAGGAGATTATATAAAACTTCCAAGTGAAAATAAGGCAAACCAAAGCAGTTGTGCAGAAAGAAATTGCAGCCTTTATTCTTGAAGTTTCAAAGTTTTACTCTTCAAATCAAGGCAGCTGGACGGTGTTGAAACTTCTTTCAACGTAATTACTGACTCAGAATATTTGAGCAATAGGAACTGAACGGATTCCAGCTACCTTGATTCTAAAGTAAAATATAGGATTGCCAAACTCTAGGTGGAGCCTGGAGTTCTCCCAGAATTACAATTGATCTCCAGACTGTAAAGATCAATCCCCCTGGAGAAAATGGCAGCTTTGGAAGGTTGGCTCTACAGCATCACAACCCCACCGAAACTCTCACCAGGCACTGCCCCCAAATCCCCAGGAATTTTCCACGCTGGAGTTGGCAACTCCAGAAAGTATGCAACCCACGAAAATGAGTAAAGACTGAAACATGTCAGAAATAAAGGATGCCTTCTTTTTCTAGGCAGATTTTGGAGGGGGATGTTGTTTTCTTTGGCTCTTTGTACAGTTTTCATATTAATATGTTTCCTCTGCCTCTTCTCCTCCCTCCAGCCATGCTCCAGTGCCAGCTTCAGGGCATTCCCTGCCAGTTTCCCCATAACTTACAGACTTCATTGCATAAATGCCTTCATTTTCTTTCTAAACCTTGGCAGATGCAAGATTGTTACTCCCTTAGTATCTTCTCTTGGGATAATACTGATGCAGAAAGATAGGCAGATATTGGAATCCACACAAATGCCATGGGAGGAAATTACAAAACAGCATGTCAGCCAAAGATACTGTTACGCATGCTGCATAGGTAAATCTGGTAGCTTTTTTCATATCCTACCAATTTATTATGCTAGTCGTATCATGACAGGTGTATATTAAATAGAAGTAAGCTAAAGACTTAAACACAAGTAAACCCCCATGAAATTTCACAAAGACTTATTTCAGCTTCACATTAACACACACACCAAGCAGGTCCTGTCTCCCTCACTCCCAGTTCTCAGACAAAACACCAGTGATAGTTTTTTTCCAGTATGAAAAGTAGAAAAACATTGGTGAAGTTTTCAGCAGAGGTGCACAAGGGGATTTTAACCTCTCTTCCAAGTAGTGGATACATCTAAACATTCAGGGGATGAAAGCCCTTCAAGGGGGCCTTTCCCTCACTCACAGTTCCTAGCTGCTAGGCCTTTCAAAGGCAATTCAATTCCCAAACTCTCAGGTTTTCCTGTGGTGGTGTTGTTTCTATTGATTTTCTCCTTTTCCTATTGGGCAGGTTCAACAAACTAAGGTGGGACTGTTTAAGCCTGGTGAGTGACCTTGGGCCAGGCACAATTCTCTCAAAACTCTCCTAGCCCCACCTACATCACAAAGTGCTTATTTATGGGGAAAGGAAGTGAAGGCAACTGTAAGCCTCTTCTTCTTCTTTTTCTCCAATCCATGAAGTTACATTTGTTTCTCTTCTCCCACAGAGTTTTCCCATCCAACTAATCATTCACAATCACAAGAGAGGACCAAAAGCTGCACGCTCCGGACATAACGGCCTTGCAGAACATGGATTCCCAGGACAAAATCAGAATAAAAGGGCAGATTGTGTGGTATTAGTGGCTAAGAGTGTTAGAGTAGTATCTGGGGAACCCAGGTTTGAATCCCCACTTGTGCCATGAAATCATACCTCATAGGGCTGTTGTGAGGATAAAACAGAGGAGAAGAGAATGCAGTAAGCCACCTTGGGTCCCCATTGGAGAGAAAAGCAGGGCACAATTCTTTTTTATTTATTAAATTGGATTTACTAGGCTGCCTTCCCCTACAAGTAGCTCTCAGGGTGGCCTACATCAAAGTAATATACAAAATTATTTAAATTAAAATCAAGATTAAAACCATCTAAAAGAAGATCAATAGATAAAAACAATATACATATACTAGATGACGGGAGAAAAAAAATTCAGCTCCCCAGCCTCCCTGGGGGGAGGGCTTACAAGGGATGGCGAAGTACATGAGAGTACCAGATGTCATATTATCCCTGTCACTGTCTTCAACTGAAGGCCTGAAGGAACATTTCTGCTTGCATGCCCTGTGAAAGGGTAATAACTCCTGCAGGGCATGGATGTCTTCCACCAGAGAGTTCCACCAGGAATGGGCCAGGATCAAAAAAGCCCTGGCCCTGGTTGCGGACAGCTGGACTTTTCTTGGGCCAAGGACCACCAGGAAGTTCTTATTGGTTGAGCATAATGGTCTTCCAGGGGCATACTGGGAGAGGCAATTCTGAAGGTATGTGGGTCCCTGACCGCTAAGGGCCTTGAAGGTCAGAACCAAAACCTTGAACCTGACTCAGTGCTCCACTGTAAGCCAGTGCAGCTCATGCAGTGCTGGTTAAATGTGTACTGTCCAAGGGGATCCTGGTAAGGACCTGCATGGCTGCGTTCTGGATCAGTTGGAGCTTCAGGGTCAGGTGCAAGTGCAGGCCCATGTAGAATGAAATACAGTATATCCTGGAGGTGACCATTACATGGATTACCATGGGTAGGTTGGGGCAAAACAGGTAGAGAGCCAGTTGCCTAACCTGGTGAAGTTGGAAAAATGCCAGCTTGGCAACCTTCACAACCTGGGCCTCCATGGACAGGGAAGAATCCAAAGTCATGCCTAGGCTCCTGATGGTCTGTGCTGGTGACAGAGGCACATTCTCAAGCATTGGGAGCTGGCAGCCCAACCGAGACTCCCCCCGACCCAGCCACAGAACCTCTGTCTTACCTGGATTCAGTTTCAGTTGACTCTGCTTTAACCATATCTCCACAGACTCTAGACCCTCAGATAAGTTCCCAGGAACAGTATCCAGCTGGTCACCCATCAGTGGAAATAGCTGGGTGTCATCGGTACACTGATGACACCCCAGCCCAAAGCTCCACACTAGCTGGGCAAGGGGGTGCATATAAATGTTAAATAACATTGGGGAGAGAAGTGCCAACTGAGAAACCCTGCATTCCAGGAGGTACCTTGGGGACACTGTCCCTCCCAGCACCACCTTCTGTCCCCAACTGCTACAAAGCTACCCCATGAATTCCAGCATTGGTGAGGTGGTGGGTCAGCAAATCGTAATCAACTGTGTTGAACACTGCTGTAAGGTTGAGTAATATCAGCAGTGCTGATCTGTCTTGATTCAGCAGTCTGCAGAGAATGTCTGGAGGATGACCAATGCCATCTCTGTCCCACAGCCAGGGCAGAAGCCAGATTGAGATGGGTCCAACACCAATGTTTCATCCATAAATTTCTGGAGCTCTTCTGCCACCGCTCTCTCTGTTACCTTACCCAAAAACAAAAGTTTCAAGACTGAGCAGTAATTGGTCAGTTCCATAGGATCAAAATTTGGCTTTTTTCAAGAGCGGAACAAACACCACCTCCTTCAGCCCCCGTGGGAAAATTCTGGAACCCAGGGACAGATTGATAATATCCTCAAAGGGGCCTCGTGGTTCTCACTGCTGGCTTTCACCAGCCTTGAGGGGCACGGATTTATGATGCAGGTGGTTGGCCTAACAGCACCCAGAATTCTGTCATAAGTAATGAAGTAAGTAAGTAAGTAAATGTAATCGGAAAAGATTGTCTTGATACATTACAAAATACTTCAGTGTGTTTGAATTTAGTCTGGAAAATTTTACTACAATAAGAACATTTCAGACTTTAAAAAAAATCCATTTGGTTCATGCAATCTTGACTGAGAGAAAACAAAGACTGAATGGCATTCTACCATAAACTTGTATTTGCCACTGCCAATAATGCTTATTGAAGACTCATAATGTGACACTTTCCCTGTCCCCCTTTTAGCTCCACTAGCTGTTGCTTGCAAGAACCAGGAAAAATACAATGCATAATGACATCATATTATGCACCTTCTTTAATTAAACATTACTGGCCAATACAGGGAAACTCATGAGATGGTAGCCAAATGTTTATGGCCACATCTACTTTGGTCCTTAGCCATGTGTTCTAAAAAGAATTTAGCAAAGCTGTTTTCAAAGTATGCCGTTTTATAGTGTGCAAAATAAGAATACACTATTCTGTATGCAATACTGCTGCATTTTAACTTCTCTAAAAAAACAGAACAAAAAATTTAGTATGCTTTACACTTAAAAGCAAGTTTCCCTTGATAGCGGGGAAGGATGAAGAATGCCATAATGTATTAACCAGTCACTCTGGATGTAGGCACTGAAAGTGGGCCTTTGATGCAATGTTATCTGTGCACCAAGTTTATTATATTATACTAGATAACTAAAAATTGTGAACTTTTATAATGAGTGTAAAACTGACCTTACTAGTACTTTGTTTAGACAGATATTCTGAAATCATGCATTGAAAATACGAGAATCATGTCTTTGCCTCTAGATGTGATGATGGGAGAATCACAAGAAGTCAAAAGCTGCATCTATACGGACCCTAGACAAGGACACTCAGATACTAAACTTGAATAAGCATAGATACATTAGACTCATTACCTATCCGATTTCTAATGACCCATTTATAGACTTAATTTACTTGGAAGACGTCATACCACTTTCCCATAACAGAAGCAAAGCATCTGTTCTGTTTTCTGCATGTCTGTCTAAAAGGGTACCGTACACAGTTCACTGGGGACATCTTACTATATTGCTCAAGGTAGTGTCTTTGAAACTCTTACAGTTCAATCCTAGGCAGAGTTACGCCCTTCTAAGCACACTTACATCAAAGGCTTTAGAAGGACATAACTGTTTAAGACTACACAGATGCAGTGCAATCCTAAACACGGATTCACAGGAGTAAATACATTTAGGATTGCAGCCTTACACTCCTATTTAGTAATCTGTGCACTCTACCCATGTTATAAAAGGTTTACTTTGGCTTAGATGGATTTAACAATGCATGGAGGATAGATCTACCAGTGGATATGAGCCAGAATAACTATGTGGAACCTTCAAGACACAAGTCAGTGTACAAACTCCTGAATGTCAGTTGCTGGGGACAAAAAATGGGATGATTGTGGAACACATAATGGCTTCCCAGAAAGTACCACTGCAAACCACTGGTCTCCTCCAGTGTAACTATGCTTATGGTCTTTAAAAGATTGCTGTGTACATTGGGCTGTGGAAGTTAAAGCACTGATGCTGGCCAATACAATTAACTCTATAAAACATGGTTTCAGTATTTATACATCCTCTCCAGTCATGCAGGATTAAACTATGGAGAAATGGTTCCTAGAGTGCTTGACGTGTACATGAATGGGGAACTGGGTGTTATGGTATAATCACAATGGGTTGGGTCCAGACTGAATTGACAATTTCTGCCAATTTTGTTTTCCTGATGTAGACTCCCCTCTTCATGTCATTCTTCCTACCCCCAGGAGCAGCATTTCTTGGAGATCAGTGGGATGCACTGGGAGGGAGGAGGTAAGGAAGTTCCATTATGCAGGGAGCTAAAATTTTGACCTTAGAGGGATTTGATGGGGAAAGCCCACCCTGCAAAAATACAACCCAGCACAACCAAAACGCTTCTACCACTTCAAAGGCTTCAAGAGAAGTTAGCATCACAGCAACATCAGGGCCATAGCCAGTGGTGGGGCACATGGGGCTCTGCCCCCTTTCACGTCTGCAGTGCCCACACCAAATCTCCTCCAATCTCTCTTTTCTCTTTCCAGGGCAGAGAAGTGAAGTGGCAGATCAGCCACTGGGTCTCCTCAGTGCCACTCCATCTTCTTTCTTTCCACTTATTCCCCCCATTAAAAATGAAGTGGAGTCCCCCACCTCCACCACTTCACCACTGCCACCTGGGCTCTGCTCCACTTCTGTCTTGTTCCTCATACTCTCAGCTCAGCTCTTTGGGGGGCAGACTGGAAACTCCCCATCAAGAGGAGTCCCTGGGGTTGGAGAGACCCTGGGGGTGGGGAGAGGTGTGTGTGGGTAATGGTCCTTTACCCTCAGAAGAAAAGCTTTTCTTTATCCCAGAAACAGAAATGGGGTCAGGAGAATCTGCAACAGGCTTTGCTCTTTACCATCTCCAAGTTTTTCAGAAAGAAGGGATGGAGGGGGAAGAGAAAAGGAAGGCACAGTTTGGAAATGACAGGCACGAGAATGGCAAAGTGAACTTACTTCATAGCAGAAGGGATGGTCTGCAGAAATGGTGATATGGATTCAGGCAGAGGCATTTGCAGTTGCAGATCTCTCTCTCTCTCTCTCTCTCTCACTCTCAGACAGCCCTATTCAAACATTTCTCTACTTCACTGACCCTCAAAGTCAAAAAGCTCTTGATGAAAACTGAGTAACTGAGTCCTGTCTTTTCCCAAACTCCCACTGTAGACTTTCCCCACTCCCTCTTAGCTGCTAGGTTCTCTTCTCCTTACCCTGCATCCCAAACCCGTCTTACCAAGTTCACTTTTTAAAAAAGAAAAATGACCAACAAAAGGGAGGGAAAAAATAGAGAGTCCAAAGGCAATCGAGTCAGGGAAGGGTGAGGATTCTTCTTGTTTGAATCCTTGGAACATGGGTAGGGGGGAGAAAACAGAAAGTACTTAGTTGCAAATCGCCAGCTTGGATGTGTTGCAATGATTCGTTAATTGCAGGGGGAAGCTCATTTGATTGTGGCACATCTCCTCCCCCCCCCCCGGGCAAGAAAAAGGAGGGTTTAATAATTTAATTAGCACCTCTGGCACCCCCTCCTGAAAAAATTCCTGGCTATGGGGCTGAGCCACGGGCCAGTAAATTGAACTGCCTATAACAGTTATACCTTCCCTCAGTTTTAGTGGCTTTAGTGAATCACTTATAATATTGCTTGCTACTATGTGAAAGGGCACATCACCCGTGGTGGTGGGCAATTATTCGCTACCTCTGGCTTTTCCAAGTGGGGCAGCACTTACAGTACTCCAACTATACATGGGGATTAAAAGTTTTAACAGTCAATTCTTGATAATCTTTATCCCAAAACAAATGGCTAAAATAAAAGCAGCAGTAGCTAGAGTTTCAAAGAAATCCACTGAATGGGATACTTCAATAATGGGCAGATATGCCTCTTTCACACTGTTGTTAATAACCTGTATATCAAGAAAAAATAACGTGAGAATAACAGCCTCAAAAGATATGCAGTCTAGAGAAAAAGGCTTGTGATGAGGATCTGTAGTATGATAGCCCTGGAGGATTACACAACAGGAAAAAAGAGCAAATAGAAAGGTATTTTATCAGCTCAAAGGTATGTATAGATTTGCAGATTCTTCCTTACTTCCCTTTGTTTCCCAGAATACAGCCAAGAAATAACTTTACACACACACACACCCTTCACAGCCCTTTTCGGCTCCGTCACTCTACTTTTTGGGAACTACGCTTCTAGTATATCTGGAGGAGGGATGAACACAATGGACTCTCTTTTGGAAACCATTCACTTGACATGTGACCTTCAGCAAGTCTCTTGCATTCTCTCTCCCTTCTCTGCCCCCATCTCTTAAGCAGATATTAGTATTTAATCACTGTTGAAACTTGACATGAATAAAGGGGATAAAAGTGTTCAGTAAGTGAGAATCGTTATTATCACTGCTACTACTACTACTGCTACTGCTATGTAGTTTCATGGAATACCCATTATCTATTACATGGGTTTTGTTCAGTTTAGTCACCAGGATAGCACTGCTTGGCTTTGATGTGTGATTCTTTTGTCTGAGCTAAAATTACTGTTGAGAGGCCTCCTATCACTAAAAAGGGAAGAACACTTCCTGAGTTCTGGGCAACATAATTAGTTAGCATGCTCTTTGGTTCTTACTTCAAAATGTGCTCTCCCCCCCTTCAATGTCCACAGCAGGATGGAGAGAAACAAGAATCCTTTTTGTATAGCATGTAATTTATAGTGCAATACACATAGCTCCATGCATTTATATTCTGATAATGGGTTCTGAAATAATATACTACAGCCTGATTTCTCCTTCATTTGAACAGAAAAAGTGGAGATGAGTATGTGCCATTCTCTTTAATGGAATTACTTAATATTCTACAGTAGTATAAAAAGATGACACAAAGAGATCCAGGGCAATAGCATGCAACAAACCAGTGAGAGATAAAAACTTTTTCCTGTGTCTTTTAATCAACTCATGCTGACTTTGTTTTATGTTGTTTCAATCTGGTTTTAAATGCTGTATTTTTAAAAAGGGTTTAGACCCAGGCATGGGCCTTTCTGGTATTTTATTAGGGTGGTGCTGGATTTATGCCTGTTGTGTGTGTACCTTTTATCATGTTGCTAATCTGAGCTGAAATTTCTGGAAAGCTGCCCATAAATTCTGTGAATAAAGAAGTCACTCATTAAGAGAGAAGGCTTCTACAGATAGCTCCAAATGCATCAGGCATGTTGATGGTCTAAAGCAAGTCTGGCCACCTCTTGTGTGCTGTTCTGTTCTGCAAATGGTAGTCTGGGGTATCTGGAAGTGAACATGTAAGGCTGCCTTACACTGAGTCAGACTCAGCATAGATAAGATCAGTATTGTCTTTTCAGCAGCTCTCCAGTCTCAGGTTGCTGTCTTTTACCTACTACCTGACCTTTTAATTGGAGATGCTTGGGGTCGGGACTGAACTGGAGACCTTCCAATACAAAAACAGATGCTCTCCCATGGAGCCACACCCCCTGCCTTGTATTTGAGATCAAACACACCCTCAAAAGTGGTCCGGCTCCACACAGAAAAAGGAGTTATATCTTTTCCTTAAGAATATTTCATCTTTCTCTTTTGAGAGAAACTGCAGACATTCTTTTTGTCTCACCTTGATTTGATAAAGGTGATGCTGGCCAGATAAAATTGATTTAGGGGCTAGATCTGGACCACAGACCATCAAGCTGGCTATCCATGCAGCTAACATGAAGTGTGAAAGTTTAAATTGCTAAGGGACAGTGAATATTAGACAGAGAGTGCCAATTTATTCATCGTAATGTTCATTGTGATGCCATTATTCTTTGAATAGGCAATGCAACTGCATGTTCCATGTTTAAAATGATAATGTGATTCTCCCTGACTTCCATTTCTAAAATGTCAAACACTTTGTATAAACTAGTCCAAAGTTTTTAATGAAGTTTGGGAACTGAGAAGGAGAATTAAAAAACAAACAAACAAACCTGAAGCCATCATGCTGACATGCAGCTAATTTCTAGATAACTAAAAATTAATTGATAGCTGTAGATTATGGAAAATATGATGCAGGGAAGAAGCCATTAAAAGACTAAACTGCTATTTCAGTGTTCAGTTGCTGGCATAAACACGTGAAGCAGATCTCATTGCCACATTGCCCTTCTAAGAGGATACATGCACTCACTTATGGTTTGCAATACTCCAGAATCAATCTAATTTTTGTACAAATGCATGTGATCCACTAAAAAGTCAAAAACTATTCCTCATAGAATCTCTCCCACAAATATTTCCAGAAGCAACAGCACAATACACAACTGAGGAAGTGGGTGGTCTATAGCCTATGGCCCTCCTTAACAGCAACAAGTAGATAATTCCATCTTTTGATCTACAAGTTAATTTTAACTGTGAAACATGAATTTACCAGCCACTTTGCAAAATTTGTTGTGAAAACACATACAGTGCTCCATCAATGGTGGCTCACATAGGGGTATGATGTGTAGGAAAAGCCCACCATAGCAGAGCTGCAGCTGAGTAAGCAAGTGGCCCTACTCCCACACTGACAGGTACTATGAAGCCAAGGAACATCTGGGTCAACACATGCAACCATGTGGCTACTGACTGGTTGTATGCACAGCACGAGGCTGTGTCACTGACTGAAGCTGGCATTTCTGGCTAATGAGCAGCTGTATGCCTGCAGGATACTCACTAAGATATCCCTTGCCCCCATTACCACACAGCATCATCTGATGGGGGGGGGATCCTCTGCTGGGTACCACTTACCCTATGCCTAGATGCTACACCTGCTTGCAAGCCACCTCTGTGCTTTATGCCACATTATTCATGCTGATTCAAAGACAACTTCAACTAGGGTCTTAAGTGAAGGGGCTGTGATGTGATGTTCAGTGTATCCAGTCTTCTGCATAAAGAGTAGTCTAACTCATACAAATCTCCCACCTCAGTTGATTATGGGGTGCAGTTTGCATGGCATTGAAAACTGGGATATCCCAGAGGGAACCAATATGGTTCCTTTATAAACCTACGACTTTTAAAAATCTGAAACAACAGAAAGTATGTATGGAATGTAAGATATCAGACAACTAACAAACTTTTATAAATTTTAAATTAAAACATTAACAATTAATAAATTTCTATGAATAATGGTATTTTGTTGGGAGTATTTTTATACCCCATGTACTGTAAGCAAAGCAACAAATAATGCCCCCAGCAACTCCTCTACCAACTGGAAAAAATGCATACAATTTCTAGTTTGTTTTTCTATCCTGAGCGCATTTTCATTTATGGAAAGCACATTGTAAGTGGGCATTATTCGGTGGCATTATTTACTATTGTACAGTCTAGGTGACAATGTCCTAACAACTGTACGGCTGCTTCTGTATGCATTCTGCCCCCCTCAATATAACTGGGGTGAAGCTGATTTACTTCAATTGTGATTAGAGTTAAACATAGTATTAACGAATGTGTTCTTCCTACTGAACCATGGACTCTCTAGATATCTGTACCTGTCCTTCCCCGTCCTGGAACTATTTTTTTGGGTGAGGGGCTGGAGAATCTGTGGGACCCCCTCTCCCAGTCCACTTCCTCACACTTCAAAACAACCACGAGGCTGTTAATTAGTTAAAACACAACAACACACAAGTGATCCTAGTTACAGAAATTATTTTCATATCTAGTTTTACTGGCAGATCCCCTGTAAAACCCTCACTGTGAGCTAATTGCCTCATGCAATAAGAAATAATACCTTGAGATAGGTTTGCATATGTTGAGGTAATACCTTCAGTAATGATACAAAAAATGTAGTATGCAAGATGCCCTTAGTTCATCATTAACAAGGTCTTTTTTAAAAAAAGTACTTGAGTGTCAGTGACAACATATACAGCACTGGCATGTGTTCATTAAAAAGGGAAGAATTTACTTAATGAATTAGGGATCTTCAACTACAGTTGCCTCTTCCAGAGGGTTCTTGCTACCTGTGTGTCATGTGTAGACTTCAAGAAGCCCACAGGTAGAACCTCCAGTGAAATGAATAGTGTTTGTAGCACAGGAGCTCTTTGAGGATAAAATCGCCTTTTGATGAAGCTCTACACTGGGTTTCACTGGCTAAAGCACTGAAGGAATCTGAGCAAAGAGACTAAAACAACTCATTAAACTGAATGGTGGCTGAAATGCTAGACATAAAGAGCAGCTGTCAATGGAACTCTCTTGGGCATAAATGCAACACATCCTTTACAGTGACTGCTTATTTTTTTAAAGAAAAATTTGCTTAGTCTTCTTCAGACAAAAGTAATGGAAACTTGGTTATGATGCGTATCCACTCGTAAAATAGTTAACACAGGCTGACTTATGGGTGTCTGGACTTACATTTGCTGAAACCACAAAATTTAGAAAAAATCTGACCCATCAGTAAACACGTCCAAATAGCATCCCATATGCTCTGCTGTTTGCTACTGATTTGTTTTTAAAATGCATACACATAGGACCAGTGTGGTGTGGTGATCAGAGTGTCAGACAAGGATCTGCAAGGCTTAGGTTCAAATAAAATTTCTTTGTAGAAATAATTTCATCCACAGACAATTGCTATAAGGTCATAATGTCTGCCTTCAACTGCTTACATTAAATAATGCTATAAGTCCAGAACAGTTACATTTTCCCAGACTACTTCCTCTGGGCTTAGTATGCAGAACTAAAACACCTGCTATTTACAAAAAAGTTACAACTCTTTTGCTGACAGTTCCACACATATCACAGGGGCATGGGTAACTCCATGCTGGCACAATAGTCTTTTCTCATTGTTGAACAAGGGATAATTGTCCTGAAAGCACAAAAAATGTATTTTTCATTTACTCACAGATGAACTAACATGTTTCCAGATATTCTGTATCCAAAAGATGGCTACTAAAAGGAAAGCCACTATGGAATGTCTGCACAAAATGTTGATGGCTTTGTCGAAAGAACAAGACTGACATATGCCTCATCTGGCAACGAAACATGGCTAACGCTGCCGTTCAAGTATGTATCATGTGAGGCAGTTTGGTTGGCTTGGGTACACATCCAGGTGGATTGTGTCTACGAGACCATAGCCACTGCTTTCAGGAGTACTGTCAGGGAAATAATCTAACATTGCAGCAAACAGCAATGTTGGGAATCTGAAATATTCAAGGGAATCCCTGGAAATAGACACTCCTCGTATAGAGGTGGGTTCCACTGGCTCACTGTAAGGTACCTATCAATTTAGAAAACTTGTATGCCACCTCTCCAGACCTCCCACAGGCAGTTTACAACTAAAATAACAGAACAAAGCCAGCCAAGAAATTAAAAACATCAATCAAACAGGCCAAGTCACTGAACTAAACCAAAAACAAGTCAATAGAACAGGCGCAAGGCATAAAAACACATAAAACCAGACTGAGCAGCCTAAAAATGATATTGATAAATCTGGCATATCACTTAACTCTGTCCTGGCTACTACTTTCAGGTTGGTAGCCATGTTGGTGTGAAGCAATAGTACAAAGTTTGAGTCCAGTGGCACTTTAAAGACCAACAAAGTTTAATTTTGGGTATAAGCTTTTGTGTATATCTGATGAAGTGTGCTTGCACACGAAAACTTATACCCAGAATTAAACTTTGTTGGTCTTAAAGGTGCCACTGGACCCAAACTTTGTTTTCTGGCTGCTAGCTGTTTTATTGTTACCAACTACCACTGGCTCACCCCTCCCCACCCCCAGACCATGTGCAACGTGTACTTCATAGACCAGAAGAAGGCTACAAAGCAATACACCCAGCAAGTCCCGTGACACCTTGAGAAGAGGGAAGACATTTTTCTGCAACCAGCCATTTTTCTGCAACCAGGAGGAAGCAGTACAGGACATTTCTTCTTCAGGAAGCTGAACTCCATGTGGCTATTTATATAGAATCTAAAGTAGTAGTTTAACTTTGGAACGGTTATATGGATACAGTTGCGCTGAAGTGAATGTGACTTTCATAATCTCTTACACTAGAGGCTCGAGTAACACCTTCCCTATTTCTGTAGTAAACATCTGAGTTGCTGATTCTATTCAAAGCTTGCTTTCCGACTCTGTGCTAAATATTTCATTATCTTGGTCCACTGACTCTTCTCTCCTCAACCATGATTGATTTTCTTGTGGCTTTCATTTCTCCTTTGGCACTTCCTGGAGCCTTCTGGATCCCTTCAGCCCCCAGAGTTGTGTTATTTGACAGCTGCTCTAATTTACTGAGCAGGTATCTGATAAAACTTGAATTTCCTTTACTATTTCTTCACCCTCCCAGTGAGATTTATGCCTTTGTTCTCCTCCAGGAGCACTGAGTCAAACAATACATCTCAATTTTTAGGGGTTTTCTTTATGGCAACATATGCTGACTCTGTCAATAATCCATCCTTTGCTGTCTCTGAGAGGTTGAACTGTCTCACTCAATGACCTCTTGTTCCATGTTCTTGAAAAATGTTGTTCCATTTCCTGTAACCTCCTATCCAATCTTCCCTTCATTCACCAGCTTTTCTGGCTTGTTTCCCCACCCCCTTTTTACTCCTTATAACTGCATATGAGCTGGAAAGGAGCAAGTTTTAATAGATCTGTCAGCAACCACTGAAAAATGGTAGTACGAGCAGACTAAAATCTATAATAATGCATGAATATATAAATACACAAGGACAGAAGTCCATCAAGAATTACTGTTCAGACCGCATGCCAACTATTTCACTTGAGCTCTAGGGATGGTGATACCTGATAGTGCCAGATAATGCAGTTCATCTTCCTGAAGAGGTGCCCCCAGGTGTGTTCTGCACCTCTACCCATTCTTTTCAACGCTGTTATGCTACAGGTTAAACTAGATGAGACAACTGGAGATCACAGAATCACACAGTTGAAAATAGCACTGTAAGTCATCTAGTCTAACAATTTAGCCTAACAGGAAATCCAAACCAGAACATTCTCAACAAATGGCAGTCCAGCCTCTGCCTGAAAAACTTTCAGCAAGAGAAAAAACCCCTCCCAAGACAGAGGTTCTGTTGCTGACCTATCCTTACCATTAGGAAGTGTCTCCTAATGCTCAACTGAAACCTACCCATTTGTAATTTAAGCCTGTTTCATTCTGTCTTGCCTTCTGGAGGAGCAGGTATATCTATGTGACAGCTAGGGTTGCCAGCTTCCAGGTGAGACCTGAAGATCTCCTGCTATTACAGTTGATCTTCAGACAACAAAGATCAGCTCCCTTGGAGAAAATGGCAACTTTTGGAGGGTAGACTCTATGGCAGTATGCCCTGCTGAAGTTCCTCCCCTCCCCAAATCCTGCCCTCCCCAGGCTCCACCCCAAAAATCTCCATGTATTTCCCAATCCAGAGCAGACAACCCTAGTGACAGCCCTTTGGGTATCTAAAGAATGAACTCCTCTCTCACCGAACACTAAGCTAAGCATATCTCATTCTCCCAACCTCTCTTCATAGGTCTTGTTTTCTAGATCCCTGACCATCTTCCTTCCCTGAAAGATTTCCAAGACCAGATCTTCACAATAATCTTCAAAATTAAATTTTAGCTACATATTGACACAGTTTGGATGAAGGCTATAACTATGGAGGCAGAAGTTTAATCCTTCATCCAATGTGGTTTTTATCTTCTCTGTGTTGCTATTAACTCTGGAAAGGTTGGCTGGGATTTTTTACCTGTCTTTTTGTCCAACAGCACTGGAAGGGCAGGTTTGATAGGTGAAGCCATGTGGATAGTGGAAGGATTAAATCTGCCCCCTCCTAAGCAGAATTCATCATTCTGGTCCAGAGTAAGCCTCCCAACATGACTATTACCTGAACTGCGCCACACAACTGTAATTTAGCTTTAAATACTACCGAGAAGATCCAGTTGTGGATCTCCTAGCATCTCATTTACATTAACACTTACTGTTACATTCACTATGACAGAGTAAGAAGACAGGAGGAGGAGGAGGAGATTGGATTTATACCCTGCCCTTCACTTGGAGTCTCAGAGCGGCTTACAAACTCCTTTCCTTTCCCCTCCACACAAAAAGCACCCTGTGGGGCTGAGAGAGCTCTGACAGAAACTGCTCTTTCAAGTGCAGCTCTGAAAGAACTATGGCTTGCCCGAGGTCATCCAGCAGCTGCAAATGGAGGAGTGGGGAATCAGATGCGATTCTCCCAGATTAGAGTCCACACACTTAACCACTACACCAAATTGACACTTGCTCAACCAGTCAGAGATACTCTTTCATTTGTGGGTGGATGCACAAAACCCATGCACATAATATATGGTATGTGTAACGCAAGCACTCAGCAGGAAACCCTGTATGCATAGAGCCTCAATTAGAATGAGCATCTACTGCTCCCAAAAGAGAACACTGCACAAAAGCAGCCTCTGTGTTATATATTTAACTAGGAATAAGGCCTGTTGTGGAAATAAATACAACGGGCTCTAGAAAGAGGCTCTGGGAGAGTGCGCTGGCTTTGGGCACTCAGTGACAATTTGCTGTGGCAATCTCAGCAGGGTATAATGATAGAGTCCACCATTTTCTCCAGAGGAACTGATCTTTGCTACCTGAAGAGCAGTAGTAATTTTGAGTGATCTCCAGCCCACCACCAAGATTGGTAACAGTGGTTCCCCAGGAGGGAATGGCTGGTTTGGAGGGTGGAGTCTATGGCATTGTACCTGTCTGAGGTCCCACCCCTCCTCAACCCTCACCCTCTCCAGGTTCGACCCCTCAAATCTCCAGGAATTTCCCAACCTGGAGTTGACAACCCTATCTCCCTCCCAGCCAACCATCAACCTACCTTTAGTTTTCCATCTCTTCCCCCTCCCTCCTAGAGAGCAGTTGTAATTTTGAGTGATCTCCAGCCCCCACCTGGAGATTGGCAGCAAGGGTTCCCCATCAGGGAATGGCTGGATTGGAGGGTGGAGTCTATGGCATCGTACCTATCTGAGGTGCCACCCCTCCTCAAACCTCACCCTCTCCAGGCTCCATCCCTCAAATCTCCAGGAATTGCCCACCTGGAATTGGCAACCTGATTAGGACTGGGCCCAAGGAGTTTTCTCCCAAAGGCCAACATAGGTGTGGAAAGGGCCTTTTACTGACAGAAGAGAAAGTACAGGTGCCAACTCTGATTAGGGAAATACCTGGAGATTTGGGGGGGGGGTGGATCCTGTGGAGGGCAGCTTTTGGGGTGTGTGTTGAAGGACTCAGCAGGGTATAATGCCATAGAGCCTACCCTCCAAAGCAACCATTTTCTCCCAGGAACTGATCTCTGTCATCTGGAGGTCAATTGTAACAGTGGGAGATCTCCAGGTCCCACCTGGAGATTGGCAACCCTAGGGGAAAGTCAGCCGCACAGCGGGGAGTTGAAGAAAATGGTTTGATGGTCGCTGGCCCACCTCGTTAGTCAGCCAGCCATGCTGAAGCTAAGCAGGAGAGAAAGCCTTTTTCCATTTATTCTGACAGGAAAGTGGCCGTTGGGGAGGGGGTTATGGGCGGGGGAGGGGGTTATGCTGAAAGTCCTTTGTTTTTTTACTCACAGAACCAAGCTTGGGTGCCAACCAACAGCCACTGAGGGGACAGTCCTTCACAGGAGGCAAGAGAACTGTCTTCCTCAGGAGAGAGAGCTGTCTGCCAGTAAATCTGACATGCAGAAGCGGGAGTGGGTGGGGAAGAGGAGCAGACCCAGCACCCGGGCAATGGCACGTGAGTACTCTTGAGTGGTGGCTGATGGGCCAATGGCTGAGGGAGGGCATTTTACAGCCAATGGAAGTGCATGGAATCTTACGAAACCAAAAGATAATTATTATAAGGAGAGATTATGCAAAACTAGTATAGTGCCTTTCACTGACCTTTCATAACACATTTTGGTTGGTCAATGAAAGTATGTATCACTTTTGAAACCTCCACTCAGCTCAAAAGAACACATTATCAGGTTGGAGATTCATTGCACAAACAAAGGTGGGGGTGGGTGAAAAGGAAAAGATGTTTCAGGGCATGATTGAAAAACCCAAGTTTTATAGTGTAGTGTAGGAGGTGTTGGAGATCTAATTAAATTAGTTGGTGCTAGGTAAAAACATTTCAAGTTGCACCATAGACTGCTGGCACAAAGAAGAAAACATGGTGACTTCTCTTTGAAAATATAAAAGCCAGGTGTAATTGAGATCTGAATTATGACCAACTTTTATACTATCAAACAGAAATGACTATTTTTTGCTTCTTTGTGCCAGCAGCATTTGGTGCAACTTGAAATGTTTTGCACATAGCATCATCTAATCTAATTAAGTTTGCAGCACCTCCTACTCTCCACTTTAAGACTTTCACAAGTTGAAGGCAAATCTTTTCTGTCATAAGCTGAAGCATCCCCCCCCCTTTTACTTAACATCCTGCCTGATGAAGAGTTCTCAGGAAAATGAAATGTTGCTGATTATCTCAAAGTTTGGGTTGGTCCTCATAAAAGGTATTCCACTGATAGTGTTCTGGGATCTTTTCTAACAGATGAACATGGCTGTCTATAAACATTATATAATGTGTGTAGCTGAGGAAAATGCATGCCTGCGCTTCACCCATGGGAAGAAGGGAAGCATGGAGAGTTTCAAGAGGGAATTAGATAAACAAATGGAGCAGAAGTCCATCAGTGGCTATTAGCCACAGGGTATAGATGGGAACTCTCAGTCTGGGGCAGGTGATGCACTCTATTCTTGGTGCTGGAGGGGGCAGCAGTGGGAGGGCTTCTAGTGTCCTGGCCCCACTGCTGGACCTCCTGATGGCACCTGGTATATTTTGGCCACTGTGTGACAGAGTGTTGGACTAGATGGGCCATTGGCCTGATTCAACATTGGCTTCTCTTATGTTCTTATGTTTTTTAAGGGTGTTGGTTGGGTAAGCCTCCAGATCAGTATAGAAAAGAGAAGGTGAATCCATCATCCTATATTCACTTGCAGAGGAAGGGTGGCATGGCTTGTCAGATCTCAATAGCCAGACTGGATTGGTACTTGGATGGGTGACCACCAAGAAAGGCTTTAGAGTAGAAGGTAATGGAAAACATCTCTACTTCTCACTTGCCTTGAAAGCCCCTTGCTGGGGTTGCCGTAAGTGGGCTGTGACTTGATGGTACTTTCAGCACACACATATTCAGTTGCTGAACATTTTACTGGGGACATTTTGTCTTTATTTATGACATATCCAAACCAGTTACAGATCTGGAAGGAACTATGGAGGTCCAGCACTCTGCCTCAGCGTAGTTCACCCTCCCCAGTAATTAACCTACACAATCCTGGCACAAGCAGGTATGAAATAAGATAATGCTCAGCAATGTATATCTTTTGTCATGTTCTGATCAAAGTATCCCTTTTGCTGGAAATGTCTAGACATACAAGGTTGCTCAACTCATTTAAATGGAGAGGTTGTGGCTCAGCATTAGAGCATTCGCTTTGCATGCAGAAGTTCCCAAGTTCAATCCCCAGCATCTCCAGGTAAAACAGGCAAGAAGTAAGCATTGTGAAAAACTTTGACCTAAAAACTTTGAGAGCTACAACCAGAGTAGGCAATACTGATATGGAAAGATCAAAGATCTGACTCCATATGAGGTAGCTTAGAACATAAAAACATAGCTTCAAGTGTATGATTTCATAATTATTGCTTAATGTAGATATCAAAAAAGTTTGCATGATGCAGTTACTTTCCAGGATGTAAGAAACTGATCCCGTTATATACTGCCTCTATGAGATGGGAAGAAAAACTATGGAAGGCTGAGATGCCAAGCTGGGATCATGGGAATATATTTTCCATCTGTGTTCCTACAAAGGTTATCAAAATTGGAAAATTAAATTATGGAAAATCCTTCCTCCTTCCTTGGTAAGAAATCACTGTGGCACAAATAATAAAGCTATGTCACCATGAAAGCATGCAGTAGATATGACGCATTAAAGGTTCATGTATCACTCATGTATCACTTTTTGGAACACTGTCATGGTCTATGAAACCAGGAACACAGTTATGTTAAGAATTCTGATCTAAACTGAATGATGCACTTGCAAATGATGACACCACTAGCCCTTCCACAGCCACATAAAGCCTATGACAGACACAACAAAAATGGCTTGTTAAAGTTATTTCCCATCAATTAACCTCCCCCCCCCTCCCCCAGAGACCCAAGGATTTCTTTGGAGCAAAATCTGTGTTACAATAAAGAACAAGCTGGCAGTGCATTGTTATTTAAAAGGAAAACGTCTTTTTAGAAATGAATCCTTCCCCATCTGTTCTCCCCTTTTATTACAGGTGCAGATGGAACATAAGTCACTACCCTACCACACAAAGCATGAGACAGAATTGATTTAGATGCATATGTGTGTGAGTTCTTTATGTACCTGGCATGCCTGCTCACACTTCACACACAAATCAGCAGAAAATATATGCTCTTCTCAATACAATAAATTCACAGACAATATACAGCTCCCTCCCCCACCCCCCTTTTGCGGAAGGTGATTTGACAGTCGGGTTTTTTAAATTTTATATCGGCAATTATGACCCTATTGCCTTACTGAAAGAATTATACCTTCTATACTTTGAAGTTGGCCTCTGGGGAGAGTATTACTTGCTGGACCTACAGATGCTTCAGAGGTGGCCTAGGTGGCTGAATGGGTGAAATGGCTGGTGATAGCAAGGGCTCTGAAGTTTCTTGGAAAACCTAGCTTGCTCCTTGAAAAACAAAACCGTGAAAGGCAAGTAAAATGAATATACTCTAGACTGCTGTTGCTCTACCAGATTAGTCAAGGCTATCAGCCCAAGCAAAACAGCCTCAGAGTGATTCCAAAAGGCTTGAGGAATAATCTAAGATGTGGCTTGTCTCCAGGAAAAGGATAGCTGCAGAGCTGTTGAAAAGCCTCTGCAAGCATCTCTTTTGTCATCTCAGTAGTAGGGTCTGAGCAACAAGCTGGTATCAAGCAGAAGGGGATCCCTTCTTCGTTTTGCAGATGGGGTCAAAGAGGCCAAAGATTTAATTTAAGGCAGGAATAAAATATTTTCTAAGACTCATTAGTGTGGCTTAGAAAATATTTTATTCAGATATTTGAATAAATTCAAAATTGTGAATGTACTGATGAATTTTTTTTCCAGCAAAATATGGCCAAGAATTACAACTGGAGTTGTCAAACCTAAACACTCAAGTGTTCAATACACATGTTGAGAACTTTTGTACAGCTTTCCCCAGTAACTGAAGGCAAGGAAAAAATCCCAAACATCCAAAATGCAGTGAAATGGATTAGCTGAGATATTCTGAGTAAGTTTTTTTTTATGGAATAAGTACACAATTGAATAGGAAGAATGTGCAACAGATTTCAGTTGTCCTTCACATTATATATAAATACAGTTTTCTGGATTGTCAGTATTCCTCCGGCTCTGTACTGCAGTTGTAGTACTCCCACCTGTCCTCTAGAGAGTGCATGCAAATTTGAATAGTCAACCTAAGCTAAAAAGTACAAATACCTCTTTCTTTTGCTTGCCAGAGGTAGCAGCAGGCACTGAAGGAAAGAAGTATCTAGTTCCCTCAGCACTGCCTGATAGGCATCTTGCTGACAGATCCCATGGGCTTTCCTATGACCTTATTTCAAGATGACAGGCACATGCTATCACAAAGACATTGGGAGTGCTTGGAGTCAGTAATAGGCTCGATGAGAGTGAACAAGTTGAATCTTAATTCCAATAAGTCAGAGGTTCCCTGGGTAAGAGGAAAATGCAGACCAGAGGCTTCAGATCTCTCCTGGATGGGGTGTCACCCTGCCTTGGATGGGGTGACACTTGCCTTGAAAAGCCAGGTTTGCAGCTTGGGAGTGCTACTCAACAGGGCAGCCACCAGAGAAAACCAGGTGGCTGTGATAGTTCAGAGGGCTTTCCCCCAGCTTCAGTTGGTGCATCAGCTGTATCCGTTCCTGTGTCAGTCAGATCTAGCCACCGTGATTCATGCCTTAGTTACACTCTTAGTTACAACTAGACTGGACTATTGCAATATGCAAAGAAGCTCATCTGGTGGGTAGGCAAGAGAGGCTCTTTTTCAGTGGTTGCTCCACAATTCCTAGAACAACTCCCTCGCTTTCAATCCTGAGGAGCAGCTGAATATAGTTTTATTTAGGAGTGCCTTTGATTAAAGCAATCTTAAGTTGTGATTTTAAAATTTGGTTTTATGTTTTTTTTAATGTAATCTATTTTATGTATCTTAGTAATATTGTAAGCTGCCTTGGACTCTGTAGTGAAGAAAGGTGGCTAATAAATATTAAAAATAAATAAAGAAAAGTAAAGAAATTGCATTTAGCTCCACGGAGCTCTGGGGCCTACCTGTGTTGTAGCCTCTTCCAAGAGCTGGCCAAGGGCGGTGGTTCTTCCAGAGGTTTCCTAGATACCAGTCACTCTGATTCTCCACCAAGCCAAGAACTTGTTGGCCTGGAAAACAAAAGCGAAGCAGTCTTTTTTTTACAAAAGACAGACATTCGGCACACACAAATGTCAGAGTGGTACAAGAAAAACAGAGAACAGCTGTTCTGTCATCACTTCTTCAATCCCCTTATCAGGGAGAACAGTCTCCTCATTAAATTGTGATTAACCAGATTAACCAGAACAATTGGGATGACTCTTTGTGGACACCAACTAAACCTAAAAAAGGCACATAATTTTCTTTGCTGACACTGCTCCAACATTGCCATATTATTTATTTATATCCCACATTTCTACTCGATGAGGACCACCAACGCTGCTAAACAATTAAAATAGAGCATTATAAAAACAGATTACAAAACCAATTCTAAACAAAACTAAAATACATATGTAAAAAAACACACACATGGCGGTTAAATTGGAGAACAAAGGAGGGTGACTGAGGGAATGCCAGATGAAACAAAGAGGTCTTCACCTGCTGGCAGAAGACAGTGACTGAACGGAACAGATGAATATCCATAGGGAGGGGGCTCCATAATTTCAGTGCCATAACCAAGAAGGCACTCTCTTGGGTTGCCACCTGTCTAACCTCAGAAGGCAGGGTCAACCAAAACAGGGCCTTAGATGATGACCACAGTGGTCAGGTAAGTTCATATGGAGCAGGAGTTCCTGAAGATACGCTGGTCCCAAACTGAACAGGGCTTTAAAGGTGAACAACAGCACTTTGAATTTGCCCAGAAGAAAATTGTACAGCCAAGCCTCCCAGAAGAGTAGGAAGCAGCCTACCAAAGTGGCAGGAGCCCTCTCACTAGCCCAACTGACCATTTGCCCTCTTCCAATCCCCCAGGTAATCCCTTTTCCAATCCCCTCCTCCTCCCACCTATTGACTGTTTCCCCTATTATTTCCACTGGGTAGACCTGGTAGCTCTACAGCCCATAAGAAATAATGGCACCATTATTTCCAAGGGCTAATACTAGTCAGCATCAGCTGTTAGGCAGGCCTTCTTGTCCCTTTAAAAATTAAAAGGATGGGAAACACTGACTAACAGCTGTTTGGTGGGGCCAGCATCCTCTCTCTCCTTCTCTTCTCCTGCTGCCTTGGGGGGCAAAAATGGGCAAGGAACTGGGGAAACAGTCCAAAATTTGGGGGGTCTTAAAAGAAAAAACCCTGAAACAATAATGAGAGTCTGGAAACCTTGGGATAATCAAATTTATGTCCTCCCTGAAATTAACACAAACATTATTGAAGTGTGCACGCCTTGTGCCATCCATTGCAGGATTTTTCTCAGCAAAGGCCAAACCACCTTCTTTAGAACAGGCTGAGGTCTCATTACAACACTGTTCTCAAGTGCAGTGTTTCATTTTTTTCTCAGAGGAATGAATAGTAATCACTCCCTTATATGAAAGGAAGCAAAAAGGTGCATGCAATGACACCATGCCCTTAGCAGCCCTTAGTCAGACCAGCCACCAAGTCTCAGACCTATTATGACATGTGTAGAGCAGTCTGGATGCTATTTCTTGGTAGTGCTACAGCAATGTGATGCTGAAAGCTGGTAGATGGACAGACAAGCTATAACGGTTACATACACGCTCAGTGTCTTCAAATAATGTCTGGGAACCTTAACTTTCCTACATGACACAAACAGAATGTGAAGGTACTCAACACATTTACACTCAGTGGTTCTGATTAAGAGCTGCCCTTTATGTTTTCAAAGGGTTTTGACATTTTGCCCCAGAAATCTTAGATGCATCCTGAAACAAGATTTACTCCCAGAAAAATCTATTCCAACTAACCAATCTACAACATGTCATAAGAACATAAGAGAAGCCAATGTTGAATCAGGCCAATGGCCCATCTAGTCCAACACTCTGTCATACAGCGGCCAAAATATACCAGGTGCCATCAGGAGGTCCAGCAGTGGGGCCAGGGCATCAGAAGCCCTCCCACTGCTGCCCCCTCCAGCACCAAGAATAGAGTGCATCACCTGCCCCAGACCGAGAGCTCCCATCTATACCCTGTGGCTAATAGCCACTGGTGGACTTCTGCTCCATATCCTTATTCTAATAGCCAAAATGTGTGGATACCTATTCCCACCAACAGGGGGCTCACTGTCCCCCAACAGCTTTTCCTGCATAGTCAGTAGACTTCCTGGGTTTGTAGAAAAATCCAAAAAGTGAAGAAATCCCTTCAGGAACGGTTGAATTCCCCAAAAAGCCTTTTGAAATGGCCTCTGCAGGGACCTAACTCCAGGCCTCAACCGTGAGAGATTAGAATGTTGGGGGGGCCTTCTCACTGGCTCTGTCGGTGAAAGGGTGGGGGAAGGGCCCTTTCCAGGCCTCTTTCCGCCTGGGAGGGAGGGAGGAGGGAGGGAGGGAGGGAGGAAGCCTTGGGGCCAGGCCTCACAAGAGTTGCCAGTGCCAGGCTGGGTGATTTCTAGAGATTTTGTGCTGGACTCTAAGGAGGGCTGGGTTTGGGAAGGGAGAGGCCTCAGCTGGGTATAATGCCACAGAGTCCACCCTCCAAAGCAGCCATTTTCTGCAGGGAGACAGACCTCTGCTGTCTAGAGTCCAGTTGTAATTCTGGGGGGTCTCCAGGGCCCATTTGGAGGTTGGCCACTCTAGGCCTGGCAGTAGTCTAGGGTTCCCAGGTCCCCCCTGATTTGCATGACTCACCTAGCCTTGGCTGCTTGCTACCATTCATCAGCAGCCACCCTATGAAAGCCAGTGAGGTGCAGCAGTTAGAGCTTCAAAGTAGGGTCTGCAAGACCCAGGTTCAGATCCCCATCTTGCAGTGGAAGGTGACTGTGTGATTTTGGACCAGTCACATATTTCAGCCTAACCAACCTCACAGGGTTGTTGTGCAGATAAAAAGGAGGAGGGAATAATGAAAGCTGCTTTGGCCCTCACTGTGGAAAAAGACTGTAATTTTACTAGGTAGAGGCTGGGGGGTGGAGATGGAAAACAGGAGACCGAGAGGCAGATAAAGGTAGGTTGGCTGTTGGTTGGGAAGGAAATAGGTTTGCCAACTCCAGGTTGGGAAATCCCTAGACATTTGAGGGGTGAAGCCTGGAGAGGGTGGGATTTGAGGAGGGGAGGAACTTCGGACTGGTGTAATGCCATAGACTCCACCCTCCAGCCATTTCCTCCATGAGAACCACCATTGCCAACCCCCTGGTGAGGACTGGAGATCACCCAGAATTACAACTGTTGTCCAGGAGACAGAGATCAGTTCCCCTGGATAAAATGGCTGTTTTGGAGGGTTGAGTCTATGGCATCATACCCTGCTGAGGCTGCTTGCCTCCCCAAGCCTTACTGTCCCAAGGCTCCACCCCCAAATCTCCAGGAATTTCCCAACTTGAAGCTAGCAGCCCTAAGGTGAATTGATCTCTGTAGCTGGGAGATCCGTTGTGATTCCCCGAGTGCTGCCACTGCTGCTGTGGGGGGAGAGGAAGCAGGTGGGTTGCTGTTGCTGCTGCTCTGCAGAGTGGGGGAGGAAGCAGGCAGGAGGCTGGGAGAGTGATGGGGGCAGAAAGAAAGAATGATGGGGTGGGGGACAGAAAGAGAGAGAAAGAGTGATGAAGTGGGGAGGCAGAAAAACAAAGAGAAAGATGACAGATCAGAAAGAGAGAGGAAGTCACATGCATGGAGCAGAAATAGAGTAAGAAAAGGGGGGCAGAGGAGAGAAATAGTGTGAGAGAGGTAGGGGGTGAGCAGGGGGAGCAAAGATGTGATGAATGAGATAACCATCCCGCAAGTTTCTTGCGGGTCTCCACTTGTGTTTATCTAATTCCCTCTTGAAACTGTCCATGCTTGCAGCTGCCACCACCTCCTGTGGCAGTGAATTCCATATGTTAATCACTCTTTGGGTGAAGAAGTATTTCCTTTTATCTGTTCTAACCCGACTGCTCAGCAATTTCATAGAGTGCCCACGAGTTCTTGTATTGTGAGAAAGGGAGAAAAGTACTTCTTTCTCAACCTGCTCAATCCCATTCATAATCTTATAAACCTCGATCATGTCACCTCTCAGCCGTCGTTTCTCCAAGCTAAAGAGCCCCAAGCATTTTAACCTTTCTTCATAGGGCAGGTGTTCCAACCCTTTTATCATTCTAGTTGCCCTTCTCTGCACTTTTTCCAATGCTATAATATCCTTTTTGAGATGTGGCGACCAGAACTGTACACAGTATTCCAAATGAGGTCGCACCAATGATTTATACAGGGGCATGATGACACTGGCTGATTTGTTATCAATTCCCTTCCTAATAATCCCCAGCATAGCGTTGGCCTTCTTTATTGCAGCTACACACTGTCTAGACATTTTCAGCAAGTTATCCACTACGACTCCAAGATCTCTCTCTTGGTCCGTCTCTGCCAGTTCAGACCCCATCAACATGTATTTATATTTAGGATTTTTGGCTCCAATGTGCATCACTTTGCACTTGGCCACATTGAACCCCATTTGCCACATTGACGCCCACTCACCCATCCTCAACAGATCCCTTTGGAGTGCCTCATACTCCTCCCTGGTTTTCACCACCCTGAACAACTTCGTGTCATCTGCAAATTTAGCCACATCACTGCTTACTCCCAATTCCAAATCGTTAATAAACAAGTTAAAAAGCATTGGACCGAGTACTGATCCCTGTGGTACCCCACTGCTTACCACCCTCCACTGAGAAAATTGCCCATTTATACTCACTCTCAGTTTCCTATTAATTAGCCAGTTTTTGATCCACAAGAGGACTTGTCCTTTTATTCCATGAGTATTGAGCTTACTTAGGAGCCTTTGATGAGGAACTGTATCAAAAGCTTTCCTATATTCTGTTCTAAAGACTGGATCCACACAATCATTTCTGAAGGCACAGGAACTTCCACCTGTGGAGTGGGATTCCCCCCTTGAAATGCCCACCAAAATCTAGTTCCTGGAAGCAGGGGCAGTTTGGCCTGCTGTGAGAGGGGGGAGATGGCTAAATCATGCTCTGGTAGAAGAAGTCCTTGAACCCATGGAAGCAATAATTTAAATCCAAACCTAAGCATAAGGATCAAGAAGTGACAGTTAGAACAGGATATGGAACAACTGATTGGTTTAACATAGGAAAAGGAGTATGACAAGGATGTATATTGTCCCCTTGCTTATTTAATTTATATGCAGAGTACATCATGCAAAATGCCAGCCTGGATGATTCAGAAGCCAGAATTAAGATTGTTGAGAAAAACAACAACCTCAGATATGCAGATAATACCACTCAAATGGCAGAAAGTGAAGAGGACCTCAAAAGTCTCTTGCTCAGAGTAAGAGAGTAGAGCGCAAAGGCTGGCTTGAAACTTAACATCAAAAAAACTAAGATCATGGCATCCAGCCCCATCACTCCTTGACAAATAGAAGGAGAAGTTGTGGAAGCAGTGACAAACTTCATGTTCCTGGGATCCAAGATCACTGCAGACGGCGATTGCAGCCATGAAATTAAAAGATGCCTGCTACTTGGGAGGAAAGTGATGGTAAACCTAGACAGCATAATAAAAAGTAGAGACATCACCCTGTCAACAAAAGTCTGTATGGTCAAAGCAATGGTATTCCCAGTTGTATGGCTGTGAGAGTTGGACTATAAGGAAGGCCGAGTGCTGAAGAATAGACTCTTTTGAATTATGGTGCTGGAGAAGACGCGAGAGTCCCTTGGACTGCAAGGAGATCAAATCAGTCAATCCTAAAAGAAATCAACCCTGACTGTTCCCTGGAAGGCCAGATCCTGAAGCTGAAGCTCAAATACTTTGGCCACCAAATGAGAAGGGAGCACTCACTCACTGGAGAAGACCCTGATGCTGGGAAGGATTGAAGGTCAAAGAAAAAGGGGACGGCAAAGGATGAGACTGTTAGACACTGTTATCGAGGCAACAAAAATGAAATTAAGGAAACTTCAGAGCACTACGGAAGACAGGAGGGCCTGGCGTAATGTGGTCCATGGGATCACGAAGAGTCAGATTCGACTGTGTGACTGAACAACAATAAAAGGTCTCACACATCTTTTGGTTTTGGATTTGTTTTTAATTGGACCAACTTGCTTACCTACACCTTACCTCACACGGTCCCAATGAAGAAAGGTTAAAATGCTTAGGGCTCTTTAGCTTGGAGAGACGATGGCTGAGGGGTGATATGATCAAGGTTTATAAGATTATGCATGGGATAGAGCAGGTAGAGAAAGAGGTACTTTTTTCCCTTTCTCACAAGCACTCGTGGGCAGTCAATGAAATTGCTGAGCAGTCGGGTTAGAACGGATTAAAGGAAGTACTTCTTCACCCAAAGAGTGATTAACACATGGAATTCACTGCCACAGGAGGTGGCGGCAGCTACAAGCATGGACAGCTTCAAGAGGGAATTAGATAAACATATGGAGCTGAGGTGTCCATCAGTGGCTATTAGCCACAAGGTATAGATAAGAACTCTCAGGCTGTGACAAGTGATGCTCTATATTCTTGGTGCTTGGGGGGGGGGCAACAGTGGGAGGACTGGTAGACCTCCTGATGGCACCTGGTATTTTTGGCCACTGTGTGACAGAGTGTTGGACTAGATGGGACACTGGCCTGATCCAACATTGGCTTTTCTTATGTTCTTAATAAAATGTGAAGAGCTCAAGCATGCCACCATATGAAAGGGGAGATGGATATAAGTGTAAAGTGTAATATATAATTAGACTGGGAATTCTGTACAGCTGACCTAAAATATCAAAGACTTTCACAAAATTTGCCTTTTCATAATTAAATGAGTCATACTTTAAAACAAGAGCTCCGTTTAATCTTCTTTCCCATATCAGTTTTCTTTTGCCCTCCATAGCTTTTCCATTGGGAAATAATTTATAACACTTAGATAACACTGACTTAGATTTTATAGGTCTTTCAAATTGTTGACTAGTGCTCAAATCTCCTTTTTTGTTATTTAACAATTTAATACAAATAAAGGATTTAATTTGTAAATATTGAAGTTAGGAAGGCTCCTTCTGCTTGCTCCATTATCTCAGTGACTGGAATCATATGGTTTCTTATTATAACGTCACACAGACTTGCTAGGTTATACTGTTCCTCAAAAGAAGCCTCCCATTGAGTTTGCTGTCTTAAACTCAGCATGGTAGGTAACTGGAAACAGTGGTGAACCGCCTGGACTTAATTTATTTCTATAAACATCCCAGACTCTTAATAAGTGTGGGATTAATATTTTATCGTTAATTGAACTATTGCTTTCTTTTCATTTTTTTCCAACATGATACTTTAAATGGGAAGTTTAGAAAAGATTGTTCTAAGCCATAGCATACTTTTTGATCTTCAAGGTCAGCTCAAAGTATTAAAAAGCACCAATTGTGCTGCATAATTATGCTTTGAGAAAGGTCTGGAGGCAGAATGGTGCAGTTGGACTGCTATAGCCAAGCAGGTCTGGCCTTATAAACCATCTGGATGCGAAAGTGCTTGGGAGCCCTATGTAAACCATTCCTCTTTGGAGGAACAGTGACAAATAAACGTAACAAACAAACAAAAACACTAATAGTTCATTGTATGGTTTAACACTATGAGTCCTCCTTTAACCACATCAGCATTGCTTTTGTTCCCTAAAAATACACAATATGGCTAAGCCCCCCCTTTTTTGCTGTCATTGCAGCCAACTTATGGCAACCCCACAGGGTTTTCAAGGCAAGAGACATTCAGAGGTAGTTTGCCATTGCCTGCCTCTGTGTAGTGACCCTAATATTTCCTGGTGGCCTCCTTATACTAATCGGGGCTGACCCTGCTTTGCTTCTGAGATCTGATGAGATCGGGCTAGTCTGGGCCGTCCAGGTCATGGCTCTATCCTAGATAGCTTTAAAAGACAGCTAGCCACATTCAAGACTATTAGTAATGACAAGAAGAGGGACCCGCGATATTCGCAGGGAAGGCTCTGGCGATGTCCTCTCCTCCACCCCCACCCCACCCCACCCCGGCTCCAGCGATCACCTCCCTCCCCACCCCCGGCCCTAGCAATCTCCTCTGCTGCCACCGCCAATCTCCTCCCTCCCCCACCCGGCTCCTGTCACCCTCCTCTGCCGCCGCCGATCTCCTCCCCCCCCGCTCCAGCTATGTCCCCCTCCTTCCCCCACCCCCCAGCTCCGGAGGCGAGGCCCGAGCGGCTTCCAGCCGCCGGGCCCGCCGATCTCCTCCCCCCGGCTCCGGTGATCCTCCTCCTTCCTCCCCCACCCCCCGGCTCCGGAGGCGAGGCCGAGCGGCTTCCAGCCACCGGGCCCGCCGATCTCCTCCCCCTCCCCCCGGCTCCGGCGATCCTCCTCCTCCCCCCACCCCCTGGCTTCGGAGGCGAGGCCCGAGTGGCTTCCAGCCGCCGGGCCCGCCGATCTCCTCCCCCCCGGCTCCGGTGATCCTCCTCCTCCCCCCGGCTCCGCCGATCCTCCTCCCCCCATCCCCCGGCTCTGGAGGCGAGGCCGAGCGGCTTCCAGCCGCCGGGCCCGCCGATCTCCTCCCCCCCCCTTCAGCTCTCTCCTCTCCCCCGGGCTCCGGTGGCGAGGACTGAGCGGCTTTTAGCCGCCAGCCACCGCAGAGTTCCCAGAGCGTTCCCTGCGCATGCGCAGGGAACGCTCTTACTTTTCTGGGGATTCTGATATCCCCCTAGACTTTTAAACACTTTTAGATTTTTCTGCACATGTGGGGACTGCCCCACGTGCACAGGAAAATCTCCCTGCCCCCCAGGTGCCCCCGATGTGCGGATTTAGATATCCGCACGCAGGGGGCCACTTGGGAATTAGATATATAGATGGGGAAATGGAAAGTTATTTCTTCCATTCCCTGTTTGTGGGCTCCCAGGTACACCTGATTGGTCATTATGGGATACAGGATGCTTAGCTGGCAGACAAAAAGGGTCCTTCTTATTTTCTTATTTCCACAAAAGAATTTCCCAGTTATCTTTGACTAGGTTTTTATTATTACCTGGAAGCCAAATTAGTACCTAAATATTTTCCCTCTCTCTGTTTCACCCAGTCCAGCTATAGCAGTACACTGCTTTGTGCCTTCTGGACCATGAATAGGATACACATCCTAGTCAGATGCATCCATCAAATTCGTGGGGGGATCATTTGTGCAATTACATCATCTCTGTTTGTGGATCATATTTGCTAGATCACTGTGAATACTAGTTTTTGTGTGTCAGTCTGGCATTTCTATAGAAGTTCAACATTTCTGTCATTTTCTTTGTTCAGTTTATAATTGGAAACCATATCAAATGGTTTAACTGCCTGCTTAACAGACATGTTGTGATTAGTTTTGTGAAATGGACACAAGTTATTTCTTAAAGCTATACTAGAAAATCCTGTCAATAAAAAGCAGGCTTACTAGTTTGACAGAATAATCAATAGGTCCCTGTGACTGCCTCATTGCATAATGATCACATGAAGTTTCCTTTTTTTGATTTGTCACATTCTTAGCTATCAAGTTCTCCACTGTCTACTATCATAACAGGGAATGCTCTACTCCTTGGTCATTTACTGGGGCCTTTTCCAGCCTTGCTAGCCATCTGTTTAACAGGAGTTACTGTGCAGTAGGCTGGTGAATTTATGCCAGTTTAAGCACTACCAGATTATGGGCCACGTCCACAATGTTCCACCTACCCTTCTGCTTGGTGTTTTCTCCCCAACTTATGCTCTTAATACAACAAAACACTTATATGATATTATTTTGAATCTCATCATTCTAGTACATTCTTTGATGCAATTTTTGTAATACATATTTTATATATTCCTTTGTACTTATATAATTCAAAGAACAACTAGCCCTCAGGGGGATATAGATATAGATAGTGTGTGTGTGTGTGTGTAGAAAGAGATAGCAAACTGACAAGCAATAGTATAGCACTTAGTAGAAGTCTGCTATTAGGCAAAAACATCCATCTTGAGAATGTATAGAAATTTCATTCTTATTGTTTTAGTACTGGAAGCCTCATGTCTCCCCCCCCCCTTATAAACAGATGTGTACACACCTTATTATAGTCCATAAATAAGTGAAGTAAATCAAGACAGAATTACATGCTAATTGACATGGGTTGCCAATAGATTCAGGTGGGTAGCCCTGTTGGTCTGATGCAGCAGAACAAAGTCTGAGCCCAGTGGCACCTTTAAGAACAACAGACTTTTATTCAATGTATAACTGACTGAGTTATTCATGACTGAGTTATTCATGACTGAGATAGAACAAAATAGTATACATTATAAGAACTGGCTGATTCTATATGACACATGGCAATTTCATAGTGATCTACAAATTCTACTTAGGAAGATCCCTTTGACTTCAGAAGAAAGAGGAAGAATCCCATTTGCAAGAAGATGGTACTGAATACCTTTGTCTCTTTTCATTATATTATCCCCAACTCAAGTTACAGGAGTCAGCCCAGAAACCCATTCATGATAGGTAATGCCAGCTAACAGATTTCTTTTCTCATATAGGCATCCACAAGCCATTTAGTCAAGAACATATACCCATATCTCTGGTATCCTTCAGGCAGCTTTCCTATCCATAGAAAAACACTCAGAGATTGAATGAAAATATATCTTTACATACATTGGTTTGTGTACCACTTCCTTTGTATCTATGTTAAGGCCAGCCAATTTCTACTCCCAGGCATAGGTAGGTGATAATTTGGAAAACAGAAAAAAGGGTTGACCTCTGGTGATCTTGAGAAGAAAAACAGCCATCCCTACAACACAGTTTGAGCCCAAAGAAAACAGGGTTGCATGTGTAACTGCTGTTCATTGAATATCTAATGTTTTATTGTTGGTGTTTATGTTTTTTTTTTTTTTTTTTGCAATATGCTCCACGTATTCCCTTTTTGGCTGCTTGCATTTTATTTGCCACAATCTATGTTCCCTTTTATCAGCCTCACTGAGATTATCTTTCCACCACTTAAAGGAATCCTTCTTACCTTTTACAGCTTCCATTACTTTTGTTAAGCAAGCAGGACTTTTTCTATACCTATTCGTGCCTTTCCTAACCTGCAGTATATATTTTTTCTGTGCTTCTAGGATTGTAGTTTTAAATCGTCTCCAAGCTTTCCAAATGGTTTTGATCCTTTTTACTTTTCCTTTCAGTTTCCTCTTCATATATCCCCTCATTTCAGAGAAGTTACCCCTTTTAAAGTTAAAAGTGGTTGTGTGAGTCTTTTTGGGCAACTCCATATTTATGCAAATGCTGAAGTCTTAGCCTTCTTGGCTGGTGGTTCTGAGGATATGCGCTGGACCCAAGGGGAGTAAAATTCCGAACAGACCCATTGGGACAGCAGGGCCGACTGCATTGAACTGGGCAGCAGGGCCAACTGCATTGAACCCAGTGCTGACTCTGCTGCAGCTGAACTGGATGCAGGGTCCAAGGCTGTAAGTGCCTTCTCCCACAATGCTGCATTTAATTAGAAGCTCTATCCCCTCTAGCTTTAGGGGTGTATTTTTGGCAGATCGTACAAATGGGGATGTTATGTCCTTTGCCCAGGCAGAAGAGACATAAATTGTGCTTGTCCACCTAGGTCATTTTGGACCTGCAATGGGTACACTTCTTGAACAGCAATTTCTGAGCCGTCTCGAAAGCTCAAGAAAGAAGCAGATCTGCAAAAATATTTCTCACTGATCTACACTCCAGAGATTAGCCAAATAACAACCTACTCTTTGGTAGCAAAAGAGGAACTGAGGGAGGAGTGGTGCTGCGATGTGGGAGCATGTGGTCTCTGGGTGGTATCTAAGACTTTAGCTCTGGCATGTAGCACCTCCTGGAGGCTTTTAGCTGTAAAAACCTCTCTGATGGCACACCTGCTCATGCACAATCCCCAAGTGGGACTACACATAAGATCAATGGTGAACTATGTTTTCGCTCAAATCATATTGACTAACTTCTCATTAAAAATTTTTCTTACTAAATCAAAAAAGATTTCTATTTAGTGAAGACTTTTTAGCACCACTGGGTAATTTCTCTCTACTCAGAAGTTCATTGCCTCTTCTGTAAAACAGTATAAGAATAGGTATTATGTGTATGTGTTATATCTGGCAGAGACCACACTTCTTTTACCTTGCTGGCTGGTTAACCTCACTTTGTGGCCTAGTCTCTCTGTTGAAAGAAAATGTCATAGCCCATTTCATTTTCAGAAGAGGTGTGTCTGTCACATGACATCACCCTCCCTGGCATCCTACAGTGCAGAACCTCAGCAATAACTGTAGTCAACCTCTTGCTCCCCTTGTGGAAAACGGGAGATATGGATGCATTTTCTGAGGTGTAAAATTAATATTAAACCAAGCATCATGTGTACCAACTTGATAGGTTTGGGTGGTCTGGAAAATAAATACCTCATACTAGTCATCTGCTAATTGGCTTCACTGATGCTTTGTGATGCGTTCTTGCTGGAAAACTATATCTGTATTAGATGCTTCTGGAAACAGGACTTGATCTACCGCAGGAGGTCTGCCACACTTAGTGCATTGTACTGCTGTCTGGGTCAGCCTGCCCCAGGCTGAAAAAGATGTTCATCAAAGCCTCCTAGTTAATTTATCTGGGGCTATTATAGACTCCTAGCCCCCGCCAATTACACACAATTCTGGCAAAGCAGAGTATTCTCTTGGAACTCTCCTGGGAAGAAATCACAATGCTAAACCCTCTGGGCAGGTTCTGTTCTATTGTGAGCAATTCTCCACTGGCCACTTCACCAAACTCATTTCACTTCTTACTATGCAGGCATTTGGAAACTAGATCTCCTGAGGTGAAGAATTAGTTTCTCTAATCTTTGGCACCCTTGGAAAAAGAGAATGAATCCCTTTGGGAAGACAAAGCAAACATCGCGATTCTTTGCTAGATGAGAACAGAGCAAAGACCACAATGCATTTCAATGGCTGGCTCAGCATTCTGCTCTGCCTGTCTCTCCTTCTTAAGAGTTATTATAGTAAAACACCGTGACTAACACCAAAAGCTTTGTCACTGTTTTCTGCTCCGGACCCACAGTTATGATTAAGTGCTCTCCTTTTGCTCTTGGCTGCTCCATGCACAAGCTTCTCCTATGAAAATGAAGCTGTCTTCTTTACTTATTCATACATCATCATTAACAGCGAGACAACCCGGGGCGGGGGCGGGGGGGAGAAGAAAGGCTATGATACTGGCCATGACCACAGAGAGAATGTATCAAGCCCAGCAGAATTAGAGCTGGCTCGTCCTAAACGGGGTTACGCCGTGTATGACAACAGGGCTCCAGCATCCCACTTCATGAGCCACTTTTTTCAGTGGGTAAGCTCTGCTTTTGCCTGACCTAGATAGCCCAGGCTAACCTGATCTCATCAGATCTCAGAAGCTACGAATGGTTGGCAAAGGTCAGTATTTGGCTGGGAGACTATCAAGGAAGATCAGGGTTGCTACGCAGAGGCAGGCAGTAGCAAACTACCTCTGAACAATAATTAGGTCAGGCTGGTGGGGATGAATCCAGTTTTATTTCCCTACAGGAAATCCAATCCATATGAGTCCAATAGGAGACTAAGTAAATTTATTCCAGCATAAGTCTAGGGTTGCTACACAGAGACAGGCAACGACAAGTCACCTTTGAATGTCTCTTGCCTTGAATACACAATAAGGTCACCCAAGGTTAGCTGTCACTTGATGGCAAAAAAAGGAAAAGATGAAAAAGGTCTACTTGCACACTGGATCCAAAGGGGAGAACCCCCCCCGAAGCTGCGCATATTACATTTTAGTTTGTGGCAAAAAAGAGGAATATACCATAGAAAAGACACTGGGACTTGGGAAAAAGTAAATATGGTGCACTGGTTAAACTGCTGGATTCACACTCTAACTGCAAGAATGATGGGAACCTTAGGATCAAGTCTCAGCTTAGCTATGGAGTTTGGACTTGAGCAGGTCAGGCTGTCTCTGGGCCTAACCTGCACCCCAGTTTTTGTGCAAAGATTCTTGGCATGAATGCAGAGTAAGATCCACTTGATGAATGAGAGGAGGTTGGAGTAAGTTTCTGCAGTCTCACAGCTCATGCAAAAAAGAAAATAGCTCCCCCATTCTAAGATTTTTTTAATCATGTCTGCATTATGCTTGTTTTTGTACCCCATGTCTGCTCTACATCCTCCCTTGTAAAGTAATAAGGATACTCCGTGTCTCATGTCCTCTCTCTCCTCTAAACGAAACTTATTCTGTAAAGGCTGTCCTATTGTTAGTTAGATGAATAATAGCAGGAATGTTTCCTTTAATAAAATGCACAAGGAAAAGTTGTAGTAGAAGAAGAAGAAGAGTTTGGATTTATACCCCGCCCTTCACTGCCCAAAGGCGTCTCAGAGCAGCTTACAAACTCCTTTCCCTTCCTCTCCCCACAACAGACACCCTGTGAGGTAGGTGGGGCTGAGAGAACTCTGACAGAAACTGCTCTTTTTTCAAGAACAGCTGTGCCAGAGCTTGTGACTGACCCAAGGTCACATCAGCAGGTGCAAGTGGAGGAGTGGGGAATCAAACCTGGTTCTCCCAGATTAGAGTCCGCACACTTAACCACTGCACCAAACTGGCTCTCTCTAGTATGATAATGATCAACACAAGGCAGAGAATGGCCTCTGCAGATTCTGGTGCCACCAAGGCCTATGGAGAACATTCACTGGCCCCGGTCACACTGGGGGAAAAGGCATGGCTGAAGTGCGGATTTTTAGAGCTGCATCAAAAGAGACGCGCGGTGGCGGGATCAGACGGTTCCCCCGAACCGCCACACAGTTGCTCCCTTGCATGATCAGATGCCGGGGAGAAGACACGGACAGGGGACGGACGTGAGCCTGCTGTGCATGGCCAGGCATGCGCAGTTCAACAGGGCCTGGGAAGCTATGCCGAGAGGGGCGCGGTGGCAATCAGACACCCGCCCTTGCTGCGCATCAACCAGTTGGTAGCACTGTTTTGGTGCTACCTTTTTGATGCACGGTTTTGCCGGGATGGGACGGATCGAGGACGGGTGCGCTCCACTTCCCAGATGTTGAGGTATGATCGCGCCCGCTTGATGCGCTCCCGATCCGTCCCTCTTACGTGGCAAATCCTCTCATGTGACCGGGGCCACTGTTTTCTGTCCTGACACAGAAGACACAGTGTCACATTTTTTCCACTGCATGAGATCCTACTATAATATCTGGAATTTTGAAAATTCAGAAGCCATGAGAGGCCAGAATTTCAAAGTAAGATTTAATTTGCATTTTACCATCCTACTTGGCTCATTTGGTAGGCCATCTCCTGTTTCCAGAAGTAATTACCCATTGTTTCTTTATTCTGCTGTTCCTCCCATAAACTCAGAGTGGGGTACTGTTATATACTGAGATTGAGGCAGCTTTTCCAAAACAAGTGATTTGATTATTCAGCTCAGAACACAGCAACTCAACCATAGAATTATGCAACTTTATACATTTTGGACTAGTGAGGCCACACCCTCTAGCACAGTAATGACCAATTACAATCAAGAGTTTAGGACCAATGGGATTCATTCCCGCCAAAGTCAGTCCTTTCGGATTGGTCTGTTACACAACAGCGACCAATCTGACTGCAGGGTTTGGAATACCCGAGAATCAATGGAGCTTGTGCCTGAAGCTCCAGTTTAGGTTACATAGCATAACACATAAGCAAATACATAACAGGTACATAGTTCTTCACTCTCTGAGAATGATGCAACGTGTATATGTAACAAGGCACAGCTGGAAGAGCTGTCGTCATAAGACGACTCAGTTGACGGTGTGAGAAGAGGTCACAGAGCGCCCCAACCTTCAAACTTCCATCCTTGTTGAGTGATTCATCTCTAGCTAGGTTGATCCAAAGCACTGACTTTACATTTCTCATGGACGGTAACCAAGGCACCCCAAGAGTGTTAAATGAAGATGTGCTGTCAGTCATATGTACTACAAGAAACTGTGATTCTTCTCTCCTCACTTCCACTGGCCACTTCCACTGGCCACTTCCACTGGCCACTAAAGAACTGTCTCTGTTTCCAGTGTGGTAGCAAGACTAGGATGACCTTTGCTCCAGTAAACCTGAAAATCTATTTTAACTGTGGCTTTGCTCCTGTATGGATTTGTGAAATGCAGCTTTATTCAAATGCAGATCTCAATGGTGAATGGTAATTGGAATGTATTTCCCACCAAACTTTAGAGACAGAATCTATGTTTTAAACATGCTATATCTCCTGCTCTGCCTTGCTACTTCTAGCAATTACCTCCTAGAAAATTATTTATTTTATTCATTTTCTTATTTTATTGAATTTATATCCCACCCTCCCTGCAAAATGGGCTCAGGGCAGGCTACAGGTCACATAAGATGAGACAGTAAAACAACAGAATATCACAAGTATTATAAAAAATTAAAAGTTAAGAGGATGATAATATGAAATACAGAACACAGTATGTGTCGCCAGCAAGACTGGCCTGAATACAATAGCAGCTCAAGTAGTTGTTTGGGACAGCACTATTTTAAGAACACCAGTGAAGTGATGTGTGATGCAGCAACATGCAATGCACAACACATTTCTCAGAACAACAGCCACCTATAACTGAGAACTTCATGTGCATAATATTGCTGTAATCCTTAGAAAAGTCCTTTAAGGTAGGTTAGTGTTACAACCCCCATAGAACAGATGGGAGGCTGAAAGAGTGGTTTGCCTAAGGCTACCTTAGTCAGCTTGTGGCAGAGGCAAGATTTGAGCAGGGAGCTTTCCATATCAGAGCTATTTCTCTTAGCTGCTATGCTCACCAGAACCCCTTACAAAGGGAAAGGCCATGGCTTAGTGACAATGCATATACTAGGTCTCCAGAAGATCCAAAGTTCAGTCTCTGACACCAACACTTAAAGGATTTTGAGCTGTAAATGCTGGGGAGTATTATGACAAAAAGATGCCAGATTCCTTGATTAAAACTCAGGGAGGCTTTGCTCTAGGAGAAAACAGTCTTTCTCTGGGAATGAAACCATAAACCTCTCAGACTGCCTTCTGAGAGATGAGTTTCCTTTATGGAGACAATGGTGTTGAGACCTGCACCTTAATTTGATTGGAGAAAAGGTGCATAGCAATACATGTGAGACCCACTCTAGTTTTCATGAAAGGGCAAAGTGAAACCACCCAGCTTCGACAGGAAGGGTTAAAAGGCCTGGATACTCTGTCAGAAGCATGCAAGCGAAGGACTGGGGAACAAGAGAGCAAAGGGAGTGAAGTTTGTCTTGACAAGCCTCTGTTTTTCAGATGATCCTGTGGGTTTACATCCATTTCAGTGAAGGGATTTCCAAGGTGATACCAGTGACAATACAACTCTTGTCACCTCCTGTCAGATTCCTTTTCCTAGTTCTGTAATACCCTGCAGTATTCTGATACAGTGTTCCAGCTCCTTGTGCTCTAGTGTATTGAGACTGCATTTGGAAAATAAACGTATTTTCCTTTCAAGGATCTCAGACTGGTCAAGTAATTCATCTAGGATGCCTGACCACTCATCCATACAGTAGACCAGAAACTCCTGACTGGGCTACAAATCATTAGTTGGCCAGAGAGGAGAATGTGCACGAACCAGCACACATACACACAGATGCACCTAGCCCCTAACTATGCCTCAAGCTGCGGATAGAAAATAAAGAGCAGAGCATGGATTCTGGTGACTACCAAAGAAAGGAGAATGCAGACAGACAGACAGACAGACAGACAGACAGACAGACAGACAGACAGACAGACAGACAGACACACACAACAGAAAATGATCCCTCTGTGTCCTTAAATTTCCACAAGTTCTTCAAACAGTCCCTGTTGCTGCTGATTTTATCTTTGGTCTTTTTTTAAAAAAAGATTTTAAGCCTCTGGGCAGAGATGATATTTCTCTGTCTTATACAGCACTCAGCATACTTTGATGAGTGCTAAACACATATTAAACTACAGTAACCCAAGAAATGTTGCATTTAAAATACATATATGCATTAGCTTTATAAGCACAGGTGCACAAAAGAGCACAAAGAACCACTCACCAGGAACAACCATTGCCTGGCCACTACTCACTTTTAAACGGTTTCAGCAGGACTGATTGCAATGAATGAAGGATGGGTAGCAGCCGTGCCTAGTAGACTGTGTACAGAGTGTGCGTTTGTAACATGCAGAAATATGATTATGGGATAAAGGTCTCTCTCCCCCCCCCCCCGCCTTTAAGAGATAATGCAGTGAAATGATCTTGAAGGAACGTGCTGGAGGCATTAAAGTAATTGCTCATGCACCATGACTGTGTCTTTCACAGATGCATTATTTTACTATTCAAGGGGATAAAAACTCTGTGATAAGCCAGGTAGTTAGCACAAGTCCAGTCAGTAGAATGTATCCAAGTAATGGAGAATGCAGCAGTTTCCTTGTCATATGCAGTCAGTGTTATTATCCATATGATCTCAGAAGCTAATAGAGAAATTCCAAGAGACTTCTTTTTTTTTTTAAGTGATGCCAAGTGTCTCTTCTTGTCAGTTTACTGAGGAATTAAGCTCAATAAGATACAAGTACAAGAATTCAAATGCCAGAACTGCATATCCTTCACAGATTAACCGACACAATAACTGTCGCGAGACTGACTTTCCTTTCAAAAAAATATTGACTGGGTAGCTGTTGTTGTTGTTCAGTCGCACAGTCGAGTCTGACTCTTCGCAACCCCATGGACCAGATTACGCCAGGCCCTCCTGTCTTCCGCTGTCCGCTGAAGTTTGCTCAATTTCATGTTCATTGCATTGATGACACTGTCTAACCAATGGGATTCATTCCCGCCAAAGTCAGAGTCCTTTCGGATTAGCTGGGTAGCTGTAGCCACTCTATTCTTATTAATACAGCGGAAACCCAAATGCAATTAGTAAAAAAGATATGCCTTTTTAAAAAATAATCCTATTGAAGGATGCAATCTGCTTCGGCTTTGCTGCACAACAACCTTCAAGCCACATTTGTAAGGACCCCACCCCATCCTCCATATGAGACCCCACCTTGGTTAGTGGGGTCCCCATCTTATTTTGGACTTAGTTGTTTTAATAGGTGCCCACTTTTACAGCCTAAGTGCCAAGGGGACCAGAAACCTGGAGGGTCTCATAAAGGCACCTGGGTACAGCCATGAAAGCCCAGGAAAGATTAGCTGGCATTAAAAGTGTGCTGGCATTAAAAGTGATTAAGTGCAATCTCACCCAGAGTTCTCCACAACAATAAAACTTCACTTCATTCTCAACAATAAAAGACTTTTCAACACAGGAATATCCTAGCATAGTCCAGAAGTGTCTGCCCAGCCTAAGGAAGTTGCTATCTCATTAACCAACACCCACTTTGGTGTAGTGGTTAGGTGCACAGACTCTAATCTGGGAGAACCAGGTTTGATTCCCCCCTCCTCCACTTGTACCTGCTGATGTGACCTTAGGTCAGTTACAAATTCTGGCACAGCTGTTCTTAAAAAAAGAGCAGTTACTGTCAGAGCTCTCTCAGCCCCACCTACCTCACAGGGTGTCTGTTGTGGGGAGGGGAAGGGAAAGGAGTTTGTAAGCTGCTCTGAGACTCCCTTGGGTAGTGAAGGGCAGGGTATAAATCCAATCTCTTCTTCTTCTCCTCCCCCCCTTTTTAAACTCAATCAAGAAGGAGCCGGCACTGTGTAGTGGTTAAGAGCAGTGGACTCTAATCTAGAGAACCAGTTCCCCACTTCCCCATTTGAAGCCAGTTGGGTGACCTTGGGCAAGTCACAGCACCTAAAAAATAAGCATAGCTTGCCACCTAGTGGTGCCAAAAAAGAGCTACAGCTTCAGGCGGCAAATCAATCCCTCCACACACAATGTCATATAATAATTAATTTTAACTCTATCAAGAAGGGCATGCAAGTCATTAATTTATGCTCCATTCTGTTTCAGGAGCTATCTTGACTCACCCAAACTTTTGTGTCAGTGCAGATCTGGCTCAATTCAACCTAACTGAATCATAGATTCAGGTGGGTAGCCATGTTAATCTGAAGTAACAGAAGAAAGTTTGAGTCCAGAACAAACTTTGAGTCAAACTTTGTTTTAATTAAAGTATGTTAATCATGTTGCCTCACCCAGATTCTTGGTGCCCATGCAGATTTGTCTCACAATAGCCTAATCAAGGCATTTTCCCCACTTCTTCCTCCCAAAGTTTGATAGCAGTTAACTTTAAACCAGCCACTGAAATTCGAACTGTACATTTTGGACAATTGGGTTACTGGGAAAGTGGGTTCCCATGTCTAGCTATAGGACCCTTCACCACAAAAAGCCCATCACAACTCAGTGAAAAGGCACCAGGTTTCCCAATGCCTGAACACCCCTGCAACTGTATTGCAGGCTCCTCTCCAGACCTCAAGCCCAGGATTTCAGGTTGTATGTCCCTTTCCTAAAACTTCCCAATTTCCTCCCCTTTTCGTTTTATCAAGTGTACCCTCTTGCTGGCATGTGTGCAACTACTTAAAGAATTAGTTCTCAGGTGCTTAGTGTAGGTTCTTTACAATTTCACTTAGTTTATTTTATATACAATAATGCCATCTGTTTGTGTTTAAAATCACTCTCACTCTCTTTCTTCATAATTTTATTATGGGGTACCCCTACCAAGATCCACCCTGCTATACACAGACCAAAGGTCTTGTGTTATTCCTTTCTGAGACCCTTTTTAAAGCTATTTTCCCCTTTTCTGGGTCCAGTTTGAGTAACATAAATCCCACTCAGCGCCCATACTCTTTGACCAAGGAACTCTTTCCCTTAATTTAGTGTGTTTATAGGCTACTTGACTTACTTACTGCTGAGGGAAAAGCTCTCTGTTCATTATCTGAAGAATCTCCACTCCTTGCACAGGCCTCCTTGTCAACTGATGTTTACCCACTTCTGATGCTGGGTAAGAGTCTGATGAAATGCATTATCTCCTGGGAGGTTGGCAAGCAGCAAGCTTCCACTGTGTATTTTAAAAGTTTATCTATGGGCAGGGAAAAGGCTGGGGAGGAGGAAGTCCATCAGTGGCTTTCCAGGTTCACCTTCTTACAAATGCTAATGGATTTAGCAGGAGAGAAAATGGGATGAGCCAGTTCACCCCAAGCAGATAACAGAGTTTTGGAGGTGTCAAATTCTAGAGAGACTGAGGAAGTAGATTCCTGGAGGCAACAGGAAAAGCTGCCATGATCTGGACTAACCAGGGGTCGAGTGGGAGGGAAGACAGAGATGATAAAATCTCAGGGCAACAGGGAATAGCTCTCTTTCTTTGGGATGCTTTGTTAAGGAGAACTCTGAACTCTGGTTTGCAAGCAGGTGGCCATTGACCATGTGGTCAACTTGGACATACAGTTGAGCTGCACCCGTTTAAATGGCCTCAGTTAAGATACAAGAATCCCCACAATTAAAAGTTTGGGATCCCTCAACACCAAAGCTGAGACTATCTCCACAAGCTCAGATAGAGAGATAACTAGACAGGAGGATGGATGGCACATCAACAGAAGCCAAAACTTATCCTGATCATTTGTAACCACAAAAAAACATTCAAAACTTGGGCTGTACTGGACAGGACAGCTTGAAAGGGAAATGGCATTTTAAAAGACCATGGTGACTACTTCATCAGCTATCAAGCCTATATTGATGCTACAAGGAAAATTCTGCTGGGCACAGCTGAGATATACTAAACTTCCCCATCTCTTCCAATCAAGTCAACCAGGTCAATTAGTTCATCCATGAAGTTAATCCTGCTTGGACTGTCCCAGTATTCAGCAGATGCACCTCAAGGGTCAAGGGTCAATGGTAGTCTGACATGGAGAACATGGGATCTGTTGGCCAGTGTGTACACAGCACCACACACTTTCAGTCCACCATCATCAAGTAGTGAATAGGTATTCTTGTGCATAGACTTTTAATTGCCAAAATTTGTCCATGTAATACTAATACCAGAAAAAGCTCAGCAAAAGCTGGGACAGGAGATTAGATTAGACAGAGACGGCAAACCAACTGCAGTGTTTGCTAACATAAAATGTGAGACAACTGGTTGCTTCCAAACATCTTCAACTCACATATGCTCTGTTCTTTGGAATACAAAATAAAACATGAAGTGTCTGCTTCTCCAGGCATACTAATGCACCTGAAGTGATAAAAACATAAAACACTCCTGTTTCCGGCACACAAAGACTGCTATTAGTAAATAACATATATACCTATCACTTCTTACAGTGGCAATTGATTTGTTTTTATGCAGAAGCCAATTGAATTGTCAGCATTAGACTTTCAGAAGAGTTATAGGTACACATCACTGTTACAGAGAAAGATTTAAGCACCGAGAGAAGAAGGTTTTACCAATTCTGAAGGTGGAAACAGCTGTCTGTTAATAAAAGCTGGACTCAGAACTAGGCATGTGTAAAGGAGAGGATGAGGAGAAATTTCTCACATTTTCAGATTCTGTGTAGAATTCAGCCACATCACTCTTAATAATCATGGATGACCTCAGCAGGATATAATGCTAGAGTCCACCCTCTAAAGCAGCCATTTTCTCAGGAACTGAGCTCTCTAGTCTGGGGATCAGTTGTTATTCTGGGAGATCTTCTGAGTCCACTGGGAATTTGGCAACCCCATCTACATATGACAGGGAGCTGGATTTTTCAGCCAGGGCTTACTTATGATGTGGAACAATTAAAACCAAGAGTGCACAAAATATACAGATGTTGATTACAAAACTCCAATGCATATACAATGTTATGCTTGCATGCTCTCTCAGAAAAAAAAATGTAACCCATGGAGGGAAAAACAAATTCCTCTCTGGTTTGCAGAGTGTCTTGGAAATCAATCTCAATACTAACAGTTGCATCTAGAACAGGTAAAAACAATTTAAAAATTCCTCTGAGCATGCTCAAAGTGCTTATTAGAGAACAACCATGAACAGTCCACATTTATCTACAAATGGGAGAAATGACTGCCACTGCAACAGGTGCAGGTGGGGATGATCCAGAGGGATTCAGTACTACACTTTGGAAGAAAATCAAAGTCCATCTCTGCTAGGGTTGCCAGCTCCATGTTGGAAAATACCTGGAGATTTTGTGGGTGGAGCCTGAGGAGGGGGGAGGGCTTGAGGACAGGAGTCTACCTTCTAAAGCAGCCATTTGCTCTAAGGGAACCAATATTGGTCACCTGGAGATCAATTGTAAGAGCAGGAGATCTCCAGCCATCACCTGAAGATTAACAACCGCACAAAAATAGAAATACAGCAAATACTGTTGTGCAAACAAATAACCAGTATAATCTGTCACGCTGTACAAATCACACTCGAGACTACTGTCTTCTTATACAGTTCTACTTACAATCATAAATGATACACATAACAAATGGTTTTGCCACCATGCATAAATGACATCTGTACCAGTTTAATAGTGACCTAATAGTCCTTGAAAGTACAAGTCTCTCTTAAGAATGATGCAGTCACCGGCTCATGGTGCAGAGAAGAGTTTCCAAAAGAAAACATGCAGTAGATGGCATGAACTCAAGACTAGCTGTAGCGTGAATCAAAAGAGTGGTGATGGCACACCTAGGTTGCTTTGCCATTTCTTAGGGTTTCATCAGACCACTTTTGTTAGTGATGGAGCTCAACCCAGCCCTGGCAAGATTCAAAATGACATAAAGTCTACAAGTATGTTCCAAATAGCTAGGAATCAGGCTGTTCTGATTCCTACCCTAACCTCTGCCCATTGTGTATTCTTAAAGAAAGACATTATTTCTCAGGTTCAAATTCTCTTCAGCCCTATCTCCTACAGTTACTGGGAAAGCATGCAAAACAAAAGATTGAAAAATACTTTGTACATTTAAACATCAGTGGCAATTTGGGTTTGCCTTGGTATTCAGGATTATATTAAATTACCTTTGCATCTCTGCCATCCCCCCCTTTTTATGATTATTTATAAAGCACCACCCACAAGGCATTCCTAGGTACGACGTACTGCCAACCAACAAATATTTCCCAAATAGAACTGAAACTATTTTCAGATAAAAAGAATAATATCTGCAACCTTTGCTGATATCAAGAAAGATCTGGAATGGGGTTAACCGAAGTCCATCCTAGTGCTTGCATTTTTCATTCATCATTGTTTGTTTACTTAGAGCTTTTTCCTCATCCTGAAAAATAATGTCCCAGGATAAGGGAGGAAATAACAGACAGAGTTAACGGACTGTAGAAAAAGGAGAGGCATAGCCATTAAGTACTATGATAATCTCTTCTGCCTCTCTTTTTTAATTATCCAATTAACACCATAGTCGCTTTAATTGAGACAAATGTATGACAAATACTCTGACTGGGACAGAGTGGTTCCAAATCACTGCTTTGAACCATAGATGTTTTGAAGTGTTACAAAAGGGTTAAAGTTTAAAAGCAAGTAGGCAGGAGATTAGCAGGATATTACAGGTTTCATTAAGCGGATATAGGTGCATAAGAAGGAGAAGAAAGGTGTAAAGGCAACAAGACTCTGGTGCAACAAAACCAGGCACCCATTATGAATTCTGTGTACCCTCTCTTTCAGTTCTATAATATTTCATTCATTGATTTTATTGTCAAATGAAAAGGCGCTTGTTCCAAGTGGCATTTAGTGAGACAAATGGGGAGAGACTCAGACTTCATTACTTGGAGTTTGCCCACTGGATAATGTTGCTATTATATGGGCAGAAGGCAACAGGGTGCAAAGTCTGCATGTCTTGACATCAAGAGTGAATCTGTGGTTCAGTAGATGAAGGGCTCTCTTTTTCTAGACAGTCTTGGGGTTCACTAGAGAGCCCTACACAAAGAATGATTCTTGTATAACCTGGGCAGTATAAATCACAAGGTTATGATTTTGAAGTCATGCTTTCTGCCATGCAATATGCAATATGCACCTACTCCTTGTATGCAGTACAGCACATTCTGAATTGCGTGCACACAGCAGATGGTAGCTGTTTCCATAATGGCTGAATTAGGGGAGTGCACAAACAAATTGATATTTTTCAGGTTCGGGTATACTGATCCCCCAAAATACCAGTATTTCCCAATATTCACGAATCCCAATATTGGTATGGTATTGGAATTTGGGGAAAATTTGGGATTGCTGATTATTTTCGGCTCCATTATATGGCAATTTAAACCTCCGGGCAGAAGCTGGCCCCAGGATCCGTGTGCAGTGGAGAAATCTCTCATCACCGCACGCAGACCTGGCTGAGAGGATTCTCCTGCCCCATGGTTTAAACTGTGGGGCAGGAGAAGCTGGCCCCAGGATCTGTGTGCAGCACAGATGTCTCTCCCCACCACAGGCAGACCTGGCTTGAGGAGCACACCAGCGAAGACACGCATGGAGCTCTCGGCTCTCGCCGCCCCATTTGATCCTCTCCTTGGTATAGCTAACCCAAATAAAAGCTGCGGAAAAATCGACTTTTATTCCAGCTCAGGTATATCGGTAGCTGAATCAGATCCTTTGATCTGTATTTGGCTGAATTAACACCCAAAAAACACTGATAAGGTATTTTATGGGTATTTATTTGGTTTGATTTATGTCCGAATGCACACCCTAGGTGGAATGTATGAGAACTATTTAATCACAAAGCAGTGGAGGTGATTTTTTTGAGACCCAGTCAGAATCTTATTGGGATGAAGGGTGACAATCAAGTGAGAGAGACCCTTTGTATGGCCGGAATTTCCTGTCACATTCCCCATCAGGATCTGACTGCACTAGAGAAGGGGCATGTGTGTGTATGTGCATGTCCCCGCATATCCCCCAGAGAGCAATGAGGTCAGGATCACAGAACCGCCTGACTGTCTCGGGCCCGAGGGATGCCAGACTAGCAATAACCAGAGCCAGGGCCTTTTCAGTGGTGGCTCCATACTGGTGGAATGAGCTCCCAGAAGATCTTAGGGCCCTGCGGGACCTTTTACAGTTCCGCAGGGCCTGTAAAATGGAGCTCTTCCACCAGGCTTTCGATTAGGGGCCGCCACTGATGAAAGAGGCACTGAAAATGGAGCATCTTATGGACCTGGTTATGGTGTGGGATTTGCTGCCCGCAGAACAGGGAGCGTGATACGGGATTTGCTGCCCGCCTGATTGGGAGGAGGATATAGGAATCGCCTTTGTGATACTAGCACTTTATGTAATCTTTGTTATTGAATGTTATTGTATGGATTGTACTTTATTGTTTTATGATATTTTAACTATTGTACGCTGCCTTGAGCCAGTTCCTAGCTAGGCGGGATATAAATCGAAATAAATAAATAAATAAATAAATAAATAAATAAATAAATAAATAAATAAATAAATAAATGTATGCATGAACGGAATCCAAGACGAACTGGGGTGGGGGAAAACTTGAGGACTGGCTTACTGGATGTGTTGTAATACCTTCTAAAGAGGAGCCATGATCCTGCAAAAGTTAACTCTTTTTAAGCCCCATAAAATTAAAAAGAAAGAGTTAACTGTGTACTTTTAAATAGATGGGACCAGAAAGCACCATGCCCTAAATTCCATCCATTTCAGTGGCTTATGCATCTCATAATTTATAATCATCCCTTCAGCTTGAACCATCACACTGCAAGATGGGTATTTCCTTGGAATGCAGAGTTACATTAAATCATACAGAAGTTTTCAGACTTGTCTTGCCAAGAGACAGGACATATAAATCTATACCCAAGCTAAGAACATAAGAACATAAGAGAAGCCAATGTTGGATCAGGCCAATGGCCCATCCAGTCCAACACTCTGTCACACAGTGGTCAAAAATACCAGGTGCCATCAGGAGGTCCACCAGTGGGGCCAGGACATTAGAAGCCCTCCCACTGTGCCCTCCCAAGCACCAAGAATACAGAACATCACTTACCTCAGACCTAGAGTTCCTACCTATACCTTGTGTCGTGGCAAGGGGGCTTGCGTGGTTCGATGAGGCTGTGGGCTATGCCGTGGAGGGCCACCCAGGACGGACAGGCCACAGCAGAGAACTCAGACCAAGCGTAATCCCCTGGAGAAGGAAATAGCAACCCACTCCAGTATCTTTGCCAAGAAAACCCCATGGACAGTAACAAAAGGCTAAAAGATATGACGCCGGAAGATGAGCCCCTCAGGTCGGAAGGTGTCCAATATGCTACTGAGGAAGAGCAGAGGGCAAGTACGAGTAACCCCAGAAAGAGTGAAGCGGCTGGGCCAAAGCCGAAAGGACGCTCAGTTGTGGATGTGTCTGACGGTGAAAGGAAAGTTCGATACTGCAAAGAACAATACTGCATAGGAACCTGGAATGTAAGATCTATGAATCAAGGTAAGCTTGACGTGGTCAAAAATGAGATGGCAAGAATGAACATTGACATCTTGGGAATCAGTGAACTAAAGTGGACAGGAATGGGCGAATTTAACTCAGAAGAACATTATATCTACTACTGTGGCCAGGAATCCCATAGAAAAAATGGTGTGGCCTTTATAGTCAACAAGAGAGTGAGAAAGGCAGTATTGGGATACAATCTCAAAAATGACAGAATGATCTCGGTCCGAATCCAAGGCAAACCATTCAATATCACAGTAATCCAAGTCTATGCCCCAACCACTGCTGCAGAAGAGGCTGAAGTGAACCAGTTCTACGAAGACCTACAACAGCTCGTAGAACTAACACCAAAAAATGATGTCCTCATCATCATAGGGGACTGGAATGCTAAAGTAGGAAATCAAAAGGTAACCGGAATAACAGACAAGTTTGGCCTTGGAGAACAAAATGAAGCAGGGCAAAGGCTAACAGAGTTTTGTCAAGAGAACACGCTGGTCATAGCAAACACCCTTTTCCAACAACCTAAGAGGCGTCTCTACACATGGACATCACCAGATGGGCAACACCGAAATCAGATTGACTATATAATTTGCAGTCAAAGATGGAGAAGCTCTATCCAGTCAGTAAAAACAAGACCTGGAGCTGACTGTGGCTCAGATCATGAGCTACTCATTGCAAAATTCAGACTTAAATTGAAGAAAGTTGGGAAAACCACAAGGCCATTCAGATTTGACCTAGATCGCATCCCCGATGAATATACAGTAGAGGTGAAGAATAGGTTTAAGGGACTAGATTTGATAGACAGAGTGCCTGAAGAACTATGGACAGAGGTCCGTGACATTGTAAAGGAGGCAGCACTCACCGCCATCCCAAAGAAAAAGAAATGCAAAAAAGCAAAGTGGCTGTCTGATGAGGCTTTACACATAGCAGAGGAAAGAAGGAAAGCTAAAGGCAATGGGGAAAAGGAAAGATTTGCCCAACTGAATGCAGATTTCCAGAGAACAGCAAGGAGAGATAAGGAGGCTTTCCTGAATGAACAATGCAGAGTAATAGAGGAAAACAATAGATTGGGAAGGACTAGAGATCTGTTCAAGAAAATTGGAGAAATCAAGGGAACGTTCCATGCAAAGATGGCCATGATAAAGGATGAAAACGGTAGGGATCTAACAGAAGCAGAAGAGATTAGGAAAAGATGGCAAGAATACACAGAAGAACTATTCAAGAAGGACCTCGATGTCCTTGACAACCACGATGGTATAATCACTGACCTCGAGCCAGACATCCTGGAAAGCGAAGTTAAATGGGCCTTAGAAAGCATTGCTAACAACAAAGCTAGTGGAGGTGATGGTATCCCAGCTGAGTTATTCAAAGTCTTAAAAGAAGATGCTGTTAAAGTGCTGCACTCAATTTGCCAACAAATTTGGAAAACACGACAGTGGCCACAGGATTGGACAAGGTCAGTGTACATTCCAATCCCAAAGAAGGGCAATGTCAAGGAATGTTCAAACTATCGCACAATTGCACTCATTTCACATGCTAGCAAGGTCATGCTCAAAATCCTACAAGCTAGGCTCCAACAGTACGTGGATAGAGAACTGCCAGAAGTACAAGCTGGGTTTCGAAGAGGTAGAGGAACTAGAGATCAAATTGCCAACATTCGCTGGATTATGGAGAAAGCAAGAGAATACCAGAAAAACATCTACTTCTGCTTCATTGACTATGCTAAAGCCTTTGATTGTGTGGATCACAATAAATTATGGCAGGTTCTTAAAGAGATGGGAGTACCGGACCACCTCACCTGTCTCCTGAGAAACCTGTATAAGGGTCAAGAAGCAACAGTTAGAACCGGATATGGAACAACTGATTGGTTTAGCATAGGAAAAGGAGTACGACAAGGATGTATATTGTCACCTTGCTTATTTAATTTATATGCCGAGTACATCATGCAAAATGCTGGCCTGGATGAATCACAAGCTGGAGTTAAGATTGCTGGGGAAAAGATCAATAACCTCAGATATGCAGACGATACCACTCTGATGGCAGAAAGTGAAGAGGACCTAAAGAGCCTCTTGCTCAGGGTGAAAGAGGAGAGCGCAAAAGTGGGCTTGAAGCTCAACATCAAAAAAACTAAGATCATGGCATCTGGCCCCATCACTCCTTGGCAAATAGAAGGGGAAGTCGTAGAAGTAGTGACAGACTTCATGTTCCTAGGATCCCAGATCACTGCAGATGGTGACTGCAGCCATGAAATTAAAAGACGCCTGCTCCTTGGGAGGAAAGCGATGGCAAACCTAAACAGCATGATAAAAAGCAGAGACATCACCTTGCCAACAAAAGTCCGCATGGTCAAAGCAATGGTATTCCCCGTAGTAATGTATGGCTGCGAGAGTTGGACTATAAAGAAGGCTGAGCGCCGAAGAATAGATTCTTTTGAACTCTGGTGCTGGAGAAGACTCTTGAGAGTCCCTTGGACTGCAAGGAGATCAAATCAGTCAATCCTCAAAGAAATCAACCCTGACTGTTCCCTGGAAGGCCAGATCCTGAAGCTGAAGCTCAAATACTTTGGCCACCAAATGAGAAGGGAGCATTCACTGGAGAAGACCCTGATGCTGGGAAAGATTGAAGGTCAAAGAAGAAGGGGACGGCAAAGGATGAGATGGTTAGACAGTGTCATCGATGCAACAAACATGAAATTGAGCAAACTTCAGCGGACAGCGGAAGACAGGAGGGCCTGGCGTAATCTGGTCCATGGGGTCGCGAAGAGTCGGACTCGACTGTGCGACTGAACAACAACAACAACAAATAGCCACTGATGGACCTCTGCTCCATACGTTGGCCAATTGACTTAACATGGGAGGCATAACAAAAGCCAAAGCAGTTTATGGTAAAAGCTCAAGTCACATCACTTGCTGTTAAGTCATCGCTTGCCAATGTGTCCATCAAGTAGCAAAGCAAGTGAAGCAGCATCCCCAAAACAAAATAGCCAATGACATCCACAGGGCTACCATGCAGTAGATGTTTTGCAGCTTAAGAACATTAAAGCTTCTTTCATAATAGTGCCAAATTACCACTAAGCACAAATACAAAGCAGTGGATAGAAATTGCAGCTATTTCAACACTGAACTCTTAGCAGAATACCAAGGTATTTACAGTGATTATATCCTTTCTTCAAGGGGCTCAGGTCAGCATACATTGAGGGATCCTATTGTATTCTCTTCTTTAAGAGAGGCTGACTGCTCTGAGAGTGCATGTCTGAGAAACAAGGTCTTCCTGCTACCAGCAAAAGTCCAACCTTCTCCCCATTATGCCACATTATGGAGTTTCCCTGTGCTTGTCAGCAACTGTGAGTTAATGGGACAGGGAAGGGGAGGTTCGCTATGCGATAACCCTGGCTACCACTGGGTACTATTAAAAGTTGCAGTAGGAAGGCAGAGAACTTCCAGTGGGGATGTCTATAAGGAACATAACATTTAATTATTTATTTGATTTATACCCTGCCCTCCCTGCGGAAGCAGGCTCAGGATGACTTACAAAAGATAAAACATAAGAACGATTATGACCAAGGATCATTTTGTAGAAAAAGAGGTGCAGGAGCTCATTAGCATAACTTATTTGCATATGCCACACACCCCTGACATTATCGGAAGTGTGTCAGAAGGCAACACCCACTGCTCAGGCTCCACCCCAAAAATCTCCAGGTATTTGCCAACTCAGAGAGAGAGAGAGAGAAGACAAAGAGACGGGGAGGAAGGAAGGAAGGAAGGAAGGAAGGAAGGAAGGAAGGAAGGAAGGAAGGAAGGAAGGAAGGAAGGAAGGAAGGAAGTGGAGAGCTGGAAAGAAGGCAAATAGATGAGAAAAGAAAGAAAGGAAGAAAGAATTAGAGCCCCTAGTTTCCTTTTCCAGCTGTAAGCAACCCAGGCAGGTAGGTACGCTTGCCTCCTCAGCCAAAGAATCAGAGCCCCAGTCTCCCTTTCCATCCCATTAAAAAAAAATAACAAAATAACAATGCCAAACCCCTCACAAAATCAGATGGCGAGGGGTGTGTGTGAAGAAACAGAGCTCCCTAGTCTCCCTTTTCACAATGCCAAAAACCCCACTGCAAGCAAGCACATAGGCAGGGGGAGTGCAGTGGAGGGGGGATGATAAGGGTGAGCTGCACACTGTGGAAGCCTGAGATGATGAGATCGCAGATTTGAGGACAAACCGGGACCCAGGGCAACCTCCCTTTACACTCTCCTGACATGAAAGGGGCCAATCAGGACCCAGGGTGACCTCTCCATCCTGCCTCCTCTTGTCAATTTTCCTAACAGAACTCCCTCATTTGCCTCTGAACCCAGGAAACTCATACCTTTTATAGTAAACCAGCCAGGACAAGGACTGAGCGCAGCTCATTTCTGCCCGAGAGAGCTCAGCTCAGCAACCAAGTACACCTGTTAACCCGCTCAGGCTGATGGGGCAAACAAAGTTGCTTCAGAGATTGCAATCCCCCCCTATGTCGGAAAAGGAGTCTCTAATAATGTGAATTCTCCCACATTCCCCGTGTGCAGGAGCTCCTGCGTTAAAAATGGGCAACCGGCAAAGTTTAAAAAGTCAGCAGTATGAGAAGAGGAAATAGCCAAGCGAGTCACAGTAGGAAATTCTAGCGCAGCATCATGCACAATGATGAGCAAACAGGCGCGAACAGGCAGGCCCCTGGAATTCCAGCAAGCCAGTGGATCATACTAGTGCACACTGAATGATAATTTATGAAAGGGAGTGGGGCTAATCACCCAATAAGCCAGCCTTTCCATAACAAGTCTGACGGGCTTGGAACAGCAGAAAAAGCCGCAATTGAACAATAGACAGGGAAAGAGATCCCCCATGCTAAGCTGCTTATACAGTCGGGATCGTCTTCTGGGGCAGAGAGTCAGTGGGGTGAGGAGGAGGGCAGAGAGTCACAGAGGGCAGAGAGTCGCAGAGGGTCTGTTTGTTTTTTCGAATTGAATGAACAGCTGACTGGCTTTGACACGTGTAAGGGACAATCCCTCTCCCCAAGGGCAATCCCTCCCCCCGAGGTCCTGCGCCACCTGCAGAAAGGCCCCGGCATAGCGGGCAGTGTGTGGGGGGTCTCCTGAGAAGGAGCCAGTGCCACACGCTTGCCCTGCAGCCGCCCTCCTTTCTCCCAGCAGTGTTTTCTGCCTGTGCACTTGCGCACACTGGCTACAGCGGGCCGGACCTCGCATTGCTCGGATGTGAGCGCACACTGGGTGGGAAGGAGGGAGAGAAGGGGCTGGCTGCTGTGCTGGAAGCTGCCGGCAGCGTGCGCCCCGTGATCCCGACAGGCGTGTGCCAGCACTGCGCTGAGGTCTCCTCCGCGCGTCGTGATAGTAGGCTTACCTGTGGTGGTGGCTTCTTCTTTTGGTGGCTCTGGAGGCGGCTGACTACTCAGTCTGTGTAGACGATGGGCCTGAGGGTGTGCGAGCGCTACGGCCAGCCATAGCAGAAGGTCTCTGCACTGCAGCAGTTGCACCCATAGTGTACCAAGCACATGGAGTGTCCGGGGGCCCTTGAGTTACACTGGATGGGCCGTGGGTGACCTGGGAGGGGTGGGGCAGGCCTGGCCTGTTTACTGCCCGAGCATTGCTCTGGCCCCCTCCGGCCCAAAATGAGGCCTGATTATGACATAAGTAAAACCATCTAAAAACAATCCAATAACATAAAGTGCTAGCTGGTTGTAAACTAATACATTAGGGATGGCAGCAACAGTTATGTTAATATGGTCTCAGGCCTGTAGCCCAGCTTTAAGTGTACAGAAAGACCACAGTCTGTGGCTCTGCTGTAGTGAAATTAGTAACACGTGACTCTCTGTAACAGGCTAGAAGCATGCAAAAATACAGTCACTGTTGATAATAAAGACACTATGAGCAAATTTGCAGGTGAGGAATGGCTGCCCCCAGAGCAAGTAGAACATTTACATCGTGAAATGCCTCAGTTTGTACAGGCCCCTGCATTAGCAATTCTAATATAACTTTGAAGCAGTCTGTAACATTTAAGTATGAAAGCACTCTTAGGTGGCTTTGTCATAAGATTTTTGCTCCAGTTTGGGCACCCAAATGCAGAGGATTATTTCTAAGCTTCCATACACCTTTGTTGCCCATCCACTGTCTTTCCATGGTTTGCCCATGCTTTCTCAAACCACCTTTGATCCAACATTTCCTGCTGGCTTGCAGCCAAAGTGACCCAGGCCACATTCTTGCACAGCTGTTTCCTCCCCTTGCCACCTGGGGGGTTCTTAAAAAATTGGCAATAGCTAGATCGCTGTAGCATGACAGCATTATGATGATCTATTAGGTCCTCTGAATGTCCAGCTTTGATTAAAAAGAAATGGGTGTGTCACAACATTTGATTGTTTTGACACGCAATCTATACTCTGAAGAAGAGGCTACGGTTAGAGCAGAATATGGAGAAACAGAATGGTTTCCAACTGGCAAAGGTGTACAAAGGCATATTTTATCTTCCTGTCATTTCAATCTATATGCAGAACATATCATAAGGAAAACTGGATTAGATTTAGATGAAGGTGGAATGAAAATTGGTGGAAGTAACATTAGCAATTTGAGTTATGCATATGACACCACATTACTGGGAGAGAACAGTGAAAAGTTAAAAGGAATATCGATGACGGTTAAAGAAGAAAGTGCCAAAACAGGATTATAGCTGCGCATCAAGAAGACAAAAGTAATGACTGCTGAGGAATTACACAACTTTAAGGTTGACGATAGAGAAACTGGAATTGTTAAAGATGTTCTATTCCTTGGATCCATCATCAACCAAGCAATCAGAAGGAGATTGAGACTGTGGAGGGCAGCCATGAAGGAGTCAGAATGGATCCTAAAGTGTCAGGATGTGTTGCTGGTGACCAAGATCAAGACTACTCATATAATAGTATTCTCCATTACTATGTAAGGGTGTGAAAGCTAGACAATAAAGAAAGCTGACAGAAAGAAAGTTGATTTATTCGAAATATGGTGTTGGAAGACAGTTTTACGGATACTGTGGACTGCCAAAAAGACAAATAAGTGGTTTCTAGATCAAATAAAGCCTGCACTCTTGCTTGAAGCCAAAATAACCAGACTGAGGCTACTGTACTTTGGTCACATTATGAGAAGACAGGACTCATTGGAAAAGACAACAGAAGCCATGGCCCTCTGTTTGCAAGACCTAAGTAAGGCTGTTAACAGTAGGATGATTTGGAGGTCATTAATTGATACGGTCATCATAAGTCAGAAGTGACTTGATGGCACTTAACCCAAACACAGCCCTTTTGTTACCAAGGTAACCTTTTATCCACAAGGAACAGGTAGAAACTTACTTTAAAAAAACAAACAGAGCCCTAAGAGATAGATTGTTACAAGTGGGAATCTTATTCCCCCCACTATTTCTTCTTTCCCTTTCCTAAAAGCCTCCATAGCCTCTCCCTTTTCCTGCTTTCTTCTATCCTTCCCACCTAACAGCCAATGCATCTTCATCTGCCTCTCTGTCTTCAGCTTTATGTCCCCTCTCCCTGGCCGACTCTATGTAGGAAAGTTATGGCATAGTCCTGTGGTGCTGGCCTCTCGACCAGGTTCACTTGCACGGTAAAAAACCCTAAAGGACTTGTGGGGGGCACATCACTTTCTCTTATATCGCACTCCCCACGGTAACCCCCATGTCTGCTCCCCTTTCTCTGGCTTATTTTCTCCTTCTCAGCCATTCAGCAGTATATTTTTTGTCTGCCTCCCATCTTCTGTTATATTTATTTATTTACTTCATTTATAGCCCACCTTTCTCCACAGTGGGGACCAAAGCCACTTACATCATTTCCCTCTCCTATTTTTTATCCTCACAATAACCCTCTGAGATAGGTTAGGCTGAAAGCATGTGACTCATACAACATTACTTAGAGAGGTTCCATGGCAGACTGGAGAGCTGAACCTGAGTCTTCCAGACCCAGCTTTGAAGCTCTAAGTACTACACTATAGTGACTTTCATAGGCTGGCTGCTGCTGAACAGTAGCAAGCAGCCAGGACTACGTGAGTCATACAGTAGTCTTTCTCATTTATTCAGTGGGTTCAATTCTGAACGGTCCCCTGGACTGGGTGAAAAAGGAAATAAGTCTTAGACTCCTCTAGAGTCAAAGAGAAAGCTGTAATCCCACAGGGAAGGAGAATAAGTACAGGAAGAAAGTACTAATCTCCAGGAAACTAAGATAGTTATATGAATCTTAATTAAGACACATTGTTAGTGTTGAGAAATTTCCAATACAAACAAACCTCTCACTGTTAAGAACCGAGTCTCTAAGGGACTACACTTTAACAATTTGTTGCTTGTTCAAAATATCATATTTTGTAAATACAACAAAATTTGCCTCAGTTTTCTCATCCCCTGCCTATTCCTTACCCAACCATGCCTGTTTAATAAAGTCAACATTCCTGTCAAGTGCCATTTATCAAGGAAATAACAAGTTGGGCTCCTGCTTATCTATAATAAATTTCTGGCCTGGGGAAAAGCCAAATATCTTCTCTACCACAGGGTGGGGCACTCAGAAAGTAATAAACCATTTATTACCATACACTAGCAAGGGGCTCCTCAGACAGAGCGAGGAACAGGTATTTAGTGTTTTGGCAGGAAAATCTGCCTTACAGAAAAAGAAGCAGTAGGGGTCTGTGATATCCTGTTCCATGCTTTTAGATATCCACAGATGAAGGCCACATGACACTATCAGATATATAGAAGATAATGTTATAATGCAACAAGAATCTATTTATTGCAGGTTTTTTAAAATGAAAAAAGTCCCCATAGCACCAGGAGAATGGCAGCAGCAGAGGAATGGGGTTCGGAAAGTGCAAGGAAACCCACTATCTGGAAGCCCCATTGTTACTGTGCTGAACTGGCAGTCCTCACAGCAATGGAGAATACAGGGAATTGTTGCTGTGTGGAAGACACTTTTATCACTGGGACAAAAAATTTGACTTGAAAAGCTGCTCTTCGAAAAAATACTCCTCTAAATTACTACAGTGTGCTTTATTTTTCTATAAGATAATAGTGCTTTTACTCCAGGATGGATCCCCCTCATAGGGCTAGCTTAGGATTCCTCCTGGCTATATTCTGACAGTGAAAGAAGGTACTTTTTGGGAGTCACCCTGAAAAGAAACAGGGAATGCTGCAACCCTCCACACACACACATTAGAAAAAGAAAAGGAAAGAATTAGGGTATTCCTGCTCTTTTTTAAAAAGTAAAGTTTTGTTCTCTCATGCCCTCTCAGTGTGATATTGCCGGAGTCCTAAATGTACTCTACAGAGTAGAGCTTTATCTGCCCCTTGCAATAAGCAGCTCATTGGACGGAAAGCAGAAATTATAGAAAAAAGAAGCTTTCTATTCACCGTCAGGAGTTTAAGTGGATATGCAACTCCCAGAAATAAAATGCCAGTTGTGAGTCTTCTTGATTTAAAAAAAACCCAAAAAACTTGAGGAGGGGATTTTTAAAGTTAGACAACAATCTAAAGTTATAACTAATATAATATTGAAATCTGGACGTACAGCCACTGCATTTTTTTAAAAAACCCTTAAGTATCAGAAAGTTATTGTATCAATTAATTAACCTTCTCGTTTTCTCTACTAACATATGAAATAGAAAGAGCATCCTTCTTTATAGAGCAGTACAACAACTTTTATTGGTTTTGTATTCATCTCATGATTTAATGCATTTATTAATCAAAAAGATAAGAACAAAGAGTCAAATGAGCCTCTTTGCTCATTATGATGGAGAAAATGCTTTTTTGGATATATTTTGATACTCCAGCTGGCTATAAATTAAAATTGTTCCAAAGATTTTTCAGGAGAGCAGGCTGATGAGTCATCTTCCAAGAAACAGCCAGTGTGCCTTAGTGTACTGTCTCACGCCCCATTCTGTCTTCACACACAGCACACATCCTACCCATTTGATAATTATCACAATTTAAGGGGGCTCTTAAAGAACATCTCTGCCATGACAAGTAGATATTCTCTTCCTGGCCCATGTGCCTTTCAGTAATAAAAACATTGCTTGGAAGAACACTTCCCCACTAGAAGGTCTGAAATCTGTATGCAGATACAGAAGGCCTGGGAATAAACTCTCCCTTTGTGAGGAGCAGGGCAGCAGCAAAACAAACACAACAGCAGTGAATGAACTCTACCTGCAGGCTGCTACTTAGCTACTGCTGTTTTATATACCTAGAACAACAGGAGTAATGTGGGTGGGTAAGTCAGGCACAACAAATATTTCTGCCACAGGCAGGGCCGGCTCTTCCACTAGGCCAACTAGTGCGACAGCCTAGGGTGCAGATCTCCAAAGGGAGCAGCAAGGTCCCTGTCACCACCACCTGCCCGCCCCCAGCATGGCTTTCTGGGTGCCTGCTCCATAATGTGCCCCTTCTCACTGGCTCGCTTCGCCTTGGCATAGATTGTCTCTTCTCTTACCCTGTCTGCCCTGCTGCTCCTCCCCCAACTACGCTGGGTACCTGCTTCCAATCAGAAAAGCACGCCTCCCCCTCCCCCCATGCCCCTGGAGGACACAACACGCCCCCTCCTCTGGGTGAACTGAGCGGTGCAGATTTGCAATTGTGGGGAGATGCCTCCAGATGCCGGGGTGCGTGCAAGGGTTGGGGGACCAGATCGGTCTCTTCCTGCAGGCACTGGAGAAGGTGTGCACTGCTGGAGGACCCCTCCCCAAAGGCCGGAGCGCAGCTGGACAGAAGTGCAGCCATTGCAAAGGGAAGGGGCTGGGTTGGAGGCTGCAGCCACCACCGCCATGGCAGGCAAGCGATGCTGCAGAAGCAGCAAAGGAGTGCCCCCCACTCACCTGTTCCCTCTCCTCCCCACTCTTACCCAGCTGCTATGCGCCTCCAGCCACCCTTGGGGGTGGCGTCCTGGCCACTCTTCTTCCTCCCCCCTGGGGGCCCCACCCACTACCTTTCTAGCAGGTAGTAAAGGAGGGACCTGGGTGGGCAGGAGGCTCCAAGCTCAGTCCCCGGCAGCAACGTTGGTTGGAAGGAACAGGAGGGAGGGAACAGGAAACTTTTCCTCTTTTCTGGCTTCCTGGAGCTCCTACTTGGCCCTGTAAACTTTCAGGCTTTGGAAAGGGAGGGGGGAGAGATCTCTCCAAACAAGAAAACAAATGTTGGGTTCTAGGATGTTAGGGAGTGTGGGACAAAAACAGAATATCAAAGGAGGGCAGCGAATTGAACTGAAAAACGAAGTCTGAGTCCAGGAGCGTCTTTAAGACCAACACAATTTTATTCAAGGGATAAGTATCTGGAGAAGTGTGCATGCACACGAAAGCTAATCTCTCCTTATAAATAATTATCTTTTGGTTTCGCAAGATTCCATATGCTCCCATTGGCTGTAAAATGCCCTCCCTCAGCCATTGGCCCATCAGCCGCCACTCAAGAGTACTCGCGTGCCATTGGCCAGGTGCTGGGTCTGTTCCTCTTCCCCACCCACTACCCCTGGCAGACAGCTCTCTCTCCTGAGGAAGACAGTTCTCTTGACTCCTGTGAGGGACTGTTCCCTCAGTGGCTGTTGGCAGGCAGCCAAGCTTGGTTCTGTGAGTAAAAAAAACAAAGGACTTTCAGCATAACCCCCTCCCCCGCCCAGAACCTCCTCCCCAGTGGCCACTTTCCTGTCAGAATAAATGGAAAAAGGCTCTTTCTCCTGCTTAGCTTCAGCATGGCTGGCTGGCTAACGAGGTGGGCCAGCAACCATCAGACCATTTTCTTCAACTCCCCGCTGTGCAGCTGAATTTCCCCTAGGGCTGCCAATCTCCAGGTGGGACCTGGAGATCTCCCACTGTTACAATTGACCTCCAGATGACGGAGATCAGTTCCCTGAGAGAAAATGGTTGCTTTGGAGGGTAGACTCTATGGCATTATACCCTGCTGAGTCCTTCCACACACACCACAAATGCTGCCCTCCACAGGATCCACCCCCCCAAATCTCCAGGTATTTCCCTAATCAAAATTGGCACCTGTACTTTCTCCTCTGTCAGTAAAAGGCCCTTTCCACATCTATGTTGGCCTTTGGGAGAAAACTCATTGGGCCAAGTCCTGATCAGGTTGCCAACTCCAGGTGGGCAATTCCTAGAGATTTGAGGGATGGAGCCTGGAGAGGGTGAGGTTTGAGGAGGGGTGGCACCTCAGGCAGGTACGATGCCATAGACTCCACCCTCCAATCCAGCCATTCCCTGATGGGGAACCATTGTTGCCAATCTCCAGGTGGGGGCTGGAGATCACTCAAAATTACAACTGCTCTCTAGGAGGGATGGGGGAGGAGATAGAAAACTAAAGGTAGGTTGATGGTTGGCTGGGAGGGAGATAGGGTTGTCAACTCCAGGTTGGGAAATTCCTGGAGATTTGAGGGGTCGAACCTGGAGAGGGTGAGTGTTGAGGAGGGGTGGGACCTCAGACAGGTACAATGCCATAGACTCCCCCCTCCAAACCAGCCACTCCCTCCTGGGGAACCACTGTTACCAATCTTGGGGGTGGGCTGGAGATCACTCAAAATTATTACTACTCTTCACGTAGCAAAGGTCATTTCATCTGGAGAAAATGGTGGACTCTGTCATTATACCCTGCTGAGATTGCCACAGCTAATTGTCACTGAGTGCCCAAAGCCGGGGCACTTTCCCAGAGCCTTTTTCTAGAGCCCGTTGTATTTATTTCCACAATGGGCCTTATTCCTAGTACCTTGAATAAAACTGTGTTGGTCTTAAAGGTGCCCTTGGACTCAAACTTTTGTTCTGCCAACAAGGCTACCCACCTAAACTGAAAAACATCTGAAGACAGGCAAAAGTGTTTAAAATGACTGAAGGTGGCATGAAAATGCCTCTGTTATACAAAATTTTCCTGCCCCCTCAGGCTCTCTCTCTCTTCTTATGAGCTTATTCCTTTTTAAAGTAATTTGATTCCTTGAACTCACAATCCATTCCTTGGGAATAAAACTGGGCATTACCATCCTGGATCAGATGATCACAATCAGTTCCAAACTATGTGCCAAGATTTCCTAGCATACTGAAAGGGAATTCATTTAAGGGGTCCCATGAGTTCATAGCACCCACCCACAAAAGAGGCTGTCTGTTGCATCTCAGCATGATTTGAGGCCCAGACCTTGCCTCCTTCAAACCAGTCAACTTCTACTAGGGAGGGGGATTGGTAATTCCATTGTCTCTCAGCATAGGGTGCGACTGGAAATCAGAAACAGCATGGGAGGGGGAGGCGCCAGAAGATATCCTCTCCTAGTGTGCAAAAACACCTGGGGCCGGCCTTGGTCACAGGAAGACCCTAGTGTTTCCGTTGAAACAGATGGGCTACAAAATGTATCCTCTCTTTAATAAATTATTAAAATAAGCTGAAGACTAATACCTAGTTTGGCAATTTGTGAGCATAATTTAGGATGATGCAAGGCAAACCCCCTTCCACCATGCAATGGCATTTGTATTGCCCTTACCAGTGCACAACCAGCTCTGTATGCTTTGGACCACAAACAACTGTAGGACTGATTTCCCACAAGCCGCTGCTCCACGCTCACTCTTCCCTTTGCCCCGATGGTATGTGTCAATTTTTGAGGACTGAGTACACGCGGGGAAAATTGCACGAAGCTGCAGGGCAAAATGTGGTGGCACAGCTTGTTGTTCAGTCGCACAGTCGAGTCCAACTCTTTCCGACCCCATGGAACAGATTACGCCAGGCCCTCCTGTCTTCCGCTGTCCGCTGAAGTTTGCTCAATTTCATGTTCATTGCATCGATGACACTTTCTAACCATCTCATCCTTTGTTGTCCCCTTCTTCTTTGACCTTCAATCTTTCTCAGCATCAGGGTCTTCTCCAGTGAATGCTCCCTTCTCATTTGGTGGCCAAAGTATTTGAGCTTCAACTTCAGGATCTGGCCTTCCAGGGAACAGTCAGGGTTGATTTCTTTTAGGATTGACTGATTTGATCTCCTTGCAGTCCAAGGGACTCTCAAGAGTCTTCTCCAGCACCGCAGTTCAAAGAATCTATTCTTCGATGCTTGGCCTTCCTTATAGTCCAACTCTCGCAGCCATACATTACTACTGGGAATACCATTGCTTTGACCATGCGGACTTTTGTTGGCAGGATGATGTCTCTGCTTTTTATCATGCTGTTTAGGTTTGCCATCGCTTTCCTCCCAAGGAGCAGGCGTCTTTTAATTTCATGGCTGCAGTCACCATCTGCAGTGATCTGGGATCCCAGGAACGTGAAGTCTGTCACAACTTCTACGACTTCCCCTTCCATTTGCCAAGGAGTGATGGGGCCAGATGCCATGATCTTAGTTTTTTTGATGTTGAGCTTCAAGCCCACTTTTGCGCTCTCCTCTTTCACCCTGAGCAAGAGGCTCTTGAGGTCCTCTTCACTTTCTGCCATCAGAGTGCTATCGTCTGCATATCCGAGGTTATTGATCTTTTCCCCAGCAATCTTAACTCCAGCTTGTGATTCATCCAGGCCAGCATTTCGCATGATGTACTCTGCATATAGATTAAATAAGCAAGGTGACAATATACATCTTTGTCGTACTCCTTTTCCTATGCTAAACCAGTCATTTGTTCCATATCCGGTTCTAACTGTTGCTTCTTGACCCTTATACAGGTTTCTCAGGAGACATGTGAGGTGGTCTGGTACTCCCATCTCTTGAAGAACCTGCCATAGTTTATTGTGATCCACACACTCAAAGGCTTTAGCATAGTCAATGAAGCAGAAGTAGATGTTTTTCTGGTACTCTCTTGCTTTCTCCATAATTCAGTGAATGTTGGCAATTTGATCTCTAGTTCCTCTACCTCTTCGAAACCCAGCTTGTACTTCTGGCAGTTCTCTATCCACGTACTGTTGGAGCCTAGCTTGTAGGATCTTGAGCATGACCTTGCTAGCGTGTGAAATGAGTGCAATTGTGCGATAGTTTGAACATTCCGTGACATTGCCCTTCTTTGGGACTGGAATGTAAACTGACCTTTTCCAATCCTGTGGCCACTGTTGTGTTTTCCAAATTTGTTGGCAAATTGAGTGCAGCACTTTAACAGCATCTTCTTTTAAGACTTTGAATAACTCAGCTGGGATACCATCACCTCCACTAGCTTTGTTGTTAGTAATGCTTTCTAAGGCCCATTTAACTTCGCATTCCAGGATGTCTGGCTCGAGGTCAGTGATTATACCGTCGTGGTTGTCAAGGACATTGAGGTCCTTCTTGAATAGTTCTTCTGTGTATTCTTGCCATCTTTTCCTAATCTCTTCTGCTTCTGTTAGATCCCTACCGTTTTTGTCCTTTATCATGGCCAGCTTTGCATGAAACGTTCCCTTGGTTTCTCCAATTTTCTTGAAGAGATCTCTAGTCCTTCTCAACCTATTGTTTTCCTCTATTACTTTGCATTGTTCATTCAGGAAAGCCTCCTTATCTCTCCTTGCTCTTCTCTGGAAATCTGCATTCAGTTGGGTAAATCTTTCCTTTTCACTGTTGCCTTTAGTTTCCCTTCTTTCCTCTGCTATGTGTAAAGCCTCATCAGACAGCCACTTTGCTTTCTTGCATTTCTTTTTCTTTGGGATGGCAGTGATTGCTGCCTCCTGTAAAATGTCACGGACCTCTGTCCATAGTTCTTCAGGCACTCTATCAAATCTAGTCCCTTAAACCTATTCTTCACCTCTACTGTATATTCATTGGGGATGCGATCTAGGTCAAATCTGAATGGCCTCGTGGTTTTCCCAACTTTCTTCAATTTAAGTCTGAATTTTGCAATGAGTAGCTCATGATCTGAGCCACAGTCAGCTCAGGGTCTTGTTTTTACTGACTGGATAGAGCTTCTCCATCTTTGACTGCAAATTATATAGTCAATTTGATTTCGGTGTTGCCGATCTGGTGATGTCCATGTGTAGAGACGCCTCTTAGGTTGTTGGAAAAGGGTGTTCGCTATGACCAGCGTGTTCTCTTGACAAAACTCTGTTAGCCTTTGCCCGGCTTCATTTTGTTCTCCAAGGCCAAACTTGTCTGTTATTCCGGTTACCTTTTGATTTCCTACTTTAGCATTCCAGTCCCCTATGATGAGGAGGACATCATTTTTTGGTGTTAGTTCTATGAGCTGTTGTAGGTCTTCATAGAACTGGTCCACTTCAGCCTCTTCTGCAGCAGTGGTTGGAGCATAGACTTGGATTACTGTGATGTTGAATGGTTCGCCTTGGATTTGGACTGAGATCATTCTGTCATTTTTGAGATTGTATCCCAATACTACCTTTCTCACTCTCTTGTTGACTATAAAGGCCACACCATTTTTTCTATGGGATTCCTGGCCACAGTAGTAGATATAATGTTCTTCTGAGTTAAATTCGCCCATTCCTGTCCACTTTAGTTCACTGATTCCCAAGATGTCGATGTTCATTCTTGTCATCTCATTTTTGACCACGTCAAGCTTACCTTGGTTCATAGATCTTACATTCCAGGTTCCTATGCAGTATTGTTCTTTGCAGCATTGGACTTTCCTTTCACCGTCAGACACATCCACAACTGAGCGTCCTTTCGGCTTTGGCCCAGCCGCTTCACTCTTTCTGGGGTTACTTGTACTTGCCCTCTGCTCTTCCCCAGTAGCATAGTGGACACCTTCCGACCTGAGGGGCTCATCTTCCGGCGTCATATCTTTTAGCCTTTTGTTACTGTCCATGGGGTTTTCTTGGCAAAGATACTGGAGTGGGTTGCCATTTCCTTCTCCAGGGGATCACGCTTGGTCTGAGTTCTCTGCTGTGGCCTGTCCATCCTAGGTGGCCCTCCACGGCATAGCCCACAGCCTCATCGAACCACGCAAGCCCCCTCGCCATGACAAGGCAGTGATCCATGAGGGAGGGTGGCACAGCACTTAGTGTGAAACTGACACATACCATGGGGCAAAGGGAAGAGTGAGCGCAGAGCAGCGGCTTGTGGGAAATTGGCCTGGATTTTGGAAATGAAGTTAAACATGATGAAAATAATCATAATAAATACTTGTTAATTCTAAAAAGGAACAATGCAAGCAGCACAAGAACATGTGGTACAGTGTGAACCACACCATGTACTAGGGGTAAGGCTGGGGGTAGTGCTGCAGCATGAATGCCTAAGGAAATCACAGATCCTAGGAGATTCTTGAAGCCCATTTTGAGAAGTCGCACAGTAGATGATGACATACATTTAAGACTTCATTGTAATATATATTCCTCCCCTTGATCCACTTGAAGAAGCATTTCCTGATCTAAATGGCCCTCTGAGTTACCATTAGATGTGTTTATATGTGATGTGTATTTACGGGCTACACAAGATGGCTTCTAACTGGTTTCACAGTGCACAATGAGATCATTAATACAGATTTCCTAGATCTCAACAGGACTATCATAAACTCAGAAGTCCTTTTCAGTTATACACCCATTTGCCCTGAAAGAGGTAACACATCTGATTGAATGTAACTTGATTGACTGCCAGGATTGTGCTGGTTTACTTTGACATGGCTGCTCCTTTAAGGAGTCTAATGGCAATACAGGATGTGCAATAGAAAGGCCTTTGAAGAGGAACACTTCCTTATCCAATGGGCACATGAAATGCAACCATGAAGCAATGCAGAGCAGCTACATCCAGACCTAGAATAAAATCCTTAGGACTACTTTTCTTTTGATGTCACTGTACACAGTGCAGCTTACCCTACATAATCTCTGGAAAAAACTAAAATAGTTCTACCTTAGCAAAGTGACTGTGTAAAAGAAGCACAATGAACATGCATACAAGGAAAAAGGAATTTATGAAACCTGTGATTTAAGTCTACTAAGATGTTAAAAGCAATGGTCATTTGATTTCAGGACAGAAAACAGGCCTTCTGTATATTGTTCTGTGATTTACATCACCCTTCGGAATGAAAAAATGCTATGACGTTTTATTTCCCAACAGATGGGGAAGTCAACCCTTCAGAACAATGAAAGTCTAAGCTGACTAAACAGCCCACTATAAATTATTAACCAATTTGAAGGCTGTTCCCTTCATCATCTCTTTTCCTTTATTCTTCCCACATGTCTTCCAAACTAATTCTGTTGATAATGCTAAGGCCCTTTCTGAGGAGGTAATTAGGAAGCAGGTATGACAGAATGAAATATATTTCTAAGGCAAGGCAAAATCTGGAAAAATCTTTAAATAAATTATTTATAGTCAGGATTAAATAATTTAATTCTGTTACATAGATAACAGAAAATTATTTTGAACAGTACAGCAAAGGAAGAATACAATTTGGTTTGTGTTCTTAGATTTTCATATCAGCTAAGGGAATTGCAAACTAAGGGGAGGGGGAAGTATAACATTTAAGAGCTGTAGTGGTAAATTGGTACTTTGTGAGAGCATTCATTTTGTTGCTTAATTAAGGCTGGATTGTGCAAGTGGTACAGTACAGTTTACACTGACAGGTACTGGCTTCACAAGATCAAGCAGAGGTCTTGTCCAGTACCATGGACTAAAAACCAAACTAAACCTGTGCATCCTTAAGGATAATCTACCTTTCCGAAAATCAAGCAGGCTTTCAATAACAGAGGCATAGAAAGGAACAGATGATCTCAGATTGCACATGAATCATTGCCAGAGACAGACTATATCTATCACATTTTTATCCCACCCTTCCTTCAAGAAACTCAGAGCAGTGTGCATGGTTCTCCTGTTGTTCACAGAAGTACAAATTAATTTCAAGTATTTTGAGGAAAAGGACTAATTCTTGCAATATTTGAACAGTCCAAGTCCTATAAGGCAATCCAGAAAGATACTATGATCAATAGTATCAAAAGCCACTGAGCTGTCCAGGAAAATGAACAGGGTTGCACGCCCCTTGCCCACTTCCTGACACATATCGTCCATCAGGATGACTAAGGCCATTTCAGTCCCAAAATGAAGCCTGAAACAAGGCTGGAATGGCTCCAAACAATCTGCTTCATTCAAAATCTCTAAAGTCCGCCAACCATCACTCATTCAACCACCTTGCTCAAGAATGGTACATTTGAGTCAAGACGATAGCTGGGGAGGAGTATCACCCCCCCTCTCCCTTCCTTGCATGGATCAAGGCAGAACGAGGCTGCAATTTGTATTCTATGGACCAAATGAGAGCTGCAGCCTCTTTGTGGCTTTTTGGAATGTAAGGAAATGTACACTCCTGAGGTTAGTTCCTTAAAATACCAATCCAGCAGCCACACTGGGAAACTTTTACCACACACATGCCTCAAAAACTGAGTAGTTGAAATAAAGTTATAGAGAATGGCATGTATCTAATCATGCACTTCTGAAGACTTAAGGGTGCAAGTCTTTGGACAAGGGGTTGATGATTTCCACTGACTTCCGCTCTCTCAAGCAGACTCCGACTTTGACTCTATCTTGTTCCTGAAGGTTGACTGATCTCCAGAAATAAAACTGGGGGGAGGGGAGAGCTCAGTTGGCTACAGTGGGAAGAGGAAGCAGAAAGTCTTGCTCTGCAAGGTTCATGCTTTATACAAATATGTCAGTATTTCTTGGGTGGACTGAAGTAACCACTACTCACTTTTTTACATGGAATTCTATTAAGAACATGGAAAACAATAGTGTTCTGTATTTTTATTACTGACCTTAGTTACAACCTTGGAAACCTGGGAAGAACTCTGGGATTCGAAATAACCTATAATTCACAGGCTCCCATTAATTAGCGCACATACAATTTAAATTTTATTTTATGGGCTATGCATACAGCCAGAAAGTAGACAAACAACTGAGAGATACAGAGAACAAAAGCACAGGATCTGTGGCAGTCTGGACAGTCATCTTGATGAAGGTAGTTAAGAAGATTAATGTATACTCTAAACTCAACTCTCCCAGCTGGCTAGCACTCAATAATTTTAGAAGACAACATCAGAGCCTTCATTTCAAGGTGATAGAAAATTCTGATGATGAAAGAGGCGGCTGAAAACTTATTTTTAATTAAAGAGCAAGCAGGCTGGAACTCCCATGTGCCTTGTAGGATGCAAAACCGTTTAGGCTATAGTGGTGGGACACAATTATTTATTTAGTTGGTTTTATTAACTAAGGGAATAAAAGAGATCCAATCAATACTGTTCCTCCACAAGATCCCTAATAATACAAGGCTATTACTCACCAACATAATGAGAAAATAAAAGAAAGAAGATTAGGGACAAGAGACAGCAATTAGGTAGACAGATGCACAGCTAGCAGGCATGGGTGTAAAAGACCCACAGAGTGAATATTGATGAAGATAAGGGCCAAAATATCTTATGAAGTAATATAAACTGCTAAACTGCAAAACTATACAATAGATAAATGATTGAATGAGTAGACAATTAAAAGACACAGGCTGTGGGCAAAGAGGTGACAAACACACAAAGTTTAGAATGAGGGAGAAACGCAAACACACCAGCAAAAGATAAGGTGATTATCAGATCAGAAAACCATGGAGTACTGTGGTTGCTTGTGTCATGTTTTAAGCATTGTTGGAAACAATATATGCAACTTAATAAAACTGATCCAGTGATATAAAAAGTGCAGCAGTATTAAGGAATTACAGCAGTAAGAAAAGAATACTTCCCCACAGTGCTCACTGAGGTTTTGAGATCTTGAGAAAGTGTCCCTTGACAAAATATCTACCAGTGAGCAATGGCAGTTCATCAGAATCACCGGTACCCGTGACATTCTGCTGACTACATACGGCCTTCCTCCACCATTAAAGTTAGACAGCATTAGATATATTAAGCTGATAAACGACAGCAAGGCACATCCACAGGTCGCCTTTCAGTTTCTAACTGAAGATTCTAGAACACATCATATGCACAGGTGGACAGAAATCATATATGTTTTATGATGAGACGTAGACTTTGCATAACTATCCTTGATTTTGCCCATACTAAGGTTGCCACTTAGGGAGAGGATGAGGGACAGGATAATTGTAGTTCCTTTTCAGATATGATTATTACTCAGGAAAATGACCCAATGTTTCTGGCCAGCTCACTGATTCAGTACACTTGAGTATTTTTATTTACAATTAAATAAGCTTACATACGTCATGCATGTCAAAAACCCAAAGGACTCTGGAATATAGGAAGAGGGAAAGCCATTCTCTCTTCTGTTGATAATGTGAGGGTTTTTTTAGAATTATTCAGAAATCATACATTCCTACAATTCACTACTTTCAGGCAATTTATCTTTGAACATAGACAGCGCTGTTTATCACCCTTCACTGGAATTTATTGTATTTTATTTATTTTTACCCTGTCTTTCTCCTGCAAGCAGGACCCAAAGTGGCTTACAATAAAAAAAATTTCCTCAACCTGCCATCTAAGTATGGTGAGGATTTGAGTTACGCCCCCCCCCCAAGAAGGTGCCCCTATCCTCCATTTTTTCCAATGGAGGGAGGGAAACAGCCAAAAAAGAAAGGGCAATAGAAGCCCAGTAGAACAGAATCAAAGTTCCCGAGAATCTCTATAGTAGAAATTGAAAGGGTGTGTGTGTAGGGGGCATTTTTGCAAGCCCAGAAGAACCACTGCAATGTGCCCAGCAGAACCGGTGCCACTGTACAAGTGCAAACCCAACAGGACTAAGGCTTAGCAGGAAAGTGCAGAAAGTGCAAACATCAGGCATAGGTTCAAAAGTGCATAGAATGACCCCCTGTAAGCCACGCACACCAAACAGAACCTCAACCTGCTGCCTGCTCTTCTACAATCTCTCCAAGTGGGGGCATGTTACATTCAGGGGTCTCAGTTACAGACCCCTCCAAAAAGATCTCCCCAGTGTACTCTCTGGAAAACATAGGTGCAGTTACAGAAGTACATGGAATGACTTAGGAACAAGCCAATGACACCAAACTCACAGAGAAACTTCACCTGGGCAGATCCCCCCCTCAGCCAGACACTGGAAGCAAGTCTCCAAAGGCAGGTTTGGAATGATGTGGCTGTGGCACATCTGGTATTCTGTCACATAGGGGTCACTGGGAAGGGTGCAGAAATGTTTCCAAAGTGTGGATGCCCCAGGACTGGAGAAGGTGGGAGGAAGGACAGCTGCTTTCTGGCACTGGCCGGGGAGGGGCCACGGGGGTGTGTGTAGTGGAAGCAGGAGCAGCAACAGGGAGTTGTGCAGAAGGGGAGGATGTCCCCCCTCCTGAATCACTGCTGTCAGATACTTCTCCAAATAGTGTTAGCAACTGCTGGTCGTTGGGCAGTGCTAAGAAACCCCTTGTCCTCTATGGAGAGCCCCAGGAACAGATCAGGGGAAGGAGGCTCTGGGATCTCTGGTGATGCTCTGCTAGGGATGGGCTCCTGTGGGCGGGCAGGATGGGTTTGGTACCTGAGGATGGGGGCCTTTGGTATGCAGTGGGTGGAAGATGTCTTCCCCCCACAACGAGCACCGTTTGCACCCACTTTCACCCTCATGGCACAGAGAGGTTGGTTCACAATTGGGAGAGATGGGGGGTATAAAATGTGGATCCTCATCCAAGGAACCCAGTAGCCAAGTCCCTCTGCTTGGCATAAGCAGAGAGATGGGGTGGCTCAGAGTCCTGAATCCACCTAACACCCCCAAACCCCAGTGGGGGAGAGCAGTTCCCAATCAAAATGTGGGTTCTCAGCAGAGTAATCCACTAGCTAAGCCCCTCTGCTCAGTGTGAGCAGAGATAGACAGTGGTTCAGAGCCCTGAGCCCACCTAACACCAAAACACCAGCAGGGGAGACGCGGTCCCAATCATGAGGGAATGTTCTCTGCTACTCCGCTTTTAACAAGTTCCTTGCCTCTCTGTGTAACTGTGAAGAGACAAGTGCAGAGACAAGAGAAGAGAGGCTGTGGAGCTGAGCTGAGCTGAGTGTATACATAGCATTCTGTTCCCACAGAACAGAATAGGAACTCTGTTACTGGCAGCCAGTAGTGCCTGTTAAGCTTTGGAGGGCTACTATTTGTGTTTTCAAGGCTGGAAAATTCCACCTCCCCCATTGCCTTGGAGTTTTGTAAACCACCATGAACAGCATAGAAGTTCGTGAAATGCTCATGCTTGGGCATCCTTCCATGAACATTGCTTTGTGAAGCATAAACTGGCCACAATTTGTGACAAACTTTTCTTTATGAGCCAGTTTGTGCCCATCCCTACTCCAGGTATCACTGAAGGTCATTTAGAATCTTCCATTTAGAGCTGAATATCCCCGCCAGGCTACTGGAGAAAAATGGTGATAACAGGGAAAGGAATGTTACAACTGTACTCTTCACTGACTTCCAATTAGCTCCTGGGTGCAAACCAAATAATTACGTTTCATTTGAAAAGCCCCATATAGCTTAAAATTGGCTTCACCCCACCATGAATGATCATGGAAATTAATTTCTCTTTTCTGGCATACTATCTTGTCTTTGAAATTTCCTGGAACTGCTGGGCTGTTAGTGGCATGAAAATAATCTAGTCCATTCTCTGTCCTAAGGCAAGATACTGGATACTGGAAACCTAACCCTCACAGGAGAAGCAATTTACTGATATTTGTTAGTGTGTATGGTGTTACCAGTTACTTTATGCATTATGTTCTTTTCAGTGCATTGTGTTTCTACTTAGGTAATATCATTTACTGCTTGCTTAGCATATGCTTAGTACTTATGCTTTGTTCAGATTTCTGCACTCCGAGTGCTATTAAACTGCCTATTACATGTCTCATCCTATTGATTGCATCAACTTACATTGTGTAATCTGCTCTGAGTCTCAGTGAGAAAGAAGGAATGTAAATAATGTAAACAAACAACATTTTCCAAGCATCTTAGCCTGGCCATTCCAGTTACTGTCCTGGGACATGGGCCTTCACATCTTGGATTCTGAAGGTGCTTCAGTTCTCATTGGCTTTATTTTTTCAGCTAAACAATGAAAAGGTTTGAGAACAAAACCAATAGCTAGTCTAAATACAATTAGGTGGTGCTGGTCTTTGTTACAACCCAAAGGACAACAATGAAGGCTTCCACAGCCTATATTCCTGAGGCAATAGATGCATTTCTACACAGGCACTTTTCTTGGAGTATTTTTTATTAAAAGTTATACCTTGCTCTGGCATCATATTCCTGTCTGTACCCCACTTGTGGCCCTCTACAGTACAGACATTGACTAATCCGGGAGGAATGCCAGGGTACAAATGGTATACATAAAGACCCAAAGGGAAATTGGGAAAAATATGCACTAAAGTCCAACTTGAAGAAAAACAACATACAAAGAAAGAATCACATCGAAGCAATCTTCATAGACGTAATAGTCAAGATTCCTTTATAGATGTAGAATATTGTAGAGCATTAATGAAACTCTCCAGAATGACGCTCCGTTTCATGATGAAACTTTTTCTGAACCTTATACAATCAAAAATATATATATCTTGTTAACAAACGTGCATTAAGGGTAATGTACCCGACAAATTGTGAATTTAACAAATAAGGATACAATACATACAAGGTCTCACTTGAATTAGTCTTTCAAACAAACAGATACTTCATCACGAAACCGTGGGAAAATCGGGTGAAGCTGTGGGTCAAAATGCGGCCATGCGGCTTTAAGTGGGAAACTGACTAATGGAAATGGGGTAAAGGGTGGTGCGACGATGGTGCAGCTCCTTGTGCAAAATCAGCCAGACACACAAACACTCACAGAGTGGCAGAGAGAGAAAAACAGAGGGGCAGAGAGAGACAGAAGGGGCAGAGAGAGACACGAACAGACACACGCACAGAGAGGGACAGACATTTAAATGCAGGGAGAGCTGAGGAAGGCTCCTAGAGCCCCCCCGCCCTCTCCTGTCTCACCTGCCTAGCGGGTGAGCCTGGAAGAGCCAGGGAGAAAGTGGGGAGATATTTAAATCCCCCCCACCCTCTCTGCAGACCTGGCGTGATGTTTCCATTATATTCTATGGGGCCATATCCCCTTCTCTGTGAAGTCACGCCATATTCTATGTCCTCACAGAATATAATGGAAACATTGTGCCACTGCTGTGGCGCACTCTAGAAAAAAGGAGCACGGGGGTGGGGCCGCCGGGGCAAGCTGGCAGAGCAGTGCAATGCCGTGGTCCGGCTCCGAATGACCCCTCCTTATTATACATTACTTCAGTTATAAGAAAAACCTATTCACCCGCTACTTACATACCTACAGTTTACAGAGTAGAATACAGGAGTAATCAGTAGATAACATATACAACGAAGTGATATTCTCATAGGTAACATGACAGATCTATAAATCCATCTAGCAGGTTTAAATGTATTTATAGATCTGTCATGTTACCTATGAGAATATTGCTTTGTTGTATATGTTATCTACTGATTACTCCTATATTCTACTCTGTAAACTGTAGGTATGTAAGCAGCAGGAGGCTAGGTTCCTCTTGTAACTGAAGTAATGTATAATAAGTGATCATTAGTTGCACCTATTAAGGCTGCTTAGCATATTGGGTTTTGCCCAGGACAAATGTATTAAGCTTTATGGCTGGTAAGCCTTTTTTACTATAAGAATAATTTGTATAAAAACTTAGGAAAATAATGAAATAGGGTTTTTTTAAAGATTGTTATTGTAATGTTTTGTAAAAACACCATGATGAAGTATCTGTTAGTTTGAAAGACTAATTCAAGTGAGACCTTGTATGTATGCTATCTTTATTTGTTAAATTCACAATTTGTCGGGTACATTACCCTTAGAGCACATTTGTTAACAAGATATATATATTTTTGATTGTATAAGGTTCAGAAGAAGTTCCATCATGAAACAGAATAACATTCTGGAGAGTTTCGTTAACACTCTACAATATTCTACATCTATAAGCGAACTTTGACTATTACGTCTATGAAGACTGCTTCTATGAGATTCTTTCTTTGTATATTGTTTTTCTTCAAGTTGGACTTTAGCATATATTTTTTCCAGTTTCCCTTTGGGTCTTTATGTATATCTTCGTGACTGGTTTTCATCTACTTGTTCAGGGTACAAATGGTGGCTGGATTACACGTTCTACGGGAACCTTCTAATCCCTAAGGTTTGAAGGTTCTAGAAAATCCCCAATATGATTTGATGGTTTTTTTTAAAGGAAGAACCTTAACACAGGACACAGAATTCATGGAAACTGGCCAGGAAACAAATGCAAAACAATGAGAAAGGAGCAGACACAGCAGTTATCAGATAACTAGCTGAGCCACCTTCCCTTATCCCTCTTACAGCTGGGGCAACTAAGACCATTCCTACTGTGCTATATTTCCAAATCCTGAAATGGACCATCAATCATATAGTAGAGGAACAATGTGGAAAACAATTTATTAAAACCTCAGAGGACGCTACTAAATTCATTCCATTAATCATACCACAATCTAGATTCTGAACCCATACCTTCTAATCTTGAAAAGAACACAACAATAGCTTTGTGCTTATCTCCATTGGCTATCACTGCATGAGGAATTCTTGGGTAGCTCAGCAGGGTTAACTTTCCTTATCTACTCTAGCATAGAAGACTGTCCTCTGAACACTTGCTTTCAACATACCAGCTTACTAGAGATTCACACAAAGTATTCTTGGTTTACTAGGGTCAAGGTTGCTATATGTGAAGGAGCAAACTATAAAGAGAAGAGAGACTTGGATTTCAAGAGGAGCTTTGGGTAATCAGTCTTGCTGAAAATCACAACCATGTACCTAATTTTGAGTAAGATATAGCATTTAAAGCTAACTGATGTACAATTAAGGCCATATTAATGTTTCTTTGGACTCTGGGGAAGTGATCTTTCAGGGCCCACCCTAGGGTATGCTTCAACTCCATTCCATTTTAGCTGAGATTTCAGACATTCAAGTCACATCCTGAAGTCCAAAGCAGTGTTTAATTGCTCCCAGGGGTCATTTGGAGCAGGAGCACGCAGGAGCGGAGCTCTGGCAGTTAGAAGCACAGGCGGCGGCAAGCCCTGACCCCAGCTGCCAGCAGGAGCGCAAAGCAGCATGTGTAGCATTCCTCCTGGCTCCAAATAGGCTACTCTGGGACTGGAATGACAGCCTCCAGACTGGAAAGACAGTCCTTAGGGGTGGAGCCTGAGCGGTGGGTGTTGCCTTCTGACACACTTCCGGTGATGCCAGGGGGGTGTAGCATATGCAAATAAATTATGCTAATGAGTTATGCTAATGAGCTCCTGCACCTCTTTTTCTATGAAATGACCCGATTGCTCCTATCTCTTTGGCAGCATGCCAGGAAGTACCTTGAAGGGAAATGGAAAAGGACAACACTACTGCTGAATCTGGAGAAAGGAAAATGGCATTGATATTAGGGACAATTAGATGCCCCAGGAAATAGTTTAGAAATTTCTCACAACCACAAAGATTATAGTCTTTCCATTTTTAAATTAAAACTGAAGCTTTGGGCCCTAAAACAGTGTGTGTGTGTGGGGAATAAGATGTTATCTCAGTTAGCTCCTTGGGTAATCTGATTTATATTTCTGTAGGAATATGGAATCAGGCCTCATAGCTGCCCCCACCCCCCATGTAGCTGCCAAAGAAGAAGCACTAGAGGACCTTCAGGTCAGGGTCTTGCTGATGCAAATGAAAAGCTCCAGGAAAAGGAAACAAATTGTCCATAAACAGTCCTTATAATGAATTGTTAAACTTTGATGTTTTATCAATGGTTTCCTTGGACATATCCAAGGAGAGCCAGCAGGTTCTCTCTTTCACACTGGGTAATTGGCAGGTTAAGATGGTAACCCACCATGCATATTTGCTTAACCCCTGCTGACCCAGCATGGCTCTCTGCAGCTGAACCACAGATGGCATCTTTTCTTTCTAGGAAACAGGATGGGAAGGCACACTTTCAATCCAACTCAATTCTCTTCTCAAACAAAACTAGGTATACATCCAAACTGCCAAAGGGTTAGCAACTGTCAGAATTGCCATGTTTTAAACCACTCAAAAATAAAAACAACTCAGCATATAGCATTTTCATGCATTACAGGCAGCCTAGTCCTAAGAAGCATTACATTAAACAAAATACAATGAAAAAACAATGGGAATAAATAAGTATAAGCAATAATCACAACATAAATACAAAGGGAGGATTATCTCTGAATGCAGCACCACTGATGAAAAGGATCTTGAGATTATGGCAGAACACAAAATAAACTTGGAGTACAGCATTTGATTCTGTTACAGAAAAGGCAAATACCCTTGTGGCCTGCATTATCTTTTTACTCTGAATTGTTTCATTTTTAGCAAGACTGATGCAATTTTCATGGAAAGGGGAACAACTTTAAAAGCAGAACAGCCTAGTGTCAGTCCAAATCTAAATATCAATTGGAGGGTGGCATCAGCCATAGAAATAATATGAACAGTAGGAAAAATCCACAAAGTGGCTAAAAAATTCTGAACAAAATCACAATATGATAAACTAGGGAGCAAAGCCCATTGTGGTGGAAGACAACGGGCCCTAGAAAGGAAGGGAGGGAGGTGGAAGGGAGAGACGGTTGGAGGGAGGGAGGGAGGGAGGGAGGGAGGGAGGAAGGAAGGAAGGAAGGAAGGAAGGAAGGAAGGAAGGAATAGGGGGAAGAGTGAAGCAAACAAGAGAGGAAGAAAGGAAAAGGGGGAAAGAAAGCGAAGAGGGGCAAAAAAGGGCTTCTCTGGGCCTAGTCCCCTCATAGAAGGCCCAGGGGATGGTGTGGGGGGGCAGAAAAGGCCTTCTCTGGGCCTACTGTCCAAATAGAATGCCCAGGGGATGGCGTATAGGGGGTGGAAAAGGCCTTCTCTGGGGCTAGTGCCCCATAGAAGGCCCAGGGGATGGCGTGTGGGGGCGGAAAAGGCCTTCTCTGGGCCTAGTGCCCAAATAGAAGGCCCAGGGGATGGCGTGTGGGGGTGTAAAAGGCCTTCTCTGGGCCTAGTGCCCCATAGAAGGCCCAGGGGATGGCGTGTGGGGGGCAGAAAAGGCCTTCTCTGGGCCTAGTCCCCTCATAGAAGGCCCAGGGGGATGGCATATGGGGGCGGAAAAGGGCTTCTCTGGGCCTACTGCCCCCATAGAAGGCCCAGGGGATGGCATGTGGGGGGTGGAAAAGGCCTTCTCTGGGTCTAGTGCCCCATAGAAGGCCCAGGGGATGGTGTGGGGGGGCGGAAAAGGGCTTCTCTCACTTGCCTCAGCCTTGAGGGCCTGTCCCTGCGCTCACACTCCAGATGGTCCTCTCCTGTCGAAGGACTGAAGCAGACTGAGCTGAAAGCACTGACCGGGGCTGATGTGGGCGGGACTTTGCAAAGCAGCCAGTCAGCCCTGGCCAGTGTCTTCTGACTGCCAGTTCTTGAGCCGAATCAATTATGGCAAGCATAGAATGTAGTGAAACCAAAATTCAAATATATATAAGGACAGGATAGGTAATCTATGAAAATAACCTGCGACTATAAGCATGTGCATTTTAACAGGCAAGCATCATTTTCAAACCTAAAGTGAACCAATAAACCTGCCAAATGTGTTTCAATCCAATTCTGATGACAGCTGTGTGACGGCAACGTGGATCTGGAGAATTCCCATCTCTGTACCCTAGTTCACTGAGTTCTGCAGCAAGCAGCTTTGCTGACATACCAGGCTAGAGGTCAGAGAAATCATTTCCTGGCTTAGTGTTCCCCAGGTCCTTATAACTTGTGGGGAAATAGAAATAATACATCCAACTCTGTGCCCTTTTCTATTGAATGCACGCCTTGGGAAATTTTGTAAAACCGCCAACACCTACAACTCTTACTCAGGCCCAGCTAAAAAAGAAGATGATTTCATACAAACAAAAAAAATCCTGCTACATTTATCCAATAATGTGCAGAGAACTCTGACCTTGTGACACAATTTCATGGACACACTGTGTCTTGTGGCAAAGGTTGAAAGTGTGCCTTAGAATTGGAAAGATAACATTGTTTAAAATGAATTCAGAATGTTTTTTGTGTGGTGGTTTCTTAAACACTCTGAAAGCAATAGATTTAGAAAGGTACAAAAAACAGAATAAGGAAGGAAGGAAGGAAGGAAGGAAGGAAGGAAGGAAGGAAGGAAGGAAGGAAGGAAGGAAGGAAGGTAGGAAGGAAGGAAGGAAGGAAGGAAGGAAGATGTCCCAGTTCGCCGGTCCTGGAGCCGGATCAACCCCCTTGAACTCCCCAAAATCACCCTGCCTACCCGGGAGAGCACGTCAAAAGCTGCAAGGCCCCCAAGGAGGGATCCACCTGGCATCCGGAGCCATGGCAAAGAGCAAGGATCTGGTGAATGCTGCCGCAGGGGGAAGAAACGGCCGAGCACAGGAGGAGGTCTGCAGCTTCGCCAGGCCCGCAGCTCAGTATCGCCATTTACCACCCAGTTTATGCGTCAGATCTGCGACACCTTACAGATCCAGCAAATCTTCACAGAGGTCCACTATCCCCAGATGGATGGACTCATAGAATGTCTCAACCAGACCATGAAGTTGATGTTGTGGAAAACTGCCCACGAGCAACCCAACGCCTGGGACCTCTATGTAGACCCCCTACTTTTTGCTCTCTAGGAGACCCCACAGGCCTTGACAGGGTTCTCCCCTTTTGAATTGCTCTACGGCTGACAGGCACAGGGAATCTTGGGAGCCATGAAGGGAGTCTGTCCTCCCACAATAAATGATACGGGGATGGAACCATGCAAATACGTGTGACAGCTACAGGAGTGATTTGAGAGGGTGTGGCAGAAGGCCAGCACGAACCTGGAAGGGGCACAGGTCGCCCAGGAGCAGAGTTATGATGTGGGAGCTAGGCTATGAACCTTCCACTAGTGTTCCGGGACATCATGACCCCGAAGCAAGGGGACCCCTGACAAGGGCCCTACACCATTGCTCAGGTCATGGGCCCTCTCACATATGAAATCCAATATGGCCCCCACCCCCGGCAAAGTAAGATGGTGCACGTGAACAACCTCAAAGCTTGGCAGCCTCGAGAGGAAGCCAATCTGGCAGAGGATCCTGGTGAACTGTCCGAAGGCATTCCCCGCTGGCAGAGCTCATGCCCCACAACAAAGGAACCTGTCCTGGACGAGGCGCTCACCAATGGACAGCGCACAGATCTCTGAAGAGTCCTACAGGAGTGCCCTGGGGTTTTCTTGGTTACTCCTGGGTGTACCCCCATCATGGTTCACCGCATCCCCACACCCCGGGGCCAAGTAGCCCGAACCCCCTGGTGGCCTGTAGCCCCAAAACTCCAAGACGCCATATGCCAAGACGTCGAGATGGTGCTATGACCGAATGTCATAGAGCCTTCAAGAAGCACCTGGAGGAGTCCAGTAGTGCTCATCCCGAAGCCCGATCACAGCAGACGTTTTTGCATTGATCATAGCGAGCTTAACAAGCTCGCCCAGTTTGATGCCTATCCAATGCCATGGGCCGACCTGTTGATAGACCAACTCGGCACGGCACGATACCTGTCAGCACTCGATCTGATGAAGGGATATTGGCAGGTGCCAGTACACACCTCTGATCACAAAAAGACGGCCTTCGCTACCCTGCAGGAGCTTTTCCAATTTAAGAGGATGACCTTTGGGCTCCATGGCGGTCACGACGTTCCGATGGCTGGTGGACAAGGCCTTATCCCAGTACAGGGGCTTTGAGCAGGCATACATAGATGACATTATCATTGGCAGCCCTGACTGGGAGACGCACCTCACGCATCTCCGGCAGGTCCTGCTTGTCCTCTGCGAGGCTGGGTTGATGGCCAACCCCAGAAAGAGCCGGCTGGGCTTCCAAGAAGTCAAATACTTGGGATATCTAGTCAGCCATGGCAGCAACAAGCCCCTGTCAGACAAGGTCCTCACCTTGGAGAACCAACCTCATCAACGCACCAAGTGACAGCTCCACCGGTTCTTGGGGTTTGTTGGATATTATAGCTGCTTTATCCCCAACTTTGCGATGTTAGCTAGTCCGCTCACTGCCTGCCTGCAGAAAACCCTCCCCAATCAGCTACGCTGGGGACACCCCAAGGAGGCAGTGTTCCAACAACTCCGCACTGGCCTGTCCTGTGAACTGGTGCTGCGGAACCCGGATTTCTGACAACCCTTCGTCTTGTACACTGACGCCTCAGGGACCGGCCTCAGCGCTGTGCTGGCGCAAGAAAATGAGGGGGTGGAACACCTCGTGTTGTTTATTAGTCGGAAGCTCCAACCTGCTAAGCTAAAGTATTTGACGGTGGAAAAGGAGGCCTTGGCTGTCAAGTGGACTGTAGGGGCCCTACAATATTATCTGACAAACAGCCCCTTCCAACTCATGGTGGACCATCCTCCATTGTCGTGGATAGCTCGGATGAAGGATACTAATCCCCGCATCCTTCGCTGGTATCTCTCATTACTCCCGTTTTGTTTTTCAGTGTGGCACCAAGCCGGGGCAGATCAAGCAGCTGATCATCTCTCCCACCTCTTCAAAGAGGATCCGGCATCAGGATGCATTAGGGATGGGGTGTGTCCCGGTTCCCTGATCCTGGAGCCAGACCAAACCCCCCGCCCCCCAAACTCCCCAAAGTCACCCTGCCTACCCGGGAGAGCATGTCAACAGCCTCAAGGCCCCCGAGAAGGGATCCGCCTGGCATCCAGAGCCGCAGCAAAGAGCAAGGAGCTGGCGAATACTGCTGCGGGGGGCAGAGATGGCCGAGCACAGGAGGAGGTCTGCAGCTTCACCAGGCCCATGGCTCAGTGTCACATCTGATGGGAAAGCCCCATCCCAGATGCCAGGAGAGCATCGTATGATATGAAGGGGGGCAGGGTCAGAGCGAAGGGAACCCACATGGGGTGGAAGGGTGGTGCTGGGAGTGGGGAGAGGGATAAAAGGAAAGTGGAGGCGAGGGTTGAGGAGGATGCTGTGCAACTGAGACTGGGAAAAAGGAAAGTGGAAAGCTGAATGAGAGAGAGGGAAACCACTGCTGTCCCAAAGCTCCTGAGAGGGCCGAGAGTCAAAGCTGCACCGGCAGAGGGGCCAGAGAGGTGGAGTCAACCTTGCCCCCTGACCGACTGAGACCCTCTTTTGCCTCCCCTTCTTTTATCCCGGCATCGGTCCCGACAACACACCCTCCGCCGTCCCCTTCATTAGCCACAGCCACTGGCGGCAGAGCTTCGAGTGATAGGACTGAACCTCACAGGAGAGAAATAAATACTTTCCATTTATATGTTATCCATACTAGGGATATTTTTTAAAAAAATAGGTCCCAAGAATATTTGCTCCTATTTGGCTCTGGCATACCAGTCTCACAGATCTTTGACATGGCCAAGCATGGCTTACACTGATGCAACTACAGCAGCATCCTATGGATATTAAACTAGCCAGCTGCACTCCTGATAACAGGACAACACTCTTTAAAAAAAATGTTACTTACTTTTTATTTTATGGGGGTTTTTTGCATTTGTGTGTGTGTGCACGTGCCTGTGCCTGGAAGTCATAGTGACCTCTGCCAACTCTGACTGGGGCATGAAGGATGTTCAGAGAAGTGGCTTGATAGCCCACCTCTGTATTTTTTGGAGGTCTCCCATCCAAATATTTGTCAGGGTCGGCCCTGCTTAGCTTCTGAGATCTGTTGAGATTGGGCTTGCCTGGGCTATCCAGGTTGGGGCAACAGGATAATACTCTTGGTTTGTCCTAATATAAAAAGTGCTTAGGAGCCCACCAAAACAGCTGGCTCCATAGCAGTCTACAGGTTGAATCCCCCCCTTTCACCTATGCCCTTTTCTATGCTACATAAAAGTCACTTTTGCTTCTTCTAAGACTGTGTCTGGGGAAAAAAGATGCTGCTGAAATGGCAGCATGGGTCATCCTTCTGCACTAATCAAATGTCCCGGGTTGGCTTAATGCCACAAGTTTGCTGTTTCACTACAGGAACAGGAGTTTATCCCCAGTCCAGTTCCAACTGACAACCCACTATGCCAAAAACAGTTCGGCCTAGCAGAGGATAGACAATCCAATTTTTTTTTTACTGTCTGCCTAGGACTTAGAACAGCAGGCCAGTATAGAAGGCAAGTAAGCTGCATTTGGCTAGGAGGCTCATAAACTGTGCAAGCCTGGACAATGGAAAGACAAAACAATGGTAATTTGAAAACCCAATTATGAGCACGATATGGCCAATAAAAGCTATTGTTATCTCAAACTGCAAATAATTTCTTATTCAGAGCTCTCTACTGTCTGCTCTAAACCATGCACAGAAACTGACATTCTTATGTAAGAGCCATAACTGCTAACTAGCTAAAATTCATCATTCACTTCATAAGGACACCACATTTCTGAAGACAGACTGGCAAGCTTGAGGCGAAGCTAGGCTCAGTTGCTGTAGAGTTAGGAGTTATTCGGTGATTAAATAGAAGGAATGGATCTGCTAATATGAATTGATGCTAGTTTGAAAAGCAGAACTGAGAATCAACAGCAGGGCGCCGGCTGAACCTGAACTAGAAAATATCTGACTCTGTGACTCCACTTCCAGGTAAGAGAGCCTAGGAAAGAAGGATCTGGTTCAAAGTCTCCCAAGATAAGCAGCAGTTCTAAGTTTTCCACAGAGAACAGGTACTTCCATAACAGAATTAACTAAAGTAAAAATTCAGCAGTTGATGAATCAATTGAAGAGTATTTTAAGCAATGGGTTTCTAATTTTCACAAGGAGCACTCTTCCATTAAGGAATACAATCATTCTAGTCCAATTATTGAGGAACTTGTTATTCACTACCAAGCAAATTAGCCACTGAAGAAGAATGAGAGTCCAAATGCATGCGGCTGTAAAATATGTGTGTGTGGGGGGGGGGGACTGACACATTTAGAGAATGCTTCATTAATGCCACATTTTTGGTAACTAGAACAAATAGATTTTGTGTGTTATGTAATACTTCAGCAATTTATTTTATTGATATAATTGGATTTAAGATTAATCAACCTTGTTTAAGATTATAACATTCTATTCTTGTTTTATACCTAGCTCTGTTATCTATATAATTCCCTCTTGTGGGTTAGGGAGCATCCCCACCTCTTTGCACTGAGGGTCATGTGATGAGTGCCAGCCAGGTGATGCCTGAAGCTGTACTGAAGATCACAGTCCAAGTGGTGCTACTAGGCTATGAGATACTTTTTTTGTCTTTTAAGTCAGCACCTGGTCCTGTCATGTACCCTCTGAGGGGCTGAAAGCCAGGTATGAATCCCACCCTACTGCCATCATCCTGGTATGTTATACAATTTGCCAATAATTCTCACTCAAGTCTTCCTGAATCATCTACTTTACTTATTCTGCTAGAGTAGTTCTGAGCCAAAATGGACACACACATTTTGCAAACATTTTATCTCCTTAAAAGCACATCCCCTGCTCTTTTAGGTTATTTTCACACACATCCATAACAGGTTGCAAGAAAAAAAGGGGAAAAGGGAAAAAAGAAAGCAAGGAAAGGCTTAATCATTTCCACTGCTAATTCCTTCTTCCCAGTCCAGCTGTGCTTAGATAATTATCATGGCCTGAATGCAGATGTGCATCCAAAACATGCATCCCGCTGAAATTAATGCACTGCAAACAGACATCTATATCTGGACAGGAATTTAAATGCTGCTGTCATCTATCAGCAGTCCATTATTTTCAAAGAGATGCATACTTGGATCCACTTTCTGTTCCAACCTACGCATGTAAAACTAAATTCAGTTAGGATGAGGGGAAAAGTTTACCTGTGGATTGCTGGTAGTCAATGAAATTGCAAGCACAGAATGGTGAGGCAGAGAGCATTGACCTGGCTGCCTGATCTATGGGGATGTTCTTTCCCTTCCCTACGTCTGAAGCATCAGAAGACTGGGAGCACAATGGCTGTGGTCAGATCTAAACTATCAAAAAAAGAGTGGAAAATAGAACATTTTGAATAAGCACTTTTGCAAAAACTTTGGTCCCCCAGACTTTCATAGCAAAAACTAAACCTTTTGAAAATTCAGCACCAGTTCTATGAGCATGAAACTAATTAAGGTAGCATCAAATCAACAGCTGAATCCTGTTCCCCCCATAATCAATCCTACTTGAACTCTGTTGTTAGCTAAGCTTCAGGGTGGAAATTCCACAAATTACAGTGACATCAGCTCTTCCTTTCCTTTCCTTTCCTTTCCTTTCCTTTCCTTTCCTTTCCTTTCCTTTCCTTTCCTTTCCTTTCCTTTCCTTTCCTTTCCTTTCCCATTCTCTGGACTCTGGGTTCTGATGAACTCCTGTTATTCACTCACTCTGGCCTCAGCCCAGTGAGACTGCTTACTCTTATGTCTCTGCGATCCCCTTGCCATATCCTCAGCCCTTTCTTGATTCCAATCTTTTCATGTTTTATTCAAGGTATAAGCTTTTGTATGCACGCATACTTCTTCAAATACAATGAAACAGAAATTACCAGTCCATACATAGAGGTAGAGAGTGAACGTAATAAATCAGCATACAAATAATGAAGATGTTTAAAAGATCAATGGCCAAACAAGCTTAGTTTGTATGGTTACCATTTCTTTGGGTTTACTTCTGGGGGAAGACATAGTGAACAAAATAAACATGTCAAAATTGGAGAGTGATGAGCAGATGTGGAATGCAGAGAGTAATTAACTGAGATCTTGACATTCCATTCCATCCATCTCCTCTCAAGCATGGAGGCAACCTTACAGCATCTTCTTTGAAGTAGGGCTATTGGCTGAACATTACACCCCCTTAACTATCAACTGAAAACTTTAATAAGCATTCTCAAATAAGCATTATTTTTAGTTGTTATTTTGGTTTCATGACTAGTGGAGGTTGATCAGAAAGAATATCATTGGCTATGATCAGCCTGAAACCAAAGACCCTAACCTAAAGAAAAAGAAGAAAAGAAGCTTCAGAAAAATACACTCTGAAGAGAGCACACCCAAGTAGGAGGACTCTTAATTCCTAACTCCCCAGATAGGGTGGAAGGGTGTTCTATAACAGTAAGCACACATCACTCCTATGTATAACTGCTTGTCACACATCTTGTTACTGAGCAACTGCTGATCAAGGTAGTGATAAATGTTCAAAATACGATTGGAGTAAATGTTCAAAATGCAATTGGACCTAAGTGGGGAAGTGCTGCAACATGGTCATTCATAAATCATTATTTCAGAGAGAAAAGAACACTGCATTCAGCCCATTTTTTAGAAAGGGATTTAGCAATGGTATGGCAATCTGAAAGGCAACTTAACAGTAGGAACTAAGAGGCAAAACTATCAGGGTGCGGTCACACAGTTGTTTTGATCGTGATTCACCGCTGTTCCCTCTCACATTTAAATTTGCTGATCAGACAGGCCAATCCGCCTCCTGCCCTGAAGCTGGTTCACTCATGCAATGCTCCTGGTTCTCTCCCGCATTTTCCTGGACCAAGAAAATCAAGTATTTTCTGAGTAATTGCACTTTGCATCTGCAATTTCACCAATCTGGACAAGCCATCTCTCAAAATGATTGCGATTCGGGTCGTCTGACTGTCCTTAGTGCAATGAGGTTTTTCCCCCAGCTTCTACCTTTGAGTGCATAAGCATTCCATCGCTCAATAAATTCTACATTTAAATGTTCAAGTGCACATCCAGTGCAGAGCTTGTGGTTCTACCCGCCCCAGAAGTCCGAGAGGCAGCGTTAGGAGGGAGGGAGCCCCAGTGCTGGGGAGGGAGGGAGGGAGCCCCAGCGGCATCAGGCCAGCAGCATGGAAAGTTGCTGGGGGGGGAAGGCAGGCAGGTGGAGAAGGAAGTGCTGGGTGGGCAGCAGGTGAGCAGGCGGTGGAGAGAGGGGCCAGCTGCATCCAGATGGTGCCCAGAGCCTCCTCGCCTGCCCTGTGTGAACATCCCAACCCCCCCAAAATATTCCGGGTTAAATTATTGCCTTGCTGTGTGACCACTGCATCTTCACTGCATCTAGGGTAGCTCTGTGTATATTATCCTACAACCAAACTGATAATTACTTTCAAACATACTTCTAGATAGACTGTATTCAAGAACTCTCTCATATCAAGCTATGCTGACCGGGTTAGTGCTGTTGATATGAAGTGAGGTCTACTTCAATCAGATTTCTTGTTATTCCTCCTTTAAATATTCTTCTCTCTGCCCCATGTGCAATGCTGAAAAGAAAAAATCCAGTGCTTGGTATGGACTGTGCACGGCCCACCAATTAGTGTGATTGGACAGGGACGCTTCCATAAGGACTCCTAATGAATATTCCATCAGCGTTTTCTCAAGGCCAAGGGAAAGACAGCAATTCTTTATTTAATCCCATTGGGCCAGTCCTGAGTAATACTTTACTTTTTAAAAAAGGAACTGCATTTTCAATAGGAGAGAACAGACAGAGTCAGGTGTAATTCTGCATATTTATAACTATCAGAATCGGATCCATTGTGAGCCAAAGTCCCCAAGCAAATCATCTCATCTTTGCTTTCATTTCATTTCACCACGTACGGGGGGGGGGGAGGAGAGGGATTACGAGACTGTTGTAAATTGCAGAGGTGCTGCTGAAGATTAGGTAAGGCCTATAATGCATTGCAAAGATAAGTGCTAAGTACAGTATTATTTGATAGTGGATGGCAAATTAGGCATGAATTTGCAGTGGGATAGAGAAACAAACAAACAAAAAGGCTACCACATCCTCTTGTGTGAATAAGTATGGCACCAGCCCTCTAAATAAAAGGAGACCAAAGGGCTTTAATCATCTCTGGGGTAAAATTGTTTGTTTAACCAGATAGGCTTTTAGGTGTTGTACTGGGACTAGGGATTTTTTTCAATCCCCCCCCCATCTCCTCTGTCTTGCTGTGCTGTGGAAATTTGCATGACCCTGGACAACTTATTCTACCTCTCTTGCTGCCAGCAAAATGTGAGCAATAATGCAACCTCTTACGTCCAGGGTTTGTACTAATTAATTCATTAATATCCCTGAAGTGCCACTGGCTCCTTAGAGAGAGTGCTTATGTAACCATGCAACTATTATTAATTTGAGAAACATCGTATCGGGATGCACCAGAGAACAGAGCTTGTCTTATCCTTTGTGCAGGCCCAACATATTGGTATAGAGGAAAATAGGTTGTTCACTGTTAGGGTAACAGCTTCCTTTTGCTGTTGGTTCCGTTATGTTTCATACAGCTCTGAGGCACATCTTCCTTCCAGAATATGACACACACCCCTCCATTTTGTGCATTTTTGAATGAGAAGGGGGATAAAGAAGCAAACTGTAGAGGTCAAACTCAGGAGCTCTGCAGAATCCTACTTGTGGAAGGACCCTGATGCTTTGAAGCATCATAGCAGTTTGAAGCTATGCCCAGCTAAGAAAAAATGGTAAGGTAGAACAGAACCTCTATAACTCCTCCCCCAGCTCTAGATTCAACAAATATACATTTATTAAAGCATTCAAATCAATGTCAAGGCATATTACTTCCCAACAGTGGTTTCAGGACCTTCTGTGAGCAGCTCTCAAATTCTGGACTTGAAAGTAAAAGAATTTCTAACTCTAACTTTTGAGGTCATCTATAACTAGGGAAGGATGCTTCAAGACATTGAACAGTACCCTACCATCCAGCAGAGAGTTCTCCCATATTATTCATCATTTCTCTAGCTTTTCCCTGATCTCTGGAAAGAACATTCCATGATCTGTGCAGAAGAACAGCCATGAGAGTCAGTGGATCAGCAAAGGGATGAAACTGACCCATTTCCTCAGCAGAGCTGCACTTATGGAAGAGAGAGGAGGAACAATTTCATTTATCTTCCTCTTTCCAGCCTACCCCAACCCATGCACCCATTCCTTCATGTGGTCCTGTGCCCCTGGGAACCATCTTTCTTGGGGCTTCAAAAACAGAGGGGACAGTAGAAAAAGAAGAAAACAAAGCATTCTATGTATGGAGTGTTGGGATTCTGTCCACTATGTAGGCCACTGGTTTTAAAATTTTGTTTTCAGGCAGCCCTTTCCCCAGTCACCTGCCTGTTGCAACATATCACATTGCAAATGGTGCTGGGCCACTTTCCACAGTGCACAGCTGATCAAGGGCAGGCTGGCTCTTTAATATACAGGGAAGTGTTCCCATGGGCCACTGATCTGGAAGGCCAATAGGAGCTAAGCAGGAAACTGAGCTGTGTTGGTGCTGACACCTCTGTAGGGTCTACTTGGCAATGATCTAGTGCACATACAACACTCCCCTGCAACTGTATAAGGGTAGAGAAAATTTGCAGTGGGAGATTTCTTTCTTGGGGGTGGGGAACAGTCCAACATAACGCACTCTTTGTTCCTGTCCACTGATATGCTTTTCTGTGTCAATACAATCCACAGACAAGCACCCACTTTGTACAGTATCATTTAGCATGTTTTGTGATTCAGTATCAGAAAGCATCCTATTTTTCCAAAGTGGGAAGCCCAGAGCACATCACATTCCAGATGGCCAAACCTGACAGTTGATCTAGAAACAAAACTGAACTCTGAGGACCATACATCTTCAGAATATTCAGGGAACATAAAAGAAAGAAAGCACATGTTTACTCCATGCACATTCAATTCTCGGGAATCAAGGCCACGAGATGTAACAAATGCTTAGATGACTATTAAAAGGGATCAGCTAAATTCACGGAGGATACGTCTGCCAGTGGCAATAAACCTCAACTAAAACTCCATCTTCAAAGCCAGCATGCAACTTCAGGACTACCTGAAGGCAGCAGGGGGAGTGGACCTTCATTACCTGCTCTTCTTTATCAAGTTTTATGACAAAGGTAATTACAAGAATCAGCTTGAGCGGATTTCTGTTGCTTGTTCAATGATGCATCCTGGACAAATGCACTCTGATCATTTTACATTCATTAATACAAACATGGCATTTATGTAGAGATTTATATTTCTGCTTTCTCCCAAATGGGGACACAAAGTAGTTTACGTTGTTCTTTTCCATTTTATCATCACCACAACAACTCTGTGAGGTAGACTACTCCGACAGAGAATGGCTGACCCTAGATCATCAGGCAACTTTTTATGGCAGAGAGCAGTTTAATCCTGGATCTCCCACATCTTACAATATCACAAAAATCACAGTAGCAGCTACATTAGCTTTATGAGCAAAGTTACCACAACCCCACTAAATTATACCTCTGGTAATCCTTAGCTTTGATGGCCACTTACATTTACAAAGATGCTTTCAAGATTAGTGAAAATCTCATTGTGAGCAAATAGGAGAGCGGTCTCCCTCAATTTTTAATTAACACCCTCTATGCTGAATGCTGATACTGATTTTTTTTTGGACAACTGCCATTACTACTTTTCCCACTGGTATAACTCAGTAGGGGACCAACACAGATTTGTCATTGGTTTACTCAGGTTTAAGATACTTTCGCTGTTTCTTTTTTAAGGTCATAAAGCTTGATTTCAGACAGAGTGTATTTTGCCTTTGAGAAAAAAGAGCAGCAAGTATATGTTTCATCCACAGCTACTTTCGTTCATAAAGTCATCATTAGTACTAATTATATCTTCATTAAGAGACTGAATAGTAACTGACAGTTATTGAACTACTAATTGCCTTTAATTTAGATTCCCTGCTTGTGCCAAAGCATGCAGGACTTTGTGCAGTTTTAAGAAGGCGACCCTGAGCTAGGGGAGAAAAGGACTGAATCCTCTGCACCAAAACAGTGGCTGTCATTCTCTTACAAAACTGCAAAGGGCTCAAGAACAACAAGGCCGCCTTTAATATTTCCATATATCACTTCACTAAAAGTTTCGGAGGAAAAGCATTCAGCAATTATTTACAATTCCCAAAATCAGTGTACAGATTACTGGGTGTCAATGTGGGAGATGCAGAGTGAAATCTTATTTGTTTTGAATATTAATATAATTGATCTCTAACTTTTAATATTCTACCTGCTGGCTGAGACTCTTTTGATCAATGGCTGTTTTTTTTAATGTTTCCAATTGAATGTTGCGTTTTTTTCCTCTTCTTCCAGAAGTAGGGACCTGGTGGGACCTGGATATCCCCCTGAAGTAGGGACCTGGTGGGACCTGGATATCCTCCTGAATTACAGCTTGTCTCCAGAGAACAGTAATCAGTTCCCTTGGAGAAAATGGATGCTCTGGAAGGTGGACTCTATGGCATCATACCATGCTGAGGTCCCTGTCCTCCCCAGGCTCCATCCCCAAATCACCATGGGTTTCCCTGGTTGCCTGGGACCTGGCAACCCTACCTGGCAACCTTAAAAAGGAGTGACTTGATACCAGCTTAACCTGGCACTATGTAAACTATTCAAGTGTGCCTGGAACAACCAACAGGATGAGAAAAGAGGCCTAAGGAACAGGTCCTGAAATCTCACTCTCTGTGAGTCCCCAGCTACTTTTAAAAAATCCAGCCTCATGAAGAATCCTGTATGAGCAATTATTACCTTAGCACAATACCTAATAATGTGTAGATCCAATCAAACAGTCTTAGGGTGCTGGGGGATAGTGGAAGAGTGGAGGAAAAGATTTCCTGAGGTTATTGCAGCTCTGGGCAACATCTGTACAACTTAAGAAAAAGACAAGTTATTGGGTGGGTCAGTAGCACTTCCATGGTTACCTCCAGAGGAGGTAAAACCACAGACGATGTTCTGAGCTCTCTGGAGAAAAGGCAGGCCAAAAATATATTAGACTGGTAGATGGATGGATGACTACTGAGAGAACAAAAGGTATACTGCCTAGAATTAACATAATACTATTAAAGGACACAGTTTTTAGTATTTTTTTTAGCATGTGAGCTAGAGTAATTTGTGGTAGGAGATAACTCACACAGTGCTTGGGCCTGAACAACTGGGATATCTAATCTAGTGCAGCACTGCAGAAGGTCTCTGCTACACTGAATATCAGACCGGCACAAAGTGATAAGTCAACAGTTTCCCAGTGCTCAGCCTCTGAATTGCTCTCACCTTGGTTTTCGATCACTGCGGAAAATGCCATTTCAACAATCTTCCACAGATGCAAACATCCCACAGCATCATGTCCATCAAGGACTATTCCTAGATGATTACATGGATGGGAAGAGTGGAAAATAACTAACAGAGATTGTGCCTAACTGTCCACTAAATAAAGATCTATTGGTGCCAGCAAGAAAACACCATTCACTTATAACAAATTAAAGTAGAAGAAAAGAGATTGTTAATAGAGTGCAAGAATGGGCTGACACAGGCAATTCTAAATTATAGGTGGGAGGACAACTCTGGGAAAGGATTCGTATTGAACACAGCCAGTTAGTAAGATTAATGAGGGCGGAAATCACATTGCACGGTGGTCAATCTTTAATAATTTAAGGGTAATAGAAACTAATTTCAAGGTGATTTTTGTCTTTAAAAAAACCCCTTCTCCCTCTGTCTGAAATTGGGACGAGTACTTTATGCTGCTGCAGCTAAAATGTGCAAAATCAGGATGCCATCATGTATTATGGGAACCGAGAAGCACTGCATCAAAAATAATTAGCACAGGCATCTATCCTACGTAGCCTTATTGAGAGTCAGTGTGGTAGAGTGGTTAGAGCAGGGATCCCCAATGTGGTGCCCGTGGGTGCCATGGTGTCCACTGACACCTTTCTTGGCATTCGTCAAGTGTTTTTAGAAAGTGGGAAGGATCAGGTGGGGCTTTTGCCTAGCAAGGCTTCTGGTTGGCCTTTAGAAATTTGATTGGCTGTGCAGAATTTTTTTTTTTAAAAAATGTTGCTTTGACAGGAACTGTAACCACAACACAAGATCATCACTGTGTGAACATAAGAACATAAGAGAACATAAGAGAAGCCAATGTTGAATCAGGCCAGTGGCCCATCTAGTCCAACACTCTGTCACACAGTGGCCAAGAATGGCACCAGGTGCCATTAGGAAGTCCAGCATTGGGGCCAGGACACTAGAAGCCCTCCCACTGCTGTCCCCCCCCAGCATCAAGAATAGAGTGCATCACCTGCCCCAGACTGAGAGTTCCTATCTATACCTTGTGGCTAATAGCCGCTGATGGACTTCTGCTCCATGTGTTTACCTAATTCCCTCTTGAAACTGTCCATGCTTGTAGCTGCCACCACCTCCTGTGGCAGTGAATTCCATGTGTTAATCACTCTTTGGGTGAAGAAGTGACCCACCCCCCACCAAACTGAAGGCTGCAGAATTTTATGGTTGGCTCCACCTCCTGCGGCAGCCAATTGGTGGCAGCCATTTTTGTGGCTGCACCTACCATGCTGTGTCAGAATTCCAAAGGTGCCCATAGGCTGGGATAGAGAGTCAGACTAGTATCTGGGAGGCCCAGGTGCCACAGAAGCTTGCTGGGTGACCTTGGGCCAGTCACACACACTCAGCCTAACCTACCTCACTGGATGATGGTTGAGACTGGGAGGATAAAATGGAGAGGGTGAAGAATGATGTTGTAAGCTGCTCTGGGTCTCCGATTGAGGGAAAAGGCAGGGCATAAATGAAGTAAATAAATATAAATAATTATTGCCAGATATGGTTTCACATTCCAGGATGGGGGGGATTAAATGCAAAGGGGTTTGGTGGGGGGTGGGTCACAAGATTCATGTGAACCAAAGAAGTTGCCTTATACTGAGAAAGACCAGTGTTCCATCTAGCTGAATATTGTCTGCTCTGACTGGTAGAGTCCCCCAAGGTCTCAGGCAAAGAATGGTCTTTCCAGCACTGGCTACTCAAGGTTATGCAGGCAAGGCAGGATATAAATCAAAATAAATAAATAAATAAATAAATAAATAAATAAATAAGAACATAGTAAAGGTTTCCCTTGCTTGAAAGCTAGTCAAATCTGATTCTAGGGGGTGGTGTTCATCTCCAAGCCGAAGAGCCAGCACTGTCCAAAAACATTTCTGTGGTCATGTGGCCAGTGTGACTAAATGCCGGGGCACATGGAATGCTGTTACCTTCCCACCAAAGCAGTACCTATTTATCTACTTGCAATTTTTTGCTTTCAAACTGCTTGGATCAGGCCAATGGTCCATTCAGTCCAACACTCTATGTCACATTAACTGGTCTCATTATGGATTGATTCTGGACCTTCTGCATGCAAAGTGTGTGTTCTACCATTAACCTTTTCCCGTAATGAAAAAGAAGTCATTCCATTAATCAGTAAGACTGTGTGAGCAATGTCTATTTCAGGGTCTCTCCACCAGCTGAAATGTGCAACTCTTTAATAAAACAACCGTTTCTTGTGGATCTTTGAACACATGTCCAAATTTAGGACCTATGCAAAGAAGATTCTCTACTTACTTCACCCTGTAAAGACCCAATCTTGAATCAAGATTAAACTGCAACAAAGCACAGCATTTTAAAAACCAATTTTGATGCATTTACTTTTATACCTTAAATCTATTGCTCTAAGATTAATCTCCACAGGATAGTCACCTTTAAAAAAAAGCAAACATAACCTTCACAGTGCTTTACAGAGCATGTATATCTAGTGCACAGGCCCATTTTATTGCCCATAACAGTCATACATTGTGTAAACCATAGATAAAAGATACTCTTAAAGAATATTCCCTTGTGCTCTGAAATGCCATGTGACTTTCTCCAGCTCACTAAAGAATGTATCTATCTACAATCTAAGGGTAGGCAGCTTGAAATGTGAGAGGTCCCTATGGCCAGCAAATTCCTACCGCCAATTATACAAATGTTCTTTAAAACAAAAATCTGTGATTTCCATCACTGCTAAAGACCTTGACTCTATGTGCCTCAGTCCTACATCTTGTCACAGTTCCTGCCCTTTGGAGAACAGCCCTTTGGAGAGTATCTTAAAAGACACTCAACATGAAAACATCCAATGGGAATTTTCAGGAAACACTGCCCATTCCCTAAATCAACTATGTGACCTAAATGATATTGTTACACAGTTGTATCTGACTGACCACAAGGGGATGTGATGTCTTTCTGGTCACTGTGCAATTCCCAACAGGCTGAGATCATGGATGTGAGTGACTGATCCAGGAAGCACCACCTTCAATTTGCTTTATTTACCTTCACCTCAGTGATGTCATTGTATAGCCAAATCTAGTTGACTACCATGTTTTGTGTTATCATCCTTCCATGAGCCCTGATTGGCTCGATAGAGCCATGTGACTATTCCAGAAATAAACAGCAGTTATACTTAGAAGTAAAAAAGTGTTAAAGCAGTAAGATATATGGGAAACAATGGTAGAAAATGTGATTTTATTTTATTTTTAAAAAAGACGTGGACAAGAAATGGTTCTCTTGGGCTTTACTTCTCCCCTACTTCAGAAGCAATATTTTCTACCCAAAGGTTAAAAAGGAGAATATTTGGTGCACCCTTAGCAATATTAGAGCTGTCTGCCAATCACAGCCAAAGAGCTCCTTTTAATGGCTATACCAATAACCTTATTTCCCCCCCAATTCTGTTATGTAATGCTGCATCCATGTTATAAAATCTCCACAGCTATGCGGTACATTTGCAAAAATGTCATTATATAAAAACAAGTAATGTACCATCATGAAGCCAAAAGGGGAGGGGGGAGGACATCCAACAATAGCAGCTTGTTTCTATGGTAATATGAAGGAAAGCTTCCTGTTGTTATGGAAACTAGTGCTTTTTAAAGCAATCTTACAAGCCAAACCCAAGAGAACAGGGGAAACTGGACATCACTTCAAAATTACTGTGGATGCTTTCCAGTCATACATATGTGAATTTCAATTATTCCTTCCTCCAGGCTCTACACATACATCTGATAAGAGTGTGACACATGGTGCCATTATATCTATGTAGTGGTTCAACATATGAGACCATCAATGTAATCTTTAACTGTGCAGTCCTATCCCACTAGGTGATACCCACTGGGCAAGGGGGTAGGATAGCCTCTGATTGCCCCCCCCCCCGAATGTTGTGAATTGCCAGGGGAAAATTCTGCCCTCAGAAAAGCCTGAGGAAGAAGAAGAAGAAGAGAAGAAGAGATTGGATTTATACCCCGCCCTTCACTGCCCAAAGGCGTCTCAGAACGGCTTACAAACTCCTTTCCCTTCCCCTCCCCACAACACCCTGTGAGGTAGGTGGGGCTGAGAGAACTTCTGACAGAAACTGTCCTTGAGAGAACAGCTGTGCCAGAGCTTGTGACTGACCCAAGGTCACATCAGCAGGTGCAAGTGGAGGAGTGGGGAATCAAACCCGGTTCGCCCAGATAAGAGTCTGCGCACTTAACCACTACACCAAACTGGCAGCCGAGTGTCCTTCCAAATGCCAACACCAAGGCCAGAAAGGTAAGGTGCAGCATCTTGGCATGAAGACCTGACTAAATATTATATTTTAATTTATATCTGTGCTCATTTTTGGGAACCATTTTTAAAATGAAAAATAGTACAACAGGCAAAGCATGAGAAAAGCAGGGTCATGGTTGGTTGGAGAGGAGCAGAGAGATGGAATATCCTTGCTCCTTGTTGCAATGGCAAAATAGATGCAAAAAATATGGTAAAAACATTCCCACTGAAGTTAGTGGACAGTCTCAGATGTCTGCTCCCCACCTCCTCCATCCCCAATGGCTCAGTCATGGCACAGAATACGAGCTAACTGAATTCCAACCATGGCACGCCACCAACAGATCATAACCTTCAACTAGAGAATGCTGATCTCATGTATGCATGGAATTCTGCCATTCTTTTTTCATGTCTATAGAACTTACATACACATGGGGAATTTGATCATGGCAACTCTGCTAAAGGGCATGTTGCTCAAGTGTGGAGCATTAAGGGCCAACAGCAGAGTACGAAGGGAATACTGCCAGCACTCTTCTCTGAGTCTTTACCTTGAACATCTACTTTCCAGAACCTTACTAATACTCCAGCAATTAGAACTGCAAAGAACAAAGCAAAACAGAACAGGCAACTAAACAGGTAAGCAAGTGAGGGAGGCCCACCAGTAAGGAGGAGACCATATCCACCCCACTTCTGGACACGTGATCTCATTCCACCTCGCAAAAGAAAATGACTGGCTTCCGGTCTGGGATTCATGGCGTCCTAACGTGTTCTGGCTTGCTCTCAGAGCTCCCAGAGCATACGGAGGGTCTTGACGACAGGGTGGGCTTTATATAGCCCACCGCAGATCCCCCCAGGCAGGGGGGTGACTGGCAGCGAGCCTTGGCCCAAGAGGGAGTTGAGATCGGCTGATAGCGGGGCTTTAAAGAGCGTCGCGACCAGCCTTGATCCCCTCCCCCCTAGAAGGCACTTCAGAAATCCTCTACAAGACCCCACCGAGTTGGATTCTCAACATAAGAATGCATGACCCAGACTTCCAAGACATTTTACTGAAACTGTTATCAAGGAAACACTGCTATAACAAGACACGGACTTTGAAGGTAACTTTTTAAAATTGCTCACCGGAGACACTGTGTGATGCAGAAAATATTAAAAATCCCAATTGGGAGAAGACCGGAACTTCTTCTCTTAGGTTTGACAATGGAAAGAATTCCACAGGAAAAAATGACATTATTATGGTACATGATTACGTCGGCGAGAATGGCCTTCGCTCAGCAATGGAAAGCGGAGAAGGTGCCGGATATACATGACTGGTTTAGAAAATTGCTGTTTTTAGCGGAAATGGACAAAATGACAAAAAAACTAAATGGACAAATGGCAGAACAGTATATAAAAGATTGGGAAGGTTTGAAATTGTATTTGGAAACTGAATACAGAATGAAGGGGAAAATCTACAACTTAGATTTGTATGGATACTGAATGAGAAGTGAAATGAATTCTGAATTGTATTATACTGTTATATGAAAATATGTTGAAATTAGTTAGGTGTTTTATATATTTGAAATGTGTTACCTGGTTTGTCGATTCATATAAGTCTAAACTTGTTTACCGTCTAATATATATTTTTTTGTTATTAGCAGTGTTGGAAGCCTATTGGGGGGGTGGGGGCGATGGGATGGAAATTTTTTCAAATTGTATTGGTAACGTTGTTGAAAATGTTAAGCGCATCCCAATAAAATTTTGTTTCAAAAAAAAAGCAAAAGAAAATGACCCTGTGCACTAATTTCCTTTTCTTTATTTATCTGTTTGAAGCAGTTAATATGCATTGCACAAAGAAAGAAGCCCTGCCGGCCATGCAGGTAAGCTCCTAACAGGCACAGAGAAAGGCAATAGGAAGCACAGGTACCTACGTTTGGTGAACATTAGGTTCTCCATCCCAGTTATTGATACCGTTGGCCAAACACTACATAAGAACATAAGAATATAAGAGAAGCCAATGTTGAATCAGGCCAATGGCCCATCTAGTCCAACACTCTGTCACACAGCGGCCAAAATCTACCAGGTGCCATCAGGAGGTCCAGCAGTGGGGCCAGGGCACCAGAAGCCCTCCCACTGCTGCCCCCTCCAGCACCAAGAATAGAGTGCATCACCTGCCCCAGACTGAGAGTTCTCATCTATACCCTATGGCTAATAGCCACTGGTGGACTTCTGCTCCATATGTTTATCTAATTCCCTCTTGAAACTGTCCATGCTTGCAGCTGCCACGACCTCCTGTGGCAGTGAATTCCATACGTTAATCACTCTTTGGGTGAAGAAGTATTTCCTTTTATCTGTTCTAACCCGACTGCTCAGCAATTTCATAGAGTGCCCACGAGTTCTTGTATTGTGAGAAAGGGAGAAAAGTACTTCTTTCTCAACCTGCTCAGTCCCATTCATAATCTTATAAACCTCGATCATGTCACCTCTCAGCTGTCATTTCTTCAAGCTAAAGAGCCCCAAGCATTTTAACCTTTCTTCATAGGGAAGGTGTTCCAACCCTTTTATCATTCTAGTTGCCCTTCTCTGCACTTTTTCCAATGCTATAATATCCTTTTTGAGATGTGGTGACCAGAACTGTACACAGTATTCTAAATGAGGTCGCACCAATGATTTATACAGGGGCATGATGATACTGGCTGATTTGTTATCAATTCCCTTCCTAATAATCCCCAGCATAGTGTTGGCCTTCTTTATTGCAGCTACACATTGTCTAGATATTTTCATCGAGTTATCCACTACGACTCCAAGATCTCTCTCTTGGTCCGTCTCTGCCAGTTCAGACCCCATCAACGTGTATTTATATTTAGGATTTTTGGCTCCAATGTGCATCACTTTGCATTTGGCCACATTGAACCCCATTTGCCACGTTGACGCCCACTCACCCATCCCCGACAGATCCCTTTGGAGTGCCTCACACTCCTCCCTGGTTTTCACCACCCTGAACAACTTCGTGTCATCTGCAAATTTAGCCATATCACTGCTTACTCCCAATTCCAAATCGTTAATAAACAAGTTAAAAAGCATTGGACCGAGTACTGATCCCAGTGGTACCCCACTGCTTACCACCCTCCACTGAGAAAGTTTCCCATTTATACTCACTCTCTGTTTCCTATTTATAAGCCAGTTTTTGATCCACAAGAGGACTTGTCCTTTTATCCCATGACTATTGAGCTTACTTAGGAGCCTTTGATGAGGAACTGTATCAAAAGCTTTCCGGAAGTCAAGGTAAATAATATCTATTGGGTCCCCCTTGTCCACATGTTTGTTCACTCCCTCAAAAAACACTTACAGGTTAGTGAGACAAGATCTTCCCTTACAGAACCCATGCTGAGTCTGCCTCAATAGTTTTTGTTCATCAATGTGCCTACTAATTCTTTCCTTAATAACAGTTTCCACCAACTTACCCGGTATCGATGTCAGACTGACTGGCCTGTAATTTCCTGGATCTCCCCCGGAGCCCTTTTTAAAGATGGGAGTGACATTAGCTACCTTCCAGTTCTCCGGAATGGAGGCAGATTTTAAAGAAAGATTACATATTTTTGTCAGGAGATCCACAAGTTCACATTTGAGTTCTTTCAGAACTCTCGGATGAATGCCATCCGGGCCTGGTGATTTATTAGTTTTTAAATTGTCTATCAGTCGGAGGACTTCCTCTCTTGTTACCGCAATCTGATTCAGGTCTTTCAAACCCCCTCCCGAAATCGGTGCTTCTGGAATGGGCAAACACTTCTCCTCTTCCACAGTGAAGACAGAGGCAAAAAATGCATTCAGATTCTCAGCCATCTCCCTATCATCCTTCACTACTCCTTTTACCCCTTGGTCATCCAAGGGCCCCACTGCCTCCCTGGCTGGCTTCCTACTTCTAATGTATTTGAAGAAAGTTTTATTGTTGGCCTTTATGTTTTTTGCGATATGCTCCTCATATTCCCTTTTTGCTTGCCTGATCACAGACTTGCATTTTATTTGCCATAGTCTGTGTTCCCTTTATCAACCTCACTAAGACTAGCTTTCCACCGCTTAAAGGAATCCTTCTTACCTTTTACAGCTTCCATTACTTTATTTGTTAACCATGCAGGCTTTTTTCTATACCTATTTGTACCTTTCCTAACCTGCAGTATATATTTTTTCTGAGCTTCTAGGATTGTCTTTTTAAATAGTCTCCAAGCCTCCCCAATGGTTTTGACCTTCTCCACCCTTCCTTTCAATTTCTTCCTCACATGTCCCCTCATACCAGAGAAGTTACCCCTTTTAAAGTTAAAAGTGGTTGTGTCAGTCTTTTTGGGCAACTCCCTATCTGTACAAATGTTAAACTCAATGACATTATGGTCACTGTTCCCAAGTGGTGCAATCACTTTTACATCTCTCACCAGGTCTTGGGTGTTACTTAGGACCAAATTCAGGATCGCCTCTCCCCTGGTAGGATCTGTGACCATCTGTTCCACAGCACAGTCATTGAGAGTATCTAAGAATGCAATCTCTTTTTCCCGACTAGAACTCATATTGACCCAATCAATGCGTGGGTAGTTAAAGTCACCTATTACAACACAGTTATTTCATCTAGCCGCTATCTTTAATTCATATGTTTCAGAAATTCTGCTTTTAGTCCTGATCCATCAAGAGGAAGGCCTGATTTAAACACAAGGATAGCAAGATGAAAAGCTTCCTTGTGCAACTTTGCATGGGCTTGGTGTATCATTTCAAGTTTGCCGCAACCCCTGCATATGCTTAGCTTGCACACCAGAGAGCCCATGACCCTTTGCAGACATTTCTCTGGAGCACAAACCTAAGGATGTGAGCTCTGACTCATGAAAGCTCATGCTAGAATAAATTATAGTGCCACTGGACTCCTGTTTTATTTTACTACAACAGACTAACACAGCTACTTTCTCTCTGGAATGCAAAATAAGCATATGTAGCTCTTTTGTAGCCCTGTTGAAACAAGATGCTGTGGACTGCAAAGTCCCACAGAAAACTACTCTTTACGTCCCTGCATCCCATTCAAATAAATTTATTTATTTATTTATTGCTTCAACTTTTACCCCGCCCTCCCCACCAAAGCAGGCTCAGGGCGGCTTACATAAAACCAATAAAACAAGATACATATCACAGTAAAAATAAAACATAACATAAGACCGTTAATATATCAGTGTGGTACAGTATAATAAAGTGCATTCATGAACATGTTCAGCAGTGGATACCATTCTAGGTAGCTTCTAGCTCTAGGTCGGCACAGGGCTTAGCTGATAAAGTGCAGCTCCTATTGAAATGCCTGCCAGAAAAGCTCTGTTTTCATGGCCCTGCGGAACTGTGAGAGGTCTCGCAGTGCCCTGATCTCACCAGGGAGCTCATTCCAGCAGGTCAGAGCTGCCAAAGAAAATGCCCTGGTCCTGGTCGATGTCAGCCCGGCAACCTTCAGCCCAGGAAGGGCCAAGTGGTTTTGTGAACCTGATCTCAGTGCTCTCTGGGGAACATGCAGGGAGAGGTGGTCCCTCAGGTAGGCAGGTCCCTGGCCCTAAAGGGCTTTAAAGGTCAAAACCAGCACCTTGAAGCAGATCCGGTATGCTACTGGCAGCCAGTGCAGTGTCTTTAGCACCAAGGATGCAGGGATCTCGTTCTCAGACATTAAAGGTGCAGAAACCCCAGGATCAGGGTCCACAGAATCGGGCTGCATGGTGGGCATGACACTATCTCCCCCAGGGCCCCCTCCCCACCTGAGGGCCGGGTTTCTCGAGGTAGTCCTCATGAAATCGGTGGACCAACTTAGGAACATGAAGATTGGTAGCAGGTTCCAATCAACCAAATATTGCAGAGTTCCCCGTTGAAGGCGGGAGTCCAGGATTTGTCGGACCTCATATTCTTCTTCGTCATCAATGATGACGAGTGGTGGCAGCGCTGGTGGTGTGGGATGGTTGGGATTGGCTGGAGGCAAGGGGATCAGCAGGGATCAATGGAAGATGGGGTTGATACAAAGGTGGTCTGGGAGCTGGAGATGGAATGAGACGGGGTTGATCTGCTCCAAGATCTTATATGGACTGATGAACCAAGCATCTAATTTACAGGAGCGGCCAGGCCGCCTCAAGTATCGAATGGATAGCCACACGAGGTCCCCGACGTGCAGCGGGGGGCCTTCTTGCTGTTTTCGGTCTGCGGCTTCCTTGTACGCTTCCTTTGTCCGGTGGAGCTGTTCCTTCAGTAGGACCTGGAAGGCCTGTAATTCTTGCAGGCGTCTGTCCACTGCTGGAACATTTGTGGGAGGACAAAGGCTGGGGAAGAACTGGGGGTGACGGCCGTAGTCGGCGGCAAAAGGAGTGGTTTGGGTGGAGGCATGAACAGAGTTATTGTACTTGAATTCGGCTAACGGAAGCAGGGAGCACCAGTTGTCTTGCTGATAGCAGGCATAGCAACTTAAGTATTGCTTTAAGGTGGCATTAGTCTGTTCAGTCTGGCCATTGCTTTGGGGATGATATGCCGATGATAGATGGACTTGAGTGCCGAGGCCTGAATGTAAGGCCTGCCAAAAGCAAGAGGTGAACTGAGGTCCACGATCAGAGACCAGATGGGTGGGTAGGCCATGAAGCTGGAAAACGTGTTGGAGGTACAGGTGGGTGGTTTCAACCCCAGTAGGTATTTTTGGACAGGGAATGAAATGCACCATTTTGGTAAGGAGGTCTATGACCACAAAGATACAAGTGTGCCCATGAGAGCGGGGCAGGTCGACTATGAAGTCCATGGATATGATGTCCCATGGGTCGGAGGGAGTGGGTAAGGGATGGAGTAATCCGGATGGCTTGGCTGGGATGGTTTTGGCTTGTAGGCCAACTTCACAGGAGCCAATGTAGCGGTCAACGTCTGCCCGGACTCGAGGCCACCAAAATTCATGTGTTAGAAGGTGTGTTGTCTTATGCCGACCAAAATGACCTGCCAGTAGGGAGTCGTGCACCAAGTGCAAAATCTGAGCATGAAGGGGTCCAGGCGGAATATACAAGCAGTCCTGGTGGAAAAGCATGCCCTCCCTGGTAGTAAACACACCTTTTAGTCCTTGCTGGAGGTCTCTTAGGCATTGCTGGGCCCACGGATTGGTGGCTTGACTTGTTCAGATTTCATCTGCCAGGCCCCTGGGGCTGATGCTAGCAGCAAAGACCTCTGGAGAGAGTATGGTGGTCTTGGGAGATTTCTCCACCAGGGCTGGCGCATACTCGAGTTTCCTGGATAGAGCGTCCGCTTTTTGATTCTGGGTGTACGGAATGTATGAAATCTTGAAATTGAAATGAGAGAAGTATAAGCACCAATGGATCTGTCACTGATTTAGGCGACGAGTGGTTTGCAAATGTTCCAGATTGCGATGGTCCGTAAGAACTTGGACCAGGTGGCAGGCGCCTTCAACGTAATGTCACCATGTCTCGAAAGCAGCTTTAATAGCCAGCAGTTCCCATTCCCAAATAGTATAGTTACGTTCAGCAGATGTTAGTTGATGAGAGTAGTAGGCACAAGGTTGTAACAGCTGTGTGGGGTTGTTGCGTTGGGACAAGATGGCACCAATAGCCACACTAGAGGCATCAGCCTCCCCGGTGAACGGAAGGCAAGGGTCTGGATAACAAAGCAAATCCCAATAGTTGCTGAACATCCTTCTGGTTTCGGGGTAACTGCCATTGGACGATGGTCTCGACTTTTTTTGGGTCCATGAGGAGGCCTTGAGGGGAGACTATGTGACCCAGAAATTTCACTGACTGTAGATGGAAAGCACATTTCTCTAGCTTGGCGTAGAGGCTGTGAGTACGAAGGCTTTGGAGTACCTGATGCACATGCTCCACATGTTGGGTCACGGAGTTGGAGTACACAAGGATATCATCCAAGTAAATGATAAGGAAGTGGTCTAGTAGGTCACGAAAAATGTCATTCATGAGCCATTGAAAAACTGCTGGGGCATTAGTTAAACCAAAGGGTATCACGAGTTATTCACACTGTCCATATCTAGTACCAAAAGCTGTCTTCCATTCGTCTCCTGGTTTGATGCGTAACAAGTTGTAAGCTCCACGAGGATCCAATTTCATGTAGACCTGTGCTCCTCTAAGGCGATCCAAGAGTTCAGGAATAAGGGTAACAGGTATCGGTCTCGAATTGTGATCTTGTTCAAGGCTCTATAGTCATTGCAGAGGACATAATTCACAGGTCTTCTTTTTGACAAATAAGATGGGAGCGGAAAGCGGGGATGTGGATGGCTGGATAAATCTCCATGCAAGGTTCTTGTCCAGGAACTCATGTAGAGCGGTGAGCTCTGGTTCAGCCATGGGGTACAACCGGCCAACTGGCCGGGGAGTATCTGGAATCAAGTCAATGGCGCAATCATAGGGCCAGTGTGGAGGTAGGCGATCCGCTCCCTTTTCTTCGAAGACATCCGCAAAGTCTCGGTAGGGAGTGGGAAGCAAGGATGAAGATTCTGCAGCAGTAGTGACTATGGCCGGAGATGGAGGTGCTGGGGGCGACGTCTGCGGCAGTGGCTGTGGGTGGCTGGATGACAGGAGCGATGAGGGTGAGGAGACAGGAGATTCTAGCTTGGGCGGGGTGGAAGACAGGGACGACGGAAGTGGGACGACCGGAAACTGGAGTTCTTGGAGGATCCAATCCACTTGGGAGTTGTGGGTTCTCAGCCAAGAGAGGCCCAAAATGACTGGGATCCGGGGCATCCGAGCGATATTAAAGCATAATTGTTCCTGGTGCTGCTGCACCCATAAGGTGAATGGTCGTGTTTCCTGCGTGACCGGTCCTGACCGGAGCAGTTGCCCATCGATGGCTTCCACTGAAGCCGGGGTTTTCTTTTCTCCAGTTGGAATAGCGTGTTGCTTCATGAAGAGAACATCCATGAAACAGGAGGCAGCTCCGGAATCCAGCATGGCATGGATGAAGAGCCACCGACCGTCAGGGAGTTGGAGTTTGATAGGAACCAAGAAAGGGCCATGATCTGGAAATGGAGAGCACAATGACTCTGCTAAATGCCCCAAACTCAGGGTCGAGTCAGGCCTGAGGCTGGTCTTTTATTAATGGTGGCAGGCCATAGGCCACGGTCATTTCGCTGGACAGGCGAGGGAATAATGTCCAGCTCTGCCACAGTATAAGCATAGGTTCTGAGTGTGGCATCGGGTCTTCTCAGGAGTAAGGTGTAGCTGCACTGTTCCCAATTGCATCGGTTCCCCTTCTGGTCCTGTTGACCCAGAACTGGCGGTACTGGACCAAGGGGTTGAGTGGAGAGGAGGAGCAGGGACGGAATCACAATGTTTTGTTTGGCGTCAGCTTTGTAACCAGCCATCAATGCGCAAACATAAGGTGATGAGGGTGTCGAGGGTTCCAGGGCACTCTACTCGGACTAGTTCATCCAGCATTTCATCTGCCAATCCCTCTGCATACTGGTCCATGAGAGCCGCTTCGTTCCAGTTCAAATCTTGAGCCAATAAACGGAAGTTCGTAGAGTAATGAGCAACAGATATTTTGCCCTGCTTCAAAGCCCGGATTTTTCTGTTGGCAGTGGCTGCCTGCATTGGATTAGCATAAGCAGTTGATAACTGCGTGAAGAACCTTTGGAAATCTGACAGCAAGGGGGAAGGTGCCACTAGAAAGGGAGTAGCCTATTTGGCAGCTTGCCCCTTTAAGAGACTGATAATAAAACATACTTTTGTTTTATTATCGGGAAAGTCCCGTGCTTTAAGTTCAATATATAACTTGCATTGAGCTATGAAGACTCGAAACTCATCCACATTTCCACCAGATTTTTTAGGTGGGTTTACAGGGCAATGGGGTGGAGGTGCTGTGGCAGCGGCAGTTTGGTGCTAAGCCTGAACAAACTTACTATTTGCGTGAGTCGTTGCACCTGAGCAACTATGTCTGTCAGCTGCACTTCGCTTCCTCCTGCCTCATCCATGTTGTGGGTGAGTCAGTGTGGTGCTGGCAATTTGTCACAATGGATCCAGTGGGGCAAGGCAGAGAGTGAGAGTTCAAAGTCCAGTCCAGGGTTTAAAGCCAGAAAGAGCAGGATACCAAAGAGTCAAAGTCCCAATACACAAAAACAAATGCGTAGTCAAGGTTTTACCTAAGGTCTGAGTCCAGTTTGTTGAGAGTCCAAGTTGAGGTGCAGAGCCAGGGGTCAAGAGCCAGGAGAATGCCAAAACACGGACTGGAGTCAGGAACCAGGAAGTTAACCGATAGCAGGATGCCAGGAACCGAAAGATGCAGGATCCAAGGTGCAAAGCCTTTGGTCTGAAAGGACTAGTTGCCAACACGAATTGGGGATTCCTGAGAGCCGCCTTAGAAGCCTGTTCTGCTTGTTAGCTAATTACCAGCTGCTCCCAGAGTCCCGACACCTGTCAGTATTCCGGACTGAGAGAATGCCGACCTCGCATGCGTGCCTCTTTGCATCGTGTTGCCAAGTCCCGGTGTCTTAGATCTCTCAGCCTAGTCACAGCTGGAGGAGATTCAGGAGGCGTGATGCTTGTGCTTGGCTCTGCAGGAGTGGCTCCAGATGTGAATTCTCCTGTTTACTGGTGCTCATCCTCTGTAGGACTTAGGTTAGTTCCTTCCAAGGGTGTAGGGAGCTCGTTCTCAGACATTAAAAGTGCAGAAACTCCAGGATCAGGGTCCACAGAATCGGGCTGCACGGTGGGCATGACATAGAGAGTGTTGCAGTAGTCCAACCTCGAGGTGACCATTGTGTGGATCACCAAAGCCAGATCATTGTGTTCGAGGAAGAGAACCAACTGCCTAATCAGCTGGAGGTGGTAAAAGGCTGCCTTGGCAGTGGCTGCTACCTGGGCCTCCATTGTTAAGGAGGCATCCAGGAGCACTCCCAAACTCCTGACCTTCAGTGCTGGCACCAACAGTGACACATTGAAGGCCGGTAATGGGATCCCTACCCCCGGACTGCTGTGATTCAGGCACAGGACCTCCATCTTCATCGGATTCAATTTCAATCAACTGAGTCTAAGCCATCCAGCCACGTCCTGTAACACCCAGTCCAGGTCTTCCAGAGTGGAGTCAGACTGACCGCCCAACAGCAGATAGAGCTGGGTGTCATCCACATATTGGTGACACCCTAGCCCGTGCCTCCAGGCAATCTGGGCAAGGGGGCACATATAGATGTTAAATAACAATGGGGAAACCGCTGTCCCTTGTGGCACCCCACAGATTAGTGGGTGCCTTTGGGACAGCTGCTCCCCAATAGCCATCAAGACTAATTTTCACAAAAATCAGAATTTTGTATTGCTTTATGACAAAGATCTTTAAATGTATGAATGCCCCCCCCCCACAAAGAGAACAAAAGAAATAACAAAGAATAGTTGATGCTCTTGGTCAATGTGTATTTCTAGTCATAAGTTTCTGTACATTTTATATCTTGCTCTTGAATGCCTGAATTATCAAACAGCAAAAACGGGAAAGAAATGAGAGATTGTATCTCCGTGTAAGCAAACGCCTTTATTAAATTGTGCCATAACATCACAATCTCACTTGGGCTTCCTCTTAACAAATGCAATCTTGACCAGTGTATTTCTTGAGCTGATAAAAATTTACCAAACTGTGCGGGACACCTATGACTTAGCTAAAATCTCCAAATTGCTTTGAGTTAAGCCAGTTGTTTAAAAGCAACAGGAGAGCCTATGCTGAAAGGTTTCTTTCCTAGTTGCACTGCTTATTCTTTAAACATGGACTTTGTGATACCTCCTTCTTTCAAGTCAAGGGAAGTATTACACTTGATGGGCTTCTAAAGATTCTCCTACCAATAAGGATTGTCACAGCTTTAATAAGTCTGGATCAAATGCAAGATAAAAGTCAGGAAGGCAAACATGATCAAATCAGCTGTCAAGATGTTAGAGTTTGACCATCAAGGGTTTCCAGTAGCAGATAGCAGGAAATGCAAATATATTTTCTTCTTTATTCTGTTCATCTGCTGGTGAGGTTAGTTTTTATAGCACATTAATATTAAATTACTTGACATGTATTATTTTATTATTTATGACATAATAGTACGGTAATTTTCATTTTTTCATTCCAATGTGGTAAATCTATCCTGTGAACCAACCCACTAAAATCTGAAGGTCAGCTTTTAAAAAAACAAAAAGCAGTTCTCAGGTTGTGATTAATCGTAAATTTAACAACATCACAAGACTTCCCGAAGAAGCTTTCATTACAGGAGAATAAAGGGGGGAATATCACTGAGAGGCAGGCTGGATCTTGTCAAAATTTGGGAGTATGTCTCAATTCTTTGCTCTCCATGGACAAATATGTGACCTTGGCGACAAAGATGGCATTTTACCATCTATGCTGAGCCCACCAACTGGCTCCCTGTCTGTCTCGGGAGCATCTTGCCATTGTAATTCACTCAACAGTCACCTCAAGACTGGACTACTATAATGCAATCTATGCAGAGCTACCTTTGAAGATGCTACAAGTGGACCACAACACAGCTGACAGGAGTGTCCTGGTGAGTGCATATAACACCTATCCTATGGCAGCAGCACTAGCTCCCAATTAGTTTCCAGTGCAAATTCAAAGTGTTACCCTTTAAAGCCCTAAATGGCTTCGGGACCACCTCTCCCAGCATGATCCTCTCTGTCTTCTCTGATCTTCATCTCGGAATTTACTGAAGGCCCCTGGTCCAGGAACTGCCTGCCTTGTGTCAAAAAGGACAAGGGCCTTCTCAGTAGTGGCCCCTGCCCCGTGGAACCAGCTGCCCCAAGAGTTGCATGCCTTGTGGACCTCCCTAGGGCATGCAAAGCTGCTCTTTTTCAGGCAGGCTTTGGGTGATTGTCATCTACCAGGCAGCTGGTATACTTCAGCTGTGTCTTCAACCATCCACACATCCTACCTTGCTTCATAAGGGGATAGATTTTAACAGTTTAAATTTTAAAACTGTTTTATACTTTAAAGATTACTTATTGTACCTTTGTTTTGTTTTTATTGGTGTATTTTACTGTTAGCTGCCCCAAGTCCCATTTGGAGGAGAGGGACTGGGATATAAATTTGATAATAAATAAATAAATAAATACCCCACTCCGACATTGGTGCTGTGCAATGCCAGGTCCATAAATTATAAGACCTCAGTCCTTCGTGACTTCCTGCTGAAGCAGGATGGGGACCTGGTGTGTGTGACTGAGACCTGGGTACGAGATGGGGAGACAGTTGCTCTCTCCCAGTTGGCTCCTTCCGGATTCTCAGTCCTTCACCAATCCCGAACTATGGGGGGAGGGGGGGAGTGGCTCTGTTCATTCAGGAGGTTTACTCCTTCAGGGTGCTCCCGGCACCGAGGCTCACAGGCATTGAGTGTGCCGGCTTTGTGTGGGAAGCTGGAGAGAGTTTGGCTGGTGTACTGACCATCCAACGCACCAGTCGAGAGCCTGTCATCCCTGGTGGAGGCTGTGTCAGGCTGGGCATTGGAGCACGCTAGACTGATAGTCTTGAGTGACTTCGATGTCCATATCGACGATACGGCTTCCTCACCAGCAGTGCACCTGGTGTTGTCCATGGCAGCGCTGGGGCACTCTCCCAATATGTAACAGCCCCCACACATCAAGCCAGTCACACGCTTGAGCTGATCTTCACAGTGGGGGTTACAGTGGACTGGATGACTGCAATGGCAGTTCCATGGTCGGACCAGCATGCCCTGAAGGCCCAAGTGAATGTGTCACCTCAACCCTGTTTGGGCAGCAAGTGGATTTTAGCTCACCCGTGGAGCCAAATGGACCCTCTGCAGCTTCAGATGTCTCTTCAGGATCCAATGCCCCCTGGTGGCTCATTAGATGAGTTAGTCAAGGACTGGCATGCCCGACTTGCGATGGCCATCAACAAGATCACTCCCAGATGCCCTCTACGCCCTTGCTTTAAGCTGGCTCCCTGGTATACCCAGGAGCTAAGGCTAATGAAGTAAAGGCTCAGACAGCTGAGAGACGGTGGCAGCATGCTCGCAACAAAGCAACAAGAACATCTTATAGGATGTTTATGAGATCCTATGAGTTGGCAGTCAAAGCTGCGAAGAGGGAGTTCTATGCAGCCATGATTGCATCAGCTCACGCCCAGCACAATTGTACAGAACAATTCAGTCTTTAACAGTCTTGCCACAGGGCAGACAAAATACTAAGGAATTGGATATTGGCTATGAGGCTTTCGCGAGCTATTTTACAGATAAAGACTTGTCACTCCGCTGCGACCTTCCCACCACAGTTGATACAGCGAGTGAACTTGTGGCTCCATGCACGTCTTCTGGTCCCATTCCGGATTATTTCGGTCCACTCAGCCTAGAGGAAGTTGACAGATTGATCTCAACTGTATGCCCAACCACATGCAGCCTTGACCTGTGCCCCTCTTGGATAATTAAAGCTGGCCACTAGGGGTTTCGAGGGGCTCTTAGGGATATTATCAACAAGTCCCTCTCTGAAGGGCTGTTCCCAGGGGCTCTCAAGGAAGTGATGGTCCACCCTCTCCTTAAAAAACCATCTCTGGATTTGGCTGAATTGGCTAACTATTGGCCAGTTTCCAATTTGCCCTTCTTGGGCAAATTAATACAGAGGGCGGTGGTGATACAGTTGCAGAGCTTTATGGATGACACTTCCACACTAGATCCCTTCCAGTCCAGCTTCTGCCCATGCTATGGGATGGAAACAGCACTGGTTGCCCTCACAGATGACCTACAGAGGCATCTGAGTCAGGGCAGGATGGTAGTGCTGTTGTTGTTGGACCTGTCAGTGGCATTTGACATGGTTGACCACCAGTTACTTGCCCACCACCTCGATGACACGGGGCTTGCCTTGCAACGGCTCATCTGCTTTCTCCAAGGTCAGGGACAAAGGGTGGCAATTGGGGAGCAGCTGTCCTGAAGGCACCCACTAACTTGTGGAGTGCCTCAAGGGGCGGTGCTTTCCCCGATGCTATTTAACATCTATATGCACCCCCTTGCCCAGATTGCCCAGAGGCATGGGCTAGGGTGTCACCAATATGCAGATGACACCCAGCTCTATCTGTTGCTGGGCGGTCAGTCTGAGTCTACCCTGGAAGATCTGGACCGGGTGCTACAGGATGTGGCTGGATGGCTTAGACTCAGTCGATTGAAAATGAATCCGACAAGGACGGAGGTCCTGTGCCTGAATCAGAGTGGCTTGGGGCTAGGGATCCCACTACTGGCCTTCAATGGGGCACCATTGGTGCCAGTACTGAGGGTCAGGAGTTTGAGAGTTCTCCTGGATGCCTCCTTAATGATGGAGGCCCAGGTAGCAGCCACTGCCAAGGCAGCCTTTTACCACCTCCAGCTGATCAGGCAGTTGGTTCCCTTCCTCGAATGCAATGATCTGGCTTCGGTGATCCACACAATGGTCACCTTGAGGTTGGACTACTGCAATGCTCTCTACATGGGGTTGCCCTTGGTGTGACCCTGGAAGCTGCAGCTGGTGCAAAATGCGGCAACCAGGCTGTTGATGGGGCTCCCTGTGCGGGAGCACATCCAGCCTGTGCTAAAGTCATTGCACTGGCTGCCAATAGCATACCAGAGCCACTTCAAGGTGCTGTTTTTGACCTTTAAAGCCCTTTATGGCCAGGGACCTGCCTACCTGAGGGACTGCCTTCCCCTGCATGTTCCCCAGAGAGCACTGCGATCAGGTTCAGAAAACCGCTTGGCCCTTCCCGGGCTGAAGGATGCCAGGCAGACATTGACGAGGACCAGGGCATTTTCCTTGGCGGTCCTGACCTATTGGAATGAGCTCCCCAGTGAGATCAGGGCCCTGCGGGACCTGTCACAGTTCCGCAGGGCCATGAAAACAGAGCTTTTCCAGCAGGCATTCGGATAGGAGTGCAACCTATCAGCCAGGCCCAGGGTCGATCTAGAGCTAGAAGTTACTTAGAGTGGTAGCATAGCTGAATGTGATCTCAATGCACTTTAGAATATTGTACTACCATCATTATATTAACTCTTTTAAATTGTTTCTTATTGTTTTTATACTGAAATGTCTATTGTTTTATAGGTTTTATCTTAGCCACCCTGAGCCTGCCTTGGCGGGAAGGCAGGGTAGAAGTTAATAAATAAATAAATAAATAAATAAAGGCTTAGGTGTAGGATTCTTAGCTACATAGGTTACTGATTGGCTCCTGCTAGTGAGAAAAAAAATATTTGGTAGAAACCAGGCACGTGAAGTCAGATATCTTCATTATTTTTCCTTCAGTCTGAATCATCTTACTAGCTACATCGCTCATGAAAGTTCTCTGCATTCATGTAGATACTTATCTAAATGCTGCCAGTAAAAATTAATGATGAGATTTAGTAATTCATTTGTTTCACTTGTATTCCATCCTTTCTCTGGAAGCATACATGGCTCTCTTCTTCTCCGCTTTCTCTCAACAACCCTATGAGACAAGTTAGGCTAAGACAAAATCACTGGTCCCATTTCACCCAGTGAGAGTCACAGCAACCAACTCAAATGCCATGTAGTCACAGCTCAGTGGATTCCATGGTGGGTCAAAGGCGGGTCCTAGATCTGGAATGGTCAAAGACTACTGCTCTAAATGTTTATAACACAATTAATTGACCACAGCTGTTACACTGAACTGCCAGACAACTAGGCACTGATCTAAATAACAAGAATCAGAACTGAAAAGGGTGGCCTGCAGATACACTAACATACCACTCAGTTTCTTACAAAACTAAAGCTACCTCTATATTCTGGCTACTACAAATTAAGATTGAAGTGTATTGACAAAATCCATGCAAAGGACTCTTGTAGAGGGCCTAATCTACAAATTGTGCATTTCCAAAGCCATACCACAAGGCTGTAGTGAGGTTTATGAACTAATGTTTGCTGTGTATTTGGAATGGCCAGCAATAAAGGCCTTTCCAGCAAAGTAAGATCTGCTGGTATAGAAAAATGATTTTACTTGAAGGGGGGAAAAAACTTGGAGAAATAGAAGATTCTCCACCTAATTAAGCTACCACAAAGGGCACTAGGAAAATATGAGCCTTCTGCAAATTATGAATAGCAATGGAAAGGGAGGAAAAGGGGGGCAATGGTACTTCATGAATCTCTTCTTTTCCTCCATGCGGGGCAAGGATGTGAAGTTCACAGAAGGGTACTTCTTGGACAATTCAACCTAGATTGGAAGGCAGCCAAAGCATCCTCTTTAAATTGTATACAAGAGTAAGCTGATTGCATACTTTACTTAAACCATGCCGTTTCCCCTCCATTTTCATATTATATATTTCACGAGATTTAGGAAACAGTGATTACCACGCAGGTCCCAAAAGGAATAGAATATACCAATTACGTGCAATTATGCCTTTTATTGGACTCACAGCCAAAACCCAAGAGTTCACAGTTGGAAATAAGCCCCATTGTGTTCAGTCAGAATTATTCCCCCAAGTAAACAGGACTGCAACTCAAGACAGGTTACTGTAAAAGCTTTCAAGTTGCACTGAACTCTTTAGGAAAGCCAAAATACCTACCACACACAAAAAACATGTAACTTGCTCAATGGATCATTTTGATCAGGAAACGCCACTTTGGGTAAAGCAAGTAAGAGAGGAGCTAGAGGAATAGGGAAGGCACTTAACTTTCCCCCAGGTATTGCTTTCCTGATCCGAACTGTTTTTCTCAGAAGACTTTCCCTATATAAATGTTGAATGTATTTTGAAACTAGGAAGGCTTATGAAATTTCTTCCATTTAAATTCTCACCAGGTTTCAGAGTACCAAATTATCTGACCAGGTCTTTACAGTCACTAATCGGGCATCTTCCATGTTTGATTTCTTTGGACCCAAGACTAGCAGTCTGGTTTTTTTGAGTATGTTCCCTCCCCTGTTAGCAATGTATACAAACACATGTGTAAACTGAAGATTCTGCAGTGCAAAAAAACCCTGATTGTGTAACTGCATCAAGAATCCCTTTTGTACTGTAATTCAATCTATGCACAGGAGTGCCCATGTGTACCAGTTCACATGCAACGAAAAAGATGCAAACTGAGAACTGTGGGAAGTTGTACATATGATAATACTGAACAAAATTACTGCTGGGGCACTTCAATGTATATTTGTGGGAAATGTCAGTGGCTCTTAGGCATCCTGCTTCTGATTGTCTTCAAACAGAATTTCTTCCTGATTAGTAGCCACGTGAAATGTGAAAGCTTACGTATGTAAGTTGGTCCAATAAAAGAAATCTTTCTGTTGATTTTGCCTTTTCCTACATTTCATGAAAGGTGTAATTTTAGGAAGAAGAAGAAGAAGAAGAAGAAGAAGAAGAAGAAGAAGAAGAAGAAGAAGAAGAAGAAGAAGAAGAAGAAGAAGAGGAGGAGGAGATTGGATTTATACCCCGCCCTTCACTACCCAAAGGTGTCTCAGAGCAGCTTACAAACTCCTTTCCCTTCCTCTCCCCACAACAGACACCCTGTGAGGTAGGTGGGGCTGAGAGAGCTCTTGACAGAAACTGCTCTTTTTTCAAGAACAGCTCTTATCAGAACTACGGCTTGCCCATGGTCATCCAGCAAGGTGCAAGGGGAGGAGTGGGGAATCAAACCCGGTTCTTCCAGATTAGAGTCCACACACTTAACCACTACACCAAACAATATTCTATACCCTCTAACAGATCTGACAAAGTAAAACAGCACTTTCCTCTTTGCTGGATGTACAGCATCACATTCTCTGCCAATCGACAGGGTAACTAAACTAGTACATTTAAATATGTGTATGCGCTGATGCAATTAATATAAGCACAGGAAGTTGCTTTGTATTGGGACCAGTGAGCCATCTAACTCAGTATTGTGCACTTTGACTGGCAGCATTTCTCCAGGGGCAAAGATCAGCAGAAACTTTATATTGGAGATGCCACAGATCCAACTTGAAACTTGTACATTCAGAATGTATTCTCTACCAACAACAACTCTACCAACAACAACCAACAACAAAGTTACTTTCCACAAAGCAGACAAGCCCTTATACCATATTATACCATATGCAAAATTTTACAACATACAATCCCCAAGGTGGGACTCCAGAGGAGAGCTTTAAAATTGGAAATGAACCTTAGGTCTTTATAGAAGTATGGATTGTTACAACTGTAGCTAAGGTGGCCTGACAGAGAACATGCCTGGCTCTGAAAAACAGGATATCAAGTGATTATCATGCCTGTCACAGAGAACTGAAGAAACCATGCTTCTGATAGATTGCTTGTGATTAATACAAGGTCCTTAGGCATTAAAATCTGTCTATAAAATATCCTTCCTTTATTTCCCTGTAAGACAACTATCAAACCTCAAAGTAAACATCATTAGTGACATGACTGACCCCTGTGTCTCATCCTCAGGGCCTTTTCTGTATGTTCTGAGCCAAAATATCATTACAGTTATGAAGTGAAATGTCACTGAGATGATGGGCAGGTACCCCTTCCGCATTCACTGTCTATTCTCTTACTCTCTTTGTGTGCATGTGTGCATGTGTATAAAGTGCCATCGACTTGCTGCTGATTTATGGTGACCTCAGCAAGGGGCTAAGGACCTTGTACTAATCACAAGCAACACCATGGCTGCAGATATTCACAAAGAAATTTAAAAAACACACATTTGGGATGGCCTCCCCAATGAAGACTTTTTAAAAAAAAAATCTGAGAAAAGTTTGAGGGGCAATACTTTGGCCCATGTCTACTAATAAAGGCATCAAAACTGGTAGTGCAGCCATAAAACATCCATTGCTTGAGAACCTCAACTGTTTGCTCCATTTCATTTTTAACAGCTCTTGCACTAATCCCCTAACCTGCTTTAAAAAAAATAAACAAACAACTATTTTAGAATTGATGAAGGTAGCTGCTGGAAAAAAGAGACAACAAAGAAATTTGACACATTCCAGACTGACATATGGACTTCTGTGAACACAGTACTGTAGGGGGAACCTAAAACTACTGTAGATACTCAGGACTCCAGACACAAGTTAGGACTAGTTTGCGATTTACCTCTGAAGGGATCTGCTGAACACCTTATGAGTTTCAGCTGATATCTCTAATTCCAGTGGTTGAGTTAGGGTTGCCAACAGGAGGTGGTGGCGGCTACAAGCATGGACAGCTTCAAGAGGGAATTAGATAAACATATGGAGCAGAAGTCCATCAGTGGCTATTAGTCACAAGGTAGACCTAGGAACTCTCAGTCTGGGGCAAATGATATTCTTGGTGCTTGGGGGGCAACAGTGGGAGGGCTTCTAGTGTCCTTGCCCCCCTGCTGGACCTCCTGATGGCACCGGGTATTTTTGGCCACTGTATGACAGAGTGTTGGACAGGATGGACCATTGGCCTGATCCAACATTGGCTTCTCTTATGTTCTTATGTAACCTCCAGGTCAAACCTGGAGACCTCCTGCTATTACAATTGATCTCCAGATGAACAAGATCAGTTCCCTTGAAGAAAATGGTTGCTTTGCAGGCTAGATTCTATGATATTATACCCTAATGAGGTACTTCCCCTCCCCAAACCCTGCTCTTCTCAGGCTCTACTCTCAAAAAACTCCAGGTATTTCCCAATCCAGAGCTGGCAACTGTAGGTTGAGGTAATATGATATGTTTTGTATGAGTTTACTTGATTATTTATGATGGCTAGTTTAGCATGCCATTGTACTTAATAAACTGCTTTGATTTATACATTCTCTCTCTCTCTCTCTCTCTCTCTCTCTCTCTCTCTCTCTCTCTCTCTCTCTCTCTCTCTCTCTCTCTCTCTCTCTCTCTCTTATGTGTGTTATTGGTCTTGCTTTCACTAGAATCCTGAAATGAACTTGTGCTGCTGTGACCTATTCAGCAGACTTGAACTCAGTGTAACAGCAGCCATAGAAATGCATTCAATCAGCTTGCAATGACATCATTTCTTATTTCACTGCAGAACTATTAAAATCAAACACAGGACAAATTAAGCTGAATTTTGTGTGTATGCATGAGACACAGAGAAGCAGATTATGAGCCTGATGTGCTTGATGTTCAGAAAATACAAATGTCTGCTTTGCAATTTGAATATGTATATATATCACCTACAGGTTTTTGAATGCCACTTGAATTGGAGTTCTTTGTGGTTAAACTATATAACAGCCCTTGGTATACAACAACCCTTGATCTCCTTGGAATATTCCTGGCAACAGAGGAAAGGAGAAAGATCCTGCTAGCTAGCTGGCTAGTAACAGCAGAATACCACCTCACTGAGTTTGTTTCTTTCTGCTCAGAGGTCTAAGAGCTTGGGTGTCCTCAGCTCTTAGCCTGAGGGTTGTAGCCTAGAGCTGGGTGGAAGGATCAGCCAGCGGAAAAAGAGAAGATTTGATCAGCATTCAAAAGCCTTCCCCTTCCCCCTTCCCTTTTGTTTCTGTTGTATATTTTTCCTGTACTGATTTGGGTCCCCATTAAGGAGAGAAGTGGAATATAAATAAATCCTTTTTTTTTGCCAGAATGACAAGCATCAGGTATTAGATTAATTATGGCAAATTAACCTTTATGTCTCCCTCATGGATCACTGCCTTGTCGTGGCGAGGGGGCTTGCGTGGTTCGATGAGGCTGTGGGCTATGCCGTGGAGGGCCACCCAGGACGGACAGGCCACAGCAGAGAACTCAGACCAAGCGTGATCCCCCTGGAGAAGGAAATGGCAACCCACTCCAGTATCTTTGCCAAGAAAACCCCATGGACAGTTACAAAAGGCTAAAAGATATGACGCCGGAAGATGAGCCCCTCAGGTCGGAAGGTGTCCAATATGCTACTGAGGAAGAGCAGAGGGCAAGTACGAGTAACCCCAGAAAGAGTGAAGCGGCTGGGCCAAAGCCGAAAGGACGCTCAGTTGTGGATGTGTCTGACGGTGAAAGGAAAGTTCGATGCTGCAAAGAACAATACTGCATAGGAACCTGGAATGTAAGGTCTATGAATCAAGGTAAGCTTGACGTGGTCAAAAATGAGATGGCAAGAATGAACATCGACATCTTGGGAATCAGTGAACTAAAGTGGACAGGAATGGGCGAATTTAACTCAGAAGACCATTATATCTACTACTGTGGCCAGGAATCCCGTAGAAAAAATGGTGTGGCCTTTATAGTCAACAAGAGAGTGAGAAAGGCAGTACTGGGATACAATCTCAAAAATGACAGAATGATCTCAGTCCGAATCCAAGGCAAACCATTCAATATCACAGTAATCCAAGTCTATGCCCCAACCACTGCTGCAGAAGAGGCTGAAATGGACCAGTTCTATGAAGACCTACAACAGTTCATAGAACTAATACCAAAAAATGATGTCCTCATCATCATAGGGGACTGGAATGCTAAAGTAGGAAATCAAAAGGTAACCGGAATAACAGACAAGTTTGGCCTTGGAGAACAAAATGAAGCAGGGCAAAGGCTAACAGAGTTTTGTCAAGAGAACACGCTGGTCATAGCGAACACCCTTTTCCAACAACCTAAGAGGCGTCTCTACACATGGACATCACCAGATGGGCAACACCGAAATCAAATTGACTATATAATTTGCAGTCAAAGATGGAGAAGCTCTATCCAGTCAGTAAAAACAAGACCTGGAGCTGACTGTGGCTCAGATCATGAGCTACTCATTGCAAAATTCAGACTTAAATTGAAGAAAGTTGGGAAAACCACAAGGCCATTCAGATTTGACCTAGATTGCATCCCCGATGAATATACAGTAGAGGCGAAGAATAGGTTTAAGGGACTAGATTTGATAGACAGAGTGCCTGAAGAACTATGGACAGAGGTCCGTGATATTGTAAAGGAGGCAGCAATCACCGCCATCCCAAAGAAAAAGAAATGCAAGAAAGCAAAGTGGCTGTCTGATGAGGCTTTACACATAGCAGAGGAAAGAAGGAAAGCTAAAGGCAACGGTGAAAAGGAAAGATTTGCCCAACTGAATGCAGATTTCCAGAGAACAGCAAGGAGAGATAAGGAGGCTTTCCTGAATGAACAATGCAAAGTAATAGAGGAAAACAATAGATTGGGAAGGACTAGAGATCTGTTCAAGAAAATTGGAGAAATCAAGGGAACGTTCCATGCAAAGCTGGCCATGATAAAGGACAAAAACGGTAGGGACCTAACAGAAGCAGAAGAGATTAGGAAAAGATGGCAAGAATACACAGAAGAACTATACAAGAAGGACCTCGATGTCCTTGACAACCACGATGGTATAATCACTGACCTCGAGCCAGACATCCTGGAAAACGAAGTTAAATGGGCCTTAGAAAGCATTACTAACAACAAAGCTAGTGGAGGTGATGGTATCCCAGCTGAGTTATTCAAAGTCTTAAAAGAAGATGCTGTTAAAGTGCTACACTCAATTTGCCAACAAATTTGGAAAACACAACAGTGGCCAGAGGATTGGAAAAGGTCAGTTTACATTCCAATCCCAAAGAAGGGCAATGTCAAGGAATGTTCAAACTATCGCACAATTGCACTCATTTCACACGCTAGCAAGGTCATGCTCAAAATCCTACAAGCTAGGCTTCAACAGTACGTGGATAGAGAATTGCCAGAAGTACAAGCTGGGTTTCGAAGAGGTAGAGGAACGAGAGATCAAATTGCCAACATTCGCTGGATTATGGAGAAAGCAAGAGAGTACCAGAAAAACATCTACTTCTGCTTCATTGACTATGCTAAAGCCTTTGATTGTGTGGATCACAATAAATTATGGCAGGTTCTTAAAGAGATGGGAGTACCGGACCACCTCACCTGTCTCCTGAGAAACCTGTATAAGGGTCAAGAAGCAACAGTTAGAACCGGATATGGAACAACTGATTGGTTTAGCATAGGAAAAGGAGTACGACAAGGATGTATATTGTCACCTTGCTTATTTAATTTATATGCAGAGTACATCATGCGAAATGCTGGCCTGGATGAATCACAAGCTGGAGTTAAAATTGCTGGGGAAAAGATCAATAACCTCAGATATGCAGACGATACCACTCTGATGGCAGAAAGTGAAGAGGACCTAAAGAGCCTCTTGCTCAGGGTGAAAGAGGAGAGCGCAAAAGTGGGCTTGAAGCTCAACATAAAAAAAACTAAGATCATGGCATCTGGGCCCATCACTCCTTGGCAAATAGAAGGGGAAGTCGTAGAAGTAGTGACAGACTTCACGTTCCTAGGATCCCAGATCACTGCAGATGGTGACTGCAGCCATGAAATTAAAAGACGCCTGCTCCTTGGGAGGAAAGCGATGGCAAACCTAAACAGTATGATAAAAAGCAGAGACATCACCTTGCCAACAAAAGTCCGCATGGTCAAAGCAATGGTATTCCCCGTAGTAATGTATGGCTGCGAGAGTTGGACTATAAGGAAGGCCGAGCGTCGAAGAATAGATTCTTTTGAACTATGGTGCTGGAGAAGACTCTTGAGAGTCCCTTGGACTGCCAGGAGATCAAATCAGTCAATCCTAAAAGAAATCAACCCTGATTGTTCCTTGGAAGGCCAGATCCTGAAGCTGAAGCTCAAATACTTTGGCCACCAAATGAGAAGGGAGCATTCACTGGAGAAGACCCTGATGCTGGGAAAGATTGAAGGTCAAAGAAGAAGGGGACGGCAAAGGATGAGATGGTTAGACAGTGTCATCGATGCAACGAACATGAAATTGAGCAAACTTCAGCGGACAGCGGAAGACAGGAGGGCCTGGCGTAATCTGGTCCATGGGGTCGCGAAGAGTCGGACTCGACTGTGCGACTGAACAACAACCTTTATGTTTCTATTCCATTCGCTCATCTCAATACATACCTTCTTGGAAGGAGACTCAGCTATGCCTTATGTAAACCCTGATATTCTTACCCAATAAGTATTCTGCGAGATCTAAAAGCTATGGAGCCACTGTTAGGTAAAAACTATGCTAGTAAGTGTTATTATTAAAATCTATCAAATACAATGCTTTGTAGAAAATGCTGCTGAAACAGTATAAGGGAAGATATTGCAATGCAATTATCAGGCACAGGAAAGCTCAAACACAGCCCCCAAAGGAACTGGTCTGTCAAAACAAAACTCCATGTTATACATGAGCTATTTGTATCTCAACTATGAGACATTTATGTAGGTCCAGCAAAAAGGAACAGACATTCTTTTTATACAGGGAAGACAAGTGCTATTCAGCCTTCTTGCATACCTATAAAAAGTCAGACAGTTTAAGCGGTTTTAATAGCTGCCTGACAATTTTATTAATGCAGTCTGTCATCCCATTTCCTTCTTAAACTGGCCATCCCATACTGCAGATTTTCATACATAACAAAATATGAGACTCACTAATGCTTGTCTCGATTAGCAAGAACATGAAAACCTATTATATTGACTACTAAATTAATGAGAACTGATCACTGCAGGATTTAAGAAAAAAGAGACACTTCAGTTTCTGTTTCTATAGACCTGTGTTAGAATGCTGTAGGGAAGTTCAAATAAATCAAGTATGCAATACACAAAAAATTGTATGGTTCATGTCGCAGACCTAGTGCTTAAAAATCACTCCAGAAACATATAAATTGGAGCTTGTACAAAACTTTGGAAACACACTGTTTTGATTTGAAAACCCAGACACGGATCTCCCGGCTCAAGAGAAAACTGCAGTCATCTTCTTCCTCCCCAACCACATCAATAGAATTTTATAGAATTAAGCACTATTTAAAATTACATCTGTTTCAGTGCCACTCGCGTACAGATGGCACAAAATGGTATATAATGAATGGATGAGATTCCAGTGTTCCCTCTAAGCTGTGTCCGTGAGCAGCCACTCTTTAACACAGGAAGTCCTGCTCAGCAGCAATCTGGAGTCACTCAGGACCTTCAGTCGCACAGTCAAGTCCGACTGTTTGTGACCCCATGGACCACATCACACCAGGCCCTCCTGTCTTCCATCATACTCCAGAGTTTGCTTAATTTCATGTTAGTTGCCTCAATAACACTGTCTAACCATCGCATCCTTTGCCGTCCCCTTCTTCTTCGACCTTCAATCTTTCCCAGCATCAGGGTCTTCTCCAGTGAGTGCTCCCTTCTCATTTGGTGGTCAAAGTATTTGAGCTTCAGCTTCAGTATCTGGCCTTCCAGGGAACAATCTTTTAGGATTGACTGATTTGATCTTCTTGCAATCTTCTTGCAATCCAGGGGACTTCCTCATAGTCCAACTCTCGCAGCCATACAGTATTACTGGGAATACCATTGCTTTGACCATACAGACTTCTGTTGGCAGGGTGATGTCTTTACTTTTTATTATGCTGTCTAGGTTTGCCATCACTTTCCTCCCAAGGAGCAGGCATCTTTTAATTTCATGGCTGCAGTCACTGTCTGCAGTGATCTTGGATCCCAGGAACGTGAAGTCTGTCACTGCTTCCACGACTTCCCCTTCTATTTGCCAAGGAGTGATGGGGCTGGATGCCATGATCTTAGTTTTTTTGATGTTGAGTTTCAAGCCAGCCTTTGCGCTCTCCTCTCTCACTCTGAGCAAGAGGCTCTTGAGGTCCTCTTCACTTTCTGCCATTAGAGTGGTATCACCTGCATATCTGAGGTTGTTGATGTTTTCCCAGCAAACTTAATTTTAAGATTACAGCAGTTGTATTCTGTTCTGGATGTGAACTGCTCCGATCAGTAAGGGGGGGGAAATAGAGGCAACACTGATGAGGTATAAATGGCATAAAATTAAAAACAAATGCCATATAAGAAAGAAACAAATCAAGAATACAAGCAATGAAAATGAGCAAAAACACTACAAAACAATAGGAAAACAAAAGGGTCTGGAAAAGGATGAATTCTTATATTCTTAATATATGTGAGCAAAGTGTTGTCAAGTCACAGATGATGTATGGAAATCCCAGTAAGGGGTTTTCAAGGCAAGTGAGAGAGATGGTTTGCCATTGCCTTTCTCTGGTTTTCCTTGGTGGTGTATGTTCCCAGTACTGACCTTGCTTAGCTTCTGAAATCTGATGTGATCGGGCTATACCATACCACCTTCCCTCCCTTGTAATATATATGGAGGGCAATATATCACATATTGCTTTTGCTGTAGTAGGACTGCTACCTTGAAACCCAGTAATATGGAAAGCCTGATCCTTCAAAGCATCCGTCAGGTAAAATGAGTTTAATCACCGGTATCCAGTCCGACCTTGCATGTCTAAGGCTCCTTATTTTCCTACAAATTAAAGCCATTATTAAAAGTGAGTTTTATAAAATATTGTATCTGTACAAAAGAGTTTTCTCATATAAAGTTGGTGCTTTTGGGGAAACATACCTACTATTGTCCCTGTTGCCTTTTAAAACCAAAACCAAACATTTTTGAAGATGGAAGAAGGACAACTTTGAACCCAGCATTCTCCCTCAGAAACATATGAATAAACTTTTTTTATAATATGTATTCCTCATATTTATATCCAACCCTTTCTCCAAGAAGTATACACTGATGGGGTGTTCCCTTTATTTTCCCTCTTAACATCCCTATGAAGCAGCCAGAAAAACAGTGAATGGCCAAAGGTAAGCTATTGAACAAAGGGAGACTGGAACCCGTATCTCCCATTCTAGCCCTGACTATTATACCACACTGGCTCTAATTTTATGGATTAAGTTCCTTTAATATGAAAAGCCATAAAAATTATTCACAGTTAGCAATTTACCTAAAGCTGCTTTGGCTACACAGTATGAGAAATATTAAGCCCATGTCTTCACATCTTTTGCCAAGCCTATGCTAGTTCTCCGAAGTCTTGCTGGCTTTTCAAATTTTAGTAATGTACTTTAGATGCAGGTTTTTAAAGCAGAACAACACAGGATATCTTACATTCTTGCCCATCTGGGATTGGCTGGTCATGTCGATTTAATTACAGTTTGTCTGGTCCTGCTCGGAGGAGATGGCATGAGTTTCAAATTTCAAAATCATTAAATGCTAATTAAAATGCAACAATGTTTGAGTAGGACTCGTCTTTATCTGTGGCTCCCTTTGGATTTTGAAAGATCATTGTAAAGCACATAATAATTAAACTGAAACAAACAGAAAAGGCAGTGCAGCATAAGGAGAACCCAGTTGGAACTGGCCACTGGCTTATTTAGGCAAGCATCCTGTTCCACAAAGAGGCCAACCAGTTATCCTGGAGGGTTGATGAACAGGGCACAGAGGCCAAGGTCTTCTCCATATTCTGCCTCTCAGCACCAGTATTCGGAGATCTGCATCCCCTGTATGTGGAGTTTCTCTTTATTCCCCATGAGGGACAGATCCTCCATAAATCTGTCCCACCTGCTTATAAGAATATAATGCAGCAACGACATTGGATCTGTAATGCTGAGATTAGATTGCAAACCACAGAAGTAAAACACAGTTCAAGTTGGTCATGTTACCTAAGTGGTGATGGCGTTGTATCTCTCTCAAAGTGAGCCTAACTATCTGCTCCGAAATTATCATGGCAACCTGCTGTATGTATACTGCTTCAAAATAAAGGTAAAATCCGTTCTGGAAGCTCCTATGAAGATCTGGAGCCTGTTCTCCAACATATGACAGTACTTAGTAGAGCTACTTCAAGGAAATGAGTTTTATATTATCAAAGCTAAGGTGGGTTATTCTTAAATCACTGGTTTTAACTGTGATTTAAATAACTAATTAAAATCCCTGATGGTATCCATCTGTGCGTCTAGCAATTTTCCCAAAGAAAGATTGTATTCTCAGTAAGAATCCTTAAGCATACACAGCAAATTTATTTACAACTATTTCTGACTGATCTTGCATTACAGGAGGCTAGGTAGGCTATTATTGTATGCATTTTTGTAATAATAAAGCCAAACATACCAACTGATTGCTTTTCTTAAAAACTATATTTATATACTAAATAACTAAATTTTAGTCAATTTACTTCTAAGTGCTATTCGATGGAAACAGAATTCACATGCATGGTCATTACATTATAAAACAGCTGAAAAATAATTCATACAAGATTATGCTAAATAAACTGAAATTTCTTAAAAGGGAGAAGAACTATCAGTATGTACCTCAATGATACACGGCTGAATGGAAACTAGACGCTTATTAACTTCAGCTATGCAGGGTAAGGTCAAAGATCAAGACCTAAGCAATTTATAACATGAACTTTTACTCTAATATGGAGTACCAGTAGGGACACACAAGAAACTTGCAAGAGTGGTTATCCCATTCTCCCCAACTCTGCTTCTTCCCCTCTCCCCCTACCTCTCTCATACACTTTCTCCTTCCTGCCACACCTTCTCTTACTTTCTCTCTCCTCCCCTCCAAGCCTTTCCCTTCCTGTCTGCTCGTCACTCTCCCCGCCTCCCAACTACTTCCACCCCCCACATAGCAGCAGTGGCAGCAGCCCCTCACCAGGAATCACAATGGATTGCCCAAATACAGAGATCAGTTCCTCTTAGGGTTGCCACCTCCATGTTGGGAAATTCCTGAAGATTTGGGGATGGAGCCTTAGGAGGATGGGGTTTGAGCTTGAAAGTGATCTCAGCAGGGTATAATATCATAAACTCCACCCTTCAAAGCAGCCATTTTCTCTGAGGGAACTGATCTCTGCCATCTGGAGGTCAACTGTAATTCCAGGAGATCTCCAGCACTAATGGCAATGTTAGTTCCCTGGGAGGAAATGACTGCTTTGGAGGATGGAAACTATGACATTATATCTGTTTGAAGTTCCTCCATAAGAACATAAGAACATAAGAGAAGCCAATGTTGAATCAGGCCAATGGCCCATCTAGTCCAACACTCTGTCACACAGCGGCCAAAAAATACCAGGTGCCATCAGGAGGTCCAGCAGTGGGGCCAGGGCACCAGAAGCCCTCCCACTGCTGCCCCCTCCAGCACCAAGAATAGAGTGCATCACCTGCCCCAGACTGAGAGTTCCCATCTATACCCTGTGGCTAATAGCCACTGGTGGACTTCTGCTCCATATGTTTATCTAATTACCTCTTGAAACTGTCCATGCTTGCAGCTGCCATCACCTCCTGTGGCAGTGAATTCCATACGTTAATCACTCTTTGGGTGAAGAAGTATTTCCTTTTATCTGTTCTAACCCGACTGCTCAGCAATTTCATAGAGTGCCCACGAGTTCTTGTATTGTGAGAAAGGGAGAAAAGTACTTCTTTCTCAACCTGCTCAATCCCATTCATAATCTTATAAACCTCGATCATGTCACCTCTCAGCCGTCGTTTCTCCAAGCTAAAGAGCCCCAAGCATTTTAACCTTTCTTCATAGGGAGGGTGTTCCAACCATTTTATCATTCTAGTTGCCCTTCTCTGCACTTTTTCCAATGCTATAATATCCTTTTTGAGATGTGGTGACCAGAACTGTACACAGTATTCCAAATGAGGTCGCACCAATGATTTATACAGGGGCATGATGATACTGGCTGATTTGTTATCAATTCCCTTCCTAATAATCCCCAGCATAGTGTTGGCCTTCTTTATTGCAGCTACACATTGTTTAGACATTTTCATCGAGTTATCCACTATGACTCCAAGATCTCTCTCTTGGTCCGTCTCTGCCAGTTCAGACCCCATCAACGTGCATTTATATTTAGGATTTTTGGCTCCAATGTGCATCACTTTGCACTTGGCCACATTGAACCCCATTTGCCACGTTGACGCCCACTCACCCATCCTCAACAGATCCCTTTGGAGTGCCTCACACTCCTCCCTGGTTTTCACCACCCTGAACAACTTCGTGTCATCTGCAAATTTAGCCACATCACTGCTTACTCCCAATTCCAAATCGTTAATAAACAAATTAAAAAGCATCGGACCGAGTACTGATCCCTGTGGTACCCCACTGCTTACCACCCTCCACTGAGAAAGTTCCCCATTTATACTCACTCTCTGTTTCCTATTTATAAGCCAGTTTTTGATCCACAAGAGGACTTGTCCTTTTATCCCATGACTATTGAGCTTACTTAGGAGCCTTTGATGAGGAACTGTATCAAAAGCTTTCCGGAAGTCAAGGTAAATAATATCTATTGGGTCCCCCTTGTCCACATGTTTGTTCACTCCCTCAAAAAACACTAACAGGTTAGTGAGACAAGATCTTCCCTTACAGAACCCATGCTGAGTCTGCCTCAATAGTTTTTGTTCATCAATGTGCCTACTAATTCTTTCCTTAATAACAGTTTCCACCAACTTACCCGGTATCGATGTCAGACTGACTGGCCTGTAATTTCCTGGATCTCCCCTGGAGCCCTTTTTAAAGATGGGAGTGACATTAGCTACCTTCCAGTCCTCCGGAATGGAGGCAGATTTTAAAGAAAGATTACATATTTTTGTCAGGAGATCCACAAGTTCACATTTGAGTTCTTTCAGAACTCTCGGATGAATGCCATCCGGGCCTGGTGATTTATTAGTTTTTAAATTGTCCATCAGTCGGAGGACTTCCTCTCTTGTTACCGCAATCTGATTCAGGTCTTTCAAACCCCCTCCCGAAATCGGTGCTTCTGGAGTGGGCAAACACTTCTCCTCTTCCACAGTGAAGACAGAGGCAAAAAATGCATTCAGCTTCTCAGCCATTTCCCTATCATCCTTCACTACTCCTTTTATCCCTTGGTCATCCAAGAGCCCCACTGCCTCCCTGGCTGGCTTCCTACTTCTAATGTATTTGAAGAAAGTTTTATTGTTGGTCTTTATGTTTTTTGCGATATGCTCCTCATATTCCCTTTTTGCTTGCCTGATCACAGACTTGCATTTTATTTGCCATAGTCTGTGTTCCCTTTTATCAACCTCACTAAGACTAGCTTTCCACCGCTTAAAGGAATCCCCACCTCAATCCCCACCATCCCCAGGCTCCACCCCTAAACTATCCAGGGATTTCCCAACCTGGAGTTGGCATCTCTGTCTCCTTCCCACCTAACCTACCTTTATCTGCCCCTCTGTCTTCAAGCTTTCCATCTCCTTTACCCCCTGCACCTTCTACTAAGGAAAACTATGGTCTTTCTCAGCAGTTTACATTCTTCTCTCCTCTTTTTTATCCACACAACAAACCTATGCGGTAGGTTAGGCTGAAAGTATGTGACTGGTCCAAAATCACACAGTGGACTTCCACAGCAAGATAGGGATCTAAACCTGGTAGGGTTACCAGGTCCAATTTTCTCCCTGGTGGGGGGATTAAGGGGCATTCCAGAAGGCGGCGTGGCCACCTTGAGCACGATGATGTCACTCTGAGGGATGTCATCACATCCTCACTTCTTTTCTACCATTTAAATGGAAACATCCCTTTAAATGGTTTGTGTGGGGGGAGTGGGGGCCAAGCGCTCCTGCCATGGAAGAGGCAAAATTGCCTCTTGCAAGGCAGGAGCCCATGGGACCCATTTGGAGATTGGGTGTGCAGGACCAGTCCCCGCTGACTGTGAGCACTTAAGGGAATCCCTTTAGGTGCTCACAGCTGGTGGGCCTCTCTGGCTGCGAGCACTTAAAGGAGTCCCTTTAAGTGTTCACATCCATTGGGCCCCGTGCACCAAATCTCCAAGCGCTCAGGCCCGTGGCCACCCCTCTCCCTCCCCTCTCTCAAGAGAGAAGGGAGAGGGGTGGCTGCGGGTTTTTGGATTTGGGTGTGGGCTTCCCCCACTGGCCAGCTGGGCGGTAGTGGGTTGAACCCACCCAAAAGCGGGTAAACACTGCCAGACTGGGGTTTGTGGCAACCCTAAAACCTGGGTCTTGCAAACCCTACTTTGAAGCTCTGACCATTATAGTACACTCACTTTCATAGGGTGGCTGCTGTTGAATAGTAGCAAGCAGGCAGGCCTAGTTGAATCATGCAAGTTAGGTGGTCTCAAGTTAACCAGAGGGTGCTGCTAGGCCTAGGTCTGCTAGTCCATTGGGCCCCGTGAATGACAACTGAATGCCAGACAACAGAGATCTAGCCCCCTGGAGAAAATGGGTGGATTCTGTGGCCTCTCCCCTCACCAAACTCTGCACTCCTAAGACTTCACCACAGAATCTCCAGGAATTTCCCAACCTGGAGTGGCCAATCCAAGTTGCAGGCCTGGCTCTGAACCCCCTGCTGCTTAGCCATTCATACTGCAGGAGGAATCCTCCCCAATTGCACCTCCAGTTCTGCTCTTGCTTTCTGCCCTCTTCCCCCACTCCTCCTCCTCATATCTCTCTCTCTCTCTCTCTCTCTCTCTCTCTCTCTCTCTCTCTCTCTCTCTCTCTCTCTCTCTCTCTCTCTCAGCTATCAGCCAGTCTGTCTCTCACTGTTGATGCAGCGAGGTCCAGGAGTAGATCCCTGTGGTAGCCATTTCAAAAGGTATTGGGGGGAGAACTCAACCCTCCCCAAGTATTTTTTAAACTTTTGGGATTTTTCTGCAGACCCACTGAGTCCGCTGAGTCTGTAGAAAAACCTGTTAGGGAAGAGTTTACCCTCCATTTGCGGAAATAAGTATCTACACACAGAGGGGACTGTTGGGAATTAGATATATAGGTTACTCATAGCCAGCAATTCCAGAGATCTCAGTGTGACTACTTATAATATGATTTGCATAGGTACAAATTTTCAAAGGAATGATGAAAGTCCTGATGTTTCAAAGATGGATAGGGTTTTGTTTTGTTTTAAAGGTAATGTGGGTGGTCATGAAAACCATGAATAGTAAAACCTCTGGCTATAATCAACATATGCTCCTGGAATCTTGCCTTTAATGGCTTTCTCTGCTCAAATACCTCTCACCCTGTGAGAATCTCTCCAATTCATCTTAATTTAGAATGCAACAAAGAACTCCAGCATTCTGTATGTCAGCCTTAAAAAAAAAACTGATGAGTTTATTTTTCACATGCTTTTAGAGAATCTACTTTAATAGTTTTTTTCAAACTCCCTGATCTTCCACTTTAAAATGAGTCTCTTCATAAGAAAAACAGATATTTTAAAAGAAAAATAAATAAATAATACAACCAAAAAAATGGTTTTATTGTAATTTTTAAGTAATGCATGCTTGTTGTCAGTATGCAAGGGTGTTGGAGGGAGTAATGTAAGTACAATTATTATTGCCAGTGCATATAATTTCACTGATCAATAGATCTATTCACACTGTATACAGTTAAGCAAGAACATTTGTCAAATTATGCGCAACATTTGCAACCTGCAATAACACATTTATAAGCCTAACATCAATTATTAACCTAAATTTGCTTCCTCACCAATAGTATAATGGCTTGGTGACAGGACCAAATTTATTTAAAGCCTCAGCACAGGTATGTATCAATTAAAATATATTTAAATACTAAAAGTACTAACAAGAAATTTCACCATCATTAATTGCTCTGGGGAAAAAGACATTTTGATATTGTTACTTCCGCTGACCGCCACTAGGCGACAGCGACATTTACCAGAGCTTGGAGCTCAAGAGACAATAGGGACTAGGATCCTGAAACCTCAAGTAGTCACCAATAGGAACCTTAGCAGGAAGTTTAAACCCACCAATGGGACCTGGGGGTGGTCCACGGGGCCTGTATATAGTTGGCCATCGGGCCGGTATTTTCTGTTCTGTTGTGTGTGCTAGTAAACTATGAGCTAACAATCATGCTGTGTCCTGGTTCTTTATGCGTTGAACCCACTACACAACAATGGAGATGAGGATGGGATCCCGTTGAGCTGGCCAGGCTGTGGAGGCATCAGAGGAAGACCAGTACTTGAGGATGATTGCGGCTCCAGCCGATGAATCCAAAAGAAGAGCAAGTGACCTCTGCACCTTCTTTGCCTCCTGCTTCACCACCTCCTCAACCTCCACACGGCACAACGGCAGTCAATCTGGGAGTGGGACTTGTCCCTCCGTTCGACCCAGCCCATCCACATCACTGGGAAGCCTGGGTTGAGGGACTCAAGTCCATCCTAAACATAAGAAAGGTCTCCTCATCAGTTCCTGTGGCCCTGCCACAGTGCAGCTGGTCTGTAACATGCTCTCCCCCACAAAGTTGGCCGATGCCTCATTCGAGGATATAATTAAGAAGCTTCAGGACCATTTCATCCCAAGTCCATGGGAGATCGCGCACCACATGACCTTCTCTGCTTGGCAACAAAAACCACGGGAATCGGTAGCAAAGTATCTGGCTGAGCTTTGCCGGCTCGCCTCTGAGTGCACTTTCGGGGGCCATCTCGAAACGGCCCTCCAAGACAAACTAGTTTTCAGGCTGAGCAACGAGAAGCTCCGATGCCACATCATGGAGGACAAGAAGTGCTCCCTAGCTTCCGCCCTTACACTGCCACGGCATAGGAGAGAAACTGTCCCTCGACCATGGCCGCTGTGCACCAGACACAGGACGACAACCTCGACCCAGACAGAAAGGAGGTCCACTGTACCCAACAGTCCTCCAGGCACTGAGAACAAGGCTCCACATCCTGCTCCGTGCCTGCCCAGGAGTGCACAAGCACGACCGGAAAACCTACCGGTTCCAGGATGCCAAGTATCATGGGTGTGACCATGCGGGGCACATCGCACGTGCCTGCCATTCCCGGGGGTCCAGAGCCCAGCAGGCACTGCCACAGCCCTGCCAGAGAGAAGACGCCTACTACGAGGACAACGAATCCAAGGAAGAGCTCTACCTCTTCACAGCCGATCCAGCCAAACAGGTACTGAAGCTTCTGAGCCAGTCCTCTGCTCCGAAGATCCAGGTCCAGGTCCAAATAGAAGGGTTCCCCTGCACTATGGAGCTCTTTTCTGGCTCCGCAGCCTCCATTATTTCAGAGGAGCCCCACCTACACCCATCCACCCTCACCTGACAAACTTTCAGAGGAACTGCATTTTGATAAGGGGTGTGGGGAGCTTCCGGGTCCAGTATAAGGGATTTGATGGTCAATTGGACTTAGTTGTGGTTGTGGGGGATTTGGTCAGCCTCCTTGGCTGTGCATGGTTTGCCCCATTGGGAATCTCGATAGAAGGGGTACAGCTAATGTGCATCGCAGGACTTCCGAGAGGTCTGTGAAGAGTTCCCGTTCATTTTTGATGGGACCCTGGATTGCTATACGGGCTCTCCAGTGTTGCTGCAACTCGACCCTAACGTGGTCCCCATTCAAATGCGCTCCAGGACAGTTCTGTTTGTGCCACGCCTGAAAACAGATGCAGAGCTGGACCGCCTTGTGGCCCAAGGAGTCTTGGAGCTGGTCTCCCATGCCGCATGGGAGACTCCCATAGTCACCCCGGTTAAGCCAAACGGGGACATCCGTATCTCCGTGTATTACAAGTTCACGTTAAATAAGGCACTTCAGAATCATGCTTATCTGGTCCCGGCAGGACCATGTACTGGCATCCCTGGCAGGCGGAAAGGTTTTTGGGAAACTGGACCTAGCCCAGGCCTACCAGCAGCTCCCAGTGGATGAGGCCACCGCTGCGGCTCAAACTATCATCACTCGTAGAGGGCTTTCAAAGTAAAAAGACTGCAGTTTGGGGTGAGTGTGGCCTCGGGCCTCTTTCAACAACGAATGGACTCTCTCTTGAAAGGGATCCCAGGGGTCTGCTGAGTTTGCCGCCCGGCTGCGCACTGTTCTCTGCTCCTTCCACGAGGCAGGCTAAAGGTGAAGTGGGAAAAGTGACTCCTGGAGGTTCTGTCAGTGGACTTTTTGGGCTTCACGGTCGACATGGATGGCTTACATCCTGCCCGGGACAAAATCAAAGCCATCCAAGGCAGAACTATAGGCATTCCTGGGACTATTGAACTTCTACCACACCTTCCTCCCCTTGCATTGCCTACTGGACAAGCATGCCCCTTGGTCATGGGGCTCCCGGCAGGTGACTGCTTTCAGGGAGGTCAAAGCGCTGCTTATCTCTAAAAAAGTTCTGGCACATTTTGATGAGTCCCTGCCAGTTGTGCTGGCTTGCAACACGTCCCCCTACGGTGTCGGTACGGTGTTGGCCCACCACCTCCCAGCCGACTGGGACATGACCGTCGCGTACTACTCCCAGATGCTGTCAGCGGCGGAGTGGAACTATGCTCAGATTGACTGGGAGGGCTTGGTGATCGTGGCCGGGGTAAAAAATTGTCATGACTTTGTATTTGGCCGGCCTTTCACCATTGTCACAGACCATTGCCCCTTCCTCGGCCTCTTTGCCCCAGATCGTCAGACTCTACAGGTCCTTTCCCCATGAGTCCTGCAGTGGTCCATTTTCTTGTCTGGCTATTCTTACTCCCTGCAGCATTGCCCTGGCAGGGCTATGGGTCACACTGACGCCCTGAGTTGCCTGCCCTTGCCGGTCATGGAGGATGACCCAGCTCTGGCCCACCATGTTCTGCAAGTTGAGGACCTTCCTGATCCCTCCCTCCAGGCAGCGGACATCACCCGCCACTCGGCCAGGGACCCCATCATCTCCCATGTTCTGGGTGGGGGTGGCCTGCAGTGGTAGCTGGGCCGGAGTTCACAGCCTTTGCCGCCTGCCAGGATGAGTTGTCCGCATACAAGGGCTGTTTACTGTGGGGAGACAGGGTGGTCGTCCCCAGCGTACTGTGGCACAGGGGCCTGCAGGCTCTACATGAGGCCCATGCTGGCATTGTCTGGATGAAGACCCTGGCCCACAGCTACATATGGTGGCCAGGGACAAATGCAGAGGTGGAGGCTTGGGTAAAGCACTGCCAGACTTGCCAGGTTGTCAGGCTGAATCCTCCGAGTGCACCCAACCAAGCCTGGGAATCCACCCGGATGCTGTGGTCAAGGTTCCACATGGATTTTGCCGGGCCATTCCATGGGCTGCTGTTTCTAGTAATGATGGACTCTTATTCAAAATGGTTAGAAATCAGCCGGGTCTCTGCCACCTCCTCCAAAGCCACCTTCTGAGCGTGCCATAAGATCTTCGCCACCCACGGGTTGCTGGACACCATCGTATTGGACAACAGGACGGCATTCACCTTGGAGGAATTCCAGGAGTTCCTCCACAGCAATCTGATCTGGCACGTAAGGCCTGCCCCGTTTCACCCACTACCAACAGCCAGGCGGAATGGATGGTGTGTACCACCAAGGAAGCCCTCAGCCAGCTGATAGAGGGGGACTGGGAATTCCGGCTAGCACGCTTCCTCCTGGCACAATGGACCACCCCAAACCCAGTCAGCGGGAGCTGCCCCGCGGAACTCCTCATGGGTCGGTGGCCCGCAATCCTCTTGGACAGACTGTACCCGGACAGGGCCCCAGAGTCGCGCAATTTGTCGAAGCAGAGGGAGGCGCCGTGGGGGTTCTTCCCAGAGGACCCGGTCTACATCTGGAACTTTGGCAAAGGCCCCGAATGGGTCACTGACCAAGTCATCTGCCCCACAGGCCCGGTGTCTTACAAGGTCTCGTCATCCTGGTGCCATCGTCATCCTGGTGCCAACCCCAAGACGTTCCACGTGAGAGCGCAGGCCCCCACCTACCTAAAGAACTACATCACCTAGGCTGGGTTTGAACTACAGGGGGAGGGGTGTTATGTCTGCTGACTGCCACTAGGCAACAGCGACGTTTACCAGAGCTTATAGCTCAAGAGACTATAGGGACTGGGATCCTGAAACCTCAAGCAGTCATCAATAGGAACCTTGGGACCTGGGGGTGTCCACAGGGACTGTATACAGTTGGCCATTGGGCCGGTATTTTCTGTTCTGTTGTGTGTGCTAGTAAACTAAGAGCTAACAATCACACTGTGTCCTGGTTCTTCATGTGTCGAACTCACTACACAACAGATATCCAATGCATTTTAGGGCTGGTCCTCACTTTGTGGAAGCCCAGTTCTAGCAGCCTTCTATGGCTGTTTTCTACACTATGCTGACAGTATGGCATGTAATCAAAGAAGCTAGGAGCACTGATTTCTGGGAACTGTAGTCAGAGTGGACAGGATGTTAGAGCTATGCTATAGGTACATAAGTTACATCTTTTTAAGTCCACTGAAGTCAATGAGCTTAGAAGGGGTAACTCTTCTTAGAATTGCACTATTAGTCTGGTAACAAAACCTGACTGGATCGTAACTTATGCCTCAGTTACTGTGACTCTTCAGTAATGATAGAATCTTGGGGGGGGGGGTGTTACAAACACTTCAGATGCTACTGTGGTTTTATGCATGGTTTTTCCATTCTACAACTACCACAGTGGCATGGGAAATAGCTATGGGGAAACTGCAACCATGCCCCTTCCAAACAGAACTGTAGCCAGGATTCTGTGACTTGCGGGGCAAAAAAAAAATTCCAATGGGGCTGCCATTACTTTTATGTTAGCTCCAATCTGCCCCCAAGCCTGACTGCCAGTGGCCTCCCCCTCTCACCCCTCGTGCAAAATTTAAATGACCCTTCAGCTGATTGGTGAGGAGCACGTGGCCTGTCAATCAGCTGGAGGGCCCCTTAAATCTTGCAGGAAGGAGGGAAACAGGCATATGTCATCCCCCACTTATTCTCAGAAGCATTTAAAGTATCCCTTTAAATGCTTCTGAGAAGAAGTGGGGGGCCATGCACGCACCTCCTCCATTCTTCTCAAAAAAATCTTGTGGGACTGGCCCTTTAAGGAAGGGGGTGGAGCCCCCAATAGCCCCACTGGAGCTATGGGCCAGCTTTTGGAACATAAGAACTTTCTACAGCTAATGACTGCAATTTTTACACTGGCAAATTCTAAGGATATCATCCCGTTAAAGCAAAATAGGAGTCTGCTAAGACTGATAGGGTGACATGAAGGGAAGTTAAGGAAAGGCTCATTTCAGAATCCAATGGGAATAACAAATTCATTCATCACTTCCCTAGAAACCAGTACAGACTCCATGTTACAAGTTCTAGAGGAATTTCACAAGCTTGAGAAAGGCTTTGTAAGGGATTTCGTGCCTTGTCATAAGTTAAATTTCGTTGATGCCAAGTTGCATGGCATTCACTGGCAACCCCTTTGTCACAAATACAGGTTTTGAAATTGAGAAAAGCATCTCTGCTTCTTGCAGTTTGGAAACTGCATGAGGAGTTTCTACATTCATATCTGAGTAAAGCAGGTGTCATGCTTTTATCTTGCAGCAAAGGCTTCATTCCTTGTTTTGAAAAAAAGACAGAAGAAATAGTATAAAATTAGTTACGTGTGTGCATGTATATGGGCAGAGAGACAAGAAAGTCAGAGACCTGCAGATCCAATGTATTTTATGTTTCATAAGGCACCAAAATGCATTTCTTCTATGTCAAGAAAACTAAATCAGTGGATTCAAAAATCACAAATGTGCAGGTGACTACAATTCCCTTGTTTCACTTGCAGCATACATGTATGAAGGGCAAAAAATCTGAACAACAGATTGCAATGGGAATGTTGCACAAAATGGGCTTGTACTTCTTACAGAAACTGCCCCAAATAAAAATCATTCTTCTGTTAGTTCAGCCCCACATAAATATGGTTGCATGACATGAGCATTTGGTCTGGGCAGCCAGCTTTAGTACGAAAACACAGAGCATGCCACCAGATTATTTTTCCCGCATGGTAAATCATTCTCTCCTTCCCCCGATTCAGCTTTGTTTTGTGCTTCAGGGCCAGGCTAAACGTCTGAACCTGTTTGAGCCAAACCTAGCCAGCTTATATGCCTGCTTTCTATTTTTCTCTCTAGACCTAAAAATCATTTTCCTAGACCCTAACCTCACTTAGTACTGACACTTGCTTGTTTTTTGGAAGACTAAATCCTTCTGAAGCTTCCCCCTAAGCAACTCCAATCCTACACTGTGGCCATTAACACCATTGGTGTCAAACTCCCAGAGGGGCAGTGTGACCTTCTTTGCAGAGATTGATTTATCCTGCAGGATTGCAAAGGCTGCTTCGTGGCATCTTTCTTTGAGGTAATGTTTCCTAAACAAGGATCTGCAAGACAACTATGCAAGTTTCTTTTACATTTTTTGAAAAATTCCTTCCAAAAGAACTGCAACCCTACATATCCTGAGACTGTTTCTGCCAGCACTCTGAAGAGTAATATGCCAGTGCAGCTACATGCTGGGAGCTTAAGGATTTAAAAGTTCTGGATTGACTAAGTGCCAATCCCTCGTGGGCTGTGGGCACTTGAGCCTGCACCCAAATCGCTGGTGACCTTTTCTGGTATTTATGATGTCAGTACAGATTTTTATTACTGTTTGAGCTGTTGACGCAAAGCAAACAGGTTCAGTAGCCTGTGTTTATCCAGGCAAGATAGAAGCACTGGGATGTCAGTCCCTTTTTTAATCAACCTGCATCACCTTCTGTCCAACTGCTTGGATAATATTAAATGCAACTTTCTGAAGGTTCAAATAAACAGCAACAACAAACAGGTCCAGAAACTCTCCACAAATGGTTTTGGACACACTCACAAGACCATTTCAAATGTCATTCGAAGACGAAAAGTGTGAATGTGAGAATTGTTTTAACACTAGCATGTTCCTTTCCCATTCAGAGCAAAGTTGGGTGTATGTGAATGAGGATGAGGAGAGGCAGATATCAAAGAGCAATATTACTATCATTTTCCCAGTCAGGGCAAAGGTGCATGCTTGTCCCTTATTTATCTATTTATTTACTAGGAATAAGTTCCGTTGTGGAAATAAATACAACAAGCTCTAGAAAGAGGCTCTGAGAGAGTGCCAAGGCCTTGGGCACTCAGCATCAATGTGCTGTGGCGACCTCAGCAGGATATAATGACACAGAGTCCACCCTTTTCTCCAGAGGAACTGATCTCTGCTACCTGAAGAGCAGTTGTAGTTTTCAGTGATCTCCAGCCCTCACCTGGAGATTGGCAACAATTGTTACCCAGGAAGAAATGGCTGGTCTAGATGATGGAGTCTATGGCATTGTACCTGAGGTCCCACCCCTCCTCAAACCTCACCCTCTCCAGGCTCCACCTCTCAAATCTCCATGAACTTCCCAACCTGGAGTTGGCAACCCTATCTCCTTCCTAGCCAAGCATCAACCTGACATTATCTGCCCCTCTGATTTCAGCTTTCCATCTCCTCCCCATTGCCTCCTGGAGATCAGTTGTAATTCTGAGTGATTTCCACCCCTCTCCTGAGATTGGCAACAGAGGTTCTCCAGGAGGGAATGGCTGGTTGGGAGAGTGGAGTCTATGGCATTGTACCTGTCTGAGGTCCCACCCCTCCTCAAACCTCACCCTCTCCAGATTCCATCCCTCAAATCTCCAGGAATTTCCAACCTGGAGTTGGCAACCCTATCTCCTTCCCAGCCAATCATCAACCTACCTTTATTTCCTCCTCTCTCTTCAGCTTTCCATTTCCCCCGCACACATACTTGCAGCCTCTTCCATGCTCTGAAGCCCTGACTTCCACAGAGTCCACCATTTTCTGTGCTCTGAAGTCCTGACTGACATAGAGTCCACCATTTTCTCCAGGGGAACTGATCTCTGCCATCTGGAGAACAGTTGTAATTCTGACCGATCTCCCTCACCTGGAGATTGGCAACAATGATTTCCCAGGAGGAAAAGTAGTCTTTCTCTGCAATGGGGACCAAAGCAGCTGACATCATTCTCCTCTCCCCCTTTTGACTTAGGCTGAAAGTCTGTGATTGGTCCAAAATCACCCACTCAGCTTCTACAGCAAGAACCTGGATCTAGCAGACCCTACTCTGAAGCACTGACTGCGACGCCTAGGGCAGCCAACCTCCAAGAGGAGCCTGAAGATCACCAGGTATCACAACTGAACTCCAGACAACAGATCTCCCCCACCCCCCCGAGAAAATAACTGCTTTGGAAGGTGGGCTTGTATGGCATTCTGTTCAGCTGAGGCCTCCCCTCTACCCAAACCCTGGCTTCCATGGACTCTTCCAGAAAATCTTGAGGAATCTCCCTACTTGCAGCTGGCAACCCAAGACTCAGGACTGGCCCCAATGAGTTCCTCAAAAAGGCCTGCAAAGGGTTTCCTTCCTTTGTTTGAACCACGCTTGATTGCTTACAATGGTGAAACGGGCTCCAGTTTAGCACTCAGCTGTTTGCCTCCCAGCCTTGTCCCATGCACGTATCTCACTCTTTAAATTCGCTGTCACAACTAACGGAATCATCACTGCCTTTTTAGAGGGACAGTGAGACTTCTCTGGCTGAATCTCCCTATTTGGAGATGGAATCCACAATCTTTGGGAGAGCCCTGGAAAGTTGGCAACCCAAGGGTCTGGCCTTTCCTTGCTTCTCTAGGCTACCCCCTCCCTTTGGTATTGTGCAGAGCAGGGGAAACTATGTGGTCAGAGCACAACACAGATTATTAGCCCAAATTAAAGAATTTATTTATGTATTTACACAGTTATGGAGCACACACACACTGCAGGCGTAAGCACACACTATGAACCAACACAGCAGAAATCAACAGGGGTTAAACGCAACCCTCTTTCTCTACACCAATACTCTCTACCTCAGGATAGGATCTCTCGGACCGGCTGCTGGCTGTACTTCAGCCTCTCTCTCTTGCCCAAGAGAGCAGGGAAACTTCCATTCATGCCCCAGTCCAGCCAACTGTGGAGGGGCTGAATTTCTCCTGCCTCCCACAGATGAAGACTGCCTTGAGACAGTCCCTGTTTTCCCGCCCTTTTTGGCCTTGTGGATGCTGGGAAGTGTAGGCCAGCAGATGAGGAAGCCCCATTCAACCCAGTGAGTAATACTGCATGCCCCCCTCTGGAACTACAGCTCAATTAAACCTTATGGGGGAACATTTTAAACAAAACCACAGCCATCTTACAAACACAGGTAACTGCCATTTTGTGACACCTATCAACAGTCAAAGTCTTAAAAGAAGATGCTGTTAAAGTGCTGCACTCAATTTGCCAACAAATTTGGAAAACACAACAGTGGCCACAGGATTGGAAAAGGTCAGTTTACATTCCAATCCCAAAGAAGGGCAATGTCAAGGAATGTTCAAACTATCGCACAATTGCACTCATTTCACACGCTAGCAAGGTCATGCTCAAGATCCTACAAGCTAGGCTCCAACAGTACATGGATAGAGAACTGCCAGAAGTACAAGCTGGGTTTCGAAGAGGTACAGGAACTAGACTTCAAAGTGAAGAGGACCTAAAGAGTCTCTTGCTCAGGATGAAAGAGGAGAGCGCAAAAGTGGGCTTGAAGCCCAACATCAAAAAAACTAAGATCATGGCATCTGGCCCCATCACTCCTTGGCAAATAGAAGGGGAAATCGTAGAAGTAGTGACAGACTTCACGTTCCTGGGATCCCAGATCACTGCAGATAGTGACTGCAGCCATGAAATTAAAAGACACCTGCTCCTTGGGAGGAAAGTGATGGCAAACATAAACGGCATGATAAAAAGCAGAGACATCCCCCTGCCAACAAAAGACCGCATGGTCAAAGCAATGGTATTCCCCGTAGTAATGTATGGCTGTGAGAGTTGGACTATAAGGAAGGCTGAGTGCCGAAGAATAGATTCTTTTGAACTATGGTGCTGGAGAAGACTCTTGAGAGTCCCTTGGACTGCAAGGAGATCAAATCAGTCAATCCTAAAAGAAATCAACCCTGACTGTTCCCTGGAAGGCCAGATCCTGAAGTTGAAGCTCAAATACTTTGGCCACCAAATGAGAAGGGAGCATTCACTGGAGAAGACCCTGATGCTGGGAAAGATTGAAGGTCAAAGAAGAAGGGGACGGCAAAGGATGAGATGGTTAGACAGTGTCATTGATGCAACAAACATGAAATTGAGCAATCTTCAGCGGACAGCGGAAGACAGGAGGGCCTGGCATAATCTGGTCCATGGGGTCGCGAAGAGTCGGACTCGACTGTGTGACTGAACAACAAAAAAAACCCAACAGCCACTGAGAGGACAGTTAGTCCCACACTGGAAGCAAGCAGGAAAAGTGTCTTTGTCAAGATAGAAGCCGCTTGTCAGTAATTCTGACAGGGCACAGGGGGCTGAAGGGGGAGTGGGCGCGGAAGAGGAGCAGACACAGCACCTGGCCAATGGCACATGAGTACTCTTGATTGGCGGCTGACGGGCCAATGGCTGAGGGAGTGCATGCCATGTGGCCACCCCAAAACAGCTTTATTATATAGAGAGATTTGTCCCTTCTCCTCCTTTACATGAAAAAGAAAGAACAGAAAAGCCGCTGCAGTATCTTTAAAGGGAAGAATAAGAAAATGATTAAGAGCAGCACTAAAGAAGTGGTGGAGAGCTGTTTTTAATTCTTGGAGGTCACTCCCAAGTGAGTTTCAGCCTATGTACTTTAACACATTGGTTTTGTACACAGGGTTGCCAGGACCTGTCCACTTGCTGGTGGGGGATTTTGGGGGGTGTCTCTGGAGGGGGTGGAGATGTCTCCAATATGATGATGTCATACAGAAGTGACATCATCACATCAGGGAGGCAGCCTGAACTGCAAGTGGGACCTTTTAAATGCTTTTTACAAGCAGGGGCCGCCCATGCCTGAACTCCAAGCAGCAAATTTGACACTTGCAGTTCAGGCATGCAGCCAGAGGCTGCCTCTCTCCCTCCTGTCCTGCAAGGGCCCTCCAGCTGATCAGTGGGCCATGTGCTCCAGTCAATCAGCTGGAAGGCCCTTTAAATCTCGTTGGAGGGGAAGGGGTGGCCACTGGTGGTCACTCTTGGGGGAGGGAGCTTCCTCCACCGGGCATGGACAGGAGCCTGCAAAATCAGGGGATCCCCTGCACCCATCTGGGGACTGGCATCCTTATTTGTACAAGGATTATCTGGCACTACCTACTGAACATACCGTACACTCAGTAGCAAATGTGTAGTGTAATGTGCAAAATAGCCCTCAGAATGCAAATGAATTTATTTAATGGCATTCTTTATTTATTTATTATTCAATTAACAGGGCACTTTCAAAAATTGGTTCTGTCCCTCTGCATACCTAACACTATGATTTCTTTTATTTCTGCATGCTCCAAACCCCACCAAATTATCTTCTAGACCAGTGATGCCCAATACGTCGCTTGTGAACTGGCAGGCTTTCTTGGTAATTATTTGCTTTTTCCACAGCCAGGAGGTGGATACTGGGAGTGGAACTCTGCTGATTCTCCTGGACCTCTCAGTGGCTTTCAACGCCATTGATAATGGTATCCTTCTGGATTGCCTTTCTGGGGTGGGACTGGAAGGCACCATTCTGTGGTGGTACTGATCTTACTTGGAGGATAGGAATCAGAAGGTAGTGCTGGAGGACTTCTGCTCTGCCCCATGGCCTTTGGAATTCCACAAGATTCCATCTTGTCTCCTTTGCTCTTTAACATCTACATAAAACCACTGGGTGAAGTCACCTGGAGATTTGGGCTGGGCTGTCATCAATATGCAGATGACATTCAGCTCTATCTTGCACTTCCAGCTGATCACAGGAAGGGTGTAGAAACCTCAGACCGCTGGCTGGTGGAAGTTCTGGAGTGGTTGCAGGATTATAAATGGAAGCTTAAACCCAACAAGACAGAAGTACTACTGGTGGGCAGAAGGCAGAAGGATTTAAGGTGTCACTCATTCTGGATGTGGTTGCGCTTCTCTTGAAGGAACAGGTCCCTAGTCTGAGGGTGCTCTTGGATCCAGGCCTAATGCTGGATAAGTAAGTGTCAGCTGCAGCCTTTTACCAGCTTCACCTGGATCCTGGGCAGAAAGGATCTGGTGACTGTGGTGTGTGCCCTGTTTATATTTAGATTAGATTACTGCAATGCACTCTACATGGGGCTGCCCTTGAAAAGTGTTCAAAAGCTTCAACTGGTACAAAATGTTTCAGCCAGAATGTTGACTAGAGTCACAGCGACCATCTTGGCCCATCTACATTGGCTCCTAATTTGTTTCCAGGCACAATTCAAGGTGCTGGCTTTGATCTTCAAAGCCCTATATAGTTTGCGACGAATATACCTGAAAGACTACCTACTCCCTTGTGAGCCTGCCTGGCCACTACAGTGATCTTCAGAGGCCCTGTTGCAAGTGCCCCTGCCTTCTGAGATTAGGCAGGTGGCAGCCTAGAATCAGGCCTTCTTGACCATGGCACCAAAACTCTGGAACTTTCCCCCCAGGAAGATTCATCTGTCCCTTCTGTTGCCATCTTCCAACAGCAAGTGAAGACTTTTTGTTTCATTTGGAATTCCTTCAGTGATCCCTGCTTCCCGCCCAATGCTTTACTTGCTATTTTTATGTCTTTACATGTATTTTAGGTGTTTGTAGTTGTTTTAATGGTGTGTGTTTTCAGGGGGATAGTCAGTCAGTCAATGTTTATTACGGTGAAAAGCCAGCGTAAGATCAAATCATCTAATATTCATGAAACTCAGAGCTTAAAAAAACCCAACATTACAATAATTTCAAACACTTCTGCTTTCTAATTGCTACAGTACAAAATTTTGTTGGGGTGGAGTTGGTTTAATGGTTTTAAATGCAATTTTATTATGTATATTTTAATCTGATAGCTGCCTTGGTGTCCCTTGTGAGGCAGAAAGATTGGATGTAATTTTGTAAAATAAAATTTTAAAAATCTCTTCTCCAAAGCAAACAGTTATTCCTGGGTTTCTTCTACCCCACTGGAGCAGGTGATACCTCATTGAGGAGATATTGCTTTATATCTGCAGGAAGCAGCTGTTCAGAAACAATTGCCTCCACTGGAGAAAGATTTTTGCTTGAAATTCTCAACATTTTATGATTGATACCAATAATCCATGGCAACCATTTTAGGATTGGCCCTGCCTCTCTATAGCAGCCATTTTGTGGTGGTACACTCTCCTCATTCTCAATCCCATAGGTTCACCAATACTGGAAACCTCTGTTCTAGAAACACTGTCCTATTTTGTACTGGTCAGGGCAAAACTCAAGTTCAAGTTATCCTTTATTGGCATAAATTATCAGTACAAAACTGCAAAGTAGGTATGTGTTTTGGAAGGGGACGACCTGGGATTTCTAGTCTTCTAAATATTTTATAGGGTTATTTTCATATTATTTACATTTTAGTTTTATACACAATAGGTCCCACAAATCATCATAGGAGAAGTAAAGTTAGCTCAGGGCAACCTAAGCAGGTTCGGAACTTCAGTGGTACAGTACAGGAGAGGGAGTATTTTCTGCCATCCGACTTAGCGGCACGTATTTCCCAACTCTAATTTAATTTAGTATTTCAGTATACTATAAGCTCTTGGCTCCTTGGTCTCCTTAGCAGCTGTAATTTTCTTTCCAAATACATGATGATTAGTTAGGATGGGATGAAACACCTTTTCTTCAGTCCCAATATTCTCCAGTACCATCTGTTGTAGACTGAAATGGATGGCAGCACTCATAGCATCACAGAGAAGAGGGAAGCAAGGGGGTTAGTCACTTAACTTACTATTGGTTGTTTTATCCAGAAGATTATTTATTTGTACCCTTTGGCAGCTCATATGCTGGCAGGAGATCTAAATGCCCGTACTGGCAGAACCAAATAAGGATTTATACCTTAAAAGTTTCAGGGAACAATTACCAAATAACTCCATGAGATGTTTCTTTGAGCCATGTAAATTTAAGGATAGCAAAATCAATGATGCTGGGAAAAGGCCTGCATCCTTCATGGTTAACAATGGTTTAACTATAGTAAATGGCTGCCTTTAGTTTGACAGAGAAGGGGACCATACATATATCAATCACTGTGGTGCCAGCGTAATTGATTATTTTATTGTGTTACCAGAGTTGCTGAATGTAATTGAAACTTTATGTGTCACAGAACACAGAGTGACAATCTACCTCTTCAACTTGTGTTAAACCTACTAGGAAATAAATTTTCATCATCTGCTTTTTACTATCGACTAAATCAAAACAGTGATAATCTCAGACCTGTAAAATGCAGTAAAGATATTTAGAAAGAAGTGATGAGGTTAATGACAGCCTATGAGGCCAGACAACTTAAAATATCTATTTAGCCCCTGAGAATAATCTTTTGACTCTGGGTTGACTACTGAGGTTGTTTCAATCACTGTGCACATCCCATTTGCAGACCAGAGATCCTTATGGCTGGATGAAGTGAGAGGAGTGGTTTGATGCTAATTGTAAGGAGCTGGAGAGGGCAATTTGTTATAAACACAGGCAATTTAGGTCTTCCAATAGTAAAGAAACAGAAATATATATATATATATATATATAATATCAAAGATGGGGAAAGGACTGTGGTATTGGGTGAATGGAATCATTTAATCTGGGCAATCAAATCTAAAGATAGTAAAATATTTTGGGATATAGTAGAAAACAAGTTAAATTGGAGATCTTCTGTGCCCTGCTATATCCTTGCTAACCACCGGGAAGAACATTGTACAGCTTTGTTTGCTGCATCCAAGATGGATACATGTGATGTTTGAGCCTACCTTTTTGAGACAGATGAATGGCCTCTGAGAATTAAAACAGAGATTAAGCATCTAATAAATCAGACAAGAACCAGTACGGCACCAGGTCCTAACTTGATCCCTCTGGAACTCTTTAGTTTGAACACTGAGTGATGGGCAGAAATTCTGGCATCTATTTCTATCCAGATCAATGAGACTAGGGTAATGCCTAGGATATGGTGGCATGTGATAACTGTGCCAATCCATAAAAAGGGTAGTCTTCTGGATCCACATAATTACCATACTATTAGTTTGCTATCAGTAGTGGGAAAGCTTTTGTTCTGTATAACAATTACTAATGGTTGTTAGGAACTCAATCAAGCCAATCTCCCCTTCATCTCCCCCCCCCCGGATATTCAGCTGCCTGGAAAATGCTGTGCTGTTGTTGTGCCATTTTGGGGGAGGGGTTTCCTTCCTTTAAAAATGTGTAAATTAATATTTTTCTGCATACCTGGTGATCCCTATGGTTATACAAAACCCCTGGTCTTTTATGTAGATAGCTTGGTTTTGCTGATCAACTGACAGGATCATTATGTTTGCTATCAGAGGAAGTCCTGCACCTTAAATATAGGCATCTTCAGAACACACACTCCCTCTCATGCCTGGTTTAGACAAACAGGAGAATGAGATGGGAGAATTCTGAGGTGGCAGAATGGGCTATACCACTTTAGACTGGAGGTGGGATAATTTTTCATGCTTGTAAAAACTCTGCAATTTTTTAAAAAACCAACAAATAAGAATGAAAGGTTATGGCCTAGCTCTTTGCATGCTGCCTCGGTCTTGCATTTACAGGGAACAATTAATGGGGGGGTGCACTCCGTCCCCTGCAGTGTTAACTAGTACAGTCCACTCCTTACCACCTAATTCTGCTGGGTGCATAGACAAGGCCTAAATTAAACAATCAGGCTCTAGGCTTGAGTCTGAATGCTTCCGATGTGGTATTCTTCCCCTCTAGATTTAAAATCACAGCAGGAGAACTGAAACCTTGCTCTTCTTCACTTGCAATTTATAATCACACCTCTTGTCTATTTGGCTCTGGAATGCTGCTCACACATGAAAATGGTCATAAACCCGTCTGTCTCTGTCAGCTGGCAAAATGGAGCAAGGCTAGCATATGTCAGCTGCTAGAAGACAACTGGGAGTGATTAACCAGACCTCTATGAAGGCCCAGAGGAGCAGAAATATGGATTGTCCATGCAAATCACCCTGCATGAAGAAATGTCACAGATCCATTAGTTTTGTGGTTCATAGCAGAATGCCTCTGCTGGAGGATTTTCTCCACATAAAAGTGCAGCTCCTATAAAGCACATGTTCGATCTTAGTGTGCAATGACCTTACCAGGGACAGTAAAAACACCATCTGCTTAAGACCTACAGTATAATATTTAGATAAAATTCCATTTGGCTTTTGTTCCCATGCATGTACCATAGAAATGAATGGGTCTATTTATTCATTCATTCATTCATTCATTCAATTTATACCCTGCCCTCCATGCCAAAGCAGTCTCAGGGTGGCTTACATAAAAGGTTACATGACCAGAGGACTTCTGTTTTTTTATTTTAAGAAAGTATCAATGTTTCCATGAAATCATCAGTAAACTATTCCAGTCTTGATGTGCAATTCTACTTGCATACCTAGTAACCAATACATCTCATACTAGTAACACAGAGAAGCAAACATGAAGAGAGAGAAAACACAAAGTGAGCACCAACAAGCAGAGGGCCAACAAGGACTGAGCATGTTCACTGCCCTCCAAGGAACACAGAATGTTCTAGGCTGAACCTCTTCTCTGATGCCTTTCCACCATATAGCGGGCATTTTACTTGATGAATCTAACAGACTTGGATTAACAATTTGATGAAATTCAGTCCAAATTAGTTGTGGAAGATAGTAAGATATGATGATCTTAGCTGACTAAACATGAATAACTACATGCACAAGGAAGGGATAGGGCTGGATCCAGATGAAGAGGTCACAGAAGAAGTTGGCAAGAGCAGGTCTGTCCTTGTCCCTTCCTTCACCTTCTGCAAAGAGCCTGCCACTTATCTCAAAACTCCAGTGAAGAACAGGAGAGCCTTGTAAGCAAAATGCATCGCAGGAAGTGATGCTGCAGTGATAAGGGAGAAATCAAATAAAATCTCCCATCTTCCCCTCACATGGCTTGCATCAATAGGGGAAAGACATTACCTGATCCCCCCCAGCCAATCACTGCAGCATTATGTCCTTTGGGGCCTTTTGCTCCTGGAGCTCTCCTGATTCTCAGAAAGGAGTTTCAAACAAACAACAAACTGATTGAGGTGTGTGTGTGTGAGGGGAGATCTGCTCTGCCAACTCCTTCCATGAGCTCTTTTCTGGATCCAACTCACAAGGATAATTACTATAATAGGATCCTTCTTATATAATGTTCTCTGCTCAAATTCCCTAACAGGTATGAACCAATATCATTTTCTTATTTGGGGGGGGGGGTCTGAGTGATGTCTTTTCAAGAAAACAGACAGTAAGATGATGACAGTGAGTAACTTAGGACATTCAAGATGTTAAAATGGCTTATGAGAGGTAAATCAAATGTACAAGTACGAAGTGGAAAATGAGCAACTTGGCAACTGTTGACTACCCCTGGTAAGCCAGGCAGCTGGACCTGACTCTTGGGATACATTCCAGTATTACATTGCCACTATCAGGCTCACAACATAACCTTATGCATTTTATTCTGAAGTAAGTCCTAGTATGTTCAATGGAATTTTCTCCCTAGTTTGCAAAGCATTCCAGACACAATTCTGTAATGTTTGAGGAACCAAGTGACAAAAAGACCATCTTTTTTGATGTGCTTGATTATTTATTTAAAGTATTTTAAAGCTGCCCTTCTACTCATCTTACAGTCCCCAAGGTGGATAACAGTCAAAATCAATAAAACAGTTTTAAAAATATATAGTGAGGGAATGACAAAGAAAACTGAAAAAGTGTTCATCTGCTATTAGAAGACAGTGATTGAGGGGGATAGATTAATCTCCCTCTGGAGGGAATTCCACAATTTTGGCGCCACAACTGAGAAGGCCCTTTCTTGGGTCGTCACCCACCTAGCCTCAGATGGTGGTGGCCCCCTAAAATAGGCCCCTGGAAGATGACCTTACTGGTTCATTAGGTTTATGTAGAAGTAGGTGTTCCTCAAACTACCCTGGCTCCAAGCCATATAGCGCTTTAAAGGTCAACAGCAGCACCTTAAATTGGGAACCAGCAGAGTAAGATTGGAATGATGTCCCTATAAACCATTCTAGCAAGCATTCTGGCTGCAGCATTCTTTACCCATTGCACTTTTTAGACACTCACAGATACTGGAAAGTTTTTGAATAACTGGAATATTGAAAATTTGAAAAACTGGAAATGACAAGAAATGAGTGAAGAATGATCCAAATATTTAGGGGAAAGTATATAGCAGAGCCCATCTGACATGGTGCCACTGTAGAACACAGCTGGGATATTGCATTTTCGAACATTCCTTCATATCACAATTTCACTGCCCATGGAAAAGTAATCTCTCACAAAAAGGATTCCAAGCCTAGCAATGACGCTATGTTTTCTTGTTTTCTATTTTTATTTTATGTATACTGAAATATGCTGTTCCCACTATCTCCTTTATGAAGTGGCTTAACAATAAGAAAACCTGACTCTTGTGAAGGACTGGTGACCGTTCAAGTTAATTTTACTTTTCATGACCAGCTCCATGATTGACACTCGGGAATATAATATAAATTGCTTTCAACTAAAATCATAATTAACGTTTAGTTTATTTAGGATGATTGGCAAGAACCTCATGAGAGCCAGAACTGACAGAATTATTAGGGTCTTCCCTGTAAATTTGAACAGAGTGAGCTGAAGTGTTTCTTCTTTGCATCCCAGAAGACAGCTCAATCACTCCCTGCAATACATGCTGAGAAAATTATTTTATTTGCTCAAATAATATCAGACATGACAAGGTTTACACCAGACAATTCCAGCCAACAACTGAGCACCTGACTCATTCTAGTAAGAATGTCAATGGTTTAAAAAAATGGAGGAGAATGTGGAGCTAGGCCATTATAGAGGATGAACTGTCTTATAATGACAGTATCACTAACCTTGTGTTAAGTACTGTCTCAAGCACCATAGTACATTGTCCCAAGGAGGTGCTCTTAAAGTTATTTTGAGACATCTTATTGGGGATGCAGAGAAAGAACCCTAAAATAATCATTGTAGATCAATTCTTTAAGGTGATGCTCTGGGGATAAAGAAAATGCATGACTCTAGCAAATCAGATGTATCGAGAGTGGCAATCATTGCAAGAAAAGAAAACATATTGAATCTAAGCAAACAAGACATGAATGTTGAAAAAAAAATGACAGAAAGGGTCATTTGATACAAAAAGAACGATGAGATACTTGTTTCACAATTTTAATACAAATATGGGTAACTGCACATTACCCAGCTGTTTGAAAAGCATCTCTGCATGTGTTAAAATGTACAAATACTTCTTAAGAGGCAATGAACTTGTGGGAAAGGACAGGAAGTTCTCTGGAACATGCACACATATATTCACCTGGTTATTAACAGAAGTAGAGATTGACCATATTCATTCCTAGTTTACATTAGTCCAAGTAGATTCCTAATCTATTATACTCTGTATCAGGCTGAATTGGTTTTCCTCTGCAAAACTGAAGCTGAAATCTAAAGCAGCCCTGCTAACCTTACGCCTGACCCATATCTGTATCCACCTGTACTCAGTGAACTTCCTACATTGCACATACAACATTTTTAATTTGTTGTAACAAATTCAGCTTTTAGTGGTGTCTTCTATGCAAGAGCAGAGCATAAACAGACACAAACCAGTTTAACGAGGTCAGTCCTCGGCTTAAACCTTGAAAGGTCATTTTGTGTTCTAGTTCTTCCTGCTGATCTCTTGAGGGTGGTAGTTAGATCAGAGACAAATTCTAATAAAACTTCTTACTTAGCAATCATCTTTTTTACCCTACTGAGCCACTGGCCAAAGTCTCAAAGCAAAAGCTGCCCCATGGGGAACATCCACACTTATAATAGATCCTGTTTCTCACCACTTTGTAACATAATTACACACACACACACACACACACAAAAGACCCCTCCCCTGTGCTCTCCTAATTTACCTCCAGCAGTAACTGAGTAGGCAGTTCTGCGAAAAGAAAGCAGCAGCCAGCAAAGAATAGTCATCCCAAACCATAAAAGAACTCTAAATGCCCTGAATGGTTAACAAAAAGAACAGAAAAAAGAAAGGCATTACGATACCTTTGAACTTGTGAAAGACAGCCCATAGCTCTGCAATGTCTGTAGCAAAGGTAATGTCTGTGTCAAGTACAATGACTCGTTCAAGGTTGGCAGGAAGAGTCTTTGTCAGAACCAGCTTCATCAGCCCATAAATCCCAGAATAATGTTTGTTGGGTATCCAGGATACTTCAGACTAATGAAAGGGACAGGGAAAAGGGAAGAGAGAAGGAAGGAAGGAGGGAAGAGACAAGTTTTATTAGATGAAAAACAGCTTTCCCAACATTCTTTCTAAGATTGGCCCTTGAAATCAAAAGAGATACTGCTCAGTCAGAGAATATATGAACTTACAGAAGCCTCTATGAACAATATGGACCAACTGGAAGAAAGCCTAGGAGGCAAGCTTTCTACTTCAAAAGGGAACACACCACATGGACCTCTCCAAAGTCTTTGAAATATTCACCTAAGCCACACAGACAAAAGAACCACAGAGACTTTCCAACTGAAAGTCAGTGTGGTGTAGTGGATAGAATGTTGGACTAGGATCTGGGAGACACAAGTCCAAATTCCCACTCTGCTACTGAAACTTGCTGGTCTCAGTCTAACTGTTGTTGTGACTATGAGAATAAAAAGAAAATCTCAAAAAGTTGTCCCCCCCCCCCAAGGTATAACCCTGTGACTGTAGTCTGGAGATCATAACTACTATCAAAACACATGACACCCACCCTGTCCTGGATAACCCAGACAAGCCCCATCTCACCAGATCTCAGAAGCTAAGCAGGGCTGACCCTGTCAAATAATTGGAAGGGAGACCTCCAAGGAATACCAGGGCTCGGGACGCAGATGCAGGCTCTCAAGCCACCTCTCTGAAAAATGTCCAAGCCCCCAATAGGGGTCACCAGAAGTCACCAAGACTTCCAGGCTTGCAAATACACACACACACACACACACAAAAACACATGACACCAGTCTTTCTAAATTGCAGCATTTGATAAGCAGATGTTCACAGCAATCAGATCTGTTGCATATATTTTCTACCTGGAATATCTGTGCACAGCTGAACCCATTTTTCTCTACCCCTACACCCTTCCCTTCATTAAAAGTTATCACTGGTGTCCAAAGTTTATTTAGACATAAGTGTCAGGAAAGGTTGTAGCTAGGCATTTTACTCTAACAAGATCTCCCTTTCATCTCCCTCTCCCCAATTTTACCTCCATAGACCACACCATCCATTACCAGCAGAGATATACCAGTTGACCTCTACATTACAGCTTCAGGGAGAAAGACATCACCATAGAAGTTTAAGAATTTCCAAAATGAGAGAAATGAGAACTTTTCAAAATGAAAGTGAAAAATGACCCAGGGTTCACATTATCTGAAGAGGTCTGTACAGTTTTCATCAGTTTTCAACATATTTTGTGATCAATCAATTGAACCTGCATACAGCAGGCCATAGGTACAACAAAACTGGCACAACGGAATGAGCATCTACTTAATGGCTCCTAAGTCTATCATTTATTTATTTATTAAACTTATATCCTGCCCTACCCCACAAGTAGGCTCAGGGCAGCTCAGAACACATAAATTAACAATGATATCATTAAAACAATTAAACTATTTAGACAATCAAAGCAAGATGGCGCAAAAACACTAACAGTCCAACATCTCCCATAGCATTTTAAACACATGATAATAGGTAGCCCCATTTATAGCCATTTTTAAGCAGATGGTGGTAGCTAAACTGATATACAATAGTGCCCCACAGAGGTAATAAACAGTGTCTGAAAGGCACTGGGTGGGAACCAAAGGCAGGAGAGGCCGAGATGCTTTAATGCCTGCCACATCAACCAAAGGCCTAGTGGAACAGCTCCATCTTACAGGCCCTGTGGAACTGTAATAGGTCCCACAGGGCTCTGATCTCAGATGGAAGCATGTTCCACTAGGCTGGGGCCAGGACTGAGAAAGCCCTGGCCCTCATCGAGGCTAAGCAGTCATCTCTCGGGACAGGGATTACCAGGAGGTGTTGATCTGCAGGGCTCAAAAATCTCCAGGCACATATAGGGAGAGGTGATCCTGTAACTATGCTGGTCCCAGGCCATGTAGAGCTTTAAGGGTCAGTACCATAATCCTGTACTGGATTCAGCATTCAAATGGCAGCCAGTGCAGTCGGTGAAGCACTAGCTGGATGTGTACCCACACAGGCGTTGCCATCAACAGGTGCACTGCTGCATTCTGCACTAGCCGTAGTTTCCAGATCAGGTTCAAGGGTAGCCTTGCATACAGTGAGTTATAGCAATCAAGCCTGTAAGTGACCATTGCATGGATCACTGTAAATATGTGCTGAGATGTGAGATAGGGAACCAGATGCCCGACCAGCTGAAGATGATAAAAGGCCGATCTGGCAACTGTGGTGACCTGGGCCTCCATAGAAAGCAAGGGATCCAGGATCATCCCAAGACTCCTCACCCTTGGTGCTGGCACCAATGACACCCTACCAAGTGATGACAGATAAATAGCACCTGTCATAAAGTTTTGATTATGGGGTTTCGATTTTTGGCGTTGTGAATGGCGGCCGCTTCTCGGGGCGCTCCCGGAGGCGGTTAGCCCACGCGCAGTTAGAGGGGGTCTTCGCATGTGCGAAAGACCCTAGTGAGCCTTAGGCAAAGGCTTCGAACCGGGGGCGCTTGGGGAGTAGCCTCTTTGCCGGCAGACAGCCGGGAAATTGAGGCTTTCTCCCTGCCCCAATCGGCCCCGCTGCGGCGTGCCCGCTATGGGACTTAGCAACGCCACCGATTTCCACCAGGAGTGAGGAACAGCGATGATTTAAAGCAAAAAGAAGAAATGGTAGTGAACCGTGAGTTGGAGGTCTGAATCTGAAGCGAAAACCCGAGCCCTTCCCCCGTAAGCGAATAAGCGTCTGGGAGGAGGGGGAATCCCCCCCCCATTGTGAAGCGGGACTTGTATAAGAAAGCTAAGGGGGATGAAAGGGAAGAAGGGTTGGTGAAATTACCTTTGGGGTGCCAGTGAAGCGAAAGAGTTAGCAGGTCTCCTGAGCGACGCGTCACGAACTTTTATAAAGTAAACAAATACAAGAAATGTCGGCCATGAAGAAGGTCCCTTTGAAAACGGAAAAGAAGGGAGGCGGGACTTCCGGTCCGGGTATTCCCCCTCCAGAGCCGACTGTCAGTCAACAGACAAGCGAGCTACTGCACCCTCTGCTGGTCCAAAATACAGAAAATCAGCGAAACCTTAACTAATATGGAAGGTGTTCTCAATAGTCAACAGAAACAACTAACAGAAACGTCAAAGAAGATGGAAGAGATCGCACAGAAATGTTTGGTCTCGTCGGAAGACATCGGAAAAGTGAAGAAAAGGGTCAATAAGTTAGAAAAACATCAGGATGCACAAGAAAAAAGAATTTTGATGTTGCAATTGGAGAAATCGAATCTGACCCTCCAATTTCAGGGCATTAAAGAAGAAGAGAAGGAAGATCTCAGATCTATACTTGCGAATGCCTTGGCACCTGCGACTGGCAGAGATCAACGTGAACTAAAAGAAGAAATGGATAAGGTCTATAGGGCCCACTCCACATTTACAAAGAAGAATAATCTGCCAGCTGAGGTGGTTGTCAAGTTTGTTAAGCAGAGTACCAGAGATCAAATCTTGCGTGCAGTTTCAGCGGTGCTCTTGAAAATTGGGGAGCAGACTATTAGAACATTGAAAGATGTGCCTTACGAAATCCGGATGAAAAGGAAAGCCTATAAAGGATTGACCACCTTTTTACAAAGAAAACAGATCATATACAGATGGACCTTCCCTGAAGGCCTTTTGTTCAAGTACAAGGATAAAAGAGAAAAGATTGACTCCATCTTCAAGACGCAAGAATTTCTGAAGAGGAAGAGGCAGCACTCGCAACGTGGACAGATTTGAGTAGTGAGGATGACAGCGGCTCAGAGGAGGGAGGTGCCGGAGCGGGAGAAGTGAAAATCAAAGGAGGCCCTTCCTACAACCTGAGGGACACCAAAGGAAGACAAATTAAGAAATAACTGTTCGGGAGGCGTCAAGAAGGAGTTGATTAACAACTAACCCCAAAGGACATTACTAACCTCATTAACAGAGTTATTTTGAACCTTTGTTAGATGGAAAGAAGACTCTCTAATCACGGTGATTGCCAAAAACTGTATTTGCACTGATTTAAACTAACCTTTATTAACAGAATACTCACTCCGCTCTTTTCTTTATCCCTCTATATACCCTACCTTTTTCCATAAAAAGAATAAACTCCTTTCCTTTTTAGGAGGGTTTTTTCAAAAAAAATAAAGTTTTGATTATGGTTTTAAAGAACCAGAGGATAACTTCAGACATATACAGTAATGAGAATACAATCTGATTTAGTGTTGAGTTGTAAACAGAAATCAGGTATTTGGCAAAAGCTGAAAGAAATAAAGAAAAGTGGTCTAGTTTCAGAACACCCAATGTTTTGGTAACTTGGACAGCAATTCTAAGTAGATCTATTCAGAATTCTACTCATATTTATTAAACGGGACTTAGGTCCAGAAAGCATTCTTGGGACAGCACTGTAAATGTTTCTCCCCAAACCTTACTTGAAGTATTTTTTTAAAAAAAACAAATAGCTTAAAATAACCTTCTGATGCCCCATACCTAAAACCAATCTATTGTCCAGTCCTTTCGGTAATGGAAGAACCACTTCCAATTATCCAGATTCTGATCTGGATCACTGTTTGATTATAATTTGATTTCCAGCTGGTCTGCCCCAAAACATGAACAATGATTTCCAGCTGATGAATATGGCAGTATTTTTATGTAAGAGGGCTGACTTCCGGATTGAATATCAGATTGCAAAAGGGATGTACAGTTAGCTCATATTGAACCTAAATCCAAACCAAATAAGATTTATACAATCTGAAGAGAAACCAGAGTATGTGAGGGTGATCTGGCTGTGACATCTGTCACCCTATTGATTGCTTGGGTTGATCTGGCTAGGCAGGTCCCCCTACCTATTTCACCACTCCATGAGCATCCTTCCTGACGCTGCATGCTTGGTGGAAGAGGGCAACCATCCCATTTAGAACCCAAATACGACCCATTTGTTAACCTCAAAAGGATAAGTATTTCAGATGATAGTGGGTAGTCTTTACAATATTCAGTAAAGAACCAAACAGGCTGTATTTGATTGTAGAATTGACAACATTATGATATATGCAGCTGCACTCTGCTTCAAGCTCCATTTTTCCATGCTGACTATCATCCCTGAGATGGTGATGGATAGAACTTGTAAGAGGAGAGGGTGACTCATCAGATATATGCCTGGCATAGATCTTGTCCAGCCAAAACTATTAGCTTATCTTCACACTGACTAGAATCATCCTGACTGGTGCTTCTGTGCACGGCAAGCATCTTCTTTCATCACTACACCAAGGCCCATAGATGGCTCACTGGATTCAACATAAGCATGAGACAACTTTGCCTGAGCATATCCATTAGGTGGAGCCACACACAAGCAAGGGAAAAGCTTTGCTGGGAAAAGGGGGTAGAGGCAGCAGGTCAGGTTTTACTCTTGCTTAACAGGCAGTTCATCTGCCTGGCAAGGGAAGGCATGGAGGCTTGAGTAATCAAATACAGAGGTGAACACACACATACAGTTCCCATCTCTCTAAGTGAGAGAACTGCTGACTCAGGATCTGAAATTTGTCAGGGATCTTTTTAAAGTGTTGTTAAAGCTAAGCAGTTGTGAGATGACTCTGTAAGAGTGAGTCTGCTTGTTCATGTGTAAAAGGGGGAATTCAAAACCACCTTAGAGACTAACAAGATTTTCAGGTTAGAAGCTTTTGAGAGTCAAAGCTCCCTTATTGGTACTGATTATCTCAGGGGGCTTGCAGCAGAAGTTGGGAGGTACTACTTTGTCTACTTCCATACTGGTGCCTCATACCAACTCTATTTCATACCTGCCTCTAGAGAATAAGAATAATAGAAGAGGAAGTTTTTTTTGCTATCTGGCCAAAATCTGAGAAAGAATAGCCCATGGCTAAGATGTGGAACTCCTATGAATTTCATCCCAGTCAGGTAGGAGACAAAATGTCACATGTTCTCCATTGAAACTAGGGGGGGGTGCATTATCCAAATAAGGAAGATGAAGTACCCCACTCCAAAATGAAAGAATCTGAGAAGAATTAGCAAACAAATGGCCCAATCTACCCCCCTACAAAAAAAACCCCATGCGCACATCCATATTGTGCTAAGCCTTCTAGAGGGAAGTCGCTGGGAATTTGCTATATCTCTGTCTTTGGTACTGGAAAAAGTGTCTCTGGTTGACTTAAATCCTTACAGAAAAACTGTACCAAACCATTGAGTTTATTGTTTAGCACACCTTCCTTCTTTATATTGTAACATGGCCCATAATTATCTGCGTGAGTTCAGGAAGAAAGGCCTGTAACATGCAACTTCTGACCTTAATTTTAATAGATTTTTTAAATTAATTCATTGTGATAAGAACTGAACAATCCTTGTAATCTACTATATCCACACATCCTTGGATATTACACTACCATTGCAGAGTTGTTCCTGGAGTTCCCTGTGTGGATAAGCCAAACTAATAGTGATGATTGTTATAGCACAAGAGCAGTTTCCAATGTTGTGCATATGCAGCTTATTTCACACTTGCTAAGACTTTATTTTTTAAAAAATTCTGATGGGATTCTGAGTCCAGTATTCATTAACACTGGTGGTATAATTAATCACTCTCTTCCCACAAAGTATTGAGCTATTTGAATGGACAGATGGGGTCTATAAATGCTGCAGAATAAGGATTGCGTTGATAAACTGCAGGTCAGGTATATCAGCTTCATACTAGCAAATCATGACAGCAACAATACCCTCTATTGTACTAACTGTAGATCATCAAATGAGTTATAGTATAGTATACAAAGATGACCCACGAATAAATTTATATGTGACATGGGTGCATTGATTGGCTTTCTACTGATTTAACTGTGACTGTACATGCTGTATGAATTATAAATTTAGATAGAGCTAATTCAACATATAGAGCTAATTCTGCTAATTCTGTAGCTTTACTTTCTAATTTAAAACTTTTCCATTGTTTGTTTGTTTTTAAAGATTTTAAGATCATTTATGTTTACAATCTAGTACTATCTAGACATTGTGCCTGTAGGTGGTTTTTTTTTTTTTTAATGGTTTCTACTTGAGGTCAGCTTTTTGCTTATTAGTTTTGGACATCACACACCTGTCTATTTAATGGAGAGACAACATTGCATGACAATGCCACCTGCCGTGGAGGATTCATCTACAAGTAGAGATGTTTGCAGGAAGGATGTCTTTTTGAATGAGAAGAGTCACCTTCAGACAGCTACTAATTCCTTTCCTCTCAGGCTATTACCCATGGCAATGTGTCAATGCACAGCTGAGAGTCTCTCCTGATCATTATTTTAGGTATGTCAATCTCTATCTTGCAACCAGATTCATCTTCAGAGAATCACCTTGAACTTATTATCCAAAATCTCTAGGCCAACTGCCACCTTTGGAGCATGTTCACATTGCTGAATTTATCTGTGCTAACTAAGCCAGCCAGCAGGGAATGACAAAGCTTTGCCAATTTCAATTCCTTTTTAATGGCATAAATAGGAATTAAATGATTCACTACCTCCCCCACCCCCAGTTTCCTCTCACAGGATCACTGGTCTATTTGGCAAGACAAGTGAAAGCATTCCCTGATTTTACAAGTATTGGTTATCACAATGATTACAGTGAAATGGGTTTTGAGGTTTTAGAATGATAAATCCTTTTTATCTCTTGGAAGCAACAGATGTTGCTAAGCATGTTCAAAAACATCCAGGTCTTAAGGATGATATCTACAAGGCTTCCCAGTAATTCAACTCTGCTGCCTGTTTGACATTTCAAAAGGGAAGGACTGCTTGGGGAAAGTGGGACAAGCAAGAAGGGCTGTCTGCTGGGAAGCTCATTATGAGCTGGGGCCAAAAATTACTACAGTTGCATGGGCCCAGTTTATAATTGGCTTGGAGACTAGGTGATATGTTCAATTTTGTATTATAAGCCCCCAATTGTGATCTTCCAGTGTATCTCTAACTCAGGTACATTTCTCAGTATCTTCTAGGAAAAATCACATCTACTAGGATCCAACTGCCATTTCTAATTTCACCCTTATTTGTGTAATTTGTTTTTCTTGCAGATGACAAATAACTTAGACACTTCAGCATCCTAAGAAACAACAACCATGTTACAGAATTTGGGACACATGTGATTTTATTTAACAGGAATCACCTCCATAGTAACCAGCAGCTTCAGCGAATACATTAGCAGAAATGAAGGGAGAGTGGAAAATAATTAAACATGATAATTTAGAATTTGTCTCTAACAAACTGAATAATAAAACTAGGATGAGACTGTGTTTTTTTAAAAAAAATCATTGTACTTTAAAAATGTCTATACCACCCTTTCCAAAGCTTAAGGTGGTTTTCATTAACCACTGCTAAATAGTATGCAGCCACCTTCCACAAGCTATGTAGGTCTGTGTCAGTGTCTGGAGGGAAGACTACCTGGGACCTCCATGTAAACTGCCTTTAGTTCCAGTTATAGATGTAATAAATGAACAAACAACACAGGGGAAAACAAAGTAAGCTGCCCTGAGCCCTGCTCACAGGGAAGTGTGGCCTAAAAATTTATCAAATAAATAAATAAAACATAACACTGCTACCAGTATTCAGGGGGAACAAGATCATCAGTTGTCTGCAAGAGATGGCTTCATACCTTAATGGCATGAAGATGGTTGATTCCCTGCCCAGGAAGAAGCTCACTTACAGGCATGTCTAGACAGCTGTTGCTCATCCTAGCTACAGATGACTCCTTGTAGAATGAACACTTTGCCCCCCAGAATGTTGCCTGTACATGGCTTCTGCATGACACAATTGAGTAGGCAAGAGTAGTAAAGAACAAGTGGATTAAATATGAAAGATAGGTAACATTATGGTTCGTGTTCATTAATACACAGGAGTATAAAAGATTCAGTTTTACCTTCTTGGGCTCTGTCCTACTATTTTCAAGAGCTAAGAAGCTGTGAATGATGAAAAGATTCAAAAACAACACTAACCACCACCATCCATCATGTCCTGATAGACACAATAAGTTTCCTATTTTAAATTTCATCTGATGCTACTTCCTTCCCTCACTTCAAGTATCACTGCATTCACAGAAAGCAGGCTATACATAAAACAAATAAGAAATAAAAGAAACTCAAACTAGGTGTGAAAGAACAAGCAGTAACACAATTACCCAGAGAAGTGCTACTGACAAACACAGAGGAATGCTAGAGTTAACTGTACATGCTAATCATGTTCCTGTCAGATTTCTCTTGCTACAATGCCTGTCTCAGGAATAGGAGATGCAGATTCAGTAAGCAAAGCCTATGGACTGCCCTGCTGTTCAATTTCAGGCAGTGAAAGACTACCCATGCAAGTCTTTAAACATGACATTTAAAGTCTTTTGACCTGTTAGGCAGAAGAGGCCAGGAATCAGAATTCTGTTCCTCTGCCAAGGTAACTTTAACAGATTTCCAATTTCTTCCCCCCTTTTCAAGAATTCTACAGGACCAATCTTTAGTACTTAGAATCACAAAACTGTTACTCTGGAAGACATCTGTGCATCTTTCCATGAGTGTCAGTGGTTCTTTATGGTAGCCCACCTGCTCTTCCAATAACCAGCTGTAGGCAGATATCTAATTCAGATCACTGTTGTTATTTTTTAATTCTCCAAAGCCAAGCAGTAGAACAATATTTCATAATATCACTGGATGTAAATCATAAAAGGACTTCAGACAAGTGGAACAAAGGAAGAGGTGCATAAGGCATTGTGTAAAGAAGATATGTTTTCTGAAGACCTTTGGAGTATGTTGGGAATTCCACCTTTCAGAAAATGGTGTCATCAAACCTCTGGCACAACCCTCTTTCCTTGCTGAAGTGTAAGTACATGAACAAACACATATTCTTCATCCCCCCTTTTCTTTTTTGTTCTCATTTATGTAATAACCTAGGACTGCAAGCTCCTCAGGTCAAAGACCTGCCTGCTTATACTTTGTAAAATATAATGCATACTGATTGCCCCACAAAAATAAGCAAAGAAGAGATGACAGAAATTCACTCTGAGGAACCCATGTGACTAAGTTTCAGTTTCTTGGCACCAGCTGGAGAAGGGTATTGAAAGGTATAAAGAAATTCCCTTGGCCTCAGCACTCTGAGTTTAAGTTTTCCCTTGAAAATTATCTCACTATGATGGATTCAACACTTACTCTTCAGGACAGGCAGCTTTACACATTAATTTTCTCTGCGGAATTTACCTTTCCCCCCCCATAAAAAGTGTTCTGTGATGGACTGTGCTTTAAAAACTCATAAGTATTGTAAACACATGTGATGGACTGTGAAGGGTTAATACCTCAAAGAGCCAGAGAACCTTTGAGTGACAGGCTGCTCAAATGTTTTCCATTGGACAGAGTCAGTTGAGTTGAAACTGACTGCTGAAGAGGACACAATTTAGCACTGACTGAGGACTGGGAAGGCTGGCAAGGAGGAATGAGAGGATCACTGAAGAGCCCCATTCGAGCCAGAACTTCTAGTTTAGAGAAGTGACTCCTTGCACAGTTGAAAAGGGAGACAGCTCTAAAGACTGGAGTGACCCCTGGATTGCTTAGAGTGAAGGATTTGGGGTATTTGGTAGTGTATCCCTGCTTTCTGAAACCCGAAGACTCAGTTAAACCCAAGAATGTATACTGGTGTGCTTAGCAGACACTGAGAACACAGCCTCACATCTCAACTATTCTAAGACCTTGTGAAAAGCTTAAAACTCTTACTTGCTGGAAACATGTGAATTGGAGTTTGTGAATTTACTAAGTTACATCAGCATTATTATTGATTCACCACAGTCATTTACCCCTGATTCCACCTGAACTTCCCCCTCTACATTGAATAAAATGTTTTATTTTTCAACTTTCAAAAGCCCCTTGTGAGCCATTTTCAGAAGTATAAGTTTAAGAAGGGGATCTTGTTTCTTCTCTCAAGTTCCTGGGCTGAGCTAGCCTCAAAATATAATAATGTGACAGGAAGGGACAGCCATAAACCTTCAAACAAGAAGAAAATAAAGGCACTGCTCAGTCAGAAAGGGAAAGAAGAAAAACAGAGGGAAAATCCTTTGTGTGAGGGAGGGAAGAGGGCAAGACCACCATACCTTCTTTCTTAAACTCAAGAACCTTTGTCTGAAGCTCTCCACAAGTCCTGCTGATCCCCTCTGAGGACATGTGCTGCCTAAATACCCAGGCAATACAATTGTTTAGATTTAAATTTGTCACAATATTTTAATTGGCTTAATAATTTTATTGCATTTTATTGCTGATTGTTCCTTAAATTACCTCTCTTTTTTCTTATAGTCCTATCCACTTTTTAGTCAAAGTCAGCTTAGTTAAACCTGTCTTTTGTTTTAGGGGAATATTGTTCCAAGGTAGTATGTGTGTATACAAAGATTCAGATCCACAAAATCTGAGATGTACACATGTGTGGGGATGGCTACATGTGTCTACCCCAGTCCCTTTTTAGGGTACCATAATGATACAGCCCAGTCTCATCAGATCTCAGAAGCTAAGCAGTATTTGGATAGGAGACCACCAAGAAATACCAGGGTCACTATCAATGCTCCCGCTAAGCTGTGGAATCTTGTGAACAAAAATTCTACTTTGTGAGCTACTGGCATTAAAGTTCTGAGCAAGCAATTTGGCTGCTGCATAAATTAGTTTGCTTTGGAGCCATCCTTCCTGAGCTAAGACAAAAATGTGTGAAGAAGCTAAAAAACTGTGAGCTAGCTCACACTAACTCAGCTTAGAGGGAACACTGATCACTATGCAGCGGCAGGTAAAGGCAAACCACCTCTAAACATTTCTTGCCTTGAAAACCTTTGGGTCACCATAAGTCAGCTGTGATCTGGCAGCAACAACAACAAAAGATGATTAGGAAAACTCAGCAGCCAGCAGTTGTCAGTATTGAAAACACCAAACATGGATAGATTGTGTAGAAAACAATAAGAACAAAACTTCGCAAGCTATGTGCAGGGGCATGGCCACAGTTTGCAGTTGGGCAGAGTCTTCAGTTGCTGCCTGTTCTGAACTGGAATCCACAAAAGTACATAGCTGGAAAAGAACAACATGGAGGCTTTCTTACAGCCTTACAAGAGACCTGATGGATCAGATCAATGGTCAACCTACCCCAACATTCTGTTTCTAGTAGGGCAGTAGCCGTAAGTGGACATATTCTCCATGAATTTGTTTAATATCCTTTTCAACAAATCTAATCTAGCAGCCTGTGACAGTGATTTTTAGAAATGGTTCATGTGCAATGTGCAGAAATGCTACCTTTTATGTGTCCTGAATATCCTTATTGTTAACTGTAGTGGATATCCCAGAGTTGCAGCATTTTAGCAGCAGTGAAAAAAAGTTACAAGAATAAAATTAAGGATGTTCTGGAGCTTGCAAATAATTTTGCAGACAACTAAGAAATGGGAATTCTTTTAATTTTGAAACAAATTTCCATATTTGGCTTCTGAAATCTAGATTTCATCATCACTCATGTTGATTTCTAGACCCAATAGTAGCAGTTTTGCTACCATTATTTTTTTTAAAAAACCCAAAAAACCCTATAGCTGTCTTTAAGTGCTACATGCTGTGGAAGTTAACATGCATTTTAGTAAAAGGCTGTGATTATCAAACTACTACTAAATTGGAGGGAATAACTGTTTGGTTTCTACGGACTATCAATTTATTTTGCTAAGGTATAAATCATCTAAGAACTGAAGCATACTTCCTGAAATTCAAAAGAGATCACAATAAAATATGAATGCTTATATTGACAGAGAACATTGAACTTTTCCTTATGAAATTAACCCATAAGGGGAACACTGATTTTCCTCACCATAACACTTTTATAGCATTTATATGGAACATTTAACCTCTGGCCTCATTTCAGATACTAAAAAAGACACACCTCTTCATTTTCACGTATGGCCATAACCTAAATCAAGGTTAACTTGTATAATAGTATTCTTTCCATTTTTCAATCGACACTTGTGTCAACCACATAACAGCATCCGAAAACAAAGCATGTTTTGGAACATCAAGCAGTCCTTAGTCCTAAGGAAGCATGCTTTCTTCTTTGACACAGCAGGGGAGGAATGTGGTAGCATAGGGTCAAGATTATTTTATTGCATTTTTATAGCATCATATACACCACCTACCATGGACCAGGAGATCTCATAATCAAGATCCAGTTAAAAGGTATTAAACATATACATTTTTATGAGTTCTAAAAATGCCAAGAGGATCTCCAACATAAAGGGGGGGGAAGAGAGCTGCCGGAAAGGCCACTTCTTGTGAGTAGAATCAATTAGGGGAAAGAGTGTTATTGGCATAATTGTATTTCTCTAACATAAAAGCCATTCTGACTTTTTGAGTGTCACAGCTGACAATGAAGGGCCTTCACTTATTCCTTTTATGCTGCCTAGCAAACATTAGTAAAAGAACTTGTTTTAATTTTAAGACCTATAACTGTAACCTTGAATCATATTCCTCCCCTCAATCCCTTCTCAGGTGATTCAGAGGCTGTGATTATATTGATATTATCCCATAACCAGTCTTGACTATTTATATGAATAGTTGCCAAGGAAACCAGGTACTAGGGATAACTGTAGAACTTGTCTAGATGTAGAATTTCTTGTATATAAGGAGATACTACATGAGAAAACATAAGTCACCCTGAGAAACAAGCTCAGGAGCTGATGGGTTTTACATGAGCTTATTTTTTATAACTTATATAAATATATACTTCAGAGAAAAATATTTTGTGGAAAGCCTCCTTGACCTTTTTTGCACTGACAATGGTTTCGAGAAAGATACCACCCATCAGTTAAGAATACAATTTCCCAAATAGACCTGCCAAAACCTATTCAATATATAGATATTTACAGATGATTTTCAGTATAATCTCACCATATAAAGTGGATTGCATCCCATGCAGAATTTCTGTTGATGGAATATTTTCCATTTGATCAAACCCATTATTCCTATATATATGGGAATCTGTCATTTAGTCTGCATGAATTCCCAAGTAATTAACAGAGGATCAGAATTCTACCCAATCTGTCAACATGATGCAATATCACAATAATAACTGGGTAAACCTGGGCTTTGAGACTATAGCTTTCCAGAAGGACGGTCCAGTTACTGAGCACATAATAGCTGTATCCTAGAAAACTTAGAAACTGAGCAAACTTCAGAGGACAGTGGAAGACAGGAGGGCCTGGCGTAATCTGGTCCATGGGGTCACGAAGAGTCAGACTTGACTCTGCGACTGAACAACAACAACAAGAAAACTTCACTTCAGGTAAGTGAGAAATGTTGGAATTATATATGACACAGATCATAAGGGTACTGAAAAACAGCAACCTGTACACAGATCCTATTGTACCTTTTGCAGAGTTCAGCAAAGACCATCACCACAATAAACATTTTCATAACCACCAAACAATGCCAAACATGTTGAAGAATGTGATGGGCTACCTTTATTAAATGTTACAGGACAGAAGGAAAACTGGACTGAAGATGGTTCATTTGCAGCAGTAACCTTGTAATCTACATCTTACCTGAAGATCACCATGGCAAAAGTACAACCTAGTCTTTGGTCATTTCACACTATTTTCCCATTTGTATCTAACTGCAACCAAGTTACCCCAACCTAAGCCATCTCAAGAAAAACATCCGAGTGATAGGAAGCCTAATAATATATTAGCTAGCCAAAGCCATTAGTCAAAATTAGCTGTATGGACCTGTCACACTCCTGGGTACCTTAACACTAGGGAGAAGGGGGTGGAGCATATCTGGTGCCTCTCTGGGCACTCTGACTCCAGAGAAGTAGGGGAGGACAGGGAGGCAGGTCCAAAGAAGGCAGCACCACAGTTACACAGCGGAGAGAAGAGCCATCTTTGTTTGCAGTAGTAACTGCAGAGCAGACAGGATGAAGGACAATTAGCACTAGTTCCCTATGGAAATAAGGCCTCCTGGATGGTTGTGGTGAAGCACAAGGAGGCTGGAACTGAGAGTGGCCAGGGGAACCAGCTGGAGATGAGAGAGGAAACAGCTGGTTATTATCCATAGGAAGCTGGAAGAAGAGCAGCCAGCCAAACTAGTGTTCTCTACAATCTGGAGAGATCCAAGCCTCCCCAAGATCTAGAAGGCAGTGGTCCAACCCAGAATGAAGCTCTTCCCCCAGATCTCAGCACTGTAGTCATGACATAGTTTTACACCGAGGGTGTAGCGGCCAGATGCAGGAGTTAAATTACCTAGTGAAGAATTCCAGCTAGAAAGCAGTTTGGGAGCCTGAGCTGGAACAGGTGGGTGTAATGAAGTGGCCAGAGTAAAGTGAGTCTCTTCCTTGGGGGTGCCGGCTGAAGACATGATATCCCAGTATGGATCTGGCCCCTGACACCAGGATTCTGACACAGAACCCATGGAGGCTGCAAGATGGGGCAGTGATTAAAAGGAAAAGGTTCCTCCCCCATATTAAAGTACCGTAATCAGGAAAACAGGTGGATTGTGGTAGTTTAAGCAGACCAACAATAATGGAATTTTAGAGGTCAGACGTGATAGACATGTATAGGACAATGCTGTAATCTGCTGAAGAATTATACTCAAGTGATGCACATCAGCTCTTCTTTGCTCAAGGTGAAGATGTGCCACAGAGAATTGGAACTCACACTTTGCCAGTGTCACGTTCCCCCCTTGGGCCCTTGAAACAAAGTCACATTGCAGGATGTCAGAAGGAAGCCCTCTCTGCACTTCCAGAAATTAAAAACAAAGAACAAAAAACAGGGAACAGCAGTAGCTTTAAACAGCAAATCAGGAGCCAGAATCTATAAACATAAAAGACACAGCTGCCTGTACACACGATGCTGGCTAGTATTAGAGTGCATGATAAACCCAAACTCCCACCCCCCTTTTGAACAAGAAATCATGTCATGACCCTCTGGTCATGACTACTGTTTATTCATACAAGATCCTGTGTGGAAATATTCCCCCCCACCACCTTTTCTTTCAAATGACCAGACTACATGAAGTTAAGAGGGTGAAGAAAATTGATGTGGAGCTATTCATTATGAATATGTAGATCTTAAAAGTGCAAAACAGAGGCACTGTTGCTGTTAACTATACCAAAATCCATTTTGGGAGAAAGAGAGGCAGGACCTAGAAGTTACCAACAATTGAATGTGTTTGTATGTGTAGTATTAACCCTATTGACAGTTTTCAGTAATAGCATTCAGTTCAACTGGAAGCTCTAAAATACTGTAACAAACCGAAAGAATGACTAAAGGTAGAAAAGCTAAACAAGGTGAAGATGGTTTCTCCAGAACAAAGATGACACCAGATGTTAAAGCATCCAAGGAAATGCAGATCTGCATCCAAAGATTCTCCCTCTTTCCCCTTTTCTTTGACACTGTTATAATGATCCAGCTTGAGCCTCAGATCTTAAGATCTTCCTTAGAACATAAAAGGGGAAGAGAAAGTCTTTTTCTGCAAATCTAGGCAATGTAGCATAAAGATCCCATAACAAAGGAGGGATCAAGGTTTTCTGGCCACAGGGGCTTGCCACCACTTTATGGTTTTCAGCCTTCCAACTGCCACACAACTTTGTCCAGTTAATACAGCATCAGAGCCTTTGCTTACCAATGGGCAGGGCCACAGTTGTTATGTGAACTGCAGCTTTATAAAATAAGATCATTTCAAGGAAGCACTCTGTGGTGCAACATCCTCCCATTAGCCTCCATGTCTGTACTCACAGTCTTTGTTATAGAATCTGCTTAAAGCATATGGCAGCTGAGTACCTGAAGCCTGCAGAGAGAACTTTGGTTTGTCGTCTTGGAATTCTGCTTATCCCTTGCCTAGCTGTTCTGAGCTGCTCATCCACTAAACTGCCTGGGAATCACTCCATTTGCACTGTGAGTGTTTGGACAGAGTGCAGCCTGGCCTTATAGTGTACTTTCAGAATACTATTTTCCAATGCACACAAGTTTTATATCCTGTCCTATTATATAAAAGGGTAGTGGTCTGGCAAGATTCTATGCTTGGCAAAATCAATTCGCTCCCTGGTATGTCGCTCAGAATCTGTCCCTATCCACTAGCTGCATTGCCTGAGTTCTCTCCCACCCACTGCAGCCTAAGCCACTCTTCTCTGATTGGGCCAGCATTTCAAACTCATTTGCATATGGAAGCTGATTGGACTTCACTCCATTTCGCACCTCAAACTCCCCCCCCCCACAAGACAGTAGGAATTGTCAGTTGTTTATGCAACCTGTTGTATTCTGAGGTGAAATATGTCCTCACTCACAACACTTCCCCTTCAAAAGAAACAAACCCAATTACACAACCATGCCACACCACAAAAAAGACAGGTCACACCACAAGCAGAATACCACAAGGCAAAAAAAGCTCTGGTACTAATTCTGGCAGGGGACACTGTGAGTGTAGAAAATGATTTATCGACACAGTGGGAAATCTTTAGGAATTGTTTGGTGCATTTACCATGGGGCATTTTCTCACTCTGCTGGCATCAAAACCAACTGAAGGCAAAATAGAGATATGGAGAGTTTTCCATCCTCCTTTGCATCAATTTGTCTTTGTTGGCAATGCAACCCTAGGCCTGGCTGAACAGGAACATCCCTATGGAAACTGCCTGGCTGATTTTGGACCAGCTGGAGACTTTCTGCCTAACCTGCCTTACAGGGTTGCTGTACAGATCACAAAGCCGAAAAGAATGAAGTAAACTGCTTTGCTCCCCACTAAAGAGAAAGACAGAATTTTGCCTAGGAAGAGGCTGCTGAGAGGGGATGAGATAAAGTTGCCAACTATAGGTCTGGAAATTCCTGGAGATTTGAGGGGTGGAGCCCAGAGAGGTTGAGGTTTGAGGACGGGTGGGACCTCAGACAGGTATAGTGCCATAGACTCCACCCTCCAAATCAGCCATTTTCTCCTGGGGAACTATTGTTGCCAATCTTGGCCCAGTGGCCATCAAACCATTCTCTTCCACCCCCTCCTGTGCAGCTGTCTTTCCCCTAGGGTTGCCAATCTCCAGGTGGGACCTGGAGAGCTCCTGCTGTTACAATTGATCTCCGGATGACCAAGATCAGTTCCCCTGGAGAAAATGGCTGCTTTGGAGGGTAGACCCTATGGCATTATACCCTGCAGAGTCCTTCCGCCCCCCTCCCCAATGCTGCCCTCCACAGGATCCACCCCCCCAAATCTCCAGGTATTTCCCTACTTAGAGCTGGCAACCCTACTTTCCCCTCAGTGCCTGTTGGTAGGCAACCAAGCTTGGTCCTGTCACCTGCTTTGGCCTTTGAGAGAAAACTCATTGGGGCCAGTCCTGATAGGGTTGCCAACTCCAGATGGGAAATTCCTGGAGATTTGAGGGATGGAGCCTGAAGAGGGTGAGGTTTCAGGAGGGGTGGGACCTCAGACAGGTACAATGCCATAGACTCCACCCATCAAACTAGCCATTCCATCCTGGGAACCATTGTTGCCAATCTCCAGGTGGGAGCTGGAGATCAATCAGAATTACAACTGCTCTCCAGGAGGGAGGGGGGAGGAGATGGAAAGCTGAAGTCAGGGGTCAGTTAACAGTAGGTTGACAATTGGCTGGGAGGGAGATAGGGTTGCCAACTCCAGGTTGGGAAATTTCTGGAGAGTTGAGGGGTAGAGCCTGGAGATGGTGAGGTTTGAGGAGGGGTGGGGTCTCAGACAGGTACAATGCCATAGACTCCACCCTCCAAACCAGCCAGTCCCTCATGGGGAACCATTGTTGCCAATCTCCAGGTGAGGGCTGGAGAACACTCAGAATTACAACTGCTCTGCAGGAGAGAGGGCAGAAGTCAGCTGAAGTCAGAGGGGCAGATAACAGTAGGTTGATGGGTAGCTGGGAAGGAGATGAGGTTGCCAACTCCAGGTTGGCAGATTCCTGGAAATTTGAGGGGTGGAACCTGGAGAGGGTGGGGTTTGAGGAGGGGTTGGGCCTCAGGCAGGTGGAATGCCATAGACTCCACCCTCCAAACCAGCCATTTTCTTCTGGGGAACTATTGTTGCCAATCTCCAGATGAGGGCTGGAGATCGCTCAAAACTACAACTGCTCTTCAGGTAGCAGAGATCAGTTCCTCTGGAGAAAATGGTGGTCTCTGTCATTATACCCTGCTGAGGTCACCACAGCAAATTCATACTGTGTGCCCAAAGCCAGGGCACTCTCCCAGAGCCTCTTTCTAGAGCCCATTGTATTTATTTCCACAATGGGCCTTACTCCTAGTTCACTAATATTACAATGAAAACAGCATGAAGCACAAGACAGCAATACTATATGCACTGTCAAGAATTCAAGCACCTAATAATATACCTTTCTACACAATGATTCTGAAGTTGACTGAAATGTAAATATGCAGAAATATATCCACAGTGTGGTTTTAATTCATAATCTTCAAAACATAATTACTGCTGTGCAAAGCGCATATCTTCAGTTTGCAAGCCTGAACAATAATGCTAGCGATTCCTGAATTTTTCTTTTCAGTGAGGTCTGGCATGTGATGCACAGCTGTTTTAATGGCGAAGCTTCTTGGAGATGCTCTCCTCCAAGGGCACAGTGGTATAAAGTGCTTGACTATTATGTATTCCAGTAGGGACCTGGATTATTTATCCCCTCTGAAGGCTTTGAACAACTTGAAATCTACTGTAATAGGGTGCTCTGTTTTGCACTCTAATTTAGGACTAGTTCAGACATTGAAAAATGTTCCATTGGAGGATGCAGCTATCATTGAGGTCACATTTGCACAGCAAGGCTAAGTCTTCTGTCAACACAGCTGTAGCATCTCTGTATTTCCTCAATCACGGCCGCATGTTTTGTAATCACTGTTATCAAAGGATCATCTTCAGAGTAGTTGCACCTCTTTTCCTTGGATTGCTTGGACCACACATTACATTCTCTATATATAGAGGCATGGTGAATGGATAACTAAGGTGCTCTGTGCAACAGATCACTTTGAATGTATCAAGAGGCTATAAATGGCTGCCCTAACTGGGTTCCTCTGTCTATGGGGTTTTCTTGACAAAGATACTGGAGTGGGTTGCCATTTCCTTCTCCAGGGGATCACACTTGGTCTGAGTTCTCTGCTGTGGCCTATCCATCCTGGGTGGCCCTCCACGGCATAGCCCATAGCCTCATTGAACCACACAAGCCCCCTCGCCACGACAAAGCAGTGTCTTAGAGCAGACCAATGGCCAGTAAAACATATTACCCTGACTCATAAACAACATTCTTTGTTCCTCCCTCCCTTCATCACTCATGTTTCTCCTTTAGTTGCTTGTGATTTAAAACAAAAACAAAACTCTGTGGTAACTAAACTCTTTCATCCAGCATTTTTACCACTAGTCTGTTCAAAAAAACAGATGCTGTCTCAATTGCTCCACAATTCTTGTTCTGTGTGCCTTTCACTCTCTGCTAGTAATGGTTTGGACAGCACTTAAATAAATATTTTAAAATTTATATTTCTCTTATATACACTGCAAGGCAAACACAGCATCTCAGAGGAAGAGAGAAGTCATGGCAGGCTAAAATGAGAGAGGCTTTCTTAAACCAAAAACACATTCTCTCTTTTTTTTTTTTAGCTGAGAGAAAATGATGCCATCAGACTCTCAAGGAAAAGCCTTGCAGTCTTAATTAAAACATGCTCTGTATACGTACTCCATGCTATAAATGACAACGTACAAGCTTACACATGAATTCTCAATTTTCTTCAAAGTCTACTCTTGGCAATGCACCTAGGCTAATATTTGTCTGCTTCTTAACATGCAAACGATACTACAGTCATTTCTGTTCAGTGACATTATTTTTCTGACAGGTAATCTTTCCCCTTTGCCATTTCTTCTAATTATATTCTGTTTTCTCTTCTTCTTAGAGTGTGGAGAGGTTTGGAATTTCCTTAATTAGTACAGCAATTTGCTAAATTTTGTTTCTACCTTTTTACAGGATTTTAATCAAGTTTAGCATGGCACTGATTTGATATGCCATACAAATTACCACTACAAGCTCCAGATGCCAAGTTTTAAAATATTTCCATCAGTTTCTTGGATGACATTCACTCCGTACTTCAACCCATTGACAAATTGCCACAATCTAATTAAAGGCTTATATCTAAAACAAACATATTTGAAATACTTATTTTAAATATATCCAAAATAAATAAAACTTACTTCTAAGTAATAAGTGCTGAATTAAGTTAGTTGGTTGGAAATAGTGTTTCTTGTGCTCACCAACTGCTAATGGAAAGAACTTCAAGAACATAACTATTTTTATATAGAATAGTTGTTTTTTATATAAAATGATTGAGTGCACTGGTCATTGACTATAACAACAAAATTTGATTTGATCTGATATATAACAGCACAGTTTGGTAGGAGCAACTCAAGTCTTCTGCAGATTTATCAGAGGTATGTGAAATATCCCCTACATCTTAGACATGCTAAATAATGATAGGAGAGCTCACCAACTTCCAGCTCAGTTTATAATTAGCTTGGTTGTGCCAGCTCTTCTTGATGGACTCTCAGAATAACTGTTTCTTGAGAAACTCTCCACATGTTTGTAATACTGGAGTTACCAGCAGTCCCATCATTCCCCCCCCATCCAAATTAACCTTTCAGCAATATGAAAGAAGGGAGGGCTGGTAGAGAATGCTTAGAGAAGTGGCAAAGGACCTCAACATTAAGGCCTGAACATTTGCAGAGATCACCAGGGGCCATCTAGCAGTTCCCAGTGCCTCACAGTTTAATCCATTGAACAAAGAAGAATTGGGAACTCCATTTCACTGATTCCCTGATATGAACAGATGCTATGTGTGAACTCAAAGGCCTTAAAAGATCTCTTGCACTGCTAAAATTGTGCTCCTTTTCACACAGATAGGTTTTGGGGAAAGGTGAGCAGCAGTAAGCCCACTATGAACCAGACCTACACTTTGATGGAACAGCTGTCCCAATTTTCAAAAGGCTCAGGAGTCTGGCTAGAGTTCACCATTATATGGACTTCAGTGTAATCACTAGCATTAGAGTAAGATGCTTGTAATTCCAATTATATCTATTTCAGAAGTCAGGCCTAATACCCATTTATCCTTGTGTATAAGATATTGTAACAACAGAGAATCTCAAAAATTGATCAGCCAAGTAGTGTCTGACTCATTGACACAGGTCCTTCCACAAAGAGCACTTTTGTTGTGGAAGGGAGTGATTGTACAAGTAATCCATCTGATCATTTGAGTCAAGACTGTAAAGACAGAAACAACTTTCCTAGGAGACATTTAATATTATTCAAGGTGAAAAAGGGAGCAGAATGTCTTCAAACCACAACTTCAAGGATCTAGGATGAAGAATACTGGTCATATAACTTGTAGTTTTTCCCCATACACATGCAAGGGCCATTAAAAAATGAGTGACACAGCTAAAAAAAGTTGGGGGTGTGGTAATCATTCAAACTGCAATTCCCCCTCCCCACCCATTGTGAATAATTTCTCAAGGCCAGAATACAGACTACATGGAATGATATGGCTATTTCTAGCACCCAAACCTTGAAATGGGAGGTGAGTGGAACTTCTCAGGGGCCATATTTGGTTACAAAGCCCCAGTTTGTGATCCTTAAAATCCAGACATTCACAGAGTTAAAAATATGAACAAAGAAGTTAAGATTCCATTTTTTCTTTACCTTCAGCTCATCTGCATCATAGAAATCTATCCGAACTGCAGGGACCATCCACGTCTGGAAGAGGGTCGCCAGGATCTGTTTTGCAATTGCATCTGCAATGAGGTGGAAGTGAAGAGGGTTCCGTCTGTTGGAAAGCAAAAGAAAGAAAGAGCACTTGTAAATGCTTCAGACTCGACATTAAAAAAAGCTCTCCCTCTTTACAAACTTTACAACCTACACCATTTCATAATAGGTGGGTACAACCATACAATCTACTAGAACACATTTTTAAAGTTCCATTTTAATCCAGCTATGGTTTGAAAACGCAGCTCATAACATCTAATTTGTTCCTTCAAAGGCGACTAATTCACTCCTACTTTGGATATTTAAATAACTCATATGATTTGTACCAAAGGTTCTGAATCATCTTAGCACATTTAGTGTGATGATAACATTTTTGTCTATGGCAGAAGGAAAAGAGAAGATTTTTTAAAAATCACTAACTGGCACTGCCACATCTGTATGCTTACGGTGGGCTTGTATATTCTTAAGGCAGAACAGGGCATCACTCCAGAACATCAGTGGGCAGCAACCATATAGATCATGTGACAGATGTAGTTATTTCCCATGTCAATCAGATGAGACTTTGCTGGAGCTTGCACAGATTCACTTCCCATGCCTTTCTGACATATATGAATCTGCCCTTCATAAGTTCAACTGCGTTTCACACAAGCAACAGTCATAGAGGAATTAACAAGGTCTTGGACAATTGTTTTGATACAAGGCAATACTGAGTAGAGTGAAAGTTGTCTGGAAATGTACTGCTTAGTGACTATAAATCCCTTTATGTTCATCCTTCCAAACCAGAGATGTAGAGCATTTTAAAAATATAACTGTTAAGTATGACACTTAACTCGATTTCAGCAAAGTGATTCAGCTTTATTCAGCAACAGCTCAAAGTCAAGCAGAACAGCAAAACCGCAGATCAAATGACAAAGAAACAGTGGAGCTATGCTCCCTTTTAAACGTTCCCAGCTAATGTAGCCACACCCATTTACATATTAGTAACCAATAAGATTACAGAGATAAGAACCAATAGGGTTTGTTCCCCCCAAGAGTTTGAGGTTTGTCCTGATAGGACGGCGCTTCTTAGACAACCAATCAGAAAGGCTGGATTACGATCCTTGTCTAGGCACGAAGCTTAACATGGGTTTCTAATGGACAGATTACACTTTACCGAATACATTACAATAATGTGAAGTCAGTATAACTTCATAACTGGCACATTTGCATAAGGGAACAACCCAACATCCTGAATTGGACTTATAATAAACACTGAGGGTATTTCAGAAGCAACCATGTCTGAACTGCCTTTTTGTGACTTGTAGTGCCACCCTAAACAGTTACATTCTTCTAAAGTCACTGACTTCAATGAAGAAGGCAACTTTCCTTTGGTTGGCGCCGCAAGTCCCCTCCCTAAGAACTGCTGAAATGTTAATCTGCTTTAGTGAAATATTATAACCTGCAAGGATTTAACTGCCATAGGGGTGGTGGCTACAAGCATGGACAGCTTCAAGAGGGAATTAGATAAGCATATGGAGCAGAAGTTCATCAGTGGCTATTAGCCACAAGCTATAGATAGGAACTCTCAGGCTGGGCAAAGTGATGCACTGTATTCTTGGTGCTTGGGGGGGGCAACAGTGGGAGGGCTTCTAGTGTCCTGGCCCCACTGCTGGACCTCCTGATGGCACCTGGTATTTTGGCCACTGTGTGACAGAGTGTTGGACTAGATGGACCATTGGCCTGATGCAACATTGGCCTCTCTTATGTTCTTATGACTTGAGGGAGGCATCTCACTTCCCCCTCTCCCATTATTTCCTCTTCCCATTTCCTGAAATCCCCCATAGTCCCCTTCTCCTGCTTCCTTCTCCTTTTAGAGCTGCCAACCTCCAGGTAGGGCTGGAGATCTCCTGGAATCACACCAGATCTCTCAGCTATAGAGATCAGTTCCTCTTAGGGTTGCCAGTTCAAGGTTAACAAATACCTGGAGATTTGGGGGAGGAGCCTTGGGAGGGTGAGGTTTGGGGAGGGAAGCAGTCCATCCTCCAAAGCAGCCATTTTCTCCAGGGGAAGTGATTTCTGTTATTTGGAGAGCAGTTATAATTCTGGGTGATCTCTAGACCACCACCACCACCACCTGGAGGCTGGCAACCCTAGCTCTCCTGGAGGAGATGGCTGCTGTTGAAGGTGGAGTCTATGGCATAATATACCTCCTAGGTCCCTTCCTTCCTCAAACCCCACCCTCCCCATGCTCCCTCCCCCAATTTCTAGGAATTTCCTAATCTCTTTCCCTCCCTCTTGGCAATCATCATATCATCTTCCTGCCTCATTCTCTCCTTCTCAGTCATTCACCATCCTACCCTTTATCTGCCTCTTCAGCTATATTCCTTATTTCCTCCATTTATATACCCCACCTTTCTTCACAGTGGGGACAATACATCTTACATTATTCTCTTCTCCTTTTTATCCACACAACAACCCTGTGAGGTAGGTTAGGCTGAAAGTATGTGACTGGTCCAAAAAATCACTCAGCCAGCTTCCACAGCAAGCTGGGGATTTGAACCAGGGTCTCACAGACCTTACTCTGAAGTTCCAGCCACCAGGCTTTCATAGGCTGGCTGCTGTTGAACAGTAGCAAGAAGCCAGGCCAGGTGTTATCAAATCACCCAGAGGCTGCTGCCAGGCCTAGAGGTGTCAACCTCCAGGTGGGAATGGGAAATATCCCTGAATTATAATAGAACTCCAGATGATAGAGATCTGTCCCCCTGGAGAAAATGACTGCTTTAGATGGGGGACTTTATGGCATTATATTCAGCTAAGGCCTCTTCCCTCCCCAAACTCTGCCCTCCTCTGACTCCACCACATATTCTCCAGGAATTTCCCAACTTGGGAGCTGGCAACTCTAGGCCTAGGCCTGGCTGCAATGAGTCATCCCACAAAGGTCAAAATAGGCCTGGAAAGGGCCCTGTCCCCACCCCTGCCTTTTACTGACAGAACCCAGCCTGGAATATCGTGGTTGCCTAGCAATGGCTACTGAAGGAATCTCTTGCTTAAAGCTACAGGTGCTCCTTCTATCATTTTCAGATTTTTAAGCTACCCAGTGACTGTCAGAAGTGTGACTGAGTTTTAATGTTTATTATTGTTTGAATTCCTAACTTGTTTAATTTTAATTGTATTTATTGTACTGTTTTTATGATATTACCTGCCCTGAGCCCTCTTACAGGATGGGCAGGCTATAAATACAAATAATAAATATAAATACATATTTTTAATAGATTTCACATTTTTCTGCAAACCTAGGTCCCTTTTCAGGTTTGTAGAAAGATCTGTCTTGCCCATTCACAGCTCCAGTCATCAGATTTAAGTACCTAAAAACATCCCAATTTCACTATTAGAACTAAGATGTTATGGTTCTTTGGGGAATTATTGTTATGATCATTTTATTAATATGCTGGACACAACTTCTGGGGCATGATGGTATTTTAGAACCCCTATTTTTCTTCTTTGTCACAATAAGAAACACTCCTACATTTGCCTCCTTCTTTAGGACAGTGAGATCAATCTAAATTCTCATAACCATCAGATAAGGAAGAAATCCTATGTCTGAGCTGTGCTACTTTAGCTGTTGCTCCATACAAATATATATATATTTTAATTCCTTCACACAGAACACTAGGTACCAGGAAGAAAGGTTTCTAACAGCCTTTTCCCAACATGATTTTTCTACGATTGTTTTGTATAAAGGAATATTCAGTCATGTCAGTTCACTCTTGCCGTGGGTAGGCATGGCTCCTCATTTACTCATTCTGAGAGGCAGGCTTTAGTCAACATCTGTAGTGAAATTATAAATAATTTTAAGAAGAGGAGTACAGCATAGTTATCCAGAGTTGTACAGAGTCTCTCTTACTAAGGTGGACAAATAAAGATACGAAAGCCAGTGAAACTACAGACATCTTAGCCTTCAGCAAAATCTCAGCCTGGTTTTAGTTCCCTGAATGGCATAATGCACACTCTACTCTGAATTTATGAAGTTATATATGTGCACCTGTCAAATGTTATTTTTCATCTGTGGTGGGATGCTTTATGTACATAAGAAAGAGGTTTTGACCTAATCTCTTTTTTTAATTGGGAAAAAAGGGGAAAGTGGTGACCAATACCCTTTCTGGGTTACCCACATACTAAATACTAATAAAATAATAATATATCACAGTCATCTTTAACATCCAAAGTGCTCATAGGAAAACTGCATTTAAGCTAGTGTTTTTCCCTATTGATTTAGGCACCTGTGTAAAGCTAGTCCTGATGCTGAAATGAATGAGCGCACCACTGTCACAGAACTCTCAGCAATGCTTCCAAATTCTTTTCTGATAGGAATTTTGCCCAGAATATGCCATTCTGATCTGTGTTTCATGTTCCAGTACAGAACGGAATGTTTTTTTAATCCACAATGTGTCGGTGTGTGCTGCATTTTTTTTTAGGAGCATCCATTAGGATGTACTCTGGATTGCAGTATACAAACACATACAAAATATGAATCCCAATATGCACTGTATGTGCACCACATGAATGCAGGTCATCAAAGGAAGGAGGCACCACAGGAACAATGTAGCAAAACTACAGAGAAACTAAAGAACAGAATGAGTGACACTGGACCAGCCTCAGGATCTCTGCATATACACAGAAACTCCTGTTAATAAGATGAAGCCAATGCAACATATCTAAAAGGGCTTTTTAAAATCATCATTGCAACAACAGTTGATTCCAATATCTGCTATATTCCATTAGAATAGCTTGACCAGATATTCTATGCTCTGAACAAAGGTGCAAAAAAGTACTATAAGAACAATAATACAGATTCAAAAATTCACAAATTTGAGCCTGCTTGCCTTTAATCTCCAAAGATCAAGAAATTTAAACTAAAACCACACTGACATACTTATCTACATCCACCTAAAAGGCTTTAGGGAATCATAGAGAAGAGAACAGGCCAGGAACAAAACACATAACTATAGTTTGCCTACTGCTGAGTGTCACTCTATGCTAACTCAAGGGAAAGAAATCAACTGGCCAACAGGTAAGAATTGAGCACTGTGTCATTATGGGGAAACCAGGCATTTCACCAAGATTGAAGGATGGAGAATGCCATTAAGTTGGAAATGTTACATACTCTCATAGGAGAGATTAGGGCGGGGGAGTTTCACTTGAAGGCAAAAGGTCAGGAGAAACAAAGTACAAAAATCAGTGAATCAGAAAACACAAGCATTAGAGAGCAAGACTCTCAGTTCCTTCTTTCAAAGAGGGAAAACAGCTAAGGATTATGTGTAATGTCTTGGGAATCTGTTTGCACAATGGATACTGTCAGAAATAGAAGGAAAGGGGAGAAAACAACAGTTCCTCTACTGGTGTCAGTCACTGAAGCCGCATTGATCTGTTCCAACTGAGAATTTGATATTATGAAGTTCTAAAAATGGAGCACAAAACAATATGAGGGATTAGTGTATCCTAAACCTGGATCTTAATACTGTCACGTGTGTGCACCACTCTCCCAGACTCTGACCTTGTTTCTGAATCCCTTGACTAATTAAATGCTGCTCTCTGCTCTTCGGAACCAAGGAAGAACTTGCACACAGAGATTAAGCTAAAGGGGGCTGAGAAGGAACAACTGAATTCCCTTTTTAATCCTAATTAGTGAGCTAGGGAAGCAAGCAAGCAAACAAACAAACAAACAAAAACTTGACAGAAGACTTGGAGTCTGTTGATTCCAAAAAGCCCAGAACACAAGGGTTCTCACTCACCCAGGGGACAGACAGCACAGGCTGTGTCATATTTGAGCCAGTTTGGTGTAGTGGTTTAAGTGTGCGGACTCTAATCTGGGAGAACTGGGTTTGATTCCCCACTCCTCCACTTGCAGCTGTTGGATGACCTTGGGCAAGCCATAGTTCTGTCAGAGCTGTTCTCTCAAGGACAGTTCTGGAAAGAGCTCTCTCAGCCCCAACTACCTCACAGGGTGTCCGTTGTGAGGAGGGGAAGGTTAAGGAGTTTGTAAACTGCTCTGAGATCCCAAGTGAAGGGCAGCATATAAATCCAATCTCTTCTTCTCTTCTATTTATGTAAGTAAAATTATGCATTTATGGGTGTATCAAGATCAGGGTACATTCAACTTACATCAAGGAAGGATTCAACCCAAAAGGGAGCATTTTAAATTGTGAGCAAGGGTACACCTAGTAAGTAAGTCAATAATCAATCCTGGCTAATGTAAATTTGGTCACATTATGCATCCAAGAGCTTAATTTAGCAACTTAGGTTTGTGTAGTGGTTTGGTGTAGTTTGGTGTAGTGGTTAAGTGTGCGGACTCTAATCTGGGAGAACAGGGTTTGATTCCCCACTCCTCCACTTGCACCTGGCTGGATGACCTTGGGCAAGCCATAGTTCTGATAAGAGCTGTTCTTGAAAAAAGAGCAGTTTCTGTCAAGAGCTCTCTCAGCCCCACCTACCTCACAGGGTGCCTGTTGTGGGGAGGGGAAGGGAAAGGAGTTTGTAAGCCGCTCTGAGACACCTTTGGGTAGTGAAGGCCAGGGTATAAATCCAATCTCTTCTTCTCTTCTTCTTCTAAATTCACATAACCCATGTACAGCACATTGTGCAAGGAAATATCATGTACTTAGACTTTTAAGAGACATTCTGCTTATACCAATAAGGTTTCTGTCCAAAAATCCAGCAGTGGGCAGGTCTAAGGGAGGAGCTCCCCTTGTAACAACCCAGGGTATAATTTGCCTTAGTAGCTAATCTTATAATAATAAGTGCAAACAATGTGTGTGCGTCACAGATCTAGGATAAACTACTACATTGCAGTAGAATTGTCATAATAACCTGAGAAGATGCTGAAAAAGAGCACAAACTCAATGGCATTTCTGACACCTTCCTTGGTATAAACTGAAGGGGAAACATGCATCATATTATCATTTTTAATGCACATGAGAACTTATTAGTTGTCATTAAAATCCACAACAAATCTCTCTGGAATGAGCCCTGTTGATTTGACTGAGAAATGCACAAGAATAGAAATAAATTCAAGATAGATTCCTGGCGGAGTTTCTAGAAGCTGTTTTGGCTTCTGTGGATTTTGCACCTACTACATTATCAAAATTTAATCTCTGAAAATGCTAATGTTACGATTATAATATTTTCTTTCTTATGATGGGTGCCAGGTAACTATGTAACTATGTTCGTATTGCCAAAGGGATGACATCTGTCCTAGCATGTTTCTGTGTGTTGTGAAGTCTTTCCCACAAGCTCATCTAACCAAATTTGTCTGCAGCATGGTTTTATTTATTACCATTTTAAGACATAAATGATGCAGACAAGGCTTAGTACTTTGGTGACATCTTTTTCTCACTTTTTATACATTTTTAAACATCCAGTCTCACAAACAGGTCTGTGTAATTTACATACTGAAAACTGAATTGTGGTTGGTCCCGATAAAGAGATCCTACAAAGTATGAATACAAGGTTATCACAAGGTCTTCCCAGCTTCTTCTTTCCCGTACCAACCCCTGTGATTTGCGAAAATGCATTGCCATGGGTTAGAAAAGCCCTTAGGGGTTAAAAAACCCCAACACCAAACAAAAATGTAACACTTAGGGGTGAAGTGAAGAAAGGGAATTGGGTGCCATCATGTTCCCTCTTCCACTAGGGAACATATTACTCTACCTCATATAATTAGACTATAGCCCTGGCCACATTCCACCAGGCATTCAACGATTTTCACCCCATCAACCTGACAATGAACCAATCCATACAAAAAATACATCTTCTGGACACTACTGTAAAAGTACACAATGGACAAATAGATGCCACCTTATACCGGAAATCTACTGACCAACAAACATACCTACATGCTTCCAGCTACCATCCTAAACATACCAAATGATCCACTGTATACAGGCAGGCTCTATGCTACAGCTGCATCTGCTCCAGTCCTACAGACAGAGATTCTCACCTGAGGGATCTACAACACACCTTTTTGGAACTAAAGTAGCCACCTGATGAAATGAAGAAACAGATTAACAAAGCTAGAAGGATAGCCAGAGAAAACCTGTTAGAAGACAGGCCTAAAAGAGACAATAATAGAACACTACTAATGGTCACATACAGCTCTCAGCTCAAAACAGTACAATGCATCATCAAAGACTTACAACCTCTACTGTATAATGACAGTTCTCTTTCACAAGTACTGGGGGGGCAAATCTTTTCTTGTGCACAGGCAGCCCCCAACCTCAAACAACTCCTCACCAACAATAATGCAACATCTAATTTGAACATGGACACTGGGACCAGAGCTTGCAATAAACCCAGATGCCGACTGTGTTTCCATGGTTCTATGAAAAAAGCCCACAGGAAAAAACCCACCACCATAAATGCTCACAGGAAAAAAGCCCATGTGGAAAAAAACCTGTGTGGAAAAATGCCTCCACGGAAAAAAGCCCATACACATAGAAGCCCACACAGAAAAAAGCCCGCATGGAAAAATACCATGTAAAGCTCCATAGATATTTATAATGGTGGATAACCATTAATCTCCACTTATGAGAATGAACAGGTGTTACCTATATTTTATATTGTTGTTTTAGGATTAAAACATGTCATATTCACATGCAACAATTTGTGTTGTGATTTTATCAATTGTAATCAAATAATAATTTTGCTATGTGATTAGTAAATCCCTTCATTACTATACAAAAGTGGCCTGTATGAAGAGGGCTTTAATGCAGAGTGTGAAGGCTTGGAAGGGAAAATGCAGGAAATAAAAGTGATCATTTTGTTAACAACAAACTATATTAAGAAGGAAAAACAATAACAACAGAAATTAAACTCTATATAGAAATATAGTAAATAAAATTAAATACTTTAAATTTATTAATTTACCATTTGTCAACCTTTGTAATGTTGGTATGAAGTAATTTCTAAAGTAAAGACAGAAGGATGTTAAATTAAATTATGTATAGACTGTCTAGTATACACAGCTTTTGAACAACTATATGGCTTAAAATTCTTCAAATAATTAATATTATTTACTTATTTTGTTATTAAAAATTAAAACCATAAGATAACAAAACCATAACATTAATTAACAAATAATAACAGAAGTGGCAACCATGTCATGTAGTTCTCTTAATTCCCTGTTCCACTGCAGTCATCCCAGTGTGTGGCCTCTATTTGATGGACTGCAGAAGGATCTGGCTTGCCACAGACTAACACTAGCTAATGCACAGGCAGTTCACCTAGAGCTGAAAAAGAATCATAGAATCATAGAATGTTAGAGTTGGAAGGGACCTTGAAGGCCATCTAGTCCAACCCCCTGCACTCTGCAGGAACACAGCCGAAACCCCTACATACCTACAACATACCCAAAAGATGGTTGTCCAGTCTCCTCTTGAAAACGTCCAGCGAAGGAGCATCCACCACCTCCCGAGGCAGTTTGTCCCACTGCTCAACCACTCTTACAGTCAGGAAGTTTCTCCTGATATTAAGCTGGTAATGACTCCCTTGTAATTTCCACCCATTAGATCTAGTCTTGCAATCCGGAGCAAGAGAGAATAGATCCACTCCATCTTCTACATGACAGCCCTTCAACATGAGACACTATATGACATGGTTGCCACTTCTGTGCAACAATATCAGCAGGTAAAACAAACTTAATTACTTAAGGAGATTGGCTAATTTGCAATGAAGAATTATATCTGACTGATTGTTCTTGTTATTAAATTATTGTTATTATTGTATGTAACTGATGTTGTTAAATAATTGTTGCTTTTAATATTAGGGTTAGGGAGTCTTTTGTCATGGGTGTACCACGCTGTATTTGTTAAAATATAAATAAAGGGAAATTGAGCTAGGAAATCGTTTTATTTTAAAGTTAAAATTAATGTTTAATTCCTGTTATTGTTTTTCCTTCTTAAAGTTGTTATTGTTTTCCTTCTTAATAAAGTTCATTGCCAACAAAATGATCACTTTTATTTCCTGCATTTTCCCTTCCAAGCCTTTACACTCAAGAATATAGGTAATACCTGTTCATTTTCATAAATGGAGATGAATGGTTATCCACCATTACAAATATCTATGGTGCTTTACATGGTATTTTTCCATGTGGGCATTTTTTCCACGTGGCCTTTTTTCCTGTGAGCATTTATGACTGTGGGGGTTTTTTCTGTGGGCTTTTTTCCTGCAGGCTTTTTTTATGTCACCTGCTTTCACATACACCCAGACAGCACAATCACTGGACCTAACAACATCAACTACACCATTAGAGGCTCATTCACTTGCTCATCTACTAACATTGTATATGCCATTAAATGCCAACATGCCAGCTGCAGCGGAGGGAAGGGAAGGGGAGGCTGTTCCCTCCAGAGGAATTTGACACGCAGTTGCAACATCACATCTCCCTTTGTAGCTGCGGGTGCAGCCTGTCACTGTGTGATCAGATGCAACTGTGGGTGAGTATTTGGGGGGGGGTTGTTTCCCATGTGCATAAAAAAGGAATCACACCTCTGCACTGAGGGCCCCCTATGGAGTATGCTATTATGAGCATACTGCAAAGGGCGGGGGAATGGCACCAAGCTGGAATGGCCTGATCAGACCATCCTGATGGCTTGAGAGCATGCTTGAGTGATCAGACAGAAGAAAGTGTCCCCAGTGCCTTTCAACTCCACTTCTGTGGCAGAGCAGCATGGGTTGCTGATGACTTGCAGGATGCTTCCCAGATGTTGCTGTCTGATGACTCCCTTTAGATCTGTCAGGCATTTACACCTATGTTAGGTCTAAAGGCGTGTGTGATCGCAGCCTACATAGGACAAACAGGACAAACCCTATGCCATAGGATAAATGAACACAAATCTGACATCAGGAACCACAAGACTGAGAAACCTGTAGGGGAATAGTGCAACCTTCCAGGACATTCAATGGGTGACCTCAAGGTAGCTGTATTATTACAAAGGAACTTCAGGAACAGAATGGAAATTACAAGAAGTCTGAATTACAAGTTATTACAACACTTGGAACAAAGACCTCCCCAGGACTCAACAAGGATATTGGTTTCTTATCCCATTACATATGCTAACTCATTCAGTCCTCACATATGTATTCTCATACAGAGAGACTATACATTCTCTGTATTTTAGTGTATTTCTTTTTCAGAATAGCATATTAGAATACTGAATGTTACATAAGGAATACTGGATTGTTTGGCTGACATACGCTGCTTCCATCTCAAAAGTAAAAATGCTGTTAAGTGACCTCCATGCTCTGAGAGTGAATGGGGAGTTTCAAATTTATTTTGACATTTATTGCTTTACAACTGTTGACCTTATAACCCTAGCTTGCTATTTAATTCTGTTTTTGCATAGCTTAAAACATCTTCATCATGTTACATGTTAATTTGTTGTTCTGTCTATAAGTTTGAAGCTTATATCCCATTCCACTGTATTTGAAAAAGTGTGCTTTGCACATGAAAGTTCATACTTTGAATAAACCTTTGCTGGTCTTAAAGGTGCCACTGGACTCTAAATTTCTTATACCCAAACAAGTCATAGTTAGGGAAGGACATGAATAGGCTCATGAACTAAAGTTCATCATGAATTTTGGCCAGTTCATGGTTTACAAAGCAATGCTCAAAAAGTGAAGAGCCTCAGTAAACTTGTTTGTGGCGGTTCACAAAGATCAGAAAGCAGGGGTTTAAATGGATCCATTTATTTCCCTGCTTTCTGATCAGCACAAAAGGTGGTGGTGAGCAGAAAACAGGTATGTAAATGGTTCAGCCAAACCCATATGAACTGGTTCGATTTGTGGTTCATCCATGAACCAAACTTAAACTGCAGAAATGCAACCCTTCCATAGCCATAGTTGGAAAAAAATTGAACATTACCACAGTTCCAACATTTTTTAAACACTAAGCTTGTAAAAAAGTACAGGAACTCCCATCATGTGAACTGTAATCCTCAAAAATCATTCTGTCAGGGTTGAATTCACTCTCCCCCTCTTGTGATCATAACATCTACATTATTTTTCAGACTTGATGTAACTTTTATAATTGCTGTGATTTAAACCACAACAGCATAAAAATAATAACTTATGAACAACTCACACAGCCTTATTTATTTATTTATTTTTATTTATTATGGGATTTATACCCCACCCTCCCCACAAAGCGGGCTCAGGGCGGCTCACAATTGATATAGATAACAAAGAACATATTTAAAATACACCAATTAAAACATATTATAATACAAGTCTAAAACCATTACAATACAAATAAAATGCAAGATGCAAGCGGTTGTTAACCATTGGCCAATGTTTCGCCATAGTTGGAGAGCTGGTGGTCCCCAATGGTCCCAGCCTGGTAATAGATACTAGGTGTTCCTGCTCAGGCAGCTGCTCTGTTGTAACATTACGGGCTGGGCACTCCAATGGCAGCGGCCCCTAATTGAATGCCTGGCGGAAGAGCTCCGTCTTACAGGCCCTGCGGAACTGAGAGAGGTCCCACAGGGCCTGGATCTCCTCCGGGAGCTCGTTCCACCAGGTAGGGGCCGCCACCGAGAATGCCCCAGCTCTAGTGGTAGCTAGCCTGGCCTCCCGTGGGCCAGGGAGGGTCAGACGATTTTGCGACCCCGACCGTAGTGCTCTCTGGGGACTGTACGGGGAAAGGCGGTCCCGTAGATATGTTGGACCCCGGCCATATAGGGCTTTAAAGGTGAGAACCAGCACTTTGAAGCGGACTCGGTATGCTATTGGCAGCCAGTGCAGAGGCCTTAGCGCAGGCCGAATGTGCTCCCTTCTGGGGAGGCCCAACAACAGCCTGGCTGCGGCGTTCTGCACCAGTTGCAGCTTCCGGATCCACGACAGAGGCAGCCCCATGTAGAGAGCATTACAGTAGTCCAGTCTCGAGGTGACCATTGCATGGATCACTGTGGCCAGGTCGGCCCGGTCGAGGAAGGGGACCAACTGCCTAATCAGCCTAAGATGATAGAAGGCCGACTTGGCTGTGGCCGCTACCTGGGCCTCCATAGTAAGAGAAGAATCCAGGAGGACCCCCAGGCTTCGAACCTCTGGCGTCGGGACCAATAAGGCCCCACCAAAGGCCGGGAGCGGAATCCCCACCCCCGAACTGCCCCGACCCAGGCACAGGACCTCCGTCTTTGCCAGATTCAGCTTCAGCTGACTCAGTCTGAGCCACCCAGCCACGGCCTGTAGCGCCCGGTCAAGATCTTCTGGTCCAGAGCGCAACTAGCCGCCCAGCATCAGGTAGAGCTGGGTGTCATCAGCATATTGGTGACATCCCAGCCCAAACCTCTGGGCAATCTGGGCAGGGGGTGCATATAGATGTTAAATAGCATCGGGGACAGAACAGCCCCCTGAGGCACCCCGCACTCAAGTGGGTGCCTCCTTGACTGCTGATCCCCTAGTGCCACCCTTTGTCCCCGACCTTGGAGAAAAGAGGCAAGCCACTGCAAGGCGAGCCCCCAGATTCCCACGTCAGCGAGGCGGTGGACTAGTAGCTGGTGGTCGACTGTATCAAACGCGGCCAACAGATCTAACAACAGCAAAACCGCCGATCCGCCTCGATCCAGATGCCTCCGGAGGTCATCAGTCAGCACGACCAGCGCCGTCTCCGTCCCATGACCCGGACGAAAGCCGGACTGGAAGGGATCCAACACTGAAGCATCATCCAGAAAACCCTGCAGCTGTGTCGCCACCGCCCTCTCAATTAATTTGCCCAAATAGGGCAAATTAGAGACTGGCCTATAGTTAGCCAATTCGGCTGAGTCTAACGATGGCTTTTTCAAGAGAGGGTGGACCATCGCTTCCTTGAGTGCCCCCGGGAATAGTCCCACCGTAAGGGACTTGTTAATAATCTCCCTTAGGGCACCTCGCAACCCCTCATGGCCAGTTTTAATAAGCCAGGAAGGGCCTGGGTCGAGGCTGCATGTGGTTGGGTGCACAGCCACAAGTAAACTGTCAACTTCCTCCAGGCTGAGAGGACTGAAGTGGTCCAGAGTCAATGCCGAAGATGTGCAATGGGCCTCAAGCTCACTTACTGTTTCAACTGTGGCGGGGAGGTCGCGGCGGAGCATCAGGACTTTATCCGCGAAATAGCTCGCAAAAGCCTCACAGCCAATATCCAATTCCCTAGCATTTGGTCTACCCTGCGGCAGAACTGTTAACGACCGAATTATCCTAAACAATTGGGCTGGGCGAGAGCTGGCGGATGCAATCTCAGCCGCATAGAAAACCTTCTTAGTGGTTTTGACTGCCATCTCATAGGCTTTCATAAACGTCCTATAAGATGTTCTTGTAGCTTCGTCACGAGTTCGGCGCCACCGCCTCTCTAGCCGTCTGAGCTCCCGCTTCATCAGCCGTAGCTCCTGGGTATACCAGGGAGCTAGCCTCGTTCGGGAGTGCAGAGGGCGCCGTGGAGCAATCTCGTTGATGGCTGCAGAGAGCCGACTATTCCAGTCCTCCACAAGCTCATCCAACGAGCCACCAGGGGGCATCGGATCCCGCAGAGCCATCTGGAACCGCTCTGGGTCCATCTGGCTCCACAGGCGAGCTAAAATACGCTCGCCGCCTAAACGGGGTTGGGGTGGCACATTCAGGCGAGCCTCTAGGGCATGGTGGTCCGACCATGGGACTGCCAAGGCAGTAACCCAGTCCACTGTAACCCCCGCCGCAAAGATCAAATCAAGCGTGTGCCCAGCCTGATGGGTGGGGGTCATTACATACTGGGAGAGTCCCAGTGCCGCCATGGACGACACCAGGTCCGCTGCCCGGCTGGAGGCCGCGTCCTCAGCATGGACATTGAAGTCACCCATGACTATCAGTCTAGGGTGCTCCAGTGCCCAGCCTGCTATGGCCTCCAGCAGGGACGGCAGGCTATTGGCCAGTGCGTTAGGCGGTCGGTACACCAGCCAAATTGCCAAACTCTCCCCGATCTCCCAGACCAGGCCAGCACACTTGATGCCTGTGATCCTTGGAGGCGGGAGCGCCCTAAAGGAGTAAGACTCCCAGATGAATAGTGCCACTCCTCCCCCCGCCCCCTAGTCCGGGATTGGTGAAGGACCGAAAACCCAGGTGGGGCCACTTGGGAGAGAGCCACTGTCTCCCCCTCTCTCCCCCAGGTCTCGGTCACACACACCAGGTCCGGATTCTGCTGCTGCAGAAAATCCCTTAGGGTCAAGGTCTTATTATTTATGGACCTGGCGTTGCACAACACCAATGCCGGAGAGGGGGTATAGTTCCTAGCCCCACTGCCAACATGTCTCGGGATGGGACGCAGGCTGGAAGAGGGCCGAGCTTCATCATTTCTCCACCCTCTTTGCATACTACTCTGCCTGCTCCCACCGCTATACCTTCCCCTTCCCAGAAGCACCGGTATTCCCTGGCCCACATCAGCTGCGTTCAAACAATACAGTACAGCTTTTTTTTACTCATCTTCTAAAATGTTTTCTTACTGCCAATTTATAGAATCTGAATAGTCACAAAACAAACCTTGATTGAACAGTAGATAACAATTCACAAGGTGATCCAAAGATGATCCCAATTTAGTTTGCAAGGAACAGAGACCTTAGTTTCAGCAATTTAGCTAACAACCATGAAAACTAATGAGAGGGGGTCAAAGTGACCTCTCCATCTACATAGGATTTTTTTTTTAAATAACAAAAAAAACCCAACAAGTAAACCCCCCCCCCCGGCAAATAACATCACACTATGAAAAACTGTCCTGTAAAAATATAAAAATAAATTAAACTTGTAAATTGGTAATCAAAGTTTTCATCTGGGATATAACTGACCTCTATGCACTTCCAGCAATTTTTCCCCCCATACAGAAGATGCAATATCATAGTAAGAGACAAAATTCCACAGTATGTTTGGGGTCAGTATAATCAAAGGTCTGGAGTATAGTGCTTTAATTTCCCCATTCATTCCAGCGGTAGTCATTTGAATTCCAAAGTCTTCGGGTACTTTTCTTCTTTTTTTTAAAGGGGGGAGGGATGAAACAGTGGGGCACAACTGACCAGATTATGAGGCATATGCAGGGATTTTTTTCTGGGGGAACAAGCCGAAACAGAGTTCTAGAACCTCTTTGACAAAGTCCTTTTTAAAATGTTTAGAAGTTCACGAGTTTTCAGTATACAGACCAAAAACTTCATTTCCGTCTTGAGAGTTCCAGCAGCTTTTTCAAAAATAAAAAAGCCCTGGGCATATATGAAACAGGAAGTTGTACAAGATTGCTAATATTTTTTATAATGGCATGAATCCTACCACTCCATACACAGAATGTGGACTTTCCCTCTGTGTACTTGCATAATGATCTTTCCAGAGGTCAGAAGAGGCTGCATGGAGGAATGTGGAAGAACTACATATGCTTTCAGATACATGCTAGTGTCTTTTTAAAACATCTTCTGGATTGCCACAGATGAAAAAGAGTTTAAGAATGACAGCAAAACCTTCTTGCCTTGGAGTAAAATGAATTCTTATTTGGATACGGCACCAGAAACAGTATATTTCAAGGTGACTTCTTTCCACAAGAATGCAAATCCTAAAGGTACTAGACAAAAATAGAATACAGATAAAATGTTGTGAGAGATCACAGAGTTAGTCTGCTTTCTAAGCCTTTCAAGATAATTAATTCATATTATTCTTATCTGGAAGGAAAAGAAATGTTAAGATAAAGAATGACAAAAGACTCCCATCACTTTTAAACCATAGGAGAGTTTAAATATGAAGTGCATTCAATATTAGCAGATGAAATTAGCCACTAGAAAAGTGGAAAGCTAATTGGGAAATTAAGATGTTATTGGCATTTGTGGCTAATATAAATGTCCCAGACCATATGAAATCGAATCTTGTGAGCTACAGTTTTGTGTTACAAACGCCCTACAAGGAAATAAAGAAGTAGCTGTATTCCAACACAAAAATCTCTTTCAGGGCTTTTGGTCATGATGCAAATTTGACTGGGAAAAAAGAATTAAGAATCAGAGCAAGGCAGGACCACAGTTATTAACAATTATGAATGCAATCCATGTCAATTGATAAGAAGTACAGCTAAATACCTAATAGAAATAGTGGGTCTTATTAAATAAGTTATTTGATTATTTAATTGTCCATCAGGGAGAGGAAACCTAAGGTGCAAAGCACCACACTATCACAGTTCATATGCTAATTTCAAACAACATACATAGGAATTATAATGGTTAATCATGGTTTACACTGAGTAAACCACCATGTGGTTTAACACATCATAACACATCATGTATCAGTATCCAGAAATGTTGTAAATGGACAGGAGCCATAGCCCAGTAGTTGTAAGGTGCCAGGGCAGGACTCAAACAGATATGCTTTCAAGTCCCAACCCAGCACTTTGCCACCTGTGCCACAGGTCTAGCTGCTGCAAGTAACAGTACATCCTGCGCAGGGATCACCTGACTAGATTCTGATATGGGACCTAAGAAACCAAACAGAATGTCTCAGGCCCTATATAGCCTGGGCTTGCAAGTTTTAAGCAGTCTGAATAATTTATCACCTGTGAGAACCTATCCCAGACAGATAGGCTCTTCTGCACCCTGCTCTTCCTAAAATGCAGCCCAGTTTGTCACCTGCAGGAGATCAGCTTTCAATCCCTGGCACTTCAGTTTATCAGACTGGGAAAAGGCACCAGAACACAACTGCCAAACTCTGTAGACACTACACAGCTAGGTAGGTTCGCCAAGGTCAACTGACCGGCAGGGGGAAAAATGGCAGGATTAAGGTCAAATCTGTTGGGCATTGGGACTGCCAGAGTGGCACTGGTTCTGCTGGGCACACTGCACTGGTTCTGCTGCTGGCCTTGCAAACATGCCCCCTCCCCACACTTCACTTTCTACTGCAGAGATTCTCTGGGAGAAGCTGCTGGGCTTGTTGTATGTCTGCCTTGCTTTTTTCCTACCATTGGAAACAATGGAGAATGGGGGCACTTTATTTGGGTGCCCACAGAATTTGACCCCCTGGTCCAATCTTTTTGAAACTTAGGAGTGCTTTTGGGGTGAGGCTCCAGCAACTACACTGTAAATCTGGTGCCTCTGGCCAGTTTGGTGTAGTGGTTAAGTGTGTGGACTCAAATATGGGAGAACCAGGTTTGATTCCCCACTCCTCCACTTGCAGCTGCTGGATGACCTTGGGTAAGCCACAGTTCTGACAAGAGCTATCCTTGAAAGGGCAGTTCTTGAAAGAGCTCTTTCAGCCCCACCTACCTCACAGGATGTCTGTTGTGGAGAGGGGAAGGGAAAGGAGTTTGTAAGCTGCTCTGAGACTCCGAGTGAAGGGCGGGGTATAAAGCCAATCTCCTCTCCTCTTCTTGAACCCCCTCCCCCCAGACTACTGAATATGCCCTAAGAGATTTGTCATTAATTATAATGGCGCCAAAAAAAATGGGGGTTCCCAAACTTTACTCGAACTCCTACAATACCCAGGGGTCTTTTGGGGGGTGAGCGCAGCAGAGCACAGCTCTGGGAACTCAAGAGCCAAGCCGTGCCCCCAGCCGGCATCCCGGGGAGTCTTTCAGGCAGCCGAATGTCAATTTCAGCTCCATTATATCCTATGGACCATTGAAGTCAATGGTGAAAACATAGGGTATATTCTGGGGGCTGGAGGGGAGGGGGTTTGAGGGAGAGGCTCCAAACTCACAGGATAGCTGATGGAGCCTCTTCCCAAGATACCCACCAAGTTTCAAGAACATTGGACCAGGGGGTCCCCAAACAGGTTGCCCCTATTCCCTCCATTGTTCTCTATGGTGGGAAAAAAGTTTATGATGGGAAACCCACATAAAACAAAGGAACTACACATACTCAGTACAGTTTATCACTTACCAAAAAACATGGGCCTAAAAACTTCTACAATGGAGATAGAAAATTTGTAAGAATTCATTACAAGAGAGCCAGCACAGCATTAGTTAGAATGTCAGATTAGGATCTGGGACACCCAGATTCAAATCTTCATTGTGCTATGGAAGCTTGCTGGGTGATCTTGAGAAAGTCACATCATCTCAGCCTAAACCACCTCACAGGATTGTTGTGAGGATAAAATGGAGAAGGGGAGAATGTTGCAAGCTACTTTGGGTCTCCATTCAAGGGAAAACTCTAGAACAAATGAAGATGTATATCAATATTATATCTATATGCGTACGTATTTCCTGCAAAGTGGTGTCTTCTCCTTTAATGAGAAGGAGAAAATGAGGTTCAGGACTATCACCACGAATTTAGGAAATTTTTGCTTTTTAAACACAACACTGATGTCAAGGCACCATAAAATATGGTTTGAGTTACTTAGGTTCCTACTGCCACACTTCACTAACCAAATGAGTGTCATTTTTAAACATGCTGAGTGAGTACAAAGGAAGAATTTTGACTATCATTCTGTTCAAGAAGACTCCTCTGGCCTTTTCAAAGCTCACTAGTCCATTAAATATCCTTCAGTACAAGCCATTTCCTTTGAACTAAATATGATGATCTTTCACAGGAAACAGACACACTCTTTGGCGATGCCCTCATTATGGAACTGCATCAATAAAAAAAGTTTCACAGAATTGCTCTGTTTTTGGTTTTCAGGAAGTTGCTGAAGGAAGCACTTGGGAAAATGTAAACTGTTTTACCCCAAACTGACTTGTTTTGTTAGTAACTGCTGCTATATAATTGGTTTTTATGCTATTCAATTTTAACTAATGGTATTGTATTGATGGATGAGGGAAGGCAGCATGGTATAGCATGATCTTGTCTGATCTCAGAAGCTAAGCAGGGTCGGGACTAGGAAGGGGAACCAACAAGGAGGCCTCTGCAGAGGAAAACAATGGCAAACCACCTCTGCTTCTCACTTGCTTTAAAAGCCCCTTGCCGGTGTTGCCATAAGTCAGTTGTGATTCGATGGCACTTTACACACACATTGGCTGAGTTCAGACTGGCAATTCGCTCCGGGAGCCAGTCGTGGCAGTCACACGGGGCCGTCTGCTGTGGGAGCTTACCAGGAGAAGGTGCACTGGAATGTTCATACCGCTGGCCCGGATTGGGGGAGCCCGCCGCAGATCACTGATTGGGGGAGGATCCCGGCACCGCATTGGGGGGTACAGCGGAGCACAGCCAATCGAACTGCTGCTGCTGTTCCGGCTTCCTCCCGGGACATCGGCCATGCAGTCACGGGGACTGACACGGGTTGATGACGCTCTTCAGGGATTTGCTACCGCTTCAAAGAGGTATTTATTTAACGCAGGAAGAAAGCAGAACAGCACGAGTTGCCTATGGGTGGGGAATGCCAGGGGTGTGAAAGCCCCCTTTAATACAGTTTTAAAAGTGTCACTGAAACAGGGCTCTACCAGGGCAAATTGCCAGTCTGAACTCAGCCATTGTATTTACTATAACGGTTAACACTGCTGGTTGACCTGAGACTTTGTAAAACTACAAACTGGAAGATAAACTAAAAATAATATAGGAAGTTCACTAATTAGCTTGCTAGTGCATATAAAATGCCTGCTAACTTGTGTGGCTAAATCTGTACCATTTTGGAACTGCAGCATTTACAATAGCTGTAGCTTTATTTCTAAGCCCTGCAAGCTATTAAGAAAACTCTCTCTTTAAAAGGGGATAGAGGGAAAAGGGCAACTAGGGAGTCACCTATTGCAATACTACATAGCAGCCCATATCCTCAAAAGTAAGAAATTCAGAGGTATAAAAAACAAAGATGAGATCAATAAATCTACTAATTCATTTAAACCTGGTCTTGACAAATTTTCTGTGGCTCTAGGAAACAGTTAAAAGGTTTTGGAGACAAACATTTTCCAGCTTTCAGGGTTTTGTATTTTAACCACCATGTTTTCTATTTACTGCTGCCACAAAACCTAATCCTAAACGCTTCACAGTTTCTCATAAATTTATGATAAAACTTTTGACAAAATTGTTGTAGTGTATAAATAAACATAGGGTAACCATGCATATAATCACAACAGAAATATAATTTCTAACCATAACTTAACATCTCCCCAATTTCTGATAACTTCATTATTGCTTTAAAAAGCGCCATTTAAACTGAATATTGAGTATCAGTGCCAGTCTAGAACACAACTGATTAAGAAATTAATTCATCCACCACCACTGAATGGTGGAAAGTTAACATATAAACAAACAGTGACAAGAACGTCATGCACATATATTTCTATGTCATACAGCAAAACATATTCTAATGTGAAATGGTAAATTTGAACCTCTCCTAAGGATCACGGAGAATCCCTACAACAAAACAATTGATGAAAATACCAGGTGCCACAAGGAAATTTCTAGGCACTATGGCAACCTGAAGGCTATGATTTGTCAAGCCTGGATTTAAACCTTCCTCTACAAAACTGATACTTAATTTTTACTGAGTAGAAGATGCATTTTCCCCTTCTGCTGGTGTAAAGGAACTGTGGAAATTAGTGTGCTTGCAAAACAGAACAGTCACAGAAAGAGCCTGAATTGAAACACAATTCTATCCAAAAAAAGTAGAGATAAGCACAGTGTTAATTCCCAGCAATAGCAAATTGGTAATAACACAGATACTTAGTTATTTAGAGCAATATAACATCTAGAAAGATTGAGAAAATTATCAGATCTAATGAGCCCCAGGCTTTATTGCATTTCCTATGAAGGGCCACTGTGCTCATCTGTATACTTTTTGTATAGAATTGTTTTCTGTGTACCTTTCAGTTTTGCATGTGTGTGTGGCCTTTCAACCCATTCATAAAGAGCCCCCGGCTCTTTGCCTAAGGACAATTCTACTGAGGACACTTTGGCTAAACAATCATAGGAAGGCACTTTCTGGACCAGAAATTATTACTACTGAAACACTACTTGGCATGTGATTGCATCTTTGGAGGCCTCATTTGTAAACAATCATAGGAAGGCACTTTCCGGACCAGAAATTATTACCAGTGAAACATTACTTGGCATGTGATTGCATCTCTGGAGGCCTCATTTGTACTTTTATTCTGTGCTTAGTGGTTTCATTTTGGAACAATTTTCTTCTGATCCTTCTTGTATTTATATTTTATATCTGTATGATTGTCATATACTATTATATAAGCCAATATGTTCCTCACTGTGTTTGACCTCTGAAGTAGGCCTATATCGGCCGAAGTGTATCAGGTCAAGCCCTTGTGTGTTAGATTCTGGTATTTTTACATGGTGTGATCGGGCCCCTATATACTTATATATTTTTGAATTATTTGTTAATAAATACATGTATCTTTTTATATACTATATATATTAAACCTTTACTGTTGGCCCTCTTTTCTATTTGACTAACCTTTTCATGTTCTGGATCACAGTAATGGTGTTGCCCAGCCTCCCCATGGCTTCAAACACCCCCCCCCACCTCCTATACCTGACAGGCAGTTGTCTGGCAGGTGCAGCAGTGGTTGCAGGTGTTTAAAGCCACCAGGGAGCCCGCTCCAGCAGTAATGCCTTAGTGATCCAGCCAGCTCAGCCTCCACAGTGGCTTCTAATAATCCTCCCCCTCCCCCTCCTACACTGGACAGTCAGCTGCCTGTCAGGTGTAGGTGAGGAGATGGGATGCTTACAACTGTCGGGGAGGTTTGCTCAGCAGGATTGCTTTAGCCCTGCTGCTGGCCCAGCCTTCCCGATACCTTTAAAAACAACCTCCCCCAACAGGGCCAGGGTACTTTAATCCATCAGGTACACTGCCCCAGCAGGATCCCCTTAGTGATGCTGCTGGCCAAGCCTCACCAATGGCTTTAGCCACACTCCCACCCACTATGGAAATATACCCCAAATTTGTAGAAAAGTGGTTTACTCTATTAGGTTATTTAACTTCTCACAATGTGGGTTCTAGAAAGTTGGTTCATATGAACTTGCTTAATATCTGATTGCTCAGATGGTGTTTTGAATACATAGTTATGCCCCATTTCTTAAACATAACACAATGAGAGGCAATTTTGTAAAAAGAATAAAGGGGGGTATGCCCTCCCCCCCAATTCAATGTCCAAGTCAAACCCTTGCACCAAGAAACCCAAAATAAGGGGAGTGCATTCCTACCATGACGTCAAACCTCCCACACACAAAAATTTCTGAGAAACACGACCCTAAGGGGGTAAAAAGGGAGCAAAATGTGTTCACCCAATTATTTTCCATGTGCCTGGCAGGCTGCTGCCTCCCCCCACAATTGATCAACTGTGTAGTTCAGAGTTCTGAGGTAAAACCTGCCTGTTTACACCCACCTCCCTCTGATTGCTCAGCTGTGGATCTTAATGTTCTGAGGTAAAACCACAGTTAAAAGAGACTGCAGACAGTTGAGGACAGTTACAGAAATCAGCAATGCAAGACATTTTTCAAAAAAGTCAGCATGGCAATTGAGTTTATGAATGTTCATGGGGAGATAGTAAAGGACCTTTCTAGGAGCCATTTTGATGTGTGCCTCCCTTGTGAACCTGAAGAAATGTCCACCACATCACAACTCCCTCACACCAACTCCCCCTCACACCTCTCATCTCTTACTGCCCCCAAGAAAGCTCCTGGCAAACGTCGAGCCAGATACACCAACGCTATAAGGAGGAGGCAACTTAGGAATGTGGCAAAGACATTTGCACATAGTATTCCTGCAGTGCACTGAGCTGCACAGGCCAAGTACTAACAAGATCACCCTGAGGTGCTCAGAACAACACAGTCTCCATATGAGCAAAACAATCCAAGAACACAAGTAGAAAGGTGGCAGGAGATGACTTAACAGACGACTGCTTCTTAAATGGACAGTTCTATGTTGCCTGCTCCAGAGTGAGCTCATCAAGCAGCCTGGTGAGCCTAGCACCTGAGGGCTGAACCACCAATGTGGTCTACAGAGAGGTCCTTCATTAGAGAGAGAAAAAAGTACACATGTACTTCATTTTTTACACTAAAATCACCTCCATTAGAATGCCTAAAACAAATGTTATATTTGAAACTTCACATCATCAGTATTATGGCTGGATTTACAGAACTTAAATACTGTAGTGAAGCATGGGTACCTAGTAGTTTAATAAGGTTGCCTGTTCAGGTTTGGAAAATACCTTGGAGATATTGGGGAGGGTGGATCCTGAGAAGGAAGGGGTTTGGGGAGAGGAGGGACTTAAATGGGGTATAATTCCATAGAGTTCACCTTCCAAAGCAGCCATTTTCTCCAGGGGAACTGATCTCTGTTGCCTGGAGATCAGTTGTAATCCCAGGAGATCTCCATTCTCCAACCACAATCTGGAGGTTGGCAACCTTATAGTTTAAGCATAGGCAGACAGTAACAGGAAAACCCATACCATTTATAAAGACAACTGTAAAAGGAAGGTTGGAAGACAACATGTGCAAAAATCTGTAGAGGTGGAACTGGAATGGTTCCAATTCCACCCAATACAGTAAGTTATGTAACACAGAATGAAATCCCATCTTCTGCAGTGGCAAGACAAGTGCAGTAGAACTCTTCTCCCATAGCACACAGAGGCGAATTTGCATGGACTCACAGAAGAAACATCCAGTGTGCCTATGCATATAGTATGGTATAATATGATGTTATTAGCCAAGCTTCAGGTGAGGAAGGAAGCAGTGGAGGAAAGGAAGGTGCATATGAGCCCCAGTGTTCCATGTTGGAATATGCAAGGACAAATGTGCATAAATAAAGAAAATGACAATAATGTCCTGCAGGGGGCAGCAGAGGGGACAACTAGTTATCACAGTGAGATTAGGGACTTCCTACTATTTTCAAATAGTCTCTCTATCTCTTGATTGGCTCATTTGGGGTTTTTCCTGCATCTGCTGAGATCTGTTAGTTACTGACTCCCTCCTAGCTACTTAGACAATTAGACTTTCCTTTCTCTCTCCTGTCTCTTACAAAGTTTGTTCTCCTCTTAATAAACCAACTTTATTCTTTAAACAGCTTGTGCTCCGCTTTACTGCACATCTATACTCTGCCAACATTCCACAGGATTTTTCTCTAGTGACAAACCATGGTGTGAATTGTGCCATAGGGTCAGATAGTCATACTGACAGTTCATTTTAAAGGTAAAACAAAAAATGGAAGATAGACTGATATTATGCTGTCAGAACCTATCTTGAGCAATACAGGCAATGGACCAAGCCTAGCCTGCTCTGGGAAAGTATCTGCATTGGAAACTTAAATCATAGGCTTGGCATAACACAACAATTCAGAAGCTGAAGACTGATGAATGACTGTTCAACTTTCCATCTATGCAGCACTGCCCATTATTGGGGCTTGCAACTGCCAAAGTGCAATCCTATTTCACCTGAACAATTGGTGTCAAATTGACTTGAAAGTTTTCAGGCTTTCTATAGAATTGGCACATACACTTGCAGATCTGGAGCCCTCTTTTTCAACAGAAACATCAACTGCAGTTTCAAAGCACTTAACTGGACATGGGGGGGGGGAGGCCAGCACACCACCTACCAGGTTCTTCCATCTCCTTGTACTCTCTAGGGTTTGGGGAACAACAAAACAAAATACAAAGTTCCTCATGTTTTCCAGGATTTGAATAATAAAATGCTGCTTCTATATAAATTTGAGATTCAAAAGACTATACCTACTCTGTATACAAGTGGATACAGATTACTAATTTCCTCTCACCATGCAGTTGTTGTTTGGTTCAGGTTAATGGCAATAGTGGTTGCTAATAGGTGAACAGGACTGGAGGATCACTGGTGCACTTGCAGATGTGAACACACACACATTTCTTCCCTTCTTTTACCACAATGCCAAGGAAATATTTTTGAGTTCACAGCAAACCACAGCTTGCATTATTGCAAACCATGATTAAACTAAGGATGCTTGAGCACCTCTGAGTTCGACTCACTGTTCTGCGGTGGTGATCAGGCAGCTGATTAATGGATGGACTGTTCGGAACCTGTTAATTGTAACAGGCTCTTGCAGCCATCAGAAGCTGACTTGCAGCTGATAAGGGATCATCGGGGAGTCAGCTTCTGGTCTCTTGCTGGGGAAATTTTTCTCTGTTTTCAGCAAAGTTTTTTTTTAGGGGAGGGGAATTAGGAACCAATTTGCAGCTGATTATCTGGGGATCTTTTGATCTCCCATCCTGGAATCTTTGCTGCCTCCCAGACTTGCTAAGATACAGCAAATGTGTGTGTGTGTGAGAGAGAATTCCAGATGATTGCCCTTCTCTCTACCCCAAGGTGCTGGCCAAAGCAGCAAAGGAGAGAAACCAGCAATGCAAAGACCAAAAACATTATTTCTGTCTCAACTCGGGTTGCCAGGTCCCGGGTGGGAAACTCCTAGAGATTTGGGGGTGCAGCCTGGGGAGGGCAGGGACCTCGGTGGGGTACAAGGCCATAGAGTCCACCCTCCAAAGCATTCATTTTCTCCAGGGGAACTGATCTCTGTAGTCTGGAGATGAGATGTAACCCCAGGGGATCCCCAGGTCCCACCTGGAGGCTGGCATCCCTAACCTCAACCCAGATAGGAGGTAAGAACCCTTTTTGCAGTTTCATTGTGCAATTGTTTTTTGCTGAGGGAGCAGGATGGATAAGAACCAGATTCCAGTTGATTCCTCTAATCAGCTGCAAATCGGATTCTGACCAACAAGCAACTGCAAATTTGTTCAGCAGCTGTTAGAGCTGCTCAATGCAATTCAAATATACCCAGATTCAGCTTACAGTCTGGTCATGAGTGCTGAACAAAGTAAATTCATCTGCTGAACAGGTTCACTGAGAAATCTGTGGCATTCCTACAGTGAACCATTGTCCATAATCCCAGATTCCTGGTAAAGGGCAAATCATGACAGGCTGATATAGACATGATGGCAAACTACTGGTTTCCCACAAAAGCAGCAACTCTATTTAGCTGACTGCATGGAAAAGGAGGAAGAAGTAGGAATGCATGAAACTGAGGGTCTCCAGGTGTATTCACTTAGGGACTGGGCTGCTGACTGGTAGATAGCATGGAACAGACTGGGGGGAGGGTCCCATTTCATGGCAGCAAGGTACACCAGCAAGGACCACATGAGAAATCTTTCAGTTGTAGCAATTCCCTAATAAGCCTTTTTTATTTCCATGAAGGGCTACCAAAGTAACGTCTGCTTCTGATGGGGTTAGCAGTTGCATCACTCTCCTGCCTCTGCTAGTCCTTGACTATGCCTTACAGCTCCTTTTTAGTACCATCCTAGAATTTACCATCAAAGTCTTTGTGCTGGGTCTCCCCCCTGGATGCCTCATCTCAGCTGTATCCAGGCCCCTCTGTAACTTTGAGAATGACAGGAGTATTCCATTTATGAATAGTAGCTATACTATGTGTCTTTGTAGGACCAGCAAAAGGATCCATACAACCACTGAGAAGGCAGTCCCCTTTTTTGGAAGACTTCATTGCAAGGAGAAACGGGTTATTATTCTAGGAATTCCTGTTGGGGGCTTGACTTTTTAAAACATTGATGTTAAACTGTCTGGTAGTTAGAAATCTATATGCACTGACTGTTACTGCTTAATGAATACAATGAATACAGGGCCGGCTCACCTGCTAGGAGAACTAGGCACTCGCTTAGAGCGCGTCGGCCCTCAGGGGCGCCAAATGCCCCCCCTCCTGAAAAGCTCCCCCACCGCCCTAACTGGGTGCCCGCCACTGCTGCCTCCAGAGCACCTGGCAGCTCGCCCGCCCTCCCCCCTTGGGGAGGAGGAGGCGGGGGTGGCATGGCGGTGCTGCGGTGTCCAGCTGGATCTCCCCACTGCCACTGCCACTGCAGAGAGCGCCCAGCCAGGGCACAGCTCACCCTCACTCTCCTCCCTGGGGGGGAGGCGGGGGCGGCCAGTGGGGACTCCCTGCCACCGCTGCCGCCGCTGCAGAGCACCCAGCTGGGGCACAGCTCGCCCGCCCTCCCCCTCCTCCCTCAGAGGGGAAGGAGGCAGGGGCAGCATGACTGGGTCTCCAGGCCTAGGGTGCAGAAATACCTGGAGCCAGCCCTGAATGAATATTTATACCTGACCAGGATGAAATAATGATATACTATGCACTTTACTAAATAATGACTATAAATAGAACACATTAGTTTGTTAAAAGGTTTTTGCAGTGTATATTTATTTGTTGCTGGACTCTTTCAACACTGCAGTTCAAGTTTCTTCAGTTACTTCTGTGACACACATGTCCATTGAACTGGGCTCTGGGGAGGGGCTCCACTCTCACTGGCCAGTCTAGTGGAGGTTTGTGACACAAGACATTCTTTTGGACTTCCTATATTGTTTGATGACCACATAAGTCTCTATGCATTCATTGGACCCAATATCAAAGAAATCCCACTGGAAGTAGAGCTACCATATGCCTCCTGGGGATGGGAGAAAAAAATCACCGTTGAATGATGGTGTGGCATCATTTCCCAGGACAACTGAGACATGCTGGCAAGTGGTGGGTCTGCAGGAGAGAGAGGACACATGAGGGAAGGACTATGGTCACTGAGCCAATGGTACAGCAGCATTTAACATGGTGTAGCACAGTGGAAGATGTGAGAATTTACACTGTGCTGTTCAAAATAGCCCATCATGTTTGTTGTCTTCTTGCATATAAATGGTGGTGGGGAGTAAGCCAACCCAGTAGGGGTTTGAGCAGGAATCTCAGCCTGCATTGCAACAAGGGTATCACCACACAAGAAGACAGGATATCTGCATCTGTTCACCATAAGAAAACACAGTTTTCAGATAATTGCTTGAGGTACACTAACTACAGCTGAGTGGCTCATGTTAGCACAAATCACTACTTACTGTAGTTAGTTCAATTAAACCATGGTTTGGTGGGTCATCTGAATTGAGCCAATGCCTAGCCAAGCTACAATGTTCAAGGGGGAAGGGGTTCTTGCAACTTGTATATTGTTCATACAGCATTATCCTTCCATTTTCCTTCCCTGCTAGCATTGTGCCAGGAAATTGTCAAGTGTAGCTATAAATTATCAGGAGACCCGTCTCGTCAAAGAAATCTGAGCAACACATTTCCAAGTACACACATTTCTCCATTCAAAAAAGTTAGTATTTATGGAAATAAATGTGGCGATCATGAAAGCCAAAAACAGTTCAGTATTAAGAGCACAGCAGGAAGCAGCCAAACTTCTATGATCTTTCACTTGGTTTACATGACTGCAGAGGTCATTCCAGCTATTTCGACACACCAGTAACCCAGTTCTTCCAGCTCACTCAGCCTGCTTAATAATAATGAATTATACAGTATTTCAGTGCTTGCTATGCCCCAGTCAAGAGGAAGATGAGACCCCTCCAAACCAATTTTCACTTAAAAGTCACAGTTAAAATGATAATTTAAGTCAATCCCCTGAACCAGTCATTTTCACATACAACTATTCCATCTAATTGTTCAAGATTGCATAGAGAAGATCTACATCAGTGTTTGATTTTGGTTTTGCAGCATTTGGTTCCCAGTAATTGAAATGTCCTTTCTTTCCTGTTACCTTAATTACTGTTTCCTGAATAAGCACTGTGCTGTGTTCAGAGGAGATGCTGGGTTAAGCAATTGTGTTTTTGTACAGGTAACACCGACCTTTCATGCTATAGTCATTTCAGAAGACCAAAGCACTGACTTTTTATTGAGAAGAGTCACTTATGACATTTTCTGATGTGTGAACATACCAATTACATCAAAAAAGGAAACAAAGAAACAAAGCTTATTTTAAGCATAAGAAATTATGTGCAAAAACAATTCATTTGATCTTACCTTGGGTAAAAAAAAGTGATCTAATTGTCACATTTAGCATTTCTCTTATGTAGTTCATGGTAGGAACAATTTAAGCATACCCTTAGGTGGCCAGAAACTTAACTTAGGCCCAGGTCATACAGGCCAGAAAACACGGGGGGGGGGGAGGCGTGGCTGTTCACCCTGCAGAAAAATAAAGTGCGGTAGCCCGATTACACGGTCCCCCAAGTTGCCACGCTCCGGCTGTTAGCACCGATCACATGGGAATGCTGAAGCATGGCAAAAAAGCGGCACAGCGCGATCATACAAGCCGTGCTGTTTTTATGTGTGCATGCGCTGTTCGGGGTGGGTGGGGCTGCTGTTGGTGTCTTGTTTGTGCACATGCGCCATTTGGTGTTGGTGCGCATCCTATGGAAACCTACAACATCCGGTTTGCTCTGGGACATGGGCGGGCGCCGGATGCCAAGTGGTACTGGCGCTGCCACGATCAGATGCCTGCCTTTGCCCTGCGTTTTCCAGAAACTAGTGCTCCTTCCTTGGTAGTTTTTTACTCCACATCTTTGGCGGGAAGCCACGCGTTGGCCACGGGAGTGCTACACCTCCCAGATGTGCTGGTGTGATTGCACCCGGAAACTTTGCAGGGCTACCGTGCCTTCAGCGGGGCAAATGCTCCATGTGACCGGGGCCTTATATAGGTAAGCAAACTAATTCTGAGCTAAACTTAGTTTCCTACATTTAAATCAATATGTCAACCAACCTAGTGACCCAAGAAAAATAGAGCACTTTCGAAGTCAAGGCCTGTCTTATCAGTATTACGTAAATTTTTACACTTTTGAGTAAGATGAAAAATCTAGCTACAATAATGTCAGCTTTTTCACTGTAAGGAAATGGATGAACCATATTTTGCTCTGAAAAAGCTGCAAAACTTTGGGAATGCATATTTAAAATTAACAACAGTGATGCTTCCACACTTATCAACATTAACTTAATTTTTTAATAGCAGGAAACAAGACAATTCAAATCTATGCAAGATATAAAAGAAACAACAAAACTTTGTAAGGAATATAATAATTAATATATATTTGTTCCAGCCTGATATTCAGCGACCGTCATTTCATACCATTTCAGCTTTGACACTAGACTTCTGCAATTCATCAGGTGTATACGTGCCTCTAGGAATGTTTAGAAGGTTCAGCATGTATGGAATATGACCAGCCTGATGGCATTTGAATTCCTGAGAACACATTACAACATTCCTCCATTATCAGTACTAATCCCTCCTGTCACTTCTGCACAATTCAAGGAGTTGATGTTGATCTACAAAGCCCTTAATGGCTTAGGCTCAAGATATCCTTCTGCCACTGTGTTCTATAATAAACTCAAATATTGCAGAAAATATGCCAATAATCCTCACTGTGCACAGTTGCCCTGTCAGCAGTGGAAAAGAACAGCCCTCTGAAACAGCCACAAGAAGGAGGAACATCCAAATATTGTGTGTACCGTCTCTACGAGAAGGGACCAGCTGCGGAAGAGATATCCAACTGGTCTCCAAACTGGCCAATGAGGATGAATCTCGAAGGAAAAATAAGGAGATGTATATAGCCACTTCCATTTGTACTCAAGCCACTCATGGACTGTGATGCTTTTCACACACACCAGGCACATAATAATAAAACAAGGTGACTTAAGTTGTATATTATGGGGGAATAACAGCAAAATATGCACATGAAATCTCTAATTTCTAATTTCATTTTTATACATAAAAAGCCAAGCAAAACCAATTAATGTTATGGTACTGGTTTATAGCAGCAAAGAGAGAACTAAGGCACTATCCTTCAACCATTTAAACAACTCCCAGGGAGCAGAGCAGCATGGGACTTATAGGTCTGCAGACATATTGTAAGAAGTCACATGATACCAGAATCACATGACAGGAAGAGGCAGTGTTATGGCCTTGGTCAAGTCCAAGAGAGCTGGAGATAAGAAGTACAAGCCAAGCACCAGGAGTATGCTGTAGTGAGAAAGAAGCCATCAGAGGCAAGTCACCTTCTGTGCAAAAGTTCTCCCTTGGTCTCTCTCCTGGTGGCAAGCTTGCCCACCCTCACCCACCAGTTGTCTAATGCTCTTCATCCATGCTTAGAGCGTGGAGGTCCTTAACTGTGAAGAACAAGCTTTCTTGAGGAGAGAGCACTCTATGATGCAAGGCATGTGTGGAGCATCAGGAGGCCCAACTGGCAGGAGTGAGTGCTGCTAGGTGGGTAAGGAGGACAAACAAGTTCTTACTTGGGGAGAGGAAACAGGCATGATGCTCTTGCCCTCTGTACATGCACAGTAGCAGCAGGTCCTTTCAAAAACTAGCCCCAAAAATGGCTGTTCTATAGGGCTCATGACTCAGTAGGTTGGCTCTGCAACCTACCTCATGGTCCTGATCCATGCATTTTATGATGGCCTAGCAAGCTCCCTGCTGCTTTAAAAGTAAATGGTATAGCAGAAGTCAGCAATCATATGACAAATCTACTGAGCATTACTGCAACAGCTCCACTCCATTGGTCACATGGCACAAAGTGTTTCCCTCTAATAGAAACAATGGCAAAACCCATGGAGCTCCAGAGGTGCATAAAATTCTTCCAAATACATGAAGACATTTTAGACAGGTGTGCAAGAATATTGTTTGGTATTGGATAGGGACATGAATTCACCCACATACTGTGGTATACAAGGAGCAGGCACATATTTCATCATCTTTACAAGAAACATGCAACAAGGGTAAAAAGGCATTACCTATGAAACAGGACTGATTTGACGAGCGTGACAACATCCCGACTGGCATTGTACCCAGCACAGACAATGGCGACATGGATTGTCTAGAGAATATAAAGAGACAATAAATAAAAACACATGAATGAAGATAAATACCATTTGGAGGTATCAATATTTGTTATGCAGGAAAACAATGGCAATTCTATTATTTATCATTAAGAGGGGACATTTTGTAACTGTTTAAAGCTCACTTGAGTCAGGCTTGTTAAATATATTCTAATACCTGTAATGCCATACCCCACTGAAAACCATCACTATATGCTACATGGACTGTTCTTAAATTAACTGCATAGGAACAGTAGATCTCAGTCTTTGCAACAGCAATCCTGCCCAAGACCAGAAGCAAACAACCTGAGCTTCTCCAAGTTTACTTAAAGTGAACCAAAGAAAGCTTATGTACAGAAGCTCATTCTTCCAGAAAGGACCAAGAATATCAATAAAAAGGCTATTTTTAAAGTCTGCTAAGAAATGGGGGGGGGGACCCCTGCCAGGGAAACAAACAAAAAAATCTTCTGGACAAACAGAGCTCTTACATTTGCTCCAAATGTCATCTGTAGAGAGTATCATGCTAGTGAAATATCTAAAGGAGTAAGGGACCTGCAAAATCCTGCTTTCAGTAATAGCTCTTTCTACTCACACCAAAGTATGCACAGGCACACCCATACTTCTGTTCCTATTCAACAAGAAGGCATGTAGCGATATCCTGATGGATGTTCCTTAGTAAGAAGAACACCTTTGAGGGGCTGTGACCTTGAGCAAAGAAATAATGGCTGGGAATGGAAGATTATTCTCACTTACCATGTATCTTCCTCAGGCCCATAGCCAGGAATTTTTAAGTCGGGGGGCATTTAAATTTCTCAGGGGGTACTTAGCCAATTTAGATAATTTAATTATTTATCCCCCCACCCTCAAGCCCCCTCCCTGGATCTCCAATGCAGCTAGCATCCCTCAGTCTCCCTCTCTCTCTGGTGCCCCCCCACGCCTATTTCCAGCCACCTGGCTTTCCCTTCCCTCCATAGGGTGGGATTGGGAGGTCCCATGAGCCAACTCAGCTCCCTTGCTGCTCTTGGCCAACAGCTTCTGTCTGTTGCTCTCCCACTTATCTCCCACTCTCTCCCCAACAGGGGGAAAAAGAAGGTGGACATGAAGCCTGGCCCACAGAACAACTTCCTGATATGATACCAACATCCCCAGAAACCTTGAGAAGGACATAACCTCCACTTGGGCATGCCGGGTGTACCAGTGTCAGATCTTCTCCCGTCTTTCCTGAGCTAAGAACACTCTGTCTTGAGCTGTATCTAGGGTGACCCCCAAGTGGAGAACCTTCTCAGCTGGGAACAAGCAGCTCTTTTCCCTATTGATGATGAACCCATGGTCTTGCAGGCAAGAGGTGGTTAGATTCACATCTGTTATCCCCTGTTGAAAGGAGGGTGACCTGATTAGGACATTGTCCAGTTATGGGAAGATGGAGGGTCCCTGTGTTGTCAGATGAACCAACCAGCAAAACCAGACCCTAGGTTTCCTTGCATGGTGCCATCTTGAGGCCAAAGGGGAGAGCCTGGTATTGGAAATGCTGCCCATTATAAGAGAAGCACAGGAACCTCTGATGGATTCCCAAACTGGGATATGCAAATAAGCCTCGGACAGATCAACTGATGCCAGGAAGTCCTCCTTTTGAATAGATAAGAATATGGATTTGAGATTTTCCATCCTGAACTTTTTCTTTCTGATTCTTCTGTTTAGCCATTTCAAATCCAAAATGGCCTTTACATCTCCATTCTTTTTGGAACTAGAAAAAAAGGATTGAGTGGACTCCTGATGCCTTTTGGGCCTCTGGAACTGGTTCTATTGCTCCAGTGTCCAGTAAATGCTAAATGGCCTGAAGAAGAAGGAGGTGCTTCCTTGGGCAATGATCCCTTGCGGCCTGTATGAATCTGGTAGCAGAAGTGGAGTATAATTCCAGAGAGCAGCCATTCACAACTGTATTCAGAACCCACCTATCACCCACTGTCGATTCCCATTGGGCTAAAAACTGTTGAAAATGTCCTCCTATACTTGGTGGGTCTGAATCCCTGTAGTAGTCATGCTGAGGGGTTCTTTTTGGGACCTCCTGGCCTGTTGGTCTGTGGAAGGATGAACTAGTGATATTTGACTGCTTGGGTAGCCATCTCTCTTTGGCAGCTTGAGAGATATATTAATTCAAGCTGATCTTAAATCAGCTGAAGCCACTCATAATCTTCCAAAAGGACATTACAAGTGTCACAGTTGCGCAGCATGTGCTAATAGCTGGGAAACTAAAGTCTTAGATTTCCCTGAAGTACTACCAAGCGAGTAGTATACCTTTGGATCTGCCCTTGTGGGTTGAAATATGTGGGAGAATCCATACGCTCTGTTAAGACACGGATTTTGGAACACAAATCCAGAATTAAACATTGTTAAACAGAAGCTCTGCTTGTTCAGCACTATATCTCTAGTGGCCATAAATATGATGATTTGTGGTGCTCGAAGTTTATAGGAATCAGCTATATTCCAGACAGGACGTCCATAAGATTTTGTTATGTAGAGAGGCATTTTGGATCCACAGATTGAACACACAAGATTCACATGGCCTAAATGCTAGCTTTGATTTATCATGTTTTTGTAACACTATGATGCTCTATGTTATCCCGTGGCATTCCCCTTTTTCCCTTTGCTGTGTAAGTTTTTGTTTATAGGGTTGTTGTTATAAGGTTTTTAGTTGTTAGATTGAAAGATCGTTGTTAGGTGCAAGTATCTGTAACTGCATTCAGAATACCTGACCTAATGTTTCTTTTTCTGTATATAATTTGGACAAATCAGTACACCTGTTAAGGCATTCCAAATCATGTATTCAGCCCTAAAGCACGTTTTCATAAGAACCTATAAGCATGTCTTGGTGAGTGCATTTTAAATGTTACTTCTGTAATAATATTTAATTGCATGTCCTTGATAGTAATGTTGTATTTATTTTTGTAATATCCTTGTAGATTTTCTGTGAAGATAAGTTGTGAGCACTCAGCCTCTGTTTCGTTCTTCAGATAAGCACTGGACTTGAGACGTCCTTGTATGTGGTTATTATCTTTATTAATTACATAGGGTTAGGGTACATTCTTACTTAAGTATTCTTACTTTAATGTATTGAAAGGCAGGAGACGATGAACCATAACAAGGCTTTTATTCAAAACATTGATCAGCTCTGATCTGCTCTGGTAAGAACAGCACCTGAACTTATACTGTTCCACAACTGAACTATATACAATGTAAAAATAAATGACAGGTCTGATTGGACTTAAGTGGAGCTTACTGATAGGTTACTTCTGGGTGCCTTCGGGACCAATAGAAGGTCTTTATTAGATAGCCAATCATAATGACGGAACTAGGATACCAGAGGGCAATCCATAACTCACACAACATAGAATAAACTCAGAACATAACACTTATACTATGTTTAATAATGTTTTATAAGGTTCATTCATGTACCCATCTTTTGTTCAGAAGAAGACTTAGACATAGAAACAATACATATCATTCCAGAGAGGATCATCAATTATTGATTTTTCAAACAACTATTCTTTTTTTTGGGGGGGACCCCCAAAGGGGATTTTTTTAATTGCATTTTCTAAAAAAACTACAGAAAAGGGAAGGGGTACTAATACATACTACAAGAAGGGGAGATAGAAAAGAAAATCCAAGGTGTGGTAATCATATACAATGCTTACAAATATGGCAATAAGAAAACTTTCAGTTGTTAACCTTGAAGGTGACAGTTGAATAAATTGCTTATAGAAGCTCTAGCTCATACTGACTGTTTGGAGTATACTTCTGAAATACACTTAAATTTCTTTTATGCAAACATCAGGCATCCTCCTCATCTGATAACAGTAAATTCTGCCCATTTAGCTATTACATTATGCCCATCTGGCTGTTTATAAAGTTTTAACTGACCATTACCTGCAATCCTCCCAACATCTAAATTAGGCTTGAATATACTTCTTCTAAAATCACACTCCATTTACACTCTTATTGAGAAAAACACACACACACACACAAAAAGAACCTTAATAGGCATCCAATAACATCCCCTTCACCTCTTTCTACTAGTCCAGGTTGATAAAATACATTTAAATTTCATTTAAACAATCATCATCTTTTCTATGTGAACCCTTCACCCTTATTTTATCCATACATCCCCCCCTTAACCAAAAGCCTTCTCTCCAAAAAATCTTTGCCAGAGAATCTTCTTCTCTCGATCTTCTTCAGCTCACAGTCCATATTGTTGATGTCTTCTAGTAATCCACTATCACCTGAACAATTAACCCACATAACCACCTTTCACCCAACATTTCATTAGCTCCATCCCCCATCAAAGTACATAGTAACTTTATTTTTGGGGAGGAGAATTTCCTCTCCCCCCCGCTCATCAAGGGAGGATGCAGCTGCCTCGCCAGTCTTTCTCAGTAAGGTTTATTGTTCAGTTAAGCTTTTGACTTCCTGAAAAAGATTCAGTTTTGTTTTAATTCTTTTGATGCAATAGGCGCCATTTTCAGAGTTAGGGGTCTGTTTATCTTCAAATTACCAGGTTCCCATAAATCTGTCAGATTGTTCCACTACCTCTAGTGTTTCTCTAGGTCTATCCAGAGTACTTCAAGTTGATTCCAAAGTATTATATTTTTAAAGGGGAGGTTCCCCCCTCTATTTAAACAAAGTTTTGCCAGCCACCACTCACGGAGATGTTTAAAGTCTCTTTAAAGAAAAAAAGAAAAAGGACGATTTCCAATGCCTATAGAGGTTGTTTTCAACTGTTTGCATAGTTATTTTGTCTTCCGAGGGGGGTTTCCCACCCTCTGTCTGCTAGAGGAAGGTTCTGCTGCATTTACAGCTGCCATTCATCAAAGCACTTCAACAGTTGTAAGTTTTCCCATTCCATCCTTTCTCTCTTGTCGTTCCAGCTACTCCCTTAAGAGCTTTATTTTTACATTGTTATATGGGGGAGGGAGTTCCCTTTCCCCTCCGCTTCTCTTTTTTTTTGGGGGGGGGTAGACTTTGCTTCACTCTAACTCTTACTGTGATGTTAACAGTCTTTAAAAAGAAAACTTCTGATTCTTTAGCCATTTCTAGCCAGCCAGATGGTCTACATGTTCAAATACTCCCTCACAGTCCCTTCAAGCTCCATTTATCCAGTAGTAATTAATTTCCTTTATCTGGTCATCAGGGGGGGAGGTCCATAGTTACCTCCCCCACATGCTTACACGGATAAACTTTGCCTCCCTCTAATGCTTCATAGCTTTTACTCACACTTCTTCAGTTACTTTATCAATTCAGCCAGTCACTTAATTAGAACTTGATTACCACTCACTTGGACTGGTACACGAAGCCTCGGCCAATACTGGAACACAGCGGAGAGACCATTGGGGCAAAAGGATGTCCCCACCCCCAGGCTGAAAGCAGAGGGGGGGGGTGGCAAACCTCAGTGCCCCTTGACTCAGGGCTCATCCCTCAAGCCCTGGGGAGATGCATACATTTGCACCCCCTCTCTACCCGCTGGTTTGCAGTCCATGTCCCCGGGAACCAGGAGAAACGGCTGCCATCAGCCTGCCAAACCGGATATCGAGCAACTTGTTCAACTATTGATGCATCAATCTTTTTATAGAATTATGTGTGTACACTTGTAAGACCTTGATTTTGCACTGATTATTATAATTCTGTTTCATAGAACTATTTATCATCTATGTTTACAGTTCTTGCCGTTCTCTGTGAGTTTTTGAATACAACTGTAACCCACTCCCATTGTATTCAACTGCCTCTTGCATGAAGGCAAAGACCTCATCTTATCTTTGTCTTCAACCAAGCCCCTGTCCATACCTTTGCCAAATAGATAAATGCCTTTAAAAGACACACTAGCCACTTGAACCTGGGAGGACATGTCCACTTCCCTGTTGCAGAGCCAGGTGTGATGTCTGGCCATAATGTTAGATGCCATAGCTCTGGCTGAAAGTTGAATCGTGTCCAGTATTGCATCCACAGAAAAGGTCACTGCAAGGGCAATCTTCTTTAGTTCATCCTTGAGCTCCCTGGAGATGCCACTCCCTGCCTCCAAAAGGTCTGAGGTCCAGGAACAGACTGGCCCTGGAAAAAAGAGCTCACTATGGAGGCCTCAAGAGCAGTTAATGAAGCTTCAAAGTTCTTGTGTAAGGACTGTTCAATCCTTTTATCACAAGGATCTCTTGGAAAGCCATCTGCCTCTGCAGAAATGACTGAGCTGGAACAGAGGCTGGGTCATCAACTAATGGAAGCTTGAAGCGCTCAGCTGTGTCTGGTACCAAGGAGTAGAAAGGAGGGATGATGGGATGGTTGGACTTGGATCTTGCTGGTGTCTCCCACTCAGCTTTGACTACCTTGTTGAAGAGAGAAGGAAAGGGGATCCCAAAGAGGGGGAGCCCCCTTGTAGAAAAGCTCTAGCTGAGTCAGCAGGCCTGCTTGGTTCAGAAGCTTCTGCCTCCTTATTGTTAAAAGGAATTTCCAGAACCTTTCCAGAACCTTTGGAAGGAGCTAAATGAAGACCTCCTATGGGAGAAGACAGGTCTGCATAGTGGTAACTAAGGTCTCTTCTTCATTCGATAACTCTTCCTCCTCTTTTGGAGAGAAAGACTCCGAGGAGTCAGACGCACTGGAATCATGGTCTAACAGAGGACTTACAGCTCCACTAAAATGTCTGTCATTGTGGGACACTTTATGTTTTTTTGGAACAGGTGGTGAGAAGGAGTTTCTACTCTCCCCTCTTCTACCAGCCCCTATGCTAGAGGGTGAGTGCTGTCTAGACCTGCTGGAAGAACTAGATGGGTTTCTTAAACTAGGAAGAGCCTCAGACAGAGTTGTTCTAATCTCTTTATGCATTTCACCTTTAATCCAAGATAGGAGGTTGGCCAGCACATTATCCCCTGAGAGATCTAAGGTACGGGTTCCTGTCAGTTCTGACCCGTGCAGAAAGCCCTGTGCAGAAGCAGGGGAGGGTAAGGAAGGAAGCTCCAGGCAGAAGGTCAACCCGTACTGAGGTGTAAACTCAGAAAGTCTCGCATGCACCACCATGTCCCACCTTTTTTAAAAAAATGGGAGGAGGGTGAATTAAAAACCCATCAGAAGCCTATAAAAGGAAGGGGCCCTTTGCCTTACTACATTTCAGAAGAGCAGCTGGAGGGGATAAGGCAGCAAGGAACTGCAGTAAGCTGAGTCCAGCCAGCCTGATAGACTCCTAATGTCCACAGAAGGTGGCTGAGAAGTTCCCTTTCTAGCAGCCATCAACACTCCGTGGGAAGTGAGAGCAACCAGGGAGGCTCCAAACCCAAAGGCTGGAGTCCCTGCGGTTGAGAGAAGTCCTTCTGAGAGAAGAAGGGGGGTTATCGCTATGGTGATCCCTGCACCTACTCCTTCCCTACATGTGAGTAGGTGCCTAGGCAGGGGGGAGACTAAGGCCTCCGCACCCTCCAAGAAACAGCCCAAAGAACCTCCCTGGAGTCCCTAGCTACTGCCCCAGAAAGAGGGGGAGGAGAAAAGAAGGGCGGGCTAACCGGGTCAGACTTAAATAAAAAATAAAAAATGAAAGCAAAAGCTCTTTGGAATTGCGATGCTGAAGAGAACGCAAGGCGTAACACCTAACTGCCCTGCAGGCAGGGACAGGACTGGGGCCTGGGAGCAAAGCCCCTCCACTCCAGGAATCACAAAGTTCAGTGACCCTGCCTGCCTCCAGAGAGGAGTTTCTTCCCAGAAGACTGCCCCCCCCCCCAGACCACTGGAGAAAGGAAGTTCTCTCTTTCCACACTTTTTACTTTCCATCTCAAATAGCACTGCCACTTGCTTTTCCCCTTGTGAGGAAGATTCTTGATTGTAGGCATGGGCAACCCTGTGTATGTGAATAGCATTTCAAAAGTTCAGAAAAGGAGGTCTGTTAAACTTTACAACATGAATTACAGTCATGGAATCTCTCATATATTTGATATTATTACTTTTACCTAGCTGTAAGAGGAACAAAAAGAAGATGGGAAGGGAGATCTCTATTCCAGTAGTTAATCACTGCATTCAGCAATCCTGAACAAGCCGCTGGTTGTTACAGTTACAGGTAGGTAGCTTAATTTTATGGTCAACAGAACATGATTTGTAGGCAAGAGAATAAGTTTCAGTTTCTTGTTTCATACAGTTCAACACAAAATGAAACTGCAGGCAGAACAAAACGGATTTAACTTTGAACCTGAAGCCTCCAATCTCTTAGCTGCACATGGAAAGAGGAGTCAAAAGAATCCCTAATTTGTTCCTCAACACAGATGTTGTTTGTGATATTTAAATGTAGCTAGTGATCTTTCTTGGTCAATTTATGTTTATTCTCCTCCAATTGTTTCAATTTAGATTCCCTAAATAATAAACTGTAATATTCAAGATTCTGAAGTCTACAAATAAGCAAATAATCCTACCCAGATATATCCTCAAAGGGCTGGAAGGGAAAACACAGAAAATATGTCTGTTGCTTCTACTTTTAATTACTTTCTGATGGGCTTGAATCTTACACTGAGGTCCATGTAAACTGCAGTTAAATCTCATTGGATGACCTTAATAACACAAGAAAATTCCACTTCGATCACAGTAGAGACTTTGATCCAGTCCCATCGCCAGGATTTTTTAAGTCAGGGGGTATTTAAATTTCTTAGGGGGCACTGGCTAATTGAATTAAAGGTAATTTAATTCAATTCTGGGGAAAATAGAGAGGTGCTATCTGGCTTCACCTGGCCACTGTAGCTGACCCTTCGTGCCAGACAGCTGTGCATGAATACTCAGGCTCCTTACCCGCACCCGCCACTGCTTGGGGTGCTGGATGGGAAGTCATGGGGCCTTGCCACTAAGTCGGGGGGCCCTAGGCCCAAGATGCCCCACTGTAACTACAGGCCTGCTTTGATCACACCCAAAAGTCTTCAAGAAGCACACATACATGGGATGAAAGCAACAGCTGGAATCCCCCAATGTATGCCCACAACATCTGGCATTCAGATATATATTGCCTCTGTAACAAGAGCCTTCACAGTGAAAAAAAATCTATATAACTATCCTCCATAAGAACGTATCAATGTAAGTAGAGCCCGATAGATCAAACCACTTGGACAGTTTTACACAGCAGACAACCAGTTGTCCTGGAAGGCAAAATCAACAGGGCACAGAGTCTAAGGTCCTCCCATGCTGCTGATTGCCAGCATTGGTATTCAGAGGTTTGCTGCCACTGGGTAGGGGGGCTCCCTTCAATAACCATGGGTAGCAGCCATTGACATACCTTTCCTCCATAAATCTTTCTAACCTCCTTTTAAAGCCATCTATGCTTGTGACCATCACTACCTCCACCAGCAGTGAATTCCACTATTCAGCTGATCATTGAGTGAAGAGGTATTTCCTTTTGTCAGCCCTGAACCTGTTTCTCAACAACTTAACTGGGTGACCCTGAGTTCTAGTGTTACAGGACAAAGAAGAGGGGGAAAGCTTGCTCTAACCACTTTCTCCACCACGCGCATAATTTTGTAAACCTCTAGCATGTCTCCTCTTACCCATCTTTTGTCTAGAATGAAAAGTCCCAGCCTCTCCAGACTAACCTAATAGGAAAGATGGTTGAATCCCATAACCATCTTGGTTGCCCTCTTTTGTACTTTTTCCAGCTTCACAATATCCTTTTTGAGATACAGCAACCAGAATTGTGTTGTCATTTAAAGACTCCATCTGGTTGCAGCACCACCTGCTTCACTTGTACCAGAAGTACTTTCAAAAGCATTAACTGAACATATGAAGCTCCCTTACTCTGAGTCAACCATTAGGCAACTTTGAGCAGTTCAGTGTGCTGAGCAGTGGCTCTGCAGGATCTCAGGCAAACAAAGGCCCCTTCCAAAAGGTGCTATGAATGATCCTTTACTTAGGAACTGAGTTTGGAATGTTCTGAATGTTAAGTACTCTAATCCCTGATCTACAACTTCCATCTTGAATTATGGTGCTTCTCAAAAAACTTTTATGAGTTTCAATCAACAAAGCAGTACTAGCAAAATAGTATGATTTACCTGCCTACCCGGCTAGGGTTGCCAGGCAATGGCAATTGGGGAGCGGGGACATGGGGGTCACCATCATCACTTCTTTGGAAACTCCATGATTTCCCCCAAGAAGTAACATCAATTCTCTCTAGGAACCACTGCAATGATTCCTAGAGTGATGTGATGTCACTTCTGGGTAATGATTTTTGTTAACATTTCTCCTGCCTCCTAAAGGGATGGTGGTGGGAAGCATGGGTACCCAGTGAGAGATCACCCACCACAGCAGGCAAACCAATGCCCAGTTCAGAATCCTTTCCTAAACCTTCCTTATCTGGAGTAAACCTTTCCTGTGTCCCTACTGTTGCTGCTAACACCCCCACATCTAAACATCAAGAACAAAAAAGAAGTTCAAATAATCTCTGACTAAGGAAAACAAACCATGGCATGTGATAAGAGAATACAGGCCTCTCAAGTAAATATATAACTGGCATTTCCAGTAATAGGATAAATGATGAGATCCCTGAAGGCAAATCTGATAATAGGGATGTTTAAATTAAGCTTACATTCTGTCACAGAATTACTAGGTGAATCCTTAAAATGAGAAAATGAAAGCTATCATCACAATAATGTGTGGTTAAGATAAATGTAACACAAGGGCAGCGAATTTTCACATTTTACATAACCATCGCCTGAGGTATAGTGCTAATCCCTGCTGAGCAAATAAATTTATGGGTGGAAACCATTAGGATCCGGAAGGCCATCTAATCTAGTTCCCCTTTTAGCAGTTATTCCTTTTATCCTAAACTGGTTTGTAGCACTACAAGCCTTGGGCCTTAAAGATTCAGCTAGCCAAACCTCAGCATTAGAACAAGGCAAGTTGGCAGGAGCTTATTTACTTACAGAATTTCTCTACAGTTAGAAAAGAAAATGGCTTTTTTCCCTATAAATTGGAGAGGCAGAAAAATCAGAACAAAACAAGGAGCGTGTATTATTATTGTTTTAAAAATCTGTTCTATAACATCTGCTGTATTGCTTCAGAAACACTCCAGGCTAATTATTAGAAGTTACAGTGGAGAGAAGAGTGAAAAGACATGGGGCTGCTACCTTGAGCAGAATCCAGGAGTATCTCATAAATGATTGCTTCTTTTGAGCATAGATATTCTGAGAATATATGGGGATATGCATTTTTCGTTGTCTGTCTGTCTGGCTAGCTTTCCTATTGCTATAAGAAAAGAAATGTCAACTGTATTTGCATTTGTTAACACAGGTAATTGATAATTTTGGTAAGGAAGTAACAGTTTTCTATGACCTAGCCCACACACCTACCACAGCATACATAGCTACCATCTCCAGCTTCCTTACCAGGTTTCCAGTCAAACTCTTAAAATCAAGGAATAAACAGGAAGGTAATCAGTGCTTCAAAGATATTGATATGTGCGTACCTTTATTTATTTAAGAAAATCTTTATGCTGCCTCCCTAGGAATCTGTCTGAGGGGGGCTTACAAAATATAAAAACAAAACATTAAGAGATATTAATTAAAATCCGGCATTAAAAATCCAGACCAGCATAAAAACATAGACCACTCACCATTGACAGCTTAAAATAACAGTTCCTAAGACTAAAAAAGTGTCTCTGTTAGTCTTTTTGTTGTTGTTTAGTTTAGTCCAACTCTTTGTGACCCCACGGACCACGTCATGCCAGGCCCTCCTGTCTTCCGCCATCCTCTGGAGTTTGCTCATTTCATATTTGTTGCATTGATAACACTATCTAACCATCTCATCCTTTGCCATCCCTTTCTTTTACCTTCTATCATTATAAATAGCAGCCTCTTAAATAAAAGCCTGGGAGAACAGAAACGTTTTGCCTTGACGACTAACAGAAAGAAACATAGGTGACACCAGGCAAGCCTCAAGGGGAGCTGCAGTCTATAGCTGAGGTGCCATTACTGAGAAAGTCCAGTCTCTAGTTGCCACCTGCCTCACCCTCTGAAGGGGAGACAGCACAAGGGAGCAGAGCTTGTGAGGCAGCTCTTAACTGGTGGGCAGGACCATCTGGGAGGCGGCAGCCCTTCAAGTTCTCTGGCACTGAGACATTTAGGGTTTTAAAGGCGAGAACTAACACTTTGAATCATGCAAACTAGTTTACACATTTTATTAACTTCTGCCAAAAGCCCTATAAAAAGTAGATGGTCTCATTTTGCAGGTGAAAACCAGAGGATAAGAGCTGAATGGGGTGCCCATGGCAAGAGCATACTTTTGAATATTTAAGTAATCATAAGTCCAGCTTCATCAGTCTTCTGATTAGACCTCACAGTGCTTTATGCAATATAAAGGATATGATCAGGACTGTCTAATTTTAGTTTATAGTTGTCCTTGAACACTGTTATCTTCCTACAGTAACTGCAACTTCTCTTGACCCACTTTGTAAAATGTCACTTTTCCCTTAATAACACATTTATTTCCTAGCTGTACTTAAAGGCCTTCTCATCTTCATTTTTTTTTAAAAAAACAACTATTATGGATTCTGAACACCTTTCAATTTTCCTAATACAAACTGTGTATCACCAAACACATTGCATTATCCAGTGACTATGGTCTGAGTGAAGAAATGCCATTTTTGCGTTGGAGGTTTGAGACAAGCAAAACTGACATTCTGAGTTTAATATTTCCCCTCCCCTCTGGGCAGAGAGCAGGCAGGATGGGGAGATGTCAGTTCAACTGCTTTACAGATATACCTCAACACCCAGTACAAATGGGAGATAATGGGAGGGTCAAGCTCTCCCCCCCTTCAAGCAGGGAACAGAGATTTGGAAAGATTAAATACTAGAGAGACTTCAGGAAGGAAAATTCTGAAGGCTTCAGTAAAAGTTTCTTTTTTGACCCAGACTGACTTGTTCTGTGGGTGGAGAAACAGATATGATAAACAACTCCTTGAAGCAAGGAAGAAGGGTTCTTTTGTGTTGAGTCCATCAGAGCAGACAGAACTCTTAATTGAGGTCTGGAGGAGACAGCTATTTAAATATCTGCTGTCATGGAGAGCTGGAGGAAACTTTAAGGTAATGGTTACTCTGTAGAGCTCCATAACATCCTAAGCTAAGGAGCCTTTCCTATATTTTAACATCTGATAGGCACATATATAGAGAGAGACAGAGGAATTGTTTTTTACCCATTTCTTTTGAATCCCTTGCTCAATCTGATGCCGTGCTAAAAGTATGCTTGTGAACATTTTCTTTTTAATAAATACTTTATAACTTTGGATGCTAGTAGTAGTTCTCTGTACCACATAGACCTCCACAGTCTTGGACATGCTATCTTAAAAGAAGTGCCAGGGGGTAGGCCAGCAGTTGGCAAGTGGCTATTCTTCCAGTAAACTGCCCCTGTGGTGATCAGACAATGGGCAGAAGGAGGCACAGAGGCAAGGCCTCAGAACCTGGAAGGGAAGCTGAGATTCCTGACCCTCCCAGCAGGCAATTTCTACAAAGGTCAGGTTGTGGCAGTGGGTTACCAGAGAGAGAGAAAAGCCTCTCCAGGTATTGGGAACCATGGAGGGCAGGTGGAACAGGACCTGCAGGCCAGAGCAGGCCTGTTCCACCACAATTTGGTGGCATGGTGGGATAAGGACAAACAGAGAACTTGATTCACCAGGAAATGTGAATTTGTCATGTACACATGCAGAGAGAGCAGTGGAAGTTTTGTGGGGTTTTTGTTGTTGTTGGGGGGTGTATTTTTTAATATGTGCATGTGTTTGTGAGAGTGTATGTGCACCTGGAAGTCATGGCAACCTCTGGTGACTGGTGACTGACTTTGTGTGCACCCTTAGATAGTATAGCAACCCCTGGTGACTGACCCCTACTGGAAGCCTAGAGGATATTCAGAGAGGTGGCTGAATAAAGCCTGTCCCTGCCTCCCACTTTTGGTATTTCAAGGAAATCTCCCATCCAAGTACTTGCCAGAATCGACCCTGCTTAGCTTCTGAGAACTGACAAGATTGGGCTTGCCTGGGCTATTCAGGTCAGGGCTTTTGTTGTTGTTTTCCATTTATCTGACATATCCACAACAACACTTTCTCTCATGTGCACACCCTCTTTTGCTGTGGCTATTATCAGTGCCCTAAAAGTAGCTGAGACTGTCCCTTATGTTACGTCTGGCAAGTTGTGGAAGTAGGGACTGAAGACCACTCAGGACCAAATGCGCTTCCAGAAGAGTGGAGAGATCATCTGCTTACCTCACACTTCTCCACTGCCGGCTGTTGTCCGCACTCAGAGCTGTTCCCTGCCACGATGCCAGCCCGCAGGCTCTCACTGTCACCAGTCCCCTCCTCCATGGAATAAGTTTTTGAGTGATTTCCCCGACGATGGGACAAGCTCCGGCTCTGCACCAGACTGAGCTGTTTGCGAAGTGCCCGGTTTTCCTCTTCCACTTCCCGCATGCGTACTTCCAGGCTCTCTCTTTCTCGTTGACTTGTGGATGTGTAGCGAGGGCTGTGGGGCTGAGATTCAATTGGAGACAGTGACACTGGCTTCCCATCTGCAGGAGGGGGAACAACAGATAATAATTGGCTCAGCGTAAAATTTATGTTCCAGATAAGCAAAGAGAAACTTTCCCCTCCATTAGTTTCCAAAGCATGTTTATGATGCTTTTGTCCCCTTCCTCTTACACCAAAGATTATACATACAGAATGCAAAGATTATACACGAAGAGTGCAAACATGCTGCAGTTCTGGCTCCGTGTTCCAGCCCTCTAGCAAAATAAAGACACAGAAACCATATGGAAGAACTATGTGGGAAGAATCACATCAACACCAGAAAATGTATGAGGAAGAGATGAGTGATCTTCTCACCTCATCCACCCTTCCCATATAGTTTCTACCTGACAGGAGAGGTGTTACATGAAGTAACAGGGAACAGCAACCACAAAATTCCTGTGACTTATGTCTTAGTCAAGAGTGGTACTTTCATCTGGACCAGCAGCTATTCTGCCAATACAAATCAGATGTGTGAAGAACGTATTGACCTTCTCTGGAAGCGATGCCTCATGAAAATAATCATTTCTATCTAGCTCCAGCATGACAGATTTCTTTCATATTTTTTTTATCCTCGCTTTAATCCAAGCAGCTGTTCATTATTCTCCATTTTGTCCTCACAACAGCCTTGTGAGGCAGGTTAAGCTGCGAGAGAATGATGGCTCACCTGGCCTTCATAGGGTGATGGTGAGGGATGACAAATATAATTGTCATCTGCCCCTAGACACCTGGCTTGAAATTGATTATTTAGGCCAAATACCCACATTTTGCAAATTCATCTTAATGCTTCCTACACAGATTCTAAGAAGTGCTTGCAATGTTATATATTAGAAAACCTGCATCTGGAGAAATCTTCCACTGTTCCTTTTGTTCTCCAAAATTAAAGAGACTGAGGATAAAGAAGGGACAGGATCTCTTTCTTATAGCTGCCTACTTTATTCCAGATACACATTGTGCCATGTATAATGGCAGGGACAGATGCTTACACTCAAACACCCATTGAATTCTACCTGTTTTCCAGCAGAGGGGAATTAATACCATGGTTGGGAGGAACGAGCAATGTATCATGAGCATGGATGAGGATGAGCTGACAGAGCCTGCAGAAACCACAGCTGGCCCCTCTGAAGCAGCAGAGGAGGAGAGCTGGCAAGTGCCTGTAACAGCAGTCTTCACACCTGGCTCAGATAAGAAGGAAGAACTGCAAGCGGAAAGTCCTGCTGACTCACCCCCATGTGTGACTCATTTAAGAGAGTGACTGCGGCAAAACTTAGCAAGCAAGCGAAGAGAGGCCAGGCTACAAGGGAGACGCTCAGCCAACCCAGAGTTCTAACAGGAGCCTGGCCAATCATGCAGCTGGCTAACTGGTAGCAGCATTTAACTACACATTCTGGGCAGTACTCTTTGTGGAAGCAACAAGTCAGCTTCATGCTGCTAGCATCCACTCTGTCTCGGCTCTTGCATCTAGACCTTTGGACACCCTGGCTTTGGACTATGTTTCTGGTTAGTGATTTGGACTTGGCTCTGTGTTTCTGCCTCCTGATCCTGGCTTGGCTTTTTGGACTTTGTACTGTCTTCTTGGCTCCTGACCTTGGCTTGTTCTGGACTCCCTTTGACTGGCACCCCAGCCCATGACACAATGTGAGAAATAGTCTGGAGAAGTTCTGCTTTTGGACTCCACTGAACTTAAAGAAAAGGAGGAATAAAATGTACTGTTGAACTGTGCTTAAGTATATTTGATGAAGCAGAAAAGAGATTGGATTTATACCCCGCCCTTTGCTACCCAAAGGAATCTCAGAGTGGCTTACAAACTCCTTTCCCTTCCCCTCCCCACAATGAACACCCTGTGAGGTAGGTGGGGCTGAGAGAACGCTGACAGAAACTGCTCTTTTTCAAGGACAGCTCTTATCAGAACTATGGCTTGCCCAAGGTCTTCCAGCAGGTACAAGTGGAGAAGTGGGGGAATCAAACCCGGTTCTCCCAGATTAGAGTCCGCACACTTAACCACTACACCAAACTGATACCAGTCAGTTACAAAAGAAGCAGCTGTAGGAATGAGATGCTGCCTTTTTCAACCATTTAAATTTCAAAATGGAGGCAACTAAGAGATCAGTGAAAAGCTCCACCAGTTGTGTACTTTCTGACATATAAAGCCTTCATTTGTGGATGGGGGCTTGGAGTCTGTATAGGACGCATGAACGTGAGGAGGCATGAAACTTGCAAAATGCTGGTATTTGGCCTAGCTATTTAGTTTCAAGCCAGATGTTATACTTTTTTGAAGTCTACAAGATAAGAGGTTATTGCTTGCATGGACTTCAGAGACATTCAATGACTATTCAGTTCAAGTAGGTACTTAGTCAAACACTGCTCTTGCTATAGATGTGTTACAAAGGAAGGAGGGGATCTGTTAAAAAATGGTATGAAATGGATAAATATAGTCATATTCTGTTCTCAATACTCCTGTCATCTGATCATGACACATCAAGGCTTCAGGAGACACATCCATGTGTACCAAGCAATTCTTACAATTAATATATCATACAAGGGACCGATTATCATTGCTGAAGAAGCAACTAACCTAGATATGTAATTAGATTAAATGTACCCAGAGGAAGGTGATTATGTTGCCTGTTCCAGGTGTGTTATTGCCCATGAGGGTTTAGAAAGAAGAATCCAGTCTGTTCCCAAAGGACAACTATGTCCTTGTCGTGTGTGCATGCACGTTAAACAGAGCAATATCATCAGTGCAAATGTTTCAGAAGGGAATATAAAGCACATCTCTTCTGTTAAAAAACAAAACAAAAACCCTTCTCTACTAAAACTGCAAATCAAATGAGGACTTGGAACCCTTTTGCAGGATATTAAGATTGTTTTATTTCTGGTATGAAGATTTATCTGTGGACACAATAAATGAATTGGCAAAACACTATAAAGACTGGAAAAAAACACTTTAGCCACATTCAGTAGCAAATTTGGAGATCTGACATAATACTATGAGAGTTATTGAGGAAACAGAAAACGCTATGCAGCAGTGAGAACATGCAATCTGTAGATAACATGGAAACCAACTTCCCTTTTCCACCAATCTTCCTAGTTATCAATTCCCCAAGGAAAAAAATCTATGCCTTTGGTTTATTAATTAAAATATTATACCTTACTTTCCAATTGAAACTTCCCAGAAGATACCTAACATATGGCAAATAAATAAGCAAAACCCAATAATCTAAAATAAAAAGTCCACAGACTGTAACCATAAGGCAGAGGAAGAAATCAGTCACAGGGATTTAAAAGCAGCAGGGGTCAAACAAAAACAACTACCACAACAACTATAATTATGGTGCTCTTAAAAAAAAACCAGCAGCAAAAACTCAATTTTGACTCAGTGTTGGAATATCATTACCTGTAACTGATAATGTTCGAGTGGTCATCTATGCATTCACACCTCTGGGAAATAGTGTGCCTGCGCTGATCCCGATCGGTATAATGGAAAGCAAAAGGGATTTTTGCACCCACTCCCCATCACATGCCGGGCTCCACTGTGCATGACTAGGGGAGGAGCATGACTGTCCCGCCAGTTCCTTCTGACCACTGTCCTCAATCTCCAAAGAGAGAAAAGGACCAAAAGCAGAGGGGAAGGAGGGTGGGTGGTGTGAATGCACAGATGACCACTCGAAGATCATCCATTACAGGTAAGCAACCTGTTTATCTTCTTCATAGTCTCTGTGCATCACACCTCTGGGAGACTAGCCAGCAGTACATGCCTACCTGGAGGAGGGAGCTGAGGTCCTAAATCTGTGCTGCCTGCAACATTGCTCATCCAACTGTGGGCCGTTGATGAAGACGTACATCTAGGGCATAATGCTTCACAAACATGTGAGGCATGGCCCATGTCACTGCTGCATTGCAGATATCTTCTAGCAACACACCTCGCAGGAAGGCTGTGGATGCAGCCACCGCCCAGGCAGAATGCGCCCTTAGCAGGCCCGGGAGCAGCTTCTTGGCTAACAAGTAGCATAGCTTAATAATCTCCATAATCCACTTGGATAGCCACTGGGATGACCCTTGGGGGGTAAAGCATAAGAGACAAACAGGGCCAGCAATTTTCTAAAGGGCCGTGTTCAATTCAAATAAAAGAGCAAAGCTCTTTTGATGTCTAGTGAATGGAGTCCATGTTCCTCCTCGAATGAAGGAGATGGGAAGAATACTGGGAGGATAACGTCCACTCAGACATGAAACTCAGAAACTACTTTCGGCAAGAAAGAAACATCTGGAGCCAACGTGGCCCCATTATGACAGAAATTCAAGTATGGAGGGTCACAACGAAGCGCTGACAGCTTGCTCAGTCTCCTCGCAGAGGTGACTGCGACAAAAAATGCTGTCTTCCAAGACAACAGCTGCAGACTACAAGTAGCCATCGACTCAAAGGGTCTGCCCATAAGCCACATCAGTACCATGGGCAGGTCCCAAGCTGGCATGGGGCCATGCGAGGGAGGAAAGAGGCGGGTCAGGCCTTTCAGAAACTTCTTGGTTTGTGGGTGGGAGAAAACAGAGTGACCCTCAATAGGGGGATGATTAGCCGATATAGTAGCCAAATAGACCTTCAATGAGGCACAGCTAAGGCCCAGGTCCAAACAGGATAACAAAATCCCAAAGATCGCCATCAGGTCCGATGGGGGTGGTGGCAATCCCAATGAAGCAAGATAAGACAGGAATGTCTTCCACTTTCCTGCATAGGAAGCTCATGTAGACAGCTTCCAACAGTTCAATAAGACATGGTCTATCCTGGCTTTGAACTCTAGATGAGGATCTTCCAGGCTGTGAGCTTGGGACGCTGCACGTCATGATGCAGTATCTGCCCCCTCCCTGCTAGGAGAAGATCCACCACTGGGAGAAAGTGGATGAAGGAGCTCTTGGATAGATGGAGCAAAATGGGGAACCAATGTTGCCGGGGCCACCATGGGGTCACCAGGAGACAATGTGGCCTCTCCTGTGTTATTTTGGTGAGTACTCTGGAGATCAGAGGGATCAGAGGGAAGAGGAACACATACAGGTGTGACCAAGGGATCAGAAGCCTGTCTCCCAGAGACAGAGGATCCGTCCCTGCTCTGGAGCAGAATAGATGGCATTTCCTATTGTGGCATGTTCTGAACACGTCCACCTCTGGATGACCCCATAGAAGGAAGAAGGACACAACACCAGACGAAGATCGAGCGTCGATGGAGGGCAGAGCCAGGACGGCGCAAGGGAGCGTGGAGGCGCAGGTGCGGTGGAGCCAATGGACAGAGCTGGAGCCGCGCTAACACAGGAATCACGCGCCGGATGGGCCTGCTGATCCAAGAAGACCAACAAGGAAAAAGGGAAAGATAGAGGAGCCAGACGCCTAGCCGATCCAAGACGGAAGAACAACACTCCACTGGGTGCCGGTAGGGCAGTCCCCTCCCGACTATATATGTGGCCTTAGATAGGGATAATATAGAGTAACTGTAAGCCGCTCAGAGTTCCCTTCGGAGGTTCGAGTGGGATATGAAGTCAAAAGTTAAATAAATAAATAAATAAATAATATAAAGATTGGTTGGAGATAGTTCCAACTGAGTTCCCACTTGTGCCCTGATGCACCTCCCCTGCTCAGGAACTCTGCTTGTACATTCAAGGGAGTGGTGGCGCAGGGTGCAAAAGCACCTGCTTTAACATCTAACGAACAGCCTGTAGGCTGTTCAATACCCACAGCGGCCGGGGTGAGCACCCGGCCTTAGTCCCAGCTCCTGCCCACCCAGCAGTTCGAAAGTCTTAACAACTTACGAGTAGATAAATGAGTACCTGCCTTAGTAGGCAGGGAGCACCCTCCTCAGCAGCAACGGCTCAACGAGCGGAGGTGGCGGCAACAGCGGAGCGGCATAATGGCGGCGATAGTCGAGGTGGTGAGTGGAAGAAAAAGGAGATGCGACATCTAGCGGTGAACCGGTGGCAAAGGTGGAGCCTGGAAGGCGTGAGGACGCTCGGCGCAGGCGCAGCGGAGTCTGAAGGACGGAGCCAGTGCCGCACCACTGCGATCAGCACGACGAACGGGCCCACCAACTCCCGAGGAGCCTGAAGAGAGTAGAAGGAAGATGCCGATCCGAAGCCGAGAAGCCGAGCCGAGCTGGAGATATGTCAACTAAATCCCACCGGGTGCCGTTAGGTAGTCCCGCCTTATTACGTTGTGTCCATAGATAGGGATGTTACAAGCTGTGTAAGCCGCTCAGAGACCCATGGAGAGGGGTTCGAGCGGGGTAGAAATTGAAAGATAAATAAATAAATTCAGAGTCCCCAGAAGATGGGCAGCTCTCAAGAACGTATTTCACGACTGGCACTCATCCCATATGCTCAGGGCCAGTCAGTCTGTTGTCAACGTGAGTGTTGAAGGGGGTGAGTGGAACGGAGCTCCCGCAAGGAGATTCACAGGGTCTGTCCACCAGAGTAGAAAGTTCAGTACATCTGGCAGGATGACAAGATGAAGGGACGGGGTTTGCTGTTGGGGATGAAATTTCCGGACAAACCACAGTTGTAACGGTCGCATGTGCAGCCTGGCAAAGACAATTACATTGGTGGTGGCTGCCATCAACCCCAGCAACCATTGGATTTGTTTTGCAGTGGCACTCTCTGCACTGCGGAAAAGATCCACTAGCTTGAGAATGTCCCATGCTCTCTGAGGAAGGAGAAAAGCCTTGCACACAACAGAGTCCAGGATTGCTCCTATGAATTACACCCTCATGGCTGGAAGAAGCATAGACTTTCACAGGTTCACCTGTAGGCCCAGAGATTCCAGAGTAGACAAGGTCAGTTTGACACGGGTGAGCAGGGATATCCTGGAATCCACTACTAGCAGCCAATAATCTATATAGGGAAAAACCTGGACACCCTTCAGACAGAGGTGTGCCACTATGACCACCATCACCTTTGTAAAGACTTGAGGAGCCGTGGATAAACCAAAAGGGAGGGCTTTGTATTGGAAATGTCTGTTTCCTACTGCAAAACGGAGGAATATATGGTGGGCAGGATGGATTGAGATGTGAAAATAAGTGTCTTTGAGATCCAACATTACCATACATGCTCCAGAGTGTAGGAGTGGAAGGATGGTTTGTAACATTGTCATCCTGAACTTCTTGTAAAGGATGAGACGATTCAAATTCTGAAGATCCATAATGGGACGGAGGCCTCCGTCTTTCTTCAGCACTGTGAAGTAACAGGAGTAGAAGCCCGTGTGGTGTTGAGCTACGGGTACTGGTTCTATGGCATCCTTCTGGAGAAGAGTTTGAACCTCATCTAACAGCACGTCCGAAGGTGGAGTGGCAATGAAGTGAGTAGTTGTAGGAATTTGAGAAAACTCTATGAGGTACCCTGACTGGATTATTGAAAGGACCCACCGATCCAATGTTATGAGTCGCCAGGCTGACAGATAAGGGGGCAGGTGGGTGGGGGAATGCTAAGAGTACTGCAGTCAAAGACCCTGTTTGGGAGTCTTAGAGGTTTTCGTCCTGGATTGAGAAGCAGATGAAAACTTTTGGTTTCCCCCCATAAGGTCGAGAAGAACTGCTCAGAGATCTCTGCCAGTGGGACTCGGAAGAGGACTTAGACGAGAGTCTATGGGACCATTGCTTGGTCCAAGGTTTACCCTTGCTCTAACAGCAGGCGTGACCCCTAGACTGCGAGATGTCTTGATGCTCTTGTCGAGCTCCTGCAGCGCCATATCTGTAGTGGAACTAAAGAGTCCATCGCCATTGAAGGGAAGATCCTCGACAACAGTTTTGGTGTCTGGCTGCAGAGGGGAAGAGTGTAGCCATGCATGCCACCGCAGGGTGACCGAAGAAGTGACGGTCTTCACTGCCGCATCCAGCAGTACGCTTGGAGGCATTAAGTTGGTGCTTCACCAGAAGCATGCCTTCCTTCTGGATACGTCGAGCTCGACAGCTACCATCATCCAGTAGAGAGGAGCTAAATTCCGACATCTGTTCCCATAGGGCATACTGATACCATCCCATACAGGCAGCATAGTTGGAGGTCTTAATTCCCATTGCTCCTGTGGTATAGAACCTTCTGCCAGAGTCAAGCTTCCGTCCTTTATCTGAAGGTGCAGAGTGACTATGCTTGCCCTTAGAGGAAGATGTTACTACTATAGAGTTCTGTTTCAGATGGATGAAAAGGAACTCCGCTCCCGTCTCCTGTATTCTATACATATGGTCCAGTCGCTTGCTGGAAATCGGGACGGACGAGGGATGAGCCCAAGAATCCTTGGCTGCTTGTAAGAGTATGGAAGTCATGGGGAGGGCGACCGCTGTCAACGTGTCCATCTGGACAATGTTGAAGCCCGAGTCTGTGACTACTGGAGGTGGTTGGACTGTAGACAAGGCTAGCTTATTGGCCATTCATTTGACAAAGTCTCCATAAGACTTGACGTCCTCAGATGGAGATATTGGGAGATCATCTCCGACTTGTTGTGGCGGGGAAGGCTCCAGAGGTGGGCAGGGACTTTCCTTTTCAGACTCTGAAGAACCAGAGGAACTGGAACAATCCAAGGGTTCGGAAAGTGATATCAGGTGGATTGGGGTTGAAGCCATCAGTTCCAATGGCTCCACAGACTTTTTTGGTGCCAATGACTTAAGGCCAAAACCTTTAGCAGTCGGTCGAGATGGTAGAGGTTTAGCAAACTGCAGCATTGAGGGAGGATCTCGATACCAAGAGAGTTGGGATGATGAAGACTGGCGATCCCCTTCTATGGAAGGACATGGGGGGAGCCATGGCATCAGTCCCAAGAACGTGTAAGCCCCATACAGATACTGCCACTGGTGCTGATCCCAGGTGGGAGGAGGCTGGAGGGGCATCGTAGGTCGACCCCGATCATTGGGTCTGTACTGAGCCGAAGGAACCGCAACGTTAGCCCCTTGCTCTCAATACAGACACTCGACACTGGTGGATCAAGGAACCTGAGTCAAGTCCATCTCCTGATTGGAGTCAGTGGACTGGGTGGAGTGAAGCAAAGGCGACTTGGCCAAGTGAATCAAGCAAAGTGGCTCTGGGCCGGGTCACTACCTCAGCTCGGTGAGAACTCGACAGTTTTGCCGAGACAGCCTTTCTTGAGCTTTTTGCACTTGATAGGCCGATCATCCTTGCTCTCCTTACATTTATTGGAAGGAGTATGGGCTTTGGACTGCTGTGCTGGGATCGGGCGTTTGAGCACCGATTGTTCGGCGCTGACTGGAGCTGATGTTGGGGACAGAGCGGCTGACGATTCCAATGCAGGCATCGATATTAAGGTGTGACCAGATGTATCTTGCAATGATGCCATCGGAGAAAGCGCGGCTTCCAGTAACATCACACGAACTCTAGCTGTTCTTGGTCTGCTTAGAGAACTTGTAACAATGGGCACAACAGTCTACTTGGTGCGATTCCCCAGGCACAAGAGGCAAAGAGCGTGTCCATCTGAGGGGGCGATCTTGCTACCGTACTTCCAGCACCATTTGAAGAAACGCCACCACATGGCCATAAGCCAGAGGGAGGGGCAAAACGGTCTCTGCAAAGGCAGAGACAGGTCAAATAAACCTAATTACAATTACTTTCCTAATTACAATTACTTTCCTAACTATCTAATAAAAGGAAGAGAAAAAGGCCTAAAGCCAGAAATTTTACCGACTGAGGTGGAGAAGAGCTTACCACCGCGGCGGTCAGAAGAGAACTGGCGGGATAGTCGTACCCCTCCCCTAGTCATGTGCAGTAGAGCCCAGCACATGGTGTGGAAGAGGGCACGAAAAGCCCTTTTGCTTTCCATTATACCGATCGGGGTCGGCGCAGGCGCACTATATCCCAGAGGTGTGATGCACAGAGACCACGAAGAAGACGATTAATTCTTCTGGGGAGGAAACTTTTTACTCCATATCTGAGAAGAATCCCTCTTATGGCCATCCAAACTTCCAAGGGTATGGACACACTAAGAAGCTTTTGAGAACAAACTCAATATGCACATAAGTTCATGCGGTAGCATGTAATCTCTTAACGATCCTGAGCCCAGACCATTTAAGATTTTAACAGGTTAAAAGCAACACTTCAGTGTTTGAGCTGAGTAGCTTGAGGCTTTTCCACAGAACTCCACAATAAAAATACAAGCAAAGAAATGTCACTTACCAACCACCATTGGAGTAGGCACCCTCCTTTGTCCATACAACTAAGGTTAACCTTAGGATATTAATCCTTAAGGTATAGCATTACTCATAATAGGGGACTAAGCTGAAAGTACTTTGTGGGTATTTTGGACAGTGTCAAATCCCCCCCCTCCATCATTTCAGGTGATTTTTTTTCCCATAGTGTTTGCCTGTTCAAGCAGCACTGCCTTGATTCTTCATTTGCCATCAGTTTGTAGCCAAAAATCTGATTGCTTCCTTGCTCATGAAATAATTTCAGATTGCCAGAAACTGTTCTAATAACAGATCCAGGAAGATGATAATGCAGGGTAGGGAAAAGGCAAACATTTGATTTTTAAATCACATTTTTTCCTCCCATGCCCCAAAAATTGAAACAGGAGAACGTTCAGTGCAGGTGATACTCATGATACATTTCACATGAAGATTCCCCTGGGTTAAAATGTATTGTTCTAGAGATCAAGTTTTGGAAAGGGAAAATCACCATGAACCATGATTTCCACATGGACAGTTAGACCATAAGGATTGTGAAAGACCTCATACAAGTACAACCCATAAAGTACATAATGACAGCAGCATCAAAAAGACATATACAGGACTTACAATAGGGAAAGGGTTGAGTTGAATTAAAAATCTCCATTTGGGAACACAGGCTCATCATTTCAGATTTTGTTTGGCTGCCAATCCCACCACCTATGGATTCCTGGCTCCAAAGCTGTTCATATGATTGCCAGTGGCTCAAAGGAGGCTGGGTTTTGCTAACCATTGGATCTTTTAATACCTGTGTCTCCATGCACTGATCATAGGCCTTGCTATGACCCTCATTCCATACCCACTGAAAAATTTTATATCCCCATGTCCTTCTGTAAGTTTGTAAGTTGCTCCAAAATAACAACAGCTGGAATCAGAGAATGTAGCCTGATGAGCTGTTTTGACAGCAGCCTATAGAACTGTTGAATGAAGCTAAGCAATTTTCTCCAGATGTCTGCACTGTAAACAAAGTAATCCCCCCCATATATGTAAACCTCTGGAAATACTTGCAAATGTAGGGGAAGAAGGAAGAATATGAACCCAGTTTAATTCCTTCTCTCTAAAAACTGGTGCCTTAGTGTAACATCCACAAATGCAAGTTCAGGTCTTCTGAAGTTGTCTCAATCAAAACTTAAAGCACTGGCAACAACAAAGAAATGCCAGATCGTATGAAGGTCCTTTGCTGCCACTACAAATTAGATTAAACACAGGACCTTTTTTTCAGCATGCATCATACCAGCTAACCAATGAGTATTTCTGGCTGCTCCAATGTCAAGCCCCACTTCAACAAAGCAATTAAGGAAGTGCTCTAGTTTGAGAAACAATAATAAAGAAATGTACACAAGATCTATGGAAGACTATACATTTATACATTGCCATGAATGGGTGCATGAACTGGTTCCCTGCAGTACAGGGAAAACAGTCTCTGCCTTGTAAATTGTGAGACAAGGAAGACAAAGGGAAGGGAGCAATGTGAAGATAAGGATGACATTGAAAGCATTACTTGTTGGACTGGTGTTTTTGGTATAAACTCTAGTTAACATTTCAACAGGCTTCCCAGCTAACACATTGCTCCCTCCTACGATTTGATATTTGATGGTACGTACAGTTGACACGTTTATTGTCAGTACATTGGGAAACCATTATGCACATGGTCAAACAAAGCTATGGGATTATAAAATACTGATCTATTGACAGCAATAACCAAAATGGCTTTGACTATAAAGGGACTAGGATTTCAACTATTATCAGCACAAAACAATTAACAAGTTTGAACACGCTCTTCTCTGAGATTAAAACTGTCTTTAAACAATGTTTAATAAGTTAACAGATCATCCTATGTGTCCCATATTCATAACTCTTAAACTCTGCACTCCAAAATCCCACCCACCTCGCAACACACACACAAAGCCAAACATTTCTCATGTTAGGCACTAGGTTCAGATAACTGATCTGTGTAGCAGGTTGTGGGCAGAAAAGAAGCAAAATGCATATATGAATACTGACCAGCCAGGACCTCTTCACCCATCCCACCATATGCCCTCTTGCCTAAGATGATATAACCCCCAGTCTAGCCAATTCAAGGGATAGACTGATCATGATTTTCCAGGCCAAAAACGAAAGAGAACATTTGTTTAATGATAGTTCGAATTTACCGAAATTTTACCCATTATTATTAGAAGTTTAAGTAATTACTTTTTAAAAGGTCAATTTCATTGTTCCTAATAATTACTGATTTACTTTGTAATTAGTATACATATGAAACCTGTTAATGCAGGGGTGTCGAACTCATTTGTTATGAGGGCTGGATCTGATATAAATGAGACCTTGTTGGGCCAAGCCATGTCTGTCATAAAATGTAATGCCAGGTAGCAGAGATATAAACTTTATAAAGGACACAAACACAAAGGGTTTGGGTTTTTTTACTTAAAATAAAAACATGCTTAAAACATTAGCACTCTAGCAATATTTTGTTTATTTAACAGTGTCTGATAACTGACACCTCTTGCTCTGAATTACTGCATCAAAATGTCTGTGCTGTTGCAATCTCGAACATGCTGTTCAGGTGTATATCTGTAAGCTGCAAACCTACGATGACACAGCAGCAGCAGAACTGGAAGAAGAAGCAGAAGATAGCCAGTTCCACTGTGGGCCTGATAGAAGCCATCCAGGGGCCTGATTTGGCCCCCGGGCCATATGTTTGACACCCCTGTGTTAATGAATAGTCTCTTGTTGTTGTTTTAATAAAATTAATTCTTTTAAAAAATTTGAACACTTGATTGACACCAAATAGGTAACAAAAGATTAGGTCAACTGACTGTTTAAAGACCGAGACCTAGTACCTTCTGGAATGGAAGCATGGGATACTTGAAGTGGGTGTTCTTTGGTTCCCAGAGATTTTATTTGTTTGTTTGTTTTGTTAGATTTATATTCCACCCTCTCCGCATGGGCAGGCTCAGGGCAGTTTACAACAGGTTAAAATGCAATACAATAAATGCAATAAAACATAGATGCATTAAACAATGCAATGTTAATATTTTAGTGTTAATAAACAATGCGTGTTGTGAGTTCCTGTCTATCTCAGCTAAATTGTTAATTTGTTACTTGTTATGAGGAGATATCTGGACATCACCAGATGGGCAACACCGAAATCAGATTGACTATATAATTTGCAGTCAAAGATGGAGAAGCTCTATCCAGTCAGTAAAAACAAGACCTGGAGCAGACTGTGGCTCAGATCATGAGCTACTCATTGCAAAATTCAGACTTAAATTGAAGAAAGTTGGGAAAAACACAAGGCCATTCAGATTTGACCTAGATCGCATCCCCAATGAATATACAGTAGAGGTGAAGAATAGGTTTAAGGGACTAGATTTGATAGACAGAGTGCCTGAAGAACTATGGACAGAGGTCCGTGACATTGTAAAGGAGGCAGCAATCACTGCCATCCCAAAGAAAAAGAAATGCAAGAAAGCAAAGTGGCTGTCTGATGAGGCTTTGCACATAGCAGAGGAAAGAAGGAAAGCTAAAGGCAACGGTGAAAAGGAAAGATTTGCCCAACTGAATGCAGATTTCCAGAGAACAGCAAGGAGAGATAAGGAGGCTTTCCTGAATGAACAATGCAAAGTAATAGAGGAAAACAATAGATTGGGAAGGACTAGAGATCTGTTCAAGAAAATTGGAGAAATCAAGGGAACGTTCCATGCAAAGCTGGCCATGATAAAGGACAAAAACGGTAGGGACCTAACAGAAGCAGAAGAGATTAGGAAAAGATGGCAAGAATACACAGAAGAACTATACAAGAAGGACCTCAATGTCCTTGACAACCACGATGGTATAACCACTGACCTTGAGCCAGACATCCTAGAAAGCGAAGTTAAATGGGCCTTAGAAGACATTACTAACAACAAAGCTAGTGGAGGTGATGGCATCCCAGCTGAGTTATTCAAAGTCTTAAAAGAAGATGCTGTTAAAGTGCTGCACTCAATTTGCCAACAAATTTGGAAAACACAACAGTGGCCACAGGATTGGAAAAGGTCAGTGTACATTCCAATCCCAAAGAAGGGCAATGTCAAGGAATGTTCAAACTATCGCACAATTGCACTCATTTCACACGCTAGCAAGGTCATGCTCAAAATCCTACAAGCTAGGCTCCAACAGTACGTGGATAGAGAACTGCCAGAAGTACAAGCTGGGTTTCGAAGAGGTAGAGGAACTAGAGATCAAATTGCCAACATTCGCTGGATTATGGAGAAAGCAAGAGAGTACCAGAAAAACATCTACTTCTGCTTCATTGACTATGCTAAAGCCTTTGATTGTGTGGATCACAATAAATTATGGCAGGTTCTTAAAGAGATGGGAGTACCGGACCACCTCACATGTCTCCTGAGAAACCTGTATAAGGGTCAAGAAGCAACAGTTAGAACTGGATATGGAACAACTGACTGGTTTAGCATAGGAAAAGGAGTACGACAAGGATGTATATTGTCACCTTGCTTATTTAACTTATATGCAGAGTACATCATGCGAAATGCTGGCCTGGATGAATCACAAACTGGAATTAAGATTGCTGGGGAAAAGATCAATAACCTCAGATATGCAGACGATACCACTCTGATGGCAGAAAGTGAAGAGGACCTAAAGAGCCTTTTGCTCAGGGTGAAAGAGGAGAGTGCAAAAGTGGGCTTGAAGCTCAACATCAAAAAAACTAAGATCATGGCATCTGGCCCCATCACTCCTTGGCAAATAGAAGGGGAAGTCGTAGAAGTAGTGACAGACTTCACATTCCTAGGATCCCAGATCACTGCAGATGGTGACTGCAGCCATGAAATTAAAAGACGCCTGCTCCTTGGGAGGAAAGCGATGGCAAACCTAAACAGCATGATAAAAAGCAGAGACATCACCTTGCCAACAAAAGTCCGCATGGTCAAAGCAATGGTATTCCCCGTAGTAATGTATGGCTGTGAGAGTTGGACTATAAGGAAGGCCGAGCGCCGAAGAATAGATTCTTTTGAACTATGGTGCTGGAGAAGACTCTTGAGAGTCCCTTGGACTGCCAGGAGATCAAATCAGTCAATCCTAAAAGAAATCAACCCTGACTGTTCCCTGGAAGGCCAGATCCTGAAGCTGAAGCTGAAATACTTTGGCCACCAAATGAGAAGGGAGTGTTCACTGGAGAAGACCCTGATGCTGGGAAAGATTGAAGGTCAAAGAAGAAGGGGACGGCAAAGGATGAGATGGTTAGACAGTGTCATCGATGCAACGAACATGAAATTGAGCAAACTTCAGCGGACAGCGGAAGACAGGAGGGCCTGGCGTGATCTGGTCCATGGGGTCGCAAAGAGTCGGACTCGACTGTGCGACTGAACAACAACAATGAGGAGATTCCAGAGCCTCCCCTCCAGCTCGCTTCATAAAGGCAATTTCCAGAGTCCTTCTGCCTTTATTTAGGCTTTCTATCTCTAAAGTCATAAGATGATTTGATGGCGGCAGCTCCCTCTTCTGTGGCCAAGTCTTCATCCGTCTCCGAGGGGGTGGAGCCACTTGACCCGGTTTCTCCTTCTTCTTTAGATCCCAGATGGCGTTTTAGAAATTCTTTGGCTTTAAAAATGGAGTCAATCTTCTCTCTCTTGTTGTTGATTTTAAAGATGACACCTTCAGGCACCGCCCACCTGTCTGGAATTTGATTGGTTTGGAGAAAAAGAATTAAGTCCTTATAGTTCTTTCTTTTTTGACGAATTTCAAATGGAATGGCTTTTAAGGTCTTGATAGTTGTATTTCCCAGTTTCAGTGGAGTTGCTGATGTTGCTTTTAAGATTGCATCTCTGTCTTCTTGAGAATCTGACCATTATTTCCCCAGGCAGGCTATTTTTTTTGATGTAATTAGAATACACCCTATATGCTGTTTCCATATCATGTGTAATTTCTTCTGCTTTCAAGCCTGTTGCTGGGGCAATAATTTCACTGAGTATTTCCTTCAGGTCCTCTTTAGCTGATTCAGGAACTCCCTGGAATCTAAGGACCATGTAAGCTTTTTCCATTTGTAATTGCAGCAAACGAGTTTTCTGGTTAGTTCTGCTTATTCACTCCCATCTTTTTCTTCATATTCTTATTTGTGGCATACATCTCCTTCACAACTTCCACCGTTTGCTCCATCTTTTTGGCTGTTTCTGCCAACTGGAGTTGCTATGATGCAAAGTTTTGATTTAGTGTGACCAACTGCTGGTTAATACCAGCGAGTTGTTCCATCACGGGCTTGATGGTATCCACTAGGAGTTTCATGACATGCACTCCCTCTTCCGGCCTTGGACTCTGGCTGCCCGTTGGTTTTGCTTTCGTTCCTTTTTTCCCCCGTGCCCGCCAACATGGTGTATTGTTTACTTAAGCCACTCGCTATTTCACCACCTCTGAAAATCGCTTCTGGACTAAATCCGCTCTAATAAGTCTCTCAAAACAAGCCAATCCCTTATTTTTCCCCATTCCCCCTCCCCCTTTTCCGCTTATCTGTTCATGCAAGTTGGAGGCGTCCCTCCTCTCTCTCGCCTTGAAGATAGGAGGGGGTAGGGGAGGTTTCCGCTTATTTCAAAGTTCATTTACATCTGACTCACATTCATTGTCGGTCCCAAGATCGCCTTTTTAAAAGACTGGTGTTTTTATGGAGTTTAACCATGTTTCTGGAAGGGAGCCAAATCTGTCAAAGTGAACAAATGTGCCAGTGAGGAGGACGGCCATGCGATGTTACTTTTGAGAAGTTCAGCTGGTATGCCGTCAGGGCCTGAAGCTTTATGAGATTTGAGATAAGAGATTGATTCAAATACTTCTTGTGTAACAGGCAGCCATTCAGGAGCATCTATAAGTGTTAATGAATCATTAGTGGAAACAGTTATAGAGGGGATATTGAATAAACAAGTGTAGTAGGAAATTCATTTCTGAGGGGGGATCAGGCAAGTATTGGAGAGGGTAGGTACACTAACCAGACAGCCAAACTCTCCCCAGCTTCCCGCACAAAGCCAGCACACTCTATGCCTGTGAGCCTCAATGGCGGGAGCGCCCTGAAGGAGTAAGCCTCCCGGATGAACAGAGCCACTCCTCCTCCCCCTCCCCTTAGTCCGTGACTGGTGGAAGACTGAGAACCCTGGCGGAGCCATTTGGGAGAGTGCTACAGTCTCCCCATCTCACACTCAGGTCTCAGTCATGCACACCAGGTCCACGTTTTGCTCCAGCAAGAAGTCCCGAAGGACTGAGGTTTTATTATTTATGGACCTGGCGTTACACAGCACCAGTGACAGAGAGGAGTCTTTATTCCTAGCCCCACTGACTGCCACCTTTGGGATGGGGCACAGGCTGGAAGGGGGATGAGCTTCTCTGTTTCTCTGAACTGCTAATTCACCACTTGCAGTTCAGGCATGCAGTCAGCAGCCACCCCTCTCCCTCCTCTTTCACAAGTTTTAAAGGGCCCTCCAGCTGATTGGCAGACCATGTGCTCCAGCCAATCAGCTGGAGGGCTGGCCAGCTGTGTGCAGAAGCCCACAAAATCCAGGAACCCCCTGCCTCCAGCTGGGGAGTGGCATCCCTAACTCCAATAAACAAGCTGCAGCCAATACCGATAGACTATGCTGGCAACATTAGCTGTCCCCCCTTAAGACGAGAAGAGAAGAGATTGGATTTATACCCTGCCCTTCACTACCCAAAGGAGTCTCAGAGTAGCTTACAAACTCCCTTCCCTTCCCCTCCCCTCCCCACAACAGACACTCTGTGAAGGTAGGTGGGGGTGAAAGAGTTCTGACAGAAACTGTTCTTTTTCAAGAACAGCTCTTATCAGAACTATGGCTTGCCTAAGATCATCCAGCAGGTGCAAGTGGAGGAGTGGGGAATCAAACCCGGTTCTCCCAGATTAGAGTCCGCGCACTTAACTACTACACCAAACTGGCTTAAGTGAGATTCATGAGGGAGGAGTTTGGGTAATGACACTGAGAACTGACTTCTCCTTTGGGTCAGAAATCTGGTACCATGCCTACTACAAATCCATAACAAAACAAACAGGAAGTTATAAGCCTCTTATGAAAATCGCTCCTATTTTAAAGTTAGGTTCCAATCTTCCTGTAGATAAGCTTGTATAAGCTAGGGTGTATAAGGCCTGATGCTGCACATAAAATAGTTAAAACTGAAATAGAGGGTGACTTTGAATCTCTCATTCCTGCTCTCTGCACTTGAAAATCCTCACTGCACTTCAATGTTTCTTTTGTTAAGAGTCTAATCCGTGATTCTTACTTTCATGCCATTTGCTGTTTCTTTATATCAAATTTTTACTGTTGGCAACAATCTGGTTTTTGGACAAGGCAGAAGTTACGGTTAGATACAAACACTGCAGATTTAATGAGAAACCAACGTTTGATTGAGGGATGCCAGCCTCCAGGTGAGACCTAAGGACCCCTGGAATTACAGGTCATCTCCAGCCTATCAAGAGCAATTCCCTGGGATTGTCTGTGGTATTGTACCCCACTGAGGTCCCTTCCTTAGGCTCCATCCTCAAATCTCTAGGAGTTTCCCAACCTAAATCTGGCAGCCGTACCCCCCATCCCCCAACGGTGACCAGGGCGGACCTGGCAAGCCTAAAACCCTGTGCTTCTACTTTCTCCTCATCACCACACAAACTCAAGTTACTTCCTCTTTAGTTACAATTATTTAGCGGGATGCAGGTAACTTGGATATGAGCTTAGCTAGTACCATCCCAAGAGCAATGGTGCTGTAGGTTGACACTGTCTGAAGTCACTAATTCAAAATTCACTGGGGGGGGAGGTGTAAGGCTTGTTCAAATTGTGCATGGCTGGACCATTCCAGAAACTTTCTGCCAAGAATTCCATAACCTTGATGCTTCTGCAACTAAGTTAAAGTTCTAACCGAAGATGTCCCCCCCACCCCACCCCCCAGCAAACAATTATAATTGCTCATTATTTGCAGTCTGCCGGAAACAATAGGTGTGTGATACAACATTAGGTACTCAACAGAAAAAAGGATACCAATATGAACACCAGAGGTGTTAAAATTTTGCACTGGAGAAAGTTGTAGAAATTTAACAGGGATACAGTTATTTGGAATCTTAAATATAGTTGCAGTGAATTAGTTGTTGGATTGGCTAAAGAAAGCTGCATTCCTCTCAAAATATTTCTTTCTGAAATACTGTGATTAATTTCAAGACTGAACAATTTCTGGGGCTCCCCATTTGCTTATCAGAGGTTAGACCCATCTGCTGAAAACCAAGGTTAGACCTATCTGTTGAAACCAAGGAGAAGTAGCTACGTGCCCTATTATTTCTGACTTCCAAGCAGACTTACCCTGTTATGTCTCCACTTTCTTTTGCAACCCACTTTTCATGACCTGGGGAAATGCACAACTCCGGTGAAAAGAAAACTCTTTAAACAGTCTTTCCTTTTTCTGGCTAAGAGGGGTGCCAAATGGAAATAACGCTTTATCAAAGTAAGCACTGAGTGAAAAATAAGATTTTATCACAGGCTTGGCTTGACAAAGATAACGTGTTATCAAGAGGGGAGGCTTGGCAAAGATAACGCATTATCAATATCAGGAGCGAAGCTTGGGGAAAATAGTGTGTTAATACCTATTAGGTTCTAAATCAACCATCTGTGCTCTTGATGAATTGTTATTTTCTCAAAGCCCCTCTACTGCAAAAAAAGCTGCTTTTTTCCCAGTGCACTAGACCTCTGATAACACTTTGTGAGATGGGAATTGGGGAAGTGAGAAGGAAATACCTTTTCCAGGTAAATTTAGAACTATCCCTGTCATTTTGTAACAACATAAGTAACAGAGAAGAGGTCAAACTGGCTGGCTGAAATACAGCCTTCCAGTGTAAGCCACCCCTACATTTATTCACACCTTTTACAGCACGGGCTGCAACCTATGGCTCTAGAACCAACTGTGGATCAGGATAGAACCAAATGGGATGCAGAGTGGTATAGTATAGCCTGATCTCATCAGATTTCAGAAGCTAAGCAGGGATGTTACTTGGATCTGAGACTACGGAAGATTTTGCAAAAGAAAGCAATGGCAAACCACCTCTTATTAATCACTTGCCTTGAAAGGCCTAAGAGGCTGTGAAGGCACTTTACACATGCGCAGAGTACCAAATATGTCTCTCTAAAAAAGGAAACCTAACTTTTAAGGTGTATTGGATGGTTTAGCGTTATGCTAGAGTTACGAGAACGGCAAGCAAAGTTTCTCATGGGACTAAAGGGCTTCTTAGAGATGCTTTGCACAAAGCAAAATCAGGGAGGTGAAGTAGAACCAATAAACCAAGCATGAAGCACAGACAAATCTATGCCACTACACTAAACCAATTGTGCTGCATACTCATCTGTTTAATAGTGATATCTTGTGTGTGCTGCCTCATAGTAAATGACCTGCAACCAGTCTTCCCCCTAAGCTGAGTTAGTGTGAGCTAGCTCATAAGTTTTTAGCCTCTAGCTCACTCATTTTTGTCTTAGCTCAGGAAGGATGGTTCCAGAGCAAACTAATTTATGCAGTAGCCAAATCGCTCACTCACAACTTTAATGCCAGCAGCTCACAAAGCAGAATTTTTGCTCAAAAGACTCCACAGTTAGAAGGAACATTGCTTGCAACACCCAGTGTTTTGACTGAAGAAACTTTATGGATTATGAATTAACATGTTAATTATCAGTAAGGTTAAGTTCTAAATTCTCAGTTACACTATAAAGTACTGAGGCTGATGTATTGGAGAGTGATTTCAGCTCATACTTTATTTAGTTACAGGCAGATCTTGAGAAGGCGTACCTGACCCAGAGGCCAGTTTATATCCCTGTAACCAAACCACACCCAACACATCCCCACTCCCATGATATGCCATTTAAAGTGCACTCGAGTTCCATAGGTCCATTCTCGGATCCTAGCCTTCTGATAGGTGTACGCTAGGATTAATTCAGGCTATTGTCTTTTGGAGCGATGCTTGGGCCCTTCACATGGCCACATGTGGACCCGACCATGTGCGTGGTCTCGCTGGGTACACAACACCCCTCCACCTTGGTCCAGGTTACCCTAGCATACATAGTTCTTTAGGTACATGGGTCTCTTTCTCCCTTGTGGAGCAGTGGATGTCTAGAGCCGGGGCTGGGTTTCCTGGCATCATTCCTGTTGGCTCCAGGGACGAAGTCTCTGCTGCTGGGATCAGAGCCTGAGCTGGTGTGCTACTGGACTCCGGGTTGCTCATTTGTTCTGGGTTGTCACTGTCCACCTCTCTGGGAATCGCACCTGTCCCTGGGTGTGGAGGATCAGTAGTTTCTGGTTTCCCAGGAGAGATGTCGTCATCATCTGTGACTTCTGGGGTTGTAAGCAGGATGTGGCGGCATAATTGATCAATGTATTGCCTCCATATCTGGCTGTCCTCACAGGAAACTTTATATGAAAGAGGCCCGGTCACCCGAACCACTCTAGCTGGGACCCAGGTGGGACCCCAGCTGTAATTTTGGGCATAGACCAGGTCCTCTGGGAAGAAACCTCTAGGTGCCACCTGGTCTTCTAGGTTAGTGCTGTGGTCGAGTGCCCAGTCCAGATGGAGGCAGTCTAGCCGGGTCATCAGATGGAGGCCCATGAGTATTTCTGCAGGACTACGGCTGGTGATGGAGTGAGGGGTCGTGCGCTGGCTGAACAGGAAGGCTGCCAGCTTGTAGTCCCAGTTGCCTTGGTCCATGCGGTGTAGCACCTCTTTAGTCATCCTGACCATGCACTCTGCTTGACTGTTGGTTGCGAGGTGGAAGGGAGTGGAGTGGATGTGCCTAATACCATAGTACTGCACAAACTCCTGGAATTCTGAGGAGGTAAAAGTGGTAACATTGTCTGTTACTAGAGAGTCCAGTATGCCATGTGAACTGAAGATCCACCACATCGCTCGGATGGCAGATCAGGATCGACAGGACTGGTGTCGCTTCCAGCCATTTTGAGTAGGAATCGACTAGAATAAAGAAGGTATGGCCCTGGAAGGGCCCAGCAAAGTCCAGGTGGAGTCTGGACCACAGCTTGTGGGATAACTCCCAGGGTCGCATCAGTGCTTTCAGGGGCTCGGGGCATGACTCCTGGCACTTCTGGCATCGCTTAACTGTGTCCTCAACCTCGTTGTCTAGCCCTAGCCAACATACATAGCTCTGGGGCAGAGCTTTCATTCTCACTATTCCAGGGTGGTGTTCGTACAAGGTGGTGAGCACTCGGCTTTGCAGAGGTAGTGGTATCACCACCTGACTTCCCCACAACAGACACCCTTTGTGTGAAGACAACTCATCATGGTGGGCTGAGAATGTCACGAACTCAGGACCCACTGGGCTGGCAAGCCACCCCCTCTCCACCCAGTCGAGGACTTGGAAGAGGATGTGATCCCGGGCCAAGTGGTGCAACACATCTCCCACCTGGACAAGGCAATCAGGCAGATCCTCCAGCAGGGCGATGTGGTGGGCTGGCATGGGATTGGAGTCGGAGGAGGGCAGTGGAAGGTGGCTGAAGGTGTATATGTGCCCCATTGCTTTACCAGGGTGGTGGAGCAGCGCATACTGGTATCCCGCAAGGAAAACAGACCAGCGAAGCACCTGGGAAGACAAGATCTGGGGATTCTGGTGGTCTGAAGCAAGCAAACCCAGCAGGGGCTTGTGGTCGGTAACAATCGTGAAGGCCCAGCCATACAGGAAATCATGTTTTTTTCACGCTGGCGACAATCGCCAAGGCCTCTTTGTCGATCTGCGCGTAGTTGTGCTCCGCAGCCAACAGTGTCCAGGAGTAATAGGCCACAGGAACCTCATGACCATCAGCCAACCGGTGCCTCAGGACAGCCCCCACCACATAGGCAGAAGCGTCACATGCTAAAACCACAGGCAGGGACTCGTCAAAATGGGCGAGGACATCATTAGAGACCAACAGTTCTTTAACCACCTGGAAAGCGGTGGTGTGTTTAGGACCCCAGACCCAGTGAGCATGCTTGTTGAGTATCCTGTGGAGGGGTTCAGCGATGGCGGACTTGTGGGGTAAGAAGGAGTGGTAGAAATGTAAAAGTCCCAGGAAAGCCTGTAACTCCGCCTTGGAAGAGGGCGTGAGTGCATGACTGATGGCACAGACTTTATCTTGTGTAGGATGAATCCCCTGGGCATCCACCACAAACCCCAGGAATTCCACCCATGGCACCCCCAGTAGGCACTTCTCCCGCTTCATCTTCAGCCCAACTATGGCAAAGACCCCACGGACCCCAGATGAACTGTGTCAGGATGTTTTCTTCCACTTTCGTGAACTCACAGTCCATCGTTTGTTGACAGAGTTTGGCCACAAATGCGGAGGCCATTTTGCTGGGCTTCTGGAGGCACGCTTGGAAGTCCATATGCTTGGCCATCATGGTGGGCTTTGACGCATAGTACTTCATTAAGATCGCGATGATCTCATTGTAGGTATTTTCAGTTAGCGTCTTGGGAGCCAGGAGGCCCTTGGCCAGACAAATGGTGGCCACTCCACACGTGCTGAGGAGTAGGGCCCATTTCTTGTTGGCATCAGTGACCTCGTGGTAGGTGAAGAAGCTGGTGAGCTGGTCTACCCATGATTCCCAGAACTCAGGGTGTGTGGTGTTGAAGTCCTCGAGGTGTCCCACAGCGACAGCGATGATTCTCGAGAGAAGCGAAGAGTGATGTCCTGGGGAGTGGTGCACGTTGTGGTGATGCGGAGTACAATGGCTTCCACAGGAGCGATGCTCGGTGCTGTGCTGGATGAAGAGTCAGGCTCGCTTATCGGGATCCCATCCTCGTCACCAGTATAAAGTACTGAGGCTGATGCATTGGAGAGTGATTTCAGCTTATACTTTATTTAGTTACAGGCAGATCTTGAGATGGTGTACCTGACCCAGAGGCCGGTTTATATCCCTGTAGCCAAACCACACCCAACACCCCCCCCACTCCCGTGATACGCTATTTACGGTGCACTTGAGTCCCATAGGTCCATTCTCAGATCCTAGTCTTCCAATAGGTGTGTGCTAGGATTCGTTCAGGCTATTGTCTTTCAGAGCAAAGCTCGGGCCCTTCGCATGGCCACGTGCGGACCCAACCACATGCGCGGTCTCACTGGCTTTCTTATATTGGCTCTTTGTTGAGCTCTTGCTCTAAATTTTGATGTAGTTTAGCTCTTAAGAATAAAAGGTAGCAGGCCCATGTTTTAAAGTGTGCACAGTGCTTTATGAAAATTATTTACTCTGTTTACTTTGGCAAGCATGCAAAAGGTTCCAGGTTCAGCCCCTACCATTTCCACCTAAAATGGTCTTGGGTATCAGAGACTGGAAAAGACGGCCCTCTGACTGAATCAGGAGAATTACCAGTAAGAATGGAGAGAGCTGAGATAGAAAGACTAATGACCTACTCAACATTAGGCAGCTCCATAAGTTCACCACCATTAAAATTAATAAGGATGGAGCTCTGAGGCCAGAAATGGCTTGTCCAAGAGACCTGGAGAGTTTATTTTTAAGTAGGAACTGGAGCCCTTATCCAAACCAGCTCTTGCCCCTCTTCACATAATTTAACAGTTATTAAATTGGGGGAAAGGGAACTTCAAGTAGCTAGGAATAAGCCATATTCCCTTGGACACTTCACAGAATGACTTCACTGGTTATATTAAAATTGTTAATAAAAGTCAGAAATTTGGTACTGATATAACTCAAGGCACCCTGATTACTTAAAGTGTCTAGAAACATGACATTTTTACATCTGTTGATTGCAACTCAGGATGTGAAATCTACAGTGTATGTATGGTGTGGGGATGCCATGAATTCCATGGTGAATGTGTTCAGCTGTCAAACATTCAATCTGTTCAGCTCCCAATGAACAACTTTAACAACTGATGAACCAAAACTGCCTCCCAAACTTTCTACAGAGAGAGTCCCTGCCTTGCAGGGACATAGCAGGAAGTTTGGCGTGGGAGAGCAAAAGCCAACTCTCTGCCGATACCAGCTGAGCTTCTCAGCCTGTTCTGTATCTGACCACCCAAACTTCTCCTTATGTCCCAGGCCTTTGGAAAAGACAAGGAAACAGGGTAGGGAGAACAGGAGCAAATAGCGTCTTTTCCCCTTCATCCCCACAGTCCACTTAGGCTGTGGAGAACAAGAGCAGATCACTCCTACTCTCTGCAGCCCATTTTCTCTCTCTCTCGCTCTCTGCACCCAAAACCAACAAAATGGGCAGGCAGTTTGGACTGCAGGAGAACTGGAAGTGAACTGCTTCTATTCTATGCAGCCCAAGCTGACAGCCATCTGCTGAGCAGCTCAAAACAGATTTGCTTCTCCCTTCTTCCCCAAAACTGAGAACTTGGAGAATGGTGATCTGCTTTTCTCACCCACCCACCACCACACCCCAGAGCTTGGGCTGCAAAGAACAGAAGCAGATCTCCCCTGTTGTCCTGCAGCTCAAGCTGTCAGTTTGGGGGAAGAGGAATCTTGTCCTATTCTCAGCCCAGGCTCTCTGTTGCTGGGGAAAGTGGATTGCTTCACTTCCCACCCCACCCCCAAGGCCTCCGCTTGGACTGTAGATGATAGGATCAGATCGCTCCTGTGTTTCCTCAGCCTAATCCGTCAGCTCTCAGGGAGAAAAGAACATGACCTTCTCTTCCCAGCAGCATCCTACAGCTTGGCTGAGGCCCAACTGGCAATTTAGGATAGGGAGACGAGAAGGAGAAACAGTTGTGCTGCTGATTCCCCTTCCCATTTGATGCCTCTCAGCAAAGCTGGAATGAAGCAAACTTTCCAGGCTGGGAGATCAGAAGAATTAAACTTCCAGCTGATCCCTGCAATCAGCTGAGTATTGGCTGGTTATCCCCCCACCACCACCCACTTTTGCAAACAGATTGCAAAAAGTCAAATAGCCTGTACGTTAATCAGCTGCCTGGTCACCACTTGGGAACGGCATGTGAGCCAAACCACCAGGTGTAATCATCTAATATGGTGTAATCATCTAGAAGGTAAGCCTGCCACAGGAATGAAAGTGAAGAATAGAAGTACAGGAAAGTCCAAAGTAAGGGTTTGGGTGCCAAAAATACAGGGGGATAGGTTCAGTGAAAATCAAGCTGTCATGTGGGGATAAAGAATTTCTAGAGACAACCCTACATATTGCCAAATTTGCAAGCCATTTTTATATGTTACTTAGTAATATAAACACATCACAATACTCCCACACAGACTTTGATTATAGGTATTTTCAGACCACTTTCCCAACATTATCCCATGCTTAAAAAGTTACACCTCTACAATATATATGGATAAGATTGTGCTGTCAACAAAGTTCTTAATCAAAAACTACAACATGGATCTGAGGTCAGATCTGACATGCAATTTAGTTGCAAAATGGTGAAAAATATTAATTGTGTTGGGAAAGGAAGTCATTGAACATTTTTTCTTACACCAGTTTTCTGATTTAAAATGCCATGCCCTACTCCTGAGGTTGCTTTAAGTCCTGATGGGACAAATACAGATACACATATTGTGTCTTCCAATTTCTCCTGCACCCCCATCAGGACTAAAAGCAATGAGGGGTGGCTGTGTTCACTGGGGGAAACTGTACTAAGGGAAGATCAACTCTCTTTCCCAACTCATCAATCTGTACTGGGGATCACCATGTTTGTTCATAGCTGAATGGGAGATCCAGTCATAGATCTCCCAGCATCACAGAGACTGGGAGTGTTTCACCTTGAACCAGTCCACATTCCATTCATTTCCATGCTAAGCAACAACATGGAAGGCTTAAGCTCTGGCATTCCCAAAGGCCTTCTTTCCCCTAGAAGTTGTGGAAATCCCTTATTGGCATCATTAATGACAGACTGAAAAATGAGACAGAGCCTTGTCAGGACAGTGAAAAGATAACAGGAAATGGCTAGCTGAGGGGGTCAGGCATACTGGCTATAAAATATATTGCTGGGAACCAAAAGGAAAAATAAAAGAAAAATGTTCTAAAGCCAAATTAAAATAAGGATGGGTGAATGTCTCTGTGTATGTGTATGTGTGGACCTTATGCACATCTTCCAGAAAGACATGACTATTGTAAATAATACTACCTATAGCAAATCTAAATAAAACTAGATACTTAATGAAGGCTTCTAATTATTATAAAGCAACAAAAAGGAAATGCAAGACATACTAATAATTCTAAAAACTTATGAACTAAAACTAAAATACCTAAACTCTTAGACCGATGCAGAAAGCAAACACTGGTGGGTTAAGCAGACTTAAAGCAAAAAGATAACTAAAAGCAATGCAAATGCTATGCTACTTAACTAAGGGAGATAGAAGGAAGAGGTGAGAATGAATGTGGGTAAAAACATTATTACAAAACAGATTTAGAACATGTGGATAGTAAAACATGGAAATGACATGGGCCAATGAATATATGCAGGCAGTGATATAAATCAATTTGAACTTCAGTTGAACATAAGACAATACAAATACAGATAAATGTGGGCAAGAAGTATTGTTACATTTTTGGGGGAAAAACCCAGATACCCAAATTGTCAGAAGGCACAGGCAATCTGAGTCTTAGTTGTGGAGGTGTCACACTTTCAGGGACTGAAAAGCAGTTCTTGGATCCCAAAGTGATAACTGGGTGGTTGCCGTGAGGCATTTGCAGCTCCTCGTTGATCAGCTGACGGGCCCTTTAAATCTTGCAAGAGGGGAGGGAGAGGGGTGACTGTCCTCAGTCAGGCTTGGGGGTGGGGTTTGCCCCCCCACCAGCCAGCTGGCCGGCAGCGGATTGGAGCCCTCAAACCAGGGGAATCCCCATTGCGACCCGGAGGATGGTAACCCTAGTAAACACACACACACGGGCAATACTGCTCTGAAATATGTTAAATATACAAAAGCACACCACAGATACACTAAAATGACTACACACTGGCATAGTAAAAATATCAATGGATAAAAAGGCTAGCTCAGCACCCAGATGCAGCTAATTCAGATACTCCTGATGATGAATAGACTCAGCTGCTCATCAACAGAAGACTCCAGCTGCTAATTACTGAGTTAAACTTTTGAGCAGTATTTGCCTATGTAAAGAACTCTTTTCCCCTGCTGCTGTTAGCTCCGGAGACTGGAATCTTATGTTCTGATAGTGTAGCATTTTTGTATTTGGGGACAAGACAGGGTGTACTTTTGCACTTTCCTTCCAGCACTTCCCTTAAGACAGTCATTCAGTAAACATAACTCAGTGTGCATACACCTGCATACACAAAAATCTTCTTTCACTTAAACATAAGAGTTACAACAACAACAGTTAGCATATATTTCTCAAAACAATCCCCCAACTACCCCCATAACTATTAGAAAAAATATTCTGAAGCTCCCCAATATTCTAAAATGTTTGGAAATACAAAGTAATAGATCTAGAAATGTATCCAGCCTCCAGCATCACAATAATATATACTTAGGGCTCTTTTGCATTTGTTTTTTGTAAAGGATCGAACAGATGCCTGTTAATAACCATCTTTAAATGCCCACATTTTATCAAAAGAGTGGTGATATTTCTTTACACAATATCCAATTAAAATGTGGAATTCACTGCCAGAAGTTATAGTGATGACTTTAAAAGGGGATTAGACAGATATACAGAGGGTAAATCTATCAGTAACTACAAGTCTTGGTGACTTAAGAGAACCTCCACAATCAGAGGCAGTAAACCTCTTGAATACCAGTGTCAGGAGGCAACATCAGGCGAAAGCCTCAGTCTCTATGCTCCGTTGTTGGTTCTCCAGAATAACTCGTTATTGTATGAGATAGATGCTGAACTAGATGTACCAGTGGTCTGATCCAGCAGGGCTTCTATGTTCTTAAGATGTAGAATGATTTTTGTGCCAAAAGCTACCTGCTTGGCAGTCTCACACAATATCCCTCTCCTCTATTTTATCCTCAGAACAACCTTGTGAGTTGGTTAATCTCTGGTCCAGGGTCACTCAGCGAGTTCCATGATGAGTACAAATCTGAACCTAGCTTTTCCCTGGGCTCTAACCATTACAGCTGTGACCACACATTGATTGGATCTATTAATGAGAAACGGTTATCTTCAGCTCTTCATTTGATTGGTGGCTTCATACAAGAAATAAACACATTTTATGTCTGAAGAAAACATTTGTCCGAAGAAGATAACCCAAAACGTCCTGTTAGAAGCAGTAATATATGTTATTCATAAAGCATCCAGCTACTTGATTTGTGGCTGATATCATTCAATTCTTTTTGCGTAAGTTTTTCATGCATGTTTTCTTGAGAGTATTTTCTCGTTCCTAATGTACATATTTCTTCTATGTGATTATACATGTTTTTCCAAATAGATTTTTTTCGTTGTTAGTGGGTAGTTCCCCTCCCTTTAGTGCTGCTTTACTTTTTTGTAGGCTTAATAAAAGAATCATAATGCTGACTATGGCACAAAATGTTTTTTGGGGGGTGGCTCTTTATAAGCAGGATGGTTAGCCTGGAAAAGAGGAGTTTGAGGGGGGACATGATTGCTCTCTTTAAGTATTTGAAGGGCTGTCAGAGGAGAGCAGGGAGTTGTTCCAATTGACAGCAGAGGATAGGTCTCACAATAACAGGTTTAAATTAAGGGCGGGGAGGTATTGGCTGGATCTTAGGAAAAACTTTTTTACAGCAGGACTTTTGCGACAGTGGAATCAGCTGCCTAGGGAGGGGGTGAGCTCCCCCTCACTGGCAGTCTTTAAGCAGCAGCTGGACAAACACTTGTCAGGGATGCTCTAGGCTGATCCTGCGTTGACTAGATGGCCTGTATGGTCCCTTCCAACTCTGTGATTCCATGATTCTATGATTTTTGCATGGCTCAGTGGCAGCACACTAGCTATGCATGCAGACCTTCCTAGATCCAATCCCTAGCAATCCTAGATAGCTAAAGGATTCTCTGGCAATTGATGTTGGAAAACAACTGAGATCCTGGAGAGCTGATGCTATCTATACACAGAAGACAATACCAAGCTTGATGGACCAACAGTCTTATCTGATATAAGGCCACTCCATAGATTCAGAAGTAACCTCTGTCAATAGAATTGTGACCGTTTTATTGCAGTACATTTAAGACAGTAAAATGTTAGGAGGGAAGATAGAATTCTACATATATCCCATGTATTTATAAAGATAGCTCCAGGGCATAAATGCAGACACATACTAATGTAGCAATATGGAAAGAACTTGGCTACCATAATGTATTGCAAACAAGAAATTCAAACTTAACAGCACCTAGTAAGAGAAGATAACCTGCAATGTAGATGTGATGTTAAAAAAGAAAGATTCATGAACTGCTTGCTTGGAAACTCCTGTAAAACATGTGAATTAAGAGAGATGAATAGTGTCATCCAGAATTACATATACTCCAACAGTGCAATGGTGACTCTAGCAAAGAATGGCTGATGGGGAAATCATAGGTATGACGTGAGTGCTTTCCCCCAAAATATGTAGTTTACACAACTGATTTGGAGCATGCATCAAGGCCAGGGCAGATTGATAGAAAGGCACTACTAGACTACAGAATCTGGTTCAATCAGTGAAGTAATCTCAGGATAATTACCACCTTCCAGACTTGAGTGCAGCTGCCAGGTATAAATCCTACTCTGTCATTCTTGGTATAAAAAGGCCTACCCTCTTTCTGTGCAGCACTTGCCTCAATGTTGACACATATATGAATACTGTACACATCAATTCATCTGTATTCTGGCTTTTAAGCAACAGCAGCTTTAGTTTATAGGTTAACATCTGGAAGCCAACATATGGTAGTACTTGTCTTGCATTAAAGGAGACAGTAAAATGGAGAGGTAACCAACATGAAGCAGAAACATCTTTGAGGCATTCAACTCAATTTTCTAGAAGCACCTGTTTGATTCGGTCTGATCACTCCCTAAGTATTTAAATTGAGCTGGAGCTGAGATGTACATGGTTTACATTATTCTCTACCCCTCCATTATATTTTCACAACAGAACTATGAGGGAGACATGTGACTGGCCCTAGGTCAGCCTATGGCACAGTGGGGATCCCAGTTTAATGCTCCGACCATTATACCACAGTGGCCTTTTTAGAACAGGAGATTATCAGCCAAGGCCACAATGATGGGAAGAACTAAACTGCATAGTATACATACATGCACAGTTATGACTGACTAGGAGTAAGGCCCATTGTGGAAATAAATACAACGGGCTCTAGAAAGAGGCTCTGGGAGAGTGCCCTGGCTTTGGGCACACAGTGTGAATTTGCTGTGGTGACCTCAGCAGGGTATAATGACAGAGACCACCATTTTCTCCAGAGGAACTGATCTCTGCTACCTGAAGAGCAGTTGTAGTTTTGAGTGATCTCCAGCCCTCACCTGGAGATTGGCAACAATTGTTACCCAGGAGGAAATGGCTGGTTTGGAGGATGGAGTCTATGGCATTCTACCTGCCTGAGGTCCAACCCCTCTTCAAACCCCACCCTCTCCAGGTTCCACCCCTCAAATCCCCAGGAATTCCCCAACCTGGAGTTGGCAACCCCATCTCCTTCCCAGCTAACCATCAACCTACTGTTATCTTCCCCTCTGACTTCAGCTGACTTCTGCCCTCTCTCCTGCAGAGCAGTTGTAATTCTGAGTGGTCTCCAACCCTCACCTGGAGATTGGCAACAATGGTTCCCCATGAGGGACTGGCTGGTTTGGAGGGTGGAGTCTATGGCATTGTACCTGTCTGAGACCCCACCCCTCCTCAAACCTCACCATCTCCAGGCTCTACTCCTCAAATCTCCAGAAATTTCCCAACCTGGAGTTGGCAACCGTATCTCCCTCCCAGCCAATTGTCAGCCTACCGTTATCTGCCCCCTGACTTCAGCTTTCCATCTCCTCCCCCCTCCCTCCTGGAGAGCAGTTGTAATTCTGATTGATCTCCAGCCCCCACCAGGAGATTGGCAACAATAGTTCCCCAGGATGGAATGGCTAGTTTGATGGGTGGAATCTATAGCATTGTACCTGTCTGAGGTCCCACCTCTCCTGAAACCTCACCCGCTTCAGGCTCCATCCCTCAAATCTCCAGGAATTTCCCATCTGGAGTTGGCAACCCTATCAGGACTGGCCCCAATGAGTTTTCTCCCAAAGGCCAAAACAGGTGACAGGACCAAGCTTGATTGCCTACCAACAGGCACTGAGAGGAAAGTAGGGTTACCAGCTCTAAGTAGGGAAACACCTGGAGATTTGGGGGGTGGATCCTATGGAGGGCAGCATTGGGGGGGGCGGCGGAAGGACTCAGCAGGGTATAATGCCATAGACTCCACCCTCCAAACCAGCCATTTTCTCCAGGGGAACTGATCTTGGTCATCTGGAGATCAATTGTAACAGCAGGAGCTCTCCAGGTCCCACCTGGAGATTGGCAACCCTAGGGGAAAGACAGCTGCACAGCAGGGGTGGAAGAGAATGGTTTGATGGCCACTGGGCCAAGATTGGCAACAATAGTTCCCCAGGAGAAAATGGCTGGTTTGGAGGGTGGAGTCTATGGCACTGTACCAGTCTGAGGTCCCACCCCTCCTCAAACCTCACCTTCTCTGGGCTCCACCCCTCAAATCTCCAGGAATTTCCATACCTATAGTAGGCAACTTTATCTCATCCCCTCTCAGCAGCCTCTTCCTAGGCAAAATTCTGTCTTTCTCATTAGCAGGGAGCAAAGCAGTTTACTTCATTCTTTTCGGCTTTGTGATCTGTACAGCAACCCTGTAAGGCAGGTTAGGCAGAAAGTCTCCGGCTGGTCCAAAATCAACCAGGCAGTTTCCATAGGGATGCTCCTGCTGAACAGGAGCAAGCGGCCAGGCCTAGGGTTGCTATTGCCAACAAAGACAAATTGATGCAAAGCAGGATGGAAAAGTCTCCATCTCTCTATTTTGCCTTCAATTGGTTTTGATGCCAGCAGAGTGAGAAAATGCCAGAGGCTCTGGGTGGGTGCCCCATGGTAAATGCACCAAACAATTCTTAAAGATTTTCCACTGTGTCGATAAATCATTTTCTACACTCACAGTGTCCCCTGCCAGAATTAGTACCAGAGCTTTTTTTGCCTTGTGGTATTCTGCTTGTGGTATGACCTGTCTTTTTTGTGGTGTGGCATGGTTGTGTTATTGGGTTTGTTTCTTTTGAAGGGGAAGTGTTGTGAGTGAGGACATATTTCACCTCAGAATACAACAGGTTGCATAAACAACGGACAATTCCAACTGTCTTGCGGTGGGGGGGGGGTTTGAGGTGCGAAATGGAGTGAAGTCCAATCAGCTTCCGTATGCAAATGAGCTTGAAATGCTGGCCCAATCAGAGAAGAGTGGCCTAGGCTGCAGTGGGTGGGAGAGAACTCAGGCAATGCAGCTAGTGGATAGGGACAGATTCTGAGTGATATACCAGGGAGCGAATTGATTTTGCCAAGCATAGAACCTTGCCAGACCACTACCCTTTTATTTAATAGGACAGGATACCTAATATTATGTGTATACCTCATACTGGAAAAAAAAGATTTTGCATGTATTTGAAGTCTGCTAAAACCAGATGGATCGCGTGGCCTGTACATATTTAATACCAAGAGAACGTCCTTATTTCTTATTTGGCATAATTTTAATCTTCAATTTTAACAGTTTTGTTTAATTTGTTCTGACTTTGCTAGTGGTGGAACATTGGCAGGGAGCAAAATCTATTCAAGACCTCTGGAGACATTATGTAGCCACTTCTCTAGCTCCTTCCCAGTGGTCAGGAAGGTCTCTACACTACTATTCTGCAAAATGGGCAAAATAATAACATTCAAGAGGCTTTTTTAAAAATAGAACAGAACTGTAGTAAAATGGCAGAACAAAGTTTGAGTCCAGTAACACCTTTAAGACCAACAAAGTTTTATTTGATGTATAAGCTTTTGTGTGCATGTGTACTTCTTCTAGGCTTGCCAGCCCCTGGGTCCCCCAATTTTGCAGGCTTCTCTCCACCACCAACCAACTGGCCAGTGGGGGGGGCGGGAAGCCCCACCTCAACAGCCATGATGCACCTTTAAATCTCGGCAGGACATTTTAGAAGACATTTGCAAACCGTGTTTGGGACTGTATGTGTACCTTTAAATCTCAGCAGGATGAAAGCTGGAGGGGGGGAGCAAGCATGAGACACATGGCCCTTCCCCTTGAGTATGTGAAGTGCATGAGAGAGGAAGAGAGCACAGTCCTTCTGTTTGTTTTGCATTTGTCTCAGAAGTAGTGTGTATAGTAAAATAAATAGGGAAAAGTTAACTAAAACCTGATGATGGGATGGAGGAAAACTCCACCACCTAGACTGCTCTCTTACTTGCTTTTGTTTTTCTGTGTTAGTCTGAAGAAGCTGGTTGAAATGAAGCAGACTATCACATTCAGCAATTCCCATGAGTAAAGCAATTTATACTATTGCCCCAGTAAGATCACAAAACTGTGGGCTTGCAAACTGCTTGTGTTTGAGAAAGGATTCATTGTTTATTTTGGCTGCTCTGTCCCTTAATAAAGCCATGCTTGGAAATGCTACCAAAGCCTAACAATGGAAGTGGGGGGGTATGACAAATTACACTTTCATTTATTGGAAATGCAGCTGCTGGGGAAACTTTTGAAGACAAAAAAAGGATGAGGAAATGAAGATTGTACTCAGGAGAACTGCACTGCTGTATTTTTATTTTAGGGAATGGAAAAGTCTCCAGGCTCCACCCCCAAAGTCTCCAGCTATTTCCTGAGTTGGACCTGGCAACACAAACGTCTTCAGATACAGTGAAACAAGACATCTTCAGTAGTCCAGGGCAGCACCTTTTTAATGGAATAAGATTGTATTCCACTGCAATCAGAATGGGAGGTATTGCCTGCTTTTACTGCATTGCCTTAAACCCTGTCATCAACTTTCTGTATTGTTTATTGTACACCTTTGTCTGAGATAGTTCATTGTTTACATTACTCTCTAATTCTGTAATCCTACTCCTACAGCATTGTTCATTGGTTATTCAATGCTGCCTTGACTGTACTGCTTTATCCTGTAATCTGCCTTCAGTCTCAGCAAGAAGGTGGTGGTGGCTACAAGCATGGACAGCTTCAAGAAGCATATGGAGCAGAAGTCCGTCAGTGGCTATTAGCCGCAAGGTATAGATAGGAACTCTCAGGCTGGGGCAAGTGATGCTCTGTATTCTTGGTGCTTAGGGGGGCAATAGTGGGAGGGCTTCTAGTGTCCTGGCCCCACTGCTGGACCTCCTGATGGCATCTGGTATTTTTTTGCCACTGTGTGACAGAGTGTTGGACTAGATGGGTCATTGGCCTGATCCAACATTGGCTTCTCTTATGTTCTTAAGGCAAACTATAAAGTAAATGAAACAAATAATAGAATAAATAAATTCAGCCACTTCTCTAGCATTTTCAGTGCATGCAACAGTGAAGAGTTGCACATGTCACTATTTCTGATCTCCACACATGAATTTGAAAGTCAAAATAAAGTTATAACTGCATATAAGTAGAGGACTCACCTGTGGGAGGCAGGAGTGTTGATTGTAGGAAGAGACCCTATTGCATGTATATAGACTTTATCCAGGTTTTCAAATCACTACATGGAAATCAGGAGTGGGCAAAGGGCACAGAAATCTCCCCCCTGTGAACATGTGAAGACCGCTAGGGACTTCAAAATTCTGTATCTTTGCAGTCATAAGCACTAGACAAATGCTTTAAAACATGCACACAAACTAAAGCTAAAATTCTAGAGGCACCTGAATTCTGCAGTCAGCATCACACATGGTAGTTTTCTGAGCTTACCAAATCTCCAAATCACTGTCATTTGGTCCTCATCAATAACTGTATGCATGCACCGAAGAAAACTCTGAGACACACAGATCTGATCACAGGCAAGTAAGTAGAAGTGAGAGTTACCCTTTCATTTGTTATTTTCTACTAGTGCAGCAGCCAAACTGGGTCACAAAAATACTGGTAGGATCTCTCATGTAACAAACCCTTTCATATACTGGAGAAGCTTAATGTAAATACTCATATTTAGTTAGTTAATATCCATCTGCATTATTTCTGTGGCAGCATAGTCTTCAATGGGCTATGGATAGATTCCTAATGCTTAGAGCTTTCTATTTGGTCCTTATCTTCCCAGGCTTTTTCATTCACTGCACCTTTTATTAAAGCTACTTCAGTCCTATAGAACTGACAGAGGAAAATGCAAAATAACTGCATATTCAGAATATGTGATGGCTGATCTTTGTTATAACATTCATCTTCACTTTTGAGGGAGACAAGCAACTCACAAATGAGTTCCCTTTCTCCCTATCAAGAAGAAGAAAATGCCATGACTCCATCTAGCAGATGCTGCAAATCGCCTCAGAACAAGCAAGTGAAAATCATTTTGCTGCTGCGATGTAACACAGTACTTGCTGGCCGTGGTTTTTTTTTAAAAAATCAGATATAAAAAGCGGGGGGGGGGTTAAAAGAAGAAAAGCCAGTGACAGAATGTGTGCTGTTCCAATGAAATTCAGATTGATTGCATGAATGTCATAAACTTCATCACTAGGCAATTTTTCACAAAGTCTTGGCCAAGGCAAAAGCAAATATGGCTTTTAATAAGAAAAAAAAAGTTGCATCTGATGTTTGTTTCCACTGATTTGTTCTCTTGCGCTTCTGAACTGTGGGCTGGAATAACAGCATTATTCCAGAAAGCATATCGGAATAGGGGGGAAATGTTAATATTTATTCAAAGAAAATAGAATTCTCATCATAATGGGTTGGATCTAGTGGACATTCTTCAGATGGAAGAGGGCAATCTTGTCTGATTTCCCACCTCATTACACCCCAAGCAACCTTTATTGATTTTTTGGTGAGGGTGCCCAACTCCCAGGAATAACTTTTGAGGAGAAAGGAAAGGCAAGGAAAGACCTTGCCTCCACTAGTGGAAAATCCATAGCATCCAACCCCAAGGAAACACACACAAAAGTAAAAGGTTCATTATTGTAGTGCAGTTTATTATTCCAATTTCTAACAAACAGGATTCACCTTTCCGCAAAAAGAAGTGAAAAAGGAGGAGGAGGAGGAGACTGGATTTATACCCCACCCTTCACTCAGAGTCTCAGAGTGGCTTACAAACTCCTTTCCCTTCCCCTCCCCACAACAGACACCCTGTGAGGTAGGTGGGGCTAAGAGAGCTCTTTCCAGAACTGTCCTTGAGAGAAAAGCTCTGACAGAACAATGACTTGCCCAAGGTCATCTAGCAGCTACAAGTGGAGGAGTGGGAATCAAACCTGGTTCTCCCAGATTAGACTGACAACATTTATCTCCATAGCATGCATAAAGTACATTACTTCCATTAACAAAGCAGCTGGCCTATGCATTTAAGACATACACACCAAAGTAAAGTAATAGATTCAAGGTGAAATAAGGAATTTGCTGGTCTTTAGCCAGAATCATCATATTCCTCTTAAATAAGTCCAGAAGGCATTTTATAGGAAAGCAAGAACTTACAATAAAGGAATAAAAATATAGCCTGTATTGGCCGAGGACAGACTGGCAATTTGCCCCGGTAGCCAGTTGCGGCAAAAAAAACCCGGAGTAAACGATACCGGGTTTTCCCGTCCACACAGCGGGGGCCTCTGCCGGAAGATACGGGACGGAGGCGCGCGGGAGCGTTCAGACTGCCGCACCAGAGGCGTGCTATATTTGCCGTTTCCCCATTAATTCAGCTGTGGGTGTATGTGCGCATGAGTGCATGAGCGCTTATGCGCTCATGCGCATAAGCGCATTTTGCCGATTTTTTTTTTTTTTGCCCTGCAATGCCGGCACCGCATTGGGCGGTGGAGCGGAGCGCGGCCAATCACACCGCTGCTGCCTCATGCCCAACGCGGGTTGCTCCCGGCTTTTCGGCTGCGCGTTCAGACTCCCCGGAAGCGGAGAAACGCGCGACGAACACAGGCTTTCAAGATTTGCGCGGGCTTTTATCAGGTGTTTTTTTAATCCAGCAGTGAAGCGCGAGAGCACCGGTAGGCTACGGGTGGGGGACACCAGGCAGATGTGCCTGTGTGAACATTCCATTTAATCCGATATTGAGTCGTTGTCAGCCCGGGTCCCATCCCGCAGCAAATTGCCAGTCTGTCCTCGGCCATTATATATACAGCAGGGAAGCAGCTTAATTCTTTGATTTTCATTGTACACTGCTTATTCATACACCTGGCTGCATCTGCAAATATTGAACGATAAGTGTAGAGACCAGTGCATCCATTCTTAACATTAGTGATGAATTATTGTAGTCAATATGCACGAAAGCTGTTGACTTCATTTCTATTACTTCTGCACAAGAAAAGACAGCACATTCTGTGCCAAAGCATATTCCTGTTGAAGCAAGTGGCAAAACTCATCAAATTCCATGGAATCAGTTATGACTCTTAAGTCTTTTACATGCATAGAACGTGGTGTTCTAAATCATTCTTAAGCATTATAAACGTAACATGGTACTGTGCGGTGGTAGGTCAGCATGTCATCAGCTCCCAAAGGCTTCATCAGATAACCATTTTCTTCTTGCATAGCAATTTTCTTCTTGCATAGCAAAAGGAAAATCATCTTAATCACACAGTTCTCGCTGATTATACAGAAACATGGCAAGCGAAGGAATCATGGCCAAAGCCATACCAAAATACTGACCTTTATCCACATATACTCCACAAGTACAAGAGCATTCAATACAATGAATACCCCTCCCATTCTTATATTCTTTTGAAAAGTAGGAAAAGTAGTACATGAATATTTTAAAGGGGGTGGAGGGATGCACCACAAGATTTTAAATCAAAATAAGGTGCTCATATTAAAAATGCCAAAGTAAAAAAATGGTACAGTTTTTTTATTATTATTAACAAATGGGATTATGCAGATCTATCACATTTTCAGAATGGGGAGACACAAATACACGTCCCAAGCCACTCAGCCCCATTCAAAATGCTGGAACTATTTCATCCTGTTTCAAGTCCAAATTCCACCAAGTTCAACAGGAACTTGTGCCACTTTTCCTCCCATTTTCCTCCCTTCATTACAGAACTGTCAAGCATCTTGTGAACTAAAGGGACTTTGTTATTACAAAAATAGTTTTCATTCATTCATTTCTATTTTCTATTGGCCTTCTCTTCACCATGTGATTCTAGATTAAACTCATCCTTATCAATTTTATAACACTACAGACAGGACTGATCCAAGCAGTTTATATAGACACCAAATGAAACAAAACTGCAGGTCCAATCATTTTCTAAACAAGAATTCCAGGGAGGCAATCATGTTAATCTGCTGTGGCCAACACAAACTGTCTTATAGCACATTAAAGAATAACCAAAGTGTCGTGACACAAGACTTTGTGAGCCACAGCTCACTTCATCATATGCTTGAAGTGTTACACTGAGTTGGCAGAGATTTTATATACATAAAGCTAAAACTGGCAGTATACGGGAGAAGGCCCGGTTCCCCAGAACACAAATGTGTACATTACACTGCAAAGGACACAAACTTCCTTTCTAAATCCAATCATATTAATATTTTTTAAAGGTCAGCTTATACAGAACATGGTCATTTAATGTTCTCCTGTTGTTGTCTTCCTGTGTTTTGGATTTCTACATTTTGATCACTCAGTCAGCACCACCTAGAAAAAAGGCGGGGTACTGAGAATTTCAGTAGTAAAACATGACAGTGATAGCCAAATCTGTTCAAGCTGTCCCAACTTTCAATTTAGTATAGTTGAAAATACTTTTCAAAAGGAGAAAAGGTCTTCACCATCAACAAGAACATCCAAAACATCCAGACAGAAGTTCACAAGAAACAGAATTCTTTAAAAGGATACAACCACCTTTAGACCTGGATACCTGGTGCAGTTCTGCGAGTTCTTGCTTTTTACTAACAAATCCTCCTGCCTTCTTAACTCCTTCCTTCATCTACTCTAAAGTTGGGCAATCTACATCCTGAGTGCTCCTCCCCCCAGCATGAGAAGAGTGTCTGCTGATGTGGACATTTAGCTTCCAGTTGGCATTACACAGGGTGTGCCCCCCCCATCCTTTATGCCAGGGCTATGGGTTAATGTGAACTGACACTTGGGAATAATTTCAGCACAATAAGTTTGCTTCACAGTAAAATACCTGTAGAATAAAATCATGAAAAGAGACAATGCAATCCCCAAGGGAATTTTTGCAAGAAGAGATTAATGAGAAGAATACAAATATATATTGTAGAACCAAAGGGGAAACTGTTATCTCAGTTTTTAGGAACTCAAGAAGAAAATTATAAACTCCTTGTCTCCTGAGCACATAAAAACCCACTGTTAACATACAACTATACCTCATCTAAGTAAGCCCATGTGTGATCCAGAGCTCTTAAAGCTACAAACTGTTAAGTAACAAAGGTATTAAAGCCCTACTTGATTCAGAATTCCCAAAAGCATTGTTGTGAAATTCACAACGCAATGAATGAGCAAGCTAATAGTGATAAATATGCCTTGCCTAAATTGGTCATTTAAGTAGCCAATGTTGTTGTTATTAACAAAGATGCTTTATTTGTATCTGCTCTTAACTTCATAAACCTGGCCATCTCTATTAGTAATCCAGCTTTCCATATGTTGCTTTAATGAAATGTACTAGGTAAGATACATTCTAGCTAATGAAATCCACATATTCACCTGGACAATCAATTGCTTTTTTATTTTTTTAAAAAAAATAAGCCATTAAAAAGAATATTATGTTTAGTCACGTAATCTATTACAGCATACCACTTTTCAACAAAATTAGAATTCCTGGGGTATGTTTCTGATTGAACGATTTGATGAGTTATTTTTTTCCCTTATAAATTAGTCACAGAATTTGTTATACCATAATGATACCTAAGTTCCTGACATTTCATGCCATTTCAACACAAGAGCAGTTTTGGCTGCCACTAAAAGAGTCAAGATTAAGTCCTGGGGTATAGACTGGTCAGGCCAGTAATTCAGAAGGAAGATTTCTGGGCTAAAAAGTATATTGTATCTGGTAACCCTGTGGATTCTACATACAAGCAAGTAATTCTTCCATTTTACATTTATCAAAGGTACCATGTTTGTTGGAAATGTCTATATAACAAATTCATATTTGCCTGTTTCCATGTTGCAAAAAGAGTGGGTGAGTCATAAGTTTAGTAAAATAAATAAAAAATGAAAAATACTTAGATCTTTTATCCCAAATTTGTAGGGAAGAATATAAGAATCTATTGTCTAGAATGCGGGTTGACCAAAATGTAGATAGATTCAAAATGATATCCTGAATTGACTCAGGATTAATATAGAATTGATCGATTTTGATCCAGTCTGATTATCATGTTGTAACATTTTGAGAATATTAACTGTGATGTTTCATAATATAATTGTAAATCAGGATAATTAAAACTGCCTTGTTTGGAAAATTTTTGCATAATACTAAAGCTAATCCATAGTTTCTTATTAGACCAAAGAAAATTATTTAATAATTTCTGCCGACGCTTCAGATGAATGACAGAAATTACCAGGGGTAAAGCATGAAAATGGTGCAAAAATTTTGGAAGGATGAAAGATTTGATGAGATTATATCTGTCTATCCAAGAGGGACTAAACTTCTCCCATTGTTTAACTTGAGATTTAAATTCTTGATACAGCTTATCTAGGTTATATTTCTTTTTTAAAATTTTATTGGGTTTTTCAAGAAGAAAGATAAAAGAAATGAGAGCAATACATTTTTTAAAGAAGTTCAGTCAAATATCTCATTCATAACACCATATTTACTTATATAATACTGTTTTCTATATAGACTATAATAGCTAGCAACTAAAATCATGCAGTCATAAAAATTAACAGATTCTAATTGCAATTAGTATAACACCTTATCAATCTATTCCAGTTATATAATTAATTATACTATATCCTATCTACTATGCTTCAATTTATATAGAACTATTCTTAATCGGTTTTTATATCAGAAAACAAGTAAGGAAAAGAAACAGGTGCAGAAATAAATCTATGCTCAAAGAAAAATTCTTTCCAACTCCATGCTACATCTTAATAGGTTACAACTATAAGTTGAACAGAGTTTTTATGTAAGTTGTCACTGTATCACCTTTAAAGTATTCTTTCGTGTGTGTGTATGTGTGTGTGTGTATATATATGTGTGTGTGTGTGTGAAAATATTGGATTTTATCTAATTAATATTAATGCATATTTTCCATCTATATTATACTGTAATTCAGTATAGTCAACACCAAAGCCAATTAGAAATTTTAAAATCTCATTACTGTAAATCTTTCATCTTTTAATATTGTATTGTAGTTTCATGTTTTACTATAAATCAAATAAACCAATAAACATATGTAACATGAATTATATTTCCTTTTCTCCCTTGGACCAATACACCTGCTTATATAGTTAATTTCATATTTTTCACACTATTAATTTTCATGATACCAATAACAATTTCAGATTAGCATAATATAACTTTATCACCTCTTAAAATTTATACTAATATTCTGTGTTGTAGTGTGATTCAACATATATAAAACACATGAATCTATAACAAATATCCACAATTCCATGTCTTAAAATCACATTACCATATGCCTATCATCTTATAATATTGAAGTTTTATATTTTGCCACAAAACAATTTAACCAATGTGCATGCTCAAAGTAAATTGAATCCAGTTAGACAGTCCTGGTTTATAAAGCTTACTTATAATATTTCAATTTTTTCTGCTTTCTCTGCACATTTCTTTTAAGGACTATCATGCTCTTGTGCCTTTCCCCTTTAAAGGTAAAGATCTCCCCCCCCTCTATATTTTCTTGTATAAAAAAAAATCAAAAAGCCCACTGCTTCTGTTTCACCCTCTAGAAAAATTTCATTTCCTTAGTCATCTCTAAGCCTTGAAAATTTTGGGATCTTTCCATTGTATTATTTCCTTGTTTTATATAGTGGCTTAATATTTCTCTCATCGCAGGAATCAAATCCTCAGAAAAAGTGTCTTGGTCAGAGATTTGTTTTATGGCTGATGTCTGTTGTTGTTATCTTCCTGCTCCGTTGCTGCATCCGATAACATGATCCCGGGGGCACTCAAGAAAGCAATGGTCTGCCCTCTCTTGAAAAAGCCATCTCTGGATCTGGCCGAATTGGCCAACTACCGGCCAGTTTCCAGTTTGCCCTGTTTGGGCAAATTAATTGAGAGAGCGGTGGCGATACAGCTGTAGAGCTTTTTGGATGACACTTCCGTATGAGATCCCTTCCAGTCTGGCTTTCGCCCAGGACACAGGATGGAGACAGTGCTGGTCGCCCTTAGTGACGAACTCCAGAGGCATCTGGTTCGGGGCGGTTCAGCAGTGTTGCTGTTGCTAGATCTATCGACCACCAGCTACTAACCCACCACCTCACTGATGTGGGGATACAGGGGCTTGCCTTGCAGTGGCTTGTTCCTTTCTCCAAGGTCGGGGACAAAGGGTGGTGCTAGGGGAACAGCAATCCCGGAGGCAACTGCTTGAGTGTGGAGTGCCTCAGGGGGTGGTGCTTTCCTCAATGCTCTTTATGTGCCCCCTTGCCCAGATTGCCTGGAGGTTTGTGCTGGGATGTCACCAGTATGCTCTATCTGATGTTGAGCGGTCAGTCCGACTCCAGACCAGAAGATCTGGACCAGGCATTGCACGCTGTGGCTGACTGGCTCAGACTGAGTTGGCTGAAGCTAAACCTGGCAAAGATGGAAGTCCTGTGCCTGAGTCGGGGCAGTTTGAGGCTTCTATTTCTATTTCGAGGACAGGACTTCTATTTCTTTCATGAAAATATAATCCCATTCCTTTGGGCCTGATAGGGAGTTTCAGCCTGCCACCCTGTCACTCTTTGCCAAAATCTCAAACCCCAGTTCTTCACATCTGTGTGAAAAATGTACTTCAGCTTTAGCTGACACTAGACTCTGAATTCTTAGATGGAATTCTTTCTCAGGTTATGTTTAGCACAGCTAAGACCTTTATTCAAAAGTTGAACCTTTCTGACAGATTTTTTAGTCAGACTCTTCAGATATCCACTCCTTTAGCTGAACTTCTACTTTACTGAACAGTAGCTGCCACTGAACTCAAACGAACTTACTCTTCCCTCAGATCATCAACAAATAAACTCAGCTGAAATCCATCAGTGTTAACCTTGATACCATTAGTTTTATTGTATTGCTAATTGTAACAAATCAAAGAAGCCAGGGGCTCTATTGGAATAGCAAAAAGAATAGGTGATAAAGCCTTGGTGTGTGCCTCTTGTGAGCCTGAAGGCATTCGATTGCAACCCATTAATTTTCACGTGGACACTAGGATCAGCATACAGAGCACTGCTACAATGGAGAAACTGTTCACCAAATCCCATTTGTTCAAATAAAATCTTCAGATATTCAATTTCCAAACTATCAAAAGCCTTTTGGATGTCAAAATATAGGAGGGCAGCATTCAATTTATTATGTTTACAGAAGTTGATGATGTTGAGTTTTGAAAGTGTTGTTAGTTAAGTCTCTTCCTGGCATAAAGCCTGCTTGATCAGGGTTCACATAGTGGGTTATAAATTTCTTCAAGCAGTTAGCAAAAATTGTGGTGAAGATTTTCAAATCTTGGTTTAATAATATTGGACTATAAGAGACTGGCAGGGATAAATCTTTGTCTGGTTTGGGGATAACTACCACTGAAGATTGTGACCACGGGGAAGGCATTTGGCCTGTTGTTAAAATATAATTTCCCACATCAGCAAATGGGCCTGCCAATGAAGAAGAGTATTTTTTATAAAATTCTGACCGGTATCCATCCGGACCCAAAGATTTGTTATTTTTAAGAGATCTAATAGTATTAAGGATTTCTTGGGCAGCGACAGGTACCTCAAGAAGATTTTTATGTTCATCCGAAATTATTGGAATAAGGAGAGTTAAGAAATGTATTATTTTTTCCTTACTAGGATTGGAAGAGGGATAAAGTGTTTGATAATAATCTGAAGAAAATAATGGATTGACATGGATTTTGAGTTCAGGGCTCCTCGTTTATCTCTTATTGAGTGAACAAGTCTAGAGAATATTTGTTTTTCACTTTCCATGAAAGAAGTCTTAGGGCATTCGAAGATTTTACCCCATATCTTTGTTTCATGTATAGACAATTTGAATGTACTTGAGTTCTCTCTATAGATTCTAATAACTTACGCTCTGCTAACAATGTCTTGTAGATTTTCTCTCCCCCCCTTTCCTTTATGGAGTTTTTCTAAATGGACAATTTTCTCTAAAAAATTATCTCTAACGTGGGTTTTCTTTCTTTTTTTTAGGAAAGTAGATTTGGACATGATGATATCCCTGAGTACTACCTTCAGTGCTTCCCAAATGTAACTAGGAGAAGCGCTGCAAGAGAACTTGTTTTTCTAATGTTCTTTGATCTGGGCCGCTATTTCTTTGTTGACTAAATCATTAGATAAAAGGATTTGTTAAGACTCCAGATTGCTTTAGTGTTTCTTTGGGAGTCAGTAGATAGAATACAGTCAATCCATGAGTGGTCTGACCAAAGTTTAAAACCAATATCAGACAACACTATTGATTTTAATAATGAGTAGGAAATCAAAAACATAGTCTATTCTGGTGTAAACCTCATGTTTCACTTAGTAGGTATAGTCCTTTTAGGTGTAATTGCCCCCATACATCACATAATCTAAACTCCTGAAGTAAGTCAACAAGTTTAATTTTATGTTGTGACACTGCTTAGTGTTATTGGTATGATATGACCTATCAAGATTAAAATCAATAATATAATTAAAATCTACCCCCCCCCGGCCAATAACATCCCCTTCCTGGAAGTTTCTCAATTTGGTTAGAGTTTCCTTTAAAAATTGTTTTTTTTAAAAAATATTTAATCAGTGATTGGCTCCTATTTGGAGTTTTCTGTAATAGATGTGATAGAATGTATTCACAGCTAATATTCAAACAGCAAAATGCTGGACTCTGTACACCAAACAAGTAAGAGGATAGGGCACTTGGCTCATCTATATTATTGCTTTTTCACATTTCTTAAGATAGCCAAAGGATTTCAAAGCAAATAAAACACATACAGTACAAATACAGACATAGGCTGTTCTTTTGGACTCAGTAAGTAAGCATTTTATAAGTGCAAAGATGTTTCAGAAGGTAACTCCAACATTTCAAGTAACGTTTTAAGTACAGCAGAAGCAGCTCTTGTATTGCTTCCAAAATACCTTCATAAAAAGGGGGACGGATCTAAATAATCTTCTGTGTTTGGGAACATTTGTCCAGTAAAGGCTATCTCTGAATATGGGAGACCCTCCATAAAAACTTCAAAATTATCCAGCTGCAGTCTACACTTAAAACCTAGCCAAGGATAGAACAATAATGGCCATTACAGCAAGGGACAGTTTATGTGATACAGGCAACTACCAAGCTACATCTGTTCAGACCTGTTTCAACATGGACCAGTGATACAATCATTCTGCATATGTTATTACATACACTTCTACATTGGTGCAGAATGGTGGTACCAGCATCAGGCAGACAATCCTCGGCCACTTTGCCAAATAAAGGTTTAAAGGCAAATATGCATTGCCAATCAGTCTTGGCATCCAGGGACTGCTACAAGCACTATAACGCAGGCTACTATTGGCTCAGGCAAAGAGCCCTGGGTAATTCAATGTCTCTCAGCTTCATTTCTCCAAGGTATAAGATTTAAATTGTAATTACTTGGCTTTATAAGAACATTAAAAGAAAGCAAGAATAAAATGAATCTAGCACACAAGGTACCAGGTCACGGATGGACAAGAGAATTAATCATTTTAGTGGGCACAGCAATGAATGGGGTTTATGAGTTCTTGGGGATGAAGGTAAGATTTTTGCTAAGCATCATCAACAGCATGTTTGCTGAGGTTTCCTTAATACAGTGTAGATTGCTGTACCAGATGGATGTTTGAATTATGTCACTCTAAATTTAATCATGGATGAATGAAAGTAAATTAAGCATGTGGACAAGGAGGCAGGGATACTGAAGGTATTAACCATCTCCTCCAAAAAGAGGTGTGAGCTTATATTGTGGAAGCAATTATGTAAAAAAGCCAGCATGCTTTCAGGCTCAGTTTAAGTGTGTGTGTCTCTGGCTGAAAGCCAACAGCACCTCTGAACACAAGCTGGAAATGTTAATTCTTAGAGCGAGAGGACGAGAATGTATCAGTTACATTCTCAGTGATAGCAGCACCTGAAGCTATATACAGAAGTAGTAAATGATGAACTGCAATAAAATTCATAAAACATCATAAGTAATATTGATCACCAACCACAGCTGTAATCGAGAATAAGATCTGTCATGTTCAAGGCCGATCAATTAAAACAGCAAAGATTAAAAAACAAAATCACTGTCTCAGCAACCAGCCAGATAAAAAAATACAATAAAAACAAACAACTCAATTTCCTGGAAACAACTTTCTGAACAAAACAGTTTTTAACTTGGTGATGAAAAAAACAAATGTGGAGGTAGTCAAGTGGTTTTGCCGGGGGAGAACATCAGGGAACACAGGTATCAGCATGCTCCACAAATCCTGTAACATGCCACCTTTAAATGACCAGACACTAAGAAATACCAGTACTAATGTAGAGGTAAATATGGGTGGAGACATTCCCTCAGATAAGCAGGACTCACTCTGGCCTGAACGGTCCAGTCTAGCCTGATCTTGTCAGATCTCAGAAGCTAAGCAGGGTCCACCCTGGTTAGCACTTGGATAAGAAGTCCAAGACTGCTATGCACAGGAACAGGACAGTAAATCAAAGGAAGTTCAGGGCTGCAGTGTGCAGGCAGGCAGGCAATGTTCTCTTGCCTTGAAATCCCTATGGGGTTGCCATAATCAGCTGCAACATAATCATCTTGCTGGCACTTTCCTCCAAGCAGAACTAAGGCCAACACAGACATGGCTGTGCTGTAAACTAGTGAGAACTCTTATCTTTGGAGCCTTTACATTTTTAAAAACTAAATAATAGCTGAGAATTTAAAGAGAGGCTGGCATTGTATACAATATACTACAAAGCTCAAATAATGTCTCACCTAAAAAGGTCTGCTGACAGTAAAGTTATACATATAACTTTATTAATGCTGACCTCACTGCAAAGCCTTTCTTGGCAAGATCCATACTTCTATGGGTAAAAGCAGATTGCAATAATTTATTAACTCTGCACACGATATCCACTCATTTGCTCAGCTAAAAGGAAATCTACAATTTAGACCTGTTACATTTTCAAAATTTGATGGAATGGAGATGTACTTATGCTCTTTTTCTATATCCATGGCTTCTATTATCTAACTAACAAGAGGGGAAATTAGAGTGCAGTCAGGTTGAAAAGGGCTGGGATGCAGCTAAATTCATGTTGCAACAGATAACACCCTTCAGCACAATCCAGAGAAACAATAGGCCAGTGAAGACAGCCACTGGCAGCCTCTCAACCATGGTTTAGAAACAAAGAGTGTGCACTCTTCCCGCAGCTTCTCACTCCCTCTGGCACCATCCTGTTCCAATCTTAACATCAACTTTAACCATGGTTCGAACAAACTATGGTCCTCTATTAAGTAGGATCCTTGGTTTGTTGATCAGCAAACTCTTGTTAAGATAATGTTGTTTAGTGTTAACCATAGTTAAACTGACAGGAATTCACACGCAAGAGAGGTGTAAGTACAACTGTTTGCAACCAGTCTTAATCATAGTATACAAATCAGGAATGTTATATCTGAATAGGCACTTATTAGTACCTTCAGCACATCAGAACATGGCTACCATATTTAACTACGCTTCTCTTACTGCCAATGGACTACTAGAATCCTTCTTCCCACATTTTAGAATCCAGACATAGCTCCTTTTGCTTCATACTCCTATGCCACTTTATCATCAGGATGCATTGTATGACTGGCAGCCCTATCTCCTTGACTCTTTGCTTACATTTATTCAGACTGGCAGGGCAGTGTGCATTTTCTTTCCCCCCTTCTTACTTTAAATTTCATCCTGTTTTGCCCTTTCCTATGTTTTCTCTGCTGTGGTAGAGGGAAGTTTGGTGGGAAGCAGCAGAGGGTAACATGTCTGCCAAGAGGTTAAGGGCATTTTGTATGGTGTCTCAGACTGCATTTTCATGTCCACCATGATCTTGGCAGGGCCCTGTCTTGGAACAGACAGGGAGCATGGCAAGGTGTCACTGTACAGACGTAGGCAAGGGGGTGAAATGATAGCAACATATGAGAAATCTAAGTTGAGCAAAAGAGTTCCTCACTAACTTCTTTTGGGAGGGGGGAGAAGAACTGGGAGACACCCATTGTTTTTGGAGTTTACATTATTGTTTATTTTAAACATTTCTGTGCCTTCTTTCCATCCCAGCAGGGTCCCCAAGGTGGTGAACATTAAAACATTTCAAACATCAAGACATTAGCATTTAAAACATGTGTGTAATAAATATTTAAACAATACAATAAAACATACAATCATTACTCCAAAATTATACACCCACAGTGCAGATGCAGAAGAGAGCAACCAAGATGATGGGGGAGTTGGACCCCCTTCCCTAGGAGGAAGGGCTGAAGAGTCTGGGATTGTTCAGTTTAGGAAAGAGACAACTGGGGGGGGGCATGATAGAGGTTTAAAAATATGCATGGGATGGAGAGAATTGTCCAAGAGAATTTTTTCTCCCTGTCCCAAAATACTATAACTCAAGGGCATCCAATGAAACTGATGAGTTCAGGACGGACAAAAGGAAATACTACTTTACACAGGGGATGATTAAAATGTGGAACTTGCTGCCAGAGGATATAGTAATGGCCATCGGAATAAACAGCTTTAAAGGAAAATTAAACAGATTCATGGAGGATAAGTCTATCAATGGCTACTAGCCATGGTGACTGACGGGAACCTCCACATTAAGAGGCACTTATCTTCTGAATCCCAGAGCCAGGAGGCAACATCAGGGGAAAGCCTTGGCCTCTATTCTCTGTTGTTGGCTCTCCAGAGAAACTGGCTGACCACTGTGCAAAACAGGATACTGGACTAGATGGACCATTGGTCTGATCCAGCATACTCATTCTGGATTTTTTTGCTGTAGGTGGGGGTACTTTCAGTGGCAGTGTAAAAAGATTCTAGTCTAGGTAGTAAACAGCTGAACCATATAGCAGCTGCCTGGACATGGGAAGAAACTTTAACCAGAAACTATCTGGATCAGATCCTCATTATTTAGTTCCTATTACTGAAAAGGATGCAGTTGTGGGTAGGGTTGCCAACTCCAGCTTGGGAAATACCTAGTAGGCATCCCAATACATATATACCAGAACAGAAGCAAAATTAGGACTGATTCCCAGAATCAGTAATGAATACATTTAATAACCAAGCTTCTTTTTTTAAAAAAAGGAAAAAATGGCAGCCTCATTAATAAAACCCAAAGGTTACTCCCTCTCAAGATGAGATCAGCAATCATTTATTTGTTTTATACACTGTCAAAGGCTTTCACAGCCGGAATTCATTAGTTCTTGTAGATTTTCCAGGCTGTATGGCTGTGGTCTTGGCATTGTAGTACCTGGCATTTTGCCAGCAGCTGTGACTGGCATCTTCAGAGGGATAACACAGAAAGATGAAGTACTCTCTTTGTCAAGGTGAGAAGAAAAATAGTAGGCAGGTAATTTATAACTACTCAGGAAGGTGGGATAGGGCTGAGTCATTATCTTGTAAGAGTTTCCCAGGCTGTGACATGCTAATGGAGGAGCTTTACTGAGGAGGTTCTTTTGCATATGGATTGGCTGTTGAAATTCTAATCTTATCTGTAGTGCTGTTGTAAGATGTAGAGCATTTTGTGTTTTTCAGGACTGGAAACCATTTTTCTACTCACATTGACACAGAGAGTACTTCATCTTTCTGTGTTACACCTCTGAGGATGCCAGTCACAGCTGCTGGCAAAACGTCAGGTACTACAATGCCAAGACCACGGTCATACAGCCCAGGAAATCTACAAGAACTAATTTGTTCATTTGTTCAATTTTTATCCTGTCCTCCTCGCAAGCAGGCTCAGGGTGGGTTACAATATACAATATAATGAACAAGTATAAACAGCTTAAAAGTCCTAAAAATTTTTTTTCCAGATTCCAACTCAATCACAAAATGGCATTTCCAAAACTTATGGAGTTCAAAGTAGATAGAGGCATACATGGTCTGGGTTCTGAGAATGGTAGAATCATTGCCATCGGACTCAAAGAGCCGATTAGACAGGAGAAGCCAGGTTGATTGGATGTCCGCCATCTCAACCAAAGGCCTGGCAGAATAACTCCATTTTACAGGACCTGTGGTACTGTAATAGATCCTGCAGGGCCCTGATCTCCATTGGGAGCTCATTCCACCAGGCTGGGGCCAGGGCTGAGAATGCTCTAGCCCTGGTTGAGGCAAGGGGATTTCAAATAGATGGTCATCTGCTGAGTGCAAGGCTCTTCAGGGCACATATGGGGAGAGGCAGTCCCACAGATATGTTGGTTCACTACTTCAACCTCATGCCAGGATACTGGGCCAGGAATATGACACGTGTCTGGGAACTATTCTCCCCCACCCGCTGCCATATCATACTGTTGACTCAGGTAGATTCGGGTGGGTTGCCCTGTTGGTCTGAAGCATCAAAATAAAGTCTGATTCCAATGGCAGCTTTAAGACCAATTTTTTTATTTATGGTGTAAACTTTTGTGTGCAACCACACTTCCTCAGGGTGCACACGAAAGCTTACACCCAAATAAACAAATAAATAAATAAATACTTTGTTAGTCTTGAAAGTGCCCTTGGACTCAAACTTGGTTCTATTGAATCAGGTAGCATTTGTTGCAGCTGATAGGCTTTAAAACAGGAACAGGAATTTATAAAATATTAGAAACTAAAAGGTAAAAATCTGGAATGTGTATTATACAGCCATACCAGACACCAATATGACCCTATTAAATGGCAGTTTCTGTGCAAAATGCTGGAACAATCTGCTTCTGGAAACGGTTTTCTATACTTTTATTTGCTCCCAATAAGACATTTAATTTGTCCTCACAAAACTTCTTTAAGGCATGAAGGGTTCCTATCCCATCACCTGAAAACCTGAAGCACAGAGAAAGTTTCAGAGGAGGCCCTCAGAATGCCATATGCTGCTGCTGGGAAGCCATCACCAATGATACTCAGACTCACACTTCAACATGATATCCCAGCCATATGCAAAGCTCCAAAAAGAGTGGGAGGGAAATTTCCTGCTTGATTAGGCCCTAGATCAATTCAAGACTGCCTGGGAGATTTGATTCCACTCCACACATCATTGATAACTTGGTCACTGCTGAACGAACTCCAAATTATTGTGAAGTTAAGTCTGCAGCAAAACCAACTGATGGGTTATCTGCTGGATGAATGCATAGCATGCTGTGAGTCATTGTCAAGGGGTATACAACCTGACCTGCAGGTGAGCATGACTGTCATGAGTATTGTGTTGTCCTACACAACAAAACTCCTCTTTAAAACAAGTATCCTCCTCTGTGTGCTTGTTCATCCCATGGCACTGCAGGTCCACCACAATTTTGCAAGAGCTTATAAGGAGATGCAGGGACACAAAGGATACCTATCTCAGCCCTCACAGTTTCATGCCACCAGGTAGGTTGATCCCAAAATCACAGTAGCAGTCATATGCCTTAGAATAGGAGCCCCAGCAGGCTTCAGAACTGCACATAAATTAAGCATCTTGCCTAATGCAGGATACTATTAATGGGAATCTTGTACAAATGGTTCATTTACCTCCTATTGGGTAGAATCTCTTTAATTAAAATGAAAGCCTTTCCCCATTTGCTCCAGTATTTCTGAACATCAGCTATTACTTCACTCTACAGATCAAGAGTGGGTGGAAGAAGCAGAAAGTGAACCTTTAGAGGACTTTTATATGAAGAACACTAAAACAACTTTTCTTTACCAAGTCACGAATAATCACTATTTGTGAGAAGACAGGATTTGCAGGCAGAATCCTAGATCTTCTATGGTTTTGCATGTGTGTTTAAGGGGATGCAGGGACACAAAGCTAACCTATCAACCTAGTGCAATGGCAAGATTTCTTAGATTTAAAAATTAGGACAATGTTTAACAATGTTCTTTAACAATGACTTGACCATAATTCCAATTTTCCCATACTAGTAACTGCATATCATAAAGCACTTCTTTAGTGTCAGCCCAGCTTATCAGAAGGGGCCGTTCCCTTATAATGATGTATGAGGTTGGTGTGTTTTATTTTGTATTTAATGGTGACTTATAAATGTAGCCATTTATGATATATTATCTTTGCTGGCAAAATATTATTTGCAGTCATGTACTCCAATACTGGAGCCCATATCCTTACAAATTTAGAGTAGGTTGGCACATTCCCATCTTTTAGTCTCCCCAGGGAATCTGTAATTTTGGCCATAATGAACTGATCCCATATCTTCTCCCACCATGATGAAATCATTGGTGGTGTAGGCGACTTCCAAGCTGCTGCTATGGTTAGCCTGGCTGTTGCAAGTAAGATCGAGATGAGCATCCTAGTGTCTTTATTCGTGTCCCCATCCCAACTATCCAAAAGAGCCACCTCTGGTCTGTATGGAACCATTTGTTGGGTGATTGCATTAATTTGCATTATAACTTCTTTCCAGAATCTCTGTATCTCCCGGCATTCCCACCAACAGTGGAGGTAAATCCCTATATGGCTGCAGTGCTTCCAGCAGGTAGAGTGTACCAACGGATTCATCCTATGTAATTGCTGTGGAGTTACATACCATCTCGTTGTTATTTTAAAGAATTGTAATCTGATGTTATACATTGGGGATTTGTTCGCTGGAGATGCCCATATCCTCTTCCAGTCCGGTCTCTGTAAATTCAGGTTGAGCTCCTCTTCCCATTTGTTTTGCTATTTAAGTTTGTCTGTGCTGTCCTCCTCCAGTATTGTCATGTATATCTTTGAGAGTACACCTTTAGCTGTTTTTTGGTAGGGAAATCCCCTTCAACCCTAGGCATGCCTCCTTCTTCTTCCAATCTACTTTCTTACTCCTACACGAATTCACTTTTTTCTTCTGTAAGCAGTAAAAAAATATTTTATACATCAGCAGGTTTGAGATAATGCTAAAATTAATTTTATAGTGAAATAATCCAATTAACTTTATAAAAATTGTGATGAATCACTGCATCTTTTTAAACATTGCCATACATGTGAATGTTTAACCAGACAGGTCTCTTGTGTCTTACCCAGCAACATGAAATGGAAAATACCAGTAATGCAAAAGATAGCTGTGCTAGGAAGGCAACAGAGTAATTCTTCCTGTTTGGAGATTCTTGTAGCAATAATCAAATAATAGTAAATTTACCAGCCAGTTGACAATATCTGACCAGTTAACTGACAGGTATGCCAATCCTACATGCAATACTGAACAGGATGAACCTGGGAGCTGCTTTTACCCTTATTTACCATGAAGTGACAGAAAGTGCAAGTTAGATATCTAGTTGAAGAGGCACTAGAGCAGGAAGATGGAGATAGATCATACTGAGACAGTGCCTAATAGCAATGCAGAAACAAAGTTGGAAGCTTTACCCTATGCATGCGACCTTGAAAGTACAGATATCAAAAGTAAAAAGTATTCTGCTAGCTTTCCTTGATGCTTATTTGTCTTTCAAAAATAATCTTGGAAGGTTTCGAACCAGCCAAAAATTACCAAAAAAGTGATGCTTAGCAGCAAAGCAGGTTAGCACAAACAATATTTGACTGGCAGCTAGGGATGTCAGAAACATATCAACTCTGAAAAGCTGGTTTAGCCCAGAATTCAGTCTCTCACAGCTCAGTACAGAAAAGTCCTTTGAATCCTAAATTGCCACAAAGACCAAAAGAAATGAAAAAAAGGGATCTCTCTCCAGTTTCTGAAAAACAAGAATAGGTTCTATGTTTGCAAATTCCAAGCAAATGTGGGGACGGGAAAGAGAATGAAGTCCGAGAGCGGCTGAAAATCTAATTAAAGGAGTAGGATTATAAGGATTCCCTTCATATTCAGGTGTTTAGCTGTCACTGTGAACCAGATTATGACAGCTAGCTTTGTTTTACGATTTCCTTAATTGCTCATGTGTGTTTGCCCGGGCAGGAGGTGAAGGTAACTTGCCAAGTCCACTATTTAAGCAACCCAGAATCCATAAAATGTATAAACAAATACCTTAGTGTCAGAAAAATTTCCTGTAAGCAAAGGAAATCAATAGTGTTTTGGTTAGATTCAGGTGGGTAAACGTGTTGGTCTGAGGCAACAAAACAAACTTTGAGTCCAGTGGCATCTTTAAACCACCAAAGTTTTATTCAAGGTACTAGGAATAAGGCCCGTTGCAGAAATAAATACAATGAGCTCTAGAAAGAGGGAGAGTGTCCTGGCCTTGGGCACTCAGCACAAATTCGCTGTGGCGACCTCAGCAGGGTATAATGACACAGAGTCTACCATTTTCTCCAGGGGAACTGATCTCTGCCATCTGAAGAGCAGTTGTAATTCTGTGTGATCTCCATCCCTCCTCTGGAGACTAGCAACAATGGTTCCCCATCAGGGAATTGCTGGTTTGCAGGGTGGAGTCCATGGCACTGTATCTGTCTGAGGTCCCACCCCTCCTCAAACCTCACCCTCTCCAGGCTCCACCCCCCAAATCTACAGGAATTTCCCAACCTGGAGTTGGCAACCTGATCTCCCTCCCAGTCAACTGTCAACCTACTGTTATCCGCCCCCTGGCTTCAGCTTTCCATCTCCTCCTCCTCATTCCTAGAGAGCAGTTGTAATTCTGAGTGATCTCCAGCCCCGACCTGGAGATTGGCAACATGGTTCCCCATGAGGGAATGACTGGCTTGGAGGGTGGAGTCTATGGAATTGTACATGTCTGAGGTCCCACCCCTCCTCAAACCTCACCCTCTCCAGGCTCCATCCCTCAAAATTCCAGGAATTTCCCACCTGGAGTTGGCAACCCTATCAGGAGTGGCCCCAATGAGTTTTCTCCCAAAGGCCAAAACAAGTGTGGAAAGAGCCTTTTACTGACAGAACCTGGTTGCCTAGCAACAGGCACTGAGGAGAAAGCACAGTTGCCACCTTTGATTAGGGAAATACCTGGAGATTTGGGGGGTGGATCCTGTGGAGGGCAGCATTGGGGGGGTATGGAAGGACTCAGCAGGGGGATAATGCCTTAGGGTCTACCCTCCAAAGCAGCCATTTTCTCCAGGGCAACTGATCTCTGTCATCTGGCGATCAATTGTAACAGTGGGAGATCTCCAGGTCTCACATGGAGATTGGCAACCCTAGGGGAAAGTCAGCCGCACAGCAGGGGGTTGAAGAGAATGGTTTGATGGTCACTGGCCCACCTCATTAGCCAGACAGCCATGGTGGAGCCAAAAAGGAGTGAGAGGCGTGTTAAATTTATTCTGACAAGAAACTGGCCAAGCCAGGAGAGGGGGGGTATGGTGAAAGTCCTTTTTTTCTTTAACTCACAGAAGCAAGCTTGGTTGTTCGGTTGCCTACCAATAGCCACTGAGGAGACAGTCACAGTTAGTCTCACAGAGGAGCCAGGAGAAGTCTCTTCCTCAGGAGAGAGTCCGGCTTCCCAGGAGCCGCAGCTCATTTCCTCTAGGCCAGAACCTCCCTGGTGCTGCCACCACTGTTGAAGGAAGGTGGGGGAGCCTTTGAAAGGTGCTGTGCAGCCTTCTCTGCAGTGCAGGCCTTATGGCCGAGGGAGAGGAGCCACAAGGGGCAGCGAAAGTGAGCCAACACAGTGAGCCAATGCCGCCACGGGATTGGGAGACTGTGAGAGTGGCATCTCAGTGGGCCAAAGGCTATGGAAGCGTGTCCAGGAGGGACACCAAAACTCATAAATATATATAAGGAGAGATAAGCTTTTGTGTGCATGCACACTTCTTAAGACACATATCTAAGTAAGTGTGCATGCACACGAAAGCTTATACCTTGAATAAAACTTTGGTGGTCTTAAAAGTTGCCATTGGACTCAAACTGTGTTTCGGTTAGATTACTGCATCATGCCTTGCTCACTGCTCAGACCTTATTACGCCAATATTCAAAATATCTGCATGGGCTTCCATTCTGTTTCCAGGCGCAACTCAAAGTTCTAATGAAGTCCTAAATACCTTGAAACAATAGGCTTGCCAGACCGCCCCCCCCCCCAGTTTGGCAGGGGTTGCCCGCTTTGGATGGGCTCCTTCCTGTCCACCAGCCAGCTGGCAGGCGGGGGAAGCCCCGCCCCCAGGAGCAACCACCTGGCCTCCCCCCCACCTCTCCTCAGCAGGGTTTAAAGAGACCCTTTAGATGCTGCTGGGGACAGCCGGGGGCTGCACACTTGCACTCCGAGCCCCAAATTCAAGGCTCAGCATGCAGGCATGCATGGCTTCCCCCCCACCTCTCCTGAGCAGGGTTTAAATGGAACTTTAGATGCTGCTGGGGAGAGGCAGGGGCCATGTGCTTGTACTCCAAGCCCTGAATTCGGGCTCAGCGTGCAGGCACATGAGGTTTCCCCCCACCTCTCCCCAGCAGGGTTTAAAAGGACCTTTAGACACTACTGGGGAGAGGCGGCAGCCACACACCTGCATTCAGGCATGCAAAGTTCCCTCCTCACTCCCCAGCAGGGTTTAAATGGACCTTTAAATGCTGCTGGGGAGAGGCAGGGGCCACACACTTGCACTCCTGAGGCCCTTTTGGATATCACAACAAACCTCTGGCTTCTCGTTCTGCTCATTCCTGTCCCTCAAACATGATTAAAAGGCTGGATCACCTTTTCTATGAGGAAAGGCTAAAGAGTCTGGGAGTTTTCAGTTTAAAGAAAACACAACCAAGGGGATACATGAGAGAGGTTCATGAAATTATGTATGTGATAGGGGATACATGAGACAGGTTCATGAAATTATGTATGTGATAGAGAAAGTAGATAGAGTTTGTTCCCCTTTCTCCTATATCACTAGAACTCAGGCACCCAATGAACTTGATAAGCAGTAGGTTCAACACAGACAAAAGGAAACTCTTTATTTAGTCTACTGCCAGTGATGGCCATGAGTATGGATGGCTTTAAAAGGGCAATTAGATGGATTCAGATAGGACAGATCTAGCAATGGCTAGCTGTCATGATGACTAAAGTGAACCACCCTGTTCAGAGGCTGTGAATACCAGTAGTAAGAGGCAATATCAGGGGAAAGTCTTTGCCTCTGTGCTTTGTTTGTTGGCCCTCCAAGCAACTGGTTGGCCACTGTGTGGAAAAGGATGCTGGAGTAGATGATCCAGCAGAACCTTTTTTACAATCTTATATTCTAACCCTTTCCTTGCACAAAAAGATTGACATTTGTCTGCTTGAGGATGTCTGCATAAATTGAGCTTTGGTTCTTTCCTACCAACCAAGGTTCTAAACCACAGATTCAGTACAGAATCCTCATTGGAGGAGATGAAAAGTCCAGTTAGCTCAGCTCCCATAGTGTGATGTCACTGGAAACTGGAGTTAACAGAAATCAGAAGAATTCTATATCCCTCTTTATCACATGGTGATGGAAAGGAGAAAGAGCATGGAGCCCAGCAATGTCAGGTCCATGCCCATGACAAACAAATCTCCATTTATGATATCAGAACAGAGTCTCAGTTACATTTTATTACATGCACTTAAGCTTTGTTCAGCTGTGAACTGACAATTAGGATCAGACAAAGGTTTTATCAGGGAGGTGAGGTTTGGTGAAGGATTTGGAAGACAAAATGATGATGGGAACATAGATGTTCCATGAGGGAGTTCATAGACAGAAGAGGCAGTAAGGAAGAAAAGCAAAAGATGATTAAGGGAACATGAAATGTTAGGACAGCAAAAGATAGCAGAGGTTTGGAGAAGCAAATATTATAGGCAGAAATGACTAGGAGAAAGATCATAAAGGATGAGGCAAAGTCAAGAAGAACTTTAAAAATGACAAGAAGATTTTGGTGTATGAGAACTGGAATAGATAGCTATTGTAGAGGTTGGAGGAAAAGCATCACATGGCTCATCAACCAGAATTTTACGGTGACATTTTGAATAAAAGTGATAGGAATGCTGAAGAAGAAGAACAGAAAGGAGGAGGAGGTTGCAGCAATCAAAGCAGAAAATAAGCAAAGAATAAACTAAGATTAATATAATGGAAGTGAGTGGAAGGGAAACATTTTTGCAATGTTAGGAATAAGGGACATTTTTATTCACTTAAAGAACACTTGGGGGTAGGGCTGCCAGTCCCCCTTGTCACAGGAGGGGGATGGGGGGGTAGGGTTGCCAGATCTAGGTTGCAAAACTCCTAGAGATTTGGGGATGGAGCCTGGGGAGGACACAGACCTCAGTGGGGTACAATGCCATAGAGTCCACCCTCCAAAAGCAACCATTTTCTTCAGGGGAACTGATCTCAGTAGTCTAGAGATACTGTAATGCTGGGGGATTCCCAGTTCCCAGTTCCCACTTGGAAGCTGGCATCCCTACTTGGGACAATGGAGAGGAGGATAAGGAAGCAAATTTTCATGCCTAGTCAGCTGGCCAGGCAGTGATTATCAAAGTGACTACAAAGAATAATGAAGGTAGCAAGTTCAGAAGAGAGAAGTCCCTGGAGGAACTGAGGGAAATGCAATAATGAGGTTTGAGATGAGAGTCAGAAAATGCAAGGCACAGTATGTTTTTGAAAACAGTCACAGTTCTTTCCCTCTTCTTTGTATATAGCATATTTTTGTTGCTGTTTATGTAAACCTGTGTCCTGAAGCACAGCAAATGTTGTTTCCTACCACAGCTGCAAATGGGAAATGCTTAGCTTTTGTGAGTAAAGATTTGAGGAAGTGTTTTTTCCACTGAACCTTAAAGCGTTGTTGCAATGAAATATGCATAAAAGTCTCAAAATATCGCACAACAACATCTCTTGCATTTCAGTAGGTGCTAAAAATGAACAGAAAGTCACAAGTTTTTCTCTGTATTAATTATTCATATGCTAGGCATACAAAACTGTCAGCTTTGTGTGCTAAGTGCCACAGCAATGTGTCATTTGGTGCATTCCACTTAATCAATTATATCTCTAGAGTTGCTTCTGCTAGATATGCACAGGTGAATATTTGTCACCGATTGCAGTTACTTCCATACCTAGATACATTTGGTTCAAAAAGATGTTCCCAACATTGATGGAGCTACCTTCCATCTGATTTAGTTTCAGATAGCATAATATGGTTGCCACCAATATTTTGCCACATTAAAATTCAAAGCAAATGCTGGGATTCCAGGCCAAAACTACATATCTTAGAAACACTTCTTACATCAAACCACATACATGTTGAGATCTGAAAGGGAGCTTCTAATCTGAATAAATTTTGTGTCAGACCAGAGTGGCTAAATATGGAACACAATCTATTCATTACCTCCCTAATGAGGTCAAAAGTTTTGCTGCCTAGGGAGGTGGCTAGCTCCCCTTCACTGACAGCTTTCAAGAAGAGACTGGATGAATATTTGTCAGAGATGCTTTAGGCTGGTCCTGCATTGGCCAGGGTCTTGGACTAGATGGTCTGTATGGCCCCTTCCGACTCTATGATTCTATGATTTTTAATTATGTAGAAGCATCCTAGCCCTGACCTGGATGGACTAGGCTAACCCAATCTTGTCAGATCTTAGAAGCTAAGCAGGGTGGCCCCTGGTTAGTATTTGGATGGGAAACTATCATGGAAGTTCAGGGATGCGATGCCAAGGCAAGGAATAGCAAATAACCTTTTAACGTCTTTTGCCTTGCAAACTATACAAGGTCATCATTATTGGTCTCTGGCTTGATGGTACTTTCCACCACCAGAAGCATCCTTCTTAACTATTGTATCAGTTGTTTTAGTAATTCAAAGGCACTGAGTTAATTCACACAATTTATTAGCAACTCTCTGAATGTTTTGTTTTTGTGTCTCAAGTTACTTTGACAGTACCGTCTGTCCTAAGAGTAAGTCTCATGGAACAGACTTGAGGAGGAGTGGGACCCACCACAGAAAAAGCCTGCGATCTAGTTCTAACCTTATGAAGAGTCCTAAAAGTGAGCACACCAAAGAGAAGGCTTAAGGACATAACTGGTGCAGGGCAGCATACTGGCTGATGTAGTATGATGAGCATCCTAGGCCAAAGAGTAGGAATCAATGGTTAGTTCTCACAATGGAGGGAAGTAAGCAGTGGGATCCCACAAGAATCGTATTGGGGCTGGTGCTATTTAATTTATGCATCAGTGATCTGGAACTAGGGGTGAATAGTGCAATGGCCAAGTCTGCAGATGACACAAAATTATTCAGGATGGTGAAAACCAAGGCTGACTGTGAAGAGCTCCAAATGGACCTCCACATAGTGGTTGAGTAGTTGACAATGTGGGAAATGAAGTTCAATGTTGGTAAGTGTAAGACAATGCACATTGGGACAAAAAAATCCCAATTTCAAGTATAGGCTAATGGGGTCTGCACTGGCTGAGACTGAGGGGGAAAAACATTTTGGAGTTGTAGTGGATAGCTCGACGAAAGTGTCAACTCAATGTGCTGCAGTGATGAAAAAGGCAAACTCTGTATTATGCGGCCTGTGAGCAACTGATACATGGGAGGAACTGCTGGGGGGGGAGTGGGCAGAGCCACTCCATTGTGGCTTCAGCACAGCAGAAAAACCTCATTTGTAGCAGTCAAGCATCATGAGAGCATCTGCCCAGTGCTGCACTGCTGGTTCTCCAGTCCATCTATGTGGGTTTTCTTCTGCACCCCCCCCTCCCAGCCCACGGGACCTAGCAGTAAGGATACACCAACTCAGAACTTACCAGCTGCTGTCCTTTATACAGTTTCTATTTCTGGTACCTGGCATTACATTTTATGACACATATGTCCCGGCCCAACAAAGTGACATTTATGTCAGATCCGGCCCTTGAAACAAATGAGTTTGACACCTCTGTGACAGAGGTTTATAAAATTATGCATGGGATAGAGAGAGTTGACAAAGAGAATTTTTTCTCCCTCTCCCAAAATACTAGGACTTGAAGGCATCCAATAAAACTGATGGGCAGCAGGTTCAGGGCGGACTAAAGGAAACACTACTGCACACAGAGAATGTTTAAAAGTTGAATTTGCTGCCAGAAGATGTAGTGATGGCCAATGGAAAAAAAACAGCTTTAAAAGAGGATTAGATACATTCATGGAGGATAAGTGTATCAATAGCTACTAGCCATGCTAACTGAGGGGAACCTCCACATTCAGAGGCACTAATCCTCTGAATCCCAGAACCAGAAGGCAACATCCGGGGAAGGCCTCAGCCTCTATGCCCTGTCATTGGCCATCCAAAGGAACTAGTTGGCCACTGTGTGAGACAGGATGCTGGACTAGATGGACCATTGGTCTGACCCAGCAGGGCTCTTCTTATGTTCTTATGAAGGGCTTTAAAGGTAATAACCAGCACTTTCAATTTGACTTGAAAGGAAACAGGTAGCCAGGGCAGTGGATACAGCACATGAGTTATGTATTCCAAGCAGAGAGAAGCCTTGCTGCTGCTTTTTGTATCAACTGGAGAATCCAAGAAGCAGTCCCACATACAACACCTTACAGTAGTCCAATCTGGATGTTGCAGTAGTATGGACCAGTGTAGCCAGGCCAGAAGGATCTAGGTAAGAGTCCACCTTACAAGCTAGATGGAATTGAAGGAAAGTACTCCCAGCAACAGCCTGTTTATCCATTCATAAGGCTGGGTCCAGCAACACCCCAAAGTTCTTAATCTTATCCATTATGTATAGCCTAAATTATCTAAATGCATTATTTTTCTACAAGCAAAATTACAAATCTAGCCATTGCATGACAGAGAACTGTAATGCCGCATAAGGACATGTATCTTAATTTTTGTCACTTGAGTGGTAGGAAAAAATAACATTTAAGTGCGAAAGACATTTTTGTACTAAACTGTATTAGTTGAACAGAAATGGCCTTATACAGCCACAATGGGAACAAGAGGATAGAGGTCAAGCTGTAACACTGGAGACACTGAACTGTTTAAGAAATGTGTTACCAAACACAGTATAGAGTTATCAGCTGTCTCAAGAATTATTCATGTTTAAAATAGTAAACAGATGCTGTAAAATATATTGTATATATTGACAGCATACTCTGGAAACTGCTGGACCTTCTGTTGACACCTGGGTTTTGACCACTGTGTGACACAAAGTGTTGGACTGGATGGGCCATTGGCCTGATCCAACATGGCTTCTCTTACGGTCTTATGTTCAGATTTTTTAAACATTTTTTTCTCCCAGGCCTTCAGATCTCTTCCTTCAATTGTATAACATTCACTCAGCCTTCCACAAGCACAAAAACATTTTGCGGAATGAGCTAAAGTGTTTCCCTTTAATAAGATCCCCCATAAATTCATTTGCTTCTGTAACCAGTGTAAGAGCTAAATTCTGCATTTAGCTTGATTTGCCACATCACAGCTCTAAAGAGGTTATTGTTCATTGGAGAAATTCCCTAAACTATAGATATCCAGTACTTTAATATTATTGGCCAAAACTAAACAAAGAGGGTGGAAAAGCAATATAAATGTTAATGAGAAACTGTCTATTTCACTTATTTAAAAGTCCCCTAATCCTAACAAACTAATCCCATAATCCTAACAAACAAAAATATTAGGCTATCATCAAAAACAACATAAAGATGTCCAGATGGAGTTTGCCTAGAAGAAAAGAAGTGGGATGAAGGAGGGAGAGCAATATTGGTGGGGAAGTTAACAATCAAAGGGAAGTCTCAACACAAAACCAAGGTAAAGGAGACAAACACCGTAAATGTTTAGATGTAGGACTTAAATATTAACAGAAGCATGCATACACACATACACACAGCCCTTGTTCCAGTACTGAAGGAATTCTCACAATGTATACTCAAATCATGCATTTTGTTTCACTAGTTTCTCTCCAAAACTTGGTTTTACTAAGCAGGTAATTTTTGCCCTGGGTCCAAGGCTGCATGTCACAGGATAAAATGTACCTCTTGGTTCTTCGAGCTACCCTGGGCTATTCAGGTCAGGATTTACTATATGTAATACACTAGATTGTTTCTTTTAAAAAAATGTTATCTCAGTAGGGTTCCCAGCTGGGAGTGACTGTGGAGAGGTGGGGCAGAGGTATTCAGGGAGCAGAGATTGGAGAAAACAGCATCGCTCTACGCTCTTGGAACTCCCTCACTCTGTCTGTTAAAAATCGAACTTATTAAAAGGAATTCCTAGAGTGTCATATGACACCATGATGTCACTTTGAGGTACTCACCTGGTGCCCTCCCCCCATTTTGGCTCCAGCTGCTTCACTGAACAAGGAGAGGGATGGGAGGGCAACCTGGTTAGCCTATACTTCAGCTGCCTTTCAGAATCTGATGAGACTAGTATAATTGTCCTCATACATATGTTGAACCATTTAATTTGATTATGTCAAAAAACAGAGCAGGGGGAGGACTGGATTTTTAAAAAAATACCCATGCCATGTCTTATCTCCATGGCCTCAAAGCAGCCATAAGTTGCAAATGCATAAAAACAATACAATAAACCAGCAAGATTTTTTTAAAAATCTATCATGCATCATAAAGTATCAGTAAAAATAGGATAACAAAGATTGAAAACTACTCAAATTAAGACAAGTGTCTCCAACAGTCTGCTTTTATCACCCATTTAAGATATAACAAAAGACTTTAGCAGGGTACTTTTCCCGTTAGGTAAGAGTTGTATAAATGTAACATTAAGCTGACATTCCCTATTGGTGTGAAAGGAAGGCTGGAAGTAGGGTTGCCAGCCTCAAGGTGGCACCTAAAGATCTCCTACTATTACAATTAATCTCCAGATAGCCAGGATCAGTTCCCCTGGAGAACATGGCTACCTTGGAGGTATTGATTCCTTGGCATTATACCATGCTGACATCCCTCCCCTCCCTAAACCATACCCTCCCCAGGCTCTACCCTCAAAATCTCCAGGTATTTCCCAAGCCAGAAAAGGCAACCCTCATAGGAAGGAACCCTCATTGAATACAATCCGGGCTGAACTTCTGTTTCTCCCATTACTGATATTTATCCTAGGTGTGGCCAGTAATTTGGCAAGAGCTGTAGAAATAGAGACAAAGAACTCCTGGCACTGTGCTCTCAATTGATGGTTTATGGCCTGTGGTCTTGAAGGAGCCAGCCCAGTTGATCCAGGATCAGCCCAGGAGCTGGCGTTATCTATATATCTAATTCTCAACAGTCCCCGCTGCATGCAGATACTTATTTCTGAAGAAAGTGGGTATACTCTCCCCCAACAGGTTTTTCTACAGACTCAAGGGACTCTGTGGTCTACAGAAAAATCCAAAAAGTTTTTTAAAAAAACTTGGGGAGGTTTGAATCCCGCCAATACCTTTTGAAATGGCCACCACAGGGATCTACTCCAGGTCCCACTGCATCAACAGTAAAAGGACAGAGAGACAGAGAGGGCAGGAAGCAAAAGCAGGACTGGGATTGGGGGAGGGGGCAGGGAACGTTCCCAGCCTATTTTGGAGCCAGGCCTGGGACTAGGATTGCCTGCTCCAGGTTGGGAAATTCCTGGAGATTTTGTGGTGAAGTCTGAGGAGCGCAGAGTTTGGGGAGGGGAGAGGCCTCAGCTGGATATAATGCCACAGAGTCCACCCATTATCTCCAGGGGGACAGATCTCTGTTGTCTGGAGTTCACCTGTCATTCTGGGGGATCTCCAGGTCCCACCTGGAGACTGGCAAACCTAGGCCTAGCAGCACCCTCTGGGTGACTTGAGACCACCTGACTTGCATGATTCAGCTAAGCCTGTCTGCTTGCTACTGTTCAACAGCAGTGAGTGTAGTATAATGGTCAGTGTAGTATAATGTAGTGTAGTATAATGGTCAGATCTTCAGAGTAGAGTTTGAGAGACCCAGATTTAGACCCCTGTCTTGCTGTGGAAGCTCACTGGGTGATTTTGGACCAGTCACATAATACTTTCACCCTAAACTACCTCATAAGGTTGTTGTGTGGATAAAAATGAAGTGAGAAGAATGTAAACTGCTCTAATCCCCACTCTGGAGAAAAACCATAGTCTTCCTTAGTAGAAGCTGCAGGGGGAAAGGAGATGGAAAGCTGAAGACAGAGGGGCAGATAAAGATAGGCTGGCTGTCGGATGGGAAGTAGGTGGGAGGCTGGGACAGTGATGGGGTGGGGATGGAAAGGAAGTGACAGACATGGAGGGGAGAGAAAGAGAGAAAGAAAAGGGGTGGCAGGAAGGAGAAGAAGTGTGAGAGAAGTAGGAGGAGAGGAGGGAGCAGCAATGGGAGGGCTTCTAGTGTCCTGGCCCCACTGCTGGACCTCCTGATGGCACCTGGTATTTTTGGCCACTGTGTGACAGAGTGTTGAACTAGATGGGCCATTGGCCTGATTCAACATTGGCTTCTCTTGTGTTCTTAGGGGGAGAAACAGAAGTGGGGGTACGGGATAGCTACTCCTGCAAGTTTCTTGCGGGTCCCCTCCCCACTTGTACTGTATATTTTCTTTAATCTAAATTTTATACACAGAGAGACACACTTCACTTAAGCCACTATGAGTCCCCAGTGGGGAACAAATCAGCACAAAAAGGCTAAATAAATTTCTAACCAGCTACAGAAATAAGCAACATGGTATTTTGTACTGATATTACTATAATATTTGTGTATTATATGGTTATCGTTCTCAGTTATATTTAATGTGCACTCTTTTTGAACTTTTATCAGCAATTGATCTCTTCATCAAAAAACAACACTCTTATGGCACCTCAAAAGATTGCATAAGCTGAATCCATTGTGTCAGACACCATCATTTGGCATACAAGGGTAACATTTTCACGTATCTGATAAAGCAAGCCTACAGCAGCTTATGTTGCAACAGCTTTGTTAGTTTCCATGGTGCATCAACACTTTTGTTGCTTTGGCTGCAAGATAACATTTACTCCTTCCAAGCTGTCTAAAGCAAAAATTAGGGTATGCAAGAGAGAAAATCACCCAACAGCTCATGGATAGGTAGCAACTGGGTCTCAGACTAGCACACTGGCAACTTGGGACAAAACCTCTGTTCTCTGGATCTTGGTTGAAGTCCACTTGCAAGTTTGCTCACAGGTTAGGTACCAGTGGATTTTATTGTCCCTGGAAATCATTTTATTTATCCCAATCAAATCAATTCTTAGCCTGCTGTAGTTCTTAATGGGTTCCCATCCTGTCTTACCTCCCTGTATACTTTCCTGAGAGGCATCACAGACTTACCAGTTCAAGACTTTCTTCCAGAGTACAGGAAAATACTCAGCACATGATAGACAAATCTTTACTCAAGGTGACTCCTTTGCCTTTTCCCTGATCAGATAATTCAGCTATGAAGATTTCACAGCCTATTGGTAGAGAACTTGTAAGGGCAAAGTATCACCCTGTCTGAATCGCCAAGGTTACCCCAACCCCCTTTGGAGGTTCCAAAAGTCTTAACTTAGCTTTTCATTGGCTTGGCTTTGGATCAAAGCATAATTCCTGGGATGTGTTTACATCAACCATAACTCAGCTATACAGCATATGTGTGTGGCAGCAGTGTGATGGGAAAGAGGGAGGGGGAAAACAGAATAGTGACAGCAGCTTTGCTGATTGCCCAGCTTCTTCAGGTTTATTAGAATCATATGGCAAATAACATGCAATACTGAAACTAAACAGATAAAACATCTTCCCTGGTGCTAGGGATGCCAGCCTCCAGACGGGACCATGGGATCCCCTGGAATCACAGCTCATCTCTAGACTACTGAGATCTGTTTCCCTGGAGAAGAATCTGTGGCATTGTACCCCACTGAAGTCCCTGTCCTCCCCAGACTCCATCCCCAAATCTGCACAGGTTTCCCAATCTAGATCTGGCAACCCAAACTCCCATTCCCTGCCAGTGGCTAGGGAGGACTGGCAATCCTACCTGGCCATATATGGTGACACTTTTATGAGATGCTCCATTGTGACTGTTACAGCATAGCCATGCAAGGATGCATCCCCCCCCATGTTCCTCTCTGACCCACATTACTCAAAGAGAAATGCATACTGAATATTTAATTGATGGAAAGCATGAGCTAACTGGCTTTGCTGAACTAGAGCAGGAAAAGAAAGGTCTTCAAAAGGTAAATAATTCTCATCCCATTTCATCCATTCTCAGGTGTAGAGGAAAAAGTTTAAAATTGCTAGCTATATCTCTTCTAATTCCCATCACTCTGATAAATAGACCAGTTTGTCACTTTAGGAAGCAACAAAGAAAAAATACCATTCCATTTTCAGTCACCTTCATAGATTGCTTTCACCCTTGAAACCTATTTTTTCCATGAAGAAATTAAAAGTAGCCTGGCACTGTCTTTATTTTTAAACACTCTCCTTACTATGTATACAGGCAGATATAGCACTACAATCCCTTTCTCTGTGCCCCTTCCAAATAATTCCTGTATCTAAGAGACATGCATGCTGCCGCATCTATCTTCTAACACACCGCATTTGCACAGAAGTGGCGGGGGGGAGATCTTCCCTGTGACAAATACTTTGTCAATATCTGATGTTTTCCAATAGCACCAATTATTCTGAAGTATTCATTATAGGCATTTCATCACCCCGCACAAGCAGTCATAAGCCCCGAAGTATCATCACCTCTTCTAGAAGACATCAACCTATGGTAATAAATTTTACATATTAGTCAGAAAGAGGGGAAGCAGAGATGTGTAAAGTAACTGAACACATGCATAGGCTTTTCCTTATTAATCCTAGCCACCAAAAAGGAAAATAAATTACAGTTAATTTTTTTGCTGTTGAAAGGCCTGCACACAATCCCTGCTGGTGGTGGTACAAGGCAGTGAAGAATATCTTGCCAGCAGCAGCTAAGTTCCATTCGGGCTAACTCTGACTTCCTCTTCTGCAGCCAGCACACCTGAAGGAATGCTTACTCCCATATGAACCTACCCCACTACAGTTGCCAACTGCAAAGCAAGGTCTGGAGATCTCTGGGAATTACAACTGATTCCCAGCCCGCAGACATTAGTTCTCCTGGAGAAAATGGCTGCTCTGGAGAGTGCACTATATGGCATTATACCCTGCTGAGGTCTCTCCCCTCCACAACCTCCACAGGCTCCCCCCCCAAATCTCCAGGAATTTTCCAACCTAGAGCTGGCAACCCTACCAACCATGCTGGCCATCTTCAGAGGCTTTGCTTAGGGTGCCCCTGCCATTGCATCTGCTAGCTCATAACCAGCTCAATTATTCAAATTGGTTCAACAACTGACCACACCTTAGGTATGTCCTAAAACAGATACCAATTTGGTTCTTAGCTATGATTCATTTGTGAACTTTTCTGTGGATAAAGTCTCTAAACTCCGCATAGAGTTGGCTGCTGAATTTGATAATTGCGGAATGGGGGCTCCGCTTGGACCACCTGGTTCTTTTTTGGACTCTTTTGGCCCGCTCGGCCTTGCAGATGTTAACAGTATTCTGACACCTGTGAAGCCAACTACCTGCTCCTTGGATCCTTGACCCTTGTGGCTGGTAAAATCATGCCACAAAGTGGTAAGTGGCCCTTTTAAGACAGATTATTAATTTGTCTCTCTCACAGGGCTGCTTCCCCAGCTCCCTTAAGGAGGTGGTAAAGGCATACCATTTAACATTTGGTCATAATCAACCACTTTCCCTCCCTGAAGGTAAGGGGCAATGCCCTTAGTTGGTTTTCCTCAATCCTCCAGGGACACTCTCAGAGGGTTACTATTGGAGAGATCTTTGTGACAAAACCTGAATTATGGGGTTTCACAGGGTTCAATCATCTCTATGTTATTTAAAATATTTATGCACCCTCTTGCTGAGATCATCAGGAGCTTTGGAGTTGGGTGCCATTAATTTTCTGATGACACTCAAGCTCTTCCTCCTGCTGGATAAGCAGTTGGACTCAGGGCTCTCTGTACTATCCAATATCTGGATGTGGTAATCCAGTGGTTAAGGGGGAGCTGGCTGAAGTTAAATCCATACAAGATGGAGGTCATGTGGCTGGGAAAGACTGAGATGCTAGCTGCAGGGTCACTCCTGAGACTCAACAGTATCCAGCTGACAGCTGTACGCAGCTGTAGGCAGCTCTGTAAAGAGCCTCGGGGTGTGGTTGGATTCTATGCTATCATTGGATAAACAAGAGTCCATGGTAACATGGTCAGCATTTCTTCTCCTACACCAAGCCCATCAACTGGCTCCTTATTTGTCTGGGTCAGAGTTGCCACATTGATCCATGTATACTGCAATTCACTCTATTTAGGACTACCTTTGAAAACGGTTTGGAAACTGCAGGTGGTCCAGAATGCAGCTACCAGGTTGCTGACTGGAACATCATGGTCAGCTCATATTACTCCAATTCTGCAGCAGCTGCACTGGCTACCAATTAGTCTCCGGATGCAATTCAAGGTGTTAGTGTTAATATTTAAAGTCCTTAATGGTCTGGGACCCTCATAACTATGGGACCACCTCTACTATTACAATCCCCCATGCTCCTTTGGTCATTGTCTAGGGGACTCTTGCAAGTTAGCTAGGGGACTCCCCAGGATAGCTATCACCAGGGGAAGGGCCTTTTCAGTTGTGGCCCCTAATCTGTGCAATGCACTCTCCAATGACACCCATGCCCTGCCAGACTTGTTTAGTTTCTGCAGGGTATGCAAAGCTGAATGGTTTAGGCCTTTGGAGGGTAAACACACGCTTGGGCTACTTTAATAGTGGTATGGTGATAGCTATGTATTTTAATATTTTAATGATAATATTTTATATTTGTTATTTGTTTTTATGTTGCCTTTACCCTATTGTTTTAATGCTGTAAGTTGCCATGAGACCCTTTGGGTGAGTGGTGACTAAAATAATCTAATAAATAAATAAATCTGAGACTGTATGAGTGGCAATTAGGTTGCCAGGTCTTACCTCTGCTCTGATGGGAGAATGTGGGGGCATTTCAGGGGTGGGTGGGGACATCGTGCAATGTCCTCGATGTGATGATGTCACCCAGAAGTGATGTCATCATGTCTGGGACATTGTTTGGCGACGCTTTAGTATTTGGAGAAAACTCTATGGTTTTTCGCCTTCAAAACCACAGTTTGCCCAAGCACTAGAGTGTCCCCATTTGATGTCTCCAACATGATGATGTCACTTCCAGGTGACATTATCACATCAGGGACATTGCACCGCGACATCCTGTTTAGGGTGGGGGTTCCCTTGATGGACAGCTGGTCCGCGGCAGGGAGAAGTCCCCAAAATCAGGGATATCCTGCTGGGACTGAGGGCTAGCAACCCTAGTGGCAACCCAAAAAGGGCCTTCTCAGTCATGGCACCAAAACTTTAGAACTTCCTCCTCAGAGGGATTCATCTGTGTCTATCATTGTTTTCCACCAGTGGGTGAAGACTTTTTTGTTGTTTGGTGTTCCTTCAATAACTCTTAACTAGCCCTCGTTTCTGTGTGTTTTTATGTGTTTATATGTTATATTTGTTTTAAATACTATGTGCATGTATATATGTGTGTATTTTAAATGTTTTTTTAAAAAGTTTGAAAGAAATATTTTAATGTTCACTGCCTTGGGGACACCTCCAGATTACGGGAGGTGGTAGTTCCTCTCTATTCTGCTATGGTCAAGCCTCACCTGGAGGACTGTGTCCAGTTTGGGGCACCACACTTTAGGAAGGATGTTGACAAGCTTGAGCGTGTCCAGAAGAGGGCAACCAGGATGGTGAGAGAGTTTGAATCCAAGTCTTACGAGGAAAGGCTGAAAGAGTTGGGTATGTTTAGCCTGGGAAAGAGAAGACTTAGAGGGGACATAATTGCAGTCTTCAAATATTTGAACGGCTGTCATGTAAAAGATGGAGCAGATCTATTCTCTCTTGTTCCAGATTGCAAGACTAGATCTAATGGGGGGAAATTACAAGGGAGTCATTACCGGCTAGATATCAGGAGAAACTTCCTAACTGTAAGAGTGGTTGAGCAGTGGAACAGTCTGCCTTAGGAGGTGGTGGATGCTCCTTCCCTGGACGTTTTCAAGCGGAGGCTGGACGACCATCTTTTGGGTATGTTGTAGGTATGTAGGGCTATCTTTTGGCTATGCTCCTGCAGAGTGCAGGGGGTTGGACTAGATGACCTGCAAGGTCCCTTCCAACTCCAACATTCTATGATTCTATGATTCTATGAACTGGGTAGAAAGGTAACATAGAAATGTTTAAAGAAAATAAATAAAAATAATAGAATAGCAACGAAATGTAAAGTGAGTGGGTGTTATTAATCTACTTGTCATGGGCTGGGATGCAGGGCCAGGCAAGCGTGGGGTAGTCAAAACACAGGGGTCAGAACCAGGGAGCCCAACAATCACTGAGAAGACCAAGTTCAAGGCAAGACAAAACTCGGTAGTTGAGGGCCAGTCCAGAGTCAGGAGCCAGGCAAGTCAAGTAACCAGGGAAACCAAGTCCAAATCACAAACCTTTAGTGTTGTCAGGAGGCCAGAGTTCCGAGAGTCGAGAGTCCAAGAGGTGGAGGTTCAAGGTGCAGAGTATGAGTGGAGTCGAACGAGCTGAGGTTGAGGAGCCAAGGAAGTCAAGACAAGAACCAGAAGGCAAGAACACGAGTGGGGTGGTGCAGAGCTTCGTGAAAATGACTAGTTGCTGGCACGATTTGTCAGCATGCCAGTGAGGCCTAATAGCACTCTAAGCTGCTGGCAATTAGCGCACCCCAAGTACATCCCAGCTCCTGCTAGTACTCAGGGCTGAAAAAGCTCCTTCCATGCATGTGTGCCTCTAGCCGCAGGGCTGCCATGTCCCGTCGGTGTTGTTCTCTTAAATGGGAAACCGGTGGAGGCGAGTTGGGGGTAGTGCAGACCAGGTGGGAATCTGCCTCAGCTGTTGCTGGGGCCACCTCTGAACTCACCGTGCTGTCAGGTGCAGGACTTCCCGGCCTCAGGAACTCATCCCCAGTGGCACTTAGCTCCTCCGCTGGGGCCGTAGACTCAGGCTCAGCAGGAGCCATGACACCACTCATACAAAGGATAATTAATAAACATATGAAAAGGCCTTTCAACAACAACAAAGTTATTCAGGTGAGAGATACATAACAAGTCAGAAAACAACAGAAAGTGAGATAGACGATACCAATTTACTTCATGGCCGTTCCCTCAAGGTTTTTACTTCAGATACATATTTTGGAACTGTTATGATGACTGCCTTTTTAAAAAGTGCTTCAGGGATATAAAACTAGAACTACTTTGCTAGTAAAAGCTAATTATGATTATAGCTCGTGACAACTGCAAAAGTGTGTGTGTGCACCTATGAAGCAACACCAGCATGCAACTGGTGATTTGCTATTATTATGCTGTCAGCTGGGATGAAGTATTATGGAGTGTGCATCTGAATTTATATTCCTTTGTAATGTATTTATTTTACAGTGGGTATAAAAGGCCTGCGTTCTCTGTGGATGGCTCGTCTGTGACCTGAACACCACAAAAGTTTGTCAGAAAAGGCTTACAAGATGCTGAATTTGGAGTCTGTCAAGTATACATCTATTATCGGTATAACCCTAGATTGCTTGAAATTGGAGATACTATTTCCTAAAGGAAAGATTATTCTAGTTGTTGTTGTAGAAGTTACTGTCATGAGAAATCCAGGAAATTTTATTGCATGTAGGATGTCCAGGTCTCAGGGCCAAGTCTGTGTGTTTAGCTGCCATAAGGAATAAACCCCCAAACGGACTCATTTAAACCATACAAGAATGCTAACTCTTTTCCCCAAATCAAATTAACCATTTCACAGTGGCACTTAGCTCCTCCGCTGGACAGTGCCCCATCAGAATTTTAATGTGAAATATAAAAAGTTGAACATTTGTGTACAACAACTGGAATGAGATGTGCAATGTAAATGTAAGATGTCACATGTGTAGAAACTATTAGGAGAAACTTAGCAATGGGAAGATGATACGAAATGGAAGAAATAAACTAGACAATATGTTTGGACATAATATTTCCCTATAATAAGAAGCGAAAGTATAAATCCCACCTTATTTACTAAAGATCAAATGTGGAAATATGAAAAACAGAGGAGTTTCAGTAATTAATTTATTTTTCTCTTTTAATTGACAGAGTACTACAAGGAAAACTCAGCTGGATGAAATCCTAAGGAAGGAACCATAGCAACAGGGAAATAACAGAAGGCTGATGATTAGAGGCTCTTGATGTTCAACTGATGTACTGTTGAAACAGAGTTTGAGTCCAGTGGCACCTTTACGACCAATAGAGTTTAATACTGGGTATAAGCTTTTGGGTGCATGCACACTTCATCACGTAAGTTTTCTACAATTTAGCAATCTGAAAGAGTCAGAGAGACCGGGCCAAGGAACACCCAAACCAGCAGTGTGTGTGTGTCTTTGATCTTCCACATGTCAGACTCCTGAGGCAATCAGTTTCCAACAACGTTCATTCAGAGAAGTAAAGTTTATTGAGACATTGATGCTGCAGGTATCTTAACTGTTTCATGTTAGAACTAAAGAGAAAGCGCTTGAAGCAAATAGATATGCATAACTCAAAGGGGACCCCTGATGGCCCACAGCCAATCAGGTAGCCGGCAGGAACCTGCCAAAGTAACGGGCAACAGTTCCCAGAAGAAATACTACACCAGGCACCCAAGGTCATACAGCACAGCAGACAGATAATAAAACCAGTGAAGGCACAGCAGAAATGAAAGTCAGCATTCCAGAGTACCCCCCCATCTTCATGATAGCCAGGCAAGAGGTCTAGCTGACACTGTATACACCCCCACTTTGCTGGGCTCTCTTCACAAAACACTGGTCACTTTGGTGCTTCTGCAGACCTCTTTCTTTGAAACTGGTAATTCTTGCCCTACCTGAAATTACTTTTCCTCCCTTCCTTCCAGTGTTTCTCATAGTTAGCTCTTGTGTGTTTATTGTGTGCACTTTTAAAAATTCTTTCTCTTTTAACAAAGACCTTTCCAGTTAATATCTGCCTGGTTTATCTTTTGCTATTCCTTTCTGTTTCAGTGAGCTAACCTCCCTTTGTTATTTTTTTGATTTTTCTGCAAACCATCTCCCCTAACATATTAGGGCTCCATTGTGTATATTTTTTCATCCACATATGGGCATCATGGGAACTTAAGAGTTGCTAAGTCCCCTTGTCGCACTGGCAGGGGTATTGTGGGGGGGGGGGCATTCTGGAATGTCATTGTGTTGGAGATGCTCTGGTTTGAGGACAAAACTCTATGGAAAATTGCTTGAATTTATTTTAAGGTAGAAACCCTAGTCCCACTCCTTTTATTTCCTAGTCCTCTAATCTTAGAGTGGATGTTTCAGCATTATCACTTTTAAGTGTATATAATGTTAAAGAATTCAATGTTAACATTCCTCTTAAAAATCCAAATGTACACAATGGAATAGATCAATAAGTTCTGAGGACTTATTTGCAAGTGTGGATTTAGCAACCCAGAGAAAATCTAATGACAAGCCAATGTCAGAGTCAATAGCATACCTACCAGTCTGTATTGCATACAGTTAAAAAGGCATGCAACACACCTAGATCTTAGAAGTAAAGCAGTAAGTGACCTAGAAAATAGATGTACCATGGAGATTTACCTTTATTCTATATATTTTGAATACCAAATGAATGGCTCTCATATGATAAGCAAATTAAATTGTCTTAAACTGAGCCAGACTATTAGCGTATGTATCTTGGCAATACTCTCTGATCAGTAGCCGCTATCTAAAACTCTCGTATGGTCATCTCTTCCTTCTAGTACAAAGTCACTTAAGTGAGAAAAAAAACATGGTAATATACAAACCTGTCCTCCATATTTGTTAAGCAAATGTATAAAGTCCAGTACAATCCAAAAGTAAACCAGTCATCCTCACGCTAAAAAACCTGCTTCCTTGTTTTTTAAAAAATTACTGGATGGCATTTTTTTTTTTGCAATTATCAAGTATAATATTCTATTGTCTGTTTCAGATGCAGGATCAAAAGCATTAAGTCGGAATGCATTCTGCCCCCCAAAATAGATTCTTGGGCATATTATCCAGCCATGGTTCATGCCCACTTAGCCAACCATCTTATGATAATGTCAGCATCGATACTTTTTAATCTTTCCAGTATTTCCCACCAATCTCCTCCAAATCCTTCTCTTGTAGTATCTAGTGGTGCATTGTCATTTTAAAGTTCTGTGATTATATCCCAGATTTAAATATTCCTAATTCTTTCTTCTAAAATGAGCTTTTTGCAGTACATAAAAAGAGGTGATTGCTTCTTTTATTATTATCATCATCATTTTGGCTTCCACCGTTTTGCAAGACAGAGTCACCTACTGTTTGCTGCCATTTGGAAATGGGGTCAAGGATGGTAGCAATACACAGATACAGCTCCTAAGGGAAGCTGATAAACCAGAAGGCATGAAACAAAAGTGCTAAATCATTCCTCTTTCTGACAGTGATGGTACCCAAAACATCTCACCTTTTACCATCAGCACGCTGCTCTTCCACTTGATTGCCACATTGTGCTTCGAAATATCTGAAGCAAGCACATTTGTGATCTGTTTGAGACAAGCACAAATCCTTCCCTTCTTGTTGTCCTGTGAGCTTTGATGGCATTAGGAAGTTAATTGTTAATTCTATTTCTCTCAGTTCAATTAGATTCACAGAATACAGTTTGCTCATTCATCACCTGGGCCTGTTCCAACACTGCTTTCCCCTAATCATGTTTTTAAGATATATACAAGGAAGTAGCAACAGCCTTGGTAATATGAAACAACATTATCAGGAGTCCAGTAGTACCTTAAAGACTAACAAAATATGTGGCAGGGCATGAGCTTTCATGAGTCACTGCTCACTTCTTCAGATACTCATGAAAGCCCATACCCTCCCACATATTTTCTTAGTCTTTAAGGTGCTCCCGGACTCTTGCTCTTTTCTACTGCTATGGACAGACTAACACAGCTGCCCATCTTGAATGATCAGGGTATTACCTCACTTGCTTTGTATTTCTGCTTTAGGGGATTAACATACGGTCTTACCTACTGATCAACAGAAAGAAAAATTCCCTTACTGTACCTTTTCACTCTGCCCTAGAGCCATAGTAGTGAACCATTCTGATTCCTGGCTGCTTTTTCCTCACTGGAAAAGAATGGGATTTTATGCCTAACAGTCTATTTGTATTTGCCATGCTACAAGGCCAACAGTATGGCATTCTGTTCACACGTTCATAACAGAGCCAGAACTGTAGAGATTATACCACAGAGCCATACTACTTGTTTGCAGCCTGATATTTTGCAACTGCTTGAATGTAGCAGAGGTTTTCTAAAATGAGAGCATACACACCCAACTAAGAGTTGTGAGCAACCAAGCTGTACTATGGCACTAGGGACAGCACAACCCACACACCCCAAAAGCAATTTATTTATTTGATTTATATTTTATTATGAAATTTCTATGCCACTTTTATGCTCCAAAGGAACCCAAAAAGGGCTCACCAAAGTTTCAAAAGCAAGCATTTTAAACACTCTAATTGTAATAAATAAGGCAAATAAATCAAAACACATCTTGGGTGTGTTATGTATTGGGATGGAAACATTCCAGGACTGTTCTACCTGAGACTGGCAGAGCTTGGAGCCCAAGTACAATAGCCCACCAGGACTCTAGAAGTAACCAATCAAGTAGTAATGTTATGTAAATAGCCTATCCTTGGGAGTGGGGTGTGTTTGGATGTGGCAACTGCATGCTATTTAAACAGGGCTTTGGCCCTGGAGTTTAGTCTTGTTCTTGCTGAAATCACAAATAAAGTACAACTGATCACTAGACTTGGGGTCTGCTCATCCATGGAACCCACTATTTAACAGGTGGGTCCTCATTCTGGGGTGGATATTACAGGTCCCAGGATGCAAGCCATGGGCTAAGATCCAAAGACCAAAACCCTTTCCCCTTTGGTTTGCACCCAAGGGCCTATTGTTTTTGAACTTTTCCAGATGGTAGGGGAGAGAAACAAATTCAGCTCAGATGGTACTTGCTGCTACTAGCAAGCTGATGGGGTTTGCAAAATTTTGTTCCCTGCCTGTCACCGGGGGGGGGGGAAGAGACAGGAAAATGCAAACCCATGCAATGGAAGTTAGCTCCTTGATTCCTCCATGCCTTCTGAAGACTGGAAAGAGTACAGAGAACCAACATCTGAGCTCCCCTACACTTTCAGTTCAGTTTAATGCTGCTCAGTCTTAAACCAACATGCACACTGCCTTTGGGGCTGAAAACACAGAGCATGTGTGCATTTGTGTGTGTTCATGCTTGCATCTACAATATATGTTCTAGTCTCTCCACTGCTGTCACAATTCATCTCAACCCTGCAGATATCAATGCCACCTTTTAAACAATAAATTATCCTTCTTGTACTAAGTATTAGTTATTTTTCCATACCCACATTCATGCAAGCAGACAACTCTATTACCTTCTGAAACCTAAACATGATTTTGCTAGGTTTTTAAATGCCAAATGCAGAAAAAGCTTTTCCTTCCTTCCCGCAGCCTGACCATAAGTTGTCCCAATTCTTTAGAAATGGCTCTACAAACAGATTAAACAAACTCACTGGAACACTGCTTGCCATCTTTACTTGTGGCTATATGGAGGCAAATAAAATCTATAATAATTAAATATAAAGACATGTATTTAAATATACAAATTCCTACAAGTCTAAGCTGTTTGCAAAACTGGGGAAGGAGGAACAGAAATGGGCTTTTAGCCGTCTGTTGTGCATGGAATTTCATGATTACATTTACCCAGAAATCGTCACAACATTCCTACGAAAACTGGAAGTAACGCAGACACATCAGGGATGTCGGGGGCCGACACTCTGGTTTTTGGGCAAAACTCTATGATTTGAAGTAAATTTTATCATAGAGTTTTGCCCAAAAACCAGAGTGCCCCCCAACATGCCTGACATGCCTATGTTACTTCTGGTTTATGTAGGTACGTCACAACACTCCTCCCCACTCCCAGAAAGTCCCTCCCCTGCCAGCGCAATGATCAGATCTGGCAACCCCAAGTTATAGACTGTGCTACAGGCACAGATCACTTTGTGCAAACCTAAAATAAACAACTTGGCCAATTAAAAGAAAACTGTGTTAATACTTTTAAATTGTTTTCTTTTCTTTTTTTACAGAAGTGATTCTAGTGTGTAATAGTATTTTGACATTAATGTTGTTTTGTTCCAATTTACTGTTATAGCATACTACCATTTACTTACCTGATTACAACAGCAATGGGAATCTTTTTGAAAAAGGCCATCTTTCAATAATATGATGATTAATAAAGCGAGTAAGAAATCTGATCTCACAGCACACTGCCATTCAAAAAGAATCTTGGAAATGGGTACAACTGCAAATGGGTACAACTGCCCCTTCTTCTTGTTATCATGATAGTAAAACCTTTTGGTGAGTAGTAAACACCAGTAACAAACCTTTTCCAATAGAAAAACTCTGCACATTCCAATGAATCTTTGGAAAAAACTATTTTACCAAAACTATTCTAAATGAGAAAGAACCAACTACACTTTCATCTTTTACTCTATTTCTGGATAATTTTTCCAAATGGTCACTGGTTGAATTAGAGGAAACCATTTCCTTAATAAAAGGATTAAAGTCCAGTAAGACTCCTGGCCCAGACTGGATGCCCCCATCACTTTTTAAAACATACTGTGGTTGATGGGCTCCAATTTTATAACACTTACTTACTGCAATAGATTCAACTGGCAAAATTCCTGTAAAATGGCAAGAGGTGTTTGTTATTCTCCATATATAAGAAGGGTTCACATTATTCTCTGGCCAATTATAGACCAATCTGTATGCAGCTCATTTATGACTAAAACTCTTTAGCTGGAGTTACAATTTGTCAATACCAAGTCCGGAACAAATTGGCTTTAAAAAGAGTTCATCTACATTACATCATGCAGATGTGCTCTCCTTTCTTGCTGACAAATATTCATCACATCCCAAGGGGAAGCTGTTAACCGCTTTTATGGACCTTAGGGTAACCATTAATAACATCTCAAACACAAGGTTTTGCATCAAATTAAACCAATTGGGAATTTCTAAACAACAATTACATTCAATTGTTTCTTTACACACTTCAACTTCCATAAGAATAAGATCTGATTATCTGGTTAGAATAAGATAACTGGTTATCTTTCGAATCCAGTCCGGGTTAGAAAAGGCATTCGACAGGGATGTATTTTGGCTCCAGATTTATTAAACTTCTGCTTATATGATTGATCAAACAAACTACAGGTTAACCATTCTCATCTTCCTAGTTTGGCTGCTCACCTTTCACAGTTTCTACTGTATGCTGATGACACAACTCTTCTTTCTTGCTCAAGGGTATGATTAAGACATCTCCAAACTTTTGTTTTGTACTGTCATGACAATTTGCTCTCTATTAACTACGCTAAATCTAAAATAATGTGTTTTCAGAAATACCCATCACAAAAAAAAATCAAACCCCTGGATCCTCGATGGGCAAATGACTAAGCTTCTTCCAACAAGTGGAAATTTAAATTAATTTTCATCTTCTCAAGTCGACTAGAGTACACTTAGCTGCAATTCAATTCTGGAGAAAATGAGGTATTGCTTGAATCTTAAGAAGTGGAGTAGTCCAAGGGAAATGGTAGAGAAGCTGAATGCTTTTTTTTTTTTTAATTTGCCTGTCTTCACCATGGAAGACAGGAGGTGGTTGCCCACTCCAGTATTGCTGGTTTTGGAAGGGGTATTGAACGGAGTCGGATTGAGGTGATGAGAGAGGAGGTCATATAACTGATGGACAAATTAAAAATTGACAGATCACGAGGCCCAGATGGCATACATCCAAAAGTTCTGAAAGAACTCAAATGTGAACTTCTGGAACTCCTTACAAAAATATGCAATGTATCACTAAAACCTGCCTCCATTCCCGAGTACTGGAAGGTAGCTAGTGTAACACCTATCTTTTAAAAAGGTTCCAGAGAAGATCCAGAAAACTGCAGGCCAGTCAGTCTAACTTTGATATTATGTAAGTTGGCAGAATCCATTATTAAAGATAAAATTAGTAAGCACATTGATGAATGGCAGTAATGCTGATTCTGTTAGTGTAGGCAGATCATGAGAGGGAGTGAAGGAAGAGCTGCATCAGTGCTTACTTCCCATGGCCTTTTCTTACACGCTCATGGAAATGCTGATTGCCACTTTGAGGTCAGGAAGCAATTTTCTCCAGGCCAGTTGGCCAGGGATCCTGGAGGTTTTTGCCATCTTCTAAGCATAGAGCAGGGATCACTGGAGGTGTGGGGGGGTACTTGTGAATTTCCTGCACTGTGCGTGGGGTTGACTAGATGACCCTGGAGATCCCTTCCAATTATGATTCTACGATTCTATGTATACAGGCATTGAGCCCTCTCATCCCCAGTCCAGGGGATAAGAGAGGCACAATTCCTGATACTCTGCTAGCATGTACAAGATTCTGATCCTCCCTCACGCCAGTCCAGGAATGAGAGATACTACAATCTCATATGCTTCAGGAACACTTAAATCAGTATTCTGCCACCAGGACCTCTTTAAGGATGTTCCAAACTCAGACAGGAGCAGAGGTCCCACCTCCTGTCTAGTCTCTGGGAATTAATGACTGATCAGCTCTGTGCCAGAGCTGCAGATAATTAATTAACACACAGTGGTAGCCGTTTAGGCAAACAGCTTAGGCACAGGGTCCAGGCTTAGAACCCAGTTGCAATCCAGGACACAAACTCAGATAATATTAATTGATATTATCTTTATTTAGTACAAAGCATGCATATAACAAGAGGCTATCCAGAAGGTAAATGAAACAAATAAGATCTATAGCTTATTCAGCTCTAACTATAAATAGATGGATTCATAATTACCAGTCATTCAGAGAAAACAGATAATTCAATGTCCTTTGTGGAAACAGGGAATCTTCAATAGGAACCACATGGTTGCAGTGGGAAGTTAAGGCCAGCTTGATGCTCGCTAGTAAAATTCCATGTTGCAGGTATGTAATCCAAAAAGGGACTCTTGCCTGGAAAGGAGCTCACTTTTCAAGAAGACTCTGTCTCACTTCCCATAGGGTGAGCACAACTCCCTCCCTTTCCCATCATAATTGAATATGGCCATTTACCCAATCACGAGGGGATAAAGAGGTATGCCTGCGTACGTAACTGCAGCCATGTCTGCGTAGCTTTGATGTGTTAATGTATGGGACATCTGTGTCCCCCCAGCCTGGGAAGACTTCTCAATGTCTGGTCTTCCAAGCAAAGGTGCTAAAGTGGCTTTGTATATGGATATCAAGCTTGGCATCTGTGCAGGCCATCTGCTCAGGTGACAAAAGTCACATGGATATGTTAGCAGCTACACCATTTGGGCCTAGTGTCAGAGGTTCTGTATTATCATTTACACTGTGTTAATTGTGTTTTGTTATGCGTGCTTGCTTGCTTGCCTTTCACTGTGGCGCCTGCGTAGTAGTTGCCAGCTGCAACGTGGGAGCATACTTTCCTACCGTCTAGTCTTATCACGGTGGCCTTGGAGCATAGGCTTTGGAGCGTTCCTCAGTCTGGGGAATTTTCCAGTCCACATGTCTGGGTGGGGGTGGGGGTGATACTCCCGCCTATTAAGTAATCCTCCCGCCGGGAGTTTCCTGTGTGCACACTAAAAGTTCATTTGATAGTTTGGCTTTGCATCACACTATATCAATCCTTGTCCAGGTCACGTATCCATTCCTGACAATAGCAGTATTACTATGGGTTACAGCATGGTATTCCAATAAAGCTTCTTTATGTTTGAAGAATGCCTGGATCTACTTGCTATTGAACCTGACAGAAATTGTCAGGAATCATAATCTCCTACCAGTTCCCGCCTCTCCTGATCACGATGAGCGGCCCCGGGGGAGTACCGGTGACGGTTCCGGTTACCATGGTCCCAGTCACCATGATTCCTGTGACAACCGTTCCTGTTACCACAGTGCCGGTGACCACAGTCCCAGTCACCTCGACCCCAGTCACGATGATACCAGCGACAACAGCGGGACCCCTGACCCCACTAAGCACAACGTCGGGGGTTCCAGTGACCACGACCATCAATCCAATCTACAGCCCGGCTGGAACTACCCCAAGGGACGGGGGTGCCATTCCCCACTCCCACTACCAGATTGCACCCGTTCCGTGGGACAAATGGGTCACCCAACGGAAGCCGCAGGACTGGACGAGAAACTTATTGGATGCAACCCAGACCACTTGGGTGATGCCTGGGGGCCAAAGCCAGGATAGCTTGTTGGATCCCCGGGCGAGTTTCGGAGCTGCACCGGGGCAGACTCCCCAGGGGCCAGTGTGGCCCAGTCCTAGCAAGGACGCGGATACCCGGATGGACACTTTGGAAGAGGATTGCTGTCAACTTATGCGAGACATGGGAAAGTTGATGCAGAACCTGCCGACTATGATGGACCAAGCTATAAGAGCCCACATGGCAGCGCAGCCAGTGCCTGTGCCGGTGCCAGCACCAGTTCCCGCGCCGGGACCCCAGCTGCCACCAGGACAGCCTCCGCCGGGCCAGCCACCTCCTGGTCAACCAGTTCCAGGACAGCCCCCACCCGGCGGGCCGCCAGTACTCCCAGCCCCGGTTCCAGGGCAGCCCCCGCCCCCCCGGCCCTCTGCCAGCGCCGGGGCCTGTCCCGGGGCCAGTGGCATCGCAGCTGATGCCCCGCCTGAAGGATCTCCTGGACATTACTTTTGATGGAGATCCAGAGAGTTTATCCTTCTTCATCCTGCAGGTGGGGAAGTTTGTGCAGCGCTGGGGCCATCTGTTCCAAGATGAAGAACAACAAGTGGATTTTATTGCATCCCGGCTGAGGGGGAGCGCTACCAACTGGTATGTAGCCCTGCATGATATAGAAGCTGTGGAATTAGGGAGTGTGGATGTGTTCATGTGGGCCCTGAGGACCCACTTTGAAGACCCAGCAGCTGCCCAGAAGGCGGAGGCGTTCCTCCGTACTTTTAAGCAGGGCCGTCTTACGGTTCGTGAATACTCCACGGAGTTCCAGAAGCATGCAGCTAAGATTCGAGACTGGACTGACCAAGTGGTGGCCCAACAATATTGAATGGGGCTTGCAGTGGGTGTCCGTAATAACGTCCTGAGCTCCAAGGAGCCACGCACCTTGCAGAGCTGGATGGAACAAGCAGAGCGGGCTGTGAGTCGACTAAGCACCATGAAGTTAGATGTTTCGCTGGGGGGACTAGTCGCCCGACCACCTCTCCCCACCCAAAGGGGAAACAAAATCCACCAACAGCAACCCTGCACCACCAACACATGAGACAAGGGCTCTGTCTTAAATGCGGAGAAAAGGGACACTTCGCCACCTCCTGCCCCAAGGAAGACACCGGGAAGGCCTCACCATGCAAGGAAGACAAACGACGCCTCGGGACCCCATCAAAAAGGGGAACGGCGAAACCACGCAACCCTCGGGCTCTCTACATGCAAGCTGAGGGTTTAGACCCATCCTTGAGCAAGGAGGAGGCCGCGGAGCTGCCGGGAAACGAGCAGGTCCTGTTGTAAGTGGCGCAGCACAGCAGGACCCAACTCCCGAAGCGCCTAAAGTGGTGAGCAACTACCCTTCCCTGTTTTTTGTGACCGTAATCATCATGAATCCCACCATGATGACCCACATACGGGTGCGGGGCCTTATAGACTCGAGGTGCGGGAGGGATCTCATCAATCCTTTCTTGGGGACAGGGTTGGATGCAGCCATAGTTAAACTGAAAGACCCCATTACATTTACCCAGATGGATGGGTCGCCCATGAAAGATCCTTGTAAATTTGAGACTGTGCCATTGAGAGTTGGGGCGGGTGACCACTGGGAACACCAGTTGTTTGTGGCGGCCCCTCAAGCCAAGTTTCCCCTCGTCCTCGGCAGCCCCTGGCTTCATGGGCATGACCCTTATATCCTATGGGAGGATGGTATTGTACGTTTCATCTCCCCAAAGTGTACTGAGCATAAATGGGATCCTGCTTGGGGCACCCTGCCTGAGAATGAACCACCCTGATCCTGTCTCGCAGCCAAGGAGCTTGCCCGCATCCCCGAGGAATATAAAGACTTATCCCGAGTGTTCGAGGAGGAGGAAGCAGAAGAACTCCCCCCCCCGCAACTCGGACTGTGCCATTGAGTTGCTCCCGGGTCATAAAATGCCCAGAGGCAAAATCTATGCCATGAGCCCTACAGAAAAAGAGGAGTTGCAGAAGTTTATCAACAAAAACCTGGCCCGCGGTTTTATCTGGCCCGCCTCCTCCCCGTTCGCAACCCCGTGTTGTTTTGTAAAAAGAAAGATGGAGGTCTCCGGCTTTGCACCGATTACCGGGGGTTGAACGCACTGTCGACAACAAATGCGTACCTGATGCCCCTCATTAAAGACTTTCTTGTGGAGGTGGCCCAGGGCAAAATTTTCTCTAAGCTAGACTTGCGGGATGCATATTTTCGGATACACATCCAGCAAGAAGATGAATTCAAGACAGCGTTCAACACTCCCCTAGGGCAGTTCGAATACCGAGTGATGCCATTCGGGCTCCAGGGGGCTCCGGGAGCATGAACTTGATCAATGAGGTGTTGCACCCCTACCTGTTTAAGGGTGTGGTTGTTTATTTGGATGATATCTTGGTGTGCTCCCCTGACATGGAATCTCATGTCAAATTAATGAGAGAGGTGCTTACAAAACTGTTGGAACACAAACTGTTTGTCAGACTTTCCAAGTGTGAGTTCCACCAGACCCGTATTGACTTTTTGGGCTATTGTATATACCCCAAGGGTCTAGAAATGGATCTGCAAAAGGTCCAGGATGAGCTCAATTGAGAGCCCCCCAAAACCCGAAAACAACTCCAAAGTTTCATCGGGTTTGCGAACTTCTAGTGCCAGTTTTTGCCTCATTTTGCCCAAGTGAGCCTGCCGCTCATGGACCTCCTAAAGACTAAGGGGAAAGGGGCGGGGGCCCTGCAACCCAGAGCTAAGCTAGACTGGACCCCTCGTTGTCAGGAGGCATTTGATCTATTAAAACAGCTCTTCACCACTGAACTAGTCCTAGCGCACCCCAATGAAACAAAAATATTTGACACCTCCGATACTGCCATGGGGGGGGCAATTTTGCAAGAGGGCCCCGATGGGCGCCTACATCCCCTGGCCTATGTGTCACGTAAATTTAATGACACTGAGAGGTATTGGCCTATATGGGACAAGGAAGCGGCCTCGATCCGACTCGCCCTAGCCACATGGCGGCATTGGTTGGAAGGGGCCCAAGTCCCTTTTGAAGTCTGGACAGACCATAAAAACCTAGAGGCTCTACGCAAACCGCGGAACCTGAACGCTAAGCAATTCCAGTGGGCTGAGTTTTTCTCTAAATTCCAGTTTACCCTTCACCATTTTCCAGGGCGCTCCAACCCCCTAGCGGATGCTCTCTCACGTCTACCCCATCATAACAGTAAAAGGCTAGAGATTCGTGAATCCTTTTTCACTCCCTCTCAGTTAAGCGGGGTGGTGGTAACCCGAAAGCAAAGCCAAACCCAGCCATCCCCTCCATGCCAGGGGCCTCCTTGGGAAGAGCGCTTTGCGAAAGCCATAACTGATGCAGGAAAAACAAGAGCTACAGTCCCTGGAGTCCCTTGAGCTTCGGGCAAATGACTGTTGGTACAGGGGGGGAAAGTTGTTTGTACCCAAGGCCATGAGGAAGGAGGTGCTCCAATCGGTCCATGGTACAAAATTATTAATAAAGGGGGGAACTTTTTAGTAACACAGAAGCCAATGTCTTCATGGTATGGAGCAGTTCCAACAAGTGTTCCCTGCAAACTATGATTTGCAAACATGGAGCCAACCTTGCAAACACATGGTAAATATGACAATAAATAAATAAATAAATAAATAAAATGGTACCTTTCTTTCTACCCTCTGGCAGAAGATTTACCTTCTCTTCACCATTTTCGTTCTGGCCATGGCTTATGTTGTGTGCACGAACCACCACCAGGGGTCTGCAGCCTCAGTCCTTAGCTTGGTTCCAAACACAATAGGGGACAAGGATCCTAGGCCACCCTTAGTCCTCCAACAGGACCTTTAGTGGGAGATTCAACCCCCCCAATTAGAACTGTGGGTGTGTCTGGGATGGGTGTATATAGTTGGCCCTTGCCATGCCGTGTGTGTCTTTTGTGTGAAGTACAATAAACGCATGTTGTTCAGCATGTCATAGTCCAAGTCTTCATGCTGCGAACCCAGTACTTTACAGCTTAATTTTGGATTATGTTAACCCGATTCCCTTTTAACAATGGTTTCAAATCCTGCCTAATTTGAGAAAGTTGTTAAGCATTAACTCTGGTTAGTATGCTGGTGCAGATGAAGTAATGGTGACCAATGATTCAGGAAGACACAGCATGTAAAAAGGAAATTGTTTCCAAAGAGGGCTGGAAGGTGCATGAAGGCACACATCCTTAAGGCAGCTCATCGAGTTGGTATCTATGGTGGGCAGGAAGACATTATTAGATTTGTGCAAGACTGAAATCATATGCTCAATGCAGGCAAGGCAATTCTGGCTCCTTAATCTCCAAATGTAACTACTGTGATAAATTAGAGAGGCTGAGTTTGAAAACTAATTTGAAAATCAGAGTCACTTGAGGTAACAAGTATGACTTTCAAATTTCATCTGAAAGAGTTTTTGCAGTTTCAGATCATATGGTGTTTAAGCAGATATGTTGAGTCACCTTTCCTTCTGGAAACCTGCCACTCAATCAGTCTGAGAGATGGCACTATCATAGATGACTAGTTCCTCTGAACAGCTTTTGACATTTGTATGACTTTAGGTAACTTCTTATTCCCTAGGTCTATAAAAATGCAATTTGCAGCAATCCCAATGGAAGGCTTTGCCTTCTGCAATTAGCAATGGATACCTGACATGAAAATTAACATGAATGTTAAGAATACATGTCAAGTTGCTCAGGCTTTGAGCCCCAAACCACTTTACCCTGAAACAGTTTTGATGAATTTAATGAGACTATACAAAGACCAATATCTTTATGCTATTTCTTGTCAATATCAGCCTAATCCTACATTCAATTATTTTGCAAATTATCATATCTTTTAATCATAGAGGATCCATATGTTCTCATCTAACTGCAGGAAAAAACTGAATTTTCTTACTTAAATTCCTGTTCTTATGGGACACAGGAGGGATTTGTTATCCTTCAGACTAGCCAATCCCATTCAGTCCAGAGGCATGGCCAGCTTGTTTGCTCCCCCATAGCTCCCACAATTCCCCACAGGCCTTTTAGACAGCCCCCCTAATTACTACTTGATGTTTCAGGGTGTTTGTGCTTGAGTAGATTATACTGACATTATGTGAAACAGGGTTTCCTAGTTCTTTTGAAAGCCAAAGAAGAGGAAGAACAAGAACCTACAGCAGATTGGATGGATCCCTTTCCTGATGTTCTGGTTCTGTGCCATTTGGGCCTATAGCTGTTGATTTCTTGATTACCCAGGAATTGCTTAGAGGTACTGATTGGCTGCTGGTACTTTCTTTGCTGCCTTCTGTTCACTTATGGCTATTTGAAGAGCATTTTTCTTCCTTTGCTTCCATCAAATCACCCTTTAAGGACTCCACAAAGAGTCTGGCTTCAAAAGGAGGGGTTCTGACTGTAGTCAAGACACAGTATCTACATCCCAAATGAATAGCCACAATGGCCCTAGAATGGAATTAGATGATTATTAGAAAGGAATCTGCCATGAAAACATGGAACAACATGATTTTCTTAGAGGCCATCTTTACATGCCTCACAAAGAATGGTATCTGATAAGCATGTGAGGATCAAAGAGCGGGAGGTAAGTAAAGTGGGTTCTGACTTTGAAAGGGCAAAGTTCTCTGCTAGGCACCAGATTGTCTCCCTGGTCCTTAAGGTGCCCTGTCAATAAGAGGTCAGTAGGGAGTAAGTCAACTGATAACCCTAAAAAAGTTATATCCCCCCCAAGCCAATTATAAAAAAAACCCAGTAAGTTCCCAGAGCTGAACTGGCACTCTGTGTCTTGGCTAAAGGCAGAGCTGGTCCGGAGAATTGTGAGACTCATCCCCTGAAGGCACCAATCATTAACCACCTAACTAGATGGGACTGGATATCCCAGAATATAATGAATGTCCTTTCTGCCTTCATAACAGAAAAGTAAATCATAAAACAGATGCTTAAAATACCACACAAAATGCAAGAATGCTTATAAGAAATAATTTTGAAAGCTGCTCCCAGATGTGACCAGGTCCTGATTTAATTCATCCAACTCCAACAAAAAACTATCAGCTGTAGAGACAGCTTTGCACAAAGGACAGACATCCTTCCCTCTGTTTCTTGACAGTGGTCTTCAATTACGACCTACAGTGATGAAATTCTGCAAGAGCGAACGAGGAAATAAAAAGGAGTGAAACCGCTGAAATGAATCTGCAGAGTCAGATTATTAAATGTCCCACAGACATTGGTGCAAATGATAGCTGTCAGAACATTTAGGGGAAGTGGGAAACAGTGTGAGAGAAAAAGAACTGGAGAATTAAACTTCTCATTGTGCTTGATGAAGATTAATATCTTCTGTCTTATGAGCAGAAACTGTTTAATCTCTACTAGTAACATTAATGAGGAGTACATCCAAAAAGCAGTGAGACAAAGGACAACAGTAGCAAACAAGGTAAAAGAGAAGCTGAAGGCATATTCTGCAATGGGATCAAAAATCCTGTCTTTAGACATATGATCTAAAATGCAACTGGAAAACCACTGAAGTCTCATCATATTAATTTCTCAATCACTCCTCACATTTATGTCTCACCCTTCCTCCAGGACAACAAACATAATTTTTAATTAATAATACCCCTGCAAGGTAGCTTAGGCCGAGAGAGCAAATGGTCCAAGGTCACCCAGTGAGCAACACTGGGAGCTGGGATTCAAACCAAGTCTCCACACTGCCCCATATCAATAAAATAGGCAGGAATTAGTTAATAGTAGAATTAGAATGCTTGAAGGTTAAACTGACCCGGCAATCCTATGCATAATACTCTAGTCTGTCCACTGACTTCAGTGGATTTATACCGGAGTAACTCTGCACAGAGTTGCAGTGAATAATTACTTACAACCACCTCTCGTGGTACTACCTGCCCTATGGGAGAACTTGGAATTGCCTCAATAGGACAATTCTTTGATGCAGTTAACTATTTTGCATGTATCAACATCCTACAGAACAGTTCTTAGATGGATTACCTCACTGCTTCTAGAAGTCACCACCAGTTACATCTGGGAGTGGTGTGAAGACAAGATCCAACAGCAAAGGTCAACATATGGTATGGCAATACCAAAAAAAAGCTTTCCACACAGAGCACACAAAGTAGTTTCATGTCAGCTTAAAATGACTGTTTCACTAGATTTCAAAAAGGCATTTGTACATTCATGAAGAACACTCCTGTCTCCCTGTAAAATGTACATGAAATGACCTTATCCACACAGTAAATTCAAGTTAACTTGCAGATTTACTCACCTCTCTGCATATTGGCGAAAGTTCAAAGAACATTTGTTAGAGCTGCTGGAAACCAATAATTATGTATGTAGAGACAGAAATTTGTACTCCAGCTCATATAAAATATTCTATGATCTATAATCTTTCCTTTGAGGCTGTTACCTTAAACGCCAGCTTTGAAGCAGACTGCTGGAAAGCAGTAATGAAATACTAGGAAGTTATTACAATTAATACTTAGGGGAAAGAATATTGCCTGGTGTTCAACTCTCAAATTAACAGGCCAAATCAATGCAATGGTTCAGATGATTTGAGAATCAATGACTGTTTTTAATCAGACTCTTCCAAGGAATTCAACTTTAATCTGATAAACATAAACCGGTGAGTTTGTGCAGAGGTGCAATTAGCTCTTTGCCCACTATTTGAGAGGAGTAACAGCATTTCCATCCTCCCTTTTGGCCATTACTATGCCTTTTGCCAGGCTAGAAAGCCTTTCAGTGTTACGTTCACAATCCTATCTTAATTCTCTTTTAAGCCAAGGTGTGTGTGGGGGGGAAGTATCACGGTGGATTGGGAGGTATGGTGGTGGACAGAAAAAATGGGGAGAATGGAGGATAATCAGGTACACAGGCAGAAGACTGAAAAAGATCTGTGTTATAGCAGTATGTAGACAGATACTGGTAATTCATATTCTTTCAATTTCTAGTTATTTTTTTATTTTTGTCATAATGCAAAGGGTAGAGACCTCTCATTTTTAGTACATAAAGGATAACTAGTAAACATCATTTCATTATACATTAACTGCATTTTTCATTTGAAGCCTGATATACAGATGCCATTAAGGGATGTAATTAAATCCTTATTTGCATGAATAGCTAGTTAACTGACTTATTAATAAACAGCTGCCTAAAACTGTTCCATGTTACCCTCTCTGAAGAGCTGTTCTGAAACACAAGGTAGATGATCAATAGCTCTGATTTTTTTTTTAAAAAAAGTGATAAATTACTTATCTTAGCCAGGTGGCAAATGATAAATGTAAGAACCACAACTTTTCTAGTGAAAAAATTAAATAAGAATGCTTACTACTTCGTCTCTCACCCAAATTTCCTCCTGGATACAGGATTTCCAAATCATCTGCTCTTGCTTGCAGGGGAGTACTATTCCATTAGTAACCTACCATATTTCTGCTTTTTTAAAAAGTGCATTCAGTTTTCTGAATGTGCATCCTACAGTTTCAACTCACAACTGCTTTTTCCTTAAGGATATACATGAGCACATCTCTATATAATAATTCCCTTAGCATATTGGCTGTTTCCAGCTCTCCCATTGGTTGTGCAGTGTGATTCCATCAGCCATTGGGCCATGAGCCACCAGTCAAGAGTACTCGCATGCCATTGGCTGGGTGCTGGGTCTGCTCCTCTTCTCCACCCACTCCCACTTCAGCCACTGTTGCCTGTCAGAATAACTGGCAGACGGCTCTCTCTCCCTTGACGAAGACACTTCTGCTGCTGGGCTCTCTGTAGGACTAACTTTCCCCTCAGTGGCTGTTGGTAGGCAACCAAGCTTAGTTCTGTCAGTAAAAAGACAAAGGACTTTCAGCATAACCCTTCCCCCACCCCGTGCCAGCGTGGCCACTTTCCTGTCAGAATGAACTGAAAATGGCTCTGTCTCCTGCTTGGCTCCACCATGGCTGGCTGGCTGGCTGGCTGGCTAATGATATGGGCCAGTGGCCATCAAACCATTCTCTTCAACCCCCTGCTGGGTGGCTGACTTCCCCTACAGTTACCAATCTCCAGGGACCTGGAGATCTCCTGCTGTTATAATTGATCTCCAGATGACAGAGATCAGTTTCCCTGGAGAAAATGGCTGCTTTTGAAGGTAGACCCTATGGCATTATACCCTGCTGAGTCCTTCTGCCCCCACCCCCTCAAATGCTGCCCTCCACAGGATTTACCCCCCAAATCTCCAGGTATTTCCCTACTCAGAGCTGGCAAGCCTACTTTCCCCTCAGTGCCTGTTGGTAGGCAACCAAGCTTGGTTCTGTCAGTAAAAGGCCCTTTCCATGCCTATTTTAGTCTTTGGAAGAAAACTCATTGGGGCCAGTCCTGATAGGGTTGTCAACTCCAGGTGGGAAATTCCTGGAGATTTAAGGGATGGAGCCTGGAGAGGGTGAGGTTTGAGGAGGGGTGGGACCTCAGACAGGTACAATACCATAGACTTCACCCTCCAAACCAGCCATTCCCTCTTGGAGAACCATTGTTGCCAATCTCCAGGTGGGGTTGTTGCAGAAGACTGTTTGGCAGAAAGAAAATGTGTCAGTGGGGTGACTGAATTGGAAAACTGGCTTTAGGAGATTTGTTAAGTTTTCATTGCATTTCACAGCCAAGAGTGCCAGCTATCTGAAGAAATGGAACACGAATGCAGCAGTGAAGCCAGCCATGCTAGCTGATACTCCACAGGTGATACTCCAACAGATGTGAAACTTTTTTCTCCTGAAACTGTTTATACATAGGATTGATGGACTTTATTCAGAGTTTTTTCCTTGTATTAAGTACTTTTTGATCCAAGCTCTTTAAGAATATATAAGGGTGTTTGTTGAACTTGATAAGAATTTGTACTGTCTGACTGGATTTGTACAATACAATCTTTCTGCTTCGACAACATATTCTTCTACCTTCATATTTCTTCTGCCTTCGACAACATATTCTTTCTGCTTTTGTTTGTAATTTATTCACGGAGTGTTTATATATTGATTCAATCTCCAGGTGGGGGCTGGAGATCACTCAAAATTACAACTGCTGTCCAGGAGGGAGGGGGGAGGAGATGGAAAGCTGAAGTCAGAGGGACAGATTGATGATAGGCTGGGAAAGAGATAGGGTTGCCAACTCCAGGTTGGGGAATTCCTGGGGATTTGAGGGGTGGAGCCTGGAGAGGGTGGGGTTTGAGGAGGGGTAGGACCTCAGACAGGTACAATACCATAGACTCCACTCTCCAAACCAGCCATTCCATCCTGGGGAACCACTGTTGCCAATCTCCAGGTGAGGGCTGGAGATCACTCAAAATTACAACTGCTCTTCAGGTAGCAGAGATCAGTTCCACAGGAGAAAATGTTGGACTCTGTGTCACTATACCCTGCTGAAGTCACCACAGCAAATTGTCACTGAGTGCCCAAAGTTGGGACACTCTCCCAGAGCCTCTTTCTAGAGCTTGCTGTATTTATTTCTACAACAGGCCTTATTCCTAGTTTATTATAATGCTGCACAATACGGAATCATGATATTGCACAGCAACATTCTTTGGTGAACCTCTAGAAACAACCAGACAATCTTTGTATTTCTAAAAGACTGGACCACACAATGAACACCACAGCAATCACCGGTGACTTTTGGATGTTGCTATTCTATCATTCCAGTTACAGCCAAAACAAGGATTCTTGTGGCACGTTAAAGGCTAAAATGTTTATTATAGCATAAGCTTTTGTGAGACAGAGCCCAGACAGACAGACGCCTGAAAAGTTATTCTATGGGCCCTTCATTCCAGATTCTGTCTTACCAAGTATGGAATAAAACCAATCAACCAACTCCCAATTTGGTTGGTGTCCCTCCTACCTAACCAACTATACTTAAATAGCACAAATAACTAATTGGGACAATAACTTAAGGGAATTTCCATGTTCAGAGGCAGTAACCCTCTGAATACAAGTCAGGGTTCCCAACTCCACGTTGAAAAATTCCTGGAGATCAGGGGTGGGGCCTGGAGAGGGGAGGGTTTGGGGAGCAGAAAAAACTCAATGGGATACAATGCCATAGAGTCCACCCTCCAAATGAGCCATTTCCTCCAGGGGAACAGATCTCTTTCATCTGGAAATAAGTTATACTTCTGGAAGATCCCAGGACCCACCTGGAGGTTGGCAGCCCTAATACAAGTGCTAGGGCAAGAACAGGGGGAAGGTTTCCAGGGACATGTGGTTGGCCACTGTGTGAAACAGGAAGCTGGATGTGATGGACCACTACTATGATCCAACACAGCTATTTTTACATTCTTATGTCAGAAGTCAGAGCTACTTTTAAATCACTGCTCATCCAGAGACTGCTTATTTACTCACTGGGGAATACACCTCATTCTCTTTTTCATGCTTCAGTATTAACTTCATCTTTCAAAATTTTAACTAAATAGATCAGGGCCCTTAGTCTCCTTTGGGTTTTGAGATGCTAAATAGTGAATTAGGAAATTTAATCCTCCCAGCCTTGGCAACAAAGAATTACTTCTGCAGTAAAACAGAGAGAGCAAGAGAGCACTCAAGTTGCCAAAATCAGAGCCCATCAGATTTTAAACTGAGGTGGACTAAGCTAAGGCTACTGGGCAGTTGAATCTGTACATTAGGGTTCTTCAGCTGGAAGAACCCAGGCCAAACCCAGGCTTGAGAGATGATGGCAGGTCATTGTGTGAAAATGAAAGTGATGGCCCACCAATGCTCACTCTGTTCTCGAAGGGACCCTAAGGCAAACTAGCTGATAAGGTCAATGCCCTTTGAGTAAGGTACTGGGATGTACAAAGCAAAAGGGTATCAGTAGAGGTAGACTAGCTCAACATCATTACCAGCTCAGTTACCTCAGGTCTGCTGCAGTCTTTGGATTGCAGTATGAAAGGAAGAAAAATATTCTTGTCAGTCCCTCTACAGCTCCTCAACATACTTTTCTCAAATTAAAATAAGAATATCTGGGCGTGTGGATCTGCCTGAACCCAGAGTCCAGCAGCTTGGGTACTGTAACGGACAGTAAATGGTTAATGCTTTAACCCAGTCTGATAGGCTTGGGAAACAGGGGAATCAAACCGAATTCTACAGCTGAGAGTGACAGAGAGGAGTGGCAGTTAAAAACTGGCAGTGGACTGGGAAGGAAGGCTGAAAGAGAGAGACAAACAAGAAGGATCCCCACTCAAGCCTGAGGGAAATAGCTCCTAGAAAACAGGGGTGGTCCCTAGCAAGTAATTAAGAAGAGAAACTGGAACTTGTGCAAATGTTCCTGCCTTCACCAACTGAAGTGTCTTCAAGACAAAGAAGCTTATACTTGTTTATTTAAGCAGAAACTACCAAGAAATCTCCTCAATATTTAAAGACTTGTCTGTACAACTAAACAGCTACATGAGTCATCATATATCAATATACATTTAAACAACTGGGTAGGACAGATAGAAAAACAAAGAAAAAAGAAAAGGGGCTGCCCAGCTAAGAAGATAAAGGGATCCTAAGGGAATCATCATAGGTACATATGAATAATACAACTAAGGACACACCATACTTGTGGGTGTAACCTTTATTCCTCTCCGTCACCATGAGGCCTGCCAAGGCTTCTCTCCCCACCCCTGGCATTAGAGGCTTAGAGCTGCACAGCTCCTGATCTCTGAAACATCTCCCCACCCAACAGGCACTGGAGGCGAAGAGCTATGCAGCTCCTAACCTCCAAGGCTTCTGTCCTCCTACAACTAGGGGTGTGCATTTGGTAAAGCCAACCTGAAAAAAAACAACCCAAAGATGTGGCTCCTGACCTCCAAGGCTCCCCCCACACACTCATACTGAGACTAGCATCAGAGAATGACAGCTGCACAGCTCCAAACCTCCCAGGCCTCTCCTCCCCACCTTGTCATTGCTGGCAGTGAGCCCCTTATAGCTCTCCTCCACCACAAGGCTCACCAAGGCTCCCTCTCACCATGTCATTGTCATCGCAGCAGTAGGACAGAGAAGAAGAAAGTGGAGCCAATATTATCTTATTATTTGGAGGAGGATTTAAAACCACCAATGTATTTTTTAAAAAGTTTTCAGGTATTTTTGCAAACCTGCGAGTCCCCCAAGTTTGTAGGATAATCGGTTTTATGTCAGTCTGGCCACAGTTTATGGCCCCAATCTGCAGATTGAGCCACACTTGACTATTAGAATATAAAATAAACAGATACAGAGCATATTTCTTTTGCTGGCGAAATGAGTAACTGAGTCTCCTGCATGAAATGAGTAAATTAACTTCCTTTATCACACCTAGGATCAGGGTCCGGAATTTAAGGGTCACAGAATAACTGTTACCCTGGGTAGCTGGTACCACTAAGTCCCACTATGATGGAGAAGGGGAAGTTTGTTTTTAGTTTTGCACTGAGCCTTCTCTGGGATTAAACACTAGAGTGACATTTTTGCATACTGTTGCTACAATTTGAAAATGAACACAAATATTGCAGATAATAACCTAAAAATGCATTTGTATTTGCTTTTGAATGTTAAAAACACCTTGCATTCTTGTCAATCCCCATACAGCACATAGCGGTCTGAAAGGTTTGCATGAAATTATTTACTGAGTTCCTGGCAAAGTATGGTAGGAGGCAAGGTGCTGACACATCAACCTTCTCAAAGCAGTCTTACAGAAAAACTAAAAGCTAGCATATATGAAAAGTATATGGTTGACTGAGGCTATATACCAAGTTTCACCAATTGTAAGGCAGGGCTTGTTATTGGATGCCCTCATTCAAATAAAAGGGTTTTCCACTGGAGGGTGAGGAGGACTGGTAAGCAACTAGGTTTTCCTTAGTCAATGTGTAGTTCCATTTCCCCTTCAAGCTTTCCTTTTCCCCAGGAAGTGTGAGGAGGGAGGTTTTACATTCAGTTCCACCTTCTGTAGCAGCCATTTTGTGTTTGGCCCCACCTCCTGCACCATTTTGGTGCAGTGCTTACTACCCTCTCCCGAAATCCTAAATGTGCCCACAGGCTCAAAAGGTTGGAGACCCCCTACTACATACCAAGAGTAATTTGCCTCTCCCAATAACACTGCAAGAAATCATTCGCTTTTGTTTTTTCTCCAAACACTGTGATAAAAACAAAAACAAAAGAAGGACCCATCCTCTGCCCATATGAATCTGCTACTGATCTCAGCTGTACTCTGCATGCTCACCTTAGCAGAAGTAAAATTGGCTGGCATGTGGCACAAGTCTCTCTCAGCCATACTGCCTACAGGGTTAGGACGCTCTGTTCCAAGAAGACTGCAAGGACTTCTCACTCATGGCCTTCTGAAAATTCTGTGAAGATCTTTATATTCCAGAGAGCATTTGGAAAGGGTTAAGGCTGCTGTTTTATTACTGTTTTTCCAGTTGCTATTTGCCCTTACTTGTTTCTATCTTGCTTACTTTTAACTGTTTTATTGTGTTTTTTTTAATTCTGCAAGCCACCTTGAGAGCTGCATTTTCTAAAACTCACAACTCATTTCCCTCTTACACCGCAATTCACATATTCAAAAATGCAACACTGAGTCTTTTGACTATTTAATACAGGCAAACCTGGACAAAGTTCCTTGCTGCCTGTGTGCTATTTGATTGCTGTCTTGATACTGTCTGATTGTGTGTTGCTCTACCAGTAACCCCAAGGAAAGAAATTCAGTCTCCTGTTGAGTGATGCTTATGTTTCAGATAGGTAAATATCTCCAAGCAACTGAGAGATGGGATTATCCATAGGTAGACTTCAAGATATTTGGAACAGAAGATAGGAAATAAGTAGATAAGATATCACTATTTTTTCCTGCAAGAGAAGGGTTTCAAATTAGAGAGAAGGAGGCAGAGATCAAATCTCATCAGCATGTTAATGCCATCATCATTTCAAGAAACCAGTTCCCATCACTTCCCTTGTGTACTTCTATAAACGTTTCTTTCTAAGAAATACTTATGAAGCGACTGCACGTTACACCAGAGGTGTAATTAATTCAGCACTCATCTGCATATGTGTTGTCTACATCCGTGAGGATTACATTGAAAAAGGATGCAATAAGCAAGTCCTAATTATAAAACACGAGAAGCAGAACATAGTAAGACAAGTGGGCAACCTGCAAGGACTTGTGGTTGGCATCTCATTTTTCTCTCCCTCAAGACATCCTCATTCCCCTTCATAAAAGCCCTATAAACCCACCTGGCAACCTACCTTTATATGCCCCCCGGCAGCCTCTCTCCAGAAAAACTATGGTCCAGTTGTTCAGTGCTAGCTGAGCTGTGCCTGCTTACAGTGGGGAGGAACTTGCAAAGATTGCATCCCCTCCCTACATTATTTCCTCTTGTCCTCATTCTAGCATATCCTGACCTTTCCCTGCTTCCTTCTCTCCTTTACACCAATCTGCCAATCTACTTTTTATCTACCTCTTATTATTTATTGACTTCATTTATATCCTGCCTTTCTCCACAATGGGGACCCAAGGCAGCTTAAATAACTCTCCTCTCCTCCATATTATGCTTGCAACAACCCTGTGAGATAGAGTAAGCTGAGAACGTGTAACACGCCCAGTGAGTTTCCACAGCAGAATGAAGATTCAAGGTCCCAGCCTGAAACCCTTCCCAACTACACTACACTGGCTTTCATCAGCTGTGATCAGATGGCAGGATTTGGCATGGTCTGGCCGTGCCTCTAATTTCTCCAGAGCTATTTGTTCCAGAGAGATGTGACCAGAAATGCCACTCTATTCCTGCCTCACCCTGCAGTTGACCATTCAGATCACTGCTGCACAGTCATCACAGAGAGGGCGGGCAGGCAGCTTCTTCTTCTTCTTTTTTTTTTAAAAAAACTCTAACGTGCACATGTACATAACTGCTTATTTACTAGGTATGGATATGTAGTTATGCACACATCACTAACTGCAAAAAAAATGGTGGCCAGGGACCGGAAGCGTCAGACCTCACCAAGTGGCTTGAGCACGCAAGGATATCTGCAGTAAGACATGTTCAGCCATGAACAATGGACTTTATCTGGTGCTGGGAAAGTTAGGGGTGAGGACAGGGGGCCAACAACTGAGGGATGGGAGGCAGATGATGCCATCTGATCGTGCTCGTCAAATCCGGTAGGGAGCTGCCACGACATTGGAGCAACTTGCCCATCTCATCGCAGCCATGGAGTGGCAGTAGTTGAACAGTAGTAAGTAGCCAGGCCTGAGGTACTCATGCAATTTGGATGGTATCAAATTGTCTGATGGTTGCTTCCAGACCTAGTCCCAATGAATCCTCAATCTCAAAGGTCAAAAGAGTCCTGAAAAAGGCCCTGCCCCACCCCCCTGTCTTTTCTGATAGAAACCAAGCACCAACAAAGCCTGGAATGCTGGCCAAACTATTGTGATTTCCCAACCAACAGCCACTGCTTTATTACAGGGTTTGTTTTGGAAGGATTTAAGCCCCACTATGTATTTTTTAACATTTTTAGATTTATCTGCAAATCTTGGGAATCCCCAAGTTTGTTTCTATTTGTACCAGCTTTATGTTGGTATTGTGAAGATCTGTGGATTTAAGTATTTGCAAATTAAGCCACACTTGTCTATTAGAATATAAGATAATGTAATCATGATGGTGTTGGGACGGCCACTTTCTGTGTTTGCAGGGCCACTGGCCTCCAGAGGCTTCCAGAGGCCAAAAGTGAGCATTGCAATCTCACTTGAGTGGGGCAGGAGAATTCATAATGAATTTCACCTTCATAAAGCACATACTTTACACACAGCATTTGATACAGATATGCACATTTACATACAACACACATTTACTTATGTGTTGCATTCAAAATCAAAGATAGGTATAGCATTAGGATACGATCTATAAATACTTCTTACAATCTGCAGAGAGGGATCCCCTTTTCCTGTTAAACCAGGCAAACTTTTGAACATACTTGATAAAAATTCAACAGAGCTGCAACAAGGGCTAAGTGAGTTACTCTCTAGTATGGATTCAGCCATACGAAATCATATGGATTTCATACCATATGAAAGGCGTCCCTGTAACAAAGCAAGTGTGCACTCTCTTTCATACACACACACACACACACACACTGGTTTTATGTATTTATATAGTTATATATATGTGTGTGTGTGTGTGTGTTTGTGTGTGTATAGTTTTATATATAGTTATATAGTTCAAGATTCCCCTCCAGGGTGTATGACACAGTTCCAACTATAAAGCAGATTTGGGACATGTTACTATAAAATTCATGCGCCCTGATTCTAAGATATGTCAAGGGCAGTAGGGCCATGACTGTCTAGCTGGCATTTAAAACACTAGCTCTAAATAATATATTGTAGCCAAGCCACCATTTTCACTTAACTCTCTGCCAAGAACAAAACAAAACACCTTAGGCACTATTAGACACAATATCTGAATAAGAAGTAGGTGCAGACATTTTGCAACAATATACCAGCTCTGAACTTTTTAGCATAACAGACAGCACTACTAAGCTATTTTTTGAAAACATTTCTTTCTGTCTTCTTTCTTAGCCATGAGACTGTTAGAAACAAAGAATCAGGGCTAGTTCCACAAAATGTGACTCAAAATTCAGAGTTTCTATTTGTGATAATCAGTCTTGATGCTCATAAATCAATTTGTGCTTTCAGCCCTCAAAACAAGTACACCCACAGAAATCAACTACCTAGGAGATGAGAAATATAAATATTGAAAATGTCACAGCGGAAAGTCAGAATAGGAGCATTTTTTTCCCTTTTTACTGAGGGAGACAACAGATGACAAATTTATCCCATCTGTCCAAAGACTGATAAATCTGAAGGAGCATCGATGCAACTCCAAAGACTCTGAAGTTCCCAAACTACACCAAGTACAGACATCACTTTCCTTTTACCTTCAAAGCTCCCAGCAAACAGGTAAATCCAGGTTATAGCAGGAACAAAAAGAAGAGTCAGAGAGGCAGCCAGGAATTTCCGTCGCCCTCTGCAGATTCCCAGCATTCTCTCAGACGTGGAGATCCCCAACCTGGTTCTGTTCCTATGTTGGAAACATGAAGTCCAGTGTCTCCCACATATTATTCCCTGGAAAGAAAAGGGAGAGAAAATATGACCTACATAGCTTACTACCTTGCTATCCACATCAATTAAATGAATCTTCCAAAGCTTTTGCAAAACAATGGTAAAAACAGTCCACATACATTGAGAAAAAGTACCCATTTCAGCATTCTGGAAAATGTCAAAAACAATAAATTTGTGCCTTAGATGAGTCATGAAAGAGCATAAATCAATAAAATATCTTATCATATCAGCTACACATGACACATATTTTATAAAAAGCAACAATTTTATGCTGCCCTTTGAAAAGGAAAAAAAACCCTTCACTCTCCTTGATGTTTCTGCACAGGTGGTACTCCTGGATAGATAAAACAGGGCCACCTGTTCTACTGCCTCTGTTTCCAAAGAACAGCAGGCATTCTGGTGGAAGGCTGAAAATGGCAGTGCCAGAAGCTGTATCCAGCTGTAGTGGAGAGCAGCAATAAAGACTTTCTTACATCACCTGACATGTTTTAAGGGTACACTGAAATACTAACATGTAAATATGAAAAACAGAAATTAACAAACACATGCATCATGCAAGTACATACACAAGGGATCTTGCAGCTCTCTGCTAAGTACACATGCAGTAGTTGCTGGAAGGAAGAGAGGTGGAAAACCTAGCAGTACAGCAAAAGCTTGTAGGCTGCCCTTCCCTTTAAAAAAAGCTTAATTGTGGCTGGAGTGATGAAATTGACAAAGTATGGAAAGGGATTTCCAGACTAGTCAATTTCACTCTGGAGGGAAGGGCTGGGGTTTTTGTTTTGTTTTGAACTTAAGAACTTGTTCTTGAATTCATCATAAAAGAAAGCACACACTATTTAAAGAAAAAATGATTTAAAAAAAATAACGAAATGCCCACAAAATCTAGAAGAAGGAACACTGGAGGAAATTGTGAAGGAACACTGGGTTTACAGTGAGTTAAAGCTTGCCAAGGGACAGATGTAACAGGTTGGCCAAGATTTAAAAGCAGGACAAAGGAGAAAACTTAGAGCAAAATTATTACATTTTCACATGTGTTTTCCAACCTTCTGATTGCCCCTGCTCTGAGCAATGGCAGGAGGAAAATTAAGGCGGGAAAGCAGCCTCATGGGCTTGCCAGAAGTTGCTACAGGAACCGGAAAGGGTAGTCATAAAAACTGACAGAAACTGGTTTTACGTAGAGCTAGCCTTGACACTTCACATTTCAATTTCTGGAAGTACATGAGACTGTATTTGTTTTTTTAAAAAAATTGTCTCTTGCAAGCTGTGTCCCCCAATCTCCCACTTGTTACACTGCCAGGTGACCTGATTCTGGCAGCTTATTCTCCATATCTGTTCAATTTAAATGCAGAATATATCATAAGGAAAGCTGGATTTAGATTTTGGTGAAGTTAAGAGTGAAAATTGGTGGAATGAAAATTAACAATTTGAGATATGCAGATGACATCACATTACCAACAAAAAACAGTGAAGATTTAAAATGACTACTGATGATGGTTAAAACAAGATGTGCTAAAGGACGATTACAGCTGAACTTCAAGAAGATAAAACTAATGACTACTGGGGAATCACACAGCTTTAAGAAGAGAGAGGAGAGAAGAAGAGATTGGATTTATACCCTGCCCTTCACTCGGAGTCACTGAGCGGCTTACAAACGCCTTTCCCTTCCCCTCCCCACAACAGACACCCTGTGAGGTAGGTTGACAATGAAGAAAACAAAACTGTTAAAAAATCCTCTATTCCTTGGATTCCTCATCTACCAAAAGGGAAAATACAACCAAGAAATCAGAAGATTGAGACTGAGAAGGGCAGCATGAAGGAGCTAGAAAAGATCCTCAGGTGTAGGGATGTGTCACTGATGACCAAGATCAAAATAATTCATACTGCAGTATTCCCAATTACTGTGTAGGGGTGAGAAAGTTAAGCAATGAAGAATGCTGGCAGGGAAAAAAGGTAGATTCATTTGAAATATGAGTGTTGGAAGAGAGTTTTACAAATACTGACAAGACAAAATAAGTGGGTTCTAGATCAAATCAAGCCTGCACTCTTATGAGAAGACAAAGAATCATTGAAAAATAATGCTAGGAACACTAGAAGGCAGCAGTAAAAGAGGAAGACCCAACAAGAGATGGATTGATTCACTAAAGGAAGCCACAGCCCTAACAGTAAGGCTGTTAATGATAGGATGTTTTAGAGGTGATTAATTCATAGGGTATTCATAAGTCAGAAGCGACTTGACAGCACTACACACACACTGTAGTTACCTTCTCTGATCAGAGCTTATAGATTGTGCACAGCCTAAATTTGAGACCAAAATACCTCAGGCAACAGTTTCAACACTGCAGCCCTGGCACTACAGTATCTCTTTAGAAGCCTTCAAAACTCACTCTGAAGAGGAACAAACAATTGCACTTGCTCCACTTAGACCACTGACTCTTTTGCAATCAAATCTTATAACATATTGTGCAAAGCTAATCAAAGGGGAGCAACAGAAACCTGCTATTCATTTGACTAGTTCAGGTAATTTACTGCTTCACTCCAAGGGTTTTAGAATGACCATGATGTTTCTACAATTGTTTATTCAGCAGCAATGGGCTAGCGTTTTTATATCTTAATTACACTCACAGAGTTAATTTGAGAACACATGCTTGGACAAAACAGAAATATTCCTTCTCTAAATAATATTGCAGATTGAATGCTAAGCTAAATACTATGATTTAGTCAGTGTGATGACCAGATATTAATATTACTACCCTTCAGGTCATGTAATGAAAACAATTTTCTATTTCAGCTTTCTGTGACAGACTGTTAAATGCAAAGAACATGCAGGATACTCTAATGAAAAATGTGGGGCTTAAAGAACAGGAGATCCAGATGCTAGTAAAAGACAGCCATGAAAATTCACTGGGTGTAAAAGCCACGTAGGGAGGAATCCTATGCAGAGTTCCATCAGTCTAAATGCACTGAAATCAATAGACTTAGATGGGAGTAACTGTGTGTAGGATTGCACCATTAGGGATACTAATCAGGTCTACTAGAAGCAAGTCCCTTTTTACCTAATGGAGCTTACTTGCAAGAAATTGTTTTTAGGATTGCAGTCTTAGCCTCACTCTCCCATCTTTAAAAACTAGCACAATAGTCACCTTTCTCAAAAAGAAACAGGAGTGTATTAAATATGAGCCTCTTCTCACTTTAACCATACTATAGGGATAACTTTGTCATCTCATTAATCAGTTGGAGAAACCAACATACCTAACCCAATATTCCTTATTAAAACCCTGCCAATGAATTATTGAAAAATGCTACAGAAATGGTTATTTTTTTTTTTTTAAAAAAAATTGCAACAGAAAATCCAATCCTGAGCAGCATACTTTTCCAGCTGGTTTTGTTATACTTTCATTCTGCTATTTACAGAAACCAGATATATCGATTAAGAAATTAAGTAAATATCTTGAGTTTAGTACAAAGCCTATCAACATTCCCATGGTTAAAATGGTAGAAACTGTGTCATCCATAAACAACATTTGTAAGTAAAAGGAAGATACAATCTTGAATGTACCTAGTGATTTTAGAGTAAATTGATAAAACAAAGATAATGCTATATGTAAAATGTATTTTGCATTTCATTAGTTACAAAGGTACTATTGAACATTTCAGAGGGTTTGGTAGGCAAGAACAGAGGTACGGGTCTTTTGCATCAAGATGTCCAGCAGCATTCAGAGAAACCTGAAACTTTGATTCAATTGCACTTTACTGACTTTTCAAAATGCCAGTAAGACATTTTTATAGATGTTTGGGACTACTTTCAGGACTCCAGATCCAATAAAAAGTCTTAACTCTAATTTAGGTAATGTCCCTTTTTTCACTCTTTTCACAAAAAAGGGGGATCCTTCAAAAGGTAGGGCATACATTGCTAACAAGTAAACAACTATTACTCAACATATCTAACTGCACCAAGAAAGCAAGCTAGGCTTCTGGTATTTACGGAAGACCCTTTGGTTCAGTGGTAGACAACTTGTTTTGCACATAAAAAGTCAATACCTGACATTTCCAGTTAAAGGATCTCTGGTTGCAAGTGCTCTGCCTGAGAACCTGGAGTGTGGTATCAATCAAAGCAGACAGTAGTCCTCTTGATAGACAAATTGTCAGATAAGACAACTTCATTTACTTGCATTTCTTTCTCTTTTTTGTATATTACTTTCCATTGGAATTGCTCTGATATGACATTTAACACTTTTTCTGGAATTTTGAGAAACAGCTATGAGTTGGTGAGGAATCCCTATGGTGAGGCCAAAGTCTTTAGTGCTGATCTGGACATGAATGTCACACAAACATAGAGTAGCCAATGCTTTCAGAGAAAGAAGAGGGAGGGTGACAAGCCGGCTTGTGATGTTGCAGAGTGCTTTCACGTCTGCCAAACCAAGAACACCTGGATTATTCACAAGATCATGATGGGTCTTGCGAAGATCAGGTTGAGTCTTGTGAAAGTATGTTTACAATCAGCCCTTGAGGGGGAACAATGAGGAATAGCTGTCAGCTGAAGAGATACATTGCTGAGAACAGAACCAGATGTACAATAACCTCATTTTCTCTCAGTCTGCAGCCATGAAGAGGCAACAGTGCCAGCCAGTCCAGCAAGAAAAAAGGGAAGAACAGCAGACCAACAGCAAACATTCCTTCCTCCTCCTCTCATCAGGGCCTTCTTCCCCAGCAGAGGCAAAACATGGACCTGAATTTTAAACAAGTTTCTTTCAAGCTAGAGATGTAAAATTTCTAGAAATTCTGAAGCCGTGGGGGTGGGAATTGAGTTTGCATATAAAATTATGTTTACATATTTGTGGAACAAAATTGTATTTAGCGTATTTGTGGAATTTGAAAGTATTCATGCTGTACAGTTCAACTCATAAGAACATAAGAAAAGCCTTTGTTGGATCAGGCCAATGGCCCATCCAGTCCAACACTCTGTCACACAGTGGCCAGAAATACTAGGTGCCATCAGGAGGCCCACCAGCGAGGACTCTAGAAGCCCTCCCACTGTTGCCCCCCCAAGCACCAAGAATCACTTGCCCCAGAGTTCCTATCTATACCTTGTGGCTAATAGCCACTGATGGACTTCTGCTCCATATGTTTATCCAATTCCCTCTTGAAGCTGTCCATGCTTGTAGCTGCCACCACCTCCTGCGGCAGTGAATCCCATGTGTTAATCACCCTTTGGGTGAAGAAGTACTTCCTTTTATCCGTTCTAACCTGACTGCTCAGCAATTTCATTGAGTGCCCACGAATTTTTGTTTTGTGAGAAAGGGAGAAAAGAACTTCTTTCTCTACCTGCCCTATCCCATACATAATCTTGTAAACCTCGATCATGTCACCCCTCAGTCGTTTCTCCAAGCTAAAGAGCCCCAAGGGCTTTAACCTTTCTTCATAGGGAAAGTGTTCCAACCCTTTTATCATTCTAGTTGCCTTTTTCTGCACTTTTTCCAGTGCTATAATATCCTGAGGTGTGGTGACCAGAATTGCATATTCCAAATAAGGCTGGTTGATTTGTTTTCAGTTCCCTTCCTAATAATCCCCAGAAGTGTTGGCCTTTTTTATTGCAGTCGCTCACTATCTCAACATTTTCAGTGAGTTATCTACTTTGACTTCAAGAACTCTCTCTTGGTCAGCCTCTGCCAGTTCAGACTCCATCAACGTGTATTTATAGTTAGGATTCCAATGTGCATCACTTTGCACTTGGCCACACTGAACCCCATTTGCCACACTGGTGCCCACTCACCCATCCTCGACAGATCCCTTCGGAGTGCCTCACAATCCTCCCTGGTTTTTCACCACCCTGAAAAATTTTGTGTCATCCACAAGTTTAGCCATTCCACTGCTTACTCCCAATGCCACATCATTAATGAACAAGTTAAAAAGCATCGGGACCAGTACTGATCCCTGCGGTACCCCATTGCTTACCACCCTCCACTGAGAAAATTGCCCATTTATACTCACTCTCTGTTTCCTATTAATTAGCCAGTTTTTGATCCACACGAGGACTTGTCCTTTTATCCCATGAGCCTTTAAGGAGGAACTTTATCAAAAGCTTTCTGGAAGCCAGTGTAAACAGCACCCTTGCCCACATGTTTGTTCACCCCCTCAAAGAACTCTAACAGGTTAGTGAGACAAGATCTTCCCTTACACAACCCATGCTGAGTCTGCCTCAATAGTTTTTGTTCATCAATGTGCCTACTAATTCTCTCATTCATAACGGTTTCCACCAATGTACCTGGTATTGACATCAGACTAACTGGCCTGTATTTCCACAGATCTCCTCTGGAACCCTTTTAAAAGATGGGGTGACATTAGCCACCTTCCAGTCCTCAGGAATGGAGGCAGATTTTAATGAAAGATTACATATTTTTGTCAGGAGATCCACATTTGAGTTCTTTCAGAACACTTGGATGAATGCCATCCAGGCCTGGTGATTTATCAGTTTTTAAGTTGTTTACTAACTTCTCTCATCACCTCAATTTGACTTAAGTCTTTCAATACCCCTCAAATCAGAGTTACACCCTTCTAAGCTAATTGACTTCAATGGACGCTTACAACCTTCCTAAGGACTATACTGTTAATTTTTGCAAATATGCAAAACTACTTGAGAAACCTGTAAAGTGCTATACCCTATGCTGCCTTAGCACACTATCTCAGATGGGGAAAACTGAGATAGGAAAAGATAAAGATTGACATTAGAAAAAGGAAGAACTTGGACAAAAACGATCCCATTAGGGCTGCCAGCATATCTGGATATTAAGTTAAGCTTTGTAATACAACTCTTTAAGACTATTAAACATATATTCATCAACAAAATTATTCACATTCAAACAACAAATATGTCCTTGATAAATATGCTGTATATGATAGATAATTCCTGTTCTTACTATAATGCTGTGGATTGTCTTGCATTAAAATATTGATACTACATATTTTGAGCAAGTAAACCTTTTTTTTTTTTTAATCTCATTCATTCCAAAAGAAAGAAAAATATCTACAGGATTTTTTCCCAGCGCTGCACCAAATTTCCCAGTTGTTCACTGGAAAAATGGAAAAGAAGTCAATGGGGAAAAAGTTTTTTCCCATCCCTACCAGCCTACCCATCTCTATTTTGGGGGAAATCCTCAGCTTTCAGGATTAATCTCTTCTGGCCAGACAGGAATTTGTGCTTTCAAGTGGAAGCCATGGAGGGGTAAAGGGGAGGCATATCTGTGTTGTCACGTCATTTTTGCTCTGAGCTGGGCAAAATGAACATCAGCTCCAGCAAGACAAACAAAACACACACTAATGAAATCCAAATCTCACACCACTGCTCTCAGTCCTACTAAATACACTGCTTGCAGGTCCTGTCAAGAAAACCAACAGCTGTGATAATATGCAAAGCTCTTCTCACGTCAGAAAGTTCAGCTTCCATTTTTATCTGAGCATTTATACCCTATCTTATATGGGGTTTCAGTAGTTTTCTATACAAACACAGCTCATCTGAGGCATGTTCCAATCTCAGCTGTATATAGCAGGCAAGAAAGAGAAGGTAAATTACTAGCATAACCTTGTAATTTTTGTTTTCCGCATGCTTCTTCCGCATGCTAAGAAGGCAAGGATGGAGGAAATTATATATTGCTCCTCATAGCTTTCAAATGCTTTCCAGCAACCTGTGATGCCTTAACTAAAGTAGAATTCAGTCTTCAAGCCTCACACTTGCATATTATTCAGTACATGACTTTAAAAGTACAAGCGAGGCAAAATTGCAGTTGCAGAACAGACTGTAGTTAAGAGGGGAACAGTAACTAGAATTGCAAATGAACTGGAAAAATGTGGTTTGTGTCAGTTCACCAAACCATGAACTGAACTGAACCAGGAGGTTTGTTCATGAACAGAACCGGTTCATGGTTCATGGCCCTGCAAACCCATTGAAAAGGATTGCAGTCCCTTTAAAAAGGGCTTGCAGAAAGCCCGGAAAAATAGCTGAGCGGCTTTTGCAGGGAACAGAAAGCAGGGGTTCCTTTAAACCCCTGCTTTCTGCTCTATCCATGAACCACCATAAATGATTTTAAAATTTTGTGGAAGTTCATGCTGGTAGACTCATCATGAACTTGAGTTCACAGACCAAAAACAGGGCAACATTTGTGCTGGTGTACTGGTTAAGTGTGCAGACTCTAATCTGGGAGAACAGGGTTTGATTCCCAACTCCTCCACTTGTAGCTGCTGTATGACCTTGGGCAAGCCATAATTTTATCAGAGCTGCTCTTGAAAGGGCAGCTCTCTCAACCCCACCTACCTCAAAAAGTGTATGTTGTGGGGAAGAGAAGGAAAAGGAGTTTGTAAGCTTCTCTGACACTCAGAGTGAAGGGTGGGGTATAAATCCAATCTCTTCATCTCTTCTTCTTTATAGTTTGGTTCCTGCCGATCTCTAATGGTAACTTCAAATACCACTACAAAGAAAGGAAATTACCCATCCTCCAGCTGCACCTGCTTTTTACTATGACCCCCCCCACCTCCACCTTTGTATCTAAGGGTTAGAACCAGTGATCTGTCTGCAGAATGCTCTGGTGATTATGGATATTTCCTGCTTTTCTTCCCCACAACTGTCCCTTCTGACCCCAGTAAGACTGAATGAAATTTTATTATGGCATCCAGCCAGAACAACCCTAGTAAGCTTAATTTATAGAGTCCTCAGATCCATGTGGAATAAAAACAGGGCTGCACTGATGAGAAAAGAGTTATTTCATCTGGTCATCACAACAGCCTGTTGACTCACACAGCTAGTACTTCATGAGGGTACTGCCATCCTGGGAATCAACTTTCTTGAGGTCAGAAGAGACTGCTGAGGGGAAACAAGAAAAATCTGATCCTTTGCATGAGTGAGCTTCTGGATCCAGCCTTATTTAGATAAACTAATAATCCTCAAATAAAAGGCATACTGTGATGATTCAACTTGAAAAATATGTTTTTTTAATCATGACTGCAATTTGTCAGAAAACTAACAGCCTCTTACATCATCACCAAAGGTGACCTGACTAGCCCAGGCTAGTCTGATCTCATCAGATTTCGGAAGCTAAGCAGGGTCGGCCCTAGCTAGTATTTGGATAGGAGATCTCCATGGAAGACCAGGGTTCTAATGCAGAGGCAAGCAATGGCAAACCACCTCTGAATGTCTCTTGCCTTGAAAACCCCACAAGGTCACCATAAGTCAGCTTGACTTTTGACAGCATTTTCCACTACCAATCATCAACAATTCTTCAAATGCCTTAAGAAGGTTAATAGTGCTTAGGTGCGAATACAAACATTGCAGTAAACCTTGAATATTGGTCCTTCAGTTTTAACATTAATGGAATGACTTGATATGGCACAGTTAAGAGCACAAAGTCCTTTTATAATCCCTAACCTTACAATGGTGCAGGCAAGCAGATCATCTGTAGGAACAAACATAAAAAAACTGTGATTTCGCCAAGGTGCTCAGTTGAGTACCAAAGAGGAATTTAAACCATTTCCCATACCCAAGTCTACCTTAGGATACCAGACCTCTGTATGCTTTCAGTACATGGTACCTAGCAGGTTATGGAACGTCACCACCCTGACACTGACCCTGGGCTTCTAGTTGGCCATCTGAAAATTAAAGAGACTGGCTGTTTCTACAGCACATAACCTTTTGAATTACAAATACAGTCAATGATCTCATCAGATCTTGGAAGCTAAGCAGAATAAGTCCTGGTTAGTATTTTGATGGGAGTCCACAAGGCAGAGGCAGGCCATGGCAAATAAGCAATAATCGGTAAAAAAGGGTATTATATCACTGAAGCTGTTCTTTGAAATCATATGTGACATTGAGTGATATGCCTATCCCCCTCATTTCTCTACTTGGATGACATTAGAAAATGTTTATTATCACAACTAAGAAGAGGTTTAAAATAGTAACAGATACAGTTTCTCTTTTAAAAGATAGCAGTGACTGTATTTTAGACAACAATGGCAAAGGAAAGGATTTCATTCAGTGTCCCCTTGATCTAAGCATAATTTTAAAATAACCTATTCAGCATTCAACCACAACAAACATGATCCACAAAGCAAAAAATGGCACAATTGGATTTATCAAAAAACAAGTAACTGAGTAATAAAAAAATGCCTGCATTCCATAGATAATAAAAGTGATCAAGATTTTAACTGTCTCTTACAGAAATTTATTCACATGAACCAGCCTCATAACAAGTCAAACCATTCACCTATCAAGATCACTATTGCTTACTTTGACCCACAGTGGCTCTCACGATCTCAGGCAGAGAGGTCTTTCCTGTGATATTTTTAACTGGAGGTGCTGGGGGCTGATACCTTTTGCATGCAGAGTAGATGTTCTACCTATTAAGCCACAGCTGCTTTTACTCACTGAGCCCATTCGGAGTTGCTTTGTGAAGACATTCCCATAAATAATTCTGAAAAGGTTCTGAAATGATTGTACAGTCCAGAGTCCCATAAAGAGAGGTTAACTGACAGGTGATAATCAGCAAAAGAGTTCTGAACTGAGGTTGAATGATGAGGGATAATTTATAACAACGTATTCATTTTTATGTCCAGCAATGAACAGTGATGTTGGGTGAAAATGTTTCCAGAATGGAAAATTTTCTGGACATGCTGCTTTTTTTTGTTTTTGTTTTTTTTGGTAGAAAATTTCTGGCCCCACATCTGTAAATATAGTCTATATCTACAGTTGCCAGGGCTGTTGCACTGCAAATCAATCATGTTAGATGGGCTAAATGTGGGATAAGAAGCACACGCAAACCCCAATGCCTGTACATGATGTATTTGCCTTCTTTTGCAAATGTTCTTTAAATATTAAATTATTTATTTACATTTCCAGATTTTTTTCTGATTTAAATTTTTCCAGAATACTCACATCCATAGTAATGATTGAATAGAGTTTGTGTTAAGTGCTTTTGCTTTTGTACATTAATATATTAAGTTACTTGCAACCAAAGAATAACATTATGAAAGCAGGATATTAAATATATATTTTGTACTAAAGTGGGAAAATGGATTTGCCCAAGGTTGCCCATATTTCAGTATTTAATGGTCAAACTAGAAACTGAAGTTGGATCCCTCAGGATCCCTTTCAACAGCCTAGCCAATGGGACTGCACTGGTTCTCATAATTTTATGAAAAGAACCAGGGGTCTTTTCGTAGAAAAACAGCTGCAGGAGCTCATTAGCATATGGTATGCTAATGAGCTATTAGGCTATTAGCATATGCCATGCCCCCTGACATCACCAGAAGTGATGTCAGAAGGGGAAGCAAAAGGGGGGGAGGCATCTTCAAAAGCCTCCCCTTCCCTTCTGCAGCTGGTCTGGGTGGGGGAGCTAAGAGAGGAGGGGTTTAAAGTTTAAACTCCTTCTCACTAGAGTTGGACCACAGAAGGAGGAAAGAGGGAAGGAAAGAGAGAGAGTAGAGAGAAGAAAAGAAGGAAGGAAAGAGGGAAAGAAAGAGAAGGAAAGAAGGAGGGAAAGAAAAAGAGGGAAGAAGGAGGGAAACAGGGAAAGGAGGAAAAAAGAGAAGAGAAGAAGGTGGGAAAGAAAGAAAGAGAGAAGGGAAGAAGGAGGGAAAGAGAAAAAGGAGAGAAAGAAAGGAGGGAATGAAAGAAATCTGGCAGCAATTTGGCCCCATTATATACTATGGGCCATTGAAGTCAATGGTGAAAACAGGATATATTCTGGGGGCTGGAGGGGAGGGGGTTTGAGGGAGAGGCTCCAAACTCATAGGGTAGCTGATGGAGCCTCTCCCTAAGATACCCACCAAGTTTCAAGAACATTGGACCAGGGGGTCCAACATTGGACCAGGGGGTCCAATTCTTTTTCCCCACCATAGAGAACAATGGAGGGAATAGGGGCAACCTGTTTGGGGGCCCATAGAATTGGACCCCCTGGTCCAATGTTCTTTAAACTTGGTGGGTATCTTGGGGAGAGACTCCATCAGCTACTCTGTGAGTTTGGAGCCTCTCCCTCAAACCCCCTCCCCTCCAGTCCCCAGAATATACCCTATGTTTTCACCATTGACTTCAATGGCCCATAGGATATAATGGAGCTGAAATTGACATTTGGCTGCCTGAAAGACTCCTGGGACGCCGGCTGAGGGCGGGGCTTGGCTCCTGAGCTCCCCACAAAACACCCCTGAAAAGAACCCTTAGAGACCATGTAAATGAGAATAAAGTAAATAATGTGCCAAGCTAATTGGTGACACAGATTTAGAAGACTGCTAAATGCTACAACCTACAAACATTTCCAGGTGTCCAACATCTCTTTGAACCTCATTTAGTCACCATGTTTGTGGTTCAATACCAGGCCATCTTCTACTCTGGAAGGGAATGTGCACTATTACACGCCTGGGAAACATTTTTTAAAAATGATTACTAGACAGAAAGAAATGCAAATACACAGAATGGTTAGGAACAAGATTCCCAACTCTTGATTTTTTAAAAAAAACCCACTTAGGACACAGGTTGTATAAAAACCACAAGAGTGCTTCATTCTTAAACCACATGGTCATTTTAAATTAGCTCCCTAATAGTGAAAGAGAAAATGTGTTTGATCAGCTAATAAACAGCAGCCTACTATTATTAAGAGAAACAGAAGTAAAAACTGAGGGGCCTGTGAAGATCATGGGTGAGGGGAACCCTGTTTTCCCCTCACTCCTTTCTCCCCCTTTTGTTGCTGTCCCTGCCATCCTGCAGTTACCCATACCCCTCCCCACTCGCTGCTGCTGCTTCCTCCTCCTTGCCCTGCCAGCAACCTCTGAGGCCCCACACTGAATCTCGAAGTGGTCACTTAGATAACAATTATGGTTGCCACACGACCAGAGTTGCCAAACTCCAGGTGGGGGCTGAAGGTCTCCCAGAATTACAAGTGACCTCTAGACTACAAAGATTGCTTATTTATTCGCTTGTTTAAAACATGTATTCCACTTCTCCTGGAGAAAGTGGAAGGTGTATTGCATGGTATTTTACCCTACCAAAGTCCCCCCCCAAACTCCACTCTGCCAATCTACACCCTCAAATATCCCGATATTTCTGAACCTGGAGTTGGCAAACCTACATGCAACCCAAAATGGCACCCAAACTCCAGGCAGTCTACTCCCCCTTCTACATTTACACAGCCAGATATACAAACCCTGCTATTACTTTGGGGGTGGGGGTTATTCAGTATTTTTTACTTTCAAGGAAGCATTCAAAGCCTTCTCTGAACATTTTTTAAAAATGGCTTACCTTGAACATTCTTGAAATGGTTCTAAAATTTAATTACAAAAGCATTTACTCTTAAGAGCTAGGTGTGACATATCTACATTGTTGCAATTTTTCTAACTAAAAACTTGAGATCTACAAAGAAAAGTTTGAATCTAATAAATGCACAAGACATGTAAATGGAAAATTAATCTACTGCCGCTCTCCTAAAATCGCCTACAACAATCCCTCTGTAAAACAGGATCATTACTTTAAATGACTTTCCTCATTTTTTAATCACAGCAGCAATTACATTTATTTTGAACTGCCATTTTCATAACATTTCTTAGGGGGAAAAGGCTGAATAGCCAACTCCATCTGAAGCAAAGAGTAGAAGTGGGAAATAGAACAAAACACGGGTAACTAACTGAAGCTGCAGCTCTCAGGAGAATAGGCCTTATTCAGAAGGGAGATTACTAGTGTCTCCTCCATAGCTCTGAACGTTTCTCTAGGAAAAGATAAGACTGCTCAATGAAACTCTTTCCAGGTTCACATGTATTATTTTATGAACCATGCTTACTATTTAAAGCCCATCCTACAAACTTCATGTACACCAACAAATCTGAACAGGATCCAGCATTAAAAAGTTGGCTTAGGTGCAGCTATGAGGCTTCATTATACCAGTAATAGCTGACAAAAGCAAAAGCTGGATAATAGCAATATAATCTAGTACACTAGCAGTGGACAAAAAGTAGGGTAGGGTGCTTGGAGGACCACAGCATCAATACTATTCTAATAGCCTTCCGTCCACTGGTAAGCAACCTACATTCATAAAACTGTGTGTACATGATACTTTGGAGAAAGAAATTATTGCAGAATTGGAATTGAGGAGAACACTATGGATTGGATTTCTTAGGAAGTTGCTGTAACAATATTAGCACTAGGAGTAACTAGGCTTGTACGTTATTTGGGATACATCTCGTTACAGCAGTCTCAGATGTATGTGTGCCCCCACATCATGTAGTAGAAGTAACATCTGACCCAGGCTATATTACATTATGTCCACAAATGGACACATATCCCATTATATCTTGGGATGGGTCAGAAGAGAGACACAAACACACTGTATTCAAACAACCATGCTAAAGGCTCAATCAAATGTTCCTTTCTCCTTTTCTTGAGGACACAGAAGGCTGTATAACAGCCAGAGTGTTTAAAGAGATTTTGCCTAGCAAGTAATGTTAAAACAGATACACTTTCCTCCTACTAATAGATAAAAATATTAATAATGGCTAATTCATCGGAAATAAATATAAACCTCACATTTTCCCTTTGTCTTCTGCTAACTCCCATGGGCATATGACCTGCATTGGGGAATAATGTTCTAGCAAGCTCTCATCTCAACATACAAATGGAAGGCTGGATATGGGTAACAAAACTAGCCCCATCATGAGGTATCACAATGACAGGGTGTCATCCAAAAATTTGCTTAATGAATTCCTAATCTGGCTTTCTCCAATAAAAGGCAGTTAACAATGATGTCTTAAAAACAGACCAATTAACAACAATGTCTCAGAACAAGTCAGTGTACATCATTGTAAACAACTATACCAACAACCACTATCAGAGAACTGCAACTACTAACTACAAAGCAAAAGTCTCTGTAAACACTTCTGTCTTGCAGTTTTCTAAAACTTAAGAGCAGCTTGCCTTCCATTCTCACACATTCCCAAACACCATTCTACAAGTTGGACATCACAGCTAAGAAAGTTCTTAATCAGGCAGTAATAGGTTCAGCAAGCCTGCAAGAGATGATAGAAAGACAAGACTAACTGAATTATCCAAGTCAGGTTTATACTGGGAGAGACATTCCTGTAAGTAAAATGATTCCAGGTTGTGAAGGGCTTTTTCACATGAGGGCAAATAGCTCGAACTGAACTTGGAAAGCAACAGATAGTCAATAATCATATTCTTCAGACAAGTGTGATATGTATCTAATGGTTTTCTTTATACAACAATTCAGTGGCCACACATCGCACCAAATGAGGTTTCCATACTGTCTTCAAGGGCTGTCCCAAGTACAGAGTGTCACAATAATCTAGGTTTGAGATTACTGTACCATGGATCAGCATAAAATCTTTACCAGAGTCTGAACAAGGGGTGCACAATTTTTTTTTTAACTGGTATTTCCCAGTTCAGATTTATTGGACCTAAAATTTTTGGGGGATTCATGAAAAATCCCAGATCCAAATATCGATATGGTATTTGGATCTAGGATTTTCCGGAAATCCCAATAGACCCGAACTGAAAAATGACAGTAAAAAAATACCAGCGCAGAGCTACACCTGCAGGGAGTGATGGGCTCCCCGCAGGCACAGCAACCCTGGCTGAACTGCCCTCTCATACCACCTGGTTTAAATCAGGTGGCAGGAGAAGGCAGCATAGAGCTGTGCCAGCAGGGAACTCTCAATTCCCTACCGACCCAGTTGATCTTGGGCCACAGTCAGCTCCAAGATCAGGTTGGTATTTTTTAGATAGGGCTGGTTTAAACTGGGCTGCAAGAGAAGCCAGCCACTGCCAAGGTGGTGGGGGGGTCTCAGCTCCCCGCTACCCCGGCTGATCCTCAGGCTGATTTCTGCAGTCTGTTCCTGCCTTTCTGCTGTTTTCTGATCTACCCAAGATTCCCAAATATATCTGGGTTTTCTTGGGATTTTTTTCCTGTTTCCCCAAGAAAACCCAAATACATTTGAGGAGCCAAAATATACCATAAAACCCTGATAAGGTATTTTTCAGGTATATTTTCAGCTCAGGTAGATCTGATGCACATCCCTAGTCTGAATCTGAGGCAACCCTTCAATCAAATGGGGAAAAAATATTTTTATTACCATGCCCACCTGTTGTAAAACAAAACAGCTAGGTTCAACAAGGTATTTAAAATATTGACTGAAGTAAACCCTATCAGGAGCAGGCAGCACAATATCCTTACTAATTAGCAACACTTCTGTCTTGGCTAGACCAAAGGCCTAGAACAGAAGTGGCTGCTTCTGTAGCTTAAGAAGAATTGTTGTTGGGTGTCATCAGTGTAATGACACTCTACTCCACAGCTTCATATACTTTCATTCAAGGGTCTTACACAGATAATAAGAGGCATCAGTGAGAGCACCAAAAATCTGTGGAACACTGCAAGTTCTATACTACAACAGACAGTAACCACCTGAGGATTTGTAGCTTCACTTATTTGTGGTCTGCAATCTGACCATATGATGCAGCTAGTCTTAACACATTACCCCTCCTCATGTAGGGAGAGAAAAATAGGCATAAGCACACTGCCCCCACGGTCACCAGCTTGTCAGAACTGTGTCCACATACAAGCCCAATCTTGTCAGTTCTTGGAGGCTAACAGGGTCAACTTTGGCAAGTACTTGGGTAGGAGACCTCCTTGGAATATCAGCAGTTGAGAGGCAGGGGCAGGATTTAGTCAGCCACCTCTCTGAATATCCTCCAGGCTCCCAGCAGGGGTCAGTCACCAGAGGTTGCCATGACTTCCAGGTGTGCACACAAATGCGCACACATATGTATAATACACACAAAAAAAAGAATTGTGTCTACATGAGGAAGAAGTGTGCATAAACTGTGCAGGACCCACCTTGCCTGTCCATCCAAGAGTCTTACATGTTACCCCCCAGATACAGCATTGCCATTTGACTTGCCCAGTGCTACACAACTCACTCATCTGCAGCCAAGCCAGGTGCTGCATGCAACTCACCCATTTTGAGCTTCTCTCCATAAGGAGGTGGGGCCCTTTCAAGAGCTATTTTGCTCTACCCCTGGAGCCAGCTGACCACTTGCCTGACAGTATTTGCAGAATTTCCCATTCACAGAGATCTAGGGCTTCCAACTCCTGGTTGCAAAATTCCAGAAGGGAGTAGAGCATAATGCCATAGAGTCCACCCTCCAGACCAGCCATTTTCTCCAGGGGAAAACAATGTCCATAGTCTGTAGATCAGTTGTAATTCCAAGAGATCTCCTGGAGACTGGCAACCCTACAAATATTCTGAGACCAGAAGCACCCCCCCAAAAAAATGAATGGTGAAGGTGTACCAGACTGATTCAGAACCCTCAATCATATCTATATAATAGCAACCTATGAACTCCAACTGTGGATCCTTAAATTTGCAGACTGAGGCCACAATTATACTAAATGTGTTTTTCTGAGGTTTGCAGAAAAATGCAAAGAAAGGTTTTTAAAAAATACACTGGGAGTTTAAATTCCAAATTTTAAAATGTGTTGTCTGCTTATCAGCAGACAATGCACTTACTACTTGAGCTGGTGATGGCAGCTGCAGATGTAAATGGCTGCCGTGAAGGAGGATGTCAGGAGCAGCTAAGGGCCTAGCTGCCACAGCAGCAGACTCCAGGAGTGGCTTGATGCCTGGATATCACTGCAGTGGACACCAGGAGAGGCTCCAGGCCTGGCTGCCACAGCAGAGCACTCTGGGAGCCACTCTGAGCCCAGCTGAATGGTAGAGAACTCCAGGAGAACCTCTCGAGCCAGCTCTAGTGGCGGAGGGTGCCGGAAGCCACTCTCGACTTGGAGCGGCTCCCAGATAATGAAGCTGTCACTGCAGGTGGATGGTGGGGCCTGGAGTTGCAAGGGGGGGAGATGTGATTTCCCCCATATGATTTTCACAGGCCTCCCACTTATCCTTCTGAATATGAGCTCTGAGAAAAGACTTAAACCATCCATGTTCTCTTCCATCTTCAAGGATGGATAGGACTCGAGACAAATAACAAAGCCCTAACTGTCCCCTCTAGGTCTCTCAAGCATACAACAGAACATCATCCTTTCATCTCTGTGCTGCAGAGGGTAGGAGACGCTGCATATACTTCTGAAGCTGCATGAAAAAAGACAGCAACGATACTATCAGATATCATCATTACATCAATTCCCAGAACTTCTGACCACATCCCCTTGAATACTTCTATGAGACTATAACTGTAACATGGAAATTGGTTTTTTTACAATGTGCAGACCCCATGCAATACATTTCAAAACAATCTGGGAATATGTTGTCGAAGGCTTTCATGGATGGAGATCATTAGTTGCTGTAGATTTTCCGGGTTGTATGGCCGTGGTCTTGGCATTGTAGGACCTGACGTTTTGCCAGTAGCTGTGATTGGCATCCTCAGAGGTATAATACAGAAGGATGGAGTACTCTCTGTGTCAAGGTCACCATCTTTCTATGTTATACCTCTGAGGATGCCAGTCACAGCTACTGGCGAAATGTCAGGTCTTACAATGCCAAGACCATGGCCACACAACCTGGAAAATCTACAGCAACTAATCTGGGAATAAGCAGCCTTTTATTGATAAATAGTAATAAACTGTTGTAAATTTTGTTAATATTGTAATTGAATTCCACATAGTTATTAAAAGAAACCAAAAACGACAACAATGAAAAACCTATATCTTGCAGAAATGCACTGAATGCTTGACTAAGGCACCACACTGTATTTGGTGTTGCTATCCTACATTCCCTCTCCCCTTTCTCTGCATTTTGAAAACCCATCTTTTTCTCATCCCCTTTCCCACCACACATTCATTTTCTATTTCTAAAATATCCCTTATAGCTGCAGCTGCTGCTGACCCAGTTCCATGTAGAGATAAAGGCAGAAAAGGCCTATGGTGAAACCATCCTTACCAAAGCCTTCATTTCATCTCTAATTTTTTATTGAAATGGACCTTTAAAAAGGGGAGTCTTAATTGTGAGAATCATCATGTATTGAATAAAAACCATCCTTCACCATTGGGCCAAGGAAATGCCTTGAATCATAGAGGAAGAACAATGCAACAGTATCACAGTGTCTAGAAATGTGTTATGTAATAAAATATCTTTTATGTTATTAGTGTTATAATGTACCAAATATTGTGCTAACATCCTTAAAGGTGGATGACACATCCATCTACACATGCATACACTGCGTATTTAAAAACTGAGTTTGCAACTGTTCTGAAATAGCCTCCTTAAGGTATTACTAAACTATTAACTAGTTTAAGTCAGCAGCTCATCAGAGCTCTTAAGAACGGCCTGCACCTCTTTCCCCCCTACTCTGACACTTTCTCCATTCTCATCTCCTAACAACATCCATCTCTTGACCCATAACAAAACTACTTAAATTGGCTAAGCAAAAAAAAAAGGGGCAACAAAGTATCCAAAGACTGACAAGCCTGTTCTGTCTGAGGTTTTATTCACTTGTCCTTGACAGATTTATTATACACTTCAAGGGGTTTGAGAGTGCATTCTCTAAACACAGTACTTGTTTACTCGATGCAAAATGGTATGGGTCCATAGCTTTATCTTAGATTTTGCTCGCCTACAAATGCTGTGGAATTCCATAAAGTCTTGTTTTGGCATACAGCAACGATCATGCAGTAGACAAAGAGTTGTTGTAGTGTTAATCCACACTAATAGGACCCAAGGAAACATTTATGTAGTTTTGTACCATCTGTAGACTCCTACAACCAAAGGGATGTATGTTATTTCACCTAGGAGAAAAGCAGCCAGTAAGCAAGAGAGACACAGGCAAATCTATTGTATATTAACTAAGTCTCATGGCAACTTAAAGACCAGCATATTTATTGTGCCCTAAACTACAATATTGTACATTGTTATATAAATGCAATTGCATAGCTAATTTTATTAAAACTTCTCTGAGTTAACCCTTTAAAAAATTCCCACTAACAGTGCAGTCCTGTGCAAAATTGTATCAATCTAATCCCATTGATTTTAATGGACTTATATTTGATGCAGAGTTACTCTGCATAGGTCTCCACTGTTAAACTGGAATAACTCTGCATGGGATTGCAATATAAATACATTTTTATTATTTAACATTTATTTAGCATTTGTTGTTGTTCAGTCACAAATCCAGTCTGACTCTTTGCGACCCCATGGACCACATTACGCCAGGCCCTCCTGTCTTCCGCCATTCTCTGGAGTTTGCTCAATTTCATGTCCATTGCATCGATAACACTGTCTAACCATCTCATCCTTTGCCATCCCCTTCTTCTGTTACCTTCAATCTTTTCCAGCATCAGGGTCTTCTCCCTTCTCATTTGGTGGCCAAAGTATTTGAGCTTCAGTTTCAGTATCTGATCTTCCAGGGAACAGTCAGGGTTGATTTCCTTGGGGATTGACTGATTTGATCTTCTTGCAGTCCAAGGGACTCTCAAGAGTCTTCTCCAGCACCATAATTCAAAAGCATCTATTCTATGGCGCTCGGCCTTCCTTATGGTCCAGCTCTCACAGCCATACATTACTACTGGGAATACCATCGCTTTGACTATACGGACTTTTGTTAGGAGGGTGATGTCTCTTTATTATGCCGTCTAGGTTTGCCATCACTTTCCTCCCAAAGAGCAGGCATCTTTTAATTTCATGGCTGCAGTGATCTTAGATCCGAGGAACCTGAATTCGATCCCTGCTTTCATGATTTCCCCTTCTATTTGCCGAAGAGAGATGGGGCTGGATGCCATAATCTTAGTTTTTTTATGTTGAGTTTTAAGCCAACTTTTGCACTCTCCTCTTTTAACTTTCAGCAAGAGGCTCTTTTGGTCCTCTTCACTTTCTGCCATTAGAGTGGTGTTGTCCACATATCTGAGGTTGTTGTTTTTCCCAGCAATCTTAATTCCAGCTTGTGATTCATATAGGCTGGTATTTTGCATGATGTAATCTGCATATAAATTAAATAAGCAGAGTGACAAATAGACATCCTTGCCATACTCCTTTTCCTATTCTAAACCAATCAGTTGTTCCATATCCAGTTCTGTCACTTCTTGGCCTTTATACAGGGTCTCAGGAGACCTGAGAAGGACTTGCCACAGTTTGTTGTGATCCACACAATCAAAGGTTTTAGCGTAGTCAATGAAGTAGAAGTAGATGTTTTTCTGGCACTCCTTTGCTTTCACCATAATCCAGCAAATGTTGGCAATTTGACCTCTCGTTCCTCTACCTCTTCGAAACCCAGCTTGTACTTCTGGCAGTTCTCTATCCACATACTGCTGAAGTCTAGCTTGTAGGATCTTGAGCATGACCTTGCTAGCGTATGAAATGAGTACAATTGTGTGATAACTTGAACATTCCTAGGCATTGCCCTTCTTTGGGATTGAAATGTAAACTGACCTTTTCCAATCCTATGGCCACTGTTGCATTTTCCAAATTTGCCAGCATATGGAGTGTAGCACTGTAACAGCATCATCTTTTAGGACTGTGAATAGCTCAGCTAGGATACCGTCACCCCCAATAGCTTTGTTGTTAGCAATGCTTTCTAAGGCCCATTTGACTTCGCATTTCAGAATATCTGGCTCAAGATCAGTGATCACACCATCATGGTTTTCAAGGACATTGAGATCCTGCTTGTATAGTTCCTTCTCTATATTCTTTCCACCTCTTCCTAATTTCTTCTGCTTCTGTTAGGTCTCTACCATTTTTGTCCTTTATCATGGCCAGCTTTAACATTCCCTTGATTTCTCCAGTTTTCTTGAAGAGATCTCTAGTCCTTCCCATTCTATTGTTTTCCTCTGTTACTTTGCACTGTTCATTCAGGAAGGCCTCCTTATCTCTCCTTGCTGTTCTCTGGAAATCTGCATTCAGTTGGGTAAATCTTTCCTTTTCACCTTTGCCGCTCACTTTCCTTCTTTCCTCTGCTATTTGCAAAGCCTCATCAGACAGCCATTTTGCTTTCTTGCATTTCTTTTTCTTTGGGATGATGCTGATTGCTGCCTCCTGTACATTATCACGAACCTCCATCCATAGTTCTTCAGACATTCTATCAAATCTAATCCCTTAAACCTATTCTTCATCTCCACTGTATATTCAAAAAGGATGTGATCTAGGTCAAACCTGAATGGCCTAGTGGTTTTCCCAACTTTCTTCCATTTAAGCCTGAATTTGCAATGAGTAGCTGAATTTGCAAAGAGTGGTCTTGGAGGGGCCACAGTCAGCTCCAGGTCTTGTTTTTACTGACTATATGGAGCTTCTCCATCTTTGACTGCAAATTATATAATCAGTCTGATTTCAATGTTGCCCATCTGATGATGTTCATGTGTAGACTTCACCTCTTAGGTTGGTGAAAGAGGGTGTATGCTATGACCAGTGTGTTTTCTTGACAAAACTCCATTAGCCTTTGCCCTGCTTCATTTTATTCTCCAAGGCCAAACTTGTCCATTATTCTGGTTACCTTTTAACTTCCTACTTTAGTATTCCAGTTGCCTATGATGATAAGGACATCTTTTTTTGGTGTTAGGAGGTGTTATAGGTCTTCATAGAACTAGTCCACTTAAGCCTCTTCTGCATCAGTGGTTGGGGCACAGACTTGGGTTACTGTGATGTTGAATGGTTTGCCTTGGATTCAGACCAATATCACTCTGTCGTTTTTGAGACTGTATCCCATTACTGCTTTTCTCACTCTCTTGTTGACTATAAAGGCCGCATCATTTTTTCTATGGGATTCTTGGCCACAGCAGAAGATACAATGGTCCGCTGAGTTAAATTCACCTATTCCTGTCCCCTTCAGTTCACTGATTCCCAATATGTTGATGTTCAGTCTTGCCATCCCATTTTTGACCACATCCAGCTTACCGTGATTCACAGATCTTACATTCCAGGTTCCTATGCAGTATTGTTCTTTGCAGCATCAGACTTTCCTTTCATCTTCAGATACATCCACAGCTGAACATCCTTTTGGCTTTGGCCCAGCCACTTCATTCTTTATGGGGTTACTTGCATATGCTTGATAAAAATAATCACAGATGTGTTTCATTGTACTGGGATTTAGATTCTGGTCCAACTCCCCATACTTAGATGCTTACTGAGACAGAGTGATCAGTTCTGACATCATCCAAGAAATTCAGCTGCATCATACCAGCTTGTTCTGGTAGCATTTGAAAGCAGAAGACCACATGGAAGAGGCAAGTGATGTGTTTATTCACAAATGGCAGAAGCAGCAAATATGTCACTTGGGTAATGCTAGAGATAAAATCTCCTGGCTTCATTTAGTCATTGTTCCTCTGATTATCTTCACATAAGTATCATCACATTCATCTGGCTTTCTGCTTCTCTTTAGTATTTCTCTACCCACCCCCAGGCATTTAGATTGAAGATACTATTTAAATATGTAAGAACATAAGAGAAGCCAATGTTGGATCAGGCCAATGGCCCATCCAGTCCAATACTCTGTCACACAGTGGCCAAAAATACCAGGTGCCATCAGGAGATCCACCAGTGGGGCCAGGACACCAGAAGCTCTCCCACTGTGGCCCCCCCAAGCACCAAGAATACAGAGCATCACTTGCCCCAGATCAAGAGTTCCAATCTATACCTTGTGGCTAATAGCCACTGATGGAACTCTGCTCCATATGTTTATCTAATTCCCCCTTGAAACCATCCTTGCTTGTAGTCACCACCACCTCCTGTGGCAGTGAATTCTATGTGTTAATCACTCTTTGGGTGAAGCAGTACTTCCTTTTATCTGTTCTAACTCTATTACTCAGCAATTTCATTGAGTGCCCATGAAGTCTTGTTTTGTAAGAAAGGGAGAAAAGTACTTCTTTCTCTACCTGCTCTGTCCGATGCATAATATTATAAACCTTGTCACCCCTCAGCCAACGTTTCTCCAAGCTAAAACACCCCAAGCACCTCAACCTTTCTTCATAGGGAAAGTATTCCGACCCTTTTATCATTCTAATTGCCCCTTTCTGCTCTTTTTCCAATGCTATGATATCCTTTTTGAGGTGTGGTGACTAGAACTGTACACAGTACTCCAAATGAGGTCACACCATTGATTTATACAGGGGCATTATGATACTGGCTGATTTGTTTTCAATTCCCTTCTTAATAATTGCCAGCATAGCATTGGCCTTTTTTATAGCAGTCGCACATTGTCTCAACATTTTCAGTGAATTATCTACGATGACTCCAAGATCTCTTTTGGTTAGTCTTTGCCAGTTCAGATTCCATCAACGTGTATTTATAGTTAGGATTTTTGGCCCCAATGTGCATCACTTTGCACTAGGCCACACTGAACCCCATTTGCCACACTGATGCCCACTCACCCATCCTCAACTGATTCCTTTGAAGTGCCTCACAATCCTCCCTGGTTCTCACCACCCTGAACAACTTCATGTCATCCACAAATTTAGCCACTTCAGTGCTTATTCCCAACTCCAAATCATTAATGAACAAGTTAAAAAGCATCGGACCCAGTACTGATCCCTGTGGTACCCCACTCTCCACTGAGAAAACTGCCCATTTATACTCTCTGTTTCCTATTAATTAGCCAGTGTTTGATGTATTTTACTTTGTTACTTCACATGTACTTGTTTGAATAAATACTGCAGTCACACACTATTCTTTGATACTGTATGTGAGGAACACCTTGTTTGGGGAGGGGGGAGATGCAAGACATAAAACATTCCAAGATCAGCTACTATTGCCCATGCTGCTAAACCTACAGACTTCCTGCAGTCATCCATCACATCAAGTGAGAAAGAGTCTGCCTGTTACATAAATGCTTATTAAACTATCATTTTCTAGATGGGAGCAAACCAAGTGCAGTCAGGTCCATTCCAACATGCCATGTTAGAGAGTTAATATTATTTGCCACTGAATTATCCATTGTGTGCTTGCTTTGGCAGCACATGTACTAAAACTGGACTGGACTGGAAATATCCATTGTGAGCATGATTTGGTGTAGCAGTTAGACCATCAGACTGGGACTTGGACAATTGGGTTCAAACCCTTGCATTTACCATGGAAGCTCACTGAGCAATCTTCAACCTACCACACTGTCTCAGCCTAATCTACCTGGCCTTGTTAGTGGAGGAGAGAAGAACAATGTGATAAATCGCACTGAGTCCTGATTAGAGAGAAAAGTGGGCTATTAAAAGATACATAAAAATAAAAACACCCTTCCATTATCAGGACCTCAAAGTGGTAAGCAGAATCCAGCAGCTTCTAGTGCTCTAACTCTTCTCTTTCTCCTAACTATTACAGAAAAGGGAAACTTGAGAGCATTTGAATTCTAGCTTTTTTTAAAAAAGGTAGTGAGGTTTGGCAGTGAGGTTTCCTTCTTTTTTATAAAGTATTGATGTGAAATACTCCAATGTTTCTCTGTAAAGATGAATGGAATTTAAGTCTTGCAGTTTATTTCAGGATCTTTCAGGATTTCAGGTCAGACACCCAGTCTAAAATCCAGAGGTAAAAGCAGCTCAGTGTGCCTTGGGACTTAAAACATGAGAAAATTTTACATCACCCCTACCTGGGAAATTCTCAGCTATGGCACCCATTGTTACCCTTCCTGGTGACTATCAAATGCTTTTAGAAAGTGGGCAGGGCCAGGTGGGATTTTCAAAGCAAGGCTTCTGATTGGCCACTGGAGATTTCATCGGCTTTGCAGACTTTTAAAATTGTTGCTCTGGCAGCAGCTGCCACCATACAACACAAAGATCTTCATTGTGTGACTGAAGGTAAGCCATGGCAGCCATTTCGTGGCTGACTACACCTCTTGCAGCAGCCATTTTGTGGATGTTCACACCATGTTGTGTTAGAATTCCAACAGTGCTCATAAACTCAAAAACTCTGGCGTATACACATGCAAGCTCTGTGCCCACAATGTGCAAAAATTCAGAGCTGGGAAGGGCACCAACAAGCAAGCTCATTCCCTGAAAGAGCAGAATCAGCAAGCTCTGTTCTGTCATCACTCTACATGTGTTCACTACACATATATGTCATGCGCAGGGGTCTTTTCCTAGAAAAAGACATGCTAATGAGCTACCAGGTTATTAGCATAATAGCTCATTACCATATGCCACATCCCCTGACATCACCAGAAGTGATGTCAGAAAGGGATGCAAAGGGGGGGAAGGCATCTTCAAAAGCCTCCCCTTCCCCAGCCAGCCTGGGGGGGGGGAAGGGAAGTGAAGAGTTGGACCACAGGAGGAAAGAGGGAAGGAAAGAGAGAGTATAGAGAAGGAAAGAAGGAAGGAAAAAGGAAAAGAAAGAGAAGGAAAGATGGAAGGAAAGACGGGATAAAAAGAGAGAAAGAAAGAGAAGGAAAGAAGAAGGAAAAGGGGAAAAGGAGAGAACGAAAGGAGGGAAAGAAAGAGAGAGGAGGGAAAGAGGAAAAGGAAAGAACAAAAGGAGGGAAAGAGAAAAAGGAGAGAAGAAAAGAAGGGAAAGAGAGAGGAGGGAAAGAGAGAGAGGGAAAGATGGAGGAAAAGGGAAAGAAAGGAAAGGAGAAAAGGAAAGGAGGGACAGAAAGAGGGCAAAGAAGGCAAGAGGGAGGAAGGCTTTCCCACTCCCCATCAAGCCCCCACCCCCCCAGATCCCTCACTTACCACCATCAGTGCCTTCCCCTTGGGCTTGCAGAGCTCCAGTGAGGGTCCCGGGAGGCCAGGGACGGGCCTCTTTGGGCCAGCCCGGGGCCACAGCATGGGAGCACGGGCCCTGGGAGGCTGGAGACAGGCCTCTTCGAGCTGGCCCGGGGCCACAGTGTGGGAGCATGGGCCCCAGGAGGCAAGAGACGGGCCTCTTCGGGCCATCCCAGGGCAGCAGCACAGGAGCACGGCCCCAGGAGGCCGGAGATGGGCCTCTTCCGGCCGGCCCACGGCTTGCCGCCACCGCCATTTTGGGCTGCCGGAGTGGCGCTCCGGTGCACTCTGGCCCCAAAAGACCCCTGGTCATGCGTATAGGACCATCTTAAGCATTAGCTAGGATATATGTGCTGAAATGCAGTTTGTTCCATATCATGCCTTTCTCTCCAGTGAGGAGCCAAAATAGTTTATGTCATTCTCATTTCCTCTATTTTAAGATCACACCAACCCTGTGAGGTAGGTTAGGATGAGAGTGTATTACTGGCCCAAAGTCACCCAGCAAACTCCTATGGCAGAATGCAGATTTGAACCTGGGTCTTCCAGATCCTAATCCAACACTCCAATAACCATACCATGTTTGCTGTCTAACAGAACAATATCTGGCCTACTGTCTTTATTCATATTTTCCTCTTAAGACGCTTACTCCACTCGCTTGGCTTTAATGATACAATTTAATGATATAATTTAATGATACAATTTATCACTTATGTGTGATAATGAAACAATTTATGTGCTTTTATTGTTACTGTTTATTTTATGTATAAATAGCATAATACTATCAATAAAGGTATTAAATATTTGGATAAATATTGTATCAATATTTGTTTTTCAAAAGATACTATTAGCTGATCTTAATTTCCAAGCATTTTTAAGATTTGCCAGCTGCATCATGACAATATTATTCCAGGTTCTAAATAATCACTGTTTCATTAAAGATAGATAAGCCACTAGTCCTGTGCAATTCCCATTCTCTCCATCATTAAAAAATGAGCAATTACTTCTTACTCAACCACTTGTTCCAGGCAATCAAGTAAACAGCTAGAGAAATTATTTGGTCATAGTCAGGGGTCATTTCGTAGAAAAAGAGGTGCAGGAGCTCATTAGCATAACTTCTTTCCATATGCCACACCCCCTGACATCACCGGAAGTGTGTCAGAAGGCATGTTCCAATACATAATGGATTTTCCATTAATGTCTCTGGTCTCAAATACACTACTCTGGGACTGGAATGACAAGCCCCACAGTGCAATGACAGCCCCTAGGCTCAGAGGGCTCCTGGGCTGTGCAGATAACACCACTCGGCCCAGCAAGGCTTCCCTGGCTATGCCACTGCCACTGCCACTGAACCCAGTTTGGCTCTCCTGTCCCATCACTGACCACCTGAGGTAAGTCTGTTCTCTGCAGGGGATTTAAATCCACATGTATTTTTTTTAAAAAAATCAGATTTTCCTGCAAACGTGGGCCAGTCCCCCAAGTTTACTAAAAATCTGTTTATCCTCCATATAGCCCCAATTCACATATTTTGCTATCTGCAGATGGGGGCCACACGTGGCTAATAGTATATAGATATTTGTTTGAGTTTTAGAAAATTCTGTCAATAAGATTTTAGTCATGCATTAAATTAGAGGGCAATTTGAGGAGGTGCAAACATCACCAAATTGACCAGTGCACATATATTTTGATCCTCTGTTCAGTTAACTAATTTGGGAGACTTGTTTTAGATAAGTTAGGACATTTGTACTATCCAGGGCTTGGTTCCTGCAGGAGCTCACCAGAGCGACGCTCCTGCAGTAAGGAGCCCAGGGGGCGGGCACATGGAGCAAGCCCCGCCCCTCAGAAAACCTTGCTGCTCAGCCAAACAAGTCGAGGCCTAAAAGGAAAGAGAACCAGCCTCGCTGAGGGACAGGTGACTGAAGGCAGGAGGGATGCTGTTGCCAGGTCACCTCCAGCCCCCTCATCCCACCCACACTCCAAATCTGTCAGGAGTCGCCACTCACCCTGGCTGCCCCACGTGCCCTGCCCCGCAGTCTAGTCCCGTCCCCTTCCTCCTCCTGGTCTCCCGTGGCTGCCCTCCATAGCAGGGCACAGCGGGAAGGGAGAAAGAGAGAGCACCTGTCCGGAGGCCTGAGGCCATGGGGCCCTCCCTGGCTCCCAAGCAGTTGGCAATTGGTGGGGGCACAGCCAGGTTGGGAGGAGCTTCGCAGGTGCCCGAGGCAGCAGGAGGCGAGTGGCACCGGCAGGTAAGCCTGGCGTCTCAACTGCCCTGTGGCCACTGGGATGGCTGTTGCACGGAGACTCCTGCCGGGATTACTTGTGAGTCCCCCTCCCAGCTGTAAGGAGGGAAAAGTCGGGAATTGGCAGCAATGGGCAAAGGGATTCACCCCCATGTGAGTACTGCAGGTCCCCACTTGTAGAATATATTCCTCAATCTCATTTCCATTTATCCTCTAAAACGTTTGTGACTAAGCCCTCCTTTGAAATAAAATTACTTTTTAAGTTCAGAAGTAACTGAATTCAGAAGATCCTTTTAAAAGTCATTTATACAATACTGAACATTTCTCCTCAGTCCCCATGAGGACTGTTCCCTAGTGAGCTGTATTTCCTTAACAATGTGGGCAACAGAAATAATATACAGAAACAAGAAACAGATATCAGTTTGTGAAGTTCTGCTTGTATCAGAACATTTTGCTAAGTTATTGGTGGTAGTCAGGGCTCATTTCCTGCAGGAGCACACAGAAGCAAAGCTCTGGCAGTAAGGAGCTCAGGGGGCAGGCATATGCAGCAAGCCCCACCCCCTGCTCCCAGCAGCCCCCCCTCACCTTTCCTGGCCTGCTGGCCAACCCAGCAGAGTGCTGCTGCGAACTGGCCCTGGAGCTTTTCTGCCACTCCGTGGGCTGTGGCACCTAGCCCACCCAGGCTCTGCCCATCTTTATGCCAGCCCTGGCATGGCGCCTCTACAAGGTGGGCCTCAGCGACTCCTGCAAGGCTTGCAAGGAGCTCCGCCCCAGCCTCCTGTGCCTACTCGGCCTCCTCCTGCGCCTCTGCCCCACCTGGCCCCCTACCTGCTCAAGGCCATGCACATCCTCCACACCACTCTCCTTGACCCACGAGCAGCCACACACTTTCCTGCACTTGCTGGCCACCCAAAAGAGTCCAGTGGCACCTTTAAGACCAAGGTTTATTTAGATATAAGCTCTCCCTCCTCTGTGAGGGCAGATTTGTGCGCTCCCCTCCATAGTCAATCCAAAACAGTCCAGTGTTGCCTGAGCAGTGGGTGTTGCCTTCTGACACACTTCTGGTGATGTCAGGGGGTGTGGCATATGCAAATAAGTCATGCTAATGAGTTATGCTAATGAGCTCCTGTACCTCTTTTTCTACGAAATGACCCCTGGTGATAGTGGAAAGTGTCATCAAGTCTCAACTGACATGGCAACTCTGTAGGGTTTTCAAAGAAGCAACATTCAGAAGTAGTCTGCCATTGCCTGCCTCTGCATAGCAACCCTGGACTTCCTTGGTGGTCTCCCATTCAAATACTAATCAGGTCCAACCCTGCTTAGCTTCCAAGATCTGATGAGACTGAGCTAGCCTGGGCCATCCAGGTCAGGAAGTGAAGTCATTACCACATTGCAATGTCTACGATTCTTTGACTCTGCTTATTCACATGAGTTCTATACCTTTTAGCCTTGAAGCACCACTTCCATCTTTACTTCCAAGATATACCAATTTCAGCATGTTCCTTGTTAGGTACTTTCCTACTACTGAGCATCCCGACTCCTGACTTATTTAACAAAGCCCCTATAAGCATTTGCTGGAGTCTGTCCGCTTTTTGCAGAGTATAATTTATTTTTGCCACTACACAAACCAAACCAACATTCTGGCAGCCAAGGTTTGTACAACTTCTCTTGCAATGCACTTGTCCCTGGTTGGTCACTGGCAGAAATTTTGCTGTATGGCTTTAGGGAATCAATAATTAATCCTTAACTTTGGCAGGCTGTATTCAGCAGGAAGTACCATCAGTATGCATCATTTTGCACTTACAGTAACGTAGAATAGCACCACTGTGCAAAGGAAGAAGTGGTTAAAAATTATTTTGCAGACACAAGCCAAAAAAATACTTAAAAGTTCACTGATAGAAAAAGAAGCAAACAGAAATCTATTTAAATCCACAACGAACAGGGAAATGTAGCCTACTCATTAGAACAATACCTGGTTTACCCCCTTTAATGTATGCATCTTCTTATTAATATTTTCTATAGAGAACACAAGATGTCAATAAAATGCTCATAATGATAATCCTCTCCGACAGTATCATATTGAGAGGGTATCTCCTTTCAAAATGTCTGCTGAAGGCTTGATATCTTAGAATATACGCGTACATATGGATACAGCTGTCTGCCCTCATTTAGCCAGGCACAGGGGACAGCAATTGAAATATGCCCAATCAAAGCATCGAGAACAAGTCTGGGTTTATTACGGGAAAAGACATACAAGTCATTGTATCACAAGCTTTGCTGTCTATGAACTCTGGATGGAACAGCCAAGATGTACCCAAGTTTCTCAAAGTAGGCAACTGAACCTCTGTAGTGTAATCCATGCAGCATAGATCTTGGCATGGGAACCAAACTAGTCCCAAACAAATAAACAAAAATGGTTGAAAAATGTAGAAAATACAGAAATTCATATTTAACATATAGTAAATAAAACCTAATCTATTTTTGTCTTTAAAATGAGGGATAGTCATTCCACCATATATAAGAGACAGATTCCTGTAGCAGCCGGAGTATCAGATTAGAATTAAGGTGAAATGGGTTGGAAATCATACCCAGTCACAAAGCTCCATGTGACTTTGTACTCGTCACTCTCTGTCAGCTATACTTACTTCTCAAGAGGGGAGAGCCATGCTATGAACTTATTTGAGAAAGGACAGAATTAAAATATCATGGATAGTTATTCCCATATTTTTCTGAAATTATAGCACAAAAAATAAAATGCTGCCATCTTGCTAGAAGTCCACAACACTGCTTTACCCCAAAAAAATATTTAAAAAACTATTTATTATATTTTAGATTGAGATATAGGTTAACATGATCTCTGCTTTTCCATGAAGCTCAGTGGGTTGCCACAAGCATGTTGCTATCTCCAGATAAAGAACTCTATTGCAATTTGTACAGAGGAAAAAGCTTGACAAGTAATATATGCAACTGAAGACAATCACTTCCATTTATTCTCTGATTATGATACCATAGGATCTAGCAGAAATTACACTGTATTATGGATGATGGATGGCCATCCTTTGTTAGGCTGAACACTTGCTGATAGTTCAGTCTGATCACTTAATCAATGGGAGATAATGACAGTATCACTCTCTCCAGCTTTTGGAATGTGATACCCATCACAGCTTGGAGAAGTCGACAGTCCTCCAGCTAAGGAGAAAGAGCACAGAAACAGTTTGGAACCAATTAGCAATTTGTATTCAGCGGGATTCCAACAGAGAGGAGAGCAAGCTATGTATTGGCTGGGAATAAAGCATCTCTTTGGTGACAAATTCAACAGCTGTGCTGTATGAAATGTATTTGTGTCCACTATTGTTATTTTTTTTTAAGTAAGAAAGCAACATAAATCTCCTGTGTTCTGTCATTCAAAGGAAACTGGGGTAAACACTTGCCAAGCAGATGCACTACCACTGAGCCACAGCCCCTCCCCTTAACTGAATATATTTTACTTCATATACAATAAGAACATATCTTATATACAATAACATTAAAAAAACACAAGTGTCCTGCTGAATCAGACCAGGGGTCTATCTAGTCCAGCATCCTGTTTCACACAGTGGCTAACAGTCCTGGAAGGCCAAGTAAGAAACAGAAGCCAAGGCCTCCTCCAAAGTCACTAGTATTCATAGGTTTACTTCCTGAATGTGGACACGTGCCAGTTTGGTGTAGTGGTTAAGTGTGTGGACTCTAATCTGGGAAAACCGGGTTTGAATCCCCACTCCTCCACTTGTACCTGCTGGATGATCTTGGGCAAGCCAGAGTTCTGTCAGAGCTGTTCTCTCAAGGACAGTTCTGGAAAGAGCTCTCTCAGCCCCACCTACCTCACAGGGTGTCTGTTGTGGGGAGGGGAAGGGATGGGAGTTTGTAAGCCGCTCTGAGACTCCAAGTGAAGTGTGGGGTATAAATCCAATCTCTTCTATTCTTCTCACAGCCACTGATGGATCCATCCATCAATCTATCTAATCCCCTTTTAAAGTCACCTGTGCTAGTGGCTATCACTACATCATCTGCCAGTGAATCCCACAGTTTAATGGCTCCCATGATAGAGCACTTCTTTTGCTGTCCCAAATCTATTGTCTATTATGACAGAGGGGGAAACTGTTCATTCTGTCCACTTTCTTCACTCCTTGCATAATTTTTAAGCTCTATCATGTCCCACTATAGATCTCTTTTTCCTAAATAAAATTAACTTTCCTCATATAAAAGGTGTTTGGTATATGATGAAGGGAGCTTTGACTTCCAAAAGCTTATTCCCTGAAAACCTTGTTGGTCTCTAAGATGCTATTGGACTCAAATCTCACCGTTAATTATTTTGGTTGCACTTTTCTACCTTTTGCAATATCTTTTTTGAGATCTGGCAACAAGAACTGTGCACAGCACAAAAATGAAACTACACAAGAGATCTATACAGGGCCATTACAGTACTGACGGTTGTATTTTCAATTCCTGTCCTGATAATCCAGAGTACAATTTGTTACCATTGCCACACAGCGAGTCAACATTCTCACTGAGCTATCCACTACAACCACAAGATCTTTTCCCCCTCTCAGTCTCAGTTCAGACTCCATCAGTATATATTTAAAGTCAGGAATTTTGTGTACCGACATGCATCATTTTGCACTTACTTATGTTAACTATTATATGCCACACTGCTGCCTACTCACCCAATTTGTGAGATCCTCTTGGAACTCTTTACATACCACTTTATTTTCCACCATATTTTACTATATTCACACAGACTCTGAGATCCTTCATACACTATCATGCTCCTAGTACTCATGTGACAGCACACTGCAGTTAACTGTAATAAAACTTCAGCTACAGTGTAATCGCCTCAAATATCTAGGAAGAGGAAACCATGGTTGGATTTCACAGGTAGTCTTTGCTATGGAAGAAGCATATGTGTTAAGAAGACAGTAAATGCTGTATCATGATGGAATCTCTGGATACTATACATTTTAAATATATAACTAATTGCCCTAGTGTTGCCAGCCTCCAGGTGGTGACTGGAGATCTCCTAGTATTACCACTCTTCAGGCAACAGAGATCAATTCACCTGGAGAAAATGGATGCCTTGGAAGGTAGACTCCAGGGCTATTTTGGGGCAGGAACGCACAGGAATGGAGTTCCGGCTGGCTCCCGAGTTGGCCATGCCCAGCAGGAACTCATTAGTATAATAGGCCACACCCAACAGAAGAAACTCATTAGGATTGGCTACCTTAGGGGTGTGTGGCCTAACATGCAAAGAGTTCCTGCTACAAAAAAAAGCCCTGGGTTTTGACAATGAACAAGGTAAACAGAATAAGCAAAAGGTGGGTGTGGCTGGATGACCACACTTGTGGTGACATGGGGGTGTGGCCTAATAGGCTAATGAGTTTCTGCTGTTGGGTGTGGCCTATTATGCTAACGAGTTCCTGCTGGGCTTTTTCTACAAAAACAGCCCTGGTGGACTCTATGGCATTATACTCCACTGAGGTCCCTCCCCTCCCCAAACCCTGCCCACCTCAGGCTCCACCCCCAAAATCTCCAGGTATTTCCCAGTCTGGAGCTGGCAACCCTAAACTGCCCCCACACTGTAACCTCCATTCACCACTGTAGTGTAGTACAGAAAGTGTTTTGATTTGAATACAGGTTTCCACAGCTCAAGTCAAATCAGCCAGACAGCTTTGTGAGCAGACATTAGCCCAGTCACAATCGTTTAGCCTAATCTACTTGGCAGATGTGTTGTATGGACAGAATGGGTTGATGATACCCGTTAAGAACTACTCTGCATTGAAGGAAAGATGGAAGCTATGATATGTAAATAAACCTGAACTAATGATGCAATCAAAACTTGTATTCTCAAGGCTCAAAACATGACATTTATTGGCTCATCATTTCAATAACTTCTCTCTCCCCCCACCCTCCCAACCTCTCTTCCCTTGCAACTCCTACAGAAACCCAAATGCCTGGTCACAGACTCTTCTTCCCTTACTTCTCCCTTCCCCTCCCAATGCCCTGGATGCAGTTTCTGCAGTATCCACCTTGAAAACACAGTTCCCCGGACACCCTGCAGTGTCATTCATAATTTGCTGGACTCTTGCTGATTTGGTCTTAGAGGTGTTCGTCCATCTCTGTCCCACATATGCGTGCATTTGATATTGCTGTCTCTAGGCAGTTATAGCTCTCTACACTACAGCTGTGGCTGGAGATGAATCCTAACTAGAAAACAGCTCTCGCAAAATGTGAGATGTTGCTGTCACCAGAGTTTAACATATTATCATCTATATATATAGCCTAGTTCCATAGGGCTTTTGGCTTCCCTACAGCTTTAGGATTCAGGCCTGAATGCAGCCTGAGCTTAGTGGTGAAACAAACAAAAAGCTGCAGGAACAGACCTTTTGTCTTTAAAGTCAATATTTAAATAAATGGATGGCATGATTGAAACACCACAGGGCACTGTGCAACTGCTTTGCCACAAGGTAAATACATCCTTGGAAAGCAGACCTAAAGAAATAAAATACAATAAAAGCTTCCAGTTCAAATAAGTCAGAACTCTGGAAGCTAAAGAAAGAGGAACAGGGCATAGGGATAACCAAGGGAAAGCTTGGAGAACAATTCAATTTTTCCTGAGGAGTTTGGTATCTGAAAATCCAGGATTCCCTCTCTTTTTAAAATTTTTTTTAAAAGGAAATAGCAAATTCTATATCAGGTCAGTAAGGTATATGGAAATCATGAGAAATCACTTCACAATAGTAATGGTCCCACATGGGACTACTTACAGAAACTCTTACTACATAGCTCTTCTACCACCACCCAAATTATATGGTGCATTGTGGAGATGTTAATCACAATTTGGGGGAATGCTATAGAAAATGTTTGTATAGGCTCTACACAGAGATTCCACCATAGGGAAGTTTCTGGTGAGTCTTTGGTCACTGAGATAGAAGGCTCAAACACCCATGTAGTGTTTTATTCTCCCATTCTGGGAAAACTTCACTTGCCCCAGACTGAGAGTTCCTATCTATACCTTTTGGCTAATAGCCACTGATGGACTTCTGCTCCATATACTTATCTAATCCCCTCTTGAAGCTGTCCATGCTTGTAGCCACCACCACCTCCTGTGGCAGTGAATTCCATGTGTAAATCACTCTTTGGGTGAAGAAGTACTTCCTTTTATCTGTTCTAACCCGACTGCTCAGCAATTTCATTGAGTGCCCATGAGTTCTTGTATTGTGAGAATGGGAGAAAAGTACTTCTTTCTCTACCTGCTTTATCCCATACATAATCTTGCATACCTCAATCATGTCACCCCTCAGTCATGGTTTCTCCAAGCTAAAGAGCCTCAAGCCCATAGGGAAAGTGTTCCATCCCTTGTATCACTGTAGTTGCCCTCTTCTGCACTTTTTTCCGATGCTATAATATCCTTTCTGTGGTGTGGTGAGTATTCCAAATGAGGTCATACCATCGATTTATACAGGGGCATTATGATACTGGCTGGTTTGTTTTCAATTTCCTTCCTAATAATCCCCAGCATAGTGTTGGCCTTTTTTTGCCACAAGGTATAAATTGTTGTTGTTGTTCAGTCGCACAGTTGAGTCCGACTCTTTGCAACCCCATGGACCAGACTACACCAGGCCCTCCTGTCTTCCGCTGTCCGCTGAAGTTTGCTCAATTTCAAGTTCGTTGCATCGATGACACTGTCCAACCATCTCATCCTTTGCCGTCCCCTTCTTCTTTGAACTTCAATCTTTCCCAGCATCAGGGTCTTCTCCAGTGAATGCTCCCTTCTCATTTGGTGGCCAAAGTATTTGAGCTTCAGCTTCAGGATCTGGCCTTCCAGGGAACAATCAGGGTTGATTTCTTTTAGGATTGACTGATTTGATCTCCTTGCAGTCCAAGGGACTCTCAAGAGTCTTCTCCAGCACCATAGTTCAAAAGAATCTATTCTTCGGCGCTCGGCCTTCCTTATAGTCCAGCTCTCGCAGCCATACATTACTACGGGGAATACCATTGCTTTGACCATACAGACTTTTGTTGGCAGGGTGATGTCTCTGCTTTTTATCATGCTGTTTATAGATAAGGTATAGAAAGGAACACTCAATTTGGGGCAAGTGATGTTCTGTATTCTTGGTGCTTGGGGGGCAACAATGGGAGGGCGTCTAGTGTCCTGGCCCCACTGCTGGACCTCCTGATGGCACCTGGTATTTTTGGCCACTGTGTGACAGAGTGTTGGACTGGATGGGCCATTGGCTTGAATCAAATAGAGGTGATGAGAGATGCTCTACAAACTGAGACCCACTAAGAAGGCACACGCTCAGGTCTCTTAAAAGAACTCAAATATGAAATACTAACTACTAACTAATTACTAACAAGTATATATGATCTGTTGCTATAATTGGCCTCTGTGTCAAATGGCTGGAAAATAGCAAGCATCACCCCAATTTTTTTAAAAAAGGGCTCTAGTGGGGATCCAGTAAAGTATTGGGTGGTTAAGCCTTATATGTGCTCCAGGAAAATTAGTAGAAATTGTAATCAAAGGTAGAATTATTAAGTACATCAAAGAACAAAGGCTGCTGAGAGAAAATCAGCATGGCTTCTGCAAAAAAGAAGTCCTACTCCTACCTCAGCAGCCTTTGGGAGTTCTTTGAGCAGGCTAACAAGCATGTGGATAAGGGCAATCCAGTAGACATCATGTACTTGGACTTCCAAAAGGCTTTTAACAAGATACCTCTCCAAAGACTACTGAATAAAAAATAAGAGGATAAAAAAATTGTCCTCTTATGAATTAAAAGCTGGTTAAATGGGAGGAAGTAGAGAGCAAAAATAAATGGACAGTTCTTGCTACGGAGGAAGGTGAGCAGTCGGGTCTTATAAGGATTGATATTGGGACTGTTGCTATTTAATTTGTTCAAAAATGATTTGAAATTGAGGCTGAGCAGTGCAGTAGCCATGTTTGCAGATGAGACACAATTATTCTGGATGGTTAAAACCAAAGTAAATTGTAAAGGGTTTGATGACAATCTCTCTAAATGTGGTGGTTGGACAAACCACATGGCAAATGAAGGCCAGTGTGGACAAGTGTAAAGTAATACCTACTGGAACAAAAAAAAATCCTGTTTTTAAATATATGTGGATGGGGTCTGAACTGGCTGAGACTGAGACCGAAAGGGAATTTGGGGTTGTTATGAAAAGTACGATGAAAAAGTCTGTCCAGTGTATCACAGCAATGAGAAAAGCAAACTCTATGCTAGGAATTTATTAAGAAAGAGACTGAAAATAAAACAGCTGCTATTGTGATGCCATTGCATAAATGTACAGTGCAGCCCCATTTGAACTACTATGTGCAGCTCCAGTCAGTATATCTCAATGCAGAAGTAGAAAAGGTACAAAGGAGAGTAACCAAGGTAATTAGGGGGTTGGAGCATCTTGCCTATCAGGAAAGGCAGGTGAGTCTGGGATTTTTCAGCCTAGAAAAAAAGAAAGCTAATGGAAGACATGACATGGGGTGAAGAAAGTGAATAGAGGGCATTTTTTCTCCCTCTCCCATAATCCTTGAAATTGGAGGCATCTAATGAAATAGTCAAGAAATAGGTCCAGGACAGACAAAAGGAAATTAAACTACCAGGGGAGGTAGTGATGATGGCCACAAACAAAGCTTTGGAAGTGGGTTAAGACACATTCATGGAGGACAGGTCCACAGACAGCTACTAGCCACCTAGCCATGGTGACTGAAGGTGGCCTTCATATTGAGAGTCAACAAAACTCAGAATACCAGTCCTATGATGCAGAAGCATGGAATGGCCTCAGCCTCTATGCCCTGTTTTCCCTCCAAAGCAACTGGTTGGCTGGCTTGGGAAACAGGATGCTGGACTAGAAGGACCACTAGTTATATCCAGCAGGGTCTCCTTATGTTGTTAAATTCCTTTGAGAAAAAGTAGGGTAATATAATAAATGAATAAGAGGGCATGCCACAGATGCCAGTACTAACATAGGGAAGTAGAACATTTGATTAAAACAACAAAAGCAGATCTACACAAATATACAGAAGATTTAAGACCACCAAGCAAAGGAAGGGGGTGGAGAAGGGGGTACTTTGGCCCCCTTCCAGCCTATGTCCTATCCCAAAGGTTGTGGGCAGTGGGGCTAGGAAAACTGACCCCCCTCCAACGCTGGCGCTGTGCAATGCCAGGTTGATAAACAATAACACCATGGTCCTGCGAGATTTTATGCAGGAGCAGAATGTAGACCTGCCATGCATGACCGAGACCTCCCGAGAGGGAGAGACTGTATCTCTCTCCTAATTAGCTCCGCCCAGCTACTCGGTCCTCCACCAATTGCAGACTAGGGGGCGGGGGGGAGGAGTGGCTCTGTTCATTCGGAAGGCTTACTCCTTCAGGGGGCTTCCACCGCCAAAAATCACGGGCATTGAGTGTGCTGGCCTGGTATGGGAAGCCAGGAAGAGTTTGGCAATTTGGCTGGTGTACCGGCCGCCTAATGCACCAGCCAATAACCTGCCATCCCTGATGGAGGCTGGGCATTGGAACACCCTAGACTGATAGTCCTGGATGATTTCAGTGTCCATGCTGATGATCAGGTAGCGGACCTAGTGTTGTCCATGGCAGCACTGGAACTCTCCCAATATGTAACAACTTCCACTCATGGAGCTGGGCACATGCTCGATTTGATTTTTACGGCGGGGGTAACAGTGGACCGGGTTACTGCTTTGGCAGTCCCATGGCCGGACCACCATGCCCTGAGGGCCCATTTGAATGTCCTGCCCCAACCCTGTTTAGGCGGCAAGGGTATTTTAGCTCACCCGTGGAGCCAGATGGACCCAGTGCAGTTCCAGATGGCTCTGTGGGGTCCAATGCCCCCTGGTGGCTCGTTGGATGAGCTGGTGAAGGACTGGCAAAGCCAGCTCTCCATAGACATCAACGAGATTGCTCCCCAGCGCCCTCTGCGCCCCTGCACTAGGCTTGCATCCTGGTTTACCCAGGAATTGCGGCTTATGAGCGGGAGCTGAGATGGCTAGAGAAATGGTGGCATCATGCTCGAGATGAAGCAACAAAAGCATCTTATAGGATGTTTATGAAATCCTATGAGATGGCAGTCAAAGCCATAAAGAAGGAGTTCTATGAGGCCGCGATTGCATCCGCGAGCTCAAGCCTGGCCCAATTGTTTAGAACAATTCAGTCTATAACAGCTCTGAGGCATTTGTGAGCTATTTTGCGGATAAGGTCTTGGCACTCTGCCATGACCTCCCTGCCACAGTTGAAACAGTGAGCAAGCTCGAGGCCCTTTGCATGTCCTCAATTTTGGCTTTGGATCATTTCAGCCCACTCAGTTTGGAGGAAGTTGACAAATTGCTCGCAGCTGTACGCCCAATCACATGCAGCCTTGATCTGTGCCCTTCCTGGTTTATTAAAGTGGACCACGAAGGGTTTTGAGGTGTCCTAAGGGATATTATCAACAAGTCCCTCTCTGAGAAGCAGTTCCCGGGGGCACTCAAGAAAGCGAAGGTTCGCCCTCTCCTGAAGAAACCATCTCTGGATCCGGCCAAACTGGCCAACTATCAGCCAGTTTCCAATTTGCCCTATTTGGGCAAATTAACTGAAAGGGTGGTGGCGATACAACTGCAGGGCTTTATGGATGACACTTCCATACTAGACCCCTTCCAGTCCAGCTTTTGCCCGGGTCACAGGACAGAGACAGCGCTTGTCGCCCTGATGGAAGACCTCTGGAGGCATCTGGATTGGGGCAGTTTGGTGGCACTGATGCTGTTAGATCTGTTGACCGTGTTTGATACGGTCAACCATCAGTTGCTGACCCACTGCCACAATGACATGGGGATTCAGGGGCTTGCCTTGCAATGGCTTGCTTCCTTTCTCCAGGGTCAAGGACAAAGAGTGGCGCTAGGGGAACAGCAGTCCAAGAGATACCCGCTGGAATGAGGTATGCCTCAAGGGGCAGTGCTGTCCCCGATGTTATTTAACATCTATATGTACCCCTTGCCCAGATTGCCCGGAGGTATGGGCTGGGGTGTCACCAGTACACTGAAGACACCCAGCTCTATCTGATGTTGGGCAACTGGTTGGACTCCAGACCAGAAGATCTTGACCAGGCGTTGCAAGCCATGGCTGGTTGGCTAAGACTGAGCTGGCTGAAGCTGAACCCAGTGAAGACGGAGGTCCTGTGCCTGAGTTGGGGTGGGGCGGGGGCGGGGATCCCACTCCCAGTCTTTGGTGGGACACCATTGGTGCCAGCATCAGAGGTTAGGAGTCTGGGAGTGCTCCTGGATGCCTCCTTAACAATGGAGGCCCAGGAAGCAGCCACTGCTAAGTCAGCCTTTTACCATCTTCAGCAGATTCGGCAGTTGGTTTCCTACCTCGACTGCAACGACTTGGCCACAATGATCCATGCAATGGTCACCTCGAGACTAGACTACTGTAATGCTCTTTACATGGGGGTGCCCTTGTCACAAATCCGGAAGCTGCAGCTAGTGCAGAATGCCGCTGCTAGGCTGCTGATGGGACTCCCTAAATGGGAGCACATCCAGCTTGTGCTGAAGGCACTTAACTTGCTGCCAATAGCATACCGAATTCACTTCAAGGTGCTGGTATTGACCTTTAAAGCCCTATATGGTCAGGGTCCGACATACCTGAGGGACTGCCTTTCCCCATATATGCCCCAGAGAGCACTACAGTCAGGATCTTAACACTGCTTGACCATTCCAGGCAATAAGGATGCCAGACTTGCGGCCACCAGGGCCAGGGCCTTTTCAGTGGTGGCAAAATACTGGTAGAATGAGCTCCTGGAGATCAGGACTCTGCGGGATCTTTTACAGTTCCGCAGGGCCTGCAAGATGGAGATCTTCGACCAGGCTTTCAATTTGGAACCGCCACTCCACTACCACCAATAACCCTGATTGTGGGTTGGCCCAGCCTGGTGATTGTGCCAGACCACCACGCAGCACCAAAGACCATGGAATCTTTATTAAAAGCTTTCTGGAAGTCAAGGTAAACAACATCTATTGGGTCCCCCTTGTCCACATGTTTGTTCACTCCCTCAAAGAACACTAACAGGTTAGTGAGACAAGATCTTCCCTTACAGAACCCATGCTGAGTCTATCTCAATAGTTTTTGTTCATATGCCTGCTAATTCTTTTCTTAATAACAATTTCCACCAATTTACCCGGTATCAACGTCAGACTGACTGGCCTGTAATTTCCTGCATCTCCTCTGGAACCCTTTTTAAAGATGGGAGTGACATTAGCTACCTTCCAGTCCTCAGGGATGGAGGCAGATTTTAATGAAAGACTACAAATTTTTGTCAGGAGATCCACAAATTCACATTTGAGATCTTTCAGAACTCTTGGATGTATGCCATCTGGGCCTGGTGATTTATCAGTTTTTAAGTTGTCTATCAGTTGTAGGACCGCCTCTCTCATCACCCCAATCTGATTCAGGTCTTTCAACACCCCTCCTGAAATCAGCGGTTCTGGAGTGGGCAAGCACTTCTCATCTTCCACAGTGAAGACAGAGGCAAAAAATGCATTCAGCTTCTCAGCCATTTCCCTATCATCCTTCACTACTCCTTTTACCCCTTGGTCATCCAAGGGCTCCACTGCCTCCCTGGCTGGTTTCCTGCTTCTAATGTATTTGAAGAAAGTTTTATTGTTGGTCTTTATGTTTTTTGCTATATGCTCCTCATATTTTTTTTGCCTGCCTGATCACAGACTTGCATTTTATTTGCCACAGCCTGTGTTCCCTTTTATCAACCTCATTAAGACTAGCTTTCCACCACTTAAAGGAATCCTTTTTACCTTTTACAGTTTCCATGACTCTGTTTGTTAACCATGCAGGCTTTTTTCTATACCTATTTGTGCCTTTCCTAACCTGCGGCATATATTTTTTTTGAGCTTCTAGGATTGTAGTTTTAAATAGTTTCCAAGCATCCCCAATGGCTTGGAAAGCAGAAGCCTCCAGTGGACAAATTCCAAAAGATGTCACCATGTTACATGACTACATCTAACCTGGAAGTAGCAGCAAGAAGGCTAAGAAACTCTATGTACTAGGCACTAAAGGAGTCAAAATTCTGCAACCTGGGTAGTTTTTGCAAATGACATTTGTTCAGTTAGAGTAAAACATTCATTTTTGAAAGGAGACATATTTCAGACCAATATAACTGATTAAACTTTTTTTTTTTTTTTACATCACACACATTTTTAATTGCTGCTTACAAAAGTTTTGGCTTAGTTTACTGGCTAAGCCCATTATTTTTTTTCTTCCTTTGCTACTGGTGAATGGATTTTATTGTTTTAATGTTCCTTAACTGCTGGTTTTATTGTTGCCAAATGGCTTTTACTTGAACATTTTTAACCACTGCTGTTCATTATGATTTTACAGTTGCTTTTCACTTTATAAGGTTTTATTTTTTTTCACCAACTTGGAGACCTCAGGATTATAAGGCAGCATATAAGAGACTTAAATAAACAAGAGGTGGTTGCTTTCCATTTCTGTTACATTTTTACAGTAAACAATAGCACTAAGGTACTGCTGGTACTTTTGGCAAAAGCCCAGCTCCAAGGAGAGAAAGTGCCTCTTCTTTCTTCCACAAAGAAAGGGACAGAAAGAAACGTCAGTTTCCCTCTAGGGAGTGGGACTTTCCCTGGAAGCATAAGGGCTCTTATCAGAAGCAAGAAATGTAACACTGAGCAGGCAAGTGAGACTATGGTACCCTAGTTCAGTGATTAGGATGTCAAGTGATGATCCATATGTACACTCAGGGCTCTTTTTGTAGCAGAAACTCCTTTGCATATTAGGTGACACACCCCTAATGTAGCCAATCCTCCAAGAGCTTACAGTAGCCCCTGTAAGAAGAGCTCTGTAAATCATCCCACTTTTAACAACCAAGTGCTTACAATGAATACTCTTCATATGTGTAGCTGTAATTCATACATTCTGCTAATGTGTGATCAAGTGAGGAGAATATGCATATGACTCAGTCCCAAAGTATGTGCTCTGCTCAACCATACTCTGGTTACTCAGATTTCAGGGGATAAATGCCCACACATTTCAAGCTTCCCATTGCAACCCCCAACCCCTTATTTTTTTTTTTCCATTAAAAAAGCCTACAACAATACAAAAGAATGTCAAGATACTACTTGGGCCTAGAAAAACATAAAAAGCACATGCTTCTTGTTCTAGGTACATCCAGATTGTATGATACATAGAAAAGTCCTGTTCAGATAGTTTTCCCCTCTGAGAAAGTTCATAGCCTTTGATGCCAACTGGCATGGGCATCCTTCAAGCTAGGAAATAATACGCCAGAAAATATTTCTCTAATCACTGGCATTGTACCCTGTAGCTTACACAAGGTGATCCTGGATGGAAAGGTTAGCAGTGTAACCTTAAATTTCATAGCATATCACATTCCAGCCTGCATAACACACTTCTTTTTTAAAAACAAACAACTGATTTTTTTTTAAAAATGGCACTGTTTAGCATTTCAGTGAACCAGGACTACAATGCGTATCTTTGGAGGTACTGTAAATTTTCAGACAAAGATAAGCATTTTTCAGAGATCAGAAGAACAAAGTTGTTCAGTGGTAGATGGAGAATTGTAATGAGAGCACACAGGTCACTAATGCAACACTGTGTTAAATAATTTTTAAAATTTGTAGAAGAGCTTTAACAAAACAGAGCTCACTTAGCATTAAAAAGGCAATAGGCTCACAAATACTAATTAATGAAGGGCTGTTCAATCCACCCAATTATGTCCACTCTTCCTATCACAGAAATACACTAATACGCCTTCCATCAATGTCCCAATGTTATTCAAATATCAGTCCTGTCAACATCTCCACCCCATGCTAACACCAACCCATTCCAAGCAGCTTTGCATACAAGACAGGAGATAACACTGCACATTGGCAGAAGTGTCATAATAGAGCATTAGACAGGAATAGATTTTTCATACCTCCAGAAATTTTGTTGGAAAATCAAAGCTGGACAGAAAAAGTGCTGGTACATATCCCAGCATTTCCCAATCTGTGGGTCCCCTCCAAAAAGAGGGTTGCAAAGCCTGTGAAATTGGGTTCCATAGCTTTGCAGTTTTATTGATTTGTGTATTTTTTTTAAAGCTAGCTAACATACCAAGTAAATTTGGACTTATGGGTCACCATTCCAAAAAAGCATGGGATTCACTTACCTATCCCATTGGAACCTTGGCCTACATGTTCATTTCCCCTGTACTTCTGATTAACTCTTGATTGAGGCACTAACTTGCTTGAAAAATGGTTAGTAGTCAATTGTACTTATTAAAATTAATCTGTGTAACTATTTTGGATGATCTCACAGGAAAGGGAAACAGAGATTGCTAGGAAGAGACTCATAGATCCAAAATGTTACAAAATGGGGGGTTTCGGTTTCGGCGGCGCGAATGTCAGCCGCTTCTCGGGACGCTCCCGGAGGCGGTTAGCCCACGCGCAGTTAGGGGGGGTCTTCGCATGTGCAAAAGACCCTAGTGAGCCTTAGGCAAAGGCTCCGAACCGGGGGCGCTTGGGGAGTAGCCTCTTTGCCGGCAGACAGCCGGGAAATTGAGGCTTTCTCCCCGCCCCAATCGGCCCCGCTGCGGCGTGCCCGTAATGGGACTTAGCGGCGCCACCGATTTCCAGGAGTGAAGACAGCGCTATGGTTTAACATAAAAAGAAGAAGTAGCATCGAATCGTGAGTTGAAGATCTATTTTGAAGCGTAAATCGGAGCCCCCTGTATGCGTATAAGCGTTGGGAGGAGGGAGGAGTTCCCACCCCCTTTGAGAAGCAAGATCTACAAAGGGAGCGCGAAGGGGGCTGAGAGGAAAAAAAAAAAAAGTGTTGGTGAAAGTACTGTTGGGGTTGCATGGAAGACTGCGATCATCTTAGCTTCCTGGGGGATGCGGCACGAACTTTTTAAAAGTAAACAAAAAAACAAAATGTCGATAATGGAAAAAGTCCTGCAGACACCGGAAGAGAAGAGAGGAGGGACTTCCGGTCCAGACAGCCCCCCCAAGAGCTTGCTGTCAATCAACAGGAAAAGGAGATGCTGTGCCCCCTGCTGGAACAATTGCAGAAAATCAACGAAACTCTGTTCAAAATGGAAAGTGTTCTCATCAGTCGACAGAAACAGATATCGGAAATAACTAGAAAGATGATGGAGATCGAACAGAAATCGAATCTGATTCTAGGTTTCCAGGGCGTTAAAGAAGAAGAGAAAGAAGATCTCGGATTTACCTTGACAAATGTCTTGGCACCCCTAACTGGCAGTGAAGCGATAAAGTTAAAAGAAGAGGTGGATAAGGCTCCCAAAGCCTATTCTGCTTTTATAAAAGAAAATATTCTGCCAGTAGAAGGGGATGTTGAGCATAGCAGGCGACAAACTGGAGATCTAATTTCATCTGAAGAGTTTATGGAGCCCTGGAAGCTTGAAGGTCAGAAGTTTAAGGAAAAAGAGAAAAGAAAGAAGACGGATTTCATCTTCAAAATACAGAAACTTCTGAAGAGACACGCCAGCAGGGAGGAAGATGCAGCATTCAAAACTGGGACAAGTGAAGAAGACAGCAGCCCAGGGGAAAGTGGTGATGGAACGGAAGACTTCAAAGCTAAAATGGACTCAATCCATAACTGGAAGAGATTTAAAAAGAAGATACTTTGAGGACTGTTCGTGTAACATCTGGAAGGAGCTGTTTAATTACTAACCCCAATGGACTTTACTAACTGCATTAACAGAGTGACTTTGGACTTTGCAATAGTTAAAAAGAAGATCTTCTAACCATGATAGATGCCAAAATTGGTATTGGTTATTAACCTAAACTAACCCTCACTAACAGAAAAAAATTTCACTCCATCTTTCTCTTTCTCCATCTGTCTACCCTTCCCGTTTCTTATAAAAAGAATAAAATTCTCTCTTTTTTAAGAGAGTTTTACAAAAAAAAAAACACAAAATGTTACAAAATGGCACTTACAAATGTCACTGCAAAGAAGACTTTAATACTACATAAGAATGTAGGCATGCTGAATTCATACCACTGGTTCATTTAATCTCACATCCAGTTTCCTACAGTGGCCAGTCAAATGCTATTGTTATCTGCCGACCTCACAAACGGGGTTTGCAGACAACAGTGCTTACCTGCTGATTTCTCCACAGCATCTGACAATGAAACACTCTGCCTCTGAACCCAGGAGGTCCCATTCAGTTCTCATGGTTAATAGACAATGATAGACCTATCCTCTGTAAACTGTCCAACCCCATTTTAAACATATCTAAGCCAGCAGCCATCACAACATCTTATAGCAGCAAGCTGCACAAGTCAACTACCCACTGAAACAGTAATTCATTTTTATCTGGCTTTAATTTACTGCCAATCAGTTTCACTGAGTGATCCCAAGTTCCAATATCATGAAACAGGAAAAATAGCTTTCCTATGCCCTTTCTTCACACAACATATAATTTTACCGTGACTCCTCAAGTCACCTTGTTTAAAAATGCAAAAGTCCCAGTTGCTTTAGCCTTACCTTTAAGGGAAGGGGCTCCAACCCTGTGATCATTTTGGCTGCCATTTTCTATATATTTTTCAGCTCCTCAATATTATTTTTGAGATGTGATGATCAGGAACAGTACACAGTATTCCAAGTGATAACACACCAAAGACTAGTATAAGTGAATTACTATACTGACACTCCTATTCTCAGTTCCATTCCTAATCATCTCTAGCATGGAATTCCCCCCCCACCCTGTCACCACTGCACACTTAAGTCAACATCTTCAGCAAACTATCCACCACAACCCCCAAAACATTTTCCTGGTCTCTTATTCACCAGCTCTGACCTCATCAGCATGTGTGTATGTAGATAGGCAGGCAGGCAGGCAGACTAAAATTTATAAATTTTGGCCTTGATGTGCATCACTTTGCACTTACACTGAATTTCATCTGCCATTTTGTTACCCATTCACTGAGTTTAGAGAGATCTTCTTGGAACTCCTCACAAACCCTTACATTTTCATCATCCTGAGCAATTTGGTGTCATCTGTAAGCTTCATTACACCACTGCTCGCTCGCTCTCTCGCTCTCTCGCTCTCTCTCTCTCTCTCTCTCTCTCTCTCTCTCTCTCACACACACACACACACACACACACACACACACACACAGTGCCAGGTCACTTATGAATCAACTAAATACTATAGAACCAACACAGGTCTCAGGGCAACACCGTTGCTCACCATCCTCCACTGTGAAAATATTCAGTTTATTCCCACACATTTGGCTTCCCTCATTTTTAATTAGTTAACCACACATGCAAATATATGTCCTTTTATCACATAACTGCTAAATAATCTAAAATGCCTTTGGTTTGGCACACAAACTTGTTTTGGAAACCACTAATTACTTATGACAAAATTAATTTTGTTTCAAACAGTCAGAGTTGTCAGGTCCCCTTCTCTCTCAAACAGGGGGATTTAGGGGGCATTCTGGGGGTGCATGGGGACACCCCCAAGCCCTGCCCCCAAGCATGACCACCCACCCAGCCACCCATCTCCCTTCCCTCCTACCAGATTTAAAGGGCTTCAGTTGATCAGCAGGGACCACATGGCCTGCCAATCAGCTGGAGGGCCCTTTAGAACTAGCAAGAGGGAAGGAGGTGGTCACAGGCTGCATATTTGTCTCACAAAAAGACTTCTTAAAGATTCTTTTTGTGAGCAGGGTGGGGGCTGCAGCATGCGGGGCTTTTTGTGAGTTGAGCATACAGCCACAACCACCCCTCACCCTCCCTCCTGCTAGCCACATGGTCCCCGCCAATCAGCTGAAGCCCTTTAAATCTGGCAGAAGGGGAGGGGGTGGCTAAGCGGGTGGTCGTGCTTGGGGGTGGGACTTGGGGGCAGGGCTTCCCCTGCTGACCAGGGACAGATTGGAGCCCCCAAAAGTGGGGGAATAATCACCCGGACCTGGGGGCTGGCAACCCTATACAGTCAGCTCAGCTCTGTTATCATAGTAAATACCAAGAACCACCACCCTTGTGGTTAAAAGACAAAACTGATTCAGAAACACCTCAAGATCCACCTGTTTGTCCTTCAGCAGGTCAAGTAGTCCTGCTGGATCTGATATTTTCTTAAATCATATCCATGTGGTAAATCAGCATATTTGTAAGGAATGATTACAGGGGGATTATTATCATCTTTATACATATACATAAATTGATTATAAATATTGTTAACTTTGTGCAATCATTGTAATGATTCAAGTAAGACCCTTGCAGTACTAACAAAATTCAACACACTTCCAGGTTTGCGTAAGCAACAGAAGTGATTAGTCTTTACCTCTCTGATTCTGAATAGTCAGTGCCTTCTTATTTTCTTACAAATGGAAACTGATATTTGATGGTTAAGGAGCTCAAACAAAGATGTACTGCGGGGATCCTACATAAAATACATGCGAAGGATTATCACAGTAGTCCTGGCTATGCTTTACCAATAGGAGAATTACTGCAATGTCACACATAGGTTGCCAAGAAATAACAGGATTTAGGTTAGCATTTTCAGGAGAAACCATACCCATAAGACACCAGATTTCTGATGCTTCATCTGAACTATGCCTACTACCTGAGAACAGCAAATCTGTTGTATGTCTCTTAATTTAAAGTTTCATCAAATTCAATTCAACATATTAATTTTATTATATTTTTAACGTGTTAAAGCAGTACTGAAAACCACTTGTAAGGTATTACACACATTTTTAAAACAGTATTGTATAAAAATTTGCGTAATTTAATAAAGAACATCTGATTTCTACAAACCCATTCAAATTTTGTCTTGTTTCTTTGTTTTGTTTGCCACAGAGGCATATTATCACATTTTATTAAACCATTCCTTAACAGGTGGTATTTTCATTTGTCTCCAGTAGCTAACATCTACAACTCTTGGAGGTGTAAAAGGAAATTAAACTAAATTTTTGGTGTGTTCTAAGACAACATTTAAGTTAGCAATTGTTACCTGAGATGCCTGAAGACAGGGAACAAGTGCAGGTAAGGTGATGAGAATTAGTTTCAGCACAACTGGAAGTTAGTGATAGTAACATGACTAGTGTGACCTGTCCCACCTGCTGGAGATTATATTAAGGTTGCCCAACAGGCAGAGAGGGCAATAAGAAGGCAGGGACTCTTAATAGAAAAGTGCTCTGTTGGCAGCAAGCCACAAAAGGCTTTATCAGGAGATAATCAAGTGGGGAGAAGGCATCTATGGGGAAAGGGCTAAGGAGCATCACCAACTCTCCAAACACCTGAGATACAGAGCCCCTGTCCCAGAAGGAACAAACCAGAGAGGAAACTCCAGTAGGAAGGGAATATCCAGGAGCTCTTCCCTGTCACCAGCCCTACTCAAAGATTAACTAGACAAGGAATTACATATTTGAAGCTTGGAGAGCACGTTAAACGGCCCATGATGAAGTAGGCCACTACTACCGGAGGTTTAAAGGGAAATGAAACTAATTTTGTGTGTGTGTGTTCTAAGAAGACATTTATTTAAGTTAGCAATTGAGAACAGGTTTAGGGGTGCCTGGCAGGAAGCAGGAAATAGAAACAGGTTTAGGGTGCCTGGCAGGAAGCATTCAACAGTGGGGATATAGCATCTGAGGCCAAAAGATACACATGGAAGTGACAATATATTTATTTATTTGCATTATAATGGTTAAAAACCATCTCCTCCTTTCTTGAATCTCCAGCAATTCAGTATCTATCTATCTATATTATAACCTGGGGGGAACCTGCCACCTGGAATAACCTTTGAAAAATAAAGCGAGAATATCTGTAGTGAACTACAAATTCAAGTGCATATTAGGAGCACATCCATCCCTTCTAAAAACTACTTTGTAGAGGAATCCTTAGAGGGTATCTATACTTTGAACAGCCTCCTCATCTCTGTTCATCAAACCAATTCCCACTTCTCCTTCAAGAATCTCCAAAGGAACACAGTCCTTCAAAGAATTGCAACAGCCTCTCTTTTTCCTCCAGTGATGGCTAACTACACTTATGTTTAGAACTCTCATTTCAGCCTTTATTTCCACTGCCAACCTGCCCTTCACCTTTCATCTCTACATTTAACTGAAAATTACAGCTTCTCCGTGCAAGGACCATGCCACTTCTTAACACAGTACTCTAGAACATACTCAGCAATTCATGGATGTATGTGAAATGCATAATGTTGGAACCACTTCATTAAAAAAATAAAAGGCTGGAATCAGCATCCAACTCTCTTGTTCATACATTGTCCATATCGTAGGAGCATTCCCTTCTGACCCTCAATAATGTATTCTGTGCATTTCACATAATTTCACTATGAATAGCAGCTATTCCACTGCTGCTCAGTTTCAGAATAAAATCTTTTATTTATAATGAACATAGAAATTAATCAAGTATGCTTCACTAGCTTGCCCTTCCTAAATGCCTATCTGATTTACTTTTCTCTACCTCTTATCCAACACACAGGCAGCCATGCAGAGGGAAAAAATGGGAGGAAAAAGTCATTAGATTATTTGCCCTTTGTATTTAAATATCCTGCTTCCTGAATGACCTTATTTGCCCCATAGACAAGCAAACCCAATCGAATCTCTTTATCCAGTACATCAGAGAGCCACGGGCCAAGCTTTTAGAAAGTTTATGTTTTCTTCGGTGAACTGTGGAGCTGCTTGGCTGCAACAATTAGGACCTAATTTCTCAGGTTTATCTGGTTCTAAAAAGCAGCTATGGCCATTACTGGGCCATGATTTATTTATTTATTTATTTTGTTAGATTTATGACCTACTTAAAGTAGATGGAAATTTCTGATCAACTACTGTGAGTAGAGGCATTAAGACCCACTGGGGGCTTGGCTTAAAGCAGCAGGGTAAGGGGAGATTTTATCAAGGAAACAGCTGTATTTTAATGAAAAAAAACCTTTTCTCAGTCTGTACTGGGTCCTTCAAATCAGCAGTTTCAATCACAGAAATCTATCACATATAGTTTAGTCTCAGGTAACCTTGAAACTATAATTTAGTATGCAGTTCCCAGTTGTGTTAGTACTTTAAGGACATAGCCAGTCTGCAATATCTCCCTCCAGATTAGAAAACACAAAAACAGTTTCTGAACATTCACAGTAAAACCACTCTTAATATTCATTGATTAAATTTGACTTTTAGGCCACCCTCCCCTGAAAGACAAAGCTCAGAGTGGTATAAAACAATAGTTAGTCTTTAGTCCCTAGTCCAACAACCAAGAGAAGTGGTGGTGGGGGAGAGAAACCATGATTTCATTGGCATGTATTAATGACTAAACACATTTTAAAGATTCCTTTTCTAGGTAGTTATCACAAATGATCCAACATTCTGGGCAGTGACAACATGTACTGAGTATAAGCTGCTAGTAAAATTATTTGTTAGGGAATAAGCAGAAATCCCTTAGTAGCACTTTCTGGGACCTGCCCTGTAAAACGGACTGTGGTCAACAGGATAGTACCACCCAGGTCAATACCAACCAAGCTCCCCAGAACAAAATCATAGTTGATGGTATTCGATGTTGCTGAGAGGTCCAGCAGAATCAAAAGAGGGGGAAAGGAAAAACTGATTATATTATAGTTCCAACCTTGCTCAGCTTCCAATATCTGAGGAGATCCAGCTATACCATGCTGCCTTCCCTCCCACATTCAGATATACCCAAGCCAAAATTAAATTCAAAATTATCTTTCGGATTGACTTTGGGATATCTGAAATTACACAAAACTCTCCTGAAATTCTGAAATGAATGAAAATTGATCTCCTGGAATTCCAGGAGGGCTTAGGGAAGAGAGAGGTGTGGGAAGGGATAGAGAAGGGCTGTTAATTGGCATCTCTATCCCTTTATGTTTTGAAGAGACTAGAAGCCCTATCTACCAGAAGATGCTAACAGCTTTTAGTTGGTAAAAGAGAAGTCAGGTATGCTGCCACTGAAAATAATGTGGCCATTATTTCCTAAGTGTTCCAGAGAGGTCAGGTCTATGTATAGGAAATAATGACACCAGAGGTAGACTTTACCTCTGCAAGGGAAGGGCCAGCATCACAAAATGGCAGGTGGTTAGCTGATTGAGCTCCTGCACTCCTCCTGCAAGGCTCTGCTGCCCAGCCTGATTGGCTGGTGGATTCTAGTACTCCCAAGAGGGCTGGCTGTTCTCTAAAGCTTCCCAGAAGTACAGGATCCTGCATGCTAATGTGGTGGGGCATCAAACCCTCACAGCAGTGCTGGTATGTGGTTAGATGGGTGGCAATCTGAGAGAAAGCCTTCTCAGTTATGGCGCCACAATTACTGATCTCCTTCACCAGGGATATTCATCTGTCCCCTTCAATTACTATCCATCACCAGTGAGTGCCGAACTCCCCCCCCGACATTGCCTCACTGACCCTTCCTTCCTGTCTCATGCTTCAATGGCTATCCTTGTATTTTAATATTGAGCTGAACTGCTTGTATGATGTACTTTTAAAATGCTTTGATTTTAATTTGCCCTGGCAAATCAGAAAGGCGCAATATAAATTTTATAAATAAACTGAGCAAGCTTCCAAAGGCCTCAGACCCACCAAATAACAAACTGTCAATATACTGGAAGAGATGAAAATAAATCCTGTAACAAGTTAGATTACTCCCACTCTGAAGCAAACACCAAATCAAGGGTATGATCAAGTATGTGTGTGGAATATGGCTATGAAGCCTTGAACTGCTCCAGATACCAGTGCCTCAGGGCATGTACACTTTATTTAGCTGACCAATTTTTTTTATTAACAGCAGCCCATTAGTATGCAAACTTGCTCATGAAATATATAAACATTCAAAATGGGATATTTATGTGACTTAAATCAGTGAGGGGGAAAACGAAAGATTTTAAGTCAAAAATCTAAATCACTTTGATTTAAATCAATCCAGTCTGCAACCCAGGTTTCCCATGCTTCGTTTTAATCTCAGATTCTACTACTGTGTAGGGTGCATAAATTTCAGAAGCAAGGAACCCACTGCCAAAGCTATTAAAAATTCTATATATCATAAGCACTTTTTCATGTGAATATGAACAGCTTATCTACTTGGGGGGAAAGAAGAGAAAGAGTGAGAAAGCCTCCTGAGCCCAATTATCTGAAAATCTGTCCTCTTTTGTTCAATTTTCTCATTAAACTAGCACACAAAATTATGAAGTGGTTGGCTTACAGTCTTAGTTCAGACGGCCTGATTCCAGCCTCATTCAATGCAAACGCAGATCTAGAGCAAATCATTTTAAATCTATAGACATTTTGCCAGAGAGCTATGTGCATCAGAGCAGAATCAGTCTGATGCAACACACAAGGTGTCCCCACATTTCATTTGTTCTGAAGTCTTTATTTATGCCCCCTGTACAAAAGCACAGTCCTGCACTTTTTTGTCTCACTACTAGGTACTAACACAACTTGAGAGAGGACATTATTTTAGTGGCTTAGTTCTTTATCTTGCCATTCCATCCATACAGAATTCTCAATGCAATTTATATGCAACTACAAGTACAATAAAACATCTAGCTACAAAACAGATGAACTGAAGATTTACACAAACTAAATCAAAACTATAAAGTAGGATAAATAATATGCCAGCATTAGCACTGTGATTTTCCTAGGGTCTGTTGGAAAATCCTTAAATCTCTTATTCTTACACTCCAGGGGGTCACTTAGTAAACTGGATTTGATGGTGGTATAGGTGCTCCAGCTTAGCTACTGGGACTAAATCCACCCTAAAATCAGTATCTGCCACCATCTGTTGTATTAAACAGCAATAGGACTCGTGCATTAAAAGAGAGAGATTCAGCTGAGGTATTGAGTGAAACTCGGCCAGCTTTCAATCTCCAACCAACTCTCCTAAAGGATTAGTATACAATTCTTCAGTAACTTGTTCAAAAGGATGAAGGCATTAATGTGAAGTGAGATAAGATTTGATTGAATCCCTCCAGATTAGAACCCATGGATTTATTTAACCAAGAAGTCAGGTTTATTAACAAAAACACAAAGCACACAGATTTGCAGTCAAGGAAATAAAGAGAGGTAGTTCTCACTTCATATATTTGCTCTAGCTGATACAATAGACAGGGGGCTGAAACAGATCCTTAGACTGAAGCAGTAGTTTTGAGTCAAAATCTAAAATCCTTCTCTGCCCTCCTGCCAAAGATATATCATGGAATCCAAGAAGTGTAGATTTTGCTAACTCCAGACTGAAGACATGAAGCAAAAGACTGGCCGGTACATTTCTAGGGTACTCAGCTGTGAGATTTTGGTATGGGGGCACATCCGCATTTAGGAATGGCTCCATTCCCATGTAGGATACATGACAGACTAACTTGGCTTGTGCAAGTGTAAACTCAGTCTGGGATATGGAGGCAGGGCAGCCCTTTCAGATACAGAATACATGCAATTCTTATAATTTAACATGCTATGTTCCTACATTTTCATAATAAGCATATCTAAGTTCACTTCAAACTTAGTCAAATGCCCCATAGACAAAGCACATTACATCAGCTTCCAGAATGTCTCCAGAGATTGAATTTAGGCATTCCATAAACATGATGATATTCAGGGAGGGGTTGCCTCTTGTGAGGGCAGGTTGGCCATTAAGGCCAGGGGGAAAAGTCCCTGTGGGCTGATGACCTTGGGGCTGCCCCCCAGCAAGGCTCCCCATGAAGTACATGGGAGCTATTGCAAGCCAGCCCTTTGTCTTGTGTGACCTGCTGGCACAATCCAGCAGCACTCACCCCACAGCAGGCAGATGGCCTGGTCTTCCTCCTTTGTAAATGAGGTGAGGGGTGAAGCCATTTTCCAGGGCCATTTTTGCCCCCCAATCTGTCCATCACTAATTTCAACTTCCTTTAGTACAATGAGCATCACTTTAGATTACCTCAAATAAATCGGAGGGAACTTGTTAAGGAACATTAGATGTGATAATGTTCTTACAAGGGTCAAGAAACCACTTCCATGTGAAAGCTCTGAGCCAAGCTTTGTTTCACACTCAGGGTCAGCAAAGCACTCCTCCACACATCTGATTTTCTATTGACTATTCTTCTTTGTTCACCTACTCCTGCATAACTCATTGAAAGATAACAGACTAGGACCATAAATTAAAGATAAAGGTTCCCTTGTTCGAAAGCCAGTCAAATCCGACTCTAGGGTTGCGGTGCTCATCTCTGTTTCAAAGCCAAAGAGCCAGCACTGTTTGAAGATGTTTCCATGGTCATGTGGCCAGCATGACTAAACACCAAGGCACATGGAACACTGTTACCTTCCCACTGAAGTGGGACCATAAATTAGCTATGCCTTAACTTGGTGACTACTAGGATGCATGCAAAGAATAATGGACTGGACAGAACTTGATCTGGTCTAGCAAAGCACTGGTGTATTTAAGCAAGAATATATATCAAGGGTCACAAAAATAAATTAGTTAGGCCTTAACTATTAAGATCCTGTGTGTGCACATTTGCTTTGCACATTTGCTTTGCAAATGTAACACACATTACAGGATTATGAGATTCTAGGTTCCATACAACCATTAGGAACACTTACAAATACCACAAATAAACAATTCTGATCTAAGTTGTCTATCTCACATGCATATAGTTTTTACCTATTTTCCGATAGTAAGTCTGAGACTGGGTACTGATACCCATTTGGATAATATCACCATTATTATGAAAATATGGATTGCAGCATCTGTTGAATACGTACCCAATGCATACTCAAACAGACACTGTGTGCACATCTCCACAAAGTTCATAGATATTCTTAGTGGTTTGCAGGAAGGATGACAAACAGAATATTTAATGCAGTAAAATTATAGATCAATACTGAACAAGTAGCATTCATTTAATGCTTAAAACTACTTAAATAGCTGCTTTAAAACTCATCATGCGGCATCTCAAATGCATTGCTTTGTGATGATAGCATTGATTTGCTATGTTTAAAAAAAGAATACAGTGGACAGTTGTAATTTGACACTGGCTGAAAACTTCAAACATTTACAGAAAATCAGCAGTTTTTAGAAATAGCTCCTACTAGCTTTCTTAGATTTCATCTCCTCACCACATTGAAACAATCATGTGAAATACAGCAGCTTAAAACTGCCACAGAATCTAATGGATGAAGAACAGCTGTACATTTCCCTGGATTTCTGAAGGTCTTGAAGACTGCTTTACCATGAGGTTCCAAGTTTAAGGCAACAGGTTGTTCAAATGGACAGGATTGTTACTTTTTATGTTGTCTAAACCTAGAGGATTGTTATTTTTTATGTTGTCCAAATGGAGAGGATTGTTACTTTTTATGTTAGTTTAAGATTTGCTGCTTTTCATGTTAGTTTAACATAAGTTAGTTTCTAACATGGAAGAAATCAGATGGCTATTCAGAGAATAAGGATTTGTAACTCGGTTTTATTTAATTTATACTCCACTTTTCTCCCCAATGGGGACCCAAACTGGCTTACCTTGTTCTCCTCTCCTCCATTTCATCCACAGCCCTGTGAGGTATGTTAGGTTGACTGTGTGACTGGTCCAAGGTCACCCAGTAAGCTTTCATGGCAGAGTGGGGATTCAAACCTGGATCTCCCAGATGGTAATCCAATACTCTAACCACTACACCATGTTGGCTATGAACATGAACCCTTATGCTGCTTTAGGGTCTTGTGTTTAAGTTCTCTAAACATTTTCCCTCTTATGGCTCTCATGCAGATTGAGGCAGAAAACAATATATCAGTCTCTCTTATTTTTGGAACATTTAGCCTGTAAGCCCCCACCTATTTTCAAATGTTCTCTCAAAGTATCAGTGTTCACCTATTATCAGGATATCTAGCAATAGATCTCGGCTATCCCTATTGGTTTTGGCTTCCCTTTATCTCTTAAGCAATAAGTTGTAATTTAGTTTGCTGTTGGAGAAAAGGAAGCAAATATCTGTCAGGATTTAATTCCAGGTTTTCATTGGCATAGAAAGGTGCACTTTTTTTTGCTTCTGTTAAACCAAAACTTGCAACATGTCAAGTAAAATGGAACTTATGGATTCAGAGTTCCTCTTCCTTCTCCAGAAATCCAAATATCCCACTGTAACAATTTTTCAGTTTTAAGATATCAAGAGACTTAATTTCAATGCATATGTTAAAGTATAAAATCACCTCCACAAACTTAAACAGAGGTCAGCAATAAGAGAGAGAACCCATATGTTTGGGCAAGCATTATGCTCACCACATAGTCCCACATACATCATATGTGAATCATTAACTTGAGTTAATTTACATAGGAGAAAAACACTATTAAGTCACGCAGTCTTCTAGTTTCAAGAACTGGTTGAAGGAGAGGTGCAGAATCATCCCACTCTGCCCAATTAGGATACCTAAGCAAAAGTATTTGATCCAAGGATAAAGCATTTGCCCATTTCCAAACACTCCACTTTCTTTATCTCTCTTCATTTGTAGATTTGTCACCCTCACTAACTAAATACGAATACTTGTTATTGATATTTACCTGTCCCCTACAGAAGCAGCTGAGAAACTTAGTAGTGTGAGAATAGCCAACTGATTCATGATCTGTAGGAAAGATCCTAGCAACAGCACCCACATTTCTGTCTGCTATGCTAACAAAAATGCAACATCCTATGCTTGTGTATTGTTAATACAAGAACCTCTTAATAATCTATTAAGCATTGCTCTATTCAAATCAAGGATGTGACTAAAGTTGAGCTATGTATTCTCTTTTAATATGGACAATGGTTAATTCTAAGTAAATATGTTCTTTGTAAAATGCTTGACATCTCCCACCCATCATTTGGTTCATCTGTAAACCTTATGCTAAATTTAAAACTGATTTGGTTCATTTTTTGTTTAGAGATAGGTAGAAGGCAGTTTGGCAGAGATAAATAGGGCAGAGCTACTCTGTTCCTTGGAGTCATCTACTCCAGGAGGAATGCATGCAAAAAATTTCCTGAAACGCCAGTCAATGCTTGCTCTAAAAATACCACCACAGTCATTAAAAAATTATGTTTGTAGATTCAGTTTTATGTTTATGAAAAGGAGGGACTCTAATGTTGGTTAAAGAGCTGAGCATAACTCAAGTAAGTATTGAACAAGCTTCTCTTACAGGGATTTGCCAATAAACTTCAGCCTCCATCTGCAGTTTCAGCTCTCAGAGTCATAGTTTACTTTTGCATGTCAAACCATACAGCACTCTGACACTGCAGCCAGATGTCCAAAGAGTAAGAAGAGACCACTGACTAAGTTTCTAATAATCCTCTGTGAACACTGTTCCATGGATGTCTTTCCAAATATTTTTAAGATTAAACAGACTGTTTCATTCTGACTAGGGCCATCAACTGATTTTATTTACACATCTGTGCATACACACATATATATTTGTTATTCAATTTTAAATGAATCCATTGATTATATTAAGATAAATGTACATACTACCAGCATCTCAACATGAATGCCTCTGGGGGGGTGCCAAAAGAAGGTAATAATTTCTCATGTCCAATAACACTTTGAAAGGGAAAAAAATCTACCTATGTCATCAGTCTTATATCATTCATCAACTGGAACATGCTAGACCCAAGAACTCTTGAATAATTTCCCCAGACTGATTGCAAGCAACCATTCATTTGGGACACTGGTCCATAACCTATTTAGCTTCATTGTAAATCCAGCCTGATCTACTTATTTCTTCAAATAAATTATATATTTTGCAAAGCAACAAACAGGTTCCCATTAATGACTGCTTTTCATTTTTTCAGCTTTTACTGATAACTCTGACATGACATGAACATGAACCCAAGCACAGCCTGACAGGTGGCCAGGATGATCAATGATGATACTGAGTACTTGGGGATACACTACGGGAAGACTCTGGAAAAGCTGACCGCTGCTCTGCCAAAAAACCAGTCTGTCCTCTGCATTTTGAAATGAGGGAAGGGGAAGGGTTACAAAGACACTGGTTTTCGAAGAAGAAACACCACATTTTCTATTCAGGCTTCACATGACTTGAAGCTCAATTAAATGGAACTTTCACCAAAACAACATACAAACAAGCAATATTTCTTCCATTTGAAATATATACATTTCTTTAAAGAACCAGGGATATAATTGAAAATGCTATCCTGACTTTAACACAGGAGTTTGTACAATGAATGTGTTGTATTTTTCATAAGTAGAAAAATTACAAAGGATGAACAATTTTACAAGCTGGCACTACAAGAACATTTTTGGTCAACATGCATCATGAAATGACAGCTTTTTTTTAAAAAAAAAAGCACATCTTTTCACTGTAAATAGGGAAACCAATAAATCCCTCCTGAAAAGCTGTTTTTAATGATGCAGTAACTATGGAGAGCATGGGTTATAATTTTTCTCTAAGACAAAGATAAAATCAGAAGCAAAAGGCTTACTCAGTAAGAAATTTCAGGAAAGAACCAAATTAATTTTTTTTTTGCTTTTACTGTATTACCGGGTTTAATTTGTTCATTTTGGATTGGATTCAGAGGGTTGCTATGGAGACCAGCTGTCATCAGTGTGGGACTTGTCTTGTGGGGTTCCAACAAGTCTCACTCTGATCTCCCATCCTGGTTAATGTTTACATATAACCCTTGAAAGAGGATTTGTAGGTTTGGAACTAGGTACCATCAATATATTTGCAGCACCCACCTCTACATTTCTTTGTCCTGACCATGTGAGCTGCTGAAGAAGTCCTGAAACAGTGTCTTGCTGTTGTGATTAAATGGCTAGGGGTGAACAAATTGAAAATGAAGCCCAACAAGACAGAGGTGATGCTGACTGGGAAATGTGAGGTCTTGAAGTACATAGTGCTTCCCTACATTCCTACAACTGACTCTTGCTGACTTGTTAAGAGTCTGGAAGTTATACTGGACCCAGCATTATTACTGGAAAAAGCATGTTAATTCAGCTGTAAAAAAGGCTTTCCTGCATCTTAATTTAGCCTGGTGATTGGCTCCCTGCATCTTGGATTTGAGTGTCATATATCTACAGCACAGACAGAATTATCCTTATTCTAATAGCCAAAATGTGCGGATATCTATTCCCACCAACAGGGGGCTCACTGTCCCTCAACAGCTTTTCCTGCATAGTCAGTAGACTTCCTGGGTTTGTAGAAAAATCCAAAAAGTGAAGAAATCCCTTCAGGAATGGTTGAATTCCCCAAAAAGCCTTTTGAAATGGCCTCTGCAGGGACCTAACTCCAGGCATCAACGGTGAGAGATTAGAACGTTGGGGGGGAGGCTTCTGACTGGCTCTGTTAGTAAAAGGGTGGGGGAAGTGCCCTTTCCAGGCCTCTTTTGGCCTTGGAGGGAGGGAGGGAGGGAGCCTTGGGGCCAGGCCTCACAAGAGTTGCCAGTGCCAGGCTGGGGGATTTCTAGAGATTTTGTGGTGGACTCTAAGGAGGGCTGGGTTTGGGAAGGGAGAGGCCTCAGCAGGGTGTAATGCCACAGAGTCCACCCTCCAAAGCAGCCATTTTCTGCAGGGAGACAGACCTCTGCTGTCTAGAGTCCAGTTGTCATTTTGGGGGGTCTCCAGGGCTCATTTGGAGGTTGGCCACTCTAGGCCTGGCAGTAGTCTAGGGTTGCCAAGTCCCCCCTGATTTGCATGATTCACCTAGCCTCCGCTGCTTGCTACCATTCATCAGCAGCCACCCTATGAAAGCCAGTGAGGTGCAGCAGTTAGAGTTTCAAAGTAGGGTCTGCAAGACCCAGGTTCAGATCCCCATCTTGCAGTGGAAGGTGACTGCGTGATTTTGGACCAGTCACATATTTCAGCCTAACCAACCTCACAGGTTTGTTGTGCAGATAAAAAGGAGGAGGGAATAATAAAAGCTGCTTTGGCCCACACTGTGGAGAAAGATTGTAAATTTCCTAGGTAGAGGCTGGGGGGTGGAGATGGAAAGCAGAAGACAGAGAGGCAGATAAAGATAGGCTGGCAGTTGGTTGGGAAGGAAATAGGGTTGCCAACTCCAGGTGGGGAAATCCCTGGACATTTGAGGGGTGAAGACTGGAGAGGGTGGGATTTGAGGAGGGGAGGAACTTTGGACTGGTGTAATGCCATAGACTCCACCCTCCAGCCATTTCCTCCATGAGAACCACCATTGCTAGCCTCTGGGTGAGGACTGGAGATCACCCAGAATTACAACTGTTGTGCAGATGACAGAGATCAGTTCCCCTGGATAAAATGGCTGTTTTGGAGGGTTGAGTTTATGGCATCATACCCTGCTGAGGCTGCTTGCCTCCCCAAGCCTCACTGTCCCAAGGTTCCACCCCCAAATCTCCAGGAATTTCCCAACCTGGAGCTGGCAGCCCTAAAGTGAATTGATCTCTGTAGCTGGGAGATCCATTGTGATTCCCCGGGTGCTGCCACTGCTGCTGTGGGGGAGAGGAAGCAGGTGGGTGGCTGAGAGCACTACTACCACTGCTACTGCTGCTGCTCTGCGAAGTGTGGGAGGAAGAACGCAGGAGGCTGGGAGAGTGATGGGGGCAGAAAGAAAGAATGATGGGGTGGGGGGCAGAAAGAGAGAGAAAGAGTGATGAAGTGGGGAGGCAGAAAAACAAAGAGAAAGATGACAGGTCAGAAACAGAGAGGAAGTCATATGGCATTCATCCGAGAGTTCTGAAAGAACTCAAATGTGAACTTGTGGATCTCCTGACAAAAATATGTAATCTTTCTTTAAAATCTGCCTCCATTCCTGAGGACTGGAAGGTAGCTAATGTCGCTCCCATCTTTAAAAAGGGCTCCAGGGGAGATCCGGGAAATTACAGACCAGTCAGTCTGACATCGATACCGGGTAAGTTGGTGGAAACTGTTATTAAGGAAAGAATTAGTAGGCACACTGATGAACAAAAACTACTGAGGTAGACTCAGCATGGGTTCTGTAAGGGAAGATCTTGTCTCACTAACCTGTTAGTGTTTTTTGAGGGAGTGAACAAACATGTGGACAAGGGGGACCCAATAGATATTATTTACCTTGACTTCCGGAAAGCTTTTGATACAGTTCCTCATCAAAGGCTCCTAAGTAAGCTCAATAGTCATGGGATAAAAGGACAAGTCCTCTTGTGTATCAAAAACTGGCTGATAAATAGGAAACAGAGAGTGAGTATAAATGGGAAACTTTCTCAGTGGAGGGTGGTAAGCCGTGGGGTACCACAGGGATCAGTACTCGGTCCAATGCTTTTTAACTTGTTTATTAATGATTTGGAATTGGGAGTAAGCAGTGAAGTGGCTAAATTTGCAGATGACATGAAGTTGTTCCGGGTGGTGAAAACCAGGGAGGATTGTGAGGCACTCCAAAGGGATCTGTCGAGGATGGGTGAGTGGGTGTCAGCGTGGCAAATGGGGTTAAATGTGGCCAAGTGCAAAGTGATGCACATTGGAGCCAAAAATCCTAAATATAAATACACTTTGATGGGGTCTGAACTGGCAGAGACGGACCAGGAGAGAGATCTTGGAGTCGTAGTGGATAACTCGCTGAAAATGTCTAGACAGTGTGTAGCTGCAATAAAGAAGGCTAACGCTATGCTGGGGATTATTAGGAAGGGAATTGAAAACAAATCAGCCAGTATCATAATGCCCCTGTATAAATCATTGGTGCGACCTCATTTGGAGTACTGTGTACAGCTCTGGTCACCACATCTCAAAAAGGATATTATAGCATTGGAAAAAGTGCAGAGAAGGGCAACTAGAATGATAAAAGGGTTGGAACACCTTCCCTATAAAGAAAGGTTAAAACGCTTGGGGCTCTTCAGCTTGGAGAAACGACGGCTGAGGGGTGACATGATCGAGGTTTATAAGATTATGAATGGGATTGAGCAGGTTGAGAAAGAAGTACTTTTCTCCCTTTCTCACAATACAAGAACTCGTGGGCACTCCATGAAATTGCAGAGCAGTCGGGTTAGAACAGATAAAAGGAAATACTTCTTCACCCAAAGAGTGATTAACATATGGAATTCACTGCCACAGGAGGTGGTGGCAGCTACAAGCATGGACAGTTTCAAGAGGGAATTAGATAAACATATGGAACAGAAGTCCATCAGTGGCTATTAGCCACAGGGTATAGATGGGAACTCTCAGTCTGGGGCAGGTGATGCACTCTATTCTTGGTGCTGGAGGGGGCAGCAGTGGAAGGGCTTCTAGTGTCCAGGCCCCACTGCTGGACCTCCTGATAGCACATGGTATTTTTGGCCACTGTGTGACAGAGTGTAGGACTAGATGGGCCATTGGCCTGATTCAACATTGGCTTCTCTTATGTTCTTATTTTCTTATGTTCATGGAGGAGAAATAGAGAGTAAGAAAAGGGGGGCAGAGGGGAGAAATAGTGTGAGAGAGGTAGGGAGCGAGGAGAGGAAGCAAAGGTATGATGAATGAGATAACCATCCTGCAAGTTTCTTGCGGGTCTCCATTTGTTGTTTTCTAATGCTAAGCCCTGACCTGGATAGCACAGGCCAGCCCTATCTCAGCAGATCTTGCAAGCGAAGCAGAGTTGGCCCTGGTTTGTATTTGGATAAGAGACCACCAAGGAAGTCCAGGGTCATGACATAGAGGCAGGCAATGGCAAATCAACTCTGAACATCTCTTGCCTTGAAAACCCCACAGAGTCACCAAAAAGTGGCAGCAACTTGACGGCACTTTCCACCACCAATGCTGCAGAAGAGCTAGTTACTTGGTTAGGGTAGAAGTAAATATTCTCAGTTAATTTTATTTTTATGTTATTTATATTTTTTGTCAAAAAGACTTTCAGTTCTCAGATCTTTGCTGTTTTGTAGATGCTTGTGTTTTGCACACTATGCAACATGTGTGCAAATTCGTAGTAAGCAAATTTATATAACTTTTATATGTACTGTGTACATTATCTATATGTGTAATATTGTATAGTGCTGATTTATTGACGAACCTGATTTGAGAACACAGAAAATTGGGTTAATGAATCACACACTTAAAATGTACAAGGAAGGATCAAAACAGCCCTGACCTGGATAGCCCAGGCAAGCCCAATCTCATCAGATCTCTGGCAAGTATTTGGATGGGAAACCTCCTTGAAATACCAGAGGCAGGAGGCATGGGCAGGCTTTACTCAGCCACCTCTCTGAATATCTTCCAGGCCCCCAATAGGGGTCAGTCACCAGAGGTCCCCATGACTTCCAGGTGAGTGCATGTGTACATACACATGGACATAAAATTACAAAAGGAAGGGAAGGGGAGGGGAGGGGAGGGGAGGGGAGGGGAGGGGAGGGAGGGAGGGAGGGAGGGAGGAAGGAAGGAAGGAAGAAGGAAGGAAGGAAGGATCAAAACAGAGCAGACTTCTCTGTGGTGGCTCCAGTCCTTTGGAATGGCTTATTATAGTGGCTGTGAAGGGTACCTTCGACATTTGCATTCAGGAAGACTTGCAGAACTGTTGTTTCAGAAGGCATTCAGCGGGAAATGTTTTTGCAGACATACCTGTGTCTTTATCTTGCTTTTTAAAAACCTTGGGCCATTATATTGTTTTTATATGTTTGTAACTTGTTGCTTTGTTAGCCACCGAGTCCAAGAAGATTAAAGTGGGATATAAATATTTTAAGTGTATAAAATAAAGGGATGAGAAATTAAATCAACCCTGTGTCCTCTCCCATAAAAGGAACAGAAGGATCAGGTCAGTCTTTCCTACTTCTCAAGCCAACCATCATAGTAGAAGTATCAGTAGTAGAAGAATAGGTTTTAAATCCTGCTTTTCTCTACTCAAGGAGTCTCAAAACGGCTTACAATCCCCTTTCCTTCCTCTCCCCACAACAGGCAACTTGTGAGGTAGGTGAGGCTGAGAGATTTCTGAGAGAACTGTGACTGGCCCAAGGTCACCCAGCAGGCTTCATGTGGACAAGTGGAGGATCAAACCCAGTTCTGGCTTTTAAAAGCTTGATAATACCATGTTTTAAAACCATAAGACTAACATTCACAGGTAACCATCACTCACACAACTGCAAGCATATCATGAAGGAACACAACTGACTCTGGGTCTGATTCACAGCCTGTCTCTCAAAAAGCTATCTGGACAGAAAGATTATTCAAAAATGCAACTTGTCCCCCCACCACCACATTCATCAGACCTGGCAGGCCCTAGTAGGATAGACTTTAGAGGTGAATGATGGCTGATGACACCAGAAAGCTAGAAGTAAAAAAAAGGCATAATACACCATTTACGGCGATGCTGGTATCAACTGTGAATGCAGTATCTAAGGAAAGCACAGGTAGGTACGTTAATAATAATAGCAGCAGCACGAACACAGGATGTTTATTGCAACATTCTTGTCAAAATCTATCACAGCTTCTGTAAATCACTTTCTCTAGAGCTCCTAGGAAAGCTGCAGTAGTCACATTTCCTTTCTTCCAAGCAATGGAAAGACAGGAAAATGGTGAGGTGGAAAAACTACAGGGAATGAATAAAAGTACAGCCACTGGAGTGTTCACCTTGGATCTGGAATAGAAGTGTTCAAATCCCTCCTTGCCTACAAGCTTAGTGGGTGACCTTGAGCCAGTCACATTCTCATTTTTTCCTTTCTCTCTGGGCCTAACCTACCTTACCAAGTTACTGTGAAGGTAAGGAGGGAACCATATATGCCATCTAAATTCTTTGGAGAAAGGCCAAGGAGAAAATGGCTTTCCCCCCCCCAACCAGCATGTATCTTTAGTGGGAAACCCTCCTAACAAACCCCACTAGAAATAAAATACCATCATTTGGAAGTGTATGTCAGCAAATAGGATGCCTGAGCAAAGTGAGTTCTTACAAATATCTTTTCCCTTCATGATAAAAATATGAAACTGATTATAACTAGCAGAGAAATCAGACTGCCATCTGGCTAGTCAGGGATCCTCCAGAGCACAGACAGCATTGTCATGCAGATAAATGAAGATTAAAAATAAGATTCATTTTTCAGGACAAGCTCACAGGAGATCTACCTACAGCTGCTGTTTAACTCCTTCAAAGGAAGGGACCGGAACAATATGGATAGAGGGAAGAAAAAGTAGCTCTTCTGACAAACTGAGCAGGCAGTCAGCTAGCCAGGAAGCCTAACCTCTGATTAAGGGTAAGAATGAGAAAGGGATGAAGGCTTCGTGAGGTGACAGTGACCTGTGGATGAATGGAGCAAGACTGTGATAGCACAAAAGACAGCGGATGGAAGACAGAAAGTACAATAGATTTTGCTTTGCAATGCAAGGGACACCTGGGGATAACAGATGTAGGAGGACTGACAATAATACATTTCTTGGCCATCAACCATAAAAGGAGCCCCAGGGGCTAGAGGGGGAGCTAGTAACACTTCCACAGGATTTGGCATCATTCTATTTCTCAGCCTGTTGCCACCGTTTTTTTAAAATGATAAAATAAGACTACTGGGTTGTAAATTCATCTGTTTAAATATATTTCAGGATTTATTCTATACTATCTAAAAGGAGGAACCACACAGGCTTCTGCCAAATAAACTCAAGGCAAAAAGATGCCTACAAAATAAAAGTTTCTGCCTGCCTCTGCTGCAGTCCAGAAAGGACTTTTGCCCCTCTGCAAAAGTAGACAGAAATTTTCAAAAGGCATATATCACTTCATAAAGCACAGGTTAGCTTGCTCTTCCCTGGGTGGACTCTGTCCATTAGATAAATATTTAATCTTCACAACCATCATTTGTTCCTAGTCAGGATCATTATTATTAACTGAGATACGTACTGCAAAAGTGACATAAGGTGTTCCATAAAAAGAACCTTTTGGTACTTTCCCTTTTCATCTTTTTTTAAAATACTGTCTTTTCTCAGTTTCTGAGTCGCCTCTTATTCCTCTAGATTTTCTAGTCCTGACACAGTGAAGTCTACCAGGAAAGTTAGACAGCTGGGTGTAGCGCAGGGGCTCTGAGCTAGCACCAAGACAAATAGGCGGAAACAGGAATAACAGCTACTTTGCTGGCTCGCAGTAGCAAAAATAGTCAGTAAGGAGTTCAGCACCACAGACAGATCACAGGGGACAACTTGTTCAAAAGATGCCAACAGAGCGCTTCTATCTTACTGGCCTGGTTACTTCTTGAGCCCGCTGCAGAGTGGCAAATCTTATGGGACTACACTGGCCCACTGTTTAGCATACCACTACCCTTCCAACTGCTCCTGACACAGGCATCCTTTCTGGTGACAAACAAAGCCAGGAAATTACGAGTCCCTCAGTGCTGACACTAGTGCTAGTTTCCCAGTTCAGTCTGGACCAAGGAAAGAGTCACTTCCTGGCATTTGAGCTCAGAGGTCACCCTGGTGATGGGTTCAGGCTCAATGGAAGAGTCAGAGTTTGGTGCCACTTATGGCTTGGGGCTATCAGCCTCTTGTTCTCCAAAGATGTGGCTGGAAATCATGGCATGGCTGGAGAGGCAGAGCCACTTTTTCAGAGACAAGCAAGAGTATCACCTTAAAGACTAACAAAATTTATGGCAGGGCATGAGCTTTCACAAGTCACTGCTCCCTGAAGAAGGGAGCAGTGACTCACAAAAGCTCATACCCTGCCACATATTTTGTTAGTCCTTAAGGTGCTGCTGGACTCTTGCTCTTTTCTACCTCTAAAGACAGACTAACACAGCTACCCATCTTGATCTCTTTTTAGAGACAACTGAGCAAGAGATATAAGGGCAGTACTTGAGGAAACATCCAGTCCTGGGATGGATTTCTTGAATACCTTTCAAGGGGATGAATATGCATGTCCTTTGCTTGTCTATGTCTTCTCCAGCTCAAAATAAGTCTAAAAGAAAGGGATCATGCTCCAGCTTTTCAGACAGCTTATGCAAAATACTAAAGTAGTCTGAATTCAAAGATAGTTTCAGCTGAAGAATGCCATATGAGGAGGTCAAACTAATCAAGTGATATAGACATCCAGAGATGGCAGTTTTGTGAAGACTGTAGTCTAATCAACTCTTTAAAACCCTTTCAATGGAATATAGCACAAAACCGATGATGGGTTGCAGGGTGTCTATTCTGCTTCACTGAACTCTCTCATGAAGGCACAGAATATGACACTATGAGAATCTCAGCTTTACAGGATATATATTACAATTTTCTCCACCTTGTGATGCTGAAGAAAAACTGGGAAATGTGTGAATCACTGAGCTGCATTCCTGGCAACTCCCTCTTCTGCTGTTCCTTGGCACTTCTGTATGACTACACAAAAAGTGCTAGTGTGGTGTAGTCCTTAGGATCTGTATGACCCAGGTTCAGATCCCCATTCTGCCATGGAAGCTTGCTGGGTGACCTTGGGCCCGCCACACAATCTCAGACTAACCTACCTCACAGCATTGTTGTTATGGAAAAAAAAGATGGAGTAAAGGAGAATGATGTAAGCACCTTTGGGTACCTATAGGGGAGAAAAGCAGGGTATTAATGAAGTAAATAAATGCATTCAAACCACTTGTAAATCTGTCTTCTTTTTGTGGAAAGGAAGTCAGTTTGTGCAACACACATTTCCTTTGGATTTCTTTGGCCCAGAAAATGGTTGGAAGGTACGATAAAGAGTTCAACTACTGAAGGTAAAGAAGATCAAAACCACAAGCAATGTCTGGATGGAGAACATGCATCCTGAACCCACTCTGAACATACTGAACTCACCCTGAGTTCATGAAGTACACCGCAAAATTCAATAAAATAGGTTTCTAAAATAGAGTACACAAATTGCCCTGGAAGTAGGAGACCCTCCCAAAAACTTTGCCTATGAGTAGACCATTAGCCATTCACAAACATTTTGAAGATGCAGTTCATGAACTTAAAACTTGCTCCCACCAGTGGTGTCAGAGGAATTAAAAAAGGCTAGGTCACCTGTGTATTGCCACAGCAGGTGCTTTATTCAAACTTTCAATCTTTAAGGCTAAAACGCAAGCTGCCGTCACTCATCAGAAAACTATTTGTTCAGTTATGTTTGATACATGTGTTTTCCCCTCCCACACATGTCTAATAAAAATTGAAATTAAGCAGAGTCCATTTCATGAGCAGCAGTTTCATTTCCACAGCACCTTGATGAATTCTGTCAAAGGCCAGAACAATAAATTTACCCCCACCTCAACCCCAATGTCTATGAGTGATGCAGTTCTTGGTTTTACATGTGATTGTTCATTAAGCCTGAAGAAAGGGAATAAATTCTATCTATTTCAGCAATCTTTGTATTCTGGGAATTATTAAATTACATTTTCCCAACAAGAGACAAGAGGTGTTTAAAATTTATTTTAGAATGCAATACTTCCCTTGCAATTACTAATTTGCATTAACTTTGATTTTACACGTAGGGACTGTTATTACCATTTTCATGGGAAATGAATATGCAGAACCAGTATAAAGATCAATTCAAACAAAATTATTCCAATGGTGAGGTGATCAAGGGCAAATTGACAGGTTACTCCTGTGCACAAAATAATGCTAAACAGGTTTGTGTCAGTACTGCTGTTTATTAGTCCAACCGTTCCTCTGCAGTACACAGCAATATTCATAGCACCTTCTTCCACTGTGCAGCAAAAAGTAATCCCTGCCCTCCAGCAAATTTGTACCCTCTGATATACTTACACTAATCACATCAGATGAGAGGCCAACAAAGAAATATTTAGAGTGGAATTGAAACCTGGAGACATCATCATTATTATTCCAGTTCTTCAGTCCACTCCTGTCATTCTGCCAATTCCTTTTAACTCAGAAACACAGAGTAATGTAATCCAAACATCAAGTCCAGATGCATCAAGTCCACAGAGATCAATGAATGGTGAAGAAAGGGTATGGCAGGGACTAAGGTTGCTCATTCTCTAGGTTTTCAAATGAGTTCTACAACTGAGCAAAAAAAAAAAAGCTTGAAGTTATATCAAAAACTCATGATTTGTAGTGACATAACTTAGCTTCTTTTATCTTTAAACAATGTATCTTACCAATTCCCATTTCTCTGCCACACTGGAGACTATCTTAGCATTGTAGAAATTGAATCTAGTAGCGGGAACCCATGGCTATGAGAGCCAGTATGATGTAGTGGTTAGAGAGTCAGATGAGGATCTGGGAGATCCCAGGGTCAAATTCCCATATGCAGATCAGAAGGTAGTGGGTTATTTCAACTGACTGTGCTAAGTCAGTTACAGATTGATCTCTTTGTTCACATCCCCATATTGCCAAGAAGAGCACTGGGTGACATATACTCAGCCTAACCTACCTCATAGGGCAGTTGTAAGGATAAAATGGAGGAGAGAAGAACAATGTAAGCAACTTTGATCCCACATTGGGGAGAAAGATGAAGTATATATGATTAAATAAATGTGAGCTGTACCTTATAGCATCCCCTTATTAGAAGCATAACCAGAACCGGTGTGTCCACATACTGGGATGCATGGATTAGAACAGAGGTGTCAAACTCATTTGTTACAAGGGCTAGATCTGACATAAATGCCACTTTGTCAGGGCATGGCTTGTGTGCCATAAAACATAATGTCAGATACCGGAGATATAAACTGTATAAAGGACAGCAGCTAGTAAACGCTGAGTTGTTATATCCTTACTGCAAGGCCCCATGGGCTGGGAGGGAGGTTCACGGGAAAACTAGAAGGGGGGTGCAGCACTGGGCAGATGTTCCCATGCTGCTTGACTGCTGCGGATGAGATTTTTCTACCATGCTCTACCACTCCTCCAGAGCAGTCTCCTGTTCCCTCCCTTACACTAGCTGCTCATGGGCCACACCGGAGCCCTGGACAGGCTGGTTCCGGCCCCCGGGCCTCATGTTTGACACCCCTGGATTAGAAGAACCTGAGTTGAGTGAAGTAGGCAACACTGTGTGATCTGCCTATGTAGCACCTGGGAATAAGCATCCACTAAATACAGTGAGACTCCCTTTTGAGTCAACATATGCATGATTGCCCTGTTAATGTCTTGGGTTGGTCAACTCTGAGCCAATGAACTTGTATTGGGTTGGCATCAGTGTTCCCTCTACGGTGAGTTAGTGTGAGCTAGCTCACAGTTTTTTAGCCTCTACCTCACAGATTTTTGTCTTAGCTCAGGAAAGATGGCTCCAGAGCAAACTAATTTATGGAGCAGCCAAATTGCTCACTCACAACTTTAATGCTAGTAGCTCACAAAGTAGAATTTTTGCTCACAAGACTCTATACCTTAGAGGGAGCATTGGTTGACATTTGGATCAAACAACACTTTGGAGGATGATAATCAAACAGCCACCAACCCAGGAATACCCAACCTTCATTTTAATGAGAGCTATTTCTGCAAAACTTCCCAACATGTTACAAAGTTTTGTTTTAGCACAGAAACAGATCACAGACTAGGGAGAGCACCAGAAATGAAGCTATTAGGCAAATAACAAAGAGATAGAGCCTATGAAATAAAAGCTTTTTTAAAATCTAAAAAAGCATAGAGTACATATTTCCATGGTCTTTTCCTGGGTGTTCTAGGAGCAGCATGAACTACTCTGCAGCTGCCAGCTAGCTGCTGGTAGCTCATGAGGTACGCACTGGAGACCTCTGCTGTAACCCTTTGCACGGTATTAACCATGTACGGCACTTAACTCCTCTTAAGTGTTTTAAAAGAATATTAAAACAACAATTAAAATTGCTAAAAATGTATATAGACCTTATGGTTATAGCACTAAACTTGCAAGTATTACAATGGCTGCAAAACACACAGTAAGCAAAAGGCAAATAAGAGCCTCATATTTATCATGGTCAGCCAAAACAAAAAGAACTCAGTCTCCCTCCAGCATTAATGGATAATACCCATTAGTGGAGGAAGAGTTTTTATTTTGTATGTCTTCTTGTACCAGAAAGGAACGGAAGGGTATAAATATTTTAATTACTGAATATCCTAATGACTGAAGGGGAAGGAGGAGCGATCTCTCCTGATTTCATTGCAGCCCCCCCCCCGCCCACGCCCACACATCTGGCTTTTTGTTTGTGAAGATGCCTCACTCTTATAGAAATGCCCTTACAGGGGTCACAGGAAGCTGCTTCTGGAGAATGGGAAGATCCACTTCCACCTGCAGAACAGTGACAGGGAATTTAACTCAGTGGGACTTAAGCACATTAACATTTATTAGCTTCAGTCTTTTCCTCAATGATACATGAGAGCAATTGCTGAACAGTGACTAAGAATGTAGCAAGGAGGTCCCCAGTCCAAGGGAGCAATCCTAAGCAGATCTACTCAGAAGTAAGTCTCATGTCATTTAATGGGGCTTACTCCCAGGAAAATGTTCTTAGGTTTGCAGCCCAAGTCTGTATGCAGGCACTGGGTGGCCTTACACAAGTGATTGTCTCTCAGGCTGAATATGGCAATAATCATACTATCCTACCTCACAGAACTGTTGCAAGGCTTACTAAGAGAATGTATGAATACCTGAATGCAAGGCTTACTGACAAAATGTAGGAACACATGAAATGCTCTACGTAGATACTAAGTATTATTACAATTTATTTACTAAGGAAGAATATACAAAAGAGGACAGGATAGCTCACCTGGCGTTGAAGCCGCAACTGCTGCAAAGCCAAACAAGCCAAAAATGGATGGCACCTCGCTTTACGGTCAGTGTTTCCCCATTTGTTTACAGAATGCAAAACCAAACTAAGGGACAGTCTACCCATTACAATTTTAATGCATTAAATACACACACATTCCTTATTTCCAAACATTAAGGGAAAAAAACAAATGAACTCAGACAATGCCAGTGTGGTGAATGTTCCAAACAGCAGCCACATCATGCATAACACAGTGGAGTGTGGAACACTGATCAACTGTAGTACTCTGGAAACATTCTGTATCACTAGCCACTGCTGGAATGACCCACATGTGGTGTGAATGATCCAAATGCCAGCCCACTCTGCACAATTCAGCCAAACATTAAGTAGCTAAAAAGAATGAAGAGCAATAGGGTTAAAGGTGCATTAGGGCATTCAAGCACAAAACTGGAATAACTGTGGCCTTCCTTTAAATTAAAAAAAAAATCAGTTCTCAATATCCTGATTGCTTCACTGTACACAAGGCTTACTACATTCTACTTTTTGGGAACCGAAAGCCTCATACTCTACAAAGGCAGCATGAATTCTGACAGCCCGACCTAAGGCAGTTTTTTCTAAATTATCATCCACATGATGAGAGTAAGACATACCCATCTCAAACCTGGGCCATCTTGCAAAGGGTTTGGGGAGAAAGAGGAGAGCAGGCAACAGCACCCCAAGTCTTGAATCTGATCTTGCTCTAGCAGAGAACTCATTACAGGAGAACAGTCTTCATTTCACACACACAGAGCTATTATTTCTGGTGATGCTGCCTAGCCAGAAAAGTGTAACAGTCTCTAATTAAACCCCCATGCTGAGAGTCTCTTGGCATTCATCTATCTATAGATGACAAAGGTTCATGTGTGCACCAGCCTTTAGTCTGTTGCAGCAAAGACAGCAAAAAGTCCTGGGGCACCTTAGAGACTAATTTACTGCAGCATGAGATTTCATAACAAAGAGCTTACTTCATTGGATGAATCAGAATTTCAAATTCCCTGGTGTCTTTGTCAACATTTCAGGACAAACCTGCACACATCAGTACATTTAAATATTAGAAAACATTGTCAATATAAATTATATTTCTAAATAAACCCCTAGTGTATGACCACAGTGGAAGCCTGAACTTAGGAGCGGGGGCAATGTCGGAGATATGTATTCATAGAGGAAGATGTTGCAGGATCAAACAAACCCCCCTAACGCAGACCTCCAGCTGCCAAAACTACTCTAAACAAAGGTCAGTTGATGCACATTTCCCTCTGCTGTCAGGGATTATCCTTGGCAACAGAAGACAGTGTGTACATGCTATCACTGAGCAAGGATGTGAGGGGTTGTGTTTATTAAAATATTTATACCCTGCCTTTCACTTGTGGCTCGAAATGCAAATAATTTAAAGTGTACAAATTAAATACAGTAAAAACCCGATTTACTCCCCCTCCCTGAAGAAAATGCCTGCAACTTAAGCTCCCTTGAAATGGAGTTATATGGCCTTAAATGGCCTTATTGAACCTCCTGAAAGCTTCTTAAAACAGTGTTTTCCTCACCTTCTCAAGAAGCCCATTCCACAAGATGGCAGCCACAAGCAGAGGAACAAGCTCTAGTAGATGCCAAGCAGTCCACCTGAAGTGGAAAAACAACCAGAAGTCTGTAGCTGGTGCACAGGGATTTTTAAAACAAAAGCCTAGCCTATGGGGGGGGGAGTTAAGAACCCATAATACACAGGGATAGTCTCTTTAAGTTGTTAGACCAGTTTCCAGCTTGCTCTGTAATATCTGGGCAGCACTGCTGGCCTACTCAGAAGACAATGCCATCCTTCTCTATTTTGTCTGAACTGAACTACTAGGTTTCAATCTGCTGCCATTTTATTCCAAATCTGCACCTCACACAGGAAGTTAGAAGCTGCTTGTTATTAGGTAGCTAAACAGGGCTGGGGTTCCATTCCCTTGGAATCCTAATAATTTGAACTTGTCTGTAGCCAAGAAGTGGTTTCCCAGATGGTACAACTCTCCCCCCACCCCCACCCCCTTAGGAGAAGCATGTTATGACTCACTCTCTTAATTTCCTCTTGTTATTTTTAGAAGCTGCACTCTCTCATTATCACCTGTCTATTTTGGAGAGAAGATGTTTGAGAGGAAAGACTCCAAGAGAGACTACTGCAGAAAGAGATTGGTGCTGCAAAAAGAGATCGGCTGCACCAAAGAGACACATGAAATGGGTCTTCCCATATGCTTTCATACATTTTTAAAGCACTGGCATGATCCCTTTGACTTATTTAACACTGATAACTCAAAAAGCAAAGTCATGCAGGACCTGAGTGTCTTTTCTGTAAAGTGCTCATGCATATACTTAAAATCAGAACTACACAAAAGTTTAATTGTTCATACCAATTTACCCTCCACACATGTTGAAGACTTTTATGCAAAGAGGATCAGCTCCAGCACATTCAGGTTAAGCATGTATAATGATGCTCTGCCGAATTACTACCTGGGAAGAATTCTCTATTTGAGATGCGCATTCTCCACACTGATCACATAATACAACATGGATTTCCCTAAAGCATTTGAATTAAGTCAGTAATCCTAAACATACTTATTATAAAGCTCATCCCATCGAATTCAATTGTGAATTATCCTAGTGAGTTTACTTTTAATCTTTGTGCGTGTCTGTGGGGGTGGCTTCCTATTAATTTTTTGTAGTTTTTAACCATGGTTTATGCAGCAACAGACACAATGTGAGTGGAGAATAGGTAGGATAACAAGTTGGTACTTTGGTTGCTGAGTTTTCAAGAAGGTTTAAAAAGCAAAGGCAAAGAAAGCTACTTTAATGGTGTCTTACTCAATAAAGAACAAGCACCTGCATAGGGTTGCTACCTTCCAAATGTGGAATGGAGATCTCCCAGAATTACGACTGATCTCCTGACTACAGAGATCAGTTCCCCTGGAGAAAAGAGTGACTTTGGAGGATAGCCTCAATGGTATTATAACCCACTGAAGTCCTTCCCCTCTTCAAACCCTCCCCAGGCTCCACCCTCAAATCTCCAGGAACTTCCTAACCTGGAGTTGGCAACCCTAGTCCTGCGGTACCTTTAGCCTCACAAATTTAGTGCTACATAAGCTTTTGCTGGCATCTCACTTGGTCAGACGTAAACTGCTTGTGCTATAGCGTATCTCTTACTCTTCGAAATGCAAGAGAACCTTTGTTATTTGCTGCAGACAGCTAACCTGCGGGGAATCAGTAAAGAATACTTTGCAATGCAAGGAATGGGTTGTGCTCTAAAGCATGGAAGCTGGAATCAACAGTTCTCAAAGTTAATGCTTTAAAGCTACTTGACACATATTTAACGAGTCAACTGGCCAAATCTTTTTGACTAGCCAAATGCTCAAAGAAATGTTATTGACCTATATAACCTGACCACCATTCCTCATTAAAAGGAAAGGGGGAAGCACTGAGAACATAAGTGGTCAAAAAAATCCCTTTATAGATTCCAAACAGGCCTCAGTTGACAAAGATATCCTTTATAAGGTTATCTGAACAGCATACTGAAGGGATAAGGCAGATCTAAATCAATATACAACCCACAATTGGAGACTGTTGACTGAATTTTGCTTGCTAGAAATCACAAATGCACCCTCCCAGAGATTAACACTGCTTTGTCTTTCCTTCTGTCTTTTCTATTTTTAGTCAAGCTGGTCTAAAAATAAGAGAGTGATCAGTACCAAGTATATCTGTGCCTAAACAAGATTGTTTTTTTTTTAAGGGGAGGAAGGGGGAAGGGGGTTAATAAAATAACTTCTCTCTCTAGGAGGAAGCTTCAGTGAAGTACAACTTTTTGTAGACTTCAACACTTCTGATTCTCTATCTAATACCACTGATTATTCAACTGCTTTAATTAAAAAAATAAAACATAGAAAGACAATTGTTTGTTTTAATCTTTCAGCTGGTTACTAACCTTTAAAAGGACACTTTAACTCATCATGTGTAATTACATCATCATTTACAGTGTATTATAATTACACCTAATTACAGGGCAAATCAATTTCATTAACCCCACCCCATAGTTTGCTTAATAGGGCAAACAGCTATATAGACAAATCAGAGTTCAGAGATCATTCAATAGTAAAAATGGTTTTAAACACTATTTCAGAAACACTTATAACAGCTTGGCTTCAAAATCAAACCTTGAAATGTATTCCATCACAATATATAAAGTAGCCAGCATTTTGTTTTTAACAACATTTGATACCTGGACAGAAACAACCAAAGCATACAGCAAACTAATTTTCATCCCTTTTCAAAAGGTTGATGATAAGGATATCCCCACAAAAAGAGCAGTGATGTGAAAGCATGCCACTCTTTGGAGAAGGAGTTCCATTGTACTGGGACATCCACTGAGAAGGTCCCATCAAGTCCAGACACCATTCTTTTTTTAAATGCAAGCAGAAAAAACAATAATCAGTTTAATGTTCTGTTGTACAATATATAAAATAGTGATGTAAAAACAGACAATGAATCTTTCAGATAAATTTGCCACTTCTGTCACAAGAATGAACAGGGAGAAACATGAAATTCAGCTTATCACAGAATCATCTTCCAATTCTATGGTGGCAAGGATAATTTTAAAAGGAAGTTTTTGCTCTCTACAGGAAATCCGGATAAAAAATTCTCATCTGTTTTGTGGATCTCAGATGGATGTCACTGATGGACTAGAACAGAGGGAAGGGGGGATGGACTGTGCAAGAATATATGGACTCATTAATATGGCACCATTCCTTGGCTTGGTGTTATGCCTGAACAATGCCAGTGAGCACTAACTGGTATCAGGTCATGTTCTAGAGAGCTAGTTTGGTGTAGTGGTTAAGGACAGTGGACTCTAACCTGGAGAACCAGGTTTGATTCCCCAATCCTCTACATCCAGCCAGCTGGATGACCCTGGGTCAGTCACAGTTCTCTCAGACCTATTCTCTCACAAGCAGTTCTCTCAGAGCCCTCTCAGCGCCACCTACCTCACAGGGTGTCTGTTGTGGGGAAAGGAAAGGAAGGAGATTGTAAGCCACTCCGAGACTCTTTCAGGTAGTGAAAGGTATAAAACCAACTCTTCTTCTTTTTCCAGGTATTGGGGAGAGCAGATCCTCAGCAAAATACTTTCTGGAAAAACCCATCACTAACATTACCTGCCTCCTAGTAAATCCTCACCTGCAAGACAGTGCTGCCTTTGGCACTGACTTGCCACTTTATAGGCCCTGGCTCTTCCTTTACGCACCCCAGTCTTGAATTTTTAACAAGGCCTTTCTAGCTGATGTTATCTAGCAGGGAACTACTCAAAGAGAAACTATTCTACAACAATATTTTCTCTCTCTTAGTGATGGTTGCTCTCACTCAGCCCTCATCCAAAACAAAAACAAAACCCTGAGTAAGGGCTGTTCTCCCATAGTCAACTTGATCCACCATGGCTCTCAAATCCAAGCAGTCATCTGCCAATCATGCTTCTCATGTAGTTTTCCATTTGATGTTTCCACAACCTTATTTGTGCTGATCTTTACAGAAATTGAGTTAAACTGGATCTACAGTATGGACAAAAAGATGTGGATTTCTGAACCTCACCATCCACATCCAGCACCATTTGTTGTTCCCCCCCACACACACACACCAGTGGGCTTTTAAAAAAAAATTGGTAGGAAGTATATCACTATAACACTATGGCAATATACCTACTATTAATTGTTTTTAAAAGCCTTCTAGAAGCGGGGGAGGGAGAATGGTGGGTACAGGGAAGTGCATGGAAAGAACACAGAATAAATCCACAATGGGGAATTGCCCCTATGTGGATGTAACTATAGTCAAAGAGGGGGGACAGAGAAACTTTTTCAGCCCTGTACCTTATACATACATACACAGAGAGAGACTTATACACAGATACACCCAATACCAGATGTGCATCTGTTTGACTATATTCATACATTCATGTAAACATCTGAAAATATATGAAGAGAGACATGTACTATATCTGTATGGAATATCAATTTAAGTATTAGACTTCAACTTGTGAGGCCAGGGTTTTAATTCCCACTAAGGGCATGAAGCTCACTAGGTGAATTTGAGGGATGGGATATAGATACAAGAAAATAATTAATTGAGGCAGGGTGGGTGGGCATTCTACCTCACAGGCATTCATTGATTTTAATTAGCTTGCTCAATGTGTGCATAAACCACTAGATGCAGATTAAGTTAAAATGAAAAACAAGTTGCTTACCTGTAACTGATGATCTTCGAGTGGTCATTTGTGTATTCACAACCAGGGGACCTCAGTGCATCTGCGCTGATCCAATCGGTGTTATACAAAGCTTACAACGCGATTTTCATACCTTTACCCCAGACATGTGCAGGAACCCCAACCGCACATGCCCAGAGGGGCAGGGTGCGGACATCCCGCCAGTTCCTTCTGACTGCTAACATCCCGCCAGTTCCTTCTGACTGCTGTACAATCTGAGAACTGAAACCGAGACTGAGAGCAGTGGAGAAGGAAGGGCGGGTGGTGTGAATGCACAGATGACCACTCGAAGATCATCAATTACAGGTAAGCAACCTGTTTATCTTCGTCATGGTCTCTGTGCATCACACCCATGGGAGAGTAGAAAGCAGTGGCTCACTTGGAGGAGGGTGCTGGCAAACAGTCAGTGCGCAGTGGAAGACAAGATCAGATGACCCATCTCCATTCTGTGTTCGGCCTGAACATCAAGAGCATAGTGTTTGATAAAAGAAGTGGGCGTGGACCATGTTGCAGCTTTACAAGTCTCAGAAAGCAGAACCCCCTTGAGGAAAGCTGTAGAAGCTGCCATTGCTCTAGTAGAATGAGCTCAGAGAGGTCCAGGAAGAGGGTGCTTAGCTAGAAGGCAACACCAGTGTATCTTCCCAACAATCCATTTGGAGAGCCATTGAGCAGTGATCTTTGTTCCCATCCTGTGAGTAGCATAGGACAGGAAAAGGCATGGATCCTATGGTGCGTCGATTATGTCTGGTGCAAGTAAAAGAGAAGCACTCGTATCTCATCCCAAGTATGGAGAAGGCACTGTTCCTCATCTTTGGGGGCAGGAAAGAAATCCAGTAGGAAGACTTTGAAATGGAGATGAAACTCAGGAGATAACCTTGAGCAAGAAGGTAACATTGGAAACTAGGCTCACACTGTTTGGTAGAAAACACAGGTATGGAGGATCATGATGAAGAGCTAGCAATTCACCTACCCTCTTGGCAGAAGTGACAGTGATGAAGAACATCATTTTCCAGGCAAGATATTTAAGTTCACACATAGGCATGGGTTCAAAAGCCTTTTGGGTAAGGTGATGGAGCACTAATGGAGGGTCCCAAAGTGGAGCCAATACTTTGACGGGAGGATGATGAAGGCAAAGGAAGCCCTTCAGGAAACACTTTGAGAGAGCATGAGAGAAAATGGAGAAGCCATCTATTTAACTGTGATAGGCCAAAATGGCTGCCAAATAAACACAAAGAGAAGAATGGGAGAGGCCAGCATTGGCTAAGGACAGAAGAAAGTTGAAAACCTGGCTGAGGCCCACAGATGTAGGTGGGTGCTAAGAAAATCCCAGGAACAATGTGGATCTGGACCATTTGTAGGCATACGACCTGCGAGTAGTTGGTTTACGTGAATTCAGCAGGACCTCGGAGACACAGTTGGAGAAAGAGGGCAATGTATGCACCAACTGTCAGTTTCAACTGGGAAACATTGTGGTAGTGCAGACAACTGCTGGATGCCAAGAGGAGGTCAGGAGTGGCCAGAAACTGGTGAAAGTCTTCTTTGGACAAGTCAAGGAGAAGTGGAAACCAGGGCTGCCTTGGCCACCAAGGCATGACCAGTATGCAATCTGCTTTGACTGGCACAATCTTGTGGATGACCCCTGGAAGCAGAGGCAGTGGGGGAAACATGAAGAGGAAGTCGCGATCCCAAGGGTATAGCAGACCATCACCAAGGAAGAGGGGGTCCCTGCTCCCCGCTCTTCTGCTGTCGAGGGGACAATTTTTGTTTGATCTGGTAGCAAAGATGTCTACCATCGGGTATCCCCAATGGCGGAAGACTGGTTGCAGATAAGTCCAGTTTAACTTCCAGTTATGAAGGCGAGACTGGCTCCCGCTGAGAAGATCTGCCTGTACATTTAGGGCTCCTGGTATGTGGGCGGCAGAGAGAAAAATGTTGTAGGCTAGGCATCAGTCCCACAGTTGCAGTGCCAGGTGACAAAGGTGTCGGGATACCATGCCCCCTTGGCGATTGATATAACTGAGGGAGGTCATGTTGTCTGTGAACATGGCTACTACAGTGGTTGAAGCCAATCTCAGCCAAGAGTTCTAGATGTGATGATGCAGAATACGATCTTCCCATCTGTCACCTATGGACAGGCCATTCAGGTGGGCACCCCAGCCCCACAGGGATGCATTGGTAGTAAGCATTAGCTGAGGGGCAGGTGGGTGGAAAGTGGCTCCTTGCAAGAGGTTCAAAGTGTGTCCCCACCAAGCCAGAGAATCCCTCACCACTGGGGGGTGGAGCAGGGTTGACTGAGGTTGCGATGTCTGATTGAAGTGCTGTAGGAACCATAACTGCAAGGGTCGCATCTTCAACTTGGGAAACACAAGGACAGCAGTGGTTGCAGCCATAAGACCTAGTAACTGCTGGATGTGGAGAGCAGAGGTCGAGGGTAGGTACTGAACCTGATTGGACAGAGAAATGAGAGCATCTGCCTTGTCCCTCAGCAGATAGGCCCTGCAGACAGTGGAGTCCAGAATGGCTCCTATGAATTGAGCCCTTTGGGATGGGAGAAGGTGGGACTTTTCCAGATTTATGCAGTCTGCAGGAAGGCAAGCATCTGGTGAATATGCTGAGAAAGCAGGTCTTGTGAATTTGCTACCAGGAGCCACTCATCTATATAAGGGAACACAGTGATTCCCTGAAGTCATAGAAAGGCAGTGACCACCACCATGGACTTGGTGAATACCCTGGGGGCTGCTGAAAGTCCAAAGGGTAGGGCCTTGTATTGGTAGTGGCAGTCTCCAATGGTGAAGCAGAGGTACCTTCAATGGCAGGGACAGCTGTTCAGATGAAAGTAGGCATCTTGGAGGTCTAGGGTGGCCATCCAGACTCCCTGATGCAGAAGTGGGAGGATAATTTGGAGGGAAGTCATCTTGAATTTTTGGTACGTGATAAAGGAGTTCAGCCCTCTCAGATCTAGAATCAGTCTTATGCTGCCGTCTCTCTTGGGGACAGTGAAATAGTAGGAGTAAACCCCATGCCATGAGGTGTAAGGGGGACTTCCTCTATAGCATCTTTGCTCAGAAGAATGGCAAGCTCTTGGAGGAGAGCGGGAGATGGCAGGATGATGACGATGACTGGAAGAGGAGGGAGTTGAACATATTCTATCACGTACCCTAGGGCAGTAATAGAACACACTGGTCTGTAATGATCTACTGCCAGGCAAGAAGGTAGGGTGTAAGACAGGTTAGGCCAGGCAAAGGGGAGAGTGGAAAGCTAAAGGCCCTGCTTCGTGGCCTTGGGAGGTTTTGATTTTATGTCTTGCTGTTCCACACTGTATTTAGGCTTGGAAGAATAAGATGATCTTTGCCTTGCAGGTGATGTACAAGGATGCCAGATACGATCAGGTGAGTGTCTGGAATACTTGCCTTTAGGCCAGGAGCAGGACCATGGCCGCAGTTTGTATGGCTTTGAGGTGGAAGAAACTCCTAGAGAATGAGACCTTCCTTTTGGATCTTATGGACCGCTTGACATTTGTCCTCAGGGAAGGAGCCAAAGACTTCACTAAGCTGCTCCCAAAGTGCATATTGATAGCAACTCATGCAGGCCACATAGTTAGTAGTTTTGATCCCAAAGGCACCCGCAGAATAGAAGCATCTTCCAAAGGAGCTCAGTTTCCTGCTTTCTTTATCAGATGGGGCAGTGTGGGTACGTCTAGATTTTGATGAAAATGTGACCACCATTGAGTTAGGTTTAGGATGGATGTAAAGACATTCATCACCAACCTCCTGAATTTTATACATGTGATCAAGGTGATGGGAGGAGACTGGCGCAGAAAATGGTTTGTCCCAAGGTGCCTTGGACACTTGAAGAAGGACAGCAGACATAGAAGAGTTATAGCGGTGGAGATATCCAATTGGATGACATCAAAGACTGCATCTGTCACTGAAGGCTGAGGTTGAATGACTGAAGGCCTAATGAGTGGGCCATACATTTAATTAGGTCCCCATAAGATGTCAGATCCTCAGAGAAATGAGGAGGTCATCAGAGACAGTCGGTTTAGGTGAAGGGTCCTCCGGAGAACTTCGGGCATCAGATGCGCCGGCATCGGAATCATCTCTGAAGGAATCCCAAGAAGCAGGGACTGAGGTCGGTACCAAGTCAAGAGCATCCAGCACTTGTTCAGAGGGTCCAGTTGGTTGAGGCAGAGTGGTCAGCATCGAATGCCTTGGTACGAAAGGGCTAGGCAATCGATGTCAAGAGGAAGTCTTCCAAGGAGAAGGTCCTGGAGCCTTCGATGCAGAATCAGATGGAATGGAATAATGTAAATGCAGTGAGCATGAACAATGGGAAGACTGCTGATTCCAGTCAGAAGGTCTCGTTGGGGTTAGCCAAGGCATGGATGATGTGAGAGGGAAAGCCCCATAAAGGTACTATAGTTGGTGGTGATCCCAGGGGTCACAGGCCATGCTGGTGGACAGAAGTGCTGAGCAGGAGACCTGGGAATATCCATGCCTAGGTGACTGATGACCCTGTCAGGACTAGGTACACCATAAACATAGTCATCAGGATATTCATGTTGATAGTCAGTATCGATAGGTGATCAAGATTGACACTGATAATGGATAGTGCCGGTAGATCTGGACAGTGACCAAGCCCTACAGGGTGAGTATCTGATGACATCTGACACCAATATCGAGAATGGCTGAGTGTCAGAGAGGGCTTCCAACACCGGGGGGTTCAGTTGCCGAATTGGGGAATCCAGCAGTTGGATAGGTGGTGCAAGGAGTACCTTCAGCAGATTCAATGTCGAAGCCTCTAAAGTAACGGGTTGCACAAGCTGAGTTGAGGTATGCGCAGAACCCAAAGGGTTGGCTGGGGTGCTCAATGAAAAGGATTTATGGGTACCCTTAGTGGAGCTTTTATGTCCCCTGTCACTTATCTTTTTTCTTCTTTGCAGGAATGGATGAGGCCAATTGAGCAATCGAGACTGGGTGCTTCGACGCCAGTGGACAGATGTCGGAAGCCAACTTCGTAGCCGGTGGTAGAGTCAATTTGGAAGATGGTGGAGCTGTCGATGTAAAGGCTTTGAGGTGCGTTAGAAACCATCTTGACTCGACACCCAGCCAAAGTGCTAGGAACGGGAGTAAGCACCGATTCCAGCAAGGCAATGTGGAGTCTTGCCACTCTATTTTTTCGAGTCTGATTAGAAAATTTGGTACAATACAGACAAGCGTCTGGGCAGTGGGCCTCTCCCAAACAGAGGACATGGAGGGTATGGCTGTCGGGCGGGGGGGAGACTTTGCTGCCACGGTTGGCACACCTCTTGAAGAAACACCACTTCTTAGCCATAAACCAAGGCCCAAGAAGGGCGAGTAGATGATAAAGAAGAAAACAAGAAGAAAAGGATTCCCAAGAGGAGCTACTGAGGTAAATTTCACCGACCAGCAGAAGAGCTGTTAACAGTGTAGTGGTCAGAAGAGAACTGGTGGGATGTCCGCACCCCACCCCTCTGGGCATGCACGGTTGGCATTCCCACGCATGTCTGGGGTGGAGGTGCAAAAATCCCATTGTGCGCTTTGTACAACACCAATCAGATCAGCACAGGTGCACTGAGTTCCCATGGGTGTGATGCAAAGAGACCATGACGAAGATCATAAGCTTTGGAAGAGTTTAGATGCAAGTCAATTACAGCACAATAAGATCTGCATTGATACCCAGCAATACAAAATATTCTGCTATGCCTCACCTGGAGTACTGTGTCCAGTTTTGGGCACCACACTTTAGGAAGTACGTTGACAAGCTTGAGCGTGTCCAGAAGAGGGCAAACAGGATGGTGGGAGGGTTGGAATCCAAGTCTTATGAGGAAAGGCTGAAAGAGTTGGGTATGTTTAGCCTGGGAAAGAGAAGACTTAGAGGGGACATGATTGTAGTCTTCAAGTATTTGAAGGGCTGTCATGTAAAAGATGGAGCAGATCTATTCTCTCTTGCTCTGGATTGCAAGACTAGATCTAATGGGTGGAAATGATAAGGGAGTCGTTACCGGCTAGATATCAGGAGAAAATTCCTAAACTGTAAGAGTGGTTGAGCAGTGGAACAGTCTGCCTTGGAAGGTGGTGGATGCTCCTTCCCTGGATGTTTTCAAGCGGAGGCTGGACAACCATCTTTTGGGTATGTTGTAGGTATGTAGGGCTAACTTTTGGCTATGCTCCTGCAGAGTGCAGGGGGTTGGACTAGATGACCTGCAAGGTCCCTTCCAACTTTAACATTCTATGATTCTATAAAATGCTTCAGTATGTGTTCTAATACAGATTTAGAAATTTTATCTAACTATATACATAATAAAGTATCCTGGCTCTTCTGCCTAGATTAGATTCCATCATGGTACCAGATATGGAATTTCAGTGGAGACCCAGAGACTAGTATCTGTCCCTGGAGTTTTAAACATAGAAGGGTATTCTCCGAATTCTGAAGTCATCAAGTACATAAAGAAGAAATGAATGGATGAATATAAAATGCTGAAATTATATACATTCTTTCTATATTGCCTACACAGTGCCTGTCTACCAAGGCTACATAATTTCTTCTTTAAGTGCATTTAAGTCTGACAAACCTTGTCTTAGGTGGATCCAAAACACTTTTAGTCTGATTTCATGATTAAGCACAAGTGATGTAAGTGAGGCGTAACATGATAGGCTGCCAGACAGGCAAAGTATGCATAGCTATAAGTTTACTGAATTAACACTATGCAGAAAATATGCCTCCAGCATAATGTAGGCCCCGATCATACGGACCAGAAAATGCGGGGGGGAGGCGTGGCTGTTCGCCCCGCAGAAAAATAAAGCGTGGTAGCCCGATCACACAGTCCCCCGAGTTGCCACGCTCTGGCTGTTTACACGGCGATGCTGAAGCGTGGCAAAAAAGCAGCACAGCGCGATCATACAAGCTGCGCTGTTTTTATGTGCGCATGTGCCATTCGGGGCGGTGGGGCTGCTGTTGGCGTCTTGCTTGTGCGCATACGCCATTTGGCATTGGTGCGCATCCTGTGGAAACCTACAACATCCGGTTTGCTCCAGGATGTGGGCGGGCGCCGGATGCCACAGGGTACTGGTGCTCCCACAATCAGATGCCTGCCTTTGCCCCGCATTTTCCAGAAACTAGTGCTCCTTCCTTGGTAGTTTTTTACTCTGCATCTTCGGCCGGAAGCCACGCATTGGCCACGGGAGTGCTATGCTTCCCAGATGTGCCGGTGTGATAGCGCCCAGAAACTCCGCAGGGCTACCATGCCTTCAGCGGGGCAAATGCTCCGTGTGACCGGGGCCATATATTACCTAGGTAGGATAGAGTAAAGAAACTTAAGCATACATCATGCAAACTGCTCACAGAAGCACTGCTGCTCCCAAGTAACACCATTATAACTTTAGAATGTACCAGTAAAACTACATCTACTGAATACAGAAACTTGGTTTTAAAAATAAATGCAATACTGTTTTACCAGAAGCTGAGAAATGACAGGTTTTTTTCAAAAGCCAAGTTTACATTAACCTATACACAAAACAAACACACACACACATAAACGAGAAAAGATGTTTTTGGTTTCTTTGCAGCTGCAGCTATTCCCAGACCTTTGCTGAAACAAATCAGTGATTAACACATAGAAATAAAGGAAGCTGAAACAACTTGTGTCATGTTATGCATTGTCTTTAACAGAAACTTTGGAAGTGCATGGGTGATGGGGGGTTTCAGTAAAATTGAGACATTCTGAAAGAAAAAAAAAAGTAAGGATGGTGCTATGAACTACAAACAAACGAGATGAGTCAACTGAATAAAGATACCCTTTGTTCATGGTGCGTCTATCATTTCTATACCACTATTCTAGGAAATTGAAGCCCTCACTGATAAGAGTTTTATGGCAAATACACAACACTCTGCCATATTATTAGAACTGCGCATAAGACCTTCACACAGATCTTCATTCTCCCATAAAGCATACTCATGCACACACTATTTTTCTCCCTCAGCAAAATATATATTAAACATACATAAATCAATATAGTGAGTCACAAGCAAAGAGCAGAGGCAAGCAAAGTGTGCTCTGCACAGCTCAAGAAAGTGAGCCAACCCACATCAACAACTTAACACCTCGGAGAGCTCTCACCAAGTATTAGATACATTTACTTGTATCTTTTCTAATAAGCAACCCAGCTGCATTTAAGTGAAGCCAATACAGAAAAGCCACATGACACAATAGGCATATCTAACTGATATGCCAGTTATAGCTTATTTGGTATGCAAAATTCCATATCTCCAAAATATGGGCAAGAGACCCAGACCACAGCAGCAACTCAGGATGAAACTTCTCAATCAGAGCATTCACCAGTGGTAAGCCAACATTAATACATACTTTTCTCCTTTTTTAAAAAAAATACTACTGAAATCTAAATTCTTCTTCACAGCACACAATGACTGAAAACAGAACTCCTGCAGTACTCTTATGATTCCCTTTATACACATGTACAAGACAACTTCAAATCATATCCTAAATACAACATGATCTTTTCAGTTTCTCTCTGCACTCTGAATACTCTCTCTTTATGTACATGGTATTTATTTTTTCAACTATGTGTCTGAATTAACTCAGACAACATTAAGGCATTTGCTTTCTCCCCCCCCCATTTAGTTTCTTCGTACCACCTTTTTATCCCATAAGCTGGTGAAGAAAGGTCAGCAAGCACAAAAGCAACACTTGGTATTCTCATCAGAGTATCATGTCAGAGAGAAAAATCAACAGCTGCAAGGAGTTAAAAGTAACTCGTTTCTATTAGGATAATGTCTTGTGGGCAAGGAGCAGGCAATGCAAGCAGTGTGAACTTAAGAGGCTCTTGTGAATGAGGCACAGGACCAGAATAACAGCGCTCGGTAAAAATTTAAATTGCTGTAAAATGTAGCCCATGACAGGCACTTCAAACAGATGCTGCTGCTTCTGATCCAGAATAAACCTGCCACTAGACACAGTGACTACAATCCCTGGCCTAGATCTTGCCATTTTGGCGAGATAACAATGAAGTCAGACAGGACAACTGCAAGGCCAATTGGTTCACCACTATTTTTCCAACCAAGTATGAAAAGAAAATAAGCCTTGGAAGGTTTATAGACTGTACTGCTTAGGGAGATTCCAGTAACAGTATAACATCAAGTTGCATGTTGATACGTACCTTAAAGGGAAAAAAATAGAGGAAGTCCATACACAAGCTGAGGTCCCTCTCTCTCTTTTACACTAGAAAAAATGCAAACCTTTAATGTGTTTTTTCCTCGCAAAATGAAGATATACAACAAGCATCAGGTTCTATCAACTCCATTCTACTAATTAAAGTTCTGCAGAATCACAGAGTTGGACGGGGCCACGCAGGCCATCTAGTCCAACCCCCTGCTCAATGCAGGATCAGACTAGAGCATCCCTGACTAGTGTTTGTCTAGCTGCTGCTTGAAGACAGCCAGTGAGGGGGAGCTCACCACCTCCCTAGGCAGCTGATTCCACTGTTGAACTACTCTTACTATAAAAATGTTTTCCTAATATCCAGTTGGCACCTCCCCACCCTTTATTTATTTATTTGATTTTATTTGTACCCCGCCCTCCCCGCCGAAGCAGACTCATTATCGTCTGCTGCAAACAGGACCAGCTCCCTGCCCTCCTCTAAATGACAAATACTTCAAGAGAGTGATCATGCCCTCCCCCAACCTCCTCTTCTCCAGGCAGAACATTCCCAAGTCCATCATAGGGTCTGATCTCCAGGCCCTTTATCATCCTTGTCACTCTCCTCTGCACCTGCTCCATTCAGCCCACATCCTTTCTGAAGTGAGGCCTCCAGAACCTCAGGTGCAGCCTGACCAATGCAGTACACAGTGGGACTATGACATCTGGCAATTTGGATGCTGACACACCCAAAGATCGCATTAGCCTTTTTTGTCACATCATCACCCTGGCTGCTCATATTTAACTTACAGTCCACCCTTACCCCCAAGATCTTGTTCACACACACACTGCTACTCAGAAGTATATCCCCCATCCAGGATGCCTGTTCCTCATTTTTGTTACCCAGATGTAGAACTCAGCACTTATCCTTATTAAACTGCATCTTGTTCACATCTACACATTTTCCAGTGTGTTCAGATCTTGCTGAATTGTATCTCTATCTGGTATGTTTGCTGCTCCTCTCAATTTGCTCCTTTCCCAGCAGTCTTGCCCATGGAATAATTCTTATCATGCCTCTGAGTTCATTAAAATCTGCCCTACTGAAATCTAACATATACATGCTGCTACAAACTGCCTTGGTCCCCCATAGCAAAAGGAATTCTAGCAGGACATGGTCACTTCCCCCTAAGGTCCCCACCACTTTCAGCCCATCTACCATCTCTTGCCTGTTGATCAATATTAAGTTGAGTATGGCTGAGCCCCTTGAAGCTTCCTCCACAATTTGATGAAGGAAGTTGTCAGCCAGGTAGGTCAGGAACATGTGTGACTGTAAATGCTTTGCAGAGTATGTCTCCCAGCACACCTCAGGGAAGCTGAAGTCACCCATAACTACCAGGTCATGTTGTTTGAATACCCTGTCAAGCTTTTCAAGGAAGGCCACATCCACCTCCTCATCCTGGTCAGGAGGGCTGTAGCAGACTCCAACCACAATACTTCCCTTACATTCACCCAGATACTTTCCACTGGGCTATCACGCTCCTCCTGCAGTATTTCCTGACAAACCCTCTCCTCACATACAGCACCACTCCGCCTCCCCTTTGACCCTTACGGTTTTTCTTGAACAATTCATATCTATCCAGTACTGCATTCCAGTCATGGGAATCATCCCACCACTTCTTTGTAATAACTACTACATCATATCCCTCTGTCTGCATTAAAAGCTCAAGCTCTTTGTTCTTATTGCCCAAGCTTTGGGCATTGCTACATAGACATCTGAAGCCCTACACCTCTGGCTTCATTAGACCTGGCCCTCCCAGGTAGGCCTCGGTTGTTTGCCCTCCTTCATTTAAATCCCTATGTTGGTTGTCTCCTTCACCTTGTGGTGTCAGTTTAAAGCCCTCCTGATGAATCTCCCCAGGTTTCTGCCAAACATATTCTCCCCTGACTTTGACAGGTGAAGTTCATCATGTGCTAGTAGGCTGTCATCCAGAAAACCTAGCCCATGGTCCCAGAATCCAAATCCTTCGTGCCGGCACCACCAATGCAGCCAGTGGGTCACCTCCATTATCATCACTTCCCAAGTGGGTTCTTTCACCTAGAAATACCTTGGTGTGTTGATGTACCCTGAAACTTAGAGAACTGACCAAAAGTCTACCTGAGCTAAAAGGGGTGAAGCACAACAATGTAAAATTTTCTTAACTACTTCTGGGATCCCCAGGCCCAATCCCCAGGCTAAGAGCCATAGGACAAGAGTCCTTTAGCTCTCACCCTTCCGCTTGTGCCAAAGGATCATGCCTCTGGCAAGAAGGGGCCTTGTGATTCAAAGGCTCACAGCCCCCACTACTCAACAGCCAGAGCAACAGCAGAGGGTAGGGCCAGGAACCAGCCCCAGGGAGTAAACCCTCCTCTCTCAGCAACAAACCAGTCAGAATTTGGAGTGCGTCAGCTAGCCCTCCCTCCAGCTTCCAGCTCCATTTACAACTTTTTTCAGCTCAGATATCTCACAAACCAACCCTGTGCTTCACAGAATTTATGGGGGGAAACTAGGACAACCAGAGTTGAAGAACACATTTCATAGCATTCAGAAAGGAGCATCCCTGTCTCCCAAAGCATGCAGCCATCATTTCACCATACTTAATCTGACTCAAGAATTGGCTTTGATTGCCTGTAGCTAGAAGGCAATCTAGTCTGCTTTCCAGTAACCAAGTTTTGCTTTTCGACTGTCACTCACACTGCATCACTATAAAAAAAAGCAGAATGACGTTGTGCAGTCACTAATTTGAGACCTCATCATCATCTAGTCAATAAATGTTTCCTCAGCTAGTCAAAACACTGTTCCACAGAATAACTCTGCAAGTCAGTCTAGATTAAGATGAGATGCAATGGGACATAAGGAACCTCTAGGTATTTAATTGTAGAGGGAAGATAAATAATCATGGTACTTAAAATGGAGCTAAAATGGTTTGCCAGATTAAAGTGTGGGCTGAATTGTAGTTCAGAAAATGTTTATCCCCCTCCCCAAAAAATCATACATTCATTTCCCCTTCCTTGCATCTCTCTTCTTCTAAAAATGTATTATACACTTCAGTTTCAGTACAAATTACAATGTCTGTCATGATCAAGCTCTGTCATAATCAAAGTCACCCTCCTGTTTGCTGTTTTTTTGTTGTTGTTTCAAGGAAGGACGTTAAATTAACTGATTACTAGGTGCACTCTCCCATGTTTTGGACCATTTATTATCTTCCCATTGTAAGATGTTATTTCAAACGGAATGTCTAGCACAGATAGCTCAACCTACAATTGTCTGAACTCTTATCTTTTCATAACCTTATGGAAACTCTTCCCAAGATTTCTTTTTAATAGGAACTGTGCTGCAGACTGGCATGTATAAAATTTGACACAAATGATGTATCAATTGCAAGCTTATGCAGATGGTAATTAGGTAGCTATGACACAACATATCCTTTTGGTTAATTTAGGCAGCAGTCATTACACAGGTACATGAGTTTAAGTTCATTTTTTCTCCATATAGGTCAGACAAGTTTAAGCAGACTCTGGACTGTGACTTTTAGACATTTTGTACCTTTAGTGGCACGACTAATAATTCTCAGCTCCCTCCTGTAAAATGTAGAGGGAGACTATGCAAAATGTGTCATCTGTTAAAAGGTCATTCTGACAAAAACACACCATTCCAGTGTCCATCTCTTCACCTGTGATGTGTCCAATATTTCAACTGTCTTTTCACTTAATATGCAGTCAAATGAGGCCAAGGTTGGTCATCAGACTAGTTTAACATTCTTAAATGAGAAAAGTCCGATTCTCTTGCTTAGCTAAAATATCCCAGTCAGGTCTGTCTGGTTTAATTAGACAGAGAACCCAATAATGCAGACCTTCTAAAAGTTCCGGTACCCATGGACTTCCATTTTGATTTTAAAATTTTCATGGAAACACACACCCCCTTTCCTGTTCCCTTGCTGCCATATGCCAGATGGAGACTTTTGTTCACTCATGTCCTCAAAATAATACAATGCAAAAATGTGTCAGCTTCTGAATCCAAGAGCTAGGAGGCAACATCAGGGGAAGGCCTTGACCTCTATGCCCTGTTGTTGGCCTTCCAGAGGAACTGGTTGGCCACTATGTGAAACAGAATACTGGACTAGACGAGTCACTTGTCTGATCCAACAGGGCTCTTCTTCTGTTCTTAACTCAAGTTCTAATCAATCTCACCTCTTCATTGGAAGAGCCTTTGTATCATAGACAGCAAGACACTTGTTTACTGATTAAGAGCTCCTAGCCAGAGGCCAGCTGAACAGGGATGGGAAAATTTTCAGAGCTGCTCAAACACAGGAAAACCAGCATCACACAAAACCAGAATTTCTGGTACTCAGCTGAAAAGCACAACAGGCTATTATTGTCTGTGGATACAGACTAGCATCTCTGTATCCTTTGTCATGTAACAGGCAGCTACCCAGAGAGACTCAGCAAGGGTTCATAACTGGCCTGTAGTTTACAGGAACCATTTTGTCTTCCATCACTGAAGAACACAACAGCGCTATGGCTTATGACCTATCACCCTTACCTCTCAAATCTTGGTCTCAAAACGCAATATCAAAACCTTTACAGGGAGGAACAGATGTCTCCCATTCTGTTTTGTTACTGGATTGCCTCTGTTCCACATTCCACTTTGCTTACCTTTTTAATTTGAGGAATTTCAAAAATTAATTTCAGAACTCGTTCATCAGCAGTTTCATCGTTTATCAGTAGTTGGCATGCATGAACGAATTTTTAATACCAAAAGTGTACAAAAAGGAAGTGTTGGGCACAATCATATTACCAAGATCCCTCTTTTTTGCAGTGGTTTTTTTTTTAAATCAATGTAGCTATGTAACTGTATACCCTAGTAACTACTACCCAGGGGAGGAGGGAACTGAGTTGAACTGAAGATTACAGCCAATTGCACCTGAAACACAGTCTGAACAGTATGCAGAAACCAAAACCAGAAGAGCAAATTGTTAATGCATCAGGCATCAGCACGGGGGGTGGGGGGGGGCTGGCAATTTAGAACTCAAAGTCCAAGGAAAATTGAGATAGAATTTTGTAATCCCTAGCCTACTATTATTAATATACTTGAAGAGACTGAAGGCATAGATGATTTTTTTCTTCCTTTTACCTTCACTATAGCATTTATTCTCCCATATCCTATCAGGAGTTAAGATCTGACTTGAAAGGCCTATATAAGATGTAAATTCAATTGTATGGGGAACGGTAGTGGTCATTTCCATGCATTAGAAACTGACTGTACATTCTACTGTCAGAGTCTTAGAAATGCATTCAGAATTATTCACTTTCTTTCAGAAGCCTGGAAATCCTACCAAAAAGGTTCCCATAATGTTCTGCTGAGTTTCAATCCATCACTTGAACCTGCCCGAATGACACAGTGTTTGAACCTGACAGAATGACACAGTGGCACTTGCAGTGGCATTAACAATGCTGCAATAATATACACACACCAACTTGTTTTTCACAGAAATTATGACCTAAAGAGGAAACTTTCTTCAACTAGGTGCTTTATTCAACTACAATATCCTGGGTTATTTGTCTTGCATTAAATCCTCTTTACTTAAAATGCCCTCCTCCTATGATAAATAACTCAAATAACTCTTTTACTACCGTCTGCCAAGCCAAGACAGAAGAAACTTGATTGTCATGATGTTTGTAAAAATATTTCACCAGGGACATTGTAAAATACTAGAATGATAGGAAAAAGGGGAAGGAAAAGTTGAAAACTTTCTTCTTCCAATATCCTGAGACATCACCACCTTTAAAATAAGTTACTGAAAATCTCTCTGTCTAGCAAATGAAATACTGAACCACTTTGTTTCATTTCTTATGGGGGGAAATATGGACAGATTTTAGGGCTTATTTTTTAAAAAAGGATAGACAGATAATGATCCTTACTCAGTGATTCAAGATCCACCTATGATTTTTCAATATGCTACCTGTGCTACTTTTGAGCACCATTCCCCAATGTATCACCCACCCTCATGTTCCAGAAAAGTTGGCAAGACTACGTCTGAACAGGGTTTGTAGCTGGCAAATGGTTCCCACCCTGGAACAGCCAGTCAATATAGGGGATGTCACATGCTTTTCATTTTTGTACCATATACAGCATCAAAGTCTTCCATTTAACATACTTCCTGATGACTACAAACTAAGAGGCACTTTTTTGGTGATACTGGGATGCTGGCTGTCAGGAATACAAAAACAGTGTATATTAAACACTACACAACTGTGAAGTGAATTTCTATTACACATACCCTGTAGGCAAAGACACTTTAAGTGATTAAAATTCACCAAGCAATAATGTCGATACTTTTCTTGGGCACTTGCCATCCACTGCACTTGCTCTCTGGTTAAGGACACTATTAATTTAAGAGTTTGTTGCTACAAATGTCTGCATCCATGCTATATATAGGGGAAATTGGTAAACATGGATTTTTTTTAAAAGTCACCTTTATACACAGTGCTCCCCCCACCCCCCCGGCAACATCTTAGCATTCCTCTTCATATGAAGTAGGAGACAATTTCAGTTTTAAAGTCTATAGTATAGGTTCAGAGCTAGGCTGAGTTCAGACTGGCAATTTGCCCTGGTAGGGACCCGGGCCAGCAACGACTCAATCCTGGAGTAAATGGGGCGTTCTGCCTGGCGTCCCCCACCCGTGCTGTTGCGCTTCACCACCGGATTAAAAAGATACCTGATAAAACCCATAGCAAAACCGAAAGCCCGCATGTGTCGCGCGTTTCTCCGCTTCCAGGGAGTCTGAACGCGCAGTCGAAAAGCCGGGAGCAACCCACGCTGGGCAGAAGGCAGCAGCGGTGTGATTGGCTGTGCTCCACTCCACTGCCCAATGCGGTGCCGGCACTGCGGGGTCCTCCCTCAATCGGCAAAATGCGCTTATGCACATGAGCGCATGAGCGCATGGGTGCTCATGCACACATACACCCATACACCCATAGCCAAATTAATGGGGAAACGGCAAATATAGCACGCCTCCGGCGCGGCAGTCTGAACGCTCCCACGCGCCTCCGTCCCGTATCTTCCGGCAGCGGACCCCGCTGTGTGAACAGGAAAACCCGGTATAGTTTATTCCGGGGCTTTTTTGCTACGACTGGCTACCGGAGCAAACTGCCAGTCTGTACTCAGCCCTAGTCTACAGCTCAGGACTGGCATTTCCCCTTACTCACTGGGGCTTTCACACACGCTCTTTCAAACCACTTTAGCAATCATTTCCAAGTGGATTTTGCCATTTTACACAATAAAACCCAGTTGCAAAGTGCAATGAAGTGGACTGAAAGTGCATTAGTCGGCATGTGTGAAAGGTAACTATAGGCAAGACCTTCATACAAACAACATCATGGGGCAAAAGCTTCCTCTTGTTTCCCATGCTATATGTAGAGTCTGGAAAAATCCTAGACTACAACCAATGCAACGTATATAGCAATAGATTCAGGTAGATAGCGGTGCTCCCTCTAAGCCGAGTTAGTATGAGCTAGCTCACAGTTTTTTAGCCTCTGGCTCACACATTTTTTTCTTAGCTCAGGAAGGATGGCTCCAGAGTAAACTAAATTATGCAGTAGCCAAATCACTTACTCACAACTTTAATGCCAGTAGCTCACAAAGTAGAATTTTTGCTCACAAGTCTGCATAGCTTAGAGGGAGCATTGGCAGGTAGCCCTGTTGGTCTGAAGAAGAAGACCAAAGTTCCAGTCCAGTGGCACCTTTAAGACCAACAAAGTTTTATTCAAGGTATAAGTTTTCTTGTGCATGCACACTTCTTCAGACACAATGAAATGGAAGTTACCAGTCCATACATATAGTTAGAGGGTGAGCAGTGAATTAGCATACCACATAATGGAGATGTTTAACAGATTCAAGGACCAAACAGGAATAACAAGCTTAGTTTATATGGTTAGGAGCAGTGGACTCGAATCTGGAGAGCCAGGTTTGATTCCCCACTCCTCCTCCACGTGAAGCCTGCTGGGTGATCTTGGGTGAGTCACAGTTCTCTTAGAACTCTCTCAGCCCCATGGACCTCACAAGGTGCCTGCTGCAGAGAAAGGAAGGGAAGAGAACACTTTGAGACTCCTTAGGGTAGAGAAAAGTGGGGTATAAAACCCAACTCTTCTTCTTCACCATGTTTCAGGCTGCATGTGTGCTGCAACTGTGCAGCAACAATGTAGCATCTGCTATTTAGCACAGACTATAACGTCTCCAATTCCAGCCTGAAGGCAGGTTTGAAAAACAAAAAATATAGACTATGCCTAGGAAACCTCAGAAGGTGATGGTGAGGGCTGGATACTGAGTAAGACTCCAGTGGCTGGAGCAACCAACTTCCCACATATTTACTGCTAACTAGAAGCAGATTTAATTATGCCAGATTAGTAAACGTATGTGCATTTGTTTCATTTTTGCAGGCTACAAAATCCACTTTGCATGCCACAAGATTTCTTATTCACATAAAATGCAATCGTCATGAATGTTCTACTGGTTGGTTGATGCCATTTATGGGCTCTGTGGAGGAAGGAGGTAGAGTTCAAATTCCAATCCATTAATACTCAGTCAACAAATAGATTAACCTGGCGCATCTGGATTTAATTCAGTTTACATACCCAATCCTAAACATGCTATATGGAAGCAAGCCCCACGAGTTTTATGTAACGTTATTCCAGGTCAATGCATTCTGAATTACAGTTCAATCTTCATCAATACTGGGAATTCTTATGGGGAAGATTACAACAGGGGAGGAGGAGCTGAAGCAGAGAGGTGTGGTATGAACTCCATCATTAAACGTCCAAGTATAAATTATCTGTGTAAGTGGACTGAAAGAGAATTAGTGGCAGTGTTCCCTCCAAGCTGAGTTACTGTGAGCTAGCTCACAGTTTTTTAGGCTCCAGCACATTTTTGTCTCAGCTCAGGAAGGATGGCTCCAGAGCAAACTAATTTATGCAGTAGCCAAACTGCTCGCTCACAACTTTAATGCCAGTAGCTCACAAAGTAGATTTTTTTTGCTCACAAGACTCCACAGCTTAGAGGGAGCATTGATTAGCAGTTACACATAATGGATTATGAAAGACCTTCTCTTCACATATATGAAGAAGCAAACTCTGACTCATGAATGCTCATATTGAAATAAATGCTGTCAGTCTTTAAGGTGCTACTGGAGTTCTGTTTTATTTTACTACTGGTTCAAACCAAAGTTTATTACACAAGCGAGCATACATTTAAGAAAAGCAATGCCAATCACAGTGCTAATACATAACCACAAACTGTGATATAGCAACAGAAAGGCAGGTACAACCACACATACTATTGCAATGGAGGTATCAGAATTCAGTTTAAAACCCAAGCTCTTGAATTTCCTGGTGTGTGATCTTAGCTGCTAGTCACTCAGCTATCATGGGGGAAACCACATTTCTAGCCTCCAGAAGTTACTGGAACTCCACAAGCAGCAAACAGCAAGCAACCAAAGAATCATACCAAATGCTTGTATAACCAAAAGACATATACCAATGCTCACCTCTACTTTGAGGTAAAATCTTCCACTTCTCATAATAAGAATAATTTTAAAGCATCCCTCTCACTGTGACACATACCAACTATCAAACTCTCCTATATCAAGAACAGTACTAAGCCCCTGTTCTCTACGGATAGTGTGTGTTCTCATTTGGGTTTATTATTTCCACTCTACCCAAAAAAAGCCTTTGGCTTAGTTGTGAGTTATTTCTTTTTTTAAACTTACTAGCATTAATCACATACAGTACTATGCAGCTTCAACTATGTTAGATCACCACTCTTCTCTGAGCTAATTATGTACATTGTACTTGGCTACAGTTCATTTGCATTGGGCAATGTAATTGGTAGAATGAAAAATCCCACTGATATATATACATGTACTAGAATAATTAGGAGGAGGAAACGGGAAGATGCAGTTTAAACTACAGCTGACCAATCAAAACCTACGCAACTCCAGCTAAAGTCATGTTTCACAAACTTCTGTTAATAAAACACACATTTTTTCTGAATTAAAACTGGAAGCAAACACCACTATAAAGGATTGCTTATAGAGTAACTGTAAGAATAACCCATCCTCAGAGGAATACTCCTGTGTTTCTGCATGAGCTTCTGTATTCCTGCAAAATCTTGTAATATTTTAGATTTTGGGGTGATTTTAACAGTAGTTGCCCATATAAGCCACTTTGCAATTTTCAGCTGAGAGATAAGTTTTGTGTATACACATACACATATATACACACACACATATACAATTGATACTAAAGAAGTGACTCATGTAATGATGCCACTGGCAGCCTCTTCTTTGGGGCTCATGGAAACTTTTAATTATTTAATTCACGCAACAAACATTTCCAGAATTACTACTATAAACCCAAAAATTCAGTACAAGAGGGAAGGAACGGTTAACTATCACTTTATACGCATATAAATTTATGCTGTGTTCTGGACAAGTAACTTAACAATAACTGGAAAGAAACAAATTCAACTCTTTATTAAAATTTAACAGCAATTGTCTGCTGGTAGGTGTAAGAAACTAGGCCTATCCATAAACTGTAGTCAAAACATCTTAATGAACCTTTCCATCTCTCTTTATCTCCACATGTCATCTGAAAACAAGTGTACCATCCAACAGTCACTCATTTATTGTGACATTTTGGAGGCATACCATACTTATATGTTGAACAGAGACTTCCTGCATATTCCCTGCTCATAGGATTTCATAGCTCTAAGATTTAGAGACCAAAAAATGATTTCCCCAATTGATGAATAGTTTAGGCTTGCTGAGCATCAGACTATGTTATTGTAAAATTCTGAGAAGCCTACAAATAATGACAAGTCTTCCAAAAACATATAGTTCCAGCTGCTCAGGCAAAAAATCATTTAAGCACACCTGACAGCAGGAACATCTAACTTGACTTAGCTTATTTAATAAAGTATCCTGTCATGTCTAGAAAACATTCATACTTTTGTGGATCAGTTAAAAAAGTAATGGGTAGAAACTACCATTTTTGTAGTGATCCTAAACATAAGCAAAAGTTACTTCAAAAAAGGTTATGCACATAGATTTTTTCTGGGGATGGCACCATAAATTCCAACAAGAACTAGACTAGTAAGCACTGAACATATGGACAAAAATTAAAACCAGGAATAAAAATTCTAATTAAAAGGTCTTTCAAACTTTAAGAACTATGTAATTGACAATGAAATGCCTGCCCTGCCTCCTGCCTAGGGAGACACATCAGAAGCCTTGCTGCAGCATTCTGCACTAGCTGCAGCTTCTGGATTCGTGACAAAGGCAGCCCCACATAGAGAGCATTACAGTAGTCTAGCCTTGAGGTGACCGTCACATGGATCACTGTGGCCATGTCATTGCGGTCGAGGAAAGGAACCAGCTGCCGAGCCAGCTTAAGATGGTGAAAGGCCAACCTAGCAGTGGCTGCCATCTGGGCCTCCATAGTTAGGGAGGAGTCCAGGAGCACTCCCAAACTCCTAACCTCCGATGCTGGCACCAACAGCGCCCCATCGAAGGTCAGGAGAGGGACCCCCAACCCCAGACCAGCGTGACTCAGGCCCAGGACCTCCATCTTCGCTGGGTTCAACTTCAGCCGGGTTCAACATCAGATGCGGCAAAGCTACCATGAAGTGACTCCCCCCATTTTTGCAAGGTATCTTTTTTTTTTTAATTAAAACCCCATCCCACAGCATTGTAAGATATCCTAGAAAATACAATGGTTGTAGCAAGCCTGAAGTCTCAGGAAAGACAGCAGCCATTTAACTGTATTTGATTTATATTCCAGGCCAAATATCAGCTCTTCACCTCATGAGGTACATTCAGAAGAAAGCTCTAAGACCCTTAAATGGCAAGGAACATACATCTGGCTGTGACTTTATTGTCTTAAATGAATGTAGGACCAGAGTCTCCAATTCTTAAGATGAAATAGAAACATAGTGTAAAAGGTATAGCCACTGCTTTATGCACTAACCTTTTGTAACCCACCAGGGGATGAAGCTTTCAAACCTGTGACTAATTACTGATCTCTATGCTGCTTCTGCATGCAAAACAAATGTTATTACTTCAGTATTCACACTGACAGCTCCAATTAACAGTGCAACAGAAAAACCTTGGCAGAGAGTTTTCTGGCTGAAGACAATAATGCAGTAACCTATTAAACTGTAACATTCTTGGGTTTGAAACTTTGCCCCAATCAGTATTTTTTAAACCTGTGGCAGAACGAGCCTGCTCTGGCCTGTGAGCCACATTCTACCCTGCCCTCCAAGGTTTTTGCAACACCTGGAGAGGCTTTTCTTTCTCTCCAGTAACCCACTGCCAACACCTGACCATTGTAGGAATTGCCCACTGGGAGGGGTCAGGACTCCCAGCTTCCCTTCCAAGTCTTGATGCCTTGCCTCTGTGTCTCCTGCTGCCCAGCGCCTGGTCACCATGGGGACAGTTTACTGTCTCGTGCTCCTTGAAGGAATAGCCACTTGCCAACTGCCAGACTTCTCCCTGGTGCTCCCTTTTACAAGAGTGTGTCTAAGATGGTGGAGGTCTAAGTGATATCGAAAACTACTACCAGCATCCAAAGTTATATAATTTTTATCCAAAAGAAAATGTTCACAAGCGTACTTTTAGCATAGCACCAGATTGAGCAAGGGATTCAAAATAAATGGTAAAACACAAATCCTCTGTCCCTCTCTCTGTACATGCCCTATCACAGGGATGTCAAACATGTGGCCCATGGGCCCATGAGCAATTGGTTCCCTCTCCCTGCTTCACACTACTGCTGCTGCAAAAAAGAGAATGCATGCACATGCACCAGATAAAAGTTTCCTCTGCTCTCTCCTGCTTCCTCTGCTCTCTCCTGCTTCCTCTGTGTACAGTTCTGGTCACCACATCTCAAAAAGGATATTATAGCATTGGAAAAAGTGCAGAGAAGGGCAACTAGAATGATAAAAGGGTTGGAACTCCTTCCCTATGAAGAAAGGTTAAAATGCTTGGGGCTCTTTAGCTTGGAGAAACGACGGCTGAGAGGTGACATGATCGAGGTTTATAAGATTATGAATGGGATTGAGCAGGTTGAGAAAGAAGTACTTTTCTCCCTTTCTCACAATACAAGAACTCGTGGGCACTCCATGAAATTGCTGAGCAGTCGGGTTAGAACAGATAAAAGGAAATACTTCTTCACCCAAAGAGTGATTAACATATGGAATTCACTGCCACAGGAGGTGGTGGCAGCTGCAAGCATGGACAGTTTCAAGAGGGAATTAGATAAACATATGGAGCAGAAGTCCATCAGTGGCTATTAGCCACAGGGTATAGATGGGAACTCTCAGTCTGGGGCAGGTGATGCACTCTATCCTTGGTGCTGGAGGGGGCAGCAGTGGGAGGGCTTCTGGTGCCCTGGCCCCACTGCTGGACCTCCTGATGGCACCTGGTATATTTTGGCCGCTGTGTGACAGAGTGTTGGACTAGATGGGCCATTGGCCTGATTCAACATTGGCTTCTCTTATGTTCTTATGTTCTTATGTTCTCTTCTGGGGCTGCTACTACATTGCCAAGCCTCTCTTCTTCCTTCAAGGAGAAAGCAAGGGGAGAAGGAAAAAGAGAGCTCACACACGTGCACCAGAGAAAAGCTCCCTCCACTTTCTCCTGCTTCCTCCTCTGGGGCTGCTGCTGTGTTCCCAAGCCTCTCTTCCCTTGTTTGAAGAGGGAGTCCCAAGACACCTTCGGAACCAATAAAGTTTTATTCCAGGTAGAAGCTTTCCTGTGTGTGCGCGCTTCTTTAGAGAGAGGGAGGGAAATTTTTCTCACAAGCCCTGTTCTGCTGTTTACTTGGAGATCTGATCACACACACACACTCACGTTAAAAAAGGAAGGGGGCAGGAAAGAGATGAATCTGGGATAAGGGGAATTAAAGGGAAAATATTTTGGCTTATTCTGAAAAAAAAATAAAGATTAGATTTTTCTTTGCCTATCTGGGATTTTCTTTCAAAAATACCCTTGTTGTGTCTGTGGACCACCACCAGGGGTCTGCTGCCTCAGTCCTGAGCTTGGTTCCAAGCATAAAAAAGGGGCCAAGGATCCTAGGCCACCTGGAGCCCTCCAATAGGACCTTTGGCAGGAGATTCAACCCCCCCAATGGAACTGTGGAAGCTGCCGTGCCCCACATCACTCCCAAGCAGCACCGCACTGCTCCCCGCTCCCCTGGACACCACTCCCCACTCTGTGCAAGAGTCATGGCTGTCACGGCAAGACACCTGTGAGACACTTCGACTTCACACACCCCAAGTTCTGGGAATCGTGGGTAGACCAGCTAACGTGTTTCTTCACCTACAATGCGGTCACCGATGCAGGCAAGAAACAGGCTCTCATCAGCACATGTGGAGTGGCCACCATTCGGCTAGCAAAAAGCCTCCTGGCACCCAAGGCACTCATGGACAATACATATGATGAGTTTGTTGAGGCCTTGATCAAGTACTATGCACCCAAGCCCACAACGATGGCCAAACGAATGGACTTCCAAGAGCACCTCCAGGAGCCCAGAAAAATGGCCACCACCTTCATGGCCGACCTCCGCCAAAATGTGATGGATTGTGGGTTCACGAAGGTGGAGGAGAACATCTTGACACAGTTCATCTGGGGCCTGCGAGACGCCAAACTCCATCACAAATTGGTTGGCACCACCACCCTCAAAATTGAGGATGCCCTACAGACTGCCACCGCATATGAGGTATCCCATTGCAACCATCCACCGTCGGCGGCACACCTCGTGTTACCCAAAGCAGCACCCAACAACTCAGATGAAGAAGAAGTCCGGCTCATCCGCCCCTCCAGCCACAGGAAGCCACCCTTACCCGCCAGAGTGACTGGACACCCAGACAAGGCCGCCACCCAAGCATCGTGCACCAGCTACGGATACGCACACAAACACAGGACGTGCTGTTTCCGTGACGCAATATGCCACAAGTGTGAGAAGCAAGGACACCTAGCACACACTTGCAGGTCCAAAGGTGCCCAGGCTCCGAATACACAGCCACCTCAACGCCGCAGGGCTGCGACACACTACAAGGCCACCACAGGCATGGAGGAACTGTACCTTCTCATGAGCCAACCTTCACTCCAGGTACTACATCTCCCCAGCCAAACAGCGGCCCCAAAAATACAGGTCCAGGTTCTGATAGAGGAGTCCCCCCGCTCCATGGAGTTAGACTCAGGGTCCGTGGCATCCATCTTCTCAGTAGAAACACTGAAAAGACTTTGAACGGGGGGGGCCGCCTGCGTCCCTCACCCTTGAATCTGGTGGACTTCCAAAGAAACCCAGTTCCTATACGGGGCATGGGGGCTTTCCAGGTAAAGTACTGGGGGTTCGAGGGCTACCTGGACTTAACAATAGTCGAAGGGAACCTGCTCAGCCTCCTCGGGCGGACCTGGCTCGCTCTGCTGGGAATCACAAGCGTGCGGGTTAAGCATTGCACCCCAAGAGACTTTAGCAATGTTTGTGGGGAATTCCCCACAGTGTTTGATGGGGTTCTAGGATGTTACATGGGGCCCCGTTTCCTTACAACTTGACCCTAAGGTAGTCCCCATCCGCATGCGGTTTCGAAGCGCCCTGTTTGCCCTCCGGCCTAAAATTGATGCAGAGCTGGACTGCTTGGCAACAGTGATCCATGTGATGATCACCTCAATATTGGACTACTGTACATTAGGCTGCCCTTGTCACAAATCCAGAAGCAGTGCCTCCTGATGAGCCTGTCTATGCAGGAGCACATCAAACTGGGCTGAAGGCATTGCACTGGCTGCCGATAGCATACCAAATTCGCTTCAGGGTGCTGGTTCTCACCTTTAAAGCCCTTTATGATCAGGGATTGACATACCTGAGGGACTGCCATTCCCCATATGTCCCCCAGTGAGCACTGCATTCAGGGTCCCAAAATCTACTGGTTCTCCTGGGTCCCAAAGATGCTAGACTGGCCATAACCAGCCTTTTCGGTGGTGACTCCATACTGGTGGAATGAGCTCCCAGAAGAGATCAGGGCCCTACAGGACCTTTTACAGTTTCGCAGGGCCTGCAAGATGGAGCTCTTCCACCAGGCTTTTAATTAGGGAGCCGCCTCCAACAACAACTGGAAGATATAGAGCCCTGTCCCCTGGTTTCACCATCTACAGCCTGTGCCTGCTGCATATATATGAAAAGATCAAGAAGCTTATTATTAAAACAGACTACAGATTATATCCATATGACTATTACCACCATCTTCAAGCAATATTATCAATATAGATCTTGCTAGCACTTTATGACAGTGAGTTGTTTTAGAAGGTTTTATGAGTGTTATAATTATTATTTATATGTTTTTTTGTTTTTTATGTAAGAAGCCCTGAGCTTGAACAAATTGAACAAATAAATAATAATAAGATCAAATAAAAGTACTGAGAAAAAAATACCAAAGAAAAGGCAAGGTCCAGTCACATAGGTCACAGCAATTTTTTAAAAAGTCTTTCATAAAGATTAACGGGTTAACAACAAAGAATTCCAGTATATAACAACTACAAAGCTGCTGGCTTTGATCTCTCATATGCTGAATACCGATTATGTATGTGTTGAATAACACTGTACTCTTTTTTTAATATAACCAAGCATTATGAGCTAAACAAATTCATATACTGAATCACATGTTGAATTATAAACTTCTGCACCAAATACTTTCTCCTCTTCAAATTAATAAACTGTAATTTACAGATTACTGGCACAATATTACATAGACATTTGAAACAACGAATTGGACTTTCATCTGGGGATCCTAAGGTTAGTGCTAAAAGAGAGAAGCTGAAGTTCCATGTGATACATCTCTTGCTGAGTGATACCATTTCAGATTGTAGGCAGGGGATCAACAGTTTAAATGCTCCCCTGCTTTAAAAACCTCATTAAACAAACAACACTAGCATAGCTACAATCTTCCCTCTGAAATGCAAGTTTTGCTTGGGAGTAATTTCTTTCTCCCTATATGCATCTAAAATGGTGCAGACGTGCAACAGTTCCGCAGGGCCTGTAAGATGGAGCTCTTCCGCCAGGCTATCGAGTAGGGGCTGCCACCACTACTGTACCACCACTGTTTTGACTCCATGAGACGTACTGGCCCTGGTATGAGACCATAGTTATAGTGGGACACCATTAGAGCAGCAACAATCATGCCCACTGGAGTGTTGGTGTTACGGGTTTTACGTTAGAGACTTATTCGCTCTGTAGACCACTGTTGTAATTGTTCTATAAGTAATGGACTATTTATTGTTTTAATGTTTATGTATGGCATCTGCCTCCATGTTTTATTGTTTTTATATGGCATTTGCCTCTGTGTTTGCTGCCCTGAGCCCATGTTGGAAGGGCGGGATATAAATCCAATTAATAAATATTAATAAATAAATTAGGACTTCTGCTCACATGTTTCACATCTTGAAGTGAGCCATGCAACCGTGTGCTTGAAGCCTATGCTTGAAGATGCCTTCGACAACATATTAAGCCTGTAAATAGATTTGGGGCCAAATCACATGTCAGCCATCAACTGAATATAAAGGAACATAATGATCCTCCCACTTTTCTCACAGCTTCAGTTTTCAATATGAAAGATGTCCTCTGAATTCACAGCCGCATTGTGAAGGCAGATGACACGGTAGTAACACTTCTTATATTCAAAGTATTCTATATGTGAATAATTACTAAATTTGGTTTTAAGTGCATTAACTTGCCTCAACAGAACTGCCAGAAGGCATTTTTTAAAAAAATCTCTTGCAAAGAAGTCCTTTACTTTCAATAAAAATGTAACTATACAATTCAAAGTAGGGAAAGCACTGCACATTCCTCTAAATACAAGCAACAAGAAAGTTACACCGACTGGACTCTGTTTATCCATTCCAGCAAGCTATCAATCCAATTCCTGACTTCAATTCTGTTTTAAGAAGTATCAGGTTTCCACAGAGATTTAAGGAAGAAATGGGATAGCCTTGCAGGGAAATGACATCTGCATATTTCCTGATATAGGGCCAGCTGGTTGAGCGCAAAGACATAAATTCTCACCTTAAGGAAGATTTCTTGAGTGTAGGTGCTGAACTGACAAGGTCTCTCTAGCTGAAGGACATCCTCTCATCCTGAAGGACAAACATACTTTTGCCCCCAGAGCAAGCACTTGGATGCCCTGCTATTCAAATATGGAATCAACAGAACCACACCGAAAGTACTATTAAATCTAAATAGGGATCTTACAGCAAACTACATTTCAGTTCCCTCAAGCAAGCCATCCCACAACAACATACATTTTGCTACCTTGCTTTAACAAGCTAATCAGCAATTTCTCTGAGTTACTGCTGAAAATTACAATTGGCAAGTTTGCTTTATTTTGGAGGCACTACTGAGTGACATGGTTTTTGATCTGAGGGAAAAGGGCGATTTTGACAAAATGTTAGCATAACCTAATCTGCAGAGGTAACAACAACAGACGCTGTTTCCAGAAGCACAGAGCCAGTGTGGTGAAATGGTTAGCGTATTCATGAGGACCAGGGAAATCTAATCCCAATTCTGCCGTGACGCTCACTGGGTAATCTTCAAACAGTTACTCCACCAGTTTAATATACCTCCTGTTAGGTATAGGGAAACCATGCCTACCACCATAAGCTCCTTTAAGGAAAGGAAAGATTAAAAAGCCAGAGAGACTGAAGCAGGAAGAGACCCCTATGCAGGCCTCATCTAGGCATGGCTCCATACATCTCCTGCAGATTACACCACATCTCCTGCAGATTACATCTACTGAGGTATATTGCAGCACAGGTTTTTCCATGACAAACAATTATTTCTTAAAACATGCATTATTTAAAAACATGCTAGTTGTGTTACTGATGTAATACATATATCTTTCACGTTAAGATTGCATTTGGATCTATTTGCAAGGAAAACTGGTATAGATAAGGATTAAGAGGATGAGAGCCACAGATTAAACTATCATTCTGAATGACTAAGAGCATAACTTGCACGACGCTCAATTGCTTATTGGTTCTGAAAATGCTGCCATTTAATTACACAAAAACAAAATACAATATTGCATCTATAGGCAGAAATGATTGTTTCAGACTCTAGTCCCTACCACAAAATCCACAGCATAAAGTGTTGAACTCGGTTATCCAACAAACAGATTTGGTGTTCTTTTCTTACCATACTCTAATGTGAATACAATTTATCAGGCTTGTGGGTATAATGCAGCAACTCTACATCAAATAATTGTTCTGAAGCACACTTAGTAAATTTGTGTGAATTATGAACAATGTAAAATAAACAACATATATACTCAGAATGGTTCTTTTCATCTTAAACATAGATGAACAGATATTAAACATTTATGATTTTTTTCAGTTGCCTTCCATTCCCCCCACACCATTATTTTTAAAAGAAACTGGTCATCTAGTTAATTTGACACAGAATCCTCAGATACTCTTTTGCAATTAACTCCAAATGAAAAACATAATATTATGTTTTCAATTGCATCTTATATCTGATAAATGAATATCCAAAAAAGCAGATGCTCTGTAGATGCCATCCTAAAACTGCAACAAATAGAAAGTTAAGAGACCTTGAATATTCATGTGAAACTGATTACACATGCCCAGTACCCTTAAGCATCCATTTGCCAGTGTACTTGAAGATGCCATGTGTGCAATTTGACTGACAACATGCCTCTAACAGCATGCAACAACGGCCAGATTAGAGTGCACACCACCATCAGAAGTACAAACATTCCTGCACAAATTAGGAGCCAAAAAAGAAGCAAAAACCTGCTTCTAAACCTGTGCAACAATTCAGTGCCCATCTCAGTTTTTTATGCCTGGATTTCGCATCTAAAGTAGGGGTGTGCATTCGGGAATCCCAAAACGGAAAAAAACCCGAAAAAGCATTTTCGGTTTTTTTCGGCTTTCGGGATCCCGGACAGGCTATTCACTGTAATCTTCGAATTCCAAAAAAAAAACCCCGGAAAATTCGGGATTTTTTCGGCATTTTTCGGCATTGCCAAAAAACGGCATTGTGGGGGGTTTTAAACTGTTAAAGGGCCCGGGAATTCCTTTTCCCGCCGTTTCCCCCTCTTTCCCGCCTTTTCCTCCTGTTTCCAGGAGGGGGGAGGCTCCAGACAGCCAATCACTGCAATGCATTTGCAAAATGCATTGCAGTTTGCAAGGCTGTTGTTACTGCCTGCAGCCCAACCACCAGTTTGCTCCTTTCCCAGGGAAGGAGCACTGTGGTGGCCAATAGGGTTCTGGCATCTGCTCTCTGGCCAATCACAGAAGGTTTTTCCTTTTTGAAATCCTTCTGTGTATGCTCAGAGAGCATAAAAGGAGCCAGTCTCTGGGCTGACTCTCATTGCTGTGTTCCTGGATCCTGCTGGCTGGTGAGAGAGAGCTGCCTGGCTTGGCTGTTGGAGATTGTGGCTGGCTGGCTTCTGCTGCCCCTGCTCCTGAGTCTGCCCTGCTTTCCTCCCTGCTCTTCGTGGACCTCGGATCAATACCTCAGAAGACTTCAGACTGTTTTGATTTATTAGGGCACTTTTAAGTTTAATTTCTTTTCTCTTTATTTTATTCTTCCTAGGGTTTGTTTGGGAGAGACCTGGGGTTGGTAGGGTGGTGATTGCACATGGTCTGCTGCTGGCTTGGCAAACATGCCCCCTCACACCACTACCACACCTCTCAGGTTTTTTTACAGGGAGAATCTGCTTGCCTGATCCATTCCCATAGGAAACAATGGAGAACTGGGGGCACCCTATTTGGATGCCCCTAGAATTGGACCCCCTGGTCCAATCTTTTCAAAACTTGGGGGTCTTTTGGGGAGAGGCTCCAGCAGCTACAGTCCAAATTTGGAGTCTCTACCTCAACCCCCCTCTCCAGCCCCCTGCAAACTTTCCAGAAAATTTTGCCATTGAAGTCAATGGCCCCATTGGATATAATGGACCCGAGTTTTTCGGGAATCCCAAAAAATTTCGGATTTCAATGCTTTACCGGTATAGGTATTTGGGTTTTTTCGGGAATACCGAAAAAAATTGGGTCCAATATGCCCAAATCCGAATTTTACCGAATTTTTTTTTTTTGCACACCCTAATCTAAAGTTCATTGGACCAATGTATAGAAGTCTCAAGCAGTGTGCTGTGGGGAGGGGAAGGGAAAGGGATTGTAAACTGCTCTGAGACTCCTTTGGGTAGTGAAGGGCAGGGTATAGATCCAATCGCTTCTTCTTCCTCCTCCTTGTTAGAGAGGGGTTTTTGTTATTATTTCAGAGTTATTGAATTTCTAGAACAGTTCTTAATGATACCAAGGTGTTTTACAGCTTAACAAATGCCATACGAAGGAGAAATGAACTAAGTCTCAAAGGCAGTTATAAAAACAATACCATACTGTTCGACTGAATATCCTTGAAGTGATAATTCCAGCCACACATAGTAACAGACTTCCTAAGGACAAACAAAAACTCTTTCAGTGTTCAAATCACATCAAACCCAAGTTGTTTGAATCTAAGCTCAAAATAGGCGGGGGGGGGGGGCTGTGAACTGGACACAAAGAGGTCAGGTGTCAGAGTCCTACAACAAACAGGCTCAACAACATTCTTTCCAGAATGATCAAGTTTATTGAGTTCAGTAGAAGCAGGTCATCTGTGCATACAGTTTCTGTGTAAAGGCTAACCCCACAAGTGGGAAGGGGAAAGATATACTGTGTTTGAAGCATGACCCTCTGATGGGGGCAAGCCAATCAGAGGTGCAAGCCTTGTGTGCTTAAAGTAACGACTACAAGTTCCCAGGGAGGTGAGAGCACAAAGCATCAAGGTCAGGCAACCAGATAAGGCACAGTCAGAAAGTGAAAGTTAACATTCCAGGACAATATGATGTTCACTTTACAGACTCCCTTCCTCCACCACCAACCATGGCAGCATAGCTGACATTCTGCCCCTCCAAAAGCCCCCCCACCTGGTTTATTAGGGTACATATTACAAAACGCACGTAGCAATTTAGGAGCATGAACATTGCAATGTTCAACCCATTCATTACGCGAAGGATCAAAGTCCTTCCATTGCACCAAATAGAACAGTCGCCCACGTTTCAGTTTGGAGTCCAAGATTTGGGCAACTTCATGGTGGGGTTCACCATTCACTATCAGTGGAGGTGGGGCTGGAGGACGGGGTCTCCAGGCATTCAGTCCAGGATCTTGCTTCAGCAGACTAATAAAAAATGGGATGTATAACTTTAAGCATTTTCGGTAACTCCAGTTCAACAGTCACATCATTAATTTTCCTTAACACCTTAAAGGGTCCCACATATTTCCAGCCCAGCTTCCTGCTGGGTTGAAGTCCCTTCAAGTTCTTTGTGGACAAATATACAGAGTCACCAGGCTGGATGTCCCACCGAGGGGTCCTCCCCTTGTCCACCGGAGTTTTATAATCCGCTCTGGCTTTTTCAAGAGTCTTTTGGATAGCAGCCCAATGTTCCCTGAGACCCTGCCACCAAGTATTCAGGTTCCAGGAGGGAAATTGGGAGCCCCCACCATGTGCAAAGGGGCTCCTTCATACCCATACACTGCTTTGAAAGGAGATACCCCCGAGGATGAATGGGTGGTATTATTGTAACTGTAGTCTGCATAGGGCAATAACTCAGCCCAGTCATCCTGCTGGTAGTTAGTAAAGCATCTGAGGCACTGTTCCACCACCTGATTAACATGTTCAGTCTGGCTGTCAGTCTCTGGGTGGTAGGCACTGCTGAGGTCCTGTTCAATGCCCAGTACCTGCATAAATTCCTTCCAAAACTTAGCAACAAACTGACTTCCACAGTCTGAATTTATTTTGGTAGGCATTGAGTGCAGTTTCACCACATGCTGCATAAACATCTTGGCAAGGGTCTTTGCACTAGGCAATTGTTTGAATGGAATGAAATGGGCTTGCTTACAGAACAGGTCTACCATCGCCCAGATTACCGTTTTCCCTTTACTAGGGGGCAAGTCAGTAATAAAGTTCATGGAAATCACCTCCCAGGGTCGACTAGGCATCTCCAATGGCAGGAGCAACCCCAGGGGTTTGCTGGGGTGCCTCTTGCTCATCAAACAGGTTTGGCATGACCCCACGTATTGAGAAATGTCCCCCCTCATGTGAGGCCACCAGAACTGGTATTGCAACAAATGCAGAGTTTTCAGGTACTCAAAATGCCCAGCCAGCTTTGATTTGTGCCCGAAGTGCATTACTTCCCCCCAGAGGGCATTCGGTACAAATAGTCGGGGAGGCGGTACCAGCATCTGTTAGTCCTTGCTGGATAGTTGGGTCCGCGGTGATTTCTTTTTGGTCTGCCTCTGAGAAAGCCTCTTTGAATTTGACAGTCCATGGCTCAGCTTTCTCCTCCAACCATGCCTCCACCTGGCTGCAAGTGACGATAGCCCCTCCCAACTGAGAGGATATAAACATAGAGTCCACTATCTCCTCCCTCTGTCTGGCAAGCTGGGGGAGGCGGAATAAGGCGTCCGCTAGGGAGTTTGCTTTCCCTGGGAAGTGCTGGAGAGTGAAGCAGAATTTTGAGAAGAACTCCACCCACTGAAGCTGCTTAGCATTTAGGCTGTGAGGGGTGCATAAGGACTCCAAATTCTTGTGATCTGTCCACACTTCGAATGGTACCCACACCCCCTCCAGCCAATGCCTCCAGGTAACTAATGCAAGCCTAATAGCAGCCACCTCTTTATCCCAAACTGCCCAATTCTGCTCTGATGCATTAAACTGTTTGGAGATGTAGGCGAGATGGTGGAGTTTCCCATCCACTACTTCTTGCAGGATGTCCCCCCCTTGCCACGTCAAAGGCACTGACCTGTACAATAAATTTCTTAGTTTCATGAGGATGGCTTAAAATGGGCTCAGACGTGAACAGCAATTTCAACTTAGCAAATGCTTCCTGACATTCAGCTGCCACTCCAGCTGCACCCCAGGCTTCGTGCTGTCCAGCCCCTTCCCTTTAGTCTTAAGCAAGTCTGTGAGGGCAAGCTCACTTGGGCAAAGTTTGAGATGAAGGTTCTATAGAAATTCACAAATCTTAAGAAAGATTGGAGTTGACATCGGGTTTGAGGGGCCTCCCACCCCAGCACATCTGCCACTTTGTAAGGATCCATCTCCAACTCCTGGGCAGATATACGGTAGCCCAGGAAATCAACTCGGGTCTTGTGGAACTCACACTTCAACAGTTTGACAAACAGTTTATGGTCATAGAAGGTTTGTAAAACTTCCCTTACCAAGTTCACATGCGACTCTTTATCATGGGAATACAGTAAGATATCATCTAGATAAACTAGCACCCCCTTGAGGAGACGCTTGCACAACACTTCATTTATTAAGTTCATGAACACCCCAGGGGCCCCCTGTAACCCAAATGGCATCACCGTTCAAACTGGCCCAACGGGGTATTGAAGGCAGTCTTGGGCTCATCCCCTTCTCGGATGCGCACCCGGAAGTACGCATCCCTCAAATCCAACCTGGTGAAGATCTTCCCCTTGGCAGCCTCTGTCAGGAGGTCTTTAAACAAAGGCAGGGGATAAGCATTTGTGGTTGACATGGCATTCAAGCCTCAATAGTGTGTACACAGCCGGAGGCCCCCATCTTTCTTTTTCCAGAAGAGAACGGGGGCTGCAAAGGGAGAGGAGGTTGGGCGGATGAAACCCCATGCCAAGTTTTTATCAATAAACTTCCTTCCTCCTTCTCTGCGGGGCTCATGGAGTACAATTTCCCTTTGGGCAGTTTGTGCCCCAGCAATATCTCAATGGCACAGTCAGTATTACGGTGTGGGGGGAGTTCATTGGCCTCCTCCTCTTCGAACACCTTGGCCAAGTCTCTGTACTCCGCAGGGATGGATTCTAATTCCTCTTTAGCCAGGAAGGCACGGACGGGGACATCTGGAGGCTCATCCCCCCACTCAGGCAGCCAAGAGTGGTCCTGCAACCAGGAGTCACAAATTTGACAGTTCCTTCACTCCACTGAACGTAAGCCTTTATGGTCGGGGTCCGACATACCTACGGGACCGCCTTTCCCCATATGTACCCCAGAGAGCACTACGGTCTGGGTCTCAAAATTGCTTGACCCTCCCTGGCCCGAGGGAGGCTAGGCTTGCTACCACTAGGGCTGGGGCCTTTTCAGTGGCAGCCCCTACCTGGTGGAACGAGCTACCAAAGGAGATCAGGGCCATGCAGGACCTCTCACAGTTCCACAGGGCCTGCAAGATGGAGCTCTTCCGCCAGGCATTCAATTAGGGGCCACCGCAGATGTAGATCCTGGCCCATGGCTCCTAACGGCAAGCTGATGCCATAAAAACCTTAAGCAGACAGATATCCCAGAACATCTGGGAAGGGGAAACCTTGTTGGTAAATGTTCCATCTGACTGTATCTTAACTGCCGCCAACACTTTGCTAGTTGCATTTGCACTGTGTTGTATTCGTTTTAGATGCTGTGTTTTAAATAAGTGTTTGTCTTTAAGCTGTATCTTATACTAGTTGTTTTAAGCTGTATTTTATACTTGTTGGAAGCTGCCCTGAGCCTGCTATGCAGAGGGGGCGGGGTATAAGTCTAATAAATAAATAAATAAGAGTCATGGGCTCTGAGCCACTGGCTTCCAAGCACCATGGAAAATCAGGCTATGGGGTTTATAACAAATGCCTGGGTTTCCCAGTAAGACCCTGTCCCCATAATGAGCAGCACAATCTGGTAGTTGCAAGGTTCACATGTAGAGGACCCATCCATCTGGGTGAAAATCAGGGGCTCAGATAACCGCTGTACCGGGACCCCCAACCCCATCACTATGGAAGGAGTAATCAAGTCTGTACTCAGACGTTAACATGCAAGGCCAGAGAGGGCAAAAGAGACTATGGTACTTTGGTTGCATCATGGGAAGACAAGATATACTGGAAAAGACAATAATGCTAAGAAAAACTGAAGGCAGTAGGAAAAGACAGAGACCTAACATGAGACAGACTGACTCAATAAAGGAAGCCATAGCATTCAGTTTTCAAGACCTGAGCAAGACTGCTAATGCCAAGACGTTTTTGGAGTTAATTAATTCACAGGGCTGACATAAGTCAGAAATGACTTGACAGCCCATAACACACACACACACACACACACACACAAAGTATATGCCTTTCCTAAGCAACAATAACTTGAGAAGTGCTGAGGAACGTTTCTGTCAGCAGCAAAGTCTAGGGTTGTTTCATTTTCAATGGGCTTGAGCAGGGAGATGAGGGAGAATACTGAATTTGGAAGTACTTAACAAGTTAGATAAAAATGTGCACCATGGTTCTAAGTTATTTATTGCTTAAATGTATCAATTACCACTCCACCATGAAATGCTATTGTATATAAAATAAAAATGCATTAAAAACTCATGCACTATGAATCAAAGCACATTAACAATAGTCATAGTCTCTTTTAGAGGCACCAATAAAAGCTTATAAGTAATATTTCATCACTTCCCTAAAATTTAATGACAGAATAAGAAGATGAGCTTCTCTACCAAGGGTGTTTCAAATTTGTGGGGCTATCACACAGAAGGCGCTACTCCACTCCTGTACCAAATGCCCCTGAATTTTGCAAAAACTCACACCTGACAACTCACTATAGCTATGGCATGGACACTGTCATAATTCTGCCCTAGGTCTATGTGCACTTATATGCATGTTCCATGTTCATGTGCATGTAAAGCATGTTCCTTTTCCTTGTTCCTTTCCCCAAGTTATAGATCCAGCCTCCCCCATTACAATTGACTTGGGGGACACAAGTGAAGGCTGCTTCTGAACAAGTACAAAAGTCAGTGTTTCCCAATTACTTGGAGAAACTCCTTTGCATGTGCATTTGAGTGTATTTACTATGAGAAAGTGATATAAGGCACACAAAGAGGAACTGAATCACAGTCTGCTCTTTTAAACAGGAAAAGACTTTATAGCTATAGATTAAGCTAGAGCACAACACATGGAAAATACTATTGTGCCTACTGGGTTAGGGTTATAGTGCCCATCAACCAAGAGCACATACTCCACATATCTTAATACCCAGATCATGTTTTACTACAACTATTTATCTCGCCCTCCTCAGCAGGTAGGAAAATGGTTCTCTCTCTACAGAAAAACAATGAAATAACAGGAAAACATAACACTAAGCCAAACTGAATACAGATGATTTACCTCCAACATCCCCCCCACCTATCTGTGGAACAAATGCACATCCTTACTGCCACTTGTTTTATACAGGGGAATCTGACCTCCAGCATTCGAACAAAGACTAATGGATGTTTCAACCTTTTAACCATTCCTGCCTTCACCGGTAGGAAGTTTCTCCCAATCCAATCTTAGGCAATTTGCCCCATGTGTGGAGGTGAACCCAAATCTGCCCATCAACCAAGAGCACATACTCCACATATCTCAATACCCAGATCATGTTTTACAACAACTATCCATCTCGCCCTCCTTGGCAGGTAGGAAAATGGTTCTCTCTCTACAGAAAAACAAATTTAGTGGCACCTTAAGACTAAAAAAGGTTTATTCAAGGTATGAGCTTTCGTGTGCATGCACACTTTTTCAAATACATTGGAATGGAAGCTAGAGTTCAAACCTATAGACAGAGGCTGAACAGCAAATTAACATGCAACATGACGAAGATAGGCAAAGACAGAAATAAATAACAAGCTGAGGTTTGAAGGTCAACAGTTGTTTTGATCTGATTAAGAGGGAAAGGACAGCAAAACAATAAATATGTCAAAATAGAGGATAAATGTGTAAAGGTATCTTTTCTAATTGAACTCTAGCTTCCATTCCAATGTACTAGAAAAAGTGTACATGCACCCAAAAGCTCATACCTTGAATAAACCTTTGTTGGTCTTAAAGGTGCCACTGGACTTTAAATTTGTTCTACTGCTTCAGACCAACACGACTGACCACCTGGAACTCTCTGCAGAAATACATCTGTGCTCTTCTCTGACCTCTTGGTGTACTTTACAGCTCTCTCCCCTGCAAAAAAAAATGTCTGGTAGGATCCCAGGAACTCCCTGGTGCACTTCAAAGTACCTTACATCTCCAAATCACAACAAAGGCTGCTTTTAATTATTCTGTGACACACAATAAGCCTTTTAAGTACAGCATCTTGCCACATAGATTGCACACTTTCAAAAAACCTGAATTAACAGTTTGTATAAAAACAATTATGCAGTTAATATGGTGCTGCTCTCAAATGATTTATCATGAAACAGCCACCACTACCTGAACTGATTTCAAACAGCTTCCTTTTGGTGGCCCTAATGTGTAAAACTAATTCTCAGAGAAGGAACTTGAACAATTCCAAGCCAAATTTTCAACCTGAAGTAAGTGACTAGAAACATCACCCAAGAAATAAAACCAGAGATGTCATAGTGCAAGATGCAAAAAAAAAAGGGGGGGGTGCAGAAAAGGTTAATCAATGTATCAGTTGATGGAGAATGTCAGTTAGGTAAAGACTAAGTAGAATAATCTGGAACACTATTCAAGCCATTATCAACACAAAAAAGCAACATAAAGACTGTATGGCAACTAGAGTTTAAGATTCTGAAGGCACGGGGTATTTTCCAGTTTATATCGGTAACCATCCCATGGGGAATAGAAGGGAAGAGATAGAGCAACTGTTTGCCTTGATTCTCAAACCAACATACATTCTTGGGAGTTACTGGCAGACCATGCACATACTCAGAATATGAAGAGCAATTGAGTCTGCCACTCAATAAGTTCTATTAGAGAACACACCTGTAGAGGATGCTCTGGTTTGCTTTTCAACTGCCTTGAAATTTGTGCCTCTTCTTACCCCCAAACTTCTAGGAAGATTATTTCTCTGTCAGAAACCTTGTCAACTGCAAACTAATTTGCTGGATCATTTAATAACCTTGCTGTTTTACCCATGTAGCCTAGAACTCTCTCACATATATGATCTTCTTACTAGTAGAGTACTCACATAATGAAACTATTATGACTCATGTCACTCACCGTCAAGGATTTGTGTCTTTTTTTTTTTTTAATTCTGAGAACATTTGTTCATAGAACATTTATCAGTATGCAAGGGCACAAATGGACTGTATAGATGAAGGGTTGAGGAGCAGAATGAATGCAAGAGCTGGAAGTGAAGAGGAGAAATTAAGCTGTAAGAAGTTGTTGGGAGAAGACCGCAGGTGTTTGCAGCCAGCCTATTTCAGTGATTTTCCTTATCATCCAACCGCAACTCAGAAAAATCACCAGAAACACATTAAATCCTTTGAACTTATAATATAATGCATTATTGACGTCACAGCAGGGGAGCCAACTCTGTTTAGGAGGTATAAAAAGACTAGCTCTAGAACAACTGTCTTTTTCCATTACAAAGTTATGCCTAAAAAAGGAGACATTTTAATTTACCAAGAAGATGCACAGTCACAAAGGGACCAGGCAAAGAATGCTTCCTTCATTGTTTTCTTTCAGAACTCAGAGGAGAATCAATTACTCCAAATCAAAAATCCTCATTTCAAAATCATCAGCATTTAATAACAACAATAACAACACCACAGATCTCACTACATAGGATTCCTGTACAGCCTCATACCCACCCCCTTTTCTGGGTCTGTGGAGCACCAAATCCATTAATAAAAGTTATTGATTTGAATGTAATTCCATTATTCTCAACAAAGTGTTATGAATAAAGAGCACAATCAAAATAAAAGCAAGTATTGCTAAAATGCCATTCTTGTATCATCTCACACCTGTCCACTAAAGGCGAACTAAACACAAAAGTCTTCACTACTTCCACTAGATGTCAAAAGTCACATCCATTTATGGAGTGTGTGCTGTGTCTTTAATGTTGTAACCATTTCACCTTTAAAACTCACAGTCAACTGTTGCATTTTCCATGCTATCCTTGGTACCTGAAACATAACTTGAAAACCATTCATTTATTTATTTAGATTTATATACCGCCCTCCCCAGATGGGCTCAGGGCATTGTATAGCAGTTAAATAATACACTTAAAAATATTAAAATAATAATTTACATATTGTTGTTGTTGTTCAGTCGCACAGTCAAGTCCGACTCTTCGTGACCCCATGGAACAAATCACGCCAGGCCCTCCTGTCATTCGCTGTCCTCTGACGTTTAAGAACATAAGAGAACATAAGAGAAGCCAATGTTGAATCAGGCCAACGGCCCATCTAGTTCAACACTCTGTCACACAGTGGCCAAAAATACCAGGTGCCATCAGGAGGTCCACCAGTGGGGCCTGGACACTAGAAGCCCTCCCACTGCTGCCCCCCCAGCACCAAGACTAGAGTGCATCACATGCCCCAGACTGAGAGTTCCTATCTATACCTGGTGGCTAATAGCCACTGATGGACTTCTGCTCCATATGTTTATCTAATTCCCTCTTGAAACTATCCATGCTTGTAGCTGCCACCACCTCCTGTGGCAGTGAATTCCATATGTTAATCACTCTTTGCTGAAGAAGTACTTCCTTTTATCTGTTCTAACCCGATTGCTCAGCAAATTCATGGAGTGCCCACGAGTTCTTATATTGTGAGAAAGGGAGAAAAGTACTTCTTTCTCTACCTGCTCTATCCCATGCATAATTTTATAAACCTTGGTAATGTCACCCCTCAGCCGTCGTTTCTCCAAGCTAAAGAGCCCCAAGCACTTTAACCTTTCTTCATAGGGAAAGTGTTCCAACCCTTTTATCATTCTAGTTGCCCTTCTCTGCACTTTTTCCAATGCTAAAATATCCTTTTTGAGGTGTGGCGACCAGAACTGTATACAGTATTCCAAATGAGGTCGCACCAATGATTTATACAGGGGCATGATGATACTGGCTGATTTGTTTTCAATTCCCTTCCTAATAATCCCCAGCATAGTGTTGGCCTTCTTTATTGCAGTTACACACTGACTAGACATTTTCATTGAGTTATCTACTACAGCTCCAAGATCTCTCTCTTGGTCCATCTCTGCCAGTTCAGACCCCATCAACGTGTATTTATATTTAGGATTTTTGGCTCCAATGTGCATCACTTTGCACTTGGCCACACTGAACCCCATTTGCCACGTGGATGCCCACTCACCCATCCTCGACAGATCCCTTTGGAGTGCCTCACAATCCTCCCTGGTTTTCACCACCCGGAACAACTTCGTGTCATCTGCAAATTTAGCCACTGCACTGCTTACTCCCAATTCTAAATCATTAATAAACAAGTTAAAAAGCATCGGACCGAGTACCGATCCCTGTGGTACCCCACTGATTACCATTTTCCACTGAGAAAGTTTCCCATTTATACTCACTCTCTGTTTCCTATTTATAAGCCAGTTTTTGATCCACAAGAGGATTTGTCCTTTTATCCCATGACTATTGAGCTTACTTAGGAGCCTTTGATGAGGAACTGTATCAAAAGCTTTCTGGAAGTCAAGGTAAACAACATCTACTGGGTCCCCCTTGTCCACATGTTTGTTCACTCCCTCAAAAAATACTAACAGGTTAGTGAGACAAGATCTTCCCTTACAGAACCCATGCTGAGTCTGCCTCAATAGTTTTTGTTCATCAATGTGCCTACTAATTTATTCCTTAATAACAGTTTCCACCAACTTGCCCGGTATCGACATCAGACTGACTGGCCTGTAATTTCCTGGATCTCCCCTGGAGCCCTTTTTAAGGATGGGAGTGACATTAGCTACCTTCCAGTCCTCAGGGATGGAGGCCGATTTTAAAGAAAGATGACATATTAATGTAAGGAGATCCACAAGTTCACATTTGAGTTCTTTCAGAACTCTCAGATGAATGCTATCTGGGCCTGGTGATTTATTAGTTTTTTAGCCTGGGAGAGCCACAACATAATACCTACAGTCAAGCTATTCCATAAACTGAGTATACTCCATACACTGATAAAGAATTTATCATGAGTTGTGGACACACGCGTTCCCCAAAGAATGCTGGAACCCTACTGTATTCACAAGTCTCTGTGTGAGAGATCATCCAAACCAACAATGCAAGTTTGTGGAAGAACTAACAGTCCCATCCTAAGTAAAGTTACACCATTACAGCAGTCCACTGCAGTCCACAGGCTAAAAAAAGGATTTAATTCTTCTTATTTTTTTAAAGAAAATTTTATTAATAAAAGTTGTCTTAACAGATTTTTCTTATGACAGCATCACTGACCTACCTATAACACAGAAGCTAGCTAACTGCATGACCCGGACACATAGGCAATGTATTATTATGTTTCTTACCTCTTTTTGACTTCACAGCTTGTAAAATACACAAACACTCTTGCTATTTTCCAGGATAGGGAACTGAGACAGTACAGGATTGATCTGGGGTTTCTGAACTTGAGGTTCTCTGGAACCAATTCAAAATGAATACTTTTTGGACTGCTTCAAGCCTAACTGAGGACCTATTTACAAGACTGCTTTAACAGTAATAACATCCAAACACTGTCTCGACTTTTGCTGTCTTAGAGGGCTCTAAAGCTCCAATCCTAACCTCTCACCTAATTCAGAAAGGGATTATACTGTGCAATAGGTTAATTACAACATCAGAGTAAAATATGCGTGTTATATTGACATATTTTGAGAGTTAGAATTTGGGTTTTCTAGGTGCAATAAGATACCATATCAGGAACCACATCATCTCTCCCAGTACGGTGAAGTGGCTAAAAATATGAAAAAGCAAACTCTGGAAAATTGGTATCATAGCACATAAGTCATCACAGAAAAACCAGTGTACTACCAACCCCTTGTTTTATTCTTCCACATGCAGACACTGAATGGACTGAAGCTGAACTTAGACCTTCAAAAACTTTTCCACCCCTGAAATAGTCTATATGCCAGGACTCAAGTCAGCCTTGAGCTGATGGTATTTTCCATGCAGTGTCAAAACAACAAATTATGTCTTCTTTAACAAAGCAGACATTGAGGAACTTGCTTTTCATTGGATTAAGCCAGCTACATTAAGTAGATAACAGAGTTTTAACGTTCCAAGAGTGATTACTTTTTAACTCTGAATGCACTGCTCATAACTATAAGCAACTATCATGTCCATCGTAGCCTGAGAACATCTTTTTCTCCCAAACTTTCTATCTGAATAAGAGCTAGTTCCTCTTTTTCCTTTAAACAACTTGTCATATTAAAAACACAGTAACAGCAGTACACAAGCACTGCACCCTAGCACCCCATATTAACCCCAGAGGTAAAGGGGAGAGGGCTAACTGGAGCAGCCTGCCTTGCAATGGCCTGCATACAGGGCTGGCTCGCCCGCTAGGTGAGCTAGGCACTCGCCTAGAGTGCACTGGCCACAGGGGCGCCAAACTGCACCCCGCCCTCCGCAAAAAGCCCCCCGTCACCGCCGCCTCCCCGCCACCGCCAATGAAGAGCGCCCTGGCGGGGTACAGGAGGCAGCGGCGGAGCTTGCCCGCCCTCCCCCCTCGGGAAGCTGGTGCTAGGAGGGAAGGGGTGAGGGTTAAAACCTCCACCTCTTCCCTGGCTTGCCTGGGCACCCTGCAGCTGCGGAGCACCCAGGCAAGCAGGCGCTGGGATGAAAGGGATGGGGGTTAAAACCCCCGCCCCTTCCCTGGCTTGCGGCTCGCCCACCCTCCCCCTTGGGGTGGGAGAGGAGGCGGGGCGGCATGGTGGGTATCTCTAGGCCCCACCGGGAGGTTGGCATCTGCACCCACCTAGGGAGCAGAGACACCTCGAGCTGGCCTTGCCTGCATACAGCAGAACTTGACCCCACGCCTACTGGTCATCACAGCAAAGCAATCCACTCTTCATGTGGGTTAGCCCATTGAAACTAAGCCCACCCAAGAAGCCAACACAGCAGGCCCTGGGCCTTAATATGCCAGCATCATCTGGCTGAAGGGAGGTGGGGCAGCCACTTAAGGGAGGTGGATGGCAAGTCTGGAAGCCAGCCTGGCCCAGTTACACTCAACTGGCAAGAGCTCCTGCCAATCAACCCAGGATTGGCTAACCCTCAGGGAGGCAGAAAAAGGAAGGGGCAGGCACACCCCAGGAAGTCTCCTTTGAAAGGGCCAGGGACTCAGGCCTTGGAGGATGTTAGTTCTCCTATGAGCTAACCGGCTACAGTAGGAAAAAAAAGTAGAACCAGCATAAAAAGAGAAGTCCTAGGGTGTTGTTAACCCCTTCCACTTCCTAGTCTGAGCACTGATAAGGTTCCCACAAGGAGGCTCTGGAGAGTATGTTGGCCTTACCCAATGCTGATGGCACATCAGGCACTCACACTGTGTTACACAAAGTAACAAATATCACCATGGAGGAACTTCTGCCTACACTGCAACAATCATATGTAGGTAACACTAGCAAAATGGTAGATGTATGAAGAAGCTATGTTGGCTGTGCCTCCTCTTTCTTGGTTTTTTACGTTCAAGGCATTCCTTTCCTTTTCTCTCAGTGCGAGATGTGTAAGTTTGCAAGGCATGTAAATTGGTCTGAGATGAGGCTTAACATAATGACTGCTGATGTCATAAAGGTGCCACAGGTTTCCTAACTACGGTCTCCACTGAGGAACACCAGGGGCAAAAAAGTCCTTTGGATGCATACTTTCCAATCATTTTCCCTTCAGTTTTTCAACAGCACACCACCCACCAATACCAATAAAGTAGTTCAGGAGGAGAAAGTGAACAGCTAGACAAATATACTCTCAGTACAAAACATCTTTTAAGGTTTCTTTTCCATACCCTAAAAGACATTTAGAAGCCAAAGATGGCAATAATGCTTCTGCAAATGTCCAAGTTGCATTGCACAAGATAGTAGATGAAGAAAAAGAGTTGGTTTTATACCCCACCCTTCACCACCCGAAGAAGTCTCGGAGCGGCTTACAATCACCTTCCCTTCCTCTCCCCACAACAGGCACCCTGTGAGGTATGTGGGGCAGAGAGAGCTCTGAAAGAACTGGGACTAATCCAAGGCCACCCAGCTGGCTTTATGTGGGGAGTGGTGAATCAAACCTGGTTCTCCAGATTAAGAGTCCGCTGCCCTTATCCACTAAACCAAATTAAAACCCTTTGAATCATCATATTCCAAATTTCCAGACATACTTCAAACCATTAAACAAACCATCCTGAATGAAAAGAATTTAATGAAAACAATACTTCACATTTTATCTAGTACTTTTCATCTTCAAAGCACTTCAGAAACATTAATTAAAATGTGCAATATTTTTTTAAAAGACTGCTATCTTAGGAGAGAGAAGGAAAAGAAAACAAGAATGCATATTGGCAGCAAAATACCTCAGTGCAAAGATGACCTTTTGTTTTTGGAAACTAGCAGCTTTCGGCCACTTCACATATTACAAGCAAAAACAAAAACAAGACCTGAACACACAAATACAACACATGCACCTGCAATGTTCTCTATGATCTACCAAGACCTACAATGTTCTCTATGCACCTGCAATGTTCTCTATGATCTACCAAGACCTACATACACTCTTTGGGCTTTTTAAAAATGTGCACTATGCATATACAAGCTGCAAGATCAGTCCTGAGTTCTCACAACATACAGTACACAAGCATTAAGCACGCACCAAATACCCTGTATGTTTCAGAAGCACTGTGCCCACTAATTTCTATGTGTGAAGTATGTTCATTACCATCTTGAAAGTAACCAAAATTATAAGACAAACAAGTGGGGAACCCTCTAGGGATCTCATTTTTCACTGTATCCTACCCCCACTACTTCTTCTTTCTTTTCTCCTAGCACTCCCCATATTCTCTTCTCTTTCCCTGCTTCCTTCTCTCCTTCCCATCCACCAGGTAAACTACCTTTTATCTGCCCCATCTTCAGCTCTATTTATTATTTACTTACTTCATTTATACTCAACTTTCCTCCCCAATGGGGACCCAGAGCAGCATACATGGCTCTCCTGTCCTCCATTTTATCCTCACAACCCTGTGAGGTAAGTTGGGCTGGGAGTGTGTGACTGGCTCAAGGCACCCTGTGAGCTTCCACAGCAAAGTGGGGATTCATACCTGGGCCTCCCAGATCCTAGTCTGAAACTCTAACCACTACAACATACTGGCTTTTGTGTGGTGGCTGCTGCTGAATAGCAGTGAGCAGCTGGGCCTGCCAGTGGTTACACTCAGGCCTAGCCCTGGTGAGTCCTCCCTCAAAGGCCAGAACTGACCACAGTCCCTGCCTTTTACTGACAGAAACCAGCTGGGAGCCTGGCACACCTCACAATGGCTACTGCAGAAGGAATTAATTTCTTAAATGTACAGGTGCTGCTTCTTTTATTTTGGGTGGTTTTAAAAAACCCATCTATTTTTTATTTCAGATTTTTCTGCAAATCTGGGATTGTTCTCAGATTTATAAAAAATATCTGTCCTGTCTTGTCATGGCTGCAGTCTCCAATTTAAATATTCACAGATGGGGACATATTGAGAATCAGATATATTGATTTTTTTTGGATACTTCATTCCTGGTGGTATGATTAGCAGATAATTCAGAAGAGCCAAAACATCTCAGTTTCCTCATGTACACTTTGCTTGGATAAACAACCAAGGTTATACTACATTTTCTGCCCACTATATGCATAGACTGAGCAAAGAGACAGTGTCCTGAAACATACACATATACCACATAGCCTTTACAAATCACATGTATTTTGATCATTTTACAGGAATGAAGGGCTGTCACGTGTTTACCATTCAAAATGACAGCAGGTATGAAGATCAGCAGTCTGTGCTGAATGGAAATGGCTACCAAGGATTTCAGGCAGAGGAAGTACTTTCTTAACATCTGCTGCCTATCATTCTTTTAAACTGGAGATGCCAGAGACTGAATCTAAGTACTTCTGAATGCAAGGCATGGGCTCTGGTACTGAGTTACAGTTCATTCTTTTACCATTATTCTAATTTGGCTTCTTGACATCGACACATAGCCATACAAACACATAGACTTGCTAGAAGTCATCTAGCTCTGGAACCTCTGTTCCCAGTGACAGAATGACTGACAGTTCACAAACAGAGCATGGAGGAAACAGTACGCCCCTGATTTATATCCACAAAATCCGGTATTCAGAGAATTGCTGTATCTCGAGATATCATCTTGCTGTCATAGTTAACTGCTTTTAGAGCAAGATAGGCAAGCTAGTGGTCATCACCACATCTGAAACCATTAATTCCAAACAATTATCTATTCATTGTCTGAAGCAGTACTTCTGTTTGCCCATTTTGAACCTACTCTCCAGTTCCACAGAGTGGACCAAAATTCAGATATTAGGGGAGAGGAAATTTGTCCATCTTCTTCATACTATTTCATTCATAATGTTATAAGTTACCATCATGCCTTCACCTCCCACTTAGCCTACTTTCCTCTCAAATAAAAATTTCCAAACTCTTTAATCTGTCCATGTAGGGAAGATGCTCTGACTATTAGGTTTCCTGATGACATTATGTAATCGAAGTGTGTGTAACACTTCCTCCCCTTGATCTGATTTGACTACATGGCATCATCCCATGGCCAAATTTCTGGCTGCATAACATGAAAGTGTCATTATATTATACTGTCATTGAACAAAAGTGGTACATCTGAAAACAAGTGATGAGAAATGTACAAAAATTGGTAAGGTTCACAAAACTCACCCCAACCTCACCCCTTTGCCCCCAAAATTTAAGAACTGAAACTCACCACAACCCTAAACCTATAGCTTAATAAACAGCCTGGCTCTTCAGAACTCTGCTAAGGCTTGGCAACAATGAGCTTGCTCTAAACCCTATGGAAGACTGGCAAGACTCACTCATGTACTTTAGTGGAATGTGAACCTGTCCCTAGGAGCCAAAAATAAGTAGGATCAAAACCCTGAACGTCCGAAATTGAATTGCAAGCCAACAGAGCATGATGTTGCACCAGTTTAGTACACATTCACACTGATTTGCACACACACCCCTTCACTAAGACAACAGGGATATATAGATGATGTTCTTGCTTAATTAAATCTCACACAGGTTATCTTCAAATAGCTGGACCTAAAATTCATGGGCAGAGTACATCATCACCACTGGTTTAACCCTAAAACAAACTAGTGTTGCCAACCTCCAGGTGAGGCAGGAAGTTCTTCCAGAATTACAACTGAACTCCAGGCTACAGAGAACAGTTTCTCTGAAGGAAATGGCATTTTTGAAAGGTGGACTCTATGGCATTGGCATCATATGCCCACTGAATGCCTCCCAGGCACCACCCCACAATTCACCAGGAATTTCCCCAAGTCAGGATTGACAACTCTAATCATGACTCGAAGAATGGTCACAAAAGAAGCAAGGTACAAACAAAGACCCAAATATAAAATTAAAGGACTAGGCTGAATCTGCTGCCCAAAAGATCATCTATCTAAATGTGGGAAATGATACTTCTTGGTGCCAGAACTAGCTGATCATCCAAAACCATGAGAACCAAGAGGCAATTGTTCAAATCAGGCTGCAGATTGGGGGGGGGGGGTGTTTTGACTTGCCCAATTTAGTCTTCCATTCCCCTTCCCATCCACCTTTAAAATCTTGACCCCCCCCCACTAGATCAATGGTGGGCCTCAACAAGCTGATAAAAAATTTCAAGCTTTACTGTTATCATGAGGGCTTGTCCATCAATGTGGCAAAATTTCCAAAGGGAAAAGGAGAAAATAGCAGGCCAACCTATGGAACAGGTCAATCAATTTAAATATCTGGGAATCCACTTTGAAGCATCTCTTACTTGGAAAATACATTTGGATATAGCAAGGAACACAGCCTTGAGAGTCGAGAGGACAACTGTAAAATACTTCTACTCCTCAGGAGGTTAATTTATCCCCTCAGCCTTAAAGGTATTCAAAGCTAAGGTTCTAAACCAATTCCTATATGGTGCAAAAATTTGGATTCAGGCCACTTCTGAAAAAACGGATTCCATCCAGTATGACTTTTTCCAACTACTCCTAAATGTATCTTGGGCATAGCACTGAGGAAAAAGGTGAATTATCGATGGAAGCTAGGGCCTGGATTAAAGCATTTCTCTTTAAAGTAAAGTTTTTAAAATCTGAGGGAGGATCTGCTCTACTTGGGCTTATCCAGGCAGATAAATATTATAGCCAGTGGGATCAACTATTGGAAAAGAAAATGAAATGCCTAGGAATAACAAATGATATAATTAAGAATACAGAAGCTAAAAACACTCTAAGGCAAATTACAAAATGTGTAAAGAAGTTGGATGTTACAACTACGTCTATTAGGGCGTGCAGGGTATGTTCAGCACTCTATTTGGGAACTGCCCTCCCGATGCAACTGCCAAAATATTTTTAGCAAATTATCAGTCCCAAAACTAAGAAGAGCTTTTCCTTTGACAAGAATGAATGTTCTTCCCTTGGCAGTTTTGGAGGGCAGATATAATAGAGCATCATACTCTAATAGAACATGCAGATGCTCGTATGATACAACTGAAACCATCAAGCATTTGATCATGGAATATTCAACGAGTTGAAGGCTAATTTAGTCACCCATTTACTTATATATATGGAATTGCTAAATGTGTGAGCCCAGGCATCACGGCTACTATCAGATACAAATGATTGTGTCGTCCTCTCAGTGACAAAATTCATAGGCACAATAATCAAATATAAGAGAATTCATACCGAGTAAGGTCTTTTAAAATATTTTTTGGTTCTAATTTCTGCTTAAGGTGATAGCTGTATTAGCAGTCCTAGATAGATAGACCTCCCCCCATCATGTGTGCCATGGTGACTGTCTCACCAATGCCATTCAGACCTTATGGAAGATGGATAACTCTAGTGAAGATTAGTGATAGAATGCCCAGATGAGAGCACACTGCACTTCCTCATATTCAGACATTCAGAGAGATTAAATAAGTAAACAAAACATTGATGTTTGGTACTGTCATCTAGGTATGGTAGTGATTAGAAAACATGTTTTACTAGAAAAAGTTAGAGCACCCTTTTTGGTCCAAGTGCCCCCCCACACACACACAAATTGCAAGATCTACCTGTATTGGTGTGCTGGCAAACAAAATTAAAGGAGGAACTAAGGGTGTACTTGGAACAAGCTAAACCCTGGTGGGGCTGCCAGCATCTCAGTGATTCACCTTGGATGTGGCTGACAGTCAGTTTGGTGTAGTGGTTAGGAGCACAGACTCTAATCTGGGAGAACCAGGTTTGATTCCCCACGCCTTCACATGCAGCCAGCTGGCTGACCTTGGGTCAGTCACAAGTTCTCTTAGAGCTGTTCTCTCAAGAGCAGTCTTTAAAAGAGCTCTCTTAGTCCCACCTACCTCACAGGGTGTCTGTTGTGGGGAGGGGAAGGGAAAGGAGATTGTAAACTGTTCTGAGATTCCAAATGAAGGGTGTGGTATAAATCCAATCTCTTCTTCTTCTGGTGGCAGGGCAGGCCTGGGAGGTTATGATGGGCATAAGCTACACCTGTTGCCTTCTCCCACATTACTGGCTCCAAAAGCACCACCCATGTCTCTATTACTTGGGCAGAGATCTGGCCCTGGGTCTGGCCCTGCTGTGTCAATCTCTGCATACATGCCATGGCTGCCTACCCTTGTATGGTAGAATTACAATGCAGAAAGTTCTCTACTGCCAGGAACATAACAGTCAGCTTTGTATACAGTTGGCCCTCTGTTTTAAATTGAAAAGTTGTATTGGATTGACTTCTGTTGGTTGAAAGGGGTACCTTTCCACATTTTGCAGAGCCCTTCTTTGAAGAGAGACCTTCTGAAATTTAAAATTTATTAGAAGTAGCAACTGAGCAACTCTGCAGAACAATCTACAGCAAATATAAGAGACTATTTGTATCCTGAGAAATGCAAAAGGGCAGAACTAGTTCATTCTTTAAAAACAGAGGTGCAGCTGAAATTTCAGTCTGATCCTAACCTTTTAGACCCAGATAGAGCAACAGGCTATTCCCTATTCATGAACACAACTCCAATTATCATCAACAGAAATTCATCAATATTGTAAGGGGTTGGAGTTCAAAGGCTTTGTGGTTACATGACGAACTTCCCCCTTCATGGATTGACTTTTGGGAGGGGGGGAGGCTATGGCTGCAGTCACACATGTTAAATAATCCACTTTCAGTGCACTTTCCAACTGGATTTTTACTGTGTGAACTGACAAAATGCAGTTGGAAAGTGCACTGAAAAGTGGATTGAAAGTGGATTATTTAGTGTGCATGACCGCAGCCTATACCTCTGAAGTCAGTTTGTACTTAGATCTGGAATACAGCAGAGAAAGAACTTCATTACAAGGTTAGATTCCGAACAACAGCATGCAATTATTCCTGCCCAAACCAACAGGGATATTATTATAACAAGAAATGTTCAGATAAAGTTAGGCTGTGCAACATTGTGTCTCAGTACAGAATATACAAAGCGTTTTATTATTGCAAGTGGTACACAAAACACCTGCTCAAGAAATCACATGAGATGTTCAGTTCACCAGCACAATTTATTTGTCAACAGTGTGACCTTATTTGTCAACCGTGTGACCATATAAAAAAATGTTCTTTATAATTCATTATCTGCCCCCAAAAAGCACTAGCATTCTACTGCAAACTCCCAGACTATATTTGTACATTTTGTGTTATTTTTTTTTCTGCAGCTTAGCCAGCCAACACTCAGAATTCCAAGGAAACAGTACCTGACATTTTAATATTCAGTGCTATCCCTTGTTCTCTTACATGCATGTTCCTCCAATGTATGGAAGCATAATTACCATGCTGTATAAAACAACCCCAAATCCAACATTATGTTTTGTGAAAACAAAGGACAGGAGAACTGCCAGATTTACACCTGTTAGTTTTAGCCCTCTACCTTGATATATCTGCAGATATGTTCCTTCTTGTGCATTTGCAAAGAATATCTGTTATAGGAAGAATATCTGCTACACCAGCAGAGATGTTAAGCAAAGCACATATCCTGAGCAGGATGCAAAGAAGGGAGAAATGCATATAAAGCAGTACATGCCTCAACTATTTGGCTGGGAGGTTACCCCTTAAAGAGCTACCAGGCCAACTGGCCATCAATAAGTCTGCAGCAACTGCAGATCCCTGCCGCTCATGGAACCGGAGAGGCCAACACAAAGTTATCAAAGCAACATAAATTCCAGAAAGTCCTGCCAAATTTGAAACTCAGATTTACGTATTTATGTTGTTCAAAAAAAAAAATGCAGTTCACAACATCTGTCCCAAAGCTAGTTCTGAACCTTTTAAAAAATATCTTGGGAAACTGCAGTAGAATGCTTTGAAGCTAGCCTTTCATAATACATGTTCATCACAGCACAAGCCAGCATTGCCCCAGCTGGGGCTGAGCTGAGATATTTGCTTTTGCTGAGAGTATGTTGTTTACAGATACTGATTTGTCTTTTAAGTGCAGGACCATTTGGTATTACTTAGAAGCAGCTAAGAACTCTGGCTTTTTAAATATTTGCCTATTATCTCCAAGCTTCCAGTATGGCCAGGGAGAAGACAACAGCAACACCACCAGTCCCCCAAGTATATTGCTGAAGCAGGAGGATGAAGAATACAAGCAATAATCTACTCAGCACTATTTCTACATGAAGTTAAAATACTGCCAGTTCTAGCACAGCAGTCACAGGCACTTCTTGAAACTGCAAGGAAAGAGTAAGCAACCTTACAGATCGTTTATCAAAGTTCCTGTACTCCTTAGGTGAGAAAAGTGATAATAAATAGTCATTTATGTGACATTCTGAGTACAAAGTGATTCACCAGCCTTATCTCGTTTAAGCATTCAAGTCCCCTTTGATGTAGGGTCATTATTAATTTTAATGTATGGGAAACAGAGATTCAAACAGTACACTACATATATAAGATCACACACTAACTCTGGATTGTTACCTTCAGGTTCCATCCTCACAGCCCCTAACACTCATTACTACATCTGCACGTGTGAAGAGGAAGAGAAGAGAAAGACTCCTTCATTTTACCACCAAGCCATCCTGACTGTGTGAGGGCTGGAGTTTGTTACACTCAAAGCAACAATCTCTACTTCATGACCTGCCAAAGCACGTATGCCAGAATTAAGGTTGGAACTCAAATTCCTGAAATCCAAGTATAACCCACAATCCTTATATAATTCTAGTTGTCTCACTTTTATTATTATAGATATAAATAATTGTGTCCCAAAAATTCTACTAAATAGAAAATACCAACTAGTATTTTCCAAGTGTTATTATGTTTAAAATATGTGTTCTTTCTGTATTTCTCCTATTCTACCTTCAACAATTTGTGAAGGGAGGAGTACTGAATGATGGCTCTCCAATCCAGAGCATCTGCATTGGCACATTTGCCTGCAACACTGGCATAACATCATGTTTTGTATTCTTGCCTTGGCACACTGGTTGGCATTCCCTCTCCTAAATGTCTATTAGTTAACGTGGTAACATTTATCTGGAAGTAGATCCCATTTGTTATTTCCCAGTGAACATGCTTAGAACCAGACACAAACTTCCTAGGCAGTTTCATTTAAAGGTTAAGCAGTTTTTAGTCCATACAGAGTTTAACACAGTGCACATTAGCTATATTCAAAGGTTTATAAAGCACTTTTCAGCTTGTTGAATACTTCACAGGCATACAGTATTAATTTTACACCTTGTAACGTACATTCCTCCACCAAGACTATGCAGATGGCATACTAACCAAATCTTACACCTGAAAAAGTGTAAGACGTGTACAAATACTCCATGCCAACTACTCAAGATTCTGCTGCAGTTTAATCCATTTTTACATATGCCTCTAACATCAGGCAACCATTAAGAAAGCCTTTGCTTGATATCGAGCAATTACACATCTGTCCAACAGTTTCTTCTTTTTAAAAAAATAAAAAATAGAAGGGTTCCCCCACACACACACACCCTGGTTTGATGTCATCCTTGGAAAAGAAGGGTATCAGATAGGCTCCAGAATGCGTAATACAAACCAGGATTCTCTCCAACAGCTCTTGCTGCCAAACTTCATGTTACCTCCACAGAGGTAGTAACTTGTTTATTTGTTCCTCAGGGAGACCAGCTTAATGAACTAAATGACACGATTCAGAGATATTGATAACAGTAGAGACCTGTCCAAGGAAGACACCTAGGTAATGTGCAGAAAGAATCCAGTTCAATTAAACAGTCATCTAGCACTGTATTTAAGGAGCAAGAAGCAATCTGTTCCCTGAAAGGGTCCCATTTAAACAGATTGTCTAATAAGACAGGACTGGCAGTTTAATAAATTCAGAGAAGGCTTCCTAGAGAAGAAAGGGACAGGGTTGATAATGTGGTAACTCTTTACGGAGCCAAACCATTAAGGCAAACCAACTAGAAAGCCGGCTTTCTGAAATGCTGAAGTGAGCTTTCTACCATGCTCATAAACACACACACTTGGTTGCCAACAAACAGCACTTCTTTTCCGATACAGGGAAAAAACGATGTGTGTTGCTACCTGTTAAGTAAAAGATGCAAAAAGGATAAAGTGAGACCTTTGATGCTCACAGAGTAGGGTTTTCAAGTTTCACAGAATGTCCATTGGGGATTTCAGCACAATTGTTCATCCCTATTTCCTGCTCTAGGGAGTCCATAATATTGTTGGTGTTTTTTTGCTTTCCAAGGCAAAAACAAAGGACAAGGCTTTTTCACAAGCAATCCTACACACAGAGATTCCTTACTAGTATAGAATAAGTGCAACTGAACAAAGTGGGATTTATTTCCTAACAGTGTGCGTTGCCTCCATCCTTCCTTCTTCAATCTCCCAAACCACACAAAATCTGTCCTTTTTATTAACCATCCTTATGTCACTGAATAGAGGGGAATATTTTTTTTAAAAAAAATGAAAAGCTGCATAATTAATTATACTTATAAGCTGTTTCAGCGGGTTTTATGTTTCAGAAACCTTTTTTTCAGACTTATGAAGAACTTCTCTGTCTCACACCCACCTGGAATGCATTTTTCTCTCTCCATCCATGCCTTTCCACATGCTGCACACAACCCAACAATTCTGCTACAAGGATTCTTTCTCCCCCAAGAACACTGTCATTCCTTCTGGAGTCTGCAGTGCAAAGTATCTGAGTTCAGAAGGGAAGGGGTGGTCTTTACAGACTTACTGAGAAGATGATGCTCTGCAGTTTCAGCACCACAAATGAAACTCTTCCTGAACTTCAGGTGTTACTAGAAATATAGTTCTGCTTTAAGCAGCTTCTTCAGTGGCTGAACCTCCAGTGCCTTCTTCTCCATCAGGGGACAGAGCTGTAACAAATGCAGGTGGCAAGCTGGCATTTGATATCATCTTGACTCTTGTGTGTCTTGGCAGGACAACAGAATGGTGTTTGTTTTTGAGAATAAGCAAAGTAAATAAGTCTGTTAAGTTTTTTGGGGGGAGGGAAGGGGAGAATCCAGCATGACACAAGTTGCTTAAACTTGAAGTCAAAACTAGTCCTCTTCTTCTTAGTACAGTAAAAGGGAATGACTGATATCACCAGCCTGAGGCTATGATTTCATACAGAGTTACATGGAACTCCGTAGGACTTACTCTACTGGAGCGATGCACAGACTTAAGCAGCACATAGGGCATGTAGCTCCCAAACATGGCTTCAATTTAACTCTCAGCTCCTGGAGACTCGCTGGGTGGGGGGATGGGGCGAGAGAACTAAGGCTGCAAATGCCAATTTATTTGGAAATAAACACCAGTGGCCGCAGTGGGACTTGTTTCCGAGTAGGGAGGCGTTGGATCTGGCGGAACATTTGGGAGAGAGAAAGGAGGCGAGAAAGAAAGGCTCCCCCTTGCTTCCTATTCGCAGAGCAGTAGGAGTCTCAGCATCAGCAGCACCCAAGCTGAAAGCAGCATCTTACCTTCTCTGTGGCTGCCGCCGCCGCCGCCGCCGAGGACAAGTCGCGAGTCTTTGCCAAGGGGGCTTCCCCGGCGAGGCTGGCCGCTTCGAGACCGGGGGGCTGTTGGGCTTCTCAGGACCGGCACTCTCCGAGCAGACGCGGACCGGGGAGGGGAAGAAGCCTCCTTTCAGCGCTCCAGTCCGCGCGGGGCGGGGCGCGGCGAGAGGCAGGAAGGCTCCGAGAGATCCAGCCACAGTCCGACGCTTCGGGGAGAACCTCTCGAGCGGTCCCAGTCGGGGGAAGCGCCGGCTCGTCCGATCGGCGGAGGCAAAAATTAGAGGCGAGAGAGGGGCGGAGGACCTCGCGGAGCCCGGGGCCCCCTCCCCGGCTGCCTCTTCAGGGCCTGCGCGCTCCTCCGCCGTCCATGCCGTCTTGGGGGGACACAGCCCCACGGGGCCGGGTGCGCGCCCCGCGCTGCGCACAGGCCCTGCCGCCGGCCAGGGGGGGCCCGGGGCGGCCAGGGCAGGGGCAAGTCCCGCTAGCTCCGCCGCGGCCTCCCCGGGGCCTGTAGGCACGCCGTGCGGGCAAAGTGAGGCCCGGCCCCGGCTTGGAGAGGCTGGCGGGGAAGCCCCGAGGCAGGTCCGCCGGCAATGGAGCGGCGACGAGGGCACAACCGGGCAGCCCGGCCTGGGTGGCCGCTGGGTGCCGCGCTATGTTGCGCTCGGGCTGCCTTCGCTTCGCTCGCTCGCCGGGCTTCTTCTCCTCAGCAGCGCCTCGCCGCCGCCGCCGCCGCCGCTCCAAGTGCCACCACTCCAGCAGCCGGCTTCGGTGCTCCCCGGAGCCAGGCTGCCCCCCCACCTCGCAGGGAGGGAGGGGAAGAGGGCGGGCTCCGGGCGGCGCTAAGCTAGGCTGCTTCCCCGTGTGGCCGTCCCCCCCTCCCTCGCTCACTCGCTCTGTGACGCGAGGCAGACTAGGCGGCGGCGCTCGGGAGCTCCCTCCTCGGCCAGTAGGCTGCGCGGCCGCCCCAGCCCGACGAAGTGGCCGCTCGCTCCGCAGCAGCTGCAGCCACCGAGGGTCTCCGGCGCTGTCTGTCTGTGAGGCGCCGAGGCGGGGCCAGCCAGCCCACCGACACACACATACACACACGCCGCCCAGTGACAGGCGGCGAGCCAGGGCCCAACCAGGAGCAGCCCCCTGCTGCAGAGGCCCTCCCCCGCCTCAATAAATAGCCTTCATACGTTTGGCACCGGATAAGGGGACGAGTCATGAGGAGTATCCCTGACGGCTGCCCCCAATGCGTAAGGCCGAACGGCCTGAGGGCTCCCCCCCCACAGTTGTCGCTTCCCTCCATGCGCCTGCGGGGGCACAGGAAGCCGTCCAGGAGCCAGCGAGCGCCGACTCGGCCACGCTGCCTCCTGTTTCGGGGTCCTCCCCCGGCTACGGGTGGCTCGAAGCAAGTCGCTGCCGGTGACCTTTGTCCGTCTGCATTTGGGGGGAGGGGAGAGGAATTGCTTTGCCGGGGTGGGAGGCAGAGAGCGTGTCTGTCTGACTTCTGAGTGGGCGGCGCGGAATCCGGCTGTCCATTTGCTTGGAAGTAAAATACAGTCCAGTGCACTTTCTAGTATATACAGGTCAAGGGTCAAGGATAGGCGTTTAGGATCCCGCTGCTAAACTTGCACTTAAACCGGAGTTGTCCTGATTTAAGAGGGGAATAGTTTTCTGTAGCTTGTCTATTACAGCCGAAGAAGTTAAAGATTTTTCTCTTTCCTTTCTTCTCACTTCCTTTAGTCTTTCAATAAAAATGGGATTACTCCTGTACCATGCAGGTATATGGTCGTACATCTCGAAATATTATAGGGCAACAAAAATAACATCTAATATCACTGATGCCATTAAAATGTCAATGTCCCACATACTGAAATAATATCTAATTTCCTGGTCCCCTTAACATGTCAGATTTTAATACCACTTCCCTTTGCTCATTTTTTTTAAGTGTGGAAGAATTTGACTCTGTGATGGCTTTTCTGTATTCTGGAACCAGCTAAAAGCAAGACATAAACATCTAAAGTTTGGGGGGGGGGTGCAATCCAATGTAAGTATTTCCTCAGTAGTCAACCCCATGAAATTCAGAGGGACTTCTGAGGATGTGTGCATAGGATTGCCTCATTTTTTGTGGACTTTGGACACATGCTTATGTAGGGTAACACATGTGAAGTGGATTATTGCCATAAATTAACCTATTAAGAAGGAAAGCCTTTGGTAAAAATGAGCCAGGGAATAGTCCCGAGGATACAGAGTAAAGGGAACAAAACATTTTAGGCAGCTGGAGAGAAGCACTTAAGAGACAACATTTTTTTTAAAAAAATGCCACAGTTCTCCCCATTTAGTCCACCCACCTTTTTTCACATTGAGGGTGGAAGTAGAATCACATGTGCTAGTAATAATGGAAATAATCACGGGTGGGAATGATACCAACTGAACATTCATTGCTTTTACTTCCAGAGCAATAACTGAAAATTATGGGGAGAAATGACATCTTTGAAAACCTTTACACTACAACAGATCCTACAGATTTTAATTTGTTCCCTTACAACAGCAATTTAAATAGGGTGACTTACTCAGGAGGGAATTATGCTTTATTGCAGGTTTAAAGAAGTCTAGGGGTTTTAAAAATAATGTTTTGCAGCTGGTCTACCAAAATATCTTGGACTTCAGAACTGTTTACTTAACAGAAGATAGTATTTGCCATACCGCATCAAAGCATTCGTCCATCAAATCTAATATTCTGCCTCCAGCGGTGCCCAGTGCTGAATGCTTTACAGTTAGAGTTATATCAGATGAACTGAAGTATACCATAAAGCTCAACATGGCAGTGATATCATTTAACTGCTGTGGACTGGGACGGTTGACATGTAATGACACCCCAGAAAACCATATGAAAAATATCTCAGCAAATCTACAAAAGCGACTGAGTTCTAACAAGAAATGATGATTGGGAGAAATTCTATAAGGCACGCTGGCTGATCTTTTTGTAAAGAAAACTTGCAAGCAGCCTAGCCCAAAGAATTACTCCAAAGCAAAAAATATGGGGGGTGGTGAGGAATCAGTCTATAATAACATTTTTCTTCTTTTCTACATGAAGCTGCCTTTTACCAAGTCAAGCTCTTAGTCTATCAAGGTCCATATTGTCTACTATGACTGGTAGCAGCTCTCCAGGGTCCAAACTAGAGGACTTTCACATCATCTACTTCCTCGTCCCTTTAACTAGACATGCTAGAAATTGAACCTGGGACCTTCTGCATGCAAACTAGATGCTTTTCTACTTAGCCACAGCCCTCCTCTCTCTAAAGTGCTTGAATTGCAACTAACTTTGATCACAGGTCTGAGACCAAGAGACTGGATGGATCTTGGGAGAACTGGAGATACCTAATAAAATACTAGGAAGAAAGGACCCTTCCTGGCTAGGTTATCTTTGCCATTAAAACCTCTCTTGTTTGCATAATATCTGCAGTAATCTATGTATGGTGTGGCCTAGGAAAATAAAAGTGGTTGGTTAACCACAGGCATTTAACCACAAATAAGTTGGACTTAAAATATAAAGTTCCTCCATTATTCTAGGCAACGTGAGCCATAAAGAAGCTTTCTCAAATAAAAGCAAATCAATCATCAGTAGAACGCACAAAATAATGATTTGCTGCTCTGTTTATTGAATTGCAAGTCACTATAAAAGCTACCAAACGTGTGCAATAAAAGCAAAAGAGAAAAAATTACTTGTCATTTAATTGGCATTTACTTAGACACTAAAGCAAGCAATCTTACATTGCAATATGCAAGACATGTGATGTGCATAGGAAACCAAAGAAGAAGGAAATCATCTAATCAAGTTCATGGGCACTTGAAACTTGAGACTGAAATCAGATCAGTGAGTCTGTATCAATCAAAAGGTGATGAACAGCCTGTCAGCATCTGAGGGCATTGTAACTTGATCTCAGGGAAGGGATGAAGGGGTCCAATAATCTACTTAGATATTAATATGCCACTTTCCTCCCCAATTCAAAGGGAGGATTCAAAGGAGCTTACAACATTGTTCTCCCTTCTTTCAGTTTATCCTTACAATTCCAAAAGAAAAAGAATAGTCAGTTTTTGTACCCCACTTTTCTCTACCCTAAGGAGTCTCAAAGCGGCTTACAATCGCCTTCCCTACCTCTGCCCACAGCAGGCACCTTGTGAGGTAAGTGGGGCTGAGAGAGTTCTGAGAGAACTGTGACTGGCCCAAGGTCACCCTTCATGTGCAGGAGTAGAGAATCAAACCTGGTTCTCCAGACTAGAGTCCTCCGCTCTTAACCACTGCACCACATTGGCTTTCAAAAGACATTCTGTATGGATCCTTCTTAGGTATCTGAGCATGCAAGGCCATGTTATGCCTAGTTTGCAGGTCTCAGCACATTATAAATGCCTCTGAACCTTAACACCCTGAAATAGCATTGCTAGTGCCTAGTATTTGGCTATCCTACAAAAGTACCCACACTGCAGGAGGGGTCCAGACTTACCATTCACCAGCAATGAGATAATTGTCATGTATCCATGACTGAACAAATTAAAACATGAAAACTCACCAGATCCAGTTGGTATACACTCAAATGTTCTGAAGAAATTAAAATGTGACATTACTGATCTCCTAACAAAAATATGAAACTTGTTGCTAAAATCACCTATACTTCCAGAGGATCAAGGATTGCAAATATAACACCATTAAAAAATAAGAAGAATCCAGAGGGGATCCAGGAAATTACAGGCCAGTAAACTTAACCAATATTCTGGGTAAGCTGGTGTGAATTTCCATTAAAGATAAAATTATTAAGCACACAGAGGAATAAACCTTAAATGAGTAAGAATCCAACCATTTGGAGTTCTGTGAGAGAGTGAACAAATCCACGCACTTGGGCTTCAGGGCTGGTTCACTCACTAGGCGAACTAGGCATTTTTGCCTAGGGTGGGCCAGCCCTTAGGGCACCAAACTGCACCCAGCCCCCCCCCCCAACTAAAGCCCCCGCGCCCCCGCCAAAAGCCCTGCATCTCCCTGACCTAGCTGGGGACAGGCAGCCTGAGTGGTGAGGCAGGGGAGTCCGGCGCATGGGCAGGGCTGCCCCCTCCCACCGAGTGCCTGGCTGGGATGGGAAGGTGTTGCCGAGAGCCTGAGTGTGGGGGGGGGGAGCACTGGCCTGGCTGGGCACCACCAAGGCGGGCAGGGGGGCGACGTTCCTTCCTGGACCATCTCGGGCTGCTGTCATCGCCGTCAGGGCTGTGCGGGAGGTGCTCCAGGCTGGGCTGTGGGCCTTGGGGCACACACGTGCCTGCCTGCCTCTTGCACTGAGAGCCTTCCGTGGTGGCCTCGGGATTGGCTCCGCTGTTGCCTGGCAACTGCCCACGGCTGCGGCTCACTGGCCACAGGAGGCCCCATCCCTCCTCCCCCGGTGCCCCCCCCTCAGGCTCTGTGCCCTCAAGGGCTGCCCCTCCCCACACTGTGGGCTAGGAGTACTGCAAGAACAGGCCAGGCTGGCGTGGGGGGACGTCTTGGAGGAGCAACCTCAGAGTCAGGTGAGTCTCGGGGGCGAAGCCCTGGCCAGGCCCTGGACCTCCCTTGCCTGGGTGGGACACCCACCCTGAGATGGCTGTGGTCGGAGCAGCCCATTTCCCGGGGCCTGAGGGGGCGGGCTCATGCTAAGCTAAAAATCCGCCCTTGAGGGCCTCCTTTCCTGAGCACAAACCCAGCAGGAAAGGAAGGGCTCGGGGAATGGGGAGCCCCAGGGCTCTTTTTTTTGGGGGGGGCAAGTGGGGAGAAGACGGTCCTGCATAAGAGACTCACCGAAGCCAAACGCCGAAGGGAAGCTGGGGACAGCCCCACCTGCAGACTCCACCAGTTCTCCACTGCTCCACCTGAAGCCTCCTTTCCCCAGTCCTGAAGACCCAGGTGGGGGGAAGCCACAGGAGGGGGTAGATGCTGTCCTGCCCCACGGCACTTTCGTTGTGGTGGTGCACCGCGCATGTGTGTTTACACGTGCACCCAAAGAGGCATTTTGCAGGGGGTTTGGAATGCCAACGGAACTGGGTCTGGGGGCAGCAATCGGGTGCCTTGTTATTTTCTTCCAGGGCAGGGGAAGATTTTGGATTCAGCTGGAAAAGGCAGAAGAGGACCGAATTCCTGGCGGGTGCCTGTTCCCTGCCCACAACCAGCTCGCTCGGCCAGGCAGGTCAGACCTGCGTTGTCACCGGCCCAGATACGCGGCTGGGGGATTCACATGCTTCGCTGACCTGGAACCCTGGGGCAGAAGAGTGGCGGATGGGGAACGGAGGGTGAAGGGAGTCAGGCAGGAGAGAGCTGCGACACACCGCTTTGACCCTTTGAAGCGGTCTGTCCGGAGTCAGGCCAGTCCATGTGTCCGACTGCCGGGGCCCCCAGGGGCTCCTGGGGAGAGCGGCCTCCTTCTGCTCATGTGGTGGGCAGCATCTCCCTGCAGTGGTCTCTCCTGCTCTGACCAGCAGGCTCTCTGGGGAGAGGTCTTTCTCCTCACCTCCCTAGAAGGCTTGAACCTTCTACACACCACACCGATGTGTTCTCCCTCCGCACTGCAGCCCTGATCCCAGCCCCTGCTGTTGCTGGGGCCCCTAAACACAAGCGGTTCTGCACCCTGTTCCAAGGTGTGTCTTCCCAGTGGGGTGCCAGGAACATGGAGGGGCCAGCCAGCGGATTTTGGTGGGCGCACGGGGGTGGGGGCGCCAGAAGGGATCCTCACCTAGGGTGTAAAATAAGCTGGGGCCAGCCCTGTTGGGCTTTCAAAAAGCTTTTGACCAAAGCTTTCACCAAAGGTGTCTGGATAAACTAAGCTGTCACAGATGGTCCATTTGAGAATTAAAAACTGGTTAAGGAACAAGAAACATAAACCAGGAGCAAATAGTACTTGCAATGAAGGAAAATAAGCCATAGGGTTCCATAGGGAACAGTATTGTGGCCAACGCTATTTAAAATTTTTTGTTTTATTTACTTTATAGTCCATCTTTCTCACTGGAACTCAGGATGGATTACATAGTATAAGACAATGCATCAGGTTGCATGAGAGATCCAATAAACAAGTACTATAGGACAAGGATTACAAAAAAGGGTGGGAGCCTACTTGATGGACTTAAGCAGGCTATTCCACAAAGTGACAGCCACAACAGAGAACCCACATGGCTGTTCCAAGTCCATTTGCAGTGGGGCACCTAGAGAAAGCTTTGCTCAGGTGCACAAAGATGTCACAATGGAGCACAGCAGGAGAGACAGTCCTACAGATAAGTTGTTTCAGTACCTTGAATTGAACCCAGTAACTGATAGGTAGCCAGGAGTGACTGCAGAACTGCATGGTTGCATGCTGACTCTGAGAAGGTGCAAAGCTATCAACCTATGTGGGAGGGGGAGGAAAAGAAGAGTCAAGGAGTAGGGCAAAGTGAGGATCTGGGCTAAAGGAACACCGGAGCAGAGCCAAGAGAAAATGTTCTATTCATATAAAGTGCAGAACAATTTCATCTTCTTACAGTCCTGCCAATCAGCATACTCAAATATGACCACAGGCCAATGCAGTCCAAACAAGGCGGGGGGAACAACTGTAACTCAAGAGATAAGAGCAATAAAGTTTTCAAATCTGGTTACACACTACATTTTGTTTAAGCACTTAGCATTTAGAACATATTCTGGGGAACCACTCATTCATTTTACACATGGGAAATACTGTACCTTTATTGATGATTAGTCTGAACTCCAGGCTGAGAAGCAGAGTAGACAAACTTCCAGATTACACTAAATTATTCAACATGTAAACCAAAACCGATTATGCCAAACCCAAGGAATGAGCAGATGAATATGTGGCCAATGAAGTTCAGTGTGGGCAGCACTGGAAAGGGTCAGAATACGATATTCAAAACCATCAGGCTTTGGATAAGGCTAAGGGAGAGTTTAGTCAACTAAAGAAATAAGTCAACTAAAGAAGGTTTGTAGGAGTTTATAAAGACATACATGAAGTGGAGAAAGTGGACAGAGGGAACTTTTTTGTCCTGTCATGTAATGCTAAGCTTGTAAGCACCCAGTGAAGCTGATAGGCAGAAGATTTAAGACAGACAAGAAAAAGGAATTATCTCGGTGGAATAGTCTACAGGGTGTAGTGATGCACATCAGCTAAACTGGTTTTAAAATGGGATTAGACAAATTAATGATTGCTAAATCCATTGATGAAATGGAACTCCCATGTTCAGATGCAGTAGGTTTCTAAATGCCAGTGCTGAGGGGGGTAATGGGAAGCTTTGACTTCTGTGCCCTCAGCAGGACGCTGGGGAGGGGCATCTGTTTAGCCACTTAAATACAATGCTGGACTGCATGGACCATTAGTCTGATCCAGTGCAGCTGCTCTTTTGCCTTTATGTCGAATGGTATCTAGACAGATCTAGCATGGCCTGACATGATGAGGAACCTGTCAGATTATAGTAAGTCACACAGACAAAATGCTGTTGGAAGTCGAGAGATGCTTGCTGTGCAGGCAAGGAGACTAACAGCTGGGAAGTTTTTGGGAGGAGAATCTAATCAAGAGGGAATCTAAAGATCCCGAGTTCAGAGGCAGAATGTCTAAAGGAAGGAGACAGAATAGGCCAGGGATCCCAAACATGGTTCCTGCGGGAGCCAAGTTGTCTGCCAACACTTTTCCCAGCACCAACTGTATTCAAAAGTGGGTGGGACCAAGGGGCTCCTGCCCAGCTGGGTTTCTGATTGGCCATTAGAGATCCAATTGGCTGTGCAAATTTAAATAATGTTGTTCTATTGCAGCTACTACTAAAAAGTTGGTTTTATTCTCTCTTACAGCTCTTTCCCAGTGTTTTTTCCCCCCATTACTTATTTTATCCCCTGTACTTGGGCTTCCTTTTTGTGTGGCTCCTCCTCTCATGGCAGCCTTTTCACAGTTGGCTCCTACTTCTGTGGTGGCCATTTTGTGTTTGTACCCTCCACCTTGTGTCAGAATTCTAGAGATGCCCACAGGCTCAAAAAGGCTGGGGACTCCTGGAGTAGGCATTGCTATGACAAACAGGAAACTCTATGGAGGATTAGAGGAGAATGAGCTGAGGAAGATAAATATCTGAAAGAAGAGGGAGAAAGGGGAAGACAAATGAGGAAAACCATCATAGTTGATCTAGGGACAGGAGAGTCTGTGTGATGCTGACAGGAAATGCATAAAACATGAGGACAGCTAGACACATAAAAAGGCATTAGCTGGGAAGCTGAGTGGGATGATGGTTAAGAATTAGGGAGGCTGAAGGAAATAGGGCAGATCCAGCTCCTTGTCTATCTTAGGCTTTAGGATGAACGGGATGCGCCTGGCCTTCAGCCATATGGGCCAAACCCCCAGGTTGAGTTGTAGGGAGACTGGAGGTCCGGTGTCGTGACTGAATGTCCCATCAAATACTGCTGGGAATTCGTCACACACCCTCTGAAGTCTTTGGTGGCCATGTGGTGAACCCCACTCACTCTGAACCCAAAGGGTGTAAACCAAACAAGTCCTATGAGGCTTGTGTGACTGCCTCTTACTACCAGCAGATCCAAAAGTCTGTCAAAGTGCCAGTACTGCACTCAGAACTTGCCCTCCCCCAGGATGGACACCTCATTTTTAGAAAAATCCCGTAGGGTGAAGTCAGTCTGCTGCAAGGGGGGGGCCCTTAGGACAGAGTCTCTTAAACATGCCCTCAGAGATTATAGAGATGGAGGACCCGGTGTCAAGCTCCATCGTGCAGGGCCAATACAGTAATTTTGTCAGGGGTGTCCTGGGGCAAGTTCAGTACCTGCTGCTGCTGTATGGAGGTGGTGTGAAGATCTGCAGAGTGCGTTGATGTTGGGGTTGCTGCTGGTCGCCTCCGGATCCCCCTGGTCTGACAGGCCCTAGTGATATGGCCGACCTTTCCGCAGTTCCTGCACATGGCATCCTGAAACTGACAGGTCCTTGTCTTGTGGGGGTCTCCGCAGCTGGTGCATGTGGTCTGTGTGGCAGTGTCACTGGCCCGTGGCGGTGCAGATGGTCGTCGCTGTATTGATGGCGTGTGGCATCAAACAGGACACTGGAGCTGTAGGACCTCATCAGTTTCATCTTCCGAAGTGTCCACGTGGTGGGCAGCAGTGTTCGGTTTCTGGAGAAGTGGTGGGCTTTTCGCATGCTGGACCCCCGTGGTGAACTGCTCTGCGGCTTCTGCGGCTAGAGCCATCTCCATGGCCTCTTTGAAGTCAGGGTCACCTTTTGCGAGGAGCCTACTCTGGAGCTGCGTGTCCCTTATTCCACAGACCACCTGGTCCTGCAGGGCATCCTCAAGGTTAGTGAAGTTGCAGTTTCAGGTGATCCATCATAGCGCTGTGATGAAGTCCGTGATGGATTCATTGGCAGCCTGGTTCCTCATGTGGAATGCATGGTGGGCAGCGATGACAGATGGCTTAGGGGAGAAGTATTCCTTGAGCTGGCCCAGGATCATCTAGTAGGCCATGTCTTTGAGCTCCACAGGAGTGATGAACAAGTGGGCGATCTCATAGGTCATGTGGCAGTGCATAGATGCATGCTCACGGTCTGGTTTGGTGTAGTGGTTAAGTGCTCGGACTCTAATCTGGGAGAACTGGGTTTGATTCCCCAGTCCTCCACTTGCACCTGCTGGATGACCTTGGGCAAGCCATAGTTCTGGCACAGCTGTTCTTGAAAAAGAGCAGTTTCTGTCAGAGTTCTCTCAGCCCCACCTACCTCTCAGGGTGTCTGTTGTGGGGAGGGGAAGGGAAAGGAGTCTGTAAGCTGCCCCATGACTCCTTTGGATAGTGAAGGGCAGGGTATAAGTCCAATCTGTTCTTCTTCTCATGATGATGATGATTATACTCATTCCTACTTTTCTGTTACCTCTACCAGTTTTGAATTAAGAAGCTGAATAGCTGACTTTAGTTTCTGGGGAAAATTAGTCAAATTGTAGGCCTTAGTGAGAGGTGGGGTAATAGCGGAGATCTTGCTACCAATGTTTACAGGGATTTTTCCCTTTATGAAAGCTCTTAATAACCAGTCCAAGGGTAAAACAGAAAATGTTTTATTAAAGAATATTTAGGGATTATAACACACAAGCAGCACACAAGAAACATACAAGATCTGTGGAAATAAAGAGAGGAGCAGGATAATAGTGGGGGTTGAGGTGATAGGCAGGTCCATTGTCCTGAGTATGAAGATGTGGGGGGTAGTTGCAGCTTTCAAGGCAAGCTCTCATGTGCTTTTTCCAGGGTCACATCCTAGGCATAATTATGTGGCCTGCCAGTCCTGACTTCCATCGTTGTGTTCACTTATGTCAAGTTGCCTGGTATATGGACTCCTGGGGTACCCCTATGGGGTCCACTGGTGGTTGAAATGACCCCTCCTTTGGACAGGGGAGCAGCATACTTATACTTCAACATGCATATATTCTAAAGAAGGCTAGAGTCTTCTTAATATACAAACACTCTGGCCATATGCAATTGTCTTCATCATTTCGCTCCTTTGTGTTATGAAGCAGGCCCAGCCGTAGCTACATTGAATCATTTGGGGGCCTTTCCATCAGGGCCCCCCAACTTACTACCCTGGACAGGCAGGCAGGCAACCAGGCAAGCCCCAGATGATATGCACTCGCCGGCCAGCCAGTGGGCATAGTGCCTGGCAGCCCAGCGTAGCCCTCCTCCCTCACCTCGCCTCACCCTGTGGAGCTCCGCTCTGCCCCTGGCCGGGATGCTCCTGGCGGCCACCTCGCCATCTCCAGCCCCAGCCAGTCCCTCCCATGCTGGGCAGAGCAAGAGAGTGACCCTACTCGCCTGCCCGCCCAACCAGGCAACGACGGTTGGGACAGGATAATGAGAGGCCATGGTGGGAGTTGCGGAGTCACCTTCAGACACCTGCCCTCTCCCAGCTTGCTGTCTTTGGTGCCCGCCCGATGGAGTCTGCAGCACCACCTCTGAAAGGAAACAGCAGAGGAGGGGGGGGAGGGGGCCCACCCTCCACTTTCAAGCAGCTCTATTCCCTCCCGCGGCAGCCCACTCCCTTCCCAACTCTCCTCAGCTCGTACCACGTGGAAACACATGACTCCGTTTGCCCCACACCGTGGTGGCGCCTTTCGTGCTTTTCTCCCCACCTCACTAGAGCGCCCGAGGTGGTGACTCCTGAAGCCACTGCCTCTCTGCAAACCAGCAGATTACAGCTCTTATTTCTCGTGGAGGGCAGGCAGGATCCAAAAAGCAAAACAGTTTATTGATGCTGATGATTCATAGGGCTATTCTAAATGATCGCACACCCACCCAAACCCATTGAAGTCAACAGAGTTCAGAAGGGTGCAGCTTCAGTGCCCCCTGAATTATTTAAAGGCCCCTCGATTTAAGAAATCCTGGCTATGGGCCTGTAAAGAAGCAACATGATCTGGGCTACTGCATGTGATGGGAGATTTTATCCATTACAGAGGCAATGGGGGAGCAAACCACCAGGACTGTGGACCATCAGGTTGTCCCAGTAACATGTGGATTGATCTACTAATCTGAAATTTTGTTGTTGTTCAGTCGCACAGTCGAGTCCGACTCTTCGCGACCCCATCAACCACATTACGCCTGGTCCTCCTGTCTTCTATAGTGCTCTGGAGTTTGCTTAACTTCACGTTCATTGCCTCAATAGCACTGTCTACCCATCTCACCCTTTGTCATTTGAAATCTGAAATACCCAACCTTTAATCATTGTTTGATTCCAGAGGAGCACCAATGAGCTTTCTACACAAGTGGAGCCAGACCATTTTATTTGAAATTTGAAGGGGGTGGGGAGGGAGAGTGAGCAAATAAGGGGCAGAATGGATCAAGAAAAATGTGCTAAACACTGAACATGCAGTTCCTATTTTGCCACTGAACTGAAGAACACAGCAGGAGGAGGAGGTGGGTCTTACCTAACCTGGTTTATCAGGACAACTTTCCATTAAAGTACCGTTGAAAAGCTTTGCAACAGATAATAGACCAAATCCTCCAGAAAGTAAATCCAAGCTCTACAAGCTGATGGAAGGTCTATTGCACCACAGCAATGGAGACCAAAGAGATTATAAATGCTGTATAAAACAGACTGCAGGACAATATCTGGGAATAGGAGCAATTAACTGACTTATACCAGCATACTCCTATGAACCACTATCAACGATGAGCATATTTTACAATACCCTGAGACTACAACACATCTGAGAATGTGAGGACAGCATTTCATCTTCAGCTCTTGCTGTTCAATGCTCCCATCTGGAAAAAGAAATGGGACAAGACAATGGAAAGAAACGTACATTGTAAAATAATGTCTATGTTTTACAGGAAGCACTTCACCCCCCCCCCCCCAATTTCCTGACCTTTTTTTTTTTTTTTTTGCAGTTGATGGAATATGATTTAGAATCATAGACTCATAAAATCACAGAACTGGAAGGGGCCATACAGGCCATCTAGTCCAACCCCCTGCTCAATGCAGGATCAGCCTACAGAATCCCTGACAAGTGTTTGTCCAGCCGCTGCTTAAAGACTGCCAGTGAAGGGAAGCTCACTGTCAGAGTCCCACAGCAATCAGTCCTTAACAACAATCCTTCAAAAGATTTACATTTATTGAGTATAGTAAAGGCAGGTCTTCTGAGCATACACTCATTGTCAGAACTAAAAGCAAGTGCGTGCAGGCTAGTGATATACAGGAATCAAAAGGGACAGTGGGTGGTTGGGGCCCAATCAGGAGTCATGCAAAAGCCTGCTTAAGCTAACGGGTAAGCATTCCCAGGGAGAAGGAGTAACAAGGTACCAAGGCCACCAACTCAGACTTATGGGTGAAAAAGATGCAGGGAGAAGTGACACTAAACATTCCAGAGAAACAGAGGCAATTTATCCAGTGTTCAGCATCCCCCCCCAGTCCATGGTAGCTGCAGAGCTGATGCTCACCACCTCCCTAGGCAGCTGATTCCACTGCTGAACAACTATTACTGTAAAAAAGTTTTCCCCAATATCCAGCCAGTACCTCACTGCACTTAATCTAAACCTGTTATTGTGTCCTCTGCTGCTAAGAGGAACAGCTCCTTGCCCTCTGCAAACTGACAGCCCTTCAGATACTTCAAGAGAGCAGTCACGTCCCCCCTCAACCTCCTCTTCTCCAGACTAAACATTCCAAAGTCCCTTACCCTTTCCTTCTAGGGCTTGGTCTCCAGACCCCCGATCATCCTTGTCACTCTCTTCTGCATCCTTTTTGAAGTATGGCCTCCACACAATACTCCAGGTGTGGTCTGACCAATGCAGTGTACACTGGGACTAAGACATCTTGTGACCTGGATATTATGCCTCTGTTGATACACCCCTTGTGATCTGGATATTATGCCTCTGTTGATACGCATTAGCTTTTTTTGTCGCTGCATCACATTGGCTGCTCATAGTTAACTTATGGTCCACCCATACCCCAAGATCTTGTTCAAATACACTGCTACCGAGAAGTGTATCCCCCATTCGGTATGTGTGTTCCTCATTTTTGTTACCCAGATCTAGAACTTGGGATGTACCCTTGTTAAATTGCATCTTGTTCTCATCTGCCCACTTTTCCAGTGTGTCCAGATCTTGTATCTTCTGGTATGTTCACTGCTCCTCCCAATTTCGTGTCATCTGCAGATTTAACGAATAGCCCCTCCACACCCTCATCCAAATCATCTACAAAAATATTGAAAAATACTGAGCCCAGAACCGAGCCCTTTGGCATCCCAGTAGACACCTCCCTCCATTCAAATTAAATGCCATTGACAACTACTCTTTGAGCTCGGATCTCCAAAGTGTTTCCTATCCACCTAACTATCTTAGAGACCAGTCCAAAGTCCTCTAGTTTACCCATCAGAACATCATAAGTAATCCTGTCAAAAGCTCTGCTAACATTGGTTAGAGAGGATTAGTTCCTTGGATTTCAAAGTCAGTATAAGTGGAACCTAGGCTGTTGCTGTTTTAAGAAAAAGTCAAGCTTGTTTTCAGGTAAAATGGAGTGCAGGGGGTCAGGGAGAGGCCAAAGTAAAAGGATTTTATTTGGTTTAGTGTAAATAATGCTTGGTGTAGCAGGCAGTCTGTTTAGCAAACTGGGTTTCTGTGCAGTAGCTCGCTAGACCTGGAACACGCCTTATTAAATTAGGCCTTCCTACCCTGAAGATGCTACGAGTAGTCCATTGGGAGGAGATGCAAAACAGATCAGATAAGAAGCAACAGACAAGATAAGCAGGAGCTGCAAACAGGTGGGCAACAGCTATAGAATTTCAGCTCTGTATGAAATGATAAAGCAGGCTTTTGGCACAAAAGCTTATTTTCTGAAAAAGCTAGTTGGTTTCTACAGTGTCTCAGGGAGCAATTCTAGGCTTGTCTGCTTGGAAGTAAGTGCCATCTTATTCACTGGGACTTACTGCCAGGAAAGATGGTACCACCGGATACATTGGTTAGATTTCAAAGTCAGTATAAGTAGAACTTGGCTGTTGCTGTTTTAAGAAAAAGTCAAGCTGGTTTTCAGGTAAAATGGAGTGCAGGGGGTCAGGGAGAGGCCAGAGCATACTATTCTCAGTGACCAGAAGCTGAGAGGAAACAAGGTGGCTGAAAGCGGTTTCCTATGACCAGAAGTCTTGGGGGTTACACATATTACATATAGCTGTGTGGGTTGAGTCTTCTGTTGCTGGAGATTTCTTATTGTGAGTTTTTAAATGGAGAGTACAGGATACAAAATGTTTTATATATATTCATTTGGGTTTTTCTAAGTTTTTGTCAGTTGTACTTGTCAGACTAAGGGCCAGGAGAGTTAAAGTCCCAATAGAGTCAGGGCTGACCAAGTGAAAGCCTAGGAAGGTCAGGGTCAAGGGCTTGAAGTAGTGGGGTCCACTCCTAAGTCAACTCTTAGCAAGTCTCCTCAGAAGCAAGTTCCACCTTATACAATAGGGCTTACTCCCAGGAAAGTATTGTTAGGGTTGCAGCCTCATCCTACTTTTCAAGACTGACTGACAAAGTAAGTCCGTGCTACTTTCCTGCTTCCCAACACAGAACACAAAAATCTCACATCAGTTAATACTTAACAATTTTATTTTTTATTTTTAGTATCTATAACTATTTATTTAAAGTATTTATTATGTATTTATTTATTTAAAACATTAGCTGCCTTTCTACCTTATAAAAATTCAAAGCTGCCTACATTTTAAGCCTTACTTAGCATTATTACTTAGCAGCAACAGGCTGTTTTCCCTGTCCTCTTTACATATCATGCACAGGCAAAACCAGATTTGTTGTCGAAGGCTTTCACAGCTGGAGTTCATTAGTAGCTGTAGATTTTCCCGGCTGTATGGCCGTGGTCTTGGCATTGTAGTACCTGATGTTTCACCAGCAGCTGTGACTGGCATCCTCAGCAGTATAACACAGAAAGTTATGTTATACTTCTGAGGTAGAACATTGACACAGAGAGTAGTCCATCTTTCTGTGTTATACCTATGAGGATGCCAGTCACAGCGGTGGCGAAACATCAGGTACTACAATGCCAAGACCATGGCCATACAGCCTGGAAAATCTACAACAACTAATAAAAACCAGATTTGCCACCAAGCATCCCACAGCCCTCTCCTCCAGTTCACCCACCTCCTGGCCTAATGTTCCAGCTGTGAGAGAGTTACAATTCACTTTTAGGTCCTGATTCCCAACACACAGTTTAAGAATGGCTAGCTTAAAGCAGTTTGCCTCTTGGTCCAATCAGTACATAGATATAACCATTAACATCAGCCATCCAACAGACTGTGTAGGTAGTGGAAGGTGCCAATATGCTCATATAGTAGTCAGCTGAGGTTGGGAGCTGGTTTGGTATAGTGGTTAAGTGCATGCACTTCAATCTGGGAGAACCAGGTTTGATTCCCCACTCCTCCACTCACAGTTGCTGGATGACCTTGGGCAAGCCATAGTTCTGTCAGAGGTGTTCTTGAAAAAGAGCAGTGTCTGTCAGAGCACTCTCAGCCCCACCTACCTCACAGGGTGTCTGTTGTGGGGAGGGGAAGGGAAAGGAGTTTGTAAGCCGCTCTGAGACTTCGAATGAAGGGCAGGGTATAAATCCAATCTCCTCCTCCTCCTCCTCCTCCTCCTCCTCCTGGCCCCACTGCTGGACCTCCTGATGGCACCTGGTATTTTTGGCCGCTGTGTGACAGAGTGTTGGACTAGATGGGCCATTGGCCTGATTCAACATTGGCTTCTCTTATGTTCTTATGTTCCACCTCACCTTGAGGTTGTAATATTTGCAGGAGATGCATTTCAAGATGAGGGAGGAAGTACCACAGAGATGAAAAACAACAGAAGTGAGTTGGGGCTAAAGCATAGGTGAGGAACCTGCATCTCAGAAAGCAAGTTTAGAAGTAGATAGTCATAACAACACACATGCAAGTCAGAGAATGCAACAACTGGTTATTCATGCAGAAGCCAAAAATTTTCCTTAAAAGATTTGTCCCCAGCAAGAGTCATCAAGACCCAGGCCAAAATCTCGAGAGCAAATAAAGAAAAATGTATAGAAAACTATGACCATGCCCAGACTAACTTACTTGGAAAGGTCCTGGTTCAGGCCCTGCTATCTATTATAAGAGCTACTTGGGGCTTGCTTATTGCCAGTTTGATGTAGTGGTTAGGAGCCTGGGGGTTTGATTCCCCACTCCTCTACTTGCAGCTGCTGGTGTGATCTTGGGTCAATTACAAGTTCTTTCAGAGCTGTTCTCTCACCAGCAGTTCTAAAGAGAGCTCTCTCAGCCACACCTCCCTCACAGGGTGTCTGTTGTGGGGAGGGGAAGGGAAAGGAGATTGTAAACCGCTCTGAGACTCCTTTGGGTAGTGATGAGTAGGGTCTCTTCTTGTTGTTGAGTGAATTTGTGTTGGCGTGGTTGGGTTGTGTGACACATGGGTCTTTGACTTTGGTCTCTACCTTACGGCCTAAACAGAGAGACTATAACAAAAATCCTCAGTGACAATGCAATCCTAAGCAGAATTCCATCATTCTGAACACACTGACTTCAATGGACTTACACCCTTCTAAATCTTAGGATGTAGCATAGTTAAAGATGGGTTGCAGTATCCTGCTGAAGAAGCAGAATAAAACAAGAGTCCAGTGGCACCTTTAGACTAACAAAAATTTATTACAGCATCAGCTTTCATGAGCCAGTTATGAAACTAATAATTTGTGTTAGTCTTCAAGTTAGCCTCCCCAGTGGCTGCATCATAGAACAATATTGAGACCTGTAACAATATTTTTGTTGTTTGAAGCTACTAATATAAAATTATTGGATTGTACAATTTTTGCTCTACAACATGAACTAGTAATGATGCTGAGGCAAACATAAATTAGCTTGCATATCTGCATAATTAACATTCACTTCTCTCTCTGTATATCCTAGAAAGAAGAGGATGTATCTATATTTAACTCTTAGTTTAATGTCATATCTTAAAACCGGATTTAAAGACAAATTCTATAGCTGAGGCAGGGATGAAGACTTTATTCCCCCTCAAAATGGAACACTTCATTTCCATTAAAATTGCGTGTCTTTATAATGGAAGGTTTAATTGTTCCCAGAATTGCCTCATTAACTTCAGAAAGGTTTACCATTACAGACCCCAGAACCATGATGCTAATTAGAAAGGAACTGGCTCTAGTCTGAGGGAAGAATTGTGTCTTCTTTGAGAGAAGGCTTATTCAGTCATTGACTGAAAGTGTCTGCCAGACAGTAGAAATTACTGCCAGGTATATAAATTCAGAGAATACTTATAACGAATGAATCAGTCCCAGAGCCAAGCACACTAAACCAAGATACTAAAATAAGCTACTCTGGCATTTAAATAACAAATATTGTTAAGCAATTTATCAAGTCCAATGTCACCCAACCAAATTAATCATGATCGGGCTCCCCCTGGCCTTAAGCTTCTTCTGCAACCAACCAAGGACATTTATGGTTTCCAAAATGCGGATGCAGAGCCAACATTTAATAGGTACATCAAAGCCCATAGGGGAGTGAATTGGGAAAGGAACAATTTAATTCTAGCACTAGGCAATTTGTTGACTGGTGTGAGAACACACAAAAGTGAAGGTGAAGCTAATTTTATGTCTGGCTAAGGAAGCTTTGTGGCACATGCATAGTCTTGTCTGAAGTGTCTGGAATAGCTGGCATCTTCGTGAAGAGAAAGGTGGCTGACCATCTGCAAGAGATATGGTTCTATAAATATTAATAATAGTATCCATGGTGGTGGAAAGTGTTGTCAAGTGTTGTCAAGTCACAGCTCCCCACCATGGAGCAGGGGATTCCTACCATTGGACCCTGCCCCCCTCTTGCTGCTGATCATCTAGCCAGCAGGGGGACTTACTAGCAGGGAAGGGAGGCCTAGGCAGCATTGCTGACATCACTGAATTGCTGCTGTCACAGTGACACGTTGATATTTGGACAAAAACTCTATGCTAGTAGCCATTTTTACCATAGAGTTTTTGCCCAAATACCAGAGCACTGCTGCAATGCTGATGATGTGATGATGTCACTTCCAGTGCATGTCAGAAGTGATGTCACTGCATCACTGTCAATGAAGCCAAGGCCTCTCTCCTGCTCCTGGTAAATACCCCAACCACCTGCCTGCTGGTTGCCACCTTGCAGGATTTTTAAGGCAAGAGACTTCAGAGGAGAATCGCCATTACTTGCCTTGGAGGTTGCCAATCCCCAGGTGGAGCCTGGAGATCTCCTGCTATTACAATTAATCTCCAGACAATAAAGATTAGTGCCCTTGGAGAAAATGGCAGCCTTGGAGGGTGGACTTTATGGCATTATGCCCTGGTGAAGTCCCTCCCCTGATAGGGTTGCTGGATGAAGGATGCTGGCAAAGGGAGTTCACTTTCACATTCTTGTCACACAAAGAAAATAATGAAAAGTTGGTATGCCTATTTCTGAACAATCGTAACTGACTTATACTTAGCCTGTGGCCAGGAGGCTAAATCTGTCTGGATTCTCACCAATATTTGGATGGGAGGAGGCAGATATAAGTAGAATTGTATTAACTCTGAAGGTTATGAACCCAGAGGAGACAGCTATAAATGAAAGCAGCCCTTCTGTTTCCTTTTTGACTTGAAGGTGAGCCCCGATCATTTTCCCAGAGGAGTAAAGAAAGCATGACTTTTAAAAAATCCAAGACTATTTGCAACAACTGAAATATCTATATAGCCTTAGGTTTTTTAAGTAGGGAAGGATACAGAACTGGGATGTTCCTGACAGCCCAAGGAAGGAAAAGGTCACTTATTCTCAGTAGCAAAACTGTCAGAATGAAGGGATAATCTTCTTCATCCTCATCAGCATTTGCTGGGAATAGCTGGTGCTCATGCTGAGCAAAATAACAGCAGCTATGCTGATGGCAATTAGCCTGTTAGTACTGAGCTGTTACTCTTTGTAGTGACACTCAACAATTCACCATCATTTTGTGATTCCAAGCACTACCAGAACCTATGATGTTGTCTTTCCAAAATCCTTCTCATATACATCATCTCTTCAAAGGATGACAGAAATTACTTGAGTTTGGGCTGATGAGCTAGGATAAGCAATTAGACAACCCTTCAAAGCCAAGAGAAGAAAATCCCCTTTGCTGAATCCAAAAAAGCCCCAATTATATAGCATATGGACTCAGTGTGGTGTAGCGGTTAGAATGTTGGATTAGGACTGGAGAGACTCAGGCTCAAATCTACCATGCATCATGAAGCAGACCTTGAGCCAGTTTCTTTCTCTCAGACATAAGAACATAAGAGAAGCCAATGTTGCTTCAGGCCAATGGCCCATCTAGTCCAACACTCTGTCACACAGTGGCCAAAAATACCAGGTGCCATCAGGAGGTCCAGCAGTGGGGCCAGGACACTAGAAGCCCTCCCACGTCTCTCTCTCTGATATATCTTACTAAGTTATTGCAAGGGTAAAACCATATGTGCCATGCAGATCTTCTTGAACAAAGGACATGATAAAAATGTGAACACTTCAGGCAGAACATTAGTATTGAGTTTAAGTGCCTGTCCACATGGCCCATACTTCTGCTCCATCTCTTAGTACTAAAAGCAAGAGCTTAAGATGCCAAGGCAGGAGTGGTGTAGTACAGTCTCATTTTGACTATGGACCCTCTCATGATGGCTGCAGCTACCATAGCAGAATATAGTTAGACTCTATGTGTGTGTAATTGAATCAGTGTGTCAAATACAGGCAGTATATTGGGCTTAGACTAGAGTTCAAATCCTCTCACACTGTTTGACCCTAGGCCAGAGGCACCCCAACCTTGATGAGCCTGTGGGCACTTCTGGAATTTTGAGAAAGCAATGGGCACTACCACAAAATGGCTCCCACAGGATGCAATCACAAGATGCTAGGAGGTTCCAAGCCAAGCATTGTCCTATGTTGGGACATCCATTTCTGAAGGGGCACTCCCTGCCTACCCAAAGTGATGCCTTCTGGAGTCTTCTGAAGTACTTCCTGCTCCAATGATGATCGGGAAAGGAAAAACTGACTCTTGGTTTTATGGAAGAAGGATGTGAGCAACAGGAAAAACATTGGCAATGGCAGGTAACATGCTATGATCACTTCCCTTGGCCAATCACTCTCTCTAAGCCTGATCTATCTCACAGGATTCTTATAAGGATGAGAAGTATGAATCTAGGGATGCTCAAACACCTACTAGTTCAACTCATGCCCTGTTCATTACTCACAGACAGACCCAATTTTGGATGATAGGCTTGAGTGTTCATGGTCCTGTTCATGGCTGTTCAGTAGGTTGCTTCACTGTATACCTTCCTAACCATGCAGTATAATGGTTTTTGTGCTGGTGCATTCTTATGCAGCCCAAATGAGTTATACTCCCTCTTCATCCTTGTTGCATTACTGCTTAAGACAAAAGTCTGGTGGAACCTTAAACAAAATTTATTGCAATAAGAGCTTTCATGAGTCACAGTTCACTTTTTCTGTTATGTGAAAGGAAGATCATACTGGGAATTCTTACGGGGAAGATTACGAGGTGGGGGAGGAGTTGGGGGAAAGGGAGGAGTTCAGGTAAAAAGGTCAGATGTGAATCCCATCATAAATTAACAGAATTAGCAGTTTATACCAAATAGATAAGAGGTCAGAGGTTTGAACAGATAAGCCAAGTAATAAAGTAGGACAATTAAAGCAGTCACAAATAATATAAATCAGTCATAATAAATGCTTTGTTTTAATAAAATCCTATCCCTTTGAGCACATCTAAGTAACCCCTAGCAATAGTGATGGCTGCTGATTGATCTGAATCAGCAGTGTCTTTGAGCATGTGCAGTTTTGCAAAAATCCAAAGCAAACTCATTTGGAAGGTATCCATGGCTATTCAGCAGAAACTGAATAAACCAGGTGATCAGGTCATGTCTCATCAACATTTTTGAACACAGCAACATTGGAGACCAGACTGTTTAATGTGTTTATAGTGACATTCACAGCATCCCTAGGTGAATCGTGTGACACACTGAATGTCTAGGAAGAAAGCCTGGATGAAAATGTAATAAAATTCGATGAAGATCCATCCTTCAAATTTGTGTCTGCAAGGACAATCCTAAAGTGTATAGGGAATGTTTGAGAAAGCTATAAACAATTTGACCAAGCAGTACCAGAGACAGGAGAATTGTGTGCAGCTGGGCATGGGTGAATTACTTTTATTTCTGAAGCCGATTTAGCTTCCTGTGCAAATCCTGACATTTACTGCATGATTAGAGCTACTTCTGGCCTCTAAGCGATCAGTCCTGTCCATTAGAATGAAGCAGATGTTTTGGAGAAGGATTCTTTTCCATTCAGTTTGTCAAACCAAGGAATCAGCGTATTGCATTCTGAAGGAATGAATGGGGTGGTCCTATTTTGAATTTGTGAAAGGAACTAGGAAACAAACTGTTCAGAGTAGTCTTGACAACATTGTGATAATGCATTTGTCGTAGCAGAACTAGCCCATATGGAACGTACTTTCACCAATATTTGTTGGGGGGGGAGTGAAACAAAGTATTTCCCATGCTCAGATCATGTAACTGGTAGGGATTGGTGCGAACTGGGAAAATGTGGTGTGGTTCATGGTTTGTGGTGTGCTCAGTTTGCGAACTATCAACTATCACAAACTGTTTGCTGCTAAACAAACCAGTTTGGTTCATGAAGTTTGTGATGCTAGAGACACCAAACTTGCTGGGGATCACTAGATGACTCTCCTCCATCTTCCCTCCAAGTTTGGTGATAATTGGATTTATGAGGAGTCCGAGTTACACTCCTCCAAAGAAGGTGCCCCATGGAGAAAAAAAACAGCAAAAAAGCAAAGGCAATAGAAGCTCAGCAGAATAGAATCAAAACCTGAGAATCTCTGCTGTAGAAACTGAAGGGGGGCATTTTTGAAAGGCCAGCAGAACCAGTGCAATGTGCCCAAAAGAACCAAGGCCACTGTGGCACTGCAAACCCAACAGAACTAAAGTCAAACCAGGAAAGTGCTTTGGGGGGAAATGTCAGACACAGTGAACCAGGAGGTCAGCAGCAGTGGGAAAGCCAGGTATGCAATGATGGAGGATTTGGCAGAGGTGATGGTGAGGGAGTACCTTGCTAAGTTCCTTAAGACTGTCGATCCCGATCCCATGGAGTACTGTTCACACAAGGATGTCATCTGGCTCAACCTCTCTTGTGTGGCCATGAGCCCTGAGTCCACCTAGCACCCACCTGAGTATACCTAACATGCACCTGAGTACACCTAACACCCTGCAGAGGAGAGGAATTCACAATCAGAAGGATATAAAATGTGGGTCCTCAGCTGAGGCACTCAGCATGAGCAGAGAGATGGGGTAACTCAGAGCCCTGAGTCCACATAACATCCAAACCCCAGCAGGGGAGAGGAGTTCAGTCAGGAGGGTATAAAATGTGGGTCCTCACTCAGCCAAGGTACCCAGTAGCTAAGCCCCTCTGTTTGGCATGAGCAGAAAGATAGGGTGGCTCAGAGCCCTGAGTCCACCTTACACTCAAACCCCAGCAGGGGAGAGGAGTTCACAGTCAGGAGGGTATAAAATGTGGGTCCTCACTCAGCCAAAGCACCCAATAGCTAAGCCCCACCACTCTGCATGAGCAGAGAGAGAGGGTAGCTGAAAGCCCTGAGTCCACCTAACAGTCAAACCCCAGCAGAGGAGAGACGTTCACAATCAGAAGTGTATAAAATGTGGGTCCTCACTCTGCCAGGGCATCCAGTAGCTAAGCTAAGCATGAGCAGAGATATCTGGTGCTTCAGAGCACTGAGTCCACCTAACACCCAAACCCCAGCAGGGGAAAGAAGTTCACAATTAGGAGGGAATAAATGAATGTGCTCTGCTAATCTGCTTTTAAGAAGTTTCCTGCTTCTCTGTGTCACTGCCAATAGCCAACAGAAAAAAAGGTTGCAGACCTGAGCATATATATTATAAGCAAGGTAGCACACCAGGCAATTATCCCATATCTAGCATTCTGATCACAGAATGGGAACTCTGTTATTGGCAGCCAGAAGTGCCTGTTAAGCTTTGGAGGGCTCCTATTGGTGTTTCCAAGGCAGGATAATTCTGCCCTCCCCCGTGTTGCCTTGAAGTTTTGTAAACATTTTAGTTGAGTGGAGACAGTCTGCCTGGAAATGTATCCATTCACAAACAACCACAAACTGCCACAAATAGCACCAAAGTTCATGAAATATTTGTACTGGGCACCCTTCCACAAACATCGCTTAATGAACCATGAACTGCCCAAAATTCATGATGAAAGTTACTTCATGAGCTGGTTTGTGCCCATCCTTAATAACTGGTGCCTATCTAGATCCTTATTACACAATGTAAAGATTCTTAAAAATACACACATTTGAACAGTGAAACTATGCTTTGAGATGAGATATTGTCTCACCTGTGCAGTTTTCCAGATAGTATGGCTACATTCATCCTGACCTGGGTGGCTGAGGCTAGCCCAGTCTAATCAGATCTCAGAAGCAAAGCAGGGTCAGCCCTGGTTACTACTTGGAGGGAAACCACCAAGGAAGTCCAGGGTTGCTATGCAGAGGCAGGCAATGGCAAACTACCTCTTTTTGTCTCCTGCACTGAAAACCCTATGGGGTTGCTATAAGTTGGTTGCAACTTTATGGTACTTTGCATTGTGGTGGCTGCATTCAGACACCCAAATCTTCTTCTTCTTTTTTTAATGCCCCCCAGAAGGGGATTTTATTGATTTTATTTTACTATGGGATATGGGGAAAGGTTGCTAATCTCTACCTCTAAAAATTTACGGGACATGGATAGGGAAAACTAATACACCAAAAATCTCTACCAGGATGGGGGAAGGAAACTAAGCCCTACTTCTAAGAGAAAAAAAAGAAAGAAAGAAAAACCCCTCTACTGGACACGGGGAAGGGAAGACTAACAAGGTGACACGATCTGGTTACATTTGTATCATTTGTCACCTGGTGTTACAGAGCCTTATAGAAAGGTTAACAAAAATTATAAAAGTAAAAAAAAAAAATTGTAAAAATCGCTTAGTTAATCAAAAACTGCATCTTCCACGATTATCTTGGTCTTAGGGTCTCTTCTTCTTGTATTTCTTCTTTCCTCGGGGTTTGGGAGCGGCTGCTCCTTTCTCTGATTCCGATGTGCCTGAAGAACTAAAGAGTATTGGACTACTGCTTTCTGAATCCTGTGAGTAGGGTGCCTCTTCTTCCACTTCTTCCTCCTCAGCTTTTCTCGGTTTCTTGTCTTTGTTGTGCTGCTTTGGATTCAAGTGTTGCTCCACAAATTTTTTAGCCTTAGGAACAGAGTCAATATTGTATTTTCTGTTCCCGTATTTAAAACTCAGTCCTTCAGGAAACAGCCATCTGTACGGGACCCCCTTCTTCTGTAGAGAGAGAGTAAGCTCCTTGTAGAGTTTCCTCCCCTTTCTAACTTCGAAGGGGATATCCTTCAATATCCTTATTTCTTCATTCTTAATTTTTAGAGGGTTCCCCTGCGTGGCTTTTAGTACTCGGTCTCTGGTAGATCTTCTCGTAAATTTCAAACATATTTCTCCAGGGAGTTTATTCTTTTTGATGAAATCTGGATAAGCCCTGTAGGCCCAGTCCATTTCCTTCAGTAAATCTTCCTGTTTGTAATCCATTATTGGAGCCAAAGTCTCTGACAAAATATTCTTCAAATCCTCGTTCTTTTCTTCTGGAACCCCTTGGAATCAGAGAATGTGCATAGATCTTTCCAGCTGTAGCTGTATTAGTTGATTTTTATCGGCGAGTCTCTCCTTTTCTGCTTCATCCACTCTTTTATTAATACTCTCAGTCTGTTTTTCCATTTTTTTAAAAGTCTTTTCCATTGTTGAGGTGCTTCTATCCATTTGAGTCATCTGCTTTTGCAAATTATCCATTTTCGCATTGAGATTAGTCATCTGCTCCATTAGGGGGCGCAGTGCATTTGCCAGCAATGTAGACATCTCTGCAGCTACTTCCTGGTTGTGGGAGGGAGTCGTTGGTATACCATTTCCGGTTGACGTTTTTTTCTCCAGACCTGGCTTCTGCCCTCTCCCAGCCATAATATCAACAAGAAGTAAGTTTCCCAAAACAAAATAAAAGTTAGCAGAAATTAATCTGCTTTTCTTTATTTTGCAGCTTTTGTTTTCGCCAATCCTCTTATGCGCATAGCTTAATTCCAGGTTGTTCTTAAAGATCGCTTTGAAACCGTGTTGTTTCAAAAAGGGGGGGTGAACTCTTGAGCGTCTCCCTCCCCCCTGCCGCTTTGCCCTTAGGCGCTTCTAATTACTACCAAGGCTTTTGTTCACTTAAATCACCTGAACAATGCTTGACTCATGCTTTGCAGCCTTGGAGATCTTTTAGAAGCTTTTCAACAGCTGTTGATCGCGTCCGCTGATCCGGCAATCGTCTCTCGGCGCCATGCTGGCTCTTCAGCGACGGAACCTTTTGGAGATAAAGGTGAGCCTCGATTCCTTGGCCGTCGCCTTGGAAGAGGCTCTCCTCAGCTCTCCAGGCTGGGGGTCTTCTACAGAGACCCTGGGAGGTTCTGGGACCTGCTCAGACCCTTCCCATCAGCCGAGTCTCGGCACAACCCCATCGGAGTGGGACAGGGATGTGACCGAGCAGCGAAACGCTTAAACCAGAAAAAAGAGACACCCAAATCTTCAATTAAATCAAAATGTACAGGTTTGTGCCTGACTCACGTACATTCCTGGCTCCTCATCTTCTTCCCTCCCTTCTCATATGGAACAGAATGAAGAAAGGGTGATTTAAGAGTAACTCTGGTATGAACGTCATGAAGTTAATTTCCCTCTACTAATTCAGATCCTAAATCAGGATTAAGCCCTGGTTAAAACTCCCATCGGAGGAAAATGAATTCCATTTAAGTCACATCATTGCTTTTCTTATTCTGCTTTTTATATTTCTTCCTCTTTTCAGTTTATGTATATATCTGCCAGCTGACGGCATACTTCATGGATGGCATACTTCATGACGGCATACTTCATGCCAGCTGACGGCATACTACAATCAGCCTGCTAGTCTTCAGGGTGCCAAAAGACTCCTTTTGGTTTGAAACATGCATGAAATCTGAAAATTATCATGCAACAGAATGTGAATGGAATTCAAATTTTACTCAGTTCCTAATATTCCTTTTAATGGTGTACTTTTCTACCACCCCTGATTTATGGTTCCACTGTCACTTTTCTTTTGTATTCAGAACAGCAAAAGAAGTGATCCAGGAGGGAGGGGCCAGACTTTTCTTTTGTATTCAGAACAGCGAAAGAAGTGATCCAGGAGGGAGGGGCCAGACTGGTAAACTCAATTTCCAGGAGTGAGATCTCTGAGACATAATGATGAGCAAAGTTGTCATAGTCAATACAACATAGCACAGCATATGAATGCCTCTAAGAAAAGTGAACTGCAACACATGAATGAATTAAAAATATTATAGAACTGTGCATTTTAGGATGCAATCCTAAGAACATTTTCCTGGGAGTAAGTCCCATTGAATAAAATTGGGACTTACTTCTGCATAGACCTGCTTAGGATTGACCCCCCTCCAGAAAAACCAATTGATGTTAAGATTCATGAATCAGTGACGTTTGTTCAATTCAAGAAAGTAATGATTTATAGTTTTCATAGAGCCAGTGTGGTATGGTGGTTAAACTTTTGAATGGAAAGATGTGGGTTCAAAAATAGAAATCCACAAGCACGCACTGATCTTGCTCAGGTTAGAAATGTGTGTTGCTGCCCCGGAGTTGCCTGTTCATGTTGCTCACAAGAGGCTCAAGACTGTTCTCCAGGTTACTTTCTGCATCTGTGTATGCCCAGAAAAGCATATCACCCCCAGCCCTCTGCCACCACACACTGATTAAAGAATTACTACCATATGGAAATAAATACTGCTGTGAAAAATTTAGGAGAGTCATTGACTCACTCTATCTTTCCCCCAAAGCAACCTTGAGGGTAAACAGTGCCAACTCACAAGAATTTCCTATGAATAGAGGGACACGGCAGGGGTGCCCCCTTTCACCTCTTTTATTTGCATTAGCAGTAGAGCCTTTCACCAATATGGTAAAAGAAGACCCACGAATTCCTGGCATTAAGATAGAAGAAAATTGTTATAAGATAAGCTTATTTGCAGATTACATGGTGCTATATTTGACCAGTCTCGACTCTTCCCTCCCAATTATAAACCAACATCTTAGAGATTTTAGTCTAGTTTCGGGCCTCAAGTTAAATCACACTAAGTCATTGCTATATCCTATTAACGTTTCAACTTCATGTGGAAAACTGATAGAAAGTAGATATCAGTATAGTTGGGTGGAAAAAACTTGGAGGTATCTGGGAGTTGATATCCCTCTAAATTTAAAAGACTTGATTAAAACTAATCATGGTACAATATCATTAAAAATCAAAGAGCTATTGGCTCAATGGGATAAATCTTACACTGACAGAACATATTAATCTGGTCAAATCCCTTATTTTGCCAAAACTCTTATTTTATGTTAGGGTGATACCTATACATCTTCCCCTTGAATTGCTAAAAAAATGGCAAAGAGAACTCAATACATTCATTTGGCACCACAAGATATAGGGTTCAATTCATTAAGAAAATCCAAAAAAGAGGAGCATTAGCCATCACAGATATTGGTCTGTACTATGATGCCATTATACTCACAAATATTGTTAAACAATATAATAAATCTTATGTAGCAGAATGGAAGTATGTAGAAGAGGATTATTTCTCTCCATATGCGTTTTGGGAAATCCTATGGCATGCACCTCAGAAACACTACCCCCTGTCACACCAGAATTTATTCCTTGAAGCAATTTAAAAAGTCTGGAATAGGAATCTTAAACATTTGGTTCCACTAACATCAATATTGACATTATTCACTGGTCAAAAGTGGTTTGAACCAGGAATCGGAAAATGCACATTTTTGCACTGGAAAAGTATGAAGATCAACCGTTTCATTGATATGACGCCAAAGGGCCACCTACTTGAAAAAAGTAAATTAGATCAGAAATGTAACTATACTTTGCCTTGGTTTGAATATCTTCAATTAAACAATTTATTGGCTACACATAAATGTAAATGCCCTATTCCAATGGGATTAACTGACTTAAAAAAAATTATTATACCATGATAATACCCCTATTAGGGGATTGATCTCAAAGATCTATAATATGTTACTAATTAGAGAACATCCAAGTTGCCACTACTATCAAAATGCCTGGCATAAAGACACAAGATCAATGGCATAAGATATGGAATGCCCTAGCATATACCTCCAAAGTGATTTCAGTACAACTAGAAACATATAAAGTTGTCTCCAGATGGTACTTAACTCCAACTAGACTATCCCATTGTACTTCACTAACATCCTACAATTGCTGGAAGCTTTATGGTCAGAAGGGGACCATCTTTCACAATTGGTGGACATGCAAGGTAATCAGGTTGTTCTGGGAACAAATAGTATCAGAAATAGTCTGTATAACAAACATCACAATCCCGCTAAATCCTGAGGTGATCCTCTTGAATCTTTGGGAAACCTTTCACATTTCTAAACTTGAGAGGGATCTTGTTATGATGATGGTCATGGCAGCAAAAAAAACATAATAGCAATGAAATGGAAAGATGAACCCCACACACACACGATCCAACTTTGGTATGCAAAACTGTGGGACTATTTTGCTATGGAGAAAATATCGGCTGACATACAGCATTCAGAGTTACAGGTCAATGAGTCATATGTAATTAAAAAATGGGCTCTTTTTTTGAAATGGAAAATCCAAAGTGAAGGTATGTTTGACTCAGATGCATTAGCTGATTTTAGCTTTGTAATGACAATTGGATAATTACCAAAGTACTAAATGTTAATTATTTGTTCTGTATTAACTAATGGGTTGTACCAAACTGTGTAATGGATGCAGCTTCGTTAAACCTTATGGTGTAATTGTAATGTGTAATGTTCTTTGTTATTGTACCCTTTTTTGCTTCTGAATAAAATTTTATTTATTAAAAAAGTGAAAAAATAATCTAGTGTCATTTCATTTGGTGTTTTTGACTAAAAAGAGAATTATTACGCACATCAAGGAACAAAGCTTGCTGAGAGAAAATCAGCATGACTTCTGCAAAGGGGAGATCTATCTTGCCAGCTTTTGGAGTTCTTTGAGCAGGTTAACAAGCATGTGGATGAGGACAATCCAGCAGACATAATATACTTGGATTTCCAAAAGGAAAAGGCCCTCGCCAAAGACTCCTGAGTAAGTTTAATAAACACAAAATATGAGAACAAGTTCTCTTATGGATTAAAACATGGTTAAATGGCAGGAAGCAGAGACTAGAAGAAATGGACAGTTCTCTTGATGGAAGGAAGTGATCAGTGGGGTACCACAAGGATTGGCACTGGGACCAGTGCTATTGAATGTATTCACAAATGATTTGTAATTCGGGGCAAGCAGTATAGTAGCTACTGAGGTTAACTGGTATGGTTAGTCCAGTCACCATTAGTTAGCAGAGTGCTTAAATAAAGCTACAAACACAGGAGCATCACTTTATCAGGTTACTCAGTTTACAAAGCTACAGAGAGCCATTCTGCAAGTTTAGAAGAGAAATACTTCTCTCTTTATTTGAGAAGTACACTTTGGATAGGAAAGAGAGACTGATAGATTACTAAATTTACTAGTTAAAGGATGGAGGCAGATGACAAGAGGCTGATCTGCCTCATGGTGCCAAGAGAGGATAGCATGTCCCTCTCTTGGTCCGTGCTGGTAGACAGCAAGTCTTCATTCAGAGTGAAAGAGAAGCAGGAAAGGAAAATTGTTCCCTGAGATTACAATCTGTATGTCAAAGAGGATGGTGGCAGAAGAGTAGATACAGGAAGAAAGGTCAGTGTGCCTATCTAGCTATCCAGCCTCTCTTGCCACTCAGTCTGGAGGTCTGTGGCAGGGGACATCGCATCTGGAACTTCCAACAGTAGCCAAGTTTGCAGATTCTACCAAGTATGCACCTGATATTCAAGATGGTGAAAACCAAGACAGATTGTGAGGAGCTACTGGAGCATCTCTCTAAACTGGGTGAGTAGGCAACAATGTGGCAAATGAAGTGCAACTTGGGTTAAGTAAGTGTAAAGTGATGCACACTGTAACAAAAAATCCTAATTTTAAATATATGCTGATGGGGTCTGAACTGACTGAGATTGAAAGAGATCATGGGGTTGTAGTGGGAAGCTCAATTAAAATGTTGCAGTGAAAAAGGCAAACCCCACACTAGGAAAATAAAATGGCCAATATAGTAATGCCTTTGTATGGAGCTATAATTGGCCTCATTTGGAAGACTATAGGCAGTTCTGGTTGTTATATCTCAAAAAGGAATTGCAGAGCTGGAAAAAGTACAAAGGAGGGCAACCAAGATGCTGAAGGTGTTGGAGCACCTTTCCCATGACAGATGGCTGGGGAGTCTGAGAGTTTTCAATCTAGAAAAAAGATAGCTAAAAGGAGAAATGACAGATTTATAAAATTATGTATGAGGTGGAGAAGTGGATATAGGCTGGTTTTTCCTCCCTCTTCTATAATACTTTCATAATACTAGAACTTGGGGGGAACTCAATGAAGTTGTTGGGAAATAGATTCAGGACAAAAATGAAATACTTTTTTTTTTTTACTCACCAGGTAATTCAGCTGTGGAATTCTGTGCCAGTGGAGGTAATGATGGCCAATGTTCCCTCTAAGCTGTGGAATCTTGTGAGCAAAAAGTCTACTTTATGAGCTACTGGCATTAAAGTTGTCAGCAAGTGATTTGACTACTGAATAAATTAGTTTGTTCTGGAGCCATCCTTCCTGAGCTAAGATAAAATGTGTGAGCTGGAGGCTAAAAAACTGTGAGCTAGCTCACACTACCTCTTCTTAAAGGGAACACTGGTGATGGCCACAAGCACAGATAGCTTTAAGAGGGTTAGACAGATTCATGGAAGAGAGGTCCACCAATGACTAGAAGACATGGTGATTGAAGGGAGCCTCCACATATAGAGGCAACAAACCTCTGAATACCAGTGCTGGGAGGCAGCATCAGGAAGGGCCTCAACCTCTGTGTCCTGCTGTTTTGGCCCTATAGCAGAATGTTGGACTAGATGGACCATAGGTCTGATTCAGCATGGTCTTCTTGTGCTATTATGTTTGAGTCTGGCTGACAACCACATTAATGACTGCCTGATGTAAGGCAATTCACAAACGTACATTCCCACACAAACTTATGGGAATCATAGTTTATTTCCACCTTCCTTACTGAAAAATAATGGTTCTAATTTCCTCCCTTTTAGAAATAATAGAGAAATAATAAACAACCTACCTCAATCAGGGATAAATTCCATTGTGCAATCACTGTGATTCAAGATAGATGCTAGCAATTATGCAGTTCCCAAATGTTACCCAAATTAGTCCCTGAGATGCGTCTGTCACACAAAACACCTGTGGGAAAACGATTTTTCATTATGTTTCACTCAGAGATTCCTACATGTTTCGCATGCTGCTTCATCAGGGGATCTAAAAGACAACTGTATCTCAGAGTGTTCCCACCATAATAAGATCCCCTGCTGAAGCAATGTGTGAAATGCATAGGGATCTCTGAGTGAAACATAATAAAAATATTTTCCCCACTGCGCCATCATTTTTTCCCCTTTGCTGCTTTGACTCAACATTGCTGCAGCTGTCTATTTTGTACATTACCCTATACATGTACAGGCTAAATACAAGTAAGAGAGTCCAATCAGAACTGTTCCAGTTCAATACAGATTCAAAGACTAAAGATGGAAAAAGAAGTAAAGCAAAAACATACAATAAACCATGCCTTGCCTCTCTTGAAGGCAGTATCTTAAATGTTCTGCAGCAAGTGGAAGAGAATGGGAGAATTATCTCCAAAGCAAGAGAGCTTGCATTGCCCTTCTTACACACTGAATCAACCTGAATGCTTATGGGGAAATGGCTAGTGGTCTAGAACTTTGGGTCTCTAGCCCTGATTGGTTAACACCATATCAATTATTGATTGGACAACTGAATATTGAGATGTCCATTGCTGCAAATTTTGGAGTACAACCAGTGATAGAAAGTGAAATTAACTTACAGTGAAGAAGCCCCTTTGCTGATGCAGGAAAGGCTATTGATTTGACCAGATATCATTCTTGACACAGTGATGGGAAAAAATGATTCTTCCTGACTTGAAGATTATATTGCCCTAAGATAGTTTATGCAAAGGAAGTTCCTGGTACCTTTAGTTACTATTCTAATCAAACCTGAACCATATATTTTTGCCAAAATATTAAGTGGACTTTGCATGGATAGATGTTTGCTGAAGAGGCTTTGATCAATGGACCATGCTAATGGCTGTTGCATAGACATCTCTCCAGCTGCAGATGGCATCAGTGGCCAAGAGGTCATGGGGGCCTCTCTAAAGCTTTGTCTCACAGTCCTGGTGTCTTAAAGTCCAAGGATATTTAATGGATGTTTTCCCTTACTTTTGGTTTCACGTGGGCCAAAAGATTCTTATGGTTCAGCTATTCTGGTCCTGTTTGTGTTTGGCAACACAAAGGAAGACAATGTGTCCAATGTTGGCTATTTAAATTATGCATCCTCCTATTTATTTATTATTGCAACTTTTACTCCACCCTCCCCGCCAAGGTAGGCTCAGTCATAGTTGGGGAGCAAACTGAGAGACTGCATTTTAATGACATGACCCAACTGTGATCTTTGTGGGAACTCATTACCCCTGGTTGTGCAGGTACAAAAAAATCCCGATGGATAAAGAAACAAAACCTATTAATCATTGTGCAAGCTGCAACGTTACCTGACTAAGTGCTGGAATCAGATGGCGAATGGTAGAGGTGAAATGAACTAATCTGAGGCTCAACTCCTGAGTAAGATGCCATAGTCAAAAAAGTTATGTTTGCCTGAAGAACATGCTCAATATGAAGTTCTCACCATGATTAGCACAAAGCTCCCCTCTGTCTGAAGCTCAGTGGGTGAGCTTGGGCTAGTCACTGTTTATCAGCCCAATCTGCCTCACAGATTTTGCTACAAAAATAAAGGGGAGGGGAGGCACACGCACTATCCTGAACTACATGGAGGAAGATAAAATGTTTTCAATAAATATCTTAAATTATACCCACTGCTCTGGATTCAAGTTTGGACAGCAATCAGGGCCCCACTTACACAAACTCAGAAAGATCAGCAGTGATCAGTTATTTATAGGGATGCAGACTATGGGGGTCTAAATTTAGCCACTTGCTGTCCTTTCTGAGTAGGTGAATGGAGCTATTGACTATGCATATGCAGTACTGGCTGATGGGCTGGGATAGGGATAGGAAATACAGAAGGCTTCTGGGTAATGAGTCTTAATGGGCCCTAGCTGGATTGGGATGATATTGTATACTGAGAGAAATGACATGAGCAGGCAGACTTACAAAGATCTTTGGTCCACTGATGACTCACAAATGAGGTATGCCAAGTATAGATTTGTAATATCTCAGTAGCAATACAGACCGTATACCTGGAAGAGATTTTTAAAGGCAGAAATAGATGCTAGAGATTCAGTGCTGCGGTTTCCAGTGGTACCTGGCAGACTTTCTCTGAAGCCATTAAAATTTCTTACCGTGCAACTGTGCCACACAGTATGAATATTGTAGTTTTATGTTTAAAGCCAGAAGATTCAGCACTGAAAATGGATTGCAGCTGGCAGAAATCAAACAATATTTGCAGGTCGAGGAACTTTGGCAGGAGGGTGGGGTAGAAATCTAATAAACAAATAAACTTTTCCAAAAATTTGCACACTGAAGTTTTCATGCTGGGAAATCTTCAAAGCAATTATTCCCCAAGTGAACCTAGATGGTGGAGTCTTTGCAGGATGCAAGCCTTGCCAACTGAGTTAGGCATGTCTGAATCAGCCCTATAATCAGGGCTCCGTTCAGATAACACAAATAAAGTGGAGTTAGTTTGTGATGAGCAAAACCCTAGTCTATTGTTGGGCTTATACACCATTATACCTGCCTGTTTCCTCCTCCCCTTGTGCATCATACTGTTAGCCAAATTGCCTTATATTATTAATAAGCTTGGGGAATTATGAATGTTAAATGGCAATAGGCATAAAATATGGGATCATAACCTGTGTATACAGGAGTCAGAATTCCCAGAGCTCGTGAATAGATGCAGAAACTGTGTTGCCAAAATAATTATATCTTTACTAAATGTTCTTCAAGCATACAAACAATAATCAAATATCCACCCACACAATACAGAGCTAGGAATGCAGAGTTGAAAGGATTCACATGAGCAGGAATATCATTGGTGGGTAATACTTTACCTGTCCAACGAGATGCTTGGATCATGCAGTGAAAAATAAACACACTAAGGGGAGGGGATTGTTGAGATGACCAGCAACACATGTCGACTGATTCCAAATCAGCCAAGAATGGAACCAATAAGGTAGGATGGGGTTAGGAAAGGAAGAAGCAAGAGAGCAAGCTCAGGGAGCGCACACCTTAAATAGCTAAAATGTGACCTGAAGCAAAGGTCACCTGGTTTCCAGGAAGTATTTAAAAATCCCTTAAACTCTAAATGGGGTATAAAGGGATTAATGGTTGGGCAACTGGAAATTGATGTTTGGCAGGGAGTGACACCTCTGAAGGAAGGGGGTGAGACAAAGGAGAGAATGAAGAGAAGCAATCACGTTGCAGGTCCAGTGCTTCATGTTAACAACTAGATACTTGACAGCAGTGTTATCTGGATGAGTGAAAGGAAGGCTGGATCACTGCTATTGTCTGTAGTTGGGCACAGCCTTTTGCTGTAGGCTGGCTCAGGAGGAAGGGGAATGTGTGATTTTCCAGGTGAAGCTAACACACAAGAGGGAGGGGGGATGCTGCATGTTGAAGAAGAGATTCTCTCATGGTTTCTGTTCAGGAACATCTGTCCTCTGTTAGAGCAGGACTTCTTTTCTGGTCTGCTGCTGTCTTTGCGTGCATGAGGTCAGGGCTGCTGGTCAGGGCTGCTGGTCTGCATCCCAGTGCTTGTGTGGATGCAGAAGTGCTGGGGCAGAGGGCTTCTGTATTCCCAGGTCCACATCTGGCTTGGCATATTTCTTAGGCACAAGGCTCCCCTTGGCCACAGTGTACATTCCATAGTCCAGCACAGGGCACTTCTCTTGGGAACACAGCTCTGTCCATTGCCCTGGCACACACTTTTCACAGTTCAGCAAGGCAGTCATATTTAAGAGTCTTTAATAATGCCATCTGCAGTGGCTTCATGGTAACAATACCAAGATCAAAGACTTCATGGTTTAGGAAGTCTTCAATCCAGCTCCATTTTGTGTGTGTGTGTGTGTGTGTGTGTTCGGTCCCCACAAACTGAAATGATACATGATGGTTTGTTTATTTAGGGAATTTATATATTTTAAAGGTACTCAAGGCAGCTTAATTCTGGTTTAAACTTGGGCCTGTTCCACATACTCACTTTACTCCCAATCATCTGTGTGGTCGGCTTGAAGAATCAAGTGCTCCACATCTTGTCTTTTCCCCCATACTATTTCCTGCTTTAAATTCATTTTTCTTTTCACACTGGGTCACAATCAAGTTTTAAAATTCAAGGGCAGTGGACGTAATCACCCCCCACCGCTTAAAATTTGTGCAGGCACACTAGCAATACTGTACACTAGTGCTAAATTGAGATTGATCACCCAACACATCACTTGCTTTAAAAAAGACCACTACAACATGGCTACTGATCATGTGTTATCCTGCACTATTTTGAGTAACATGCTGTTGAAAGTCCATTACAATAAACACAAATAAGAGTGATATGTACAGCAAAATAACGTGGGGAAAAAATTACCCACTGCCAGCTACTAAAAATTACATATCACCCTGGGTGAAGGGGACAGTAAAAGTAGCCCAAGGTGAATGGGATTACTAAAACCAAAGGCGGGAAAGTATCTGTGTGTGTGTGTGTGGGGGGGCACGTGAAATTGTGTGTGCTGCTGAAGAATTTAGCAAATTGGCAGTAAAGTAGGAACTTTTTGAACAGATCACAATAGGAAACATTAGCAAACATTGATGCCATTGGTACGATGCAAGCAAAGGGACAACTTAGGGGGCAGGCTCAGTGTACTGCTACAGCCCTTCCAGGAGACAAGGGCTCGATTTCAGCTGCAGGTGTGACTTCTGATCACCTGGTAACCTGATCTCTTGTTAACTGTGAGTTCCTCAGAGAACAGAAAGGATTGGGGAGGAGAAAAGAAGCATGCAAGCCCTAAAATAAAACAGGTTCATTTGTGTGAAGATCTCTGGAGTAGATATAGCAGGAAGTTCAGTTCCCAGCATTTCACTGAGCGGGAGCTGTTTTGCGCCACCTCTGTTCCAAAAATTTAAGACACTAAGGGTTGTGAGGGAGCATGGGCAGAAGTTCCTGCTGACAGACCAATCAGGAGTGACAACTGAGTGTGTATAAGCTGCTAGCTTCCATGTGGGGCCTAGAGATCTCCTGGAATTACAAATAATATCCAGATGACAGAGATCACCTTGGAGAAAATGGCTGCTGTGGAGGGTGGAATCTATGGCATTATATCCTGCTGTGGTCCCTCCCCTCCCCAAATCCCACCCTCCCCAGAACCCCTCCCCCCAAATCTCCAGGAGCTTTCTAGCCCGGAGTTGGCAGTATCCACCTCTAGCTACAGATAATTGCCATTTGAGTACCTCTCACCTACCTTTAGTAAATAGTATGGGATCAGCTGGTCCTTCAGACCCTCAGGGCAGTCTAAAAATCTGATACCTTTAGCCTAAGAATTTGATTGGTTTCTTCTAGTTATTACGCTTGGCAAAACCCTGAGTAGGCATTCTCATGATTTTTTTGTTCCTTCAGGGATTAATTACATCTGACTCTGCTCCTGTACATTTTCATGCTCTTTCATGTCATTATTTCTCATTTACACTGGTTCCTTCTTGCCTAGGCCTCATTTGAGGAATGACTGTCTCGTTTTCTCTTGCGCTTGGTACTGGGGAAATTTCTTTAATGCTAACTTTTGTGGGTAACAGTTTTGGACTGCTGATAGATCTTCCCAGGATAACCAAACCATATTTAATTCCAAATGTTATTACGTCGCAGTTGTTAGAGAATATGTTTTTAGTAGCAGTTCTAGAAGTAAACAAAACTTTTGTGACAGATTTGTGCTGAGAAGGCTAGGTCTGCAGTTTTAGGGTGATTACTTATCTCTCTCTCTTCTGTACAGTTGTTTGATATATTTAAATCTCCTTGTAATTATGCTATAGTAAACACCATTTCTTTTAAAGAAATCTCCAGCAGTTATCAATGCAAAAAAACAAAAACAAACCCACAACAAAAGGCAAACTCAGTATCGTGTGACTTGAATTTAAACTAGCATAGTAGTATCTGTATTTTTGAAAAAGATGTGAATGGCCTTGCTTGTCTCCCCAGGCAGCTAACTTTGAATTCCATGTCAGTTTAAATGTCAACATTGTTACATATTTTGTACTAATCATTTGAACAGAAACATCAAACTGTGGGAGGAAGTGGCAGATGCAGGGGGCAGAGGGCAGTTGGTTGGCATCAATCTTTCCTGGTTGCAAGATCCAGAACCATTAAATCTCTCTGCATCCTTGTTTAAGCTTCTCACTACCTTCACCAAAAGGCGCAGGTAGGCTGCAGTATAAATAAAAACAAATCTTGCTTCAGCTCTCATTTTTTCCCCCAGGGTAGACACCACTTCCTGAAACGGCAGAATTCCAGACAGCTGCAGCTGAGCTGTCTGTTCACACTCCTGAATGGCCTCCCCAGTTCTACTCTCCACTGTATCTAAGGTGTGGTATTTTGGTTTATGGCAGCAGGTGAAATGGAAGGACGTGCAACAAGGCTAGGAAACAGCTGAGTGGCCATGGCCATCTTCTCTTGCTGCTTTGGAAGATCTCAAGATCTCCACCTGGGAAAGAGCTAGCAAGCATAATTATTTACCAACTGATTACTGCAGAACTCTTTTGTTCAGCCTCCCCCCCTTCAAATTTCTTTGCTCTAGTTTATGATTTTCAGCACAGAGAGTTGTTCTTTCATTGATGATCATGTTACTCTTTACCCCCCTGTTCTCTACACTGACTCCCTTTTTGTCCTTGTGTTTTCTTTAAATTTCTAGAGGTTTTTAATGTCTTTATTTCCTTGGTTTTAACTACTTCTCTGTTTCCCTCCCCATGCTGCTTCTTGTTTTAACTCCTGTGGTGTCCTTGTCCCCCAAGACACTTAAAATTACACCCACCATTCCATATCTGCACATTTTCTGGTAATAAGAATTAAAAAAAAAAGTTTCCCAAGGCACTCACAATAACTCTGTGGGGTAGGTTAGGCTGAGGAAGGGTGAATGGCCCCTTGTGGGGCTTTGAACCTAGGTCTCAAGCAGCATCGCTTGATGCTCTACCCACTGCACTGGCTGTCCCTAAATGTTTTACCTCCTGGCATGCATCAGCAGTGCTGCTAAATGTACAGAAGAAGGGCTACTGAAAAGGGCTTGCTGTTATGCAGCTGTTAATTGCTCAGTTCATCTGTCTGTTAACAAAATAGCTTTTAAAAATGAGCAACCTTAGTTGCAGGTTGGGCCATATTCCAGTATTCTCAGTGGCGGCTCCATACTGGTGGAATGAGCTCCCAGAAGACATCAGGGCCCTGCGAGACCTCTTCTACCAGGCATTCGTGTAAGGAGCCGCCCACAACCATCTGAGGCCCTGGCCCCAACACCACCAATACCATCAATATTAATAACATCATAACATCATTACCATCACTGAATAGCCTGTGCCTCACTGATATGACCCAGACCATGTGCTAACTGTGGATTCCCACCATGGTATATGTCATTGCTTGCACTTTATGTATTGTTTTAAACTTAATTTATTGTAATTTTACTTGAGAGATTGTTTTATCTGTAATAATGATGTGAGCCGCCCTGAGCCTGCTGTGGCAGGGAGGGTGGGACAGAGGTCAAAATAAATAAATAAATAGATTGACTTTTGCTCAATGTTGGAAACAAGATAAAGTACCTGAAACATGGGAATGGATTAAAAAGACGTTGTTTTTGGCAGAAATGGACAAATTAACGAGAAAGTTAAACAACGAAGAAGATGAAACGTTCTTTGAAGACTGGAAAGACTTTCAAAAATACTTGTTGAAAAATTGGGACATTAAACGTGGTTTGATTTGTTTTGATAGTTATTAAGAGGAAAATGAAATAGAATTAGATTTTTGAATTGTTACCGTTAGTAAGAGAAAATAGGTTTAGAAGTAACTGTAACAGAACAAGAGGGATATTAATGGGGTTGGAGCAGTGCGGGAAGTCTTGTTTGGGGGGTAGAAGGGAAATTAGAAAAATGGATATATATGTTGGTTGAAAATGTATGAGTATGTGATATATCCAATAATAAATTGTATTTACTAATAAAAATAAATAAATAAATAAATGAACTCGCACAATGGGCATCTGAAGAATGAACTATTTCTTGGGGGGAAAACAAATGCTTATTTTCTCTCTCTCTCTCTCTCTCTCTCTCTCTCTCTCTCTCTCTCTCTCTCTCTCTCTCTCTCTCTCTCTAACACACAGGCATGCACACACACAAAGAAAATCCCAGCTGCTTGTATAAACTGCTGTTGTAATTCTATTGACTCCCAATGTATCTTGCTCATCAATCAAAGCCTGTGGTTTTCCACTGAGAGCTTCAGTAAGGCCAGCACCTAGGATGAACATGGAACATAATATTTTAGATCTGAGGATGGTACATGAAAAAGAAAGTTGGCTTGATTGTCAAGATATGTAGAAAGAAGAAAAAAATGGCCTGAGAAACAGCAGTGGTGTTGAAGAAACTTGAGAGGCAGTGCCATGTGCTTGTATCAAATGGGTCACATGATCACCTTGGTCCCACTGCATTATTCAGAACTAATGGGACTTGATTGGTGGAAATGTGGTTGCTAGTGCTCCACTATATGTTTATGGATGTTAATGAGAAAACCCAACTTTGGTCCTTCATTGCTCACAACAATAAAAAATAGTGTCCTTGGAGATGAAAGCTACAAAGGAATTGTGCACATGCAGTGTGATTCCAGTCTGGCTGAACGGAAGTTAGAAAAGTATTACTAACACTGCAATGACCTCAAAAAGCTTTTTTGCTACATAATAATATTATGATAGCTCTGGAAAATCTAGAGCTACAGGCAAGTGCTATGACCCTTTGGAAAGTTAAGAATCTCTCCTTTCAAAAGCTATAAACATCACATTTTTCTAGTCTTGGTGAGTCAGAAGGAGCACAGAACCCTCAAGGCCTAGACAGTACATAGGCATACAAGTATAGCAGTCCTTAAATACTGGATGTACCATAGCATTAAAGACAAGCTTGGTCTCAGTCTGGTTTGTTTATCTGGGATCACCAACTTGCCAACCCATTTGTCCATATCTGATGAAGAGAGCTTTGACTCTTGAAAGCTCATACCCCAAAATTCTTGTTGGTCTCTAAGGTGCTATTAGAGCCAGCTGTTCTGCTGCAGACCAACATGGCTGCCCTCTGGAACTAACCCATGTATTGTGACTACAAAGCAGACAAGTGTTCCCTCAAGACCTGTTGTGATGATTGCAACATGGATTTCTATGGAGAAATGCACTCTCTTTTGGGTTACTTCACACTATTGAGAGTTTTGGGACTACAAAACCCCCACATTCATTTTAAGATGCTTCCCCATTGGCTCACAGCTCTCAAATACTCCCATCCCATTGATTGCAGTCCCAAGCACCCAGTGCTTAAGGCTTGGTTCTGTAAATGCTTCTAGCTAGCAGCAAACTTTTAAACTGCCATCTCACTCTCTGGCAGGAACGTGACACCTAAGAGGTGGCAGTGACTTGGGAATGGCAAATGCTAGATGATATCTCTTGCTGGAATGGACAAAAAGAGAATGAATGACCCACAGGGAGGTGGACAGAGAGAGTTAATAAATTCCCTGGACATAAGGAGAATGAGGCTCATTTTGCAAGGTCCTTTTTGACTGATTTATCTGAAGGAAGACACTCACACACCTGGGCTCCATCTTGGCAGTCACATAAGAACATAAGAACATAAGAGAAGCCAATGTTGAATCAGGCCAATGGCCCATCTAGTCCAACACTCTGTCACACAGCGGCCAAAATATACCAGGTGCCATCAGGAGGTCCAGCAGTGGGGCCAGGGCACCAGAAGCCCTCCCACTGCTGCCCCCTCCAGCACCAAGAATAGAGTGCATCACCTGCCCCAGACTGAGAGTTCTCATTCTATACCCTGTGGCTAATAGCCACTGGTGGACTTCTGCTCCATATGTTTATCTAATTTCCTCTTGAAACTGTCCATGCTTGCAGCTGCCACGACCTCCTGTGGCAGTGAATTCCATGTGTTAATCACTCTTTGGGTGAAGAAGTATTTCCTTTTATCTGTTCTAACCCGACTGCTCAGCAATTTCATAGAGTGCCCACGAGTTCTTGTATTGTGAGAAAGGGAGAAAAGTACTTCTTTCTCAACCTGCTCAATCCCATTCATAATCTTATAAACCTCGATCATGTCACCCCTCAGCCGTCGTTTCTCCAAGCTAAAGAGCCCCAAGCATTTTAACCTTTCTTCATAGGGAAGGTGTTCCAACCCTTTTATCATTCTAGTTGCCCTTCTCTGCACTTTTTCCAATGCTATAATATCCTTTTTGAGATGTGGTGACCAGAACTGTACACAGTATTCCAAATGAGGTCGCACCAATGATTTATACAGGGGCATGATGATACTGGCTGATTTGTTATCAATTCCCTTCCTAATAATCCCCAGCATAGCGTTGGCCTTCTTTATTGCAGCTACACATTGTGTAGACATTTTCAGCGAGTTATCCACTACGACTCCAAGATCTCTCTCTTGGTCCGTCTCTGCCAGATCAGACCCCATCAACGTGTATTTATATTTAGGATTTTTGGCTCCAATGTGCATCACTTTGCACTTGGCCACATTGAACCCCATTTGCCACGTTGACGCCCACTCACCCATCCTCAACAGATCCCTTTGGAGTGCCTCACAATCCTCCCTGGTTTTCACCACCCTGAACAACTTCGTGTCATCTGCAAATTTAGCCACATCACTGCTTACTCCCAATTCCAAATCGTTAATAAACAAGTTAAAAAGCATGGGACCGAGTACTGATCCCTGTGGTACCCCACTGCTTACCACCCTCCACTGAGAAAGTTTCCCATTTATACTCACTCTCTGTTTCCTATTTATAAGCCAGTTTTTGATCCACAAGAGGACTTGTCCTTTTATCCCATGACTATTGAGCTTACTTAGGAGCCTTTGATGAGGAACTGTATCAAAAGCTTTCCGGAAGTCAAGGTAAATAATATCTATTGGGTCCCCCTTGTCCACATGTTTGTTCACTCCCTCAAAAAACACTAACAGGTTAGTGAGACAAGATCTTCCCTTACAGAACCCATGCTGAGTCTGCCTCAATAGTTTTTGTTCATCAATGTGCCTACTAATTCATTCCTTAATAACAGTTTCCACCAACTTACCCGGTATCGATGTCAGACTGACTGGCCTGTAATTTCCTGGATCTCCCCTGGAGCCCTTTTTAAAGATGGGAGTGACATTAGCTACCTTCCAGTCATCAGGAATGGAGGCAGATTTTAAAGAAAGATTACATATTTTTGTCAGGAGATCCACAAGTTCACATTTGAGTTCTTTCAGAACTCTCGGATGAATGCCATCCGGGCCTGGTGATTTATTAGTTTTTAAATTGTCCATCAGTCGGAGGACTTCCTCTCTTGTCACCGCAATCTGATTCAGGTCTTTCAAACCCCCTCCCGAAATCAGTGCTTCTGGAGTGGGCAAACACTTCTCCTCTTCCACAGTGAAGACAGAGGCAAAAAATGCATTCAGCTTCTCAGCCATTTCCCTATCATCCTTCACTACTCCTTTTACCCCTTGGTCATCCAAGGGCCCCACTGCCTCCCTGGCTGGCTTCCTACTTCTAATGTATCTAATGTATTTGTCACCATTGACAAATGGAAATAACAATGGGCAGGCAGTCTGGACAAAGACTCCAAGAGAATGAAAGCTTTTAGAATGCTGTAATTTATGTTTAAAGAGTCTGCATTAGAACAAGACCAACTAGGGCATCTGTAGGCCTGCGAGACGGAGGACTGTGTTTGCACCTTTCTTTGTATTCCTTGCTCAGTTCTTTGCTGTGCAGTATATGTGTGTGACATTTTCTTTTACATATATTTTTTTCTATTTTAAATGTTGGTAGTTGCTCTCTGTACCGCATAACCTTTTACCATTCAACCATGCTTAAATTGGGCACCAGGGGAAGGGAGGTGGCTGATAGTTAGACTGCTATTTCTCTGGGAGTGTGCAAGTGTGGAAAGCCATTCTCGTAGTAACCACTTATTGGGTAACAGGATATGTGGGCACTAGGCAGAGCATT